>OX246756.1:85382957-87782957 GCA_945910035.1 Brachypalpus laphriformis
CGGCCAATCCAAACTAGTTAACAAAAAATATGATTTTCTCCAAAACTGTGCACCGCATGGGAAATCCAGATACAGATTTGAAATCTGCACACACACACGCTTCTAATGACGCCAAAATTACACGGATCGGTGATTGGTCGGAAAATTCGATATCTGGCGATGCCGGCATGGCCGTTTCGGCCAATCCAAACTAGTCAACAAAAAATATGATTTTCTCCAAAACTGTGCACCGCATGGGAAATCCAGATACAGATTTGAAATCTGCACATACGCACGCTTCTAATGACGCCAAAATTACACGGATCGGTGATTGGTCGGAAAATTCGATATCTGGCGATGCCGGCATGGCCGTTTCGGCTAATCCAAACTAGTCAACAAAAAATATGATTTTCTCCAAAACTGTGCACCGCATGGGAAATCCAGATACAGATTTGAAATCTGCACATACGCACGCTTCTAATGACGCCAAAATTACACGGATAGGTGATTGGTCGGAAAATTCGATATCTGGCGATGCCGGCATGGCCGTTTCGGCTAATCCAAACTAGTCAACAAAAAATATGATTTTCTCCAAAACTGTGCACCGCATGGGAAATCCAGATACAGATTTGAAATCTGCACATACGCACGCTTCTAATGACGCCAAAATTACACGGATCGGTGATTGGTCGGAAAATTCGATATCTGGCGATGCCGGCATGGCCGTTTCGGCTAATCCAAACTAGTCAACAAAAAATATGATTTTCTCCAAAACTGTGCACCGCATGGGAAATCCAGATACAGATTTGAAATCTGCACATACGCACGCTTCTAATGACGCCAAAATTACACGGATAGGTGATTGGTCGGAAAATTCGATATCTGGCGATGCCGGCATGGCCGTTTCGGCCAATCCAAACTAGTCAACAAAAAATATGATTTTCTCCAAAACTGTGCACCGCATGGGAAATCCAGATACAGATTTGAAATCTGCACATACGCACGCTTCTAATGACGCCAAAATTACACGGATCGGTGATTGGTCGGAAAATTCGATATCTGGCGATGCCGGCATGGCCGTTTCGGCTAATCCAAACTAGTCAACAAAAAATATGATTTTCTCCAAAACTGTGCACCGCATGGGAAATCCAGATACAGATTTGAAATCTGCACATACGCACGCTTCTAATGACGCCAAAATTACACGGATAGGTGATTGGTCGGAAAATTCGATATCTGGCGATGCCGGCATGGCCGTTTCGGCTAATCCAAACTAGTCAACAAAAAATATGATTTTCTCCAAAACTGTGCACCGCATGGGAAATCCAGATACGGATTTGAAATCTGCACACACGCACGCTTCTAATGACGCCAAAATTACACGGATCGGTGATTGGTCGGAAAATTCGATATCTGGCGATGGCCGTTTCGGCCAATCCAAACTAGTCAACAAAAAATATGATTTTCTCCAAAACTGTGCACCGCATGGGAAATCCAGATACAGATTTGAAATCTGCACACACGCACGCTTCTAATGACGCCAAAATTACACGGATCGGTGATTGGTCGGAAAATTCGATATCTGGCGATGCCGGCATGGCCGTTTCGGCCAATCCAAACTAGTCAACAAAAAATATGATTTTCTCCAAAACTGTGCACCGCATGGGAAATCCAGATACAGATTTGAAATCTGCACACACGCACGCTTCTAATGACGCCAAAATTACACGGATCGGTGATTGGTCGGAAAATTCGATATCTGGCGATGCCGGCATGGCCGTTTCGGCCAATCCAAACTAGTCAACAAAAAATATGATTTTCTCCAAAACTGTGCACCGCATGGGAAATCCAGATACGGATTTGAAATCTGCACACACGCACGCTTCTAATGACGCCAAAATTACACGGATCGGTGATTGGTCGGAAAATTTGATATCTGGCGATGAGGGCATGGCCGTTTCGGCCAATCCAAACTAGTTAACAAAAAATATGATTTTCTCCAAAACTGTGCACCGCATGGGAAATCCAGATACAGATTTGAAATCTGCACACACGCACGCTTCTAATGACGCCAAAATTACACGGATCGGTGATTGGTCGGAAAATTCGATATCTGGCGATGCCGGCATGGCCGTTTCGGCCAATCCAAACTAGTCAACAAAAAATATGATTTTCTCCAAAACTGTGCACCGCATGGGAAATCCAGATACAGATTTGAAATCTGCACACACGCACGCTTCTAATGACGCCAAAATTACACGGATCGGTGATTGGTCGGAAAATTCGATATCTGGCGATGCCGGCATGGCCGTTTCGGCTAATCCAAACTAGTCAACAAAAAATATGATTTTCTCCAAAACTGTGCACCGCATGGGAAATCCAGATACGGATTTGAAATCTGCACACACGCACGCTTCTAATGACGCCAAAATTACACGGATCGGTGATTGGTCGGAAAATTCGATATCTGGCGATGCCGGCATGGCCGTTTCGGCTAATCCAAACTAGTCAACAAAAAATATGATTTTCTCCAAAACTGTGCACCGCATGGGAAATCCAGATACGGATTTGAAATCTGCACACACGCACGCTTCTAATGACGCCAAAATTACACGGATCGGTGATTGGTCGGAAAATTCGATATCTGGCGATGCCGGCATGGCCGTTTCGGCCAATCCAAACTAGTCAACAAAAAATATGATTTTCTCCAAAACTGTGCACCGCATGGGAAATCCAGATACAGATTTGAAATCTGCACACACGCACGCTTCTAATGACGCCAAAATTACACGGATCGGTGATTGGTCGGAAAATTCTATATCTGGCGATGACGGCATGGCCGTTTCGGCTAATCCAAACTAGTCAACAAAAAATATGATTTTCTCCAAAACTGTGCACCGCATGGGAAATCCAGATACAGATTTGAAATCTGCACACACGCACGCTTCTAATGACGCCAAAATTACACGGATCGGTGATTGGTCGGAAAATTCGATATCTGGCGATGCCGGCATGGCCGTTTCGGCCAATCCAAACTAGTCAACAAAAAATATGATTTTCTCCAAAACTGTGCACCGCATGGGAAATCCAGATACAGATTTGAAATCTGCACACACGCACGCTTCTAATGACGCCAAAATTACACGGATCGGTGATTGGTCGGAAAATTCGATATCTGGCGATGCCGGCATGGCCGTTTCGGCCAATCCAAACTAGTCAACAAAAAATATGATTTTCTCCAAAACTGTGCACCGCATGGGAAATCCAGATACAGATTTGAAATCTGCACATACGCACGCTTCTAATGACGCCAAAATTACACGGATCGGTGATTGGTCGGAAAATTCGATATCTGGCGATGCCGGCATGGCCGTTTCGGCTAATCCAAACTAGTCAACAAAAAATATGATTTTCTCCAAAACTGTGCACCGCATGGGAAATCCAGATACGGATTTGAAATCTGCACACACGCACGCTTCTAATGACGCCAAAATTACACGGATCGGTGATTGGTCGGAAAATTCGATATCTGGCGATGCCGGCATGGCCGTTTCGGCCAATCCAAACTAGTCAACAAAAAATATGATTTTCTCCAAAACTGTGCACCGCATGGGAAATCCAGATACAGATTTGAAATCTGCACACACGCACGCTTCTAATGACGCCAAAATTACACGGATCGGTGATTGGTCGGAAAATTCGATATCTGGCGATGCCGGCATGGCCGTTTCGGCTAATCCAAACTAGTCAACAAAAAATATGATTTTCTCCAAAACTGTGCACCGCATGGGAAATCCAGATACGGATTTGAAATCTGCACACACGCACGCTTCTAATGACGCCAAAATTACACGGATCGGTGATTGGTCGGAAAATTCGATATCTGGCGATGCCGGCATGGCCGTTTCGGCCAATCCAAACTAGTCAACAAAAAATATGATTTTCTCCAAAACTGTGCACCGCATGGGAAATCCAGATACGGATTTGAAATCTGCACACGCGCACGCTTCTAATGACGCCAAAATTACACGGATCGGTGATTGGTCGGAAAATTCGATATCTGGCGATGCCGGCATGGCCGTTTCGGCCAATCCAAACTAGTTAACAAAAAATATGATTTTCTCCAAAACTGTGCACCGCATGGGAAATCCAGATACGGATTTGAAATCTGCACACACGCACGCTTCTAATGACGCCAAAATTACACGGATCGGTGATTGGTCGGAAAATTCGATATCTGGCGATGCCGGCATGGCCGTTTCGGCCAATCCAAACTAGTCAACAAAAAATATGATTTTCTCCAAAACTGTGCACCGCATGGGAAATCCAGATACAGATTTGAAATCTGCACACACGCACGCTTCTAATGACGCCAAAATTACACGGATCGGTGATTGGTCGGAAAATTCGATATCTGGCGATGCCGGCATGGCCGTTTCGGCTAATCCAAACTAGTCAACAAAAAATATGATTTTCTCCAAAACTGTGCACCGCATGGGAAATCCAGATACGGATTTGAAATCTGCACACACGCACGCTTCTAATGACGCCAAAATTACACGGATCGGTGATTGGTCGGAAAATTCGATATCTGGCGATGCCGGCATGGCCGTTTCGGCCAATCCAAACTAGTCAACAAAAAATATGATTTTCTCCAAAACTGTGCACCGCATGGGAAATCCAGATACGGATTTGAAATCTGCACACGCGCACGCTTCTAATGACGCCAAAATTACACGGATCGGTGATTGGTCGGAAAATTCGATATCTGGCGATGCCGGCATGGCCGTTTCGGCCAATCCAAACTAGTCAACAAAAAATATGATTTTCTCCAAAACTGTGCACCGCATGGGAAATCCAGATACAGATTTGAAATCTGCACACACGCACGCTTCTAATGACGCCAAAATTACACGGATCGGTGATTGGTCGGAAAATTCGATATCTGGCGATGCCGGCATGGCCGTTTCGGCCAATCCAAACTAGTCAACAAAAAATATGATTTTCTCCAAAACTGTGCACCGCATGGGAAATCCAGATACGGATTTGAAATCTGCACACACGCACGCTTCTAATGACGCCAAAATTACACGGATCGGTGATTGGTCGGAAAATTTGATATCTGGCGATGAGGGCATGGCCGTTTCGGCCAATCCAAACTAGTTAACAAAAAATATGATTTTCTCCAAAACTGTGCACCGCATGGGAAATCCAGATACAGATTTGAAATCTGCACACACGCACGCTTCTAATGACGCCAAAATTACACGGATCGGTGATTGGTCGGAAAATTCGATATCTGGCGATGCCGGCATGGCCGTTTCGGCCAATCCAAACTAGTCAACAAAAAATATGATTTTCTCCAAAACTGTGCACCGCATGGGAAATCCAGATACAGATTTGAAATCTGCACACACGCACGCTTCTAATGACGCCAAAATTACACGGATCGGTGATTGGTCGGAAAATTCGATATCTGGCGATGCCGGCATGGCCGTTTCGGCTAATCCAAACTAGTCAACAAAAAATATGATTTTCTCCAAAACTGTGCACCGCATGGGAAATCCAGATACGGATTTGAAATCTGCACACACGCACGCTTCTAATGACGCCAAAATTACACGGATCGGTGATTGGTCGGAAAATTCGATATCTGGCGATGCCGGCATGGCCGTTTCGGCTAATCCAAACTAGTCAACAAAAAATATGATTTTCTCCAAAACTGTGCACCGCATGGGAAATCCAGATACGGATTTGAAATCTGCACACACGCACGCTTCTAATGACGCCAAAATTACACGGATCGGTGATTGGTCGGAAAATTCGATATCTGGCGATGCCGGCATGGCCGTTTCGGCCAATCCAAACTAGTCAACAAAAAATATGATTTTCTCCAAAACTGTGCACCGCATGGGAAATCCAGATACAGATTTGAAATCTGCACACACGCACGCTTCTAATGACGCCAAAATTACACGGATCGGTGATTGGTCGGAAAATTCTATATCTGGCGATGACGGCATGGCCGTTTCGGCTAATCCAAACTAGTCAACAAAAAATATGATTTTCTCCAAAACTGTGCACCGCATGGGAAATCCAGATACAGATTTGAAATCTGCACACACGCACGCTTCTAATGACGCCAAAATTACACGGATCGGTGATTGGTCGGAAAATTCGATATCTGGCGATGCCGGCATGGCCGTTTCGGCCAATCCAAACTAGTCAACAAAAAATATGATTTTCTCCAAAACTGTGCACCGCATGGGAAATCCAGATACAGATTTGAAATCTGCACACACGCACGCTTCTAATGACGCCAAAATTACACGGATCGGTGATTGGTCGGAAAATTCGATATCTGGCGATGCCGGCATGGCCGTTTCGGCCAATCCAAACTAGTCAACAAAAAATATGATTTTCTCCAAAACTGTGCACCGCATGGGAAATCCAGATACAGATTTGAAATCTGCACATACGCACGCTTCTAATGACGCCAAAATTACACGGATCGGTGATTGGTCGGAAAATTCGATATCTGGCGATGCCGGCATGGCCGTTTCGGCTAATCCAAACTAGTCAACAAAAAATATGATTTTCTCCAAAACTGTGCACCGCATGGGAAATCCAGATACGGATTTGAAATCTGCACACACGCACGCTTCTAATGACGCCAAAATTACACGGATCGGTGATTGGTCGGAAAATTCGATATCTGGCGATGCCGGCATGGCCGTTTCGGCCAATCCAAACTAGTCAACAAAAAATATGATTTTCTCCAAAACTGTGCACCGCATGGGAAATCCAGATACAGATTTGAAATCTGCACACACGCACGCTTCTAATGACGCCAAAATTACACGGATCGGTGATTGGTCGGAAAATTCGATATCTGGCGATGCCGGCATGGCCGTTTCGGCTAATCCAAACTAGTCAACAAAAAATATGATTTTCTCCAAAACTGTGCACCGCATGGGAAATCCAGATACGGATTTGAAATCTGCACACACGCACGCTTCTAATGACGCCAAAATTACACGGATCGGTGATTGGTCGGAAAATTCGATATCTGGCGATGCCGGCATGGCCGTTTCGGCCAATCCAAACTAGTCAACAAAAAATATGATTTTCTCCAAAACTGTGCACCGCATGGGAAATCCAGATACGGATTTGAAATCTGCACACGCGCACGCTTCTAATGACGCCAAAATTACACGGATCGGTGATTGGTCGGAAAATTCGATATCTGGCGATGCCGGCATGGCCGTTTCGGCCAATCCAAACTAGTTAACAAAAAATATGATTTTCTCCAAAACTGTGCACCGTATGGGAAATCCAGATACAGATTTGAAATCTGCACATACGCACGCTTCTAATGACGCCAAAATTACACGGATCGGTGATTGGTCGGAAAATTCGATATCTGGCGATGCCGGCATGGCCGTTTCGGCTAATCCAAACTAGTCAACAAAAAATATGATTTTCTCCAAAACTGTGCACCGCATGGGAAATCCAGATACGGATTTGAAATCTGCACACACGCACGCTTCTAATGACGCCAAAATTACACGGATCGGTGATTGGTCGGAAAATTCGATATCTGGCGATGCCGGCATGGCCGTTTCGGCCAATCCAAACTAGTCAACAAAAAATATGATTTTCTCCAAAACTGTGCACCGCATGGGAAATCCAGATACAGATTTGAAATCTGCACACACGCACGCTTCTAATGACGCCAAAATTAAACGGATCGGTGATTGGTCGGAAAATTCGATATCTGGCGATGCCGGCATGGCCGTTTCGGCTAATCCAAACTAGTCAACAAAAAATATGATTTTCTCCAAAACTGTGCACCGCATGGGAAATCCAGATACGGATTTGAAATCTGCACACACGCACGCTTCTAATGACGCCAAAATTACACGGATCGGTGATTGGTCGGAAAATTCGATATCTGGCGATGCCGGCATGGCCGTTTCGGCCAATCCAAACTAGTCAACAAAAAATATGATTTTCTCCAAAACTGTGCACCGCATGGGAAATCCAGATACGGATTTGAAATCTGCACACACGCACGCTTCTAATGACGCCAAAATGACACGGATCGGTGATTGGTCGGAAAATTCGATATCTGGCGATGCCGGCATGGCCGTTTCGGCCAATCCAAACTAGTCAACAAAAAATATGATTTTCTCCAAAACTGTGCACCGCATGGGAAATCCAGATACAGATTTGAAATCTGCACACACGCACGCTTCTAATGACGCCAAAATTACACGGATCGGTGATTGGTCGGAAAATTCTATATCTGGCGATGACGGCATGGCCGTTTCGGCCAATCCAAACTAGTCAACAAAAAATATGATTTTCTCCAAAACTGTGCACCGCATGGGAAATCCAGATACAGATTTGAAATCTGCACACACGCACGCTTCTAATGACGCCAAAATTACACGGATCGGTGATTGGTCAGAAAATTCGATATCTGGCGATGCCGGCATGGCCGTTCCGGCCAATCCAAACTAGTCAACAAAAAATATGATTTTCTCCAAAACTGTGCACCGCATGGGAAATCCAGATACGGATTTGAAATCTGCACACACGCACGCTTCTAATGACGCCAAAATTACACGGATCGGTGATTGGTCGGAAAATTTGATATCTGGCGATGAGGGCATGGCCGTTTCGGCCAATCCAAACTAGTTAACAAAAAATATGATTTTCTCCAAAACTGTGCACCGCATGGGAAATCCAGATACGGATTTGAAATCTGCACACACGCACGCTTCTAATGACGCCAAAATTACACGGATCGGTGATTGGTCGGAAAATTCGATATCTGGCGATGCCGGCATGGCCGTTTCGGCTAATCCAAACTAGTCAACAAAAAATATGATTTTCTCCAAAACTGTGCACCGCATGGGAAATCCAGATACGGATTTGAAATCTGCACACACGCACGCTTCTAATGACGCCAAAATTACACGGATCGGTGATTGGTCGGAAAATTCGATATCTGGCGATGCCGGCATGGCCGTTTCGGCCAATCCAAACTAGTCAACAAAAAATATGATTTTCTCCAAAACTGTGCACCGCATGGGAAATCCAGATACGGATTTGAAATCTGCACACACGCACGCTTCTAATGACGCCAAAATGACACGGATCGGTGATTGGTCGGAAAATTCGATATCTGGCGATGCCGGCATGGCCGTTTCGGCCAATCCAAACTAGTCAACAAAAAATATGATTTTCTCCAAAACTGTGCACCGCATGGGAAATCCAGATACAGATTTGAAATCTGCACACACGCACGCTTCTAATGACGCCAAAATTACACGGATCGGTGATTGGTCGGAAAATTCTATATCTGGCGATGACGGCATGGCCGTTTCGGCCAATCCAAACTAGTCAACAAAAAATATGATTTTCTCCAAAACTGTGCACCGCATGGGAAATCCAGATACAGATTTGAAATCTGCACACACGCACGCTTCTAATGACGCCAAAATTACACGGATCGGTGATTGGTCAGAAAATTCGATATCTGGCGATGCCGGCATGGCCGTTTCGGCCAATCCAAACTAGTCAACAAAAAATATGATTTTCTCCAAAACTGTGCACCGCATGGGAAATCCAGATACAGATTTGAAATCTGCACATACGCACGCTTCTAATGACGCCAAAATTACACGGCTCGGTGATTGGTCGGAAAATTCGATATCTGGCGATGCCGGCATGGCCGTTTCGGCTAATCCAAACTAGTCAACAAAAAATATGATTTTCTCCAAAACTGTGCACCGCATGGGAAATCCAGATACGGATTTGAAATCTGCACACACGCACGCTTCTAATGACGCCAAAATTACACGGATCGGTGATTGGTCGGAAAATTCGATATCTGGCGATGCCGGCATGGCCGTTTCGGCCAATCCAAACTAGTCAACAAAAAATATGATTTTCTCCAAAACTGTGCACCGCATGGGAAATCCAGATACAGATTTGAAATCTGCACACACGCACGCTTCTAATGACGCCAAAATTACACGGATCGGTGATTGGTCGGAAAATTCGATATCTGGCGATGCCGGCATGGCCGTTTCGGCTAATCCAAACTAGTCAACAAAAAATATGATTTTCTCCAAAACTGTGCACCGCATGGGAAATCCAGATACGGATTTGAAATCTGCACACACGCACGCTTCTAATGACGTCAAAATTACACGGATCGGTGATTGGTCGGAAAATTCGATATCTGGCGACGCCGGCATGGCCGTTTCGGCTAATCCAAACTAGTCAACAAAAAATATGATTTTCTCCAAAACTGTGCACCGCATGGGAAATCCAGATACGGATTTGAAATCTGCACACACGCACGCTTCTAATGACGCCAAAATTACACGGATCGGTGATTGGTCGGAAAATTCGATATCTGGCGATGCCGGCATGGCCGTTTCGGCCAATCCAAACTAGTCAACAAAAAATATGATTTTCTCCAAAACTGTGCACCGCATGGGAAATCCAGATACGGATTTGAAATCTGCACACACGCACGCTTCTAATGACGCCAAAATTACACGGATCGGTGATTGGTCGGAAAATTCGATATCTGGCGATGCCGGCATGGCCGTTTCGGCCAATCCAAACTAGTCAACAAAAAATATGATTTTCTCCAAAACTGTGCACCGCATGGGAAATCCAGATACAGATTTGAAATCTGCACACACGCACGCTTCTAATGACGCCAAAATTACACGGATCGGTGATTGGTCGGAAAATTCGATATCTGGCGATGCCGGCATGGCCGTTTCGGACAATCCAAACTAGTCAACAAAAAATATGATTTTCTCCAAAACTGTGCACCGCATGGGAAATCCAGATACAGATTTGAAATCTGCACATACGCACGCTTCTAATGACGCCAAAATTACACGGATCGGTGATTGGTCGGAAAATTCGATATCTGGCGATGCCGGCATGGCCGTTTCGGCTAATCCAAACTAGTCAACAAAAAATATGATTTTCTCCAAAACTGTGCACCGCATGGGAAATCCAGATACGGATTTGAAATCTGCACACACGCACGCTTCTAATGACGCCAAAATTACACGGATCGGTGATTGGTCGGAAAATTCGATATCTGGCGATGCCGGCATGGCCGTTTCGGCCAATCCAAACTAGTCAACAAAAAATATGATTTTCTCCAAAACTGTGCACCGCATGGGAAATCCAGATACAGATTTGAAATCTGCACACACGCACGCTTCTAATGACGCCAAAATTAAACGGATTGGTGATTGGTCGGAAAATTCGATATCTGGCGATGCCGGCATGGCCGTTTCGGCTAATCCAAACTAGTCAACAAAAAATATGATTTTCTCCAAAACTGTGCACCGCATGGGAAATCCAGATACGGATTTGAAATCTGCACACACGCACGCTTCTAATGACGCCAAAATTACACGGATCGGTGATTGGTCGGAAAATTCGATATCTGGCGATGCCGGCATGGCCGTTTCGGCCAATCCAAACTAGTCAACAAAAAATATGATTTTCTCCAAAACTGTGCACCGCATGGGAAATCCAGATACGGATTTGAAATCTGCACACACGCACGCTTCTAATGACGCCAAAATTACACGGATCGGTGATTGGTCGGAAAATTCGATATCTGGCGATGCCGGCATGGCCGTTTCGGCTAATCCAAACTAGTCAACAAAAAATATGATTTTCTCCAAAACTGTGCACCGCATGGGAAATCCAGATACGGATTTGAAATCTGCACACACGCACGCTTCTAATGACGCCAAAATTACACGGATCGGTGATTGGTCGGAAAATTCGATATCTGGCGATGCCGGCATGGCCGTTTCGGCCAATCCAAACTAGTCAACAAAAAATATGATTTTCTCCAAAACTGTGCACCGCATGGGAAATCCAGATACGGATTTGAAATCTGCACACACGCACGCTTCTAATGACGCCAAAATTACACGGATCGGTGATTGGTCGGAAAATTCGATATCTGGCGATGCCGGCATGGCCGTTTCGGCCAATCCAAACTAGTCAACAAAAAATATGATTTTCTCCAAAACTGTGCACCGCATGGGAAATCCAGATACAGATTTGAAATCTGCACACACGCACGCTTCTAATGACGCCAAAATTACACGGATCGGTGATTGGTCGGAAAATTCGATATCTGGCGATGCCGGCATGGCCGTTTCGGCTAATCCAAACTAGTCAACAAAAAATATGATTTTCTCCAAAACTGTGCACCGCATGGGAAATCCAGATACGGATTTGAAATCTGCACACACGCACGCTTCTAATGACGCCAAAATTACACGGATCGGTGATTGGTCGGAAAATTCTATATCTGGCGATGACGGCATGGCCGTTTCGGCCAATCCAAACTAGTCAACAAAAAATATGATTTTCTCCAAAACTGTGCACCGCATGGGAAATCCAGATACAGATTTGAAATCTGCACACACGCACGCTTCTAATGACGCCAAAATTACACGGATCGGTGATTGGTCAGAAAATTCGATATCTGGCGATGCCGGCATGGCCGTTTCGGCCAATCCAAACTAGTCAACAAAAAATATGATTTTCTCCAAAACTGTGCACCGCATGGGAAATCCAGATACAGATTTGAAATCTGCACATACGCACGCTTCTAATGACGCCAAAATTACACGGATCGGTGATTGGTCGGAAAATTCGATATCTGGCGATGCCGGCATGGCCGTTTCGGCTAATCCAAACTAGTCAACAAAAAATATGATTTTCTCCAAAACTGTGCACCGCATGGGAAATCCAGATACGGATTTGAAATCTGCACACACGCACGCTTCTAATGACGCCAAAATTACACGGATCGGTGATTGGTCGGAAAATTCGATATCTGGCGATGCCGGCATGGCCGTTTCGGCCAATCCAAACTAGTCAACAAAAAATATGATTTTCTCCAAAACTGTGCACCGCATGGGAAATCCAGATACAGATTTGAAATCTGCACACACGCACGCTTCTAATGACGCCAAAATTACACGGATCGGTGATTGGTCGGAAAATTCGATATCTGGCGATGCCGGCATGGCCGTTTCGGCTAATCCAAACTAGTCAACAAAAAATATGATTTTCTCCAAAACTGTGCACCGCATGGGAAATCCAGATACGGATTTGAAATCTGCACACACGCACGCTTCTAATGACGCCAAAATTACACGGATCGGTGATTGGTCGGAAAATTCGATATCTGGCGATGCCGGCATGGCCGTTTCGGCTAATCCAAACTAGTCAACAAAAAATATGATTTTCTCCAAAACTGTGCACCGCATGGGAAATCCAGATACGGATTTGAAATCTGCACACACGCACGCTTCTAATGACGCCAAAATTACACGGATCGGTGATTGGTCGGAAAATTCGATATCTGGCGATGCCGGCATGGCCGTTTCGGCCAATCCAAACTAGTCAACAAAAAATATGATTTTCTCCAAAACTGTGCACCGCATGGGAAATCCAGATACGGATTTGAAATCTGCACACACGCACGCTTCTAATGACGCCAAAATTACACGGATCGGTGATTGGTCGGAAAATTCGATATCTGGCGATGCCGGCATGGCCGTTTCGGCCAATCCAAACTAGTTAACAAAAAATATGATTTTCTCCAAAACTGTGCACCGCATGGGAAATCCAGATACAGATTTGAAATCTGCACATACGCACGCTTCTAATGACGCCAAAATTACACGGATCGGTGATTGGTCGGAAAATTCGATATCTGACGATGCCGGCATGGCCGTTTCGGCTAATCCAAACTAGTCAACAAAAAATATGATTTTCTCCAAAACTGTGCACCGCATGGGAAATCCAGATACGGATTTGAAATCTGCACACACGCACGCTTCTAATGACGCCAAAATTACACGGATCGGTGATTGGTCGGAAAATTCGATATCTGGCGATGCCGGCATGGCCGTTTCGGCCAATCCAAACTAGTCAACAAAAAATATGATTTTCTCCAAAACTGTGCACCGCATGGGAAATCCAGATACAGATTTGAAATCTGCACACACGCACGCTTCTAATGACGCCAAAATTAAACGGATCGGTGATTGGTCGGAAAATTCGATATCTGGCGATGCCGGCATGGCCGTTTCGGCTAATCCAAACTAGTCAACAAAAAATATGATTTTCTCCAAAACTGTGCACCGCATGGGAAATCCAGATACGGATTTGAAATCTGCACACACGCACGCTTCTAATGACGCCAAAATTACACGGATCGGTGATTGGTCGGAAAATTCGATATCTGGCGATGCCGGCATGGCCGTTTCGGCTAATCCAAACTAGTCAACAAAAAATATGATTTTCTCCAAAACTGTGCACCGCATGGGAAATCCAGATACGGATTTGAAATCTGCACACACGCACGCTTCTAATGACGCCAAAATTACACGGATCGGTGATTGGTCGGAAAATTCGATATCTGGCGATGCCGGCATGGCCGTTTCGGCCAATCCAAACTAGTCAACAAAAAATATGATTTTCTCCAAAACTGTGCACCGCATGGGAAATCCAGATACGGATTTGAAATCTGCACACACGCACGCTTCTAATGACGCCAAAATGACACGGATCGGTGATTGGTCGGAAAATTCGATATCTGGCGATGCCGGCATGGCCGTTTCGGCCAATCCAAACTAGTCAACAAAAAATATGATTTTCTCCAAAACTGTGCACCGCATGGGAAATCCAGATACAGATTTGAAATCTGCACACACGCACGCTTCTAATGACGCCAAAATTACACGGATCGGTGATTGGTCGGAAAATTCTATATCTGGCGATGACGGCATGGCCGTTTCGGCCAATCCAAACTAGTCAACAAAAAATATGATTTTCTCCAAAACTGTGCACCGCATGGGAAATCCAGATACAGATTTGAAATCTGCACACACGCACGCTTCTAATGACGCCAAAATTACACGGATCGGTGATTGGTCAGAAAATTCGATATCTGGCGATGCCGGCATGGCCGTTTCGGCCAATCCAAACTAGTCAACAAAAAATATGATTTTCTCCAAAACTGTGCACCGCATGGGAAATCCAGATACAGATTTGAAATCTGCACATACGCACGCTTCTAATGACGCCAAAATTACACGGCTCGGTGATTGGTCGGAAAATTCGATATCTGGCGATGCCGGCATGGCCGTTTCGGCTAATCCAAACTAGTCAACAAAAAATATGATTTTCTCCAAAACTGTGCACCGCATGGGAAATCCAGATACGGATTTGAAATCTGCACACACGCACGCTTCTAATGACGCCAAAATTACACGGATCGGTGATTGGTCGGAAAATTCGATATCTGGCGATGCCGGCATGGCCGTTTCGGCCAATCCAAACTAGTCAACAAAAAATATGATTTTCTCCAAAACTGTGCACCGCATGGGAAATCCAGATACAGATTTGAAATCTGCACACACGCACGCTTCTAATGACGCCAAAATTACACGGATCGGTGATTGGTCGGAAAATTCGATATCTGGCGATGCCGGCATGGCCGTTTCGGCTAATCCAAACTAGTCAACAAAAAATATGATTTTCTCCAAAACTGTGCACCGCATGGGAAATCCAGATACGGATTTGAAATCTGCACACACGCACGCTTCTAATGACGCCAAAATTACACGGATCGGTGATTGGTCGGAAAATTCGATATCTGGCGACGCCGGCATGGCCGTTTCGGCTAATCCAAACTAGTCAACAAAAAATATGATTTTCTCCAAAACTGTGCACCGCATGGGAAATCCAGATACGGATTTGAAATCTGCACACACGCACGCTTCTAATGACGCCAAAATTACACGGATCGGTGATTGGTCGGAAAATTCGATATCTGGCGATGCCGGCATGGCCGTTTCGGCCAATCCAAACTAGTCAACAAAAAATATGATTTTCTCCAAAACTGTGCACCGCATGGGAAATCCAGATACGGATTTGAAATCTGCACACACGCACGCTTCTAATGACGCCAAAATTACACGGATCGGTGATTGGTCGGAAAATTCGATATCTGGCGATGCCGGCATGGCCGTTTCGGCCAATCCAAACTAGTCAACAAAAAATATGATTTTCTCCAAAACTGTGCACCGCATGGGAAATCCAGATACAGATTTGAAATCTGCACACACGCACGCTTCTAATGACGCCAAAATTACACGGATCGGTGATTGGTCGGAAAATTCGATATCTGGCGATGCCGGCATGGCCGTTTCGGACAATCCAAACTAGTCAACAAAAAATATGATTTTCTCCAAAACTGTGCACCGCATGGGAAATCCAGATACAGATTTGAAATCTGCACATACGCACGCTTCTAATGACGCCAAAATTACACGGATCGGTGATTGGTCGGAAAATTCGATATCTGGCGATGCCGGCATGGCCGTTTCGGCTAATCCAAACTAGTCAACAAAAAATATGATTTTCTCCAAAACTGTGCACCGCATGGGAAATCCAGATACGGATTTGAAATCTGCACACACGCACGCTTCTAATGACGCCAAAATTACACGGATCGGTGATTGGTCGGAAAATTCGATATCTGGCGATGCCGGCATGGCCGTTTCGGCCAATCCAAACTAGTCAACAAAAAATATGATTTTCTCCAAAACTGTGCACCGCATGGGAAATCCAGATACAGATTTGAAATCTGCACACACGCACGCTTCTAATGACGCCAAAATTAAACGGATTGGTGATTGGTCGGAAAATTCGATATCTGGCGATGCCGGCATGGCCGTTTCGGCTAATCCAAACTAGTCAACAAAAAATATGATTTTCTCCAAAACTGTGCACCGCATGGGAAATCCAGATACGGATTTGAAATCTGCACACACGCACGCTTCTAATGACGCCAAAATTACACGGATCGGTGATTGGTCGGAAAATTCGATATCTGGCGATGCCGGCATGGCCGTTTCGGCCAATCCAAACTAGTCAACAAAAAATATGATTTTCTCCAAAACTGTGCACCGCATGGGAAATCCAGATACGGATTTGAAATCTGCACACACGCACGCTTCTAATGACGCCAAAATTACACGGATCGGTGATTGGTCGGAAAATTCGATATCTGGCGATGCCGGCATGGCCGTTTCGGCTAATCCAAACTAGTCAACAAAAAATATGATTTTCTCCAAAACTGTGCACCGCATGGGAAATCCAGATACGGATTTGAAATCTGCACACACGCACGCTTCTAATGACGCCAAAATTACACGGATCGGTGATTGGTCGGAAAATTCGATATCTGGCGATGCCGGCATGGCCGTTTCGGCCAATCCAAACTAGTCAACAAAAAATATGATTTTCTCCAAAACTGTGCACCGCATGGGAAATCCAGATACGGATTTGAAATCTGCACACACGCACGCTTCTAATGACGCCAAAATTACACGGATCGGTGATTGGTCGGAAAATTCGATATCTGGCGATGCCGGCATGGCCGTTTCGGCCAATCCAAACTAGTCAACAAAAAATATGATTTTCTCCAAAACTGTGCACCGCATGGGAAATCCAGATACAGATTTGAAATCTGCACACACGCACGCTTCTAATGACGCCAAAATTACACGGATCGGTGATTGGTCGGAAAATTCGATATCTGGCGATGCCGGCATGGCCGTTTCGGACAATCCAAACTAGTCAACAAAAAATATGATTTTCTCCAAAACTGTGCACCGCATGGGAAATCCAGATACAGATTTGAAATCTGCACATACGCACGCTTCTAATGACGCCAAAATTACACGGATCGGTGATTGGTCGGAAAATTCGATATCTGGCGATGCCGGCATGGCCGTTTCGGCTAATCCAAACTAGTCAACAAAAAATATGATTTTCTCCAAAACTGTGCACCGCATGGGAAATCCAGATACGGATTTGAAATCTGCACACACGCACGCTTCTAATGACGCCAAAATTACACGGATCGGTGATTGGTCGGAAAATTCGATATCTGGCGATGCCGGCATGGCCGTTTCGGCTAATCCAAACTAGTCAACAAAAAATATGATTTTCTCCAAAACTGTGCACCGCATGGGAAATCCAGATACGGATTTGAAATCTGCACACACGCACGCTTCTAATGACGCCAAAATTACACGGATCGGTGATTGGTCGGAAAATTCGATATCTGGCGATGCCGGCATGGCCGTTTCGGCCAATCCAAACTAGTCAACAAAAAATATGATTTTCTCCAAAACTGTGCACCGCATGGGAAATCCAGATACGGATTTGAAATCTGCACACACGCACGCTTCTAATGACGCCAAAATGACACGGATCGGTGATTGGTCGGAAAATTCGATATCTGGCGATGCCGGCATGGCCGTTTCGGCCAATCCAAACTAGTCAACAAAAAATATGATTTTCTCCAAAACTGTGCACCGCATGGGAAATCCAGATACAGATTTGAAATCTGCACACACGCACGCTTCTAATGACGCCAAAATTACACGGATCGGTGATTGGTCGGAAAATTCTATATCTGGCGATGACGGCATGGCCGTTTCGGCCAATCCAAACTAGTCAACAAAAAATATGATTTTCTCCAAAACTGTGCACCGCATGGGAAATCCAGATACAGATTTGAAATCTGCACACACGCACGCTTCTAATGACGCCAAAATTACACGGATCGGTGATTGGTCAGAAAATTCGATATCTGGCGATGCCGGCATGGCCGTTTCGGCCAATCCAAACTAGTCAACAAAAAATATGATTTTCTCCAAAACTGTGCACCGCATGGGAAATCCAGATACAGATTTGAAATCTGCACATACGCACGCTTCTAATGACGCCAAAATTACACGGCTCGGTGATTGGTCGGAAAATTCGATATCTGGCGATGCCGGCATGGCCGTTTCGGCTAATCCAAACTAGTCAACAAAAAATATGATTTTCTCCAAAACTGTGCACCGCATGGGAAATCCAGATACGGATTTGAAATCTGCACACACGCACGCTTCTAATGACGCCAAAATTACACGGATCGGTGATTGGTCGGAAAATTCGATATCTGGCGATGCCGGCATGGCCGTTTCGGCCAATCCAAACTAGTCAACAAAAAATATGATTTTCTCCAAAACTGTGCACCGCATGGGAAATCCAGATACAGATTTGAAATCTGCACACACGCACGCTTCTAATGACGCCAAAATTACACGGATCGGTGATTGGTCGGAAAATTCGATATCTGGCGATGCCGGCATGGCCGTTTCGGCTAATCCAAACTAGTCAACAAAAAATATGATTTTCTCCAAAACTGTGCACCGCATGGGAAATCCAGAAACGGATTTGAAATCTGCACACACGCACGCTTCTAATGACGCCAAAATTACACGGATCGGTGATTGGTCGGAAAATTCGATATCTGGCGACGCCGGCATGGCCGTTTCGGCTAATCCAAACTAGTCAACAAAAAATATGATTTTCTCCAAAACTGTGCACCGCATGGGAAATCCAGATACGGATTTGAAATCTGCACACACGCACGCTTCTAATGACGCCAAAATTACACGGATCGGTGATTGGTCGGAAAATTCGATATCTGGCGATGCCGGCATGGCCGTTTCGGCCAATCCAAACTAGTCAACAAAAAATATGATTTTCTCCAAAACTGTGCACCGCATGGGAAATCCAGATACAGATTTGAAATCTGCACACACGCACGCTTCTAATGACGCCAAAATTAAACGGATTGGTGATTGGTCGGAAAATTCGATATCTGGCGATGCCGGCATGGCCGTTTCGGCTAATCCAAACTAGTCAACAAAAAATATGATTTTCTCCAAAACTGTGCACCGCATGGGAAATCCAGATACGGATTTGAAATCTGCACACACGCACGCTTCTAATGACGCCAAAATTACACGGATCGGTGATTGGTCGGAAAATTCGATATCTGGCGATGCCGGCATGGCCGTTTCGGCCAATCCAAACTAGTCAACAAAAAATATGATTTTCTCCAAAACTGTGCACCGCATGGGAAATCCAGATACGGATTTGAAATCTGCACACACGCACGCTTCTAATGACGCCAAAATTACACGGATCGGTGATTGGTCGGAAAATTCGATATCTGGCGATGCCGGCATGGCCGTTTCGGCTAATCCAAACTAGTCAACAAAAAATATGATTTTCTCCAAAACTGTGCACCGCATGGGAAATCCAGATACGGATTTGAAATCTGCACACACGCACGCTTCTAATGACGCCAAAATTACACGGATCGGTGATTGGTCGGAAAATTCGATATCTGGCGATGCCGGCATGGCCGTTTCGGCCAATCCAAACTAGTCAACAAAAAATATGATTTTCTCCAAAACTGTGCACCGCATGGGAAATCCAGATACGGATTTGAAATCTGCACACACGCACGCTTCTAATGACGCCAAAATTACACGGATCGGTGATTGGTCGGAAAATTCGATATCTGGCGATGCCGGCATGGCCGTTTCGGCCAATCCAAACTAGTCAACAAAAAATATGATTTTCTCCAAAACTGTGCACCGCATGGGAAATCCAGATACAGATTTGAAATCTGCACACACGCACGCTTCTAATGACGCCAAAATTACACGGATCGGTGATTGGTCGGAAAATTCGATATCTGGCGATGCCGGCATGGCCGTTTCGGACAATCCAAACTAGTCAACAAAAAATATGATTTTCTCCAAAACTGTGCACCGCATGGGAAATCCAGATACAGATTTGAAATCTGCACATACGCACGCTTCTAATGACGCCAAAATTACACGGATCGGTGATTGGTCGGAAAATTCGATATCTGGCGATGCCGGCATGGCCGTTTCGGCTAATCCAAACTAGTCAACAAAAAATATGATTTTCTCCAAAACTGTGCACCGCATGGGAAATCCAGATACGGATTTGAAATCTGCACACACGCACGCTTCTAATGACGCCAAAATTACACGGATCGGTGATTGGTCGGAAAATTCGATATCTGGCGATGCCGGCATGGCCGTTTCGGACAATCCAAACTAGTCAACAAAAAATATGATTTTCTCCAAAACTGTGCACCGCATGGGAAATCCAGATACAGATTTGAAATCTGCACATACGCACGCTTCTAATGACGCCAAAATTACACGGATCGGTGATTGGTCGGAAAATTCGATATCTGGCGATGCCGGCATGGCCGTTTCGGCTAATCCAAACTAGTCAACAAAAAATATGATTTTCTCCAAAACTGTGCACCGCATGGGAAATCCAGATACGGATTTGAAATCTGCACACACGCACGCTTCTAATGACGCCAAAATTACACGGATCGGTGATTGGTCAGAAAATTCGATATCTGGCGATGCCGGCATGGCCGTTTCGGCCAATCCAAACTAGTCAACAAAAAATATGATTTTCTCCAAAACTGTGCACCGCATGGGAAATCCAGATACAGATTTGAAATCTGCACATACGCACGCTTCTAATGACGCCAAAATTACACGGCTCGGTGATTGGTCGGAAAATTCGATATCTGGCGATGCCGGCATGGCCGTTTCGGCTAATCCAAACTAGTCAACAAAAAATATGATTTTCTCCAAAACTGTGCACCGCATGGGAAATCCAGATACGGATTTGAAATCTGCACACACGCACGCTTCTAATGACGCCAAAATTACACGGATCGGTGATTGGTCGGAAAATTCGATATCTGGCGATGCCGGCATGGCCGTTTCGGCCAATCCAAACTAGTCAACAAAAAATATGATTTTCTCCAAAACTGTGCACCGCATGGGAAATCCAGATACAGATTTGAAATCTGCACACACGCACGCTTCTAATGACGCCAAAATTACACGGATCGGTGATTGGTCGGAAAATTCGATATCTGGCGATGCCGGCATGGCCGTTTCGGCTAATCCAAACTAGTCAACAAAAAATATGATTTTCTCCAAAACTGTGCACCGCATGGGAAATCCAGAAACGGATTTGAAATCTGCACACACGCACGCTTCTAATGACGCCAAAATTACACGGATCGGTGATTGGTCGGAAAATTCGATATCTGGCGACGCCGGCATGGCCGTTTCGGCTAATCCAAACTAGTCAACAAAAAATATGATTTTCTCCAAAACTGTGCACCGCATGGGAAATCCAGATACGGATTTGAAATCTGCACACACGCACGCTTCTAATGACGCCAAAATTACACGGATCGGTGATTGGTCGGAAAATTCGATATCTGGCGATGCCGGCATGGCCGTTTCGGCCAATCCAAACTAGTCAACAAAAAATATGATTTTCTCCAAAACTGTGCACCGCATGGGAAATCCAGATACGGATTTGAAATCTGCACACACGCACGCTTCTAATGACGCCAAAATTACACGGATCGGTGATTGGTCGGAAAATTCGATATCTGGCGATGCCGGCATGGCCGTTTCGGCCAATCCAAACTAGTCAACAAAAAATATGATTTTCTCCAAAACTGTGCACCGCATGGGAAATCCAGATACAGATTTGAAATCTGCACACACGCACGCTTCTAATGACGCCAAAATTACACGGATCGGTGATTGGTCGGAAAATTCGATATCTGGCGATGCCGGCATGGCCGTTTCGGACAATCCAAACTAGTCAACAAAAAATATGATTTTCTCCAAAACTGTGCACCGCATGGGAAATCCAGATACAGATTTGAAATCTGCACATACGCACGCTTCTAATGACGCCAAAATTACACGGATCGGTGATTGGTCGGAAAATTCGATATCTGGCGATGCCGGCATGGCCGTTTCGGCTAATCCAAACTAGTCAACAAAAAATATGATTTTCTCCAAAACTGTGCACCGCATGGGAAATCCAGATACGGATTTGAAATCTGCACACACGCACGCTTCTAATGACGCCAAAATTACACGGATCGGTGATTGGTCGGAAAATTCGATATCTGGCGATGCCGGCATGGCCGTTTCGGCCAATCCAAACTAGTCAACAAAAAATATGATTTTCTCCAAAACTGTGCACCGCATGGGAAATCCAGATACAGATTTGAAATCTGCACACACGCACGCTTCTAATGACGCCAAAATTAAACGGATTGGTGATTGGTCGGAAAATTCGATATCTGGCGATGCCGGCATGGCCGTTTCGGCTAATCCAAACTAGTCAACAAAAAATATGATTTTCTCCAAAACTGTGCACCGCATGGGAAATCCAGATACGGATTTGAAATCTGCACACACGCACGCTTCTAATGACGCCAAAATTACACGGATCGGTGATTGGTCGGAAAATTCGATATCTGGCGATGCCGGCATGGCCGTTTCGGCCAATCCAAACTAGTCAACAAAAAATATGATTTTCTCCAAAACTGTGCACCGCATGGGAAATCCAGATACGGATTTGAAATCTGCACACACGCACGCTTCTAATGACGCCAAAATTACACGGATCGGTGATTGGTCGGAAAATTCGATATCTGGCGATGCCGGCATGGCCGTTTCGGCTAATCCAAACTAGTCAACAAAAAATATGATTTTCTCCAAAACTGTGCACCGCATGGGAAATCCAGATACGGATTTGAAATCTGCACACACGCACGCTTCTAATGACGCCAAAATTACACGGATCGGTGATTGGTCGGAAAATTCGATATCTGGCGATGCCGGCATGGCCGTTTCGGCCAATCCAAACTAGTCAACAAAAAATATGATTTTCTCCAAAACTGTGCACCGCATGGGAAATCCAGATACGGATTTGAAATCTGCACACACGCACGCTTCTAATGACGCCAAAATTACACGGATCGGTGATTGGTCGGAAAATTCGATATCTGGCGATGCCGGCATGGCCGTTTCGGCCAATCCAAACTAGTCAACAAAAAATATGATTTTCTCCAAAACTGTGCACCGCATGGGAAATCCAGATACAGATTTGAAATCTGCACACACGCACGCTTCTAATGACGCCAAAATTACACGGATCGGTGATTGGTCGGAAAATTCGATATCTGGCGATGCCGGCATGGCCGTTTCGGACAATCCAAACTAGTCAACAAAAAATATGATTTTCTCCAAAACTGTGCACCGCATGGGAAATCCAGATACAGATTTGAAATCTGCACATACGCACGCTTCTAATGACGCCAAAATTACACGGATCGGTGATTGGTCGGAAAATTCGATATCTGGCGATGCCGGCATGGCCGTTTCGGCTAATCCAAACTAGTCAACAAAAAATATGATTTTCTCCAAAACTGTGCACCGCATGGGAAATCCAGATACGGATTTGAAATCTGCACACACGCACGCTTCTAATGACGCCAAAATTACACGGATCGGTGATTGGTCGGAAAATTCGATATCTGGCGATGCCGGCATGGCCGTTTCGGTCAATCCAAACTAGTCAACAAAAAATATGATTTTCTCCAAAACTGTGCACCGCATGGGAAATCCAGATACGGATTTGAAATCTGCACACACGCACGCTTCTAATGACGCCAAAATGACACGGATCGGTGATTGGTCGAAAAATTCGATATCTGGCGATGCCGGCATGGCCGTTTCGGCCAATCCAAACTAGTCAACAAAAAATATGATTTTCTCCAAAACTGTGCACCGCATGGGAAATCCAGATACGGATTTGAAATCTGCACACACGCACGCTTCTAATGACGCCAAAATTACACGGATCGGTGATTGGTCGGAAAATTCGATATCTGGCGATGCCGGCATGGCCGTTTCGGCCAATCCAAACTAGTCAACAAAAAATATGATTTTCTCCAAAACTGTGCACCGCATGGGAAATCCAGATACAGATTTGAAATCTGCACACACGCACGCTTCTAATGACGCCAAAATTACACGGATCGGTGATTGGTCGGAAAATTCGATATCTGGCGATGCCGGCATGGCCGTTTCGGACAATCCAAACTAGTCAACAAAAAATATGATTTTCTCCAAAACTGTGCACCGCATGGGAAATCCAGATACAGATTTGAAATCTGCACATACGCACGCTTCTAATGACGCCAAAATTACACGGATCGGTGATTGGTCGGAAAATTCGATATCTGGCGATGCCGGCATGGCCGTTTCGGCTAATCCAAACTAGTCAACAAAAAATATGATTTTCTCCAAAACTGTGCACCGCATGGGAAATCCAGATACGGATTTGAAATCTGCACACACGCACGCTTCTAATGACGCCAAAATTACACGGATCGGTGATTGGTCGGAAAATTCGATATCTGGCGATGCCGGCATGGCCGTTTCGGCCAATCCAAACTAGTCAACAAAAAATATGATTTTCTCCAAAACTGTGCACCGCATGGGAAATCCAGATACGGATTTGAAATCTGCACACACGCACGCTTCTAATGACGCCAAAATTACACGGATCGGTGATTGGTCGGAAAATTCGATATCTGGCGATGCCGGCATGGCCGTTTCGGCTAATCCAAACTAGTCAACAAAAAATATGATTTTCTCCAAAACTGTGCACCGCATGGGAAATCCAGATACGGATTTGAAATCTGCACACACGCACGCTTCTAATGACGCCAAAATTACACGGATCGGTGATTGGTCGGAAAATTCGATATCTGGCGATGCCGGCATGGCCGTTTCGGCCAATCCAAACTAGTCAACAAAAAATATGATTTTCTCCAAAACTGTGCACCGCATGGGAAATCCAGATACGGATTTGAAATCTGCACACACGCACGCTTCTAATGACGCCAAAATTACACGGATCGGTGATTGGTCGGAAAATTCGATATCTGGCGATGCCGGCATGGCCGTTTCGGCCAATCCAAACTAGTCAACAAAAAATATGATTTTCTCCAAAACTGTGCACCGCATGGGAAATCCAGATACAGATTTGAAATCTGCACACACGCACGCTTCTAATGACGCCAAAATTACACGGATCGGTGATTGGTCGGAAAATTCGATATCTGGCGATGCCGGCATGGCCGTTTCGGACAATCCAAACTAGTCAACAAAAAATATGATTTTCTCCAAAACTGTGCACCGCATGGGAAATCCAGATACAGATTTGAAATCTGCACATACGCACGCTTCTAATGACGCCAAAATTACACGGATCGGTGATTGGTCGGAAAATTCGATATCTGGCGATGCCGGCATGGCCGTTTCGGCTAATCCAAACTAGTCAACAAAAAATATGATTTTCTCCAAAACTGTGCACCGCATGGGAAATCCAGATACGGATTTGAAATCTGCACACACGCACGCTTCTAATGACGCCAAAATTACACGGATCGGTGATTGGTCGGAAAATTCGATATCTGGCGATGCCGGCATGGCCGTTTCGGTCAATCCAAACTAGTCAACAAAAAATATGATTTTCTCCAAAACTGTGCACCGCATGGGAAATCCAGATACGGATTTGAAATCTGCACACACGCACGCTTCTAATGACGCCAAAATGACACGGATCGCTGATTGGTCGGAAAATTCGATATCTGGCGATGCCGGCATGGCCGTTTCGGCCAATCCAAACTAGTCAACAAAAAATATGATTTTCTCCAAAACTGTGCACCGCATGGGAAATCCAGATACGGATTTGAAATCTGCACACACGCACGCTTCTAATGACGCCAAAATTACACGGATCGGTGATTGGTCGGAAAATTCGATATCTGGCGATGCCGGCATGGCCGTTTCGGCCAATCCAAACTAGTTAACAAAAAATATGATTTTCTTCAAAACTGTGCACCGCATGGGAAATCCAGATACAGATTTGAAATCTGCACACACGCACGCTTCTAATGACGCCAAAATTACACGGATCGGTGATTGGTCGGAAAATTCGATATCTGGCGATGCCGGCATGGCCGTTTCGGCTAATCCAAACTGGTCAACAAAAAATATGATTTTCTCCAAAACTGTGCACCGCATGGGAAATCCAGATACGGATTTGAAATCTGCACACACGCACGCTTCTAATGACGCCAAAATGACACGGATCGGTGATTGGTCGAAAAATTCGATATCTGGCGATGCCGGCATGGCCGTTTCGGCCAATCCAAACTAGTCAACAAAAAATATGATTTTCTCCAAAACTGTGCACCGCATGGGAAATCCAGATACGGATTTGAAATCTGCACACACGCACGCTTCTAATGACGCCAAAATTACACGGATCGGTGATTGGTCGGAAAATTCGATATCTGGTGATGCCGGCATGGCCGTTTCGGCCAATCCAAACTAGTCAACAAAAAATCTGATTTTCTCCAAAACTGTGCACCGAATGGGAAATCCAGATACAGATTTGAAATCTGCACACATGCACGCTTCTAATGACATAGAATTTACACGGATCGGTGATTGGTCGGAAAATTCGATATCTGGCGATGCCGGCATGGCCGTTTCGGCCAATCCAAACTAGTCAACAAAAAATATGATTTTCTCCTAAACTGTGCACCGCATGCGAAATCCAGATACGGATTTGAAATCTGCACACATGCACGCTTCTAATGACATAGAATTTACACGGATCGGTGATTGGTCGGAAAATTCGATATCTGGCGATGCCGGCATGGCCGTTTCGGCCAATCCAAACTAGTTAACAAAAAATATGATTTTCTCCAAAACTGTGCACCGCATGGGAAATCCAGATACAGATTTGAAATCTGCACACACACACGCTTCTAATGACGCCAAAATTACACGGATCGGTGATTGGTCGGAAAATTCGATATCTGGCGATGCCGACATGGCCGTTTCGGCCAATCCAAACTAGTCAACAAAAAATATGATTTTCTCCAAAACTGTGCACCGCATGGGAAATCCAGATACAGATTTGAAATCTGCACACACGCACGCTTCTAATGACGCCAAAATTACACGGATCGGTGATTGGTCGGAAAATTCGATATCTGGCGATGCCGGCATGGCCGTTTCGGCCAATCCAAACTAGTCAACAAAAAATATGATTTTCTCCAAAACTGTGCACCGCATGGGAAATCCAGATACAGATTTGAAATCTGCACATACGCACGCTTCTAATGACGCCAAAATTACACGGATCGGTGATTGGTCGGAAAATTCGATATCTGGCGATGCCGGCATGGCCGTTTCGGCTAATCCAAACTAGTCAACAAAAAATATGATTTTCTCCAAAACTGTGCACCGCATGGGAAATCCAGATACGGATTTGAAATCTGCACACACGCACGCTTCTAATGACGCCAAAATTACACGGATCGGTGATTGGTCGGAAAATTCGATATCTGGCGATGCCGGCATGGCCGTTTCGGCCAATCCAAACTAGTCAACAAAAAATATGATTTTCTCCAAAACTATGCACCGCATGGCAAATCCAGATACAGATTTGAAATCTGCACACACGCACGCTTCTAATGACGCCAAAATTACACGGATCGGTGATTGGTCGGAAAATTCGATATCTGGCGATGCCGGCATGGCCGTTTCGGCCAATCCAAACTAGTCAACAAAAAATATGATTTTCTCCAAAACTGTGCACCGCATGGGAAATCCAGATACGGATTTGAAATCTGCACACACGCACGCTTCTAATGACGCCAAAATTACACGGATCGGTGATTGGTCGGAAAATTCGATATCTGGCGATGCCGGCATGGCCGTTTCGGCCAATCCAAACTAGTCAACAAAAAATATGATTTTCTCCAAAACTGTGCACCGCATGGGAAATCCAGATACAGATTTGAAATCTGCACATACGCACGCTTCTAATGACGCCAAAATTACACGGATCGGTGATTGGTCGGAAAATTCGATATCTGGCGATGCCGGCATGGCCGTTTCGGCTAATCCAAACTAGTCAACAAAAAATATGATTTTCTCCAAAACTGTGCACCGCATGGGAAATCCAGATACGGATTTGAAATCTGCACACACGCACGCTTCTAATGACGCCAAAATTACACGGATCGGTGATTGGTCGGAAAATTCGATATCTGGCGATGCCGGCATGGCCGTTTCGGCCAATCCAAACTAGTCAACAAAAAATATGATTTTCTCCAAAACTATGCACCGCATGGCAAATCCAGATACAGATTTGAAATCTGCACACACGCACGCTTCTAATGACGCCAAAATTACACGGATCGGTGATTGGTCGGAAAATTCGATATCTGGCGATGCCGGCATGGCCGTTTCGGCCAATCCAAACTAGTCAACAAAAAATATGATTTTCTCCAAAACTGTGCACCGCATGGGAAATCCAGATACGGATTTGAAATCTGCACACACGCACGCTTCTAATGACGCCAAAATTACACGGATCGGTGATTGGTCGGAAAATTCGATATCTGGCGATGCCGGCATGGCCGTTTCGGCCAATCCAAACTAGTCAACAAAAAATATGATTTTCTCCAAAACTGTGCACCGCATGGGAAATCCAGATACGGATTTGAAATCTGCACACACGCACGCTTCTAATGACGCCAAAATTACACGGATCGGTGATTGGTCGGAAAATTCGATATCTGGCGATGCCGGCATGGCCGTTTCGGCCAATCCAAACTATTCAACAAAAAATCTGATTTTCTCCAAAACTGTGCACCGCATGGGAAATCCAGATACAGATTTGAAATCTGCACACATGCACGCTTCTAATGATGTAGCAATTACACGGATCGGTGATTGGTCGGAAAATTCGATATCTGGCGATGCCGGCATGGCCGTTTCGGCTAATCCAAACTAGTCAACAAAAAATATGATTTTCTCCTAAACTGTGCACCGCATGCGAAATCCAGATACGGATTTGAAATCTGCACATATGCACGCTTCTAATGACATAGAATTTACACGGATCGGTGATTGGTCGGAAAATTCGATATCTGGCGATGCCGGCATGGCCGTTTCGGCCAATCCAAACTAGTTAACAAAAAATATGATTTTCTCCAAAACTGTGCACCGCATGGGAAATCCAGATACAGATTTGAAATCTGCACACACACACGCTTCTAACGACGCCAAAATTACACGGATCGGTGATTGGTCGGAAAATTCGATATCTGGCGATGCCGGCATGGCCGTTTCGGCCAATCCAAACTAGTCAACAAAAAATATGATTTTCTCCAAAACTGTGCACCGCATGGCAAATCCAGATACAGATTTGAAATCTGCACACACGCACGCTTCTAATGACGCCAAAATTACACGGATCGGTGATTGGTCGGAAAATTCGATATCTGGCGATGCCGGCATGGCCGTTTCGGCCAATCCAAACTAGTCAACAAAAAATATGATTTTCTCCAAAACTGTGCACCGCATGGGAAATCCAGATACGGATTTGAAATCTGCACACACGCACGCTTCTAATGACGCCAAAATTACACGGATCGGTGATTGGTCGGAAAATTCGATATCTGGCGATGCCGGCATGGCCGTTTCGGCCAATCCAAACTAGTCAACAAAAAATATGATTTTCTCCAAAACTGTGCACCGCATGTGAAATCCAGATACAGATTTGAAATCTGCACACACGCACGCTTCTAATGACGCCAAAATTACACGGATCGGTGATTGGTCGGAAAATTCGATATCTGGTGATGCCGGCATGGCCGTTTCGGCCAATCCAAACTAGTCAACAAAAAATATGATTTTCTCCAAAACTGTGCACCGCATGGGAAATCCAGATACGGATTTGAAATCTGCACACACGCACGCTTCTAATGACGCCAAAATTACACGGATCGGTGATTGGTCGGAAAATTCGATATCTGGCGATGCCGGCATGGCCGTTTCGGCCAATCCAAACTAGTTAACAAAAAATATGATTTTCTCCAAAACTGTGCACCGCATGGGAAATCCAGATACAGATTTGAAATCTGCACACACACACGCTTCTAATGACGCCAAAATTACACGGATCGGTGATTGGTCGGAAAATTCGATATCTGGCGATGCCGGCATGGCCGTTTCGGCCAATCCAAACTAGTCAACAAAAAATATGATTTTCTCCAAAACTGTGCACCGCATGGCAAATCCAGATACAGATTTGAAATCTGCACACACGCACGCTTCTAATGACGCCAAAATTACACGGATCGGTGATTGGTCGGAAAATTCGATATCTGGCGATGCCGGCATGGCCGTTTCGGCCAATCCAAACTAGTCAACAAAAAATATGATTTTCTCCAAAACTGTGCACCGCATGGGAAATCCAGATACAGATTTGAAATCTGCACATACGCACGCTTCTAATGACGCCAAAATTACACTGATCGGTGATTGGTCGGAAAATTCGATATCTGGCGATGCCGGCATGGCCGTTTCGGCTAATCCAAACTAGTCAACAAAAAATATGATTTTCTCCAAAACTGTGCACCGCATGGGAAATCCAGATACGGATTTGAAATCTGCACACACGCACGCTTCTAACGACGCCAAAATTACACGGATCGGTGATTGGTCGGAAAATTCGATATCTGGCGATGCCGGCATGGCCGTTTCGGCCAATCCAAACTAGTCAACAAAAAATATGATTTTCTCCAAAACTGTGCACCGCATGGGAAATCCAGATACAGATTTGAAATCTGCACACATGCACGCTTCTAATGATGTAGCAATTACACGGATCGGTGATTGGTCGGAAAATTCGATATCTGGCGATGCCGGCATGGCCGTTTCGGCCAATCCAAACTAGTCAACAAAAAATATGATTTTCTCCAAAACTGTGCACCGCATGGGAAATCCAGATACAGATTTGAAATCTGCACACACGCACGCTTCTAATGACGCCAAAATTACACGGATCGGTGATTGGTCGGAAAATTCTATATCTGGCGATGCCGGCATGGCCGTTTCGGCCAATCCAAACTAGTTAACAAAAAATATGATTTTCTCCAAAACTGTGCACCGCATGGGAAATCCAGATACAGATTTGAAATCTGCACACACACACGCTTCTAACGACGCCAAAATTACACGGATCGGTGATTGGTCGGAAAATTCGATATCTGGCGATGCCGGCATGGCCGTTTCGGCCAATCCAAACTAGTCAACAAAAAATATGATTTTCTCCAAAACTGTGCACCGCATGTGAAATCCAGATACAGATTTGAAATCTGCACACACGCACGCTTCTAATGACGCCAAAATTACACGGATCGGTGATTGGTCGGAAAATTCGATATCTGGTGATGCCGGCATGGCCGTTTCGGCCAATCCAAACTAGTCAACAAAAAATATGATTTTCTCCAAAACTGTGCACCGCATGGGAAATCCAGATACGGATTTGAAATCTGCACACACGCACGCTTCTAATGACGCCAAAATTACACGGATCGGTGATTGGTCGGAAAATTCGATATCTGGCGATGCCGGCATGGCCGTTTCGGCCAATCCAAACTAGTTAACAAAAAATATGATTTTCTCCAAAACTGTGCACCGCATGGGAAATCCAGATACAGATTTGAAATCTGCACACACACACGCTTCTAATGACGCCAAAATTACACGGATCGGTGATTGGTCGGAAAATTCGATATCTGGTGATGCCGGCATGGCCGTTTCGGCCAATCCAAACTAGTCAACAAAAAATATGATTTTCTCCAAAACTGTGCACCGCATGGGAAATCCAGATACGGATTTGAAATCTGCACACACGCACGCTTCTAATGACGCCAAAATTACACGGATCGGTGATTGGTCGGAAAATTCGATATCTGGCGATGCCGGCATGGCCGTTTCGGCCAATCCAAACTAGTTAACAAAAAATATGATTTTCTCCAAAACTGTGCACCGCATGGGAAATCCAGATACAGATTTGAAATCTGCACACACACACGCTTCTAACGACGCCAAAATTACACGGATCGGTGATTGGTCGGAAAATTCGATATCTGGCGATGCCGGCATGGCCGTTTCGGCCAATCCAAACTAGTCAACAAAAAATATGATTTTCTCCAAAACTGTGCACCGCATGTGAAATCCAGATACAGATTTGAAATCTGCACACACGCACGCTTCTAATGACGCCAAAATTACACGGATCGGTGATTGGTCGGAAAATTCGATATCTGGTGATGCCGGCATGGCCGTTTCGGCCAATCCAAACTAGTCAACAAAAAATATGATTTTCTCCAAAACTGTGCACCGCATGGGAAATCCAGATACAGATTTGAAATCTGCACATACGCACGCTTCTAATGACGCCAAAATTACACGGATCGGTGATTGGTCGGAAAATTCGATATCTGGCGATGCCGGCATGGCCGTTTCGGCTAATCCAAACTAGTCAACAAAAAATATGATTTTCTCCAAAACTGTGCACCGCATGGGAAATCCAGATACGGATTTGAAATCTGCACACACGCACGCTTCTAATGACGCCAAAATTACACGGATCGGTGATTGGTCGGAAAATTCGATATCTGGCGATGCCGGCATGGCCGTTTCGGCCAATCCAAACTAGTCAACAAAAAATATGATTTTCTCCAAAACTGTGCACCGCATGGGAAATCCAGATACAGATTTGAAATCTGCACATACGCACGCTTCTAATGACGCCAAAATTACACGGATCGGTGATTGGTCGGAAAATTCGATATCTGGCGATGCCGGCATGGCCGTTTCGGCTAATCCAAACTAGTCAACAAAAAATATGATTTTCTCCAAAACTGTGCACCGCATGGGAAATCCAGATACGGATTTGAAATCTGCACACACGCACGCTTCTAATGACGCCAAAATTACACGGATCGGTGATTGGTCGGAAAATTCGATATCTGGCGATGCCGGCATGGCCGTTTCGGCCAATCCAAACTAGTCAACAAAAAATATGATTTTCTCCAAAACTATGCACCGCATGGCAAATCCAGATACAGATTTGAAATCTGCACACACGCACGCTTCTAATGACGCCAAAATTACACGGATCGGTGATTGGTCGGAAAATTCGATATCTGGCGATGCCGGCATGGCCGTTTCGGCCAATCCAAACTAGTCAACAAAAAATATGATTTTCTCCAAAACTGTGCACCGCATGGGAAATCCAGATACGGATTTGAAATCTGCACACACGCACGCTTCTAATGACGCCAAAATTACACGGATCGGTGATTGGTCGGAAAATTCGATATCTGGCGATGCCGGCATGGCCGTTTCGGCCAATCCAAACTAGTCAACAAAAAATATGATTTTCTCCAAAACTGTGCACCGCATGGGAAATCCAGATACGGATTTGAAATCTGCACACACGCACGCTTCTAATGACGCCAAAATTACACGGATCGGTGATTGGTCGGAAAATTCGATATCTGGCGATGCCGGCATGGCCGTTTCGGCCAATCCAAACTATTCAACAAAAAATCTGATTTTCTCCAAAACTGTGCACCGCATGGGAAATCCAGATACAGATTTGAAATCTGCACACATGCACGCTTCTAATGATGTAGCAATTACACGGATCGGTGATTGGTCGGAAAATTCGATATCTGGCGATGCCGGCATGGCCGTTTCGGCTAATCCAAACTAGTCAACAAAAAATATGATTTTCTCCTAAACTGTGCACCGCATGCGAAATCCAGATACGGATTTGAAATCTGCACATATGCACGCTTCTAATGACATAGAATTTACACGGATCGGTGATTGGTCGGAAAATTCGATATCTGGCGATGCCGGCATGGCCGTTTCGGCCAATCCAAACTAGTTAACAAAAAATATGATTTTCTCCAAAACTGTGCACCGCATGGGAAATCCAGATACAGATTTGAAATCTGCACACACACACGCTTCTAACGACGCCAAAATTACACGGATCGGTGATTGGTCGGAAAATTCGATATCTGGCGATGCCGGCATGGCCGTTTCGGCCAATCCAAACTAGTCAACAAAAAATATGATTTTCTCCAAAACTGTGCACCGCATGGCAAATCCAGATACAGATTTGAAATCTGCACACACGCACGCTTCTAATGACGCCAAAATTACACGGATCGGTGATTGGTCGGAAAATTCGATATCTGGCGATGCCGGCATGGCCGTTTCGGCCAATCCAAACTAGTCAACAAAAAATATGATTTTCTCCAAAACTGTGCACCGCATGGGAAATCCAGATACGGATTTGAAATCTGCACACACGCACGCTTCTAATGACGCCAAAATTACACGGATCGGTGATTGGTCGGAAAATTCGATATCTGGCGATGCCGGCATGGCCGTTTCGGCCAATCCAAACTAGTCAACAAAAAATATGATTTTCTCCAAAACTGTGCACCGCATGTGAAATCCAGATACAGATTTGAAATCTGCACACACGCACGCTTCTAATGACGCCAAAATTACACGGATCGGTGATTGGTCGGAAAATTCGATATCTGGTGATGCCGGCATGGCCGTTTCGGCCAATCCAAACTAGTCAACAAAAAATATGATTTTCTCCAAAACTGTGCACCGCATGGGAAATCCAGATACGGATTTGAAATCTGCACACACGCACGCTTCTAATGACGCCAAAATTACACGGATCGGTGATTGGTCGGAAAATTCGATATCTGGCGATGCCGGCATGGCCGTTTCGGCCAATCCAAACTAGTTAACAAAAAATATGATTTTCTCCAAAACTGTGCACCGCATGGGAAATCCAGATACAGATTTGAAATCTGCACACACACACGCTTCTAATGACGCCAAAATTACACGGATCGGTGATTGGTCGGAAAATTCGATATCTGGCGATGCCGGCATGGCCGTTTCGGCCAATCCAAACTAGTCAACAAAAAATATGATTTTCTCCAAAACTGTGCACCGCATGGCAAATCCAGATACAGATTTGAAATCTGCACACACGCACGCTTCTAATGACGCCAAAATTACACGGATCGGTGATTGGTCGGAAAATTCGATATCTGGCGATGCCGGCATGGCCGTTTCGGCCAATCCAAACTAGTCAACAAAAAATATGATTTTCTCCAAAACTGTGCACCGCATGGGAAATCCAGATACAGATTTGAAATCTGCACATACGCACGCTTCTAATGACGCCAAAATTACACTGATCGGTGATTGGTCGGAAAATTCGATATCTGGCGATGCCGGCATGGCCGTTTCGGCTAATCCAAACTAGTCAACAAAAAATATGATTTTCTCCAAAACTGTGCACCGCATGGGAAATCCAGATACGGATTTGAAATCTGCACACACGCACGCTTCTAACGACGCCAAAATTACACGGATCGGTGATTGGTCGGAAAATTCGATATCTGGCGATGCCGGCATGGCCGTTTCGGCCAATCCAAACTAGTCAACAAAAAATATGATTTTCTCCAAAACTGTGCACCGCATGGGAAATCCAGATACAGATTTGAAATCTGCACACATGCACGCTTCTAATGATGTAGCAATTACACGGATCGGTGATTGGTCGGAAAATTCGATATCTGGCGATGCCGGCATGGCCGTTTCGGCCAATCCAAACTAGTCAACAAAAAATATGATTTTCTCCAAAACTGTGCACCGCATGGGAAATCCAGATACAGATTTGAAATCTGCACACACGCACGCTTCTAATGACGCCAAAATTACACGGATCGGTGATTGGTCGGAAAATTCTATATCTGGCGATGCCGGCATGGCCGTTTCGGCCAATCCAAACTAGTTAACAAAAAATATGATTTTCTCCAAAACTGTGCACCGCATGGGAAATCCAGATACAGATTTGAAATCTGCACACACACACGCTTCTAACGACGCCAAAATTACACGGATCGGTGATTGGTCGGAAAATTCGATATCTGGCGATGCCGGCATGGCCGTTTCGGCCAATCCAAACTAGTCAACAAAAAATATGATTTTCTCCAAAACTGTGCACCGCATGTGAAATCCAGATACAGATTTGAAATCTGCACACACGCACGCTTCTAATGACGCCAAAATTACACGGATCGGTGATTGGTCGGAAAATTCGATATCTGGTGATGCCGGCATGGCCGTTTCGGCCAATCCAAACTAGTCAACAAAAAATATGATTTTCTCCAAAACTGTGCACCGCATGGGAAATCCAGATACGGATTTGAAATCTGCACACACGCACGCTTCTAATGACGCCAAAATTACACGGATCGGTGATTGGTCGGAAAATTCGATATCTGGCGATGCCGGCATGGCCGTTTCGGCCAATCCAAACTAGTTAACAAAAAATATGATTTTCTCCAAAACTGTGCACCGCATGGGAAATCCAGATACAGATTTGAAATCTGCACACACACACGCTTCTAATGACGCCAAAATTACACGGATCGGTGATTGGTCGGAAAATTCGATATCTGGTGATGCCGGCATGGCCGTTTCGGCCAATCCAAACTAGTCAACAAAAAATATGATTTTCTCCAAAACTGTGCACCGCATGGGAAATCCAGATACGGATTTGAAATCTGCACACACGCACGCTTCTAATGACGCCAAAATTACACGGATCGGTGATTGGTCGGAAAATTCGATATCTGGCGATGCCGGCATGGCCGTTTCGGCCAATCCAAACTAGTTAACAAAAAATATGATTTTCTCCAAAACTGTGCACCGCATGGGAAATCCAGATACAGATTTGAAATCTGCACACACACACGCTTCTAACGACGCCAAAATTACACGGATCGGTGATTGGTCGGAAAATTCGATATCTGGCGATGCCGGCATGGCCGTTTCGGCCAATCCAAACTAGTCAACAAAAAATATGATTTTCTCCAAAACTGTGCACCGCATGTGAAATCCAGATACAGATTTGAAATCTGCACACACGCACGCTTCTAATGACGCCAAAATTACACGGATCGGTGATTGGTCGGAAAATTCGATATCTGGTGATGCCGGCATGGCCGTTTCGGCCAATCCAAACTAGTCAACAAAAAATATGATTTTCTCCAAAACTGTGCACCGCATGGGAAATCCAGATACAGATTTGAAATCTGCACATACGCACGCTTCTAATGACGCCAAAATTACACGGATCGGTGATTGGTCGGAAAATTCGATATCTGGCGATGCCGGCATGGCCGTTTCGGCTAATCCAAACTAGTCAACAAAAAATATGATTTTCTCCAAAACTGTGCACCGCATGGGAAATCCAGATACGGATTTGAAATCTGCACACACGCACGCTTCTAATGACGCCAAAATTACACGGATCGGTGATTGGTCGGAAAATTCGATATCTGGCGATGCCGGCATGGCCGTTTCGGCCAATCCAAACTAGTCAACAAAAAATATGATTTTCTCCAAAACTATGCACCGCATGGCAAATCCAGATACAGATTTGAAATCTGCACACACGCACGCTTCTAATGACGCCAAAATTACACGGATCGGTGATTGGTCGGAAAATTCGATATCTGGCGATGCCGGCATGGCCGTTTCGGCCAATCCAAACTAGTCAACAAAAAATATGATTTTCTCCAAAACTGTGCACCGCATGGGAAATCCAGATACGGATTTGAAATCTGCACACACGCACGCTTCTAATGACGCCAAAATTACACGGATCGGTGATTGGTCGGAAAATTCGATATCTGGCGATGCCGGCATGGCCGTTTCGGCCAATCCAAACTATTCAACAAAAAATCTGATTTTCTCCAAAACTGTGCACCGCATGGGAAATCCAGATACAGATTTGAAATCTGCACACATGCACGCTTCTAATGATGTAGCAATTACACGGATCGGTGATTGGTCGGAAAATTCGATATCTGGCGATGCCGGCATGGCCGTTTCGGCCAATCCAAACTAGTTAACAAAAAATATGATTTTCTCCAAAACTGTGCACCGCATGGGAAATCCAGATACAGATTTGAAATCTGCACACACACACGCTTCTAATGACGCCAAAATTACACGGATCGGTGATTGGTCGGAAAATTCGATATCTGGCGATGCCGGCATGGCCGTTTCGGCCAATCCAAACTAGTCAACAAAAAATATGATTTTCTCCAAAACTGTGCACCGCATGGCAAATCCAGATACAGATTTGAAATCTGCACACACGCACGCTTCTAATGACGCCAAAATTACACGGATCGGTGATTGGTCGGAAAATTCGATATCTGGCGATGCCGGCATGGCCGTTTCGGCCAATCCAAACTAGTCAACAAAAAATATGATTTTCTCCAAAACTGTGCACCGCATGGGAAATCCAGATACAGATTTGAAATCTGCACATACGCACGCTTCTAATGACGCCAAAATTACACGGATCGGTGATTGGTCGGAAAATTCGATATCTGGCGATGCCGGCATGGCCGTTTCGGCTAATCCAAACTAGTCAACAAAAAATATGATTTTCTCCAAAACTGTGCACCGCATGGGAAATCCAGATACGGATTTGAAATCTGCACACACGCACGCTTCTAATGACGCCAAAATTACACGGATCGGTGATTGGTCGGAAAATTCGATATCTGGCGATGCCGGCATGGCCGTTTCGGCCAATCCAAACTAGTCAACAAAAAATATGATTTTCTCCAAAACTGTGCACCGCATGGGAAATCCAGATACAGATTTGAAATCTGCACACATGCACGCTTCTAATGATGTAGCAATTACACGGATCGGTGATTGGTCGGAAAATTCGATATCTGGCGATGCCGGCATGGCCGTTTCGGCCAATCCAAACTAGTCAACAAAAAATATGATTTTCTCCAAAACTGTGCACCGCATGGGAAATCCAGATACAGATTTGAAATCTGCACACACGCACGCTTCTAATGACGCCAAAATTACACGGATCGGTGATTGGTCGGAAAATTCTATATCTGGCGATGCCGGCATGGCCGTTTCGGCCAATCCAAACTAGTTAACAAAAAATATGATTTTCTCCAAAACTGTGCACCGCATGGGAAATCCAGATACAGATTTGAAATCTGCACACACACACGCTTCTAACGACGCCAAAATTACACGGATCGGTGATTGGTCGGAAAATTCGATATCTGGTGATGCCGGCATGGCCGTTTCGGCCAATCCAAACTAGTCAACAAAAAATATGATTTTCTCCAAAACTGTGCACCGCATGGGAAATCCAGATACGGATTTGAAATCTGCACACACGCACGCTTCTAATGACGCCAAAATTACACGGATCGGTGATTGGTCGGAAAATTCGATATCTGGCGATGCCGGCATGGCCGTTTCGGCCAATCCAAACTAGTTAACAAAAAATATGATTTTCTCCAAAACTGTGCACCGCATGGGAAATCCAGATACAGATTTGAAATCTGCACACACACACGCTTCTAATGACGCCAAAATTACACGGATCGGTGATTGGTCGGAAAATTCGATATCTGGCGATGCCGGCATGGCCGTTTCGGCCAATCCAAACTAGTCAACAAAAAATATGATTTTCTCCAAAACTGTGCACCGCATGGCAAATCCAGATACAGATTTGAAATCTGCACACACGCACGCTTCTAATGACGCCAAAATTACACGGATCGGTGATTGGTCGGAAAATTCGATATCTGGCGATGCCGGCATGGCCGTTTCGGCCAATCCAAACTAGTCAACAAAAAATATGATTTTCTCCAAAACTGTGCACCGCATGGGAAATCCAGATACAGATTTGAAATCTGCACATACGCACGCTTCTAATGACGCCAAAATTACACGGATCGGTGATTGGTCGGAAAATTCGATATCTGGCGATGCCGGCATGGCCGTTTCGGCTAATCCAAACTAGTCAACAAAAAATATGATTTTCTCCAAAACTGTGCACCGCATGGGAAATCCAGATACGGATTTGAAATCTGCACACACGCACGCTTCTAACGACGCCAAAATTACACGGATCGGTGATTGGTCGGAAAATTCGATATCTGGCGATGCCGGCATGGCCGTTTCGGCCAATCCAAACTAGTCAACAAAAAATATGATTTTCTCCAAAACTGTGCACCGCATGGGAAATCCAGATACAGATTTGAAATCTGCACACATGCACGCTTCTAATGATGTAGCAATTACACGGATCGGTGATTGGTCGGAAAATTCGATATCTGGCGATGCCGGCATGGCCGTTTCGGCCAATCCAAACTAGTCAACAAAAAATATGATTTTCTCCAAAACTGTGCACCGCATGGGAAATCCAGATACAGATTTGAAATCTGCACACACGCACGCTTCTAATGACGCCAAAATTACACGGATCGGTGATTGGTCGGAAAATTCTATATCTGGCGATGCCGGCATGGCCGTTTCGGCCAATCCAAACTAGTTAACAAAAAATATGATTTTCTCCAAAACTGTGCACCGCATGGGAAATCCAGATACAGATTTGAAATCTGCACACACACACGCTTCTAACGACGCCAAAATTACACGGATCGGTGATTGGTCGGAAAATTCGATATCTGGCGATGCCGGCATGGCCGTTTCGGCCAATCCAAACTAGTCAACAAAAAATATGATTTTCTCCAAAACTGTGCACCGCATGTGAAATCCAGATACAGATTTGAAATCTGCACACACGCACGCTTCTAATGACGCCAAAATTACACGGATCGGTGATTGGTCGGAAAATTCGATATCTGGTGATGCCGGCATGGCCGTTTCGGCCAATCCAAACTAGTCAACAAAAAATATGATTTTCTCCAAAACTGTGCACCGCATGGGAAATCCAGATACGGATTTGAAATCTGCACACACGCACGCTTCTAATGACGCCAAAATTACACGGATCGGTGATTGGTCGGAAAATTCGATATCTGGCGATGCCGGCATGGCCGTTTCGGCCAATCCAAACTAGTTAACAAAAAATATGATTTTCTCCAAAACTGTGCACCGCATGGGAAATCCAGATACAGATTTGAAATCTGCACACACACACGCTTCTAATGACGCCAAAATTACACGGATCGGTGATTGGTCGGAAAATTCGATATCTGGTGATGCCGGCATGGCCGTTTCGGCCAATCCAAACTAGTCAACAAAAAATATGATTTTCTCCAAAACTGTGCACCGCATGGGAAATCCAGATACGGATTTGAAATCTGCACACACGCACGCTTCTAATGACGCCAAAATTACACGGATCGGTGATTGGTCGGAAAATTCGATATCTGGCGATGCCGGCATGGCCGTTTCGGCCAATCCAAACTAGTTAACAAAAAATATGATTTTCTCCAAAACTGTGCACCGCATGGGAAATCCAGATACAGATTTGAAATCTGCACACACACACGCTTCTAACGACGCCAAAATTACACGGATCGGTGATTGGTCGGAAAATTCGATATCTGGCGATGCCGGCATGGCCGTTTCGGCCAATCCAAACTAGTCAACAAAAAATATGATTTTCTCCAAAACTGTGCACCGCATGTGAAATCCAGATACAGATTTGAAATCTGCACACACGCACGCTTCTAATGACGCCAAAATTACACGGATCGGTGATTGGTCGGAAAATTCGATATCTGGTGATGCCGGCATGGCCGTTTCGGCCAATCCAAACTAGTCAACAAAAAATATGATTTTCTCCAAAACTGTGCACCGCATGGGAAATCCAGATACAGATTTGAAATCTGCACATACGCACGCTTCTAATGACGCCAAAATTACACGGATCGGTGATTGGTCGGAAAATTCGATATCTGGCGATGCCGGCATGGCCGTTTCGGCTAATCCAAACTAGTCAACAAAAAATATGATTTTCTCCAAAACTGTGCACCGCATGGGAAATCCAGATACGGATTTGAAATCTGCACACACGCACGCTTCTAATGACGCCAAAATTACACGGATCGGTGATTGGTCGGAAAATTCGATATCTGGCGATGCCGGCATGGCCGTTTCGGCCAATCCAAACTAGTCAACAAAAAATATGATTTTCTCCAAAACTATGCACCGCATGGCAAATCCAGATACAGATTTGAAATCTGCACACACGCACGCTTCTAATGACGCCAAAATTACACGGATCGGTGATTGGTCGGAAAATTCGATATCTGGCGATGCCGGCATGGCCGTTTCGGCCAATCCAAACTAGTCAACAAAAAATATGATTTTCTCCAAAACTGTGCACCGCATGGGAAATCCAGATACGGATTTGAAATCTGCACACACGCACGCTTCTAATGACGCCAAAATTACACGGATCGGTGATTGGTCGGAAAATTCGATATCTGGCGATGCCGGCATGGCCGTTTCGGCCAATCCAAACTATTCAACAAAAAATCTGATTTTCTCCAAAACTGTGCACCGCATGGGAAATCCAGATACAGATTTGAAATCTGCACACATGCACGCTTCTAATGATGTAGCAATTACACGGATCGGTGATTGGTCGGAAAATTCGATATCTGGCGATGCCGGCATGGCCGTTTCGGCCAATCCAAACTAGTTAACAAAAAATATGATTTTCTCCAAAACTGTGCACCGCATGGGAAATCCAGATACAGATTTGAAATCTGCACACACACACGCTTCTAATGACGCCAAAATTACACGGATCGGTGATTGGTCGGAAAATTCGATATCTGGCGATGCCGGCATGGCCGTTTCGGCCAATCCAAACTAGTCAACAAAAAATATGATTTTCTCCAAAACTGTGCACCGCATGGCAAATCCAGATACAGATTTGAAATCTGCACACACGCACGCTTCTAATGACGCCAAAATTACACGGATCGGTGATTGGTCGGAAAATTCGATATCTGGCGATGCCGGCATGGCCGTTTCGGCCAATCCAAACTAGTCAACAAAAAATATGATTTTCTCCAAAACTGTGCACCGCATGGGAAATCCAGATACAGATTTGAAATCTGCACATACGCACGCTTCTAATGACGCCAAAATTACACGGATCGGTGATTGGTCGGAAAATTCGATATCTGGCGATGCCGGCATGGCCGTTTCGGCTAATCCAAACTAGTCAACAAAAAATATGATTTTCTCCAAAACTGTGCACCGCATGGGAAATCCAGATACGGATTTGAAATCTGCACACACGCACGCTTCTAATGACGCCAAAATTACACGGATCGGTGATTGGTCGGAAAATTCGATATCTGGCGATGCCGGCATGGCCGTTTCGGCCAATCCAAACTAGTCAACAAAAAATATGATTTTCTCCAAAACTGTGCACCGCATGGGAAATCCAGATACAGATTTGAAATCTGCACACATGCACGCTTCTAATGATGTAGCAATTACACGGATCGGTGATTGGTCGGAAAATTCGATATCTGGCGATGCCGGCATGGCCGTTTCGGCCAATCCAAACTAGTCAACAAAAAATATGATTTTCTCCAAAACTGTGCACCGCATGGGAAATCCAGATACAGATTTGAAATCTGCACACACGCACGCTTCTAATGACGCCAAAATTACACGGATCGGTGATTGGTCGGAAAATTCTATATCTGGCGATGCCGGCATGGCCGTTTCGGCCAATCCAAACTAGTTAACAAAAAATATGATTTTCTCCAAAACTGTGCACCGCATGGGAAATCCAGATACAGATTTGAAATCTGCACACACACACGCTTCTAACGACGCCAAAATTACACGGATCGGTGATTGGTCGGAAAATTCGATATCTGGCGATGCCGGCATGGCCGTTTCGGCCAATCCAAACTAGTCAACAAAAAATATGATTTTCTCCAAAACTGTGCACCGCATGTGAAATCCAGATACAGATTTGAAATCTGCACACACGCACGCTTCTAATGACGCCAAAATTACACGGATCGGTGATTGGTCGGAAAATTCGATATCTGGTGATGCCGGCATGGCCGTTTCGGCCAATCCAAACTAGTCAACAAAAAATATGATTTTCTCCAAAACTGTGCACCGCATGGGAAATCCAGATACGGATTTGAAATCTGCACACACGCACGCTTCTAATGACGCCAAAATTACACGGATCGGTGATTGGTCGGAAAATTCGATATCTGGCGATGCCGGCATGGCCGTTTCGGCCAATCCAAACTAGTTAACAAAAAATATGATTTTCTCCAAAACTGTGCACCGCATGGGAAATCCAGATACAGATTTGAAATCTGCACACACACACGCTTCTAATGACGCCAAAATTACACGGATCGGTGATTGGTCGGAAAATTCGATATCTGGTGATGCCGGCATGGCCGTTTCGGCCAATCCAAACTAGTCAACAAAAAATATGATTTTCTCCAAAACTGTGCACCGCATGGGAAATCCAGATACGGATTTGAAATCTGCACACACGCACGCTTCTAATGACGCCAAAATTACACGGATCGGTGATTGGTCGGAAAATTCGATATCTGGCGATGCCGGCATGGCCGTTTCGGCCAATCCAAACTAGTTAACAAAAAATATGATTTTCTCCAAAACTGTGCACCGCATGGGAAATCCAGATACAGATTTGAAATCTGCACACACACACGCTTCTAACGACGCCAAAATTACACGGATCGGTGATTGGTCGGAAAATTCGATATCTGGCGATGCCGGCATGGCCGTTTCGGCCAATCCAAACTAGTCAACAAAAAATATGATTTTCTCCAAAACTGTGCACCGCATGTGAAATCCAGATACAGATTTGAAATCTGCACACACGCACGCTTCTAATGACGCCAAAATTACACGGATCGGTGATTGGTCGGAAAATTCGATATCTGGTGATGCCGGCATGGCCGTTTCGGCCAATCCAAACTAGTCAACAAAAAATATGATTTTCTCCAAAACTGTGCACCGCATGGGAAATCCAGATACGGATTTGAAATCTGCACACACGCACGCTTCTAATGACGCCAAAATTACACGGATCGGTGATTGGTCGGAAAATTCGATATCTGGCGTTGCCGGCATGGCCGTTTCGGCCAATCCAAACTAGTCAACAAAAAATATGATTTTCTCCAAAACTGTGCACCGCATGGGAAATCCAGATACAGATTTGAAATCTGCACACACACACGCTTCTAATGACGCCAAAATTACACGGATCGGTGATTGGTCGGAAAATTCGATATCTGGCGATGCCGGCATGGCCGTTTCGGCCAATCCAAACTAGTCAACAAAATATATGATTTTCTCCAAAACTGTGCACCGCATGGCAAATCCAGATACAGATTTGAAATCTGCACACACGCACGCTTCTAATGACGCCAAAATTACACGGATCGGTGATTGGTCGGAAAATTCGATATCTGGCGATGCCGGCATGGCCGTTTCGGCCAATCCAAACTAGTCAACAAAAAATATGATTTTCTCCAAAACTGTGCACCGCATGGGAAATCCAGATACAGATTTGAAATCTGCACATACGCACGCTTCTAATGACGCCAAAATTACACGGATCGGTGATTGGTCGGAAAATTCGATATCTGGCGATGCCGGCATGGCCGTTTCGGCCAATCCAAACTAGTCAACAAAAAATATGATTTTCTCCAAAACTGTGCACCGCATGGGAAATCCAGATACGGATTTGAAATCTGCACACACGCACGCTTCTAATGACGCCAAAATTACACGGATCGGTGATTGGTCGGAAAATTCGATATCTGGCGATGCCGGCATGGCCGTTTCGGCCAATCCAAACTAGTCAACAAAAAATATGATTTTCTCCAAAACTGTGCACCGCATGGGAAATCCAGATACAGATTTGAAATCTGCACACATGCACGCTTCTAATGATGTAGCAATTACACGGATCGGTGATTGGTCGGAAAATTCGATATCTGGCGATGCCGGCATGGCCGTTTCGGCCAATCCAAACTAGTCAACAAAAAATATGATTTTCTCCAAAACTGTGCACCGCATGGGAAATCCAGATACAGATTTGAAATCTGCACACACGCACGCTTCTAATGACGCCAAAATTACACGGATCGGTGACTGGTCGGAAAATTCTATATCTGGCGATGCCGGCATGGCCGTTTCGGCCAATCCAAACTAGTCAACAAAAAATATGATTTTCTCCAAAACTGTGCACCGCATGGGAAATCCAGATACAGATTTGAAATCTGCACACACGCACGCTTCTAATGACGCCAAAATTACACGGATCGGTGATTGGTCGGAAAATTCGATATCTGGCGATGCCGGCATGGCCGTTTCGGCTAATCCAAACTAGTCAACAAAAAATATGATTTTCTCCAAAACTGTGCACCGCATGGGAAATCCAGATACGGATTTGAAATCTGCACACACGCACGCTTCTAATGACGCCAAAATTACACGGATCGGTGATTGGTCGGAAAATTCGATATCTGGCGATGCCGGCATGGCCGTTTCGGCCAATCCAAACTAGTCAACAAAAAATATGATTTTCTCCAAAACTGTGCACCGCATGGGAAATCCAGATACAGATTTGAAATCTGCACACACGCACGCTTCTAATGACGCCAAAATTACACGGATCGGTGATTGGTCGGAAAATTCTATATCTGGCGATGCCGGCATGGCCGTTTCGGCCAATCCAAACTAGTTAACAAAAAATATGATTTTCTCCAAAACTGTGCACCGCATGGGAAATCCAGATACAGATTTGAAATCTGCACACACACACGCTTCTAACGACGCCAAAATTACACGGATCGGTGATTGGTCGGAAAATTCGATATCTGGCGATGCCGGCATGGCCGTTTCGGCCAATCCAAACTAGTCAACAAAAAATATGATTTTCTCCAAAACTGTGCACCGCATGTGAAATCCAGATACAGATTTGAAATCTGCACACACGCACGCTTCTAATGACGCCAAAATTACACGGATCGGTGATTGGTCGGAAAATTCGATATCTGGTGATGCCGGCATGGCCGTTTCGGCCAATCCAAACTAGTCAACAAAAAATATGATTTTCTCCAAAACTGTGCACCGCATGGGAAATCCAGATACGGATTTGAAATCTGCACACACGCACGCTTCTAATGACGCCAAAATTACACGGATCGGTGATTGGTCGGAAAATTCGATATCTGGCGATGCCGGCATGGCCGTTTCGGCCAATCCAAACTAGTTAACAAAAAATATGATTTTCTCCAAAACTGTGCACCGCATGGGAAATCCAGATACAGATTTGAAATCTGCACACACACACGCTTCTAATGACGCCAAAATTACACGGATCGGTGATTGGTCGGAAAATTCGATATCTGGTGATGCCGGCATGGCCGTTTCGGCCAATCCAAACTAGTCAACAAAAAATATGATTTTCTCCAAAACTGTGCACCGCATGGGAAATCCAGATACGGATTTGAAATCTGCACACACGCACGCTTCTAATGACGCCAAAATTACACGGATCGGTGATTGGTCGGAAAATTCGATATCTGGCGATGCCGGCATGGCCGTTTCGGCCAATCCAAACTAGTTAACAAAAAATATGATTTTCTCCAAAACTGTGCACCGCATGGGAAATCCAGATACAGATTTGAAATCTGCACACACACACGCTTCTAATGACGCCAAAATTACACGGATCGGTGATTGGTCGGAAAATTCGATATCTGGTGATGCCGGCATGGCCGTTTCGGCCAATCCAAACTAGTCAACAAAAAATATGATTTTCTCCAAAACTGTGCACCGCATGGGAAATCCAGATACGGATTTGAAATCTGCACACACGCACGCTTCTAATGACGCCAAAATTACACGGATCGGTGATTGGTCGGAAAATTCGATATCTGGCGATGCCGGCATGGCCGTTTCGGCCAATCCAAACTAGTTAACAAAAAATATGATTTTCTCCAAAACTGTGCACCGCATGGGAAATCCAGATACAGATTTGAAATCTGCACACACACACGCTTCTAACGACGCCAAAATTACACGGATCGGTGATTGGTCGGAAAATTCGATATCTGGCGTTGCCGGCATGGCCGTTTCGGCCAATCCAAACTAGTCAACAAAAAATATGATTTTCTCCAAAACTGTGCACCGCATGGGAAATCCAGATACAGATTTGAAATCTGCACACACACACGCTTCTAATGACGCCAAAATTACACGGATCGGTGATTGGTCGGAAAATTCGATATCTGGCGATGCCGGCATGGCCGTTTCGGCCAATCCAAACTAGTCAACAAAATATATGATTTTCTCCAAAACTGTGCACCGCATGGCAAATCCAGATACAGATTTGAAATCTGCACACACGCACGCTTCTAATGACGCCAAAATTACACGGATCGGTGATTGGTCGGAAAATTCGATATCTGGCGATGCCGGCATGGCCGTTTCGGCCAATCCAAACTAGTCAACAAAAAATATGATTTTCTCCAAAACTGTGCACCGCATGGGAAATCCAGATACAGATTTGAAATCTGCACATACGCACGCTTCTAATGACGCCAAAATTACACGGATCGGTGATTGGTCGGAAAATTCGATATCTGGCGATGCCGGCATGGCCGTTTCGGCCAATCCAAACTAGTCAACAAAAAATATGATTTTCTCCAAAACTGTGCACCGCATGGGAAATCCAGATACGGATTTGAAATCTGCACACACGCACGCTTCTAATGACGCCAAAATTACACGGATCGGTGATTGGTCGGAAAATTCGATATCTGGCGATGCCGGCATGGCCGTTTCGGCCAATCCAAACTAGTCAACAAAAAATATGATTTTCTCCAAAACTGTGCACCGCATGGGAAATCCAGATACAGATTTGAAATCTGCACACATGCACGCTTCTAATGATGTAGCAATTACACGGATCGGTGATTGGTCGGAAAATTCGATATCTGGCGATGCCGGCATGGCCGTTTCGGCCAATCCAAACTAGTCAACAAAAAATATGATTTTCTCCAAAACTGTGCACCGCATGGGAAATCCAGATACAGATTTGAAATCTGCACACACGCACGCTTCTAATGACGCCAAAATTACACGGATCGGTGACTGGTCGGAAAATTCTATATCTGGCGATGCCGGCATGGCCGTTTCGGCCAATCCAAACTAGTCAACAAAAAATATGATTTTCTCCAAAACTGTGCACCGCATGGGAAATCCAGATACAGATTTGAAATCTGCACACACGCACGCTTCTAATGACGCCAAAATTACACGGATCGGTGATTGGTCGGAAAATTCGATATCTGGCGATGCCGGCATGGCCGTTTCGGCCAATCCAAACTAGTCAACAAAAAATATGATTTTCTCCAAAACTGTGCACCGCATGGGAAATCCAGATACAGATTTGAGATCTGCACATACGCACGCTTCTAATGACGCCAAAATTACACGGATCGGTGATTGGTCGGAAAATTCGATATCTGGCGATGCCGGCATGGCCGTTTCGGCCAATCCAAACTAGTCAACAAAAAATATGATTTTCTCCAAAACTGTGCACCGCATGGGAAATCCAGATACGGATTTGAAATCTGCACACACGCACGCTTCTAATGACGCCAAAATTACACGGATCGGTGATTGGTCGGAAAATTCGATATCTGGCGATGCCGGCATGGCCGTTTCGGCCAATCCAAACTAGTCAACAAAATATATGATTTTCTCCAAAACTGTGCACCGCATGGCAAATCCAGATACAGATTTGAAATCTGCACACACGCACGCTTCTAATGACGCCAAAATTACACGGATCGGTGATTGGTCGGAAAATTCGATATCTGGCGATGCCGGCATGGCCGTTTCGGCCAATCCAAACTAGTCAACAAAAAATATGATTTTCTCCAAAACTGTGCACCGCATGGGAAATCCAGATACAGATTTGAGATCTGCACATACGCACGCTTCTAATGACGCCAAAATTACACGGATCGGTGATTGGTCGGAAAATTCGATATCTGGCGATGCCGGCATGGCCGTTTCGGCCAATCCAAACTAGTCAACAAAAAATATGATTTTCTCCAAAACTGTGCACCGCATGGGAAATCCAGATACGGATTTGAAATCTGCACACACGCACGCTTCTAATGACGCCAAAATTACACGGATCGGTGATTGGTCGGAAAATTCGATATCTGGCGATGCCGGCATGGCCGTTTCGGCCAATCCAAACTAGTCAACAAAAAATATGATTTTCTCCAAAACTGTGCACCGCATGGGAAATCCAGATACAGATTTGAAATCTGCACACATGCACGCTTCTAATGATGTAGCAATTACACGGATCGGTGATTGGTCGGAAAATTCGATATCTGGCGATGCCGGCATGGCCGTTTCGGCCAATCCAAACTAGTCAACAAAAAATATGATTTTCTCCAAAACTGTGCACCGCATGGGAAATCCAGATACAGATTTGAAATCTGCACACACGCACGCTTCTAATGACGCCAAAATTACACGGATCGGTGACTGGTCGGAAAATTCTATATCTGGCGATGCCGGCATGGCCGTTTCGGCCAATCCAAACTAGTCAACAAAAAATATGATTTTCTCCAAAACTGTGCACCGCATGGGAAATCCAGATACAGATTTGAAATCTGCACACACGCACGCTTCTAATGACGCCAAAATTACACGGATCGGTGATTGGTCGGAAAATTCGATATCTGGCGATGCCGGCATGGCCGTTTCGGCTAATCCAAACTAGTCAACAAAAAATATGATTTTCTCCAAAACTGTGCACCGCATGGGAAATCCAGATACGGATTTGAAATCTGCACACACGCACGCTTCTAATGACGCCAAAATGACACGGATCGGTGATTGGTCGGAAAATTCGATATCTGGCGATGCCGGCATGGCCGTTTCGGCCAATCCAAACTAGTCAACAAAAAATATGATTTTCTCCAAAACTGTGCACCGCATGGGAAATCCAGATACAGATTTGAAATCTGCACACACGCACGCTTCTAATGACGCCAAAATTACACGGATCGGTGATTGGTCGGAAAATTCGATATCTGGCGATGCCGGCATGGCCGTTTCGGCCAATCCAAACTAGTCAACAAAAAAATATGATTTTCTCCAAAACTGTGCACCGCATGGGAAATCCAGATACAGATTTGTAATCTGCACACACGCACGCTTCTAATGACGCCAAAATTACACGGATCGGTGATTGGTCGGAAAATTCGATATCTAGCGATGCCGGCATGGCCGTTTCGGCTAATCCAAACTAGTCAACAAAAAATATGATTTTCTCCAAAACTGTGCACCGCATGGGAAATCCAGATACGAATTTGAAATCTGCACACACGCACGCTTCTAATGACGCCAAAATGACACGGATCGGTGATTGGTCGGAAAATTCGATATCTGGCGATGCCGGCATGGCCGTTTCGGCCATTCCAAACTAGTCAACAAAAAATATGATTTTCTCCAAAACTGTGCACCGCATGGGAAATCCAGATACAGATTTGAAATCTGCACACACGCACGCTTCTAACGACGCCAAAATTACACGGATCGGTGATTGGTCGGAAAATTCGATATCTGGCGATGCCGGCATGGCCGTTTCGGCCAATCCAAACTAGTCAACAAAAAATCTGACTTTCTCCAAAACTGTGCACCGCATGGGAAATCCAGATACAGATTTGAAATCTGCACACATGCACGCTTCTAATGATGTAGCAATTACACGGATCGGTGATTGGTCGGAAAATTCGATATCTGGCGATGCCGGCATGGCCGTTTCGGCCAATCCAAACTACTCAACAAAAAATATGATTTTCTCCAAAACTGTGCACTGCATGGCAAATCCAGATACAGATTTGAAATCTGCACACACGCACGCTTCTAATGACGCCAAAATTACACGGATCGGTGATTGGTCGGAAAATTCGATATCTGGCGATGCCGGCATGGCCGTGTCGGCTAATCCAAACTAGTCAACAAAAAATATGATTTTCTCCAAAACTGTGCACCGCATGGGAAATCCAGATACGGATTTGAAATCTGCACACACGCACGCTTCTAATGACGCCAAAATTACACGGATCGGTGATTGGTCGGAAAATTCGATATCTGGCGATGCCGGCATGGCCGTTTCGGCCAATCCAAACTAGTCAACAAAAAATATGATTTTCTCCAAAACTGTGCACCGCATGGGAAATCCAGATACAGATTTGAAATCTGCACACACGCACGCTTCTAATGACGCCAAAATTACACGGATCGGTGATTGGTCGGAAAATTCGATATCTGGCGATGCCGGCATGGCCGTTTCGGCCAATCCAAACTAGTCAACAAAAAATATGATTTTCTCCAAAACTGTGCACCGCATGGGAAATCCAGATACAGATTTGAAATCTGCACACACGCACGCTTCTAATGACGCCAAAATTACACGGATCGGTGATTGGTCGGAAAATTCGATATCTGGCGATGCCGGCATGGCCGTTTCGGCTAATCCAAACTAGTCAACAAAAAATATGATTTTCTCCAAAACTGTGCACCGCATGGGAAATCCAGATACGGATTTGAAATCTGCACACACGCACGCTTCTAATGACGCCAAAATGACACGGATCGGTGATTGGTCGGAAAATTCGATATCTGGCGATGCCGGCATGGCCGTTTCGGCCAATCCAAACTAGTCAACAAAAAATATGATTTTCTCCAAAACTGTGCACCGCATGGGAAATCCAGATACAGATTTGAAATCTGCACACACGCACGCTTCTAATGACGCCAAAATTACACGGATCGGTGATTGGTCGGAAAATTCGATATCTGGCGATGCCGGCATGGCCGTTTCGGCCAATCCAAACTAGTCAACAAAAAATATGATTTTCTCCAAAACTGTGCACCGCATGGGAAATCCAGATACAGATTTGAAATCTGCACACACGCACGCATCTAATGACGCCAAAATTACACGGATCGGTGATTGGTCGGAAAATTCGATATCTAGCGATGCCGGCATGGCCGTTTCGGCTAATCCAAACTAGTCAACAAAAAATATGATTTTCTCCAAAACTGTGCACCGCATGGGAAATCCAGATACGAATTTGAAATCTGCACACACGCACGCTTCTAATGACGCCAAAATGACACGGATCGGTGATTGGTCGGAAAATTCGATATCTGGCGATGCCGGCATGGCCGTTTCGGCCATTCCAAACTAGTCAACAAAAAATATGATTTTCTCCAAAACTGTGCACCGCATGGGAAATCCAGATACAGATTTGAAATCTGCACACACGCACGCTTCTAACGACGCCAAAATTACACGGATCGGTGATTGGTCGGAAAATTCGATATCTGGCGATGCCGGCATGGCCGTTTCGGCCAATCCAAACTAGTCAACAAAAAATCTGACTTTCTCCAAAACTGTGCACCGCATGGGAAATCCAGATACAGATTTGAAATCTGAACACATGCACGCTTCTAATGATGTAGCAATTACACGGATCGGTGATTGGTCGGAAAATTCGATATCTGGCGATGCCGGCATGGCCGTTTCGGCCAATCCAAACTACTCAACAAAAAATATGATTTTCTCCAAAACTGTGCACCGCATGGCAAATCCAGATACAGATTTGAAATCTGCACACACGCACGCTTCTAATGACGCCAAAATTACACGGATCGGTGATTGGTCGGAAAATTCGATATCTGGCGATGCCGGCATGGCCGTGTCGGCTAATCCAAACTAGTCAACAAAAAATATGATTTTCTCCAAAACTGTGCACCCCATGGGAAATCCAGATACGGATTTGAAATCTGCACACACGCACGCTTCTAATGACGCCAAAATTACACGGATCGGTGATTGGTCGGAAAATTCGATATCTGGCGATGCCGGCATGGCCGTTTCGGCCAATCCAAACTAGTTAACAAAAAATGTGATTTTCTCCAAAACTGTGCACCGCATGGGAAATCCAGATACAGATTTGAAATCTGCACACACACACGCTTCTAATGACGCCAAAATTACACGGATCGGTGATTGGTCGGAAAATTCGATATCTGGCGATGCCGGCATGGCCGTTTCGGCCAATCCAAACTAGTCAACAAAAAATATGATTTTCTCCAAAACTGTGCACCGCATGGGAAATCCAGATACAGATTTGAAATCTGCACACACGCACGCTTCTAATGACGCCAAAATTACACGGATCGGTGATTGGTCGGAAAATTCGATATCTGGCGATGCCGGCATGGCCGTTTCGGCCAATCCAAACTAGTCAACAAAAAATATGATTTTCTCCAAAACTGTGCACCGCATGGGAAATCCAGATACGGATTTGAAATCTGCACACACGCACGCTTCTAATGACGCCAAAATTACACGGATCGGTGATTGGTCGGAAAATTCGATATCTGGCGATGCCGGCATGGCCGTTTCGGCCAATCCAAACTAGTCAACAAAAAATATGATTTTCTCCAAAACTGTGCACCGCATGGGAAATCCAGATACAGATTTGAAATCTGCACACACGCACGCTTCTAATGACGCCAAAATTACACGGATCGGTGATTGGTCGGAAAATTCGATATCTGGCGATGCCGGCATGGCCGTTTCGGCCAATCCAAACTAGTCAACAAAAAATATGATTTTCTCCAAAACTGTGCACCGCATGGGAAATCCAGATACAGATTTGAAATCTGCACACACGCACGCTTCTAATGACGCCAAAATTACACGGATCGGTGATTGGTCGGAAAATTCGATATCTGGCGATGCCGGCATGGCCGTTTCGGCCAATCCAAACTAGTCAACAAAAAATATGATTTTCTCCAAAACTGTGCACCGCATGGGAAATCCAGATACAGATTTGAAATCTGCATACATGCACGCTTCTAATGATGTAGCAATTACACGGATCGGTGATTGGTCGGAAAATTCGATATCTGGCGATGCCGGCATGGCCGTTTCGGCCAATCCAAACTAGTCAACAAAAAATATGATTTTCTCCAAAACTGTGCACCGCATGGGAAATCCAGATACGGATTTGAAATCTGCACACACGCACGCTTCTAATGACGCCAAAATTACACGGATCGGTGATTGGTCGGAAAATTCGATATCTGGCGATGCCGGCATGGCCGTTTCGGCCAATCCAAACTAGTTAACAAAAAATATGATTTTCTCCAAAACTGTGCACCGCATGGGAAATCCAGATACAGATTTGAAATCTGCACACACACACGCTTCTAATGACGCCAAAATTACACGGATCGGTGATTGGTCGGAAAATTCGATATCTGGCGATGCCGGCATGGCCGTTTCGGCCAATCCAAACTAGTCAACAAAAAATATGATTTTCTCCAAAACTGTGCACCGCATGGGAAATCCAGATACAGATTTGAAATCTGCACACACGCACGCTTCTAATGACGCCAAAATTACACGGATCGGTGATTGGTCGGAAAATTCGATATCTGGCGATGCCGGCATGGCCGTTTCGGCTAATCCAAACTAGTCAACAAAAAATATGATTTTCTCCAAAACTGTGCACCGCATGGGAAATCCAGATACGGATTTGAAATCTGCACACACGCACGCTTCTAATGACGCCAAAATGACACGGATCGGTGATTGGTCGGAAAATTCGATATCTGGCGATGCCGGCATGGCCGTTTCGGCCAATCCAAACTAGTCAACAAAAAATATGATTTTCTCCAAAACTGTGCACCGCATGGGAAATCCAGATACAGATTTGAAATCTGCACACACGCACGCTTCTAACGACGCCAAAATTACACGGATCGGTGATTGGTCGGAAAATTCGATATCTGGCGATGCCGGCATGGCCGTTTCGGCCAATCCAAACTAGTCAACAAAAAATCTGACTTTCTCCAAAACTGTGCACCGCATGGGAAATCCAGATACAGATTTGAAATCTGCACACATGCACGCTTCTAATGATGTAGCAATTACACGGATCGGTGATTGGTCGGAAAATTCGATATCTGGCGATGCCGGCATGGCCGTTTCGGCCAATCCAAACTACTCAACAAAAAATATGATTTTCTCCAAAACTGTGCACCGCATGGCAAATCCAGATACAGATTTGAAATCTGCACACACGCACGCTTCTAATGACGCCAAAATTACACGGATCGGTGATTGGTCGGAAAATTCGATATCTGGCGATGCCGGCATGGCCGTGTCGGCTAATCCAAACTAGTCAACAAAAAATATGATTTTCTCCAAAACTGTGCACCGCATGGGAAATCCAGATACGGATTTGAAATCTGCACACACGCACGCTTCTAATGACGCCAAAATTACACGGATCGGTGATTGGTCGGAAAATTCGATATCTGGCGATGCCGGCATGGCCGTTTCGGCCAATCCAAACTAGTTAACAAAAAATATGATTTTCTCCAAAACTGTGCACCGCATGGGAAATCCAGATACAGATTTGAAATCTGCACACACACACGCTTCTAATGACGCCAAAATTACACGGATCGGTGATTGGTCGGAAAATTCGATATCTGGCGATGCCGGCATGGCCGTTTCGGCCAATCCAAACTAGTCAACAAAAAATATGATTTTCTCCAAAACTGTGCACCGCATGGGAAATCCAGATACAGATTTGAAATCTGCACACACGCACGCTTCTAATGACGCCAAAATTACACGGATCGGTGATTGGTCGGAAAATTCGATATCTGGCGATGCCGGCATGGCCGTTTCGGCCAATCCAAACTAGTCAACAAAAAATATGATTTTCTCCAAAACTGTGCACCGCATGGGAAATCCAGATACGGATTTGAAATCTGCACACACGCACGCTTCTAATGACGCCAAAATTACACGGATCGGTGATTGGTCGGAAAATTCGATATCTGGCGATGCCGGCATGGCCGTTTCGGCCAATCCAAACTAGTCAACAAAAAATATGATTTTCTCCAAAACTGTGCACCGCATGGGAAATCCAGATACAGATTTGAAATCTGCACACACGCACGCTTCTAATGACGCCAAAATTACACGGATCGGTGATTGGTCGGAAAATTCGATATCTGGCGATGCCGGCATGGCCGTTTCGGCTAATCCAAACTAGTCAACAAAAAATATGATTTTCTCCAAAACTGTGCACCGCATGGGAAATCCAGATACGGATTTGAAATCTGCACACACGCACGCTTCCAATGACGCCAAAATTACACGGATCGGTGATTGGTCGGAAAATTCGATATCTGGCGATGCCGGCATGGCCGTTTCGGCCAATCCAAACTAGTTAACAAAAAATATGATTTTCTCCAAAACTGTGCACCGCATGGAAAATCCAGATACAGATTTGAAATCTGCACACACACACGCTTCTAATGACGCCAAAATTACACGGATCGGTGATTGGTCGGAAAATTCGATATCTGGCGATGCCGGCATGGCCGTTTCGGCCAATCCAAACTAGTCAACAAAAAATATGATTTTCTCCAAAACTGTGCACCGCATGGGAAATCCAGATACAGATTTGAAATCTGCACACACGCACGCTTCTAATGACGCCAAAATTACACGGATCGGTGATTGGTCGGAAAATTCGATATCTGGCGATGCCGGCATGGCCGTTTCGGCTAATCCAAACTAGTCAACAAAAAATATGATTTTCTCCAAAACTGTGCACCGCATGGGAAATCCAGATACAGATTTGAAATCTGCACACACGCACGCTTCTAATGACGCCAAAATTACACGGATCGGTGATTGGTCGGAAAATTCGATATCTGGCGATGCCGGCATGGCCGTTTCGGCCAATCCAAACTAGTCAACAAAAAATATGATTTTCTCCAAAACTGTGCACCGCATGGGAAATCCAGATACAGATTTGAAATCTGCACACACGCACGCTTCTAATGACGCCAAAATTACACTGATCGGTGATTGGTCGGAAAATTCGATATCTAGCGATGCCGGCATGGCCGTTTCGGCTAATCCAAACTAGTCAACAAAAAATATGATTTTCTCCAAAACTGTGCACCGCATGGGAAATCCAGATACGAATTTGAAATCTGCACACACGCACGCTTCTAATGACGCCAAAATGACACGGATCGGTGATTGGTCGGAAAATTCGACATCTGGCGATGCCGGCATGGCCGTTTCGGCCAATCCAAACTAGTCAACAAAAAATATGATTTTCTCCAAAACTGTGCACCGCATGGGAAATCCAGATACAGATTTGAAATCTGCACACACGCACGCTCCTAACGACGCCAAAATTACACGGATCGGTGATTGGTCGGAAAATTCGATATCTGGCGATGCCGGCATGGCCGTTTCGGCCAATCCAAACTAGTCAACAAAAAATCTGACTTTCTCCAAAACTGTGCACCGCATGGGAAATCCAGATACAGATTTGAAATCTGCACACATGCACGCTTCTAATGATGTAGCAATTACACGGATCGGTGATTGGTCGGAAAATTCGATATCTGGCGATGCCGGCATGGCCGTTTCGGCCAATCCAAACTACTCAACAAAAAATATGATTTTCTCCAAAACTGTGCACCGCATGGCAAATCCAGATACAGATTTGAAATCTGCACACACGCACGCTTCTAATGACGCCAAAATTACACGGATCGGTGATTGGTCGGAAAATTCGATATCTGGCGATGCCGGCATGGCCGTGTCGGCTAATCCAAACTAGTCAACAAAAAATATGATTTTCTCCAAAACTGTGCACCGCATGGGAAATCCAGATACGGATTTGAAATCTGCACACACGCACGCTTCTAATGACGCCAAAATTACACGGATCGGTGATTGGTCGGAAAATTCGATATCTGGCGATGCCGGCATGGCCGTTTCGGCCAATCCAAACTAGTTAACAAAAAATATGATTTTCTCCAAAACTGTGCACCGCATGGGAAATCCAGATACAGATTTGAAATCTGCACACACACACGCTTCTAATGACGCCAAAATTACACGGATCGGTGATTGGTCGGAAAATTCGATATCTGGCGATGCCGGCATGGCCGTTTCGGCCAATCCAAACTAGTCAACAAAAAATATGATTTTCTCCAAAACTGTGCACCGCATGGGAAATCCAGATACAGATTTGAAATCTGCACACACGCACGCTTCTAATGACGCCAAAATTACACGGATCGGTGATTGGTCGGAAAATTCGATATCTGGCGATGCCGGCATGGCCGTTTCGGCCAATCCAAACTAGTCAACAAAAAATATGATTTTCTCCAAAACTGTGCACCGCATGGGAAATCCAGATACGGATTTGAAATCTGCACACACGCACGCTTCTAATGACGCCAAAATTACACGGATCGGTGATTGGTCGGAAAATTCGATATCTGGCGATGCCGGCATGGCCGTTTCGGCTAATCCAAACTAGTCAACAAAAAATATGATTTTCTCCAAAACTGTGCACCGCATGGGAAATCCAGATACAGATTTGAAATCTGCACACACGCACGCTTCTAATGACGCCAAAATTACACGGATCGGTGATTGGTCGGAAAATTCGATATCTGGCGATGCCGGCATGGCCGTTTCGGCTAATCCAAACTAGTCAACAAAAAATATGATTTTCTCCAAAACTGTGCACCGCATGGGAAATCCAGATACGGATTTGAAATCTGCACACACGCACGCTTCTAATGACGCCAAAATTACACGGATCGGTGATTGGTCGGAAAATTCGATATCTGGCGATGCCGGCATGGCCGTTTCGGCCAATCCAAACTAGTCAACAAAAAATATGATTTTCTCCAAAACTGTGCACCGCATGGGAAATCCAGATACAGATTTGAAATCTGCACACACGCACGCTTCTAATGACGCCAAAATTACACGGATCGGTGATTGGTCGGAAAATTCGATATCTAGCGATGCCGGCATGGCCGTTTCGGCTAATCCAAACTAGTCAACAAAAAATATGATTTTCTCCAAAACTGTGCACCGCATGGGAAATCCAGATACGAATTTGAAATCTGCACACACGCACGCTTCTAATGACGCCAAAATGACACGGATCGGTGATTGGTCGGAAAATTCGATATCTGGCGATGCCGGCATGGCCGTTTCGGCCAATCCAAACTAGTCAACAAAAAATATGATTTTCTCCAAAACTGTGCACCGCATGGGAAATCCAGATACAGATTTGAAATCTGCACACACGCACGCTTCTAACGACGCCAAAATTACACGGATCGGTGATTGGTCGGAAAATTCGATATCTGGCGATGCCGGCATGGCCGTTTCGGCCAATCCTAACTAGTCAACAAAAAATCTGACTTTCTCCAAAACTGTGCACCGCATGGGAAATCCAGATACAGATTTGAAATCTGCACACATGCACGCTTCTAATGATGTAGCAATTACACGGATCGGTGATTGGTCGGAAAATTCGATATCTGGCGATGCCGGCATGGCCGTTTCGGCCAATCCAAACTACTCAACAAAAAATATGATTTTCTCCAAAACTGTGCACCGCATGGCAAATCCAGATACAGATTTGAAATCTGCACACACGCACGCTTCTAATGACGCCAAAATTACACGGATCGGTGATTGGTCGGAAAATTCGATATCTGGCGATGCCGGCATGGCCGTGTCGGCTAATCCAAACTAGTCAACAAAAAATATGATTTTCTCCAAAACTGTGCACCGCATGGGAAATCCAGATACGGATTTGAAATCTGCACACACGCACGCTTCTAATGACGCCAAAATTACACGGATCGGTGATTGGTCGGAAAATTCGATATCTGGCGATGCCGGCATGGCCGTTTCGGCCAATCCAAACTAGTCAACAAAAAATATGATTTTCTCCAAAACTGTGCACCGCATGGGAAATCCAGATACAGATTTGAAATCTGCACACACGCACGCTTCTAATGACGCCAAAATTACACTGATCGGTGATTGGTCGGAAAATTCGATATCTAGCGATGCCGGCATGGCCGTTTCGGCTAATCCAAACTAGTCAACAAAAAATATGATTTTCTCCAAAACTGTGCACCGCATGGGAAATCCAGATACGAATTTGAAATCTGCACACACGCACGCTTCTAATGACGCCAAAATGACACGGATCGGTGATTGGTCGGAAAATTCGATATCTGGCGATGCCGGCATGGCCGTTTCGGCCAATCCAAACTAGTCAACAAAAAATATGATTTTCTCCAAAACTGTGCACCGCATGGGAAATCCAGATACAGATTTGAAATCTGCACACACGCACGCTTCTAACGACGCCAAAATTACACGGATCGGTGATTGGTCGGAAAATTCGATATCTGGCGATGCCGGCATGGCCGTTTCGGCCAATCCAAACTAGTCAACAAAAAATCTGACTTTCTCCAAAACTGTGCACCGCATGGGAAATCCAGATACAGATTTGAAATCTGCACACATGCACGCTTCTAATGATGTAGCAATTACACGGATCGGTGATTGGTCGGAAAATTCGATATCTGGCGATGCCGGCATGGCCGTTTCGGCCAATCCAAACTACTCAACAAAAAATATGATTTTCTCCAAAACTGTGCACCGCATGGCAAATCCAGATACAGATTTGAAATCTGCACACACGCACGCTTCTAATGACGCCAAAATTACACGGATCGGTGATTGGTCGGAAAATTCGATATCTGGCGATGCCGGCATGGCCGTGTCGGCTAATCCAAACTAGTCAACAAAAAATATGATTTTCTCCAAAACTGTGCACCGCATGGGAAATCCAGATACGGATTTGAAATCTGCACACACGCACGCTTCTAATGACGCCAAAATTACACGGATCGGTGATTGGTCGGAAAATTCGATATCTGGCGATGCCGGCATGGCCGTTTCGGCCAATCCAAACTAGTTAACAAAAAATATGATTTTCTCCAAAACTGTGCACCGCATGGGAAATCCAGATACAGATTTGAAATCTGCACACACACACGCTTCTAATGACGCCAAAATTACACGGATCGGTGATTGGTCGGAAAATTCGATATCTGGCGATGCCGGCATGGCCGTTTCGGCCAATCCAAACTAGTCAACAAAAAATATGATTTTCTCCAAAACTGTGCACCGCATGGGAAATCCAGATACAGATTTGAAATCTGCACACACGCACGCTTCTAATGACGCCAAAATTACACGGATCGGTGATTGGTCGGAAAATTCGATATCTGGCGATGCCGGCATGGCCGTTTCGGCCAATCCAAACTAGTCAACAAAAAATATGATTTTCTCCAAAACTGTGCACCGCATGGGAAATCCAGATACGGATTTGAAATCTGCACACACGCACGCTTCTAATGACGCCAAAATTACACGGATCGGTGATTGGTCGGAAAATTCGATATCTGGCGATGCCGGCATGGCCGTTTCGGCTAATCCAAACTAGTCAACAAAAAATATGATTTTCTCCAAAACTGTGCACCGCATGGGAAATCCAGATACAGATTTGAAATCTGCACACACGCACGCTTCTAATGACGCCAAAATTACACGGATCGGTGATTGGTCGGAAAATTCGATATCTGGCGATGCCGGCATGGCCGTTTCGGCTAATCCAAACTAGTCAACAAAAAATATGATTTTCTCCAAAACTGTGCACCGCATGGGAAATCCAGATACGGATTTGAAATCTGCACACACGCACGCTTCTAATGACGCCAAAATTACACGGATCGGTGATTGGTCGGAAAATTCGATATCTGGCGATGCCGGCATGGCCGTTTCGGCCAATCCAAACTAGTCAACAAAAAATATGATTTTCTCCAAAACTGTGCACCGCATGGGAAATCCAGATACAGATTTGAAATCTGCACACACGCACGCTTCTAACGACGCCAAAATTACACGGATCGGTGATTGGTCGGAAAATTCGATATCTGGCGATGCCGGCATGGCCGTTTCGGCCAATCCAAACTAGTCAACAAAAAATCTGACTTTCTCCAAAACTGTGCACCGCATGGGAAATCCAGATACAGATTTGAAATCTGCACACATGCACGCTTCTAATGATGTAGCAATTACACGGATCGGTGATTGGTCGGAAAATTCGATATCTGGCGATGCCGGCATGGCCGTTTCGGCCAATCCAAACTACTCAACAAAAAATATGATTTTCTCCAAAACTGTGCACCGCATGGCAAATCCAGATACAGATTTGAAATCTGCACACACGCACGCTTCTAATGACGCCAAAATTACACGGATCGGTGATTGGTCGGAAAATTCGATATCTGGCGATGCCGGCATGGCCGTGTCGGCTAATCCAAACTAGTCAACAAAAAATATGATTTTCTCCAAAACTGTGCACCGCATGGGAAATCCAGATACGGATTTGAAATCTGCACACACGCACGCTTCTAATGACGCCAAAATTACACGGATCGGTGATTGGTCGGAAAATTCGATATCTGGCGATGCCGGCATGGCCGTTTCGGCCAATCCAAACTAGTTAACAAAAAATATGATTTTCTCCAAAACTGTGCACCGCATGGGAAATCCAGATACAGATTTGAAATCTGCACACACACACGCTTCTAATGACGCCAAAATTACACGGATCGGTGATTGGTCGGAAAATTCGATATCTGGCGATGCCGGCATGGCCGTTTCGGCCAATCCAAACTAGTCAACAAAAAATATGATTTTCTCCAAAACTGTGCACCGCATGGGAAATCCAGATACAGATTTGAAATCTGCACACACGCACGCTTCTAATGACGCCAAAATTACACGGATCGGTGATTGGTCGGAAAATTCGATATCTGGCGATGCCGGCATGGCCGTTTCGGCCAATCCAAACTAGTCAACAAAAAATATGATTTTCTCCAAAACTGTGCACCGCATGGGAAATCCAGATACGGATTTGAAATCTGCACACACGCACGCTTCTAATGACGCCAAAATTACACGGATCGGTGATTGGTCGGAAAATTCGATATCTGGCGATGCCGGCATGGCCGTTTCGGCTAATCCAAACTAGTCAACAAAAAATATGATTTTCTCCAAAACTGTGCACCGCATGGGAAATCCAGATACAGATTTGAAATCTGCACACACGCACGCTTCTAATGACGCCAAAATTACACGGATCGGTGATTGGTCGGAAAATTCGATATCTGGCGATGCCGGCATGGCCGTTTCGGCTAATCCAAACTAGTCAACAAAAAATATGATTTTCTCCAAAACTGTGCACCGCATGGGAAATCCAGATACGGATTTGAAATCTGCACACACGCACGCTTCTAATGACGCCAAAATTACACGGATCGGTGATTGGTCGGAAAATTCGATATCTGGCGATGCCGGCATGGCCGTTTCGGCCAATCCAAACTAGTCAACAAAAAATATGATTTTCTCCAAAACTGTGCACCGCATGGGAAATCCAGATACAGATTTGAAATCTGCACACACGCACGCTTCTAATGACGCCAAAATTACACTGATCGGTGATTGGTCGGAAAATTCGATATCTAGCGATGCCGGCATGGCCGTTTCGGCCAATCCAAACTAGTCAACAAAAAATATGATTTTCTCCAAAACTGTGCACCGCATGGGAAATCCAGATACAGATTTGAAATCTGCACACACGCACGCTTCTAACGACGCCAAAATTACACGGATCGGTGATTGGTCGGAAAATTCGATATCTGGCGATGCCGGCATGGCCGTTTCGGCCAATCCAAACTAGTCAACAAAAAATCTGACTTTCTCCAAAACTGTGCACCGCATGGGAAATCCAGATACAGATTTGAAATCTGCACACATGCACGCTTCTAATGATGTAGCAATTACACGGATCGGTGATTGGTCGGAAAATTCGATATCTGGCGATGCCGGCATGGCCGTTTCGGCCAATCCAAACTACTCAACAAAAAATATGATTTTCTCCAAAACTGTGCACCGCATGGCAAATCCAGATACAGATTTGAAATCTGCACACACGCACGCTTCTAATGACGCCAAAATTACACGGATCGGTGATTGGTCGGAAAATTCGATATCTGGCGATGCCGGCATGGCCGTGTCGGCTAATCCAAACTAGTCAACAAAAAATATGATTTTCTCCAAAACTGTGCACCGCATGGGAAATCCAGATACGGATTTGAAATCTGCACACACGCACGCTTCTAATGACGCCAAAATTACACGGATCGGTGATTGGTCGGAAAATTCGATATCTGGCGATGCCGGCATGGCCGTTTCGGCCAATCCAAACTAGTTAACAAAAAATATGATTTTCTCCAAAACTGTGCACCGCATGGGAAATCCAGATACAGATTTGAAATCTGCACACACACACGCTTCTAATGACGCCAAAATTACACGGATCGGTGATTGGTCGGAAAATTCGATATCTGGCGATGCCGGCATGGCCGTTTCGGCCAATCCAAACTAGTCAACAAAAAATATGATTTTCTCCAAAACTGTGCACCGCATGGGAAATCCAGATACAGATTTGAAATCTGCACACACGCACGCTTCTAATGACGCCAAAATTACACGGATCGGTGATTGGTCGGAAAATTCGATATCTGGCGATGCCGGCATGGCCGTTTCGGCCAATCCAAACTAGTCAACAAAAAATATGATTTTCTCCAAAACTGTGCACCGCATGGGAAATCCAGATACGGATTTGAAATCTGCACACACGCACGCTTCTAATGACGCCAAAATTACACGGATCGGTGATTGGTCGGAAAATTCGATATCTGGCGATGCCGGCATGGCCGTTTCGGCCAATCCAAACTAGTCAACAAAAAATATGATTTTCTCCAAAACTGTGCACCGCATGGGAAATCCAGATACAGATTTGAAATCTGCACACACGCACGCTTCTAATGACGCCAAAATTACACGGATCGGTGATTGGTCGGAAAATTCGATATCTGGCGATGCCGGCATGGCCGTTTCGGCTAATCCAAACTAGTCAACAAAAAATATGATTTTCTCCAAAACTGTGCACCGCATGGGAAATCCAGATACGGATTTGAAATCTGCACACACGCACGCTTCTAATGACGCCAAAATTACACGGATCGGTGATTGGTCGGAAAATTCGATATCTGGCGATGCCGGCATGGCCGTTTCGGCCAATCCAAACTAGTCAACAAAAAATATGATTTTCTCCAAAACTGTGCACCGCATGGGAAATCCAGATACAGATTTGAAATCTGCACACACACACACGCTTCTAATGACGCCAAAATTACACGGATCGGTGATTGGTCGGAAAATTCGATATCTGGCGATGCCGGCATGGCCGTTTCGGCCAATCCAAACTAGTCAACAAAAAATATGATTTTCTCCAAAACTGTGCACCGCATGGGAAATCCAGATACAGATTTGAAATCTGCACACACGCACGCTTCTAATGACGCCAAAATTACACGGATCGGTGATTGGTCGGAAAATTCGATATCTGGCGATGCCGGCATGGCCGTTTCGGCCAATCCAAACTAGTAAACAAAAAATATGATTTTCTCCAAAACTGTGCACCGCATGAGAAATCCAGATACGGATTTGAAATCTGCACACACGCACGCTTCTAATGACGCCAAAATTACACGGATCGGTGATTGGTCGGAAAATTCGATATCTGGCGATGCCGGCATGGCCGTTTCGGCTAATCCAAACTAGTCAACAAAAAATATGATTTTCTCCAAAACTGTGCACCGCAAGGGAAATCCAGATACGGATTTGAAATCTGCACACACGCACGCTTCCAATGACGCCAAAATTACACGGATCGGTGATTGGTCGGAAAATTCGATATCTGGCGATGCCGGCATGGCCGTTTCGGCCAATCCAAACTAGTTAACAAAAAATATGATTTTCTCCAAAACTGTGCACCGCATGGAAAATCCAGATACAGATTTGAAATCTGCACACACACACGCTTCTAATGACGCCAAAATTACACGGATCGGTGATTGGTCGGAAAATTCGATATCTGGCGATGCCGGCATGGCCGTTTCGGCCAATCCAAACTAGTCAACAAAAAATATGATTTTCTCCAAAACTGTGCACCGCATGGGAAATCCAGATACAGATTTGAAATCTGCACACACGCACGCTTCTAATGACGCCAAAATTACACGGATCGGTGATTGGTCGGAAAATTCGATATCTGGCGATGCCGGCATGGCCGTTTCGGCTAATCCAAACTAGTCAACAAAAAATATGATTTTCTCCAAAACTGTGCACCGCATGGGAAATCCAGATACAGATTTGAAATCTGCACACACGCACGCTTCTAATGACGCCAAAATTACACGGATCGGTGATTGGTCGGAAAATTCGATATCTGGCGATGCCGGCATGGCCGTTTCGGCCAATCCAAACTAGTCAACAAAAAATATGATTTTCTCCAAAACTGTGCACCGCATGGGAAATCCAGATACAGATTTGAAATCTGCACACACTCACGCTTCTAATGACGCCAAAATTACACTGATCGGTGATTGGTCGGAAAATTCGATATCTAGCGATGCCGGCATGGCCGTTTCGGCTAATCCAAACTAGTCAACAAAAAATATGATTTTCTCCAAAACTGTGCACCGCATGGGAAATCCAGATACGAATTTGAAATCTGCACACACGCACGCTTCTAATGACGCCAAAATGACACGGATCGGTGATTGGTCGGAAAATTCGATATCTGGCGATGCCGGCATGGCCGTTTCGGCCAATCCAAACTAGTCAACAAAAAATATGATTTTCTCCAAAACTGTGCACCGCATGGGAAATCCAGATACAGATTTGAAATCTGCACACATGCACGCTTCTAATGGCGTAGAAATTACACGGATCGGTGATTGGTCGGAAAATTCGATATCTGGCGATGCCGGCATGGCCGTTTCGGACAATCCAAACTAGTCAACAAAAAATATGATTTTCTCCAAAACTGTGCACCGCATGGGAAATCCAGATACAGATTCGAAATCTGCACACACGCACGCTTCTAATGACGCCAAAATTACACGGATCGGTGATTGGTCGGAAAATTCGATATCTGGCGATGCCGGCATGGCCGTTTCGGCCAATCCGGATTAGTCAACAAAAAATATGATTTTCTCCAAAACTGTGCACCGCATGGCAAATCCAGATACAGATTTGAAATCTGCACACACGCACGCTTCTAATGACGCCAAAATTACACGGATCGGTGATTGGTCGGAAAATTCGATATCTGGCGATGCCGGCATGGCCGTGTCGGCTAATCCAAACTAGTCAACAAAAAATATGATTTTCTCCAAAACTGTGCACCGCATGGGAAATCCAGATACGGATTTGAAATCTGCACACACGCACGCTTCTAATGACGCCAAAATTACACGGATCGGTGATTGGTCGGAAAATTCGATATCTGGCGATGCCGGCATGGCCGTTTCGGCCAATCCAAACTAGTTAACAAAAAATATGATTTTCTCCAAAACTGTGCACCGCATGGGAAATCCAGATACAGATTTGAAATCTGCACACACACACGCTTCTAATGACGCCAAAATTACACGGATCGGTGATTGGTCGGAAAATTCGATATCTGGCGATGCCGGCATGGCCGTTTCGGCCAATCCAAACTAGTCAACAAAAAATATGATTTTCTCCAAAACTGTGCACCGCATGGGAAATCCAGATACAGATTTGAAATCTGCACACACGCACGCTTCTAATGACGCCAAAATTACACGGATCGGTGATTGGTCGGAAAATTCGATATCTGGCGATGCCGGCATGGCCGTTTCGGCCAATCCAAACTAGTCAACAAAAAATATGATTTTCTCCAAAACTGTGCACCGCATGGGAAATCCAGATACGGATTTGAAATCTGCACACACGCACGCTTCTAATGACGCCAAAATTACACGGATCGGTGATTGGTCGGAAAATTCGATATCTGGCGATGCCGGCATGGCCGTTTCGGCCAATCCAAACTAGTCAACAAAAAATATGATTTTCTCCAAAACTGTGCACCGCATGGGAAATCCAGATACAGATTTGAAATCTGCACACACTCACGCTTCTAATGACGCCAAAATTACACTGATCGGTGATTGGTCGGAAAATTCGATATCTAGCGATGCCGGCATGGCCGTTTCGGCTAATCCAAACTAGTCAACAAAAAATATGATTTTCTCCAAAACTGTGCACCGCATGGGAAATCCAGATACGAATTTGAAATCTGCACACACGCACGCTTCTAATGACGCCAAAATGACACGGATCGGTGATTGGTCGGAAAATTCGATATCTGGCGATGCCGGCATGGCCGTTTCGGCCAATCCAAACTAGTCAACAAAAAATATGATTTTCTCCAAAACTGTGCACCGCATGGGAAATCCAGATACAGATTTGAAATCTGCACACATGCACGCTTCTAATGGCGTAGAAATTACACGGATCGGTGATTGGTCGGAAAATTCGATATCTGGCGATGCCGGCATGGCCGTTTCGGACAATCCAAACTAGTCAACAAAAAATATGATTTTCTCCAAAACTGTGCACCGCATGGGAAATCCAGATACAGATTCGAAATCTGCACACACGCACGCTTCTAATGACGCCAAAATTACACGGATCGGTGATTGGTCGGAAAATTCGATATCTGGCGATGCCGGCATGGCCGTTTCGGCCAATCCGGATTAGTCAACAAAAAATATGATTTTCTCCAAAACTGTGCACCGCATGGCAAATCCAGATACAGATTTGAAATCTGCACACACGCACGCTTCTAATGACGCCAAAATTACACGGATCGGTGATTGGTCGGAAAATTCGATATCTGGCGATGCCGGCATGGCCGTGTCGGCTAATCCAAACTAGTCAACAAAAAATATGATTTTCTCCAAAACTGTGCACCGCATGGGAAATCCAGATACGGATTTGAAATCTGCACACACGCACGCTTCTAATGACGCCAAAATTACACGGATCGGTGATTGGTCGGAAAATTCGATATCTGGCGATGCCGGCATGGCCGTTTCGGCCAATCCAAACTAGTTAACAAAAAATATGATTTTCTCCAAAACTGTGCACCGCATGGGAAATCCAGATACAGATTTGAAATCTGCACACACACACGCTTCTAATGACGCCAAAATTACACGGATCGGTGATTGGTCGGAAAATTCGATATCTGGCGATGCCGGCATGGCCGTTTCGGCCAATCCAAACTAGTCAACAAAAAATATGATTTTCTCCAAAACTGTGCACCGCATGGGAAATCCAGATACAGATTTGAAATCTGCACACACGCACGCTTCTAATGACGCCAAAATTACACGGATCGGTGATTGGTCGGAAAATTCGATATCTGGCGATGCCGGCATGGCCGTTTCGGCCAATCCAAACTAGTCAACAAAAAATATGATTTTCTCCAAAACTGTGCACCGCATGGGAAATCCAGATACGGATTTGAAATCTGCACACACGCACGCTTCTAATGACGCCAAAATTACACGGATCGGTGATTGGTCGGAAAATTCGATATCTGGCGATGCCGGCATGGCCGTTTCGGCTAATCCAAACTAGTCAACAAAAAATATGATTTTCTCCAAAACTGTGCACCGCATGGGAAATCCAGATACAGATTTGAAATCTGCACACACGCACGCTTCTAATGACGCCAAAATTACACGGATCGGTGATTGGTCGGAAAATTCGATATCTGGCGATGCCGGCATGGCCGTTTCGGCTAATCCAAACTAGTCAACAAAAAATATGATTTTCTCCAAAACTGTGCACCGCATGGGAAATCCAGATACGGATTTGAAATCTGCACACACGCACGCTTCTAATGACGCCAAAATTACACGGATCGGTGATTGGTCGGAAAATTCGATATCTGGCGATGCCGGCATGGCCGTTTCGGCCAATCCAAACTAGTCAACAAAAAATATGATTTTCTCCAAAACTGTGCACCGCATGGGAAATCCAGATACAGATTTGAAATCTGCACACACGCACGCTTCTAATGACGCCAAAATTACACTGATCGGTGATTGGTCGGAAAATTCGATATCTAGCGATGCCGGCATGGCCGTTTCGGCTAATCCAAACTAGTCAACAAAAAATATGATTTTCTCCAAAACTGTGCACCGCATGGGAAATCCAGATACGAATTTGAAATCTGCACACACGCACGCTTCTAATGACGCCAAAATGACACGGATCGGTGATTGGTCGGAAAATTCGATATCTGGCGATGCCGGCATGGCCGTTTCGGCCAATCCAAACTAGTCAACAAAAAATATGATTTTCTCCAAAACTGTGCACCGCATGGGAAATCCAGATACAGATTTGAAATCTGCACACACGCACGCTTCTAACGACGCCAAAATTACACGGATCGGTGATTGGTCGGAAAATTCGATATCTGGCGATGCCGGCATGGCCGTTTCGGCCAATCCAAACTAGTCAACAAAAAATCTGACTTTCTCCAAAACTGTGCACCGCATGGGAAATCCAGATACAGATTTGAAATCTGCACACATGCACGCTTCTAATGATGTAGCAATTACACGGATCGGTGATTGGTCGGAAAATTCGATATCTGGCGATGCCGGCATGGCCGTTTCGGCCAATCCAAACTACTCAACAAAAAATATGATTTTCTCCAAAACTGTGCACCGCATGGCAAATCCAGATACAGATTTGAAATCTGCACACACGCACGCTTCTAATGACGCCAAAATTACACGGATCGGTGATTGGTCGGAAAATTCGATATCTGGCGATGCCGGCATGGCCGTGTCGGCTAATCCAAACTAGTCAACAAAAAATATGATTTTCTCCAAAACTGTGCACCGCATGGGAAATCCAGATACGGATTTGAAATCTGCACACACGCACGCTTCTAATGACGCCAAAATTACACGGATCGGTGATTGGTCGGAAAATTCGATATCTGGCGATGCCGGCATGGCCGTTTCGGCCAATCCAAACTAGTTAACAAAAAATATGATTTTCTCCAAAACTGTGCACCGCATGGGAAATCCAGATACAGATTTGAAATCTGCACACACACACGCTTCTAATGACGCCAAAATTACACGGATCGGTGATTGGTCGGAAAATTCGATATCTGGCGATGCCGGCATGGCCGTTTCGGCCAATCCAAACTAGTCAACAAAAAATATGATTTTCTCCAAAACTGTGCACCGCATGGGAAATCCAGATACAGATTTGAAATCTGCACACACGCACGCTTCTAATGACGCCAAAATTACACGGATCGGTGATTGGTCGGAAAATTCGATATCTGGCGATGCCGGCATGGCCGTTTCGGCCAATCCAAACTAGTCAACAAAAAATATGATTTTCTCCAAAACTGTGCACCGCATGGCAAATCCAGATACGGATTTGAAATCTGCACACACGCACGCTTCTAATGACGCCAAAATTACACGGATCGGTGATTGGTCGGAAAATTCGATATCTGGCGATGCCGGCATGGCCGTTTCGGCTAATCCAAACTAGTCAACAAAAAATATGATTTTCTCCAAAACTGTGCACCGCATGGGAAATCCAGATACAGATTTGAAATCTGCACACACGCACGCTTCTAATGACGCCAAAATTACACGGATCGGTGATTGGTCGGAAAATTCGATATCTGGCGATGCCGGCATGGCCGTTTCGGCCAATCCAAACAAGTCAACAAAAAATATGATTTTCTCCAAAACTGTTCACCGCATGGGAAATCCAGATACAGATTTGAAATCTGCACACATGCACGCTTCTAATGGCGTAGAAATTACACGGATCGGTGATTGGTCGGAAAATTCGATATCTGGCGATGCCGGCATGGCCGTTTCGGCCAATCCAAACTAGTCAACAAAAAATATGATTTTCTCCAAAACTGTGCACCGCATGGGAAATCCAGATACAGATTTGAAATCTGCACACACGCACGCTTCTAATGACGCCAAAATTACACGGATCGGTGATTGGTCGGAAAATTCGATATCTGGCGATGCCGGCATGGCCGTTTCGGCTAATCCAAACTAGTCAACAAAAAATATGATTTTCTCCAAAACTGTGCACCGCATGGGAAATCCAGATACGGATTTGAAATCTGCACACACGCACGCTTCTAATGACGCCAAAATTACACGGATCGGTGATTGGTCGGAAAATTCGATATCTGGCGATGCCGGCATGGCCGTTTCGGCCAATCCAAACTAGTCAACAAAAAATATGATTTTCTCCAAAACTGTGCACCGCATGGGAAATCCAGATACAGATTTGAAATCTGCACACACTCACGCTTCTAATGACGCCAAAATTACACGGATCGGTGATTGGTCGGAAAATTCGATATCTGGCGATGCCGGCATGGCCGTTTCGGCCAATCCAAACTAGTCAACAAAAAATATGATTTTCTCCAAAACTGTGCACCGCATGGGAAATCCAGATACAGATTTGAAATCTGCACACACGCACGCTTCTAATGACGCCAAAATTACACGGATCGGTGATTGGTCGGAAAATTCGATATCTGGCGATGCCGGCATGGCCGTTTCGGCCAATCCAAACTAGTCAACAAAAAATATGATTTTCTCCAAAACTGTGCACCGCATGGAAAATCCAGATACAGATTTGAAATCTGCACACACGCACGCTTCTAATGACGCCAAAATTACACGGATCGGTGATTGGTCGGAAAATTCGATATCTGGCGATGCCGGCATGGCCGTTTCGGCTAATCCAAACTAGTCAACAAAAAATATGATTTTCTCCAAAACTGTGCACCGCATGGGAAATCCAGATACGGATTTGAAATCTGCACACACGCACGCTTCTAATGACGCCAAAATGACACGGATCGGTGATTGGTCGGAAAATTCGATATCTGGCGATGCCGGCATGGCCGTTTCGGCCAATCCAAACTAGTCAACAAAAAATATGATTTTCTCCAAAACTGTGCACCGCATGGGAAATCCAGATACAGATTTGAAATCTGCACACACGCACGCTTCTAATGACGCCAAAATTACACGGATCGGTGATTGGTCGGAAAATTCGATATCTGGCGATGCCGCATGGCCGTTTCGGCCAATCCAAACTAGTCAACAAAAAATATGATTTTCTCCAAAACTGTGCACCGCATGGGAAATCCAGATACAGATTTGAAATCTGCACACACTCACGCTTCTAATGACGCCAAAATTACACTGATCGGTGATTGGTCGGAAAATTCGATATCTAGCGATGCCGGCATGGCCGTTTCGGCTAATCCAAACTAGTCAACAAAAAATATGATTTTCTCCAAAACTGTGCACCGCATGGGAAATCCAGATACGAATTTGAAATCTGCACCACACGCACGCTTCTAATGACGCCAAAATGACACGGATCGGTGATTGGTCGGAAAATTCGATATCTGGCGATGCCGGCATGGCCGTTTCGGCCAATCCAAACTAGTCAACAAAAAATATGATTTTCTCCAAAACTGTGCACCGCATGGGAAATCCAGATACAGATTTGAAATCTGCACACATGCACGCTTCTAATGGCGTAGAAATTACACGGATCGGTGATTGGTCGGAAAATTCGATATCTGGCGATGCCGGCATGGCCGTTTCGGACAATCCAAACTAGTCAACAAAAAATATGATTTTCTCCAAAACTGTGCACCGCATGGGAAATCCAGATACAGATTCGAAATCTGCACACACGCACGCTTCTAATGACGCCAAAATTACACGGATCGGTGATTGGTCGGAAAATTCGATATCTGGCGATGCCGGCATGGCCGTTTCGGCCAATCCGGATTAGTCAACAAAAAATATGATTTTCTCCAAAACTGTGCACCGCATGGCAAATCCAGATACAGATTTGAAATCTGCACACACGCACGCTTCTAATGACGCCAAAATTACACGGATCGGTGATTGGTCGGAAAATTCGATATCTGGCGATGCCGGCATGGCCGTGTCGGCTAATCCAAACTAGTCAACAAAAAATATGATTTTCTCCAAAACTGTGCACCGCATGGGAAATCCAGATACGGATTTGAAATCTGCACACACGCACGCTTCTAATGACGCCAAAATTACACGGATCGGTGATTGGTCGGAAAATTCGATATCTGGCGATGCCGGCATGGCCGTTTCGGCCAATCCAAACTAGTTAACAAAAAATATGATTTTCTCCAAAACTGTGCACCGCATGGGAAATCCAGATACAGATTTGAAATCTGCACACACACACGCTTCTAATGACGCCAAAATTACACGGATCGGTGATTGGTCGGAAAATTCGATATCTGGCGATGCCGGCATGGCCGTTTCGGCCAATCCAAACTAGTCAACAAAAAATATGATTTTCTCCAAAACTGTGCACCGCATGGGAAATCCAGATACAGATTTGAAATCTGCACACACGCACGCTTCTAATGACGCCAAAATTACACGGATCGGTGATTGGTCGGAAAATTCGATATCTGGCGATGCCGGCATGGCCGTTTCGGCCAATCCAAACTAGTCAACAAAAAATATGATTTTCTCCAAAACTGTGCACCGCATGGGAAATCCAGATACGGATTTGAAATCTGCACACACGCACGCTTCTAATGACGCCAAAATTACACGGATCGGTGATTGGTCGGAAAATTCGATATCTGGCGATGCCGGCATGGCCGTTTCGGCTAATCCAAACTAGTCAACAAAAAATATGATTTTCTCCAAAACTGTGCACCGCATGGGAAATCCAGATACAGATTTGAAATCTGCACACACGCACGCTTCTAATGACGCCAAAATTACACGGATCGGTGATTGGTCGGAAAATTCGATATCTGGCGATGCCGGCATGGCCGTTTCGGCTAATCCAAACTAGTCAACAAAAAATATGATTTTCTCCAAAACTGTGCACCGCATGGGAAATCCAGATACGGATTTGAAATCTGCACACACGCACGCTTCTAATGACGCCAAAATTACACGGATCGGTGATTGGTCGGAAAATTCGATATCTGGCGATGCCGGCATGGCCGTTTCGGCCAATCCAAACTAGTCAACAAAAAATATGATTTTCTCCAAAACTGTGCACCGCATGGGAAATCCAGATACAGATTTGAAATCTGCACACACGCACGCTTCTAATGACGCCAAAATTACACTGATCGGTGATTGGTCGGAAAATTCGATATCTAGCGATGCCGGCATGGCCGTTTCGGCTAATCCAAACTAGTCAACAAAAAATATGATTTTCTCCAAAACTGTGCACCGCATGGGAAATCCAGATACGAATTTGAAATCTGCACACACGCACGCTTCTAATGACGCCAAAATGACACGGATCGGTGATTGGTCGGAAAATTCGATATCTGGCGATGCCGGCATGGCCGTTTCGGCCAATCCAAACTAGTCAACAAAAAATATGATTTTCTCCAAAACTGTGCACCGCATGGGAAATCCAGATACAGATTTGAAATCTGCACACACGCACGCTTCTAACGACGCCAAAATTACACGGATCGGTGATTGGTCGGAAAATTCGATATCTGGCGATGCCGGCATGGCCGTTTCGGCCAATCCAAACTAGTCAACAAAAAATCTGACTTTCTCCAAAACTGTGCACCGCATGGGAAATCCAGATACAGATTTGAAATCTGCACACATGCACGCTTCTAATGATGTAGCAATTACACGGATCGGTGACTGGTCGGAAAATTCGATATCTGGCGATGCCGGCATGGCCGTTTCGGCCAATCCAAACTACTCAACAAAAAATATGATTTTCTCCAAAACTGTGCACCGCATGGCAAATCCAGATACAGATTTGAAATCTGCACACACGCACGCTTCTAATGACGCCAAAATTACACGGATCGGTGATTGGTCGGAAAATTCGATATCTGGCGATGCCGGCATGGCCGTGTCGGCTAATCCAAACTAGTCAACAAAAAATATGATTTTCTCCAAAACTGTGCACCGCATGGGAAATCCAGATACGGATTTGAAATCTGCACACACGCACGCTTCTAATGACGCCAAAATTACACGGATCGGTGATTGGTCGGAAAATTCGATATCTGGCGATGCCGGCATGGCCGTTTCGGCCAATCCAAACTAGTTAACAAAAAATATGATTTTCTCCAAAACTGTGCACCGCATGGGAAATCCAGATACAGATTTGAAATCTGCACACACACACGCTTCTAATGACGCCAAAATTACACGGATCGGTGATTGGTCGGAAAATTCGATATCTGGCGATGCCGGCATGGCCGTTTCGGCCAATCCAAACTAGTCAACAAAAAATATGATTTTCTCCAAAACTGTGCACCGCATGGGAAATCCAGATACAGATTTGAAATCTGCACACACGCACGCTTCTAATGACGCCAAAATTACACGGATCGGTGATTGGTCGGAAAATTCGATATCTGGCGATGCCGGCATGGCCGTTTCGGCCAATCCAAACTAGTCAACAAAAAATATGATTTTCTCCAAAACTGTGCACCGCATGGGAAATCCAGATACGGATTTGAAATCTGCACACACGCACGCTTCTAATGACGCCAAAATTACACGGATCGGTGATTGGTCGGAAAATTCGATATCTGGCGATGCCGGCATGGCCGTTTCGGCTAATCCAAACTAGTCAACAAAAAATATGATTTTCTCCAAAACTGTGCACCGCATGGGAAATCCAGATACAGATTTGAAATCTGCACACACGCACGCTTCTAATGACGCCAAAATTACACGGATCGGTGATTGGTCGGAAAATTCGATATCTGGCGATGCCGGCATGGCCGTTTCGGCTAATCCAAACTAGTCAACAAAAAATATGATTTTCTCCAAAACTGTGCACCGCATGGGAAATCCAGATACGGATTTGAAATCTGCACACACGCACGCTTCTAATGACGCCAAAATTACACGGATCGGTGATTGGTCGGAAAATTCGATATCTGGCGATGCCGGCATGGCCGTTTCGGCCAATCCAAACTAGTCAACAAAAAATATGATTTTCTCCAAAACTGTGCACCGCATGGGAAATCCAGATACAGATTTGAAATCTGCACACACGCACGCTTCTAATGACGCCAAAATTACACGGATCGGTGATTGGTCGGAAAATTCGATATCTGGCGATGCCGGCATGGCCGTTTCGGCTAATCCAAACTAGTCAACAAAAAATATGATTTTCTCCAAAACTGTGCACCGCATGGGAAATCCAGATACAGATTTGAAATCTGCACACACGCACGCTTCTAATGACGCCAAAATTACACGGATCGGTGATTGGTCGGAAAATTCGATATCTGGCGATGCCGGCATGGCCGTTTCGGCTAATCCAAACTAGTCAACAAAAAATATGATTTTCTCCAAAACTGTGCACCGCATGGGAAATCCAGATACAGATTTGAAATCTGCACACACGCACGCTTCTAATGACGCCAAAATTACACGGATCGGTGATTGGTCGGAAAATTCGATATCTGGCGATGCCGGCATGGCCGTTTCGGCTAATCCAAACTAGTCAACAAAAAATATGATTTTCTCCAAAACTGTGCACCGCATGGGAAATCCAGATACGGATTTGAAATCTGCACACACGCACGCTTCTAATGACGCCAAAATTACACGGATCGGTGATTGGTCGGAAAATTCGATATCTGGCGATGCCGGCATGGCCGTTTCGGCCAATCCAAACTAGTTAACAAAAAATATGATTTTCTCCAAAACTGTGCACCGCATGGGAAATCCAGATACAGATTTGAAATCTGCACACACACACGCTTCTAATGACGCCAAAATTACACGGATCGGTGATTGGTCGGAAAATTCGATATCTGGCGATGCCGGCATGGCCGTTTCGGCCAATCCAAACTAGTCAACAAAAAATATGATTTTCTCCAAAACTGTGCACCGCATGGGAAATCCAGATACAGATTTGAAATCTGCACACACGCACGCTTCTAATGACGCCAAAATTACACGGATCGGTGATTGGTCGGAAAATTCGATATCTGGCGATGCCGGCATGGCCGTTTCGGCCAATCCAAACTAGTCAACAAAAAATATGATTTTCTCCAAAACTGTGCACCGCATGGGAAATCCAGATACAGATTTGAAATCTGCACACACGCACGCTTCTAATGACGCCAAAATTACACGGATCGGTGATTGGTCGGAAAATTCGATATCTGGCGATGCCGGCATGGCCGTTTCGGCTAATCCAAACTAGTCAACAAAAAATATGATTTTCTCCAAAACTGTGCACCGCATGGGAAATCCAGATACGGATTTGAAATCTGCACACACGCACGCTTCTAATGACGCCAAAATGACACGGATCGGTGATTGGTCGGAAAATTCGATATCTGGCGATGCCGGCATGGCCGTTTCGGCCAATCCAAACTAGTCAACAAAAAATATGATTTTCTCCAAAACTGTGCACCGCATGGGAAATCCAGATACAGATTTGAAATCTGCACACACGCACGCTTCTAACGACGCCAAAATTACACGGATCGGTGATTGGTCGGAAAATTCGATATCTGGCGATGCCGGCATGGCCGTTTCGGCCAATCCAAACTACTCAACAAAAAATCTGACTTTCTCCAAAACTGTGCACCGCATGGGAAATCCAGATACAGATTTGAAATCTGCACACATGCACGCTTCTAATGATGTAGCAATTACACGGATCGGTGATTGGTCGGAAAATTCGATATCTGGCGATGCCGGCATGGCCGTTTCGGCCAATCCAAACTACTCAACAAAAAATATGATTTTCTCCAAAACTGTGCACCGCATGGCAAATCCAGATACAGATTTGAAATCTGCACACACGCACGCTTCTAATGACGCCAAAATTACACGGATCGGTGATTGGTCGGAAAATTCGATATCTGGCGATGCCGGCATGGCCGTTTCGGCTAATCCAAACTAGTCAACAAAAAATATGATTTTCTCCAAAACTGTGCACCGCATGGGAAATCCAGATACAGATTTGAAATCTGCACACACGCACGCTTCTAATGACGCCAAAATTACACGGATCGGTGATTGGTCGGAAAATTCGATATCTGGCGATGCCGGCATGGCCGTTTCGGCCAATCCAAACAAGTCAACAAAAAATATGATTTTCTCCAAAACTGTTCACCGCATGGGAAATCCAGATACAGATTTGAAATCTGCACACATGCACGCTTCTAATGGCGTAGAAATTACACGGATCGGTGATTGGTCGGAAAATTCGATATCTGGCGATGCCGGCATGGCCGTTTCGGCCAATCCAAACTAGTCAACAAAAAATATGATTTTCTCCAAAACTGTGCACCGCATGGGAAATCCAGATACAGATTTGAAATCTGCACACACGCACGCTTCTAATGACGTAGAAATTACACGGAACGGTGATTGGTCGGAAAATTCGATATCTGGCGATGCCGGCATGGCCGTTTCGGCCAATCCAAACTAGTCAACAAAAAATATGATTTTCTCCAAAACTGTGCACCGCATGGCAAATCCAGATACAGATTTGAAATCTGCACACACGCACGTTTCTAATGACGTAGAAATTACACGGATCGGTGATTGGTCGGAAAATTCGATATCTGGCGATGCCGGCATGGCCGTTTCGGCCAATCCAAACTAGTCAACAAAAAATATGATTTTCTCCAAAACTGTGCACCGCATGGGAAATCCAGATACAGATTTTAAATCTGCACACATCCACGCTTCTAATGACGCAGAAATTACACGGATCGGTGATTGGTCGGAAAATTCGATATCTGGCGATGCCGGCATGGCCGTTTCGGCCAATCCAAACTAGTCAACAAAAAATATGATTTTCTCCAAAACTGCGCAACGCATGGGAAATCCAGATACAGATTTGAAATCTGCACACACGCACGCTTCTAATGACGTAGAAATTACACGGATCGGTGATTGGTCGGAAAATTCGATATCTGGCGATGCCGGCATGGCCGTGTCGGCTAATCCAAACTAGTCAACAAAAAATATGATTTTCTCCAAAACTGTGCACCGCATGGGAAATCCAGATACGGATTTGAAATCTGCACACACGCACGCTTCTAATGACGCCAAAATTACACGGATCGGTGATTGGTCGGAAAATTCGATATCTGGCGATGCCGGCATGGCCGTTTCGGCCAATCCAAACTAGTTAACAAAAAATATGATTTTCTCCAAAACTGTGCACCGCATGGGAAATCCAGATACAGATTTGAAATCTGCACACACACACGCTTCTAATGACGCCAAAATTACACGGATCGGTGATTGGTCGGAAAATTCGATATCTGGCGATGCCGGCATGGCCGTTTCGGCCAATCCAAACTACTCAACAAAAAATATGATTTTCTCCAAAACTGTGCACCGCATGGCAAATCCAGATACAGATTTGAAATCTGCACACACGCACGCTTCTAATGACGCCAAAATTACACGGATCGGTGATTGGTCGGAAAATTCGATATCTGGCGATGCCGGCATGGCCGTGTCGGCTAATCCAAACTAGTCAACAAAAAATATGATTTTCTCCAAAACTGTGCACCGCATGGGAAATCCAGATACGGATTTGAAATCTGCACACACGCACGCTTCTAATGACGCCAAAATTACACGGATCGGTGATTGGTCGGAAAATTCGATATCTGGCGATGCCGGCATGGCCGTTTCGGCCAATCCAAACTAGTTAACAAAAAATATGATTTTCTCCAAAACTGTGCACCGCATGGGAAATCCAGATACAGATTTGAAATCTGCACACACACACGCTTCTAATGACGCCAAAATTACACGGATCGGTGATTGGTCGGAAAATTCGATATCTGGCGATGCCGGCATGGCCGTTTCGGCCAATCCAAACTAGTCAACAAAAAATATGATTTTCTCCAAAACTGTGCACCGCATGGGAAATCCAGATACAGATTTGAAATCTGCACACACGCACGCTTCTAATGACGCCAAAATTACACGGATCGGTGATTGGTCGGAAAATTCGATATCTGGCGATGCCGGCATGGCCGTTTCGGCCAATCCAAACTAGTCAACAAAAAATATGATTTTCTCCAAAACTGTGCACCGCATGGCAAATCCAGATACGGATTTGAAATCTGCACACACGCACGCTTCTAATGACGCCAAAATTACACGGATCGGTGATTGGTCGGAAAATTCGATATCTGGCGATGCCGGCATGGCCGTTTCGGCTAATCCAAACTAGTCAACAAAAAATATGATTTTCTCCAAAACTGTGCACCGCATGGGAAATCCAGATACAGATTTGAAATCTGCACACACGCACGCTTCTAATGACGCCAAAATTACACGGATCGGTGATTGGTCGGAAAATTCGATATCTGGCGATGCCGGCATGGCCGTTTCGGCTAATCCAAACTAGTCAACAAAAAATATGATTTTCTCCAAAACTGTGCACCGCATGGGAAATCCAGATACGGATTTGAAATCTGCACACACGCACGCTTCTAATGACGCCAAAATTACACGGATCGGTGATTGGTCGGAAAATTCGATATCTGGCGATGCCGGCATGGCCGTTTCGGCCAATCCAAACTAGTTAACAAAAAATATGATTTTCTCCAAAACTGTGCACCGCATGGGAAATCCAGATACAGATTTGAAATCTGCACACACACACGCTTCTAATGACGCCAAAATTACACGGATCGGTGATTGGTCGGAAAATTCGATATCTGGCGATGCCGGCATGGCCGTTTCGGCCAATCCAAACTAGTCAACAAAAAATATGATTTTCTCCAAAACTGTGCACCGCATGGGAAATCCAGATACAGATTTGAAATCTGCACACACGCACGCTTCTAATGACGCCAAAATTACACGGATCGGTGATTGGTCGGAAAATTCGATATCTGGCGATGCCGGCATGGCCGTTTCGGCCAATCCAAACTAGTCAACAAAAAATATGATTTTCTCCAAAACTGTGCACCGCATGGAAAATCCAGATACAGATTTGAAATCTGCACACACGCACGCTTCTAATGACGCCAAAATTACACGGATCGGTGATTGGTCGGAAAATTCGATATCTGGCGATGCCGGCATGGCCGTTTCGGCTAATCCAAACTAGTCAACAAAAAATATGATTTTCTCCAAAACTGTGCACCGCATGGGAAATCCAGATACGGATTTGAAATCTGCACACACGCACGCTTCTAATGACGCCAAAATGACACGGATCGGTGATTGGTCGGAAAATTCGATATCTGGCGATGCCGGCATGGCCGTTTCGGCCAATCCAAACTAGTCAACAAAAAATATGATTTTCTCCAAAACTGTGCACCGCATGGGAAATCCAGATACAGATTTGAAATCTGCACACACGCACGCTTCTAACGACGCCAAAATTACACGGATCGGTGATTGGTCGGAAAATTCGATATCTGGCGATGCCGGCATGGCCGTTTCGGCCAATCCAAACTAGTCAACAAAAAATCTGACTTTCTCCAAAACTGTGCACCGCATGGGAAATCCAGATACAGATTTGAAATCTGCACACATGCACGCTTCTAATGATGTAGCAATTACACGGATCGGTGATTGGTCGGAAAATTCGATATCTGGCGATGCCGGCATGGCCGTTTCGGCCAATCCAAACTACTCAACAAAAAATATGATTTTCTCCAAAACTGTGCACCGCATGGCAAATCCAGATACAGATTTGAAATCTGCACACACGCACGCTTCTAATGACGCCAAAATTACACGGATCGGTGATTGGTCGGAAAATTCGATATCTGGCGATGCCGGCATGGCCGTGTCGGCTAATCCAAACTAGTCAACAAAAAATATGATTTTCTCCAAAACTGTGCACCGCATGGGAAATCCAGATACGGATTTGAAATCTGCACACACGCACGCTTCTAATGACGCCAAAATTACACGGATCGGTGATTGGTCGGAAAATTCGATATCTGGCGATGCCGGCATGGCCGTTTCGGCCAATCCAAACTAGTTAACAAAAAATATGATTTTCTCCAAAACTGTGCACCGCATGGGAAATCCAGATACAGATTTGAAATCTGCACACACACACGCTTCTAATGACGCCAAAATTACACGGATCGGTGATTGGTCGGAAAATTCGATATCTGGCGATGCCGGCATGGCCGTTTCGGCCAATCCAAACTAGTCAACAAAAAATATGATTTTCTCCAAAACTGTGCACCGCATGGGAAATCCAGATACAGATTTGAAATCTGCACACACGCACGCTTCTAATGACGCCAAAATTACACGGATCGGTGATTGGTCGGAAAATTCGATATCTGGCGATGCCGGCATGGCCGTTTCGGCCAATCCAAACTAGTCAACAAAAAATATGATTTTCTCCAAAACTGTGCACCGCATGGGAAATCCAGATACGGATTTGAAATCTGCACACACGCACGCTTCTAATGACGCCAAAATTACACGGATCGGTGATTGGTCGGAAAATTCGATATCTGGCGATGCCGGCATGGCCGTTTCGGCTAATCCAAACTAGTCAACAAAAAATATGATTTTCTCCAAAACTGTGCACCGCATGGGAAATCCAGATACGGATTTGAAATCTGCACACACGCACGCTTCTAATGACGCCAAAATTACACGGATCGGTGATTGGTCGGAAAATTCGATATCTGGCGATGCCGGCATGGCCGTTTCGGCCAATCCAAACTAGTTAACAAAAAATATGATTTTCTCCAAAACTGTGCACCGCATGGGAAATCCAGATACAGATTTGAAATCTGCACACACACACGCTTCTAATGACGCCAAAATTACACGGATCGGTGATTGGTCGGAAAATTCGATATCTGGCGATGCCGGCATGGCCGTTTCGGCCAATCCAAACTAGTCAACAAAAAATATGATTTTCTCCAAAACTGTGCACCGCATGGGAAATCCAGATACAGATTTGAAATCTGCACACACGCACGCTTCTAATGACGCCAAAATTACACGGATCGGTGATTGGTCGGAAAATTCGATATCTGGCGATGCCGGCATGGCCGTTTCGGCCAATCCAAACTAGTCAACAAAAAATATGATTTTCTCCAAAACTGTGCACCGCATGGGAAATCCAGATACAGATTTGAAATCTGCACACACGCACGCTTCTAATGACGCCAAAATTACACGGATCGGTGATTGGTCGGAAAATTCGATATCTGGCGATGCCGGCATGGCCGTTTCGGCTAATCCAAACTAGTCAACAAAAAATATGATTTTCTCCAAAACTGTGCACCGCATGGGAAATCCAGATACGGATTTGAAATCTGCACACACGCACGCTTCTAATGACGCCAAAATGACACGGATCGGTGATTGGTCGGAAAATTCGATATCTGGCGATGCCGGCATGGCCGTTTCGGCCAATCCAAACTAGTCAACAAAAAATATGATTTTCTCCAAAACTGTGCACCGCATGGGAAATCCAGATACAGATTTGAAATCTGCACACACGCACGCTTCTAACGACGCCAAAATTACACGGATCGGTGATTGGTCGGAAAATTCGATATCTGGCGATGCCGGCATGGCCGTTTCGGCCAATCCAAACTACTCAACAAAAAATCTGACTTTCTCCAAAACTGTGCACCGCATGGGAAATCCAGATACAGATTTGAAATCTGCACACATGCACGCTTCTAATGATGTAGCAATTACACGGATCGGTGATTGGTCGGAAAATTCGATATCTGGCGATGCCGGCATGGCCGTTTCGGCCAATCCAAACTACTCAACAAAAAATATGATTTTCTCCAAAACTGTGCACCGCATGGCAAATCCAGATACAGATTTGAAATCTGCACACACGCACGCTTCTAATGACGCCAAAATTACACGGATCGGTGATTGGTCGGAAAATTCGATATCTGGCGATGCCGGCATGGCCGTTTCGGCTAATCCAAACTAGTCAACAAAAAATATGATTTTCTCCAAAACTGTGCACCGCATGGGAAATCCAGATACAGATTTGAAATCTGCACACACGCACGCTTCTAATGACGCCAAAATTACACGGATCGGTGATTGGTCGGAAAATTCGATATCTGGCGATGCCGGCATGGCCGTTTCGGCCAATCCAAACAAGTCAACAAAAAATATGATTTTCTCCAAAACTGTTCACCGCATGGGAAATCCAGATACAGATTTGAAATCTGCACACATGCACGCTTCTAATGGCGTAGAAATTACACGGATCGGTGATTGGTCGGAAAATTCGATATCTGGCGATGCCGGCATGGCCGTTTCGGCCAATCCAAACTAGTCAACAAAAAATATGATTTTCTCCAAAACTGTGCACCGCATGGGAAATCCAGATACAGATTTGAAATCTGCACACACGCACGCTTCTAATGACGTAGAAATTACACGGAACGGTGATTGGTCGGAAAATTCGATATCTGGCGATGCCGGCATGGCCGTTTCGGCCAATCCGGATTAGTCAACAAAAAATATGATTTTCTCCAAAACTGTGCACCGCATGGCAAATCCAGATACAGATTTGAAATCTGCACACACGCACGTTTCTAATGACGTAGAAATTACACGGATCGGTGATTGGTCGGAAAATTCGATATCTGGCGATGCCGGCATGGCCGTTTCGGCCAATCCAAACTAGTCAACAAAAAATATGATTTTCTCCAAAACTGTGCACCGCATGGGAAATCCAGATACAGATTTTAAATCTGCACACATCCACGCTTCTAATGACGCAGAAATTACACGGATCGGTGATTGGTCGGAAAATTCGATATCTGGCGATGCCGGCATGGCCGTTTCGGCCAATCCAAACTAGTCAACAAAAAATATGATTTTCTCCAAAACTGCGCAACGCATGGGAAATCCAGATACAGATTTGAAATCTGCACACACGCACGCTTCTAATGACGTAGAAATTACACGGATCGGTGATTGGTCGGAAAATTCGATATCTGGCGATGCCGGCATGGCCGTTTCGGCCAATCCGGATTAGTCAACAAAAAATATGATTTTCTCCAAAACTGTGCACCGCATGGCAAATCCAGATACAGATTTGAAATCTGCACACACGCACGCTTCTAATGACGTAGAAATTACACGGATCGGTGATTGGTCGGAAAATTCGATATCTGGCGATGCCGGCATGGCCGTTTCGGCCAATCCAAACTAGTCAACAAAAAATATGATTTTCTCCAAAACTTTTCACCGCATGGGAAATCCAGATACAGATTTGAAATCTGCACACATGCACGCTTCTAATGGCGTAGAAATTACACGGATCGGTGATTGGTCGGAAAATTCGATATCTGGCGATGCCGGCATGGCCGTTTCGGCCAATCCAAACTAGTCAACAAAAAATATGATTTTCTCCAAAACTGTGCACCGCATGGGAAATCCAGATACAGATTTGAAATCTGCACACACGCACGCTTCTAATGACGTAGAAATTACACGGATCGGTGATTGGTCGGAAAATTCGATATCTGGCGATGCCGGCATGGCCGTTTCGGCCAATCCGAACTAGTCAACAAAAAATATGATTTTCTCCAAAACTATGAACCGCATGGGAAATCCAGATACAGATTTGAAATTTGCACACACGCACGCTTCTAATGACGTAGAAATTACACGGATCGGTGATTGGTCGGAAAATTCGATATCTGGCGATGCCGGCATGGCCGTTTCGGCCAATCCAAACTAGTCAACAAAAAATATGATTTTCTCCAAAGCTGTTCACCGCACGGGAAATCCAGATACAGATTTGAAATCTGCACACACGCACGCTTCTAATGATGTAGAAATTACACGGATCAGTGATTGGTCGGAAAATTCGATATCTGGCGATGCCGGCATGGCCGTTTCGGCCAATCCAAACTAGTCAACAAAAAAACTGATTACCTCCAAAACTGTGCACCGCATGGGAAATCCAGATACAGATTTGAAATCTGCACACACGCACGCTTCTAATGACGTAGAAATTACACGGATCGGTGATTGGTCGGAAAATTCGATATCTGGCGATGCCGGCATGGCCGTTTCGGCCAATCCAAACTAGTCAACAAAAAATATGATTTTCTCCAAAACTGCGCAACGCATGGGAAATCCAGATACAGATTTGAAATCTGCACACACGCACGCTTCTAATGACGTAGAAATTACACGGATCGGTGATTGGTCGGAAAATTCGATATCTGGCGATGCCGGCATGGCCGTTTCGGCCAATCCAAACTAGTCAACAAAAAATATGATTTTCTCCAAAACTGTGCACCGCATGGGAAATCCAGATACAGATTTTAAATCTGCACACATCCACGCTTCTAATGACGCAGAAATTACACGGATCGGTGATTGGTCGGAAAATTCGATATCTGGCGATGCCGGCATGGCCGTTTCGGCCAATCCAAACTAGTCAACAAAAAATATGATTTTCTCCAAAACTGTGCACCGCATGGGAAATCCAGATACAGATTTGAAATCTGCACACACGCACGCTTCTAATGACGTAGAAATTACACGGATCATTGATTGGTCGGAAAATTCGATATCTGGCGATGCCGGCATGGCCGTTTCGGCCAATCCAAACTAGTCAGCAAAAAAACTGATTACCTCCAAAACTGTGCACCGCATGGGAAATCCAGATACAGATTTGAAATCTGCACACACGCACGCTTCTAATGACGTAGAAATTACACGGATCGGTGATTGGTCGGAAAATTCGATATCTGGCGATGCCGGCATGGCCGTTTCGGCCAATCCAAACTAGTCAACAAAAAATATGATTTTCTCCAAAACTGCGCAACGCATGGGAAATCCAGATACAGATTTGAAATCTGCACATACGCACGCTTCTAATGACGCAGAAATTACACGGATCGGTGATTGGTCGGAAAATTCGATATCTGGCGATGCCGGCATGGCCGTTTCGGCCAATCCAAACTAGTCAGCAAAAAAACTGATTACCTCCAAAACTGTGCACCGCATGGGAAATCCAGATACAGATTTGAAATCTGCACACACGCACGCTTCTAATGACGTAGAAATTACACGGATCGGTGATTGGTCGGAAAATTCGATATCTGGCGATGCCGGCATGGCCGTTTCGGCCAATCCAAACTAGTCAACAAAAAATATGATTTTCTCCAAAACTGCGCAACGCATGGGAAATCCAGATACAGATTTGAAATCTGCACACACGCACGCTTCTAATGACGCCAAAATGACACGGATCGGTGATTGGTCGGAAAATTCGATATCTGGCGATGCCGGCATGGCCGTTTCGGCCAATCCAAACTAGTCAACAAAAAATATGATTTTCTCCAAAACTGTGCACCGCATGGCAAATCCAGATACAGATTTGAAATCTGCACACACGCACGCTTCTAATGACGTAGAAATTACACGGATCGGTGATTGGTCGGAAAATTCGATATCTGGCGATGCCGGCATGGCCGTTTCGGCCAATCCAAACAAGTCAACAAAAAATATGATTTTCTCCAAAACTGTTCACCGCATGGGAAATCCAGATACAGATTTGAAATCTGCACACATGCACGCTTCTAATGGCGCAGAAATTACACGGATCGGTGATTGGTCGGAAAATTCGATATCTGGCGATGCCGGCATGGCCGTTTCGGCCAATCCAAACTAGTCAACAAAAAATATGATTTTCTCCAAAACTGTGCACCGCATGGGAAATCCAGATACAGATTTGAAATCTGCACACACGCACGCTTCTAATGACGTAGAAATTACACGGATCATTGATTGGTCGGAAAATTCGATATCTGGCGATGCCGGCATGGCCGTTTCGGCCAATCCGGATTAGTCAACAAAAAATATGATTTTCTCCAAAACTGTGCACCGCATGGGAAATCCAGATACAGATTTGAAATCTGCACACACGCACGCTTCTAATGACGTAGAAATTACACGGATCGGTGATTGGTCGGAAAATTCGATATCTGGCGATGCCGGCATGGCCGTTTCGGCCAATCCAAACTAGTCAACAAAAAATATGATTTTCTCCAAAACTGTGCACCGCATGGGAAATCCAGATACAGATTTTAAATCTGCACACATCCACGCTTCTAATGACGCAGAAATTACACGGATCGGTGATTGGTCGGAAAATTCGATATCTGGCGATGCCGGCATGGCCGTTTCGGCCAATCCAAACTAGTCAACAAAAAATATGATTTTCTCCAAAACTGTGCACCGCATGGGAAATCCAGATACAGATTTGAAATCTGCACACACGCACGCTTCTAACGACGCCAAAATTACACGGATCGGTGATTGGTCGGAAAATTCGATATCTGGCGATGCCGGCATGGCCGTTTCGGCCAATCCGGATTAGTCAACAAAAAATATGATTTTCTCCAAAACTGTGCACCGCATGGCAAATCCAGATACAGATTTGAAATCTGCACACACGCATGCTTCTAATGACGTAGAAATTACACGGATCGGTGATTGGTCGGAAAATTCGATATCTGGCGATGCCGGCATGGCCGTTTCGGCCAATCCAAACTAGTCAACAAAAAATATGCTTTTCTCCAAAACTGTGCACCGCATGGGAAATCCAGATACAGATTTTAAATCTGCACACATCCACGCTTCTAATGACGCAGAAATTACACGGATCGGTGATTGGTCGGAAAATTCGATATCTGGCGATGCCGGCATGGCCGTTTCGGCCAATCCAAACTAGTCAACAAAAAATATGATTTTCTCCAAAACTGTGCACCGCATGGGAAATCCAGATACAGATTTGAAATCTGCACACACGCACGCTTCTAATGACGTAGAAATTACACGGATCATTGATTGGTCGGAAAATTCGATATCTGGCGATGCCGGCATGGCCGTTTCGGCCAATCCGGATTAGTCAACAAAAAATATGATTTTCTCCAAAACTGTGCACCGCATGGCAAATCCAGATACAGATTTGAAATCTGCACACACGCACGCTTCTAATGACGTAGAAATTACACGGATCGGTGATTGGTCGGAAAATTCGATATCTGGCGATGCCGGCATGGCCGTTTCGGCCAATCCAAACTAGTCAACAAAAAATATGATTTTCTCCAAAACTGTGCACCGCATGGCAAATCCAGATACAGATTTGAAATCTGCACACACGCACGCTTCTAATGACGTAGAAATTACACGGATCATTGATTGGTCGGAAAATTCGATATCTGGCGATGCCGGCATGGCCGTTTCGGCCAATCCGGATTAGTCAACAAAAAATATGATTTTCTCCAAAACTGTGCACCGCATGGCAAATCCAGATACAGATTTGAAATCTGCACACACGCACGCTTCTAATGACGTAGAAATTACACGGATCGGTGATTGGTCGGAAAATTCGATATCTGGCGATGCCGGCATGGCCGTTTCGGCCAATCCAAACTAGTCAACAAAAAATATGATTTTCTCCAAAACTGTGCACCGCATGGGAAATCCAGATACAGATTTGAAATCTGCACACACGCACGCTTCTAATGACGTAGAAATTACACGGATCATTGATTGGTCGGAAAATTCGATATCTGGCGATGCCGGCATGGCCGTTTCGGCCAATCCGGATTAGTCAACAAAAAATATGATTTTCTCCAAAACTGTGCACCGCATGGCAAATCCAGATACAGATTTGAAATCTGCACACACGCACGCTTCTAATGACGTAGAAATTACACGGATCGGTGATTGGTCGGAAAATTCGATATCTGGCGATGCCGGCATGGCCGTTTCGGCCAATCCAAACTAGTCAACAAAAAATATGATTTTCTCCAAAACTGTGCACCGCATGGGAAATCCAGATACGGATTTGAAATCTGCACACATGCACGCTTCTAATGACGTAGAATTTACACGGATCGGTGATTGGTCGGAAAATTCGATATCTGGCGATGCCGGCATGGCCGTTTCGGCCAATCCAAACTAGTCAACAAAAAATCTGACTTTCTCCAAAACTGTGCACCGCATGGGAAATCCAGATACAGATTTGAAATCTGCACACATGCACGCTTCTAATGATGTAGCAATTACATGGATCGGTGATTGGTCGGAAAATTCGATATCTGGCGATGCCGGCATGGCCGTTTCGGCCAATCCAAACTAGTCAACAAAAAATATGATTTTCTCCAAAACTGTGCACCGCATGGGAAATCCAGATACGGATTTGAAATCTGCACACACGCACGCTTCTAATGACGCCAAAATTACACGGATCGGTGATTGGTCGGAAATTTCGATATCTGGCGATGCCGGCATGGCCGTTTCGGCCAATCCAAACTAGTCAACAAAAAATCTGACTTTCTCCAAAACTGTGCACCGCATGGGAAATCCAGATACAGATTTGAAATCTGCACACACGCACGCTTCTAATGACGCCAAAATTACACGGATCGGTGATTGGTCGGAAAATTCGATATCTGGCGATGCCGGCATGGCCGTTTCGGCTAATCCAAACTAGTCAACAAAAAATATGATTTTCTCCAAAACTGTGCACCGCATGGGAAATCCAGATACGGATTTGAAATCTGCACACACGCACGCTTCTAATGACGCCAAAATTACACGGATCGGTGATTGGTCGGAAAATTCGATATCTGGCGATGCCGGCATGGCCGTTTCGGCTAATCCAAACTAGTCAACAAAAAATATGATTTTCTCCAAAACTGTGCACCGCATGGGAAATCCAGATACGGATTTGAAATCTGCACACACGCACGCTTCTAATGACGCCAAAATTACACGGATCGGTGATTGGTCGGAAAATTCGATATCTGGCGATGCCGGCATGGCCGTTTCGGCCAATCCAAACTAGTCAACAAAAAATATGATCTTCTCCAAAACTGTGCACCGCATGGGAAATCCAGATACAGATTTGAAATCTGCACACACACACGCTTCTAATGACGCCAAAATTACACGGATCGGTGATTGGTCGGAAAATTCGATATCTGGCCATGCCGGCATGGCCGTTTCGGCTAATCCAAACTAGTCAACAAAAAATATGATTTTCTCCAACACTGTGCACCGCATGGGAAATCCAGATACAGATTTGAAATCTGCACACATGCACGCTTCTAATGATGTAGCAATTACACGGATCGGTGATTGGTCGGAAAATTCGATATCTGGCTATGCCGGCATGGCCGTTTCGGCCAATCCAAACTAGTCAACAAAAAATATGATTTTCTCCAAAACTGTGTACCGCATGGGAAATCCAGATACAGATTTGAGATCTGCACACATGCACGCATCTAATGACGTAGAAATAACTCGGATCGGTGATTGGTCGGAAAATTCGATATCTGGCGATGCCGGCATGGCCGTTTCGGCCAATCCAAACTAGTCAACAAAAAATATGATTTTCTCCAAAACTGTTCACCGCATGGGAAATCCAGATACAGATTTGAGATCTGCACACATGCACGCATCTAATGACGTAGAAATAACTCGGATCGGTGATTGGTCGGAAAATTCGATATCTGGCGATGCCGGCATGGCCGTTTCGGCCAATCCAAACTAGTCAACAAAAAATATGATTTTCTCCAAAACTGTGCACCGCATGGGATATCCAGACACAGACTTTAAATCTGCACACATGCACGCTTCTAATGACGCAGAAATTACACGGATCGGTGGTTGGTCGGAAAATTCGATATCTGGCGATGCCGGCATGGCCGTTTCGGCCAATCCAAACTAGTCAACAAAAAATATGATTTTCTCCAAAACTGCGCAACGCATGGGAAATCCAGATACAGATTTGAAATCTGCACACACGCACGCTTCTAATGACGCAGAAATTACACGGATCGGTGATTGGTCGGAAAATTCGATATCTGGCGATGCCGGCATGGCCGTTTCGGCCAATCCAAACTAGTCAACAAAAAATATGATTTTCTCCAAAACTGTGCACCGCATGGCAAATCCAGATACAGATTTGAAATTTGCACACACGCACGCTTCTAATGACGTAGAAATTACACGGATCGGTGATTGGTCGGAAAATTCGATATCTGGCGATGCCGGCATGGCCGTTTCGGCCAATCCAAACTAGTCAACAAAAAATATGATTTTCTCCAAAACTGTGCAACGCATGGGAAATCCAGATACAGATTTGAAATCTGCACACACGCACGCTTCTAATGACGTAGAAATTACACGGATCGGTGATTGGTCGGAAAATTCGATATCTGGCGATGCCGGCATGGCCGTTTCGGCCAATCCGAACTAGTCAACAAAAAATATGATTTTCTCCAAAACTATGAACCGCATGGGAAATCCAGATACAGATTTGAAATTTGCACACACGCACGCTTCTAATGACGTAGAAATTACACGGATCGGTGATTGGTCGGAAAATTCGATATCTGGCGATGCCGGCATGGCCGTTTCGGCCAATCCAAACTAGTCAACAAAAAATATGATTTTCTCCAAAGCTGTTCACCGCACGGGAAATCCAGATACAGATTTGAAATCTGCACACACGCACGCTTCTAATGATGTAGAAATTACACGGATCAGTGATTGGTCGGAAAATTCGATATCTGGCGATGCCGGCATGGCCGTTTCGGCCAATCCAAACAAGTCAACAAAAAAACTGATTACCTCCAAAACTGTGCACCGCATGGGAAATCCAGATACAGATTTGAAATCTGCACACATGCACGCTTCTAATGGCGTAGAAATTACACGGATCGGTGATTGGTCGGAAAATTCGATATCTGGCGATGCCGGCATGGCCGTTTCGGCCAATCCAAACTAGTCAGCAAAAAAACTGATTACCTCCAAAACTGTGCACCGCATGGGAAATCCAGATACAGATTTGAAATCTGCACACACGCACGCTTCTAATGACGTAGAAATTACACGGATCGGTGATTGGTCGGAAAATTCGATATCTGGCGATGCCGGCATGGCCGTTTCGGCCAATCCAAACTAGTCAACAAAAAATATGATTTTCTCCAAAACTGTGCACCGCATGGCAAATCCAGATACAGATTTGAAATCTGCACACACGCACGCTTCTAATGACGTAGAAATTACACGGATCGGTGATTGGTCGGAAAATTCGATATCTGGCGATGCCGGCATGGCCGTTTCGGCCAATCCAAACAAGTCAACAAAAAATATGATTTTCTCCAAAACTGTGCACCGCATGGCAAATCCAGATACAGATTTGAAATCTGCACACACGCACGCTTCTAATGACGTAGAAATTACACGGATCGGTGATTGGTCGGAAAATTCGATATCTGGCGATGCCGGCATGGCCGTTTCGGCCAATCCAAACAAGTCAACAAAAAATATGATTTTCTCCAAAACTGTTCACCGCATGGGAAATCCAGATACAGATTTGAAATCTGCACACATGCACGCTTCTAATGGCGCAGAAATTACACGGATCGGTGATTGGTCGGAAAATTCGATATCTGGCGATGCCGGCATGGCCGTTTCGGCCAATCCAAACTAGTCAACAAAAATATGATTTTCTCCAAAACTGTGCACCGCATGGGAAATCCAGATACAGATTTGAAATCTGCACACACGCACGCTTCTAATGACGTAGAAATTACACGGATCATTGATTGGTCGGAAAATTCGATATCTGGCGATGCCGGCATGGCCGTTTCGGCCAATCCGGATTAGTCAACAAAAAATATGATTTTCTCCAAAACTGTGCACCGCATGGGAAATCCAGATACAGATTTGAAATCTGCACACACGCACGCTTCTAATGACGTAGAAATTACACGGATCGGTGATTGGTCGGAAAATTCGATATCTGGCGATGCCGGCATGGCCGTTTCGGCCAATCCAAACAAGTCAACAAAAAATATGATTTTCTCCAAAACTGTTCACCGCATGGGAAATCCAGATACAGATTTGAAATCTGCACACATGCACGCTTCTAATGGCGCAGAAATTACACGGATCGGTGATTGGTCGGAAAATTCGATATCTGGCGATGCCGGCATGGCCGTTTCGGCCAATCCAAACTAGTCAACAAAAAATATGATTTTCTCCAAAACTGTGCACCGCATGGGAAATCCAGATACAGATTTGAAATCTGCACACACGCACGCTTCTAATGACGTAGAAATTACACGGATCGGTGATTGGTCGGAAAATTCGATATCTGGCGATGCCGGCATGGCCGTTTCGGCCAATCCAAACTAGTCAACAAAAAATATGCTTTTCTCCAAAACTGTGCACCGCATGGGAAATCCAGATACAGATTTTAAATCTGCACACATCCACGCTTCTAATGACGCAGAAATTACACGGATCGGTGATTGGTCGGAAAATTCGATATCTGGCGATGCCGGCATGGCCGTTTCGGCCAATCCAAACTAGTCAACAAAAAATATGATTTTCTCCAAAACTGTGCACCGCATGGGAAATCCAGATACAGATTTGAAATCTGCACACACGCACGCTTCTAATGACGTAGAAATTACACGGATCATTGATTGGTCGGAAAATTCGATATCTGGCGATGCCGGCATGGCCGTTTCGGCCAATCCGGATTAGTCAACAAAAAATATGATTTTCTCCAAAACTGTGCACCGCATGGGAAATCCAGATACAGATTTGAAATCTGCACACACGCACGCTTCTAATGACGTAGAAATTACACGGATCGGTGATTGGTCGGAAAATTCGATATCTGGCGATGCCGGCATGGCCGTTTCGGCCAATCCAAACTAGTCAACAAAAAATATGATTTTCTCCAAAACTGTGCACCGCATGGGAAATCCAGATACAGATTTGAAATCTGCACACACGCACGCTTCTAATGACGTAGAAATTACACGGATCATTGATTGGTCGGAAAATTCGATATCTGGCGATGCCGGCATGGCCGTTTCGGCCAATCCGGATTAGTCAACAAAAAATATGATTTTCTCCAAAACTGTGCACCGCATGGCAAATCCAGATACAGATTTGAAATCTGCACACACGCACGCTTCTAATGACGTAGAAATTACACGGATCGGTGATTGGTCGGAAAATTCGATATCTGGCGATGCCGGCATGGCCGTTTCGGCCAATCCAAACTAGTCAACAAAAAATATGCTTTTCTCCAAAACTGTGCACCGCATGGGAAATCCAGATACAGATTTTAAATCTGCACACATCCACGCTTCTAATGACGCAGAAATTACACGGATCGGTGATTGGTCGGAAAATTCGATATCTGGCGATGCCGGCATGGCCGTTTCGGCCAATCCAAACTAGTCAACAAAAAATATGATTTTCTCCAAAACTGTGCACCGCATGGGAAATCCAGATACAGATTTGAAATCTGCACACACGCACGCTTCTAATGACGTAGAAATTACACGGATCATTGATTGGTCGGAAAATTCGATATCTGGCGATGCCGGCATGGCCGTTTCGGCCAATCCGGATTAGTCAACAAAAAATATGATTTTCTCCAAAACTGTGCACCGCATGGCAAATCCAGATACAGATTTGAAATCTGCACACACGCACGCTTCTAATGACGTAGAAATTACACGGATCGGTGATTGGTCGGAAAATTCGATATCTGGCGATGCCGGCATGGCCGTTTCGGCCAATCCAAACTAGTCAACAAAAAATATGATTTTCTCCAAAACTGTGCACCGCATGGCAAATCCAGATACAGATTTGAAATCTGCACACACGCACGCTTCTAATGACGTAGAAATTACACGGATCATTGATTGGTCGGAAAATTCGATATCTGGCGATGCCGGCATGGCCGTTTCGGCCAATCCGGATTAGTCAACAAAAAATATGATTTTCTCCAAAACTGTGCACCGCATGGCAAATCCAGATACAGATTTGAAATCTGCACACACGCACGCTTCTAATGACGTAGAAATTACACGGATCGGTGATTGGTCGGAAAATTCGATATCTGGCGATGCCGGCATGGCCGTTTCGGCCAATCCAAACTAGTCAACAAAAAATATGATTTTCTCCAAAACTGTGCACCGCATGGGAAATCCAGATACAGATTTGAAATCTGCACACACGCACGCTTTTAATGACGTAGAAATTACACGGATCATTGATTGGTCGGAAAATTCGATATCTGGCGATGCCGGCATGGCCGTTTCGGCCAATCCGGATTAGTCAACAAAAAATATGATTTTCTCCAAAACTGTGCACCGCATGGCAAATCCAGATACAGATTTGAAATCTGCACACACGCACGCTTCTAATGACGTAGAAATTACACGGATCGGTGATTGGTCGGAAAATTCGATATCTGGCGATGCCGGCATGGCCGTTTCGGCCAATCCAAACTAGTCAACAAAAAATATGATTTTCTCCAAAACTGTGCACCGCATGGGAAATCCAGATACAGATTTGAGATCTGCACACATGCACGCATCTAATGACGTAGAAATAACTCGGATCGGTGATTGGTCGGAAAATTCGATATCTGGCGATGCCGGCATGGCCGTTTCGGCCAATCCAAACTAGTCAACAAAAAATATGATTTTCTCCAAAACTGTTCACCGCATGGGAAATCCAGATACAGATTTGAGATCTGCACACATGCACGCATCTAATGACGTAGAAATAACTCGGATCGGTGATTGGTCGGAAAATTCGATATCTGGCGATGCCGGCATGGCCGTTTCGGCCAATCCAAACTAGTCAACAAAAAATATGATTTTCTCCAAAACTGTGCACCGCATGGCAAATCCAGATACAGATTTGAAATTTGCACACACGCACGCTTCTAATGACGTAGAAATTACACGGATCGGTGATTGGTCGGAAAATTCGATATCTGGCGATGCCGGCATGGCCGTTTCGGCCAATCCGAACTAGTCAACAAAAAATATGATTTTCTCCAAAACTATGAACCGCATGGGAAATCCAGATACAGATTTGAAATTTGCACACACGCACGCTTCTAATGACGTAGAAATTACACGGATCGGTGATTGGTCGGAAAATTCGATATCTGGCGATGCCGGCATGGCCGTTTCGGCCAATCCAAACTAGTCAACAAAAAATATGATTTTCTCCAAAGCTGTTCACCGCACGGGAAATCCAGATACAGATTTGAAATCTGCACACACGCATGCTTCTAATGATGTAGAAATTACACGGATCAGTGATTGGTCGGAAAATTCGATATCTGGCGATGCCGGCATGGCCGTTTCGGCCAATCCAAACAAGTCAACAAAAAAACTGATTACCTCCAAAACTGTGCACCGCATGGGAAATCCAGATACAGATTTGAAATCTGCACACATGCACGCTTCTAATGGCGTAGAAATTACACGGATCGGTGATTGGTCGGAAAATTCGATATCTGGCGATGCCGGCATGGCCGTTTCGGCCAATCCAAACTAGTCAGCAAAAAAACTGATTACCTCCAAAACTGTGCACCGCATGGGAAATCCAGATACAGATTTGAAATCTGCACACACGCACGCTTCTAACGACGTAGAAATTACACGGATCGGTGATTGGTCGGAAAATTCGATATCTGGCGATTCCGGCATGGCCGTTTCGGCCAATCCAAACTAGTCAACAAAAAATATGATTTTCTCCAAAACTGCGCAACGCATGGGAAATCCAGATACAGATTTGAAATCTGCACACACGCACGCTTCTAATGACGCAGAAATTACACGGATCGGTGATTGGTCGGAAAATTCGATATCTGGCGATGCCGGCATGGCCGTTTCGGCCAATCCAAACTAGTCAACAAAAAATATGATTTTCTCCAAAACTGTGCACCGCATGGCAAATCCAGATACAGATTTGAAATCTGCACACACGCACGCTTCTAATGACGTAGAAATTACACGGATCGGTGATTGGTCGGAAAATTCGATATCTGGCGATGCCGGCATGGCCGTTTCGGCCAATCCAAACAAGTCAACAAAAAATATGATTTTCTCCAAAACTGTTCACCGCATGGGAAATCCAGATACAGATTTGAAATCTGCACACATGCACGCTTCTAATGGCGCAGAAATTACACGGATCGGTGATTGGTCGGAAAATTCGATATCTGGCGATGCCGGCATGGCCGTTTCGGCCAATCCAAACTAGTCAACAAAAAATATGATTTTCTCCAAAACTGTGCACCGCATGGGAAATCCAGATACAGATTTGAAATCTGCACACACGCACGCTTCTAATGACGTAGAAATTACACGGATCATTGATTGGTCGGAAAATTCGATATCTGGCGATGCCGGCATGGCCGTTTCGGCCAATCCGGATTAGTCAACAAAAAATATGATTTTCTCCAAAACTGTGCACCGCATGGCAAATCCAGATACAGATTTGAAATCTGCACACACGCACGCTTCTAATGACGTAGAAATTACACGGATCGGTGATTGGTCGGAAAATTCGATATCTGGCGATGCCGGCATGGCCGTTTCGGCCAATCCAAACTAGTCAACAAAAAATATGATTTTCTCCAAAACTGTGCACCGCATGGGAAATCCAGATACAGATTTTAAATCTGCACACATCCACGCTTCTAATGACGCAGAAATTACACGGATCGGTGATTGGTCGGAAAATTCGATATCTGGCGATGCCGGCATGGCCGTTTCGGCCAATCCAAACTAGTCAACAAAAAATATGATTTTCTCCAAAACTGTGCACCGCATGGGAAATCCAGATACAGATTTGAAATCTGCACACACGCACGCTTCTAATGACGTAGAAATTACACGGATCATTGATTGGTCGGAAAATTCGATATCTGGCGATGCCGGCATGGCCGTTTCGGCCAATCCGGATTAGTCAACAAAAAATATGATTTTCTCCAAAACTGTGCACCGCATGGCAAATCCAGATACAGATTTGAAATCTGCACACACGCACGCTTCTAATGACGTAGAAATTACACGGATCGGTGATTGGTCGGAAAATTCGATATCTGGCGATGCCGGCATGGCCGTTTCGGCCAATCCAAACTAGTCAACAAAAAATATGATTTTCTCCAAAACTGTGCACCGCATGGCAAATCCAGATACAGATTTGAAATCTGCACACACGCACGCTTCTAATGACGTAGAAATTACACGGATCGGTGATTGGTCGGAAAATTCGATATCTGGCGATGCCGGCATGGCCGTTTCGGCCAATCCAAACTAGTCAACAAAAAATATGATTTTCTCCAAAACTGTGCACCGCATGGGAAATCCAGATACAGATTTGAAATCTGCACACATGCACGCTTCTAATGACGTAGAAATTACACGGATCATTGATAGGTCGGAAAATTCGATATCTGGCGATGCCGGCATGGCCGTTTCGGCCAATCCGGATTAGTCAACAAAAAATATGATTTTCTCCAAAACTGTGCACCGCATGGCAAATCCAGATACAGATTTGAAATCTGCACACACGCACGCTTCTAATGACGTAGAAATTACACGGATCGGTGATTGGTCGGAAAATTCGATATCTGGCGATGCCGGCATGGCCGTTTCGGCCAATCCGGATTAGTCAACAAAAAATATGATTTTCTCCAAAACTGTGCACCGCATGGCAAATCCAGATACAGATTTGAAATCTGCACACACGCACGCTTCTAATGACGTAGAAATTACACGGATCGGTGATTGGTCGGAAAATTCGATATCTGGCGATGCCGGCATGGCCGTTTCGGCCAATCCAAACTAGTCAACAAAAAATATGATTTTCTCCAAAACTGTGCACCGCATGGGAAATCCAGATACGGATTTGAAATCTGCACACATGCACGCTTCTAATGACGTAGAATTTACACGGATCGGTGATTGGTCGGAAAATTCGATATCTGGCGATGCCGGCATGGCCGTTTCGGCCAATCCAAACTAGTCAACAAAAAATATGATTTTCTCCAAAACTGTGCACCGCATGGGAAATCCAGATACAGATTTGAAATCTGCACACACGCACGCTTCTAATGACGTAGAAATTACACGGATCATTGATTGGTCGGAAAATTCGATATCTGGCGATGCCGGCATGGCCGTTTCGGCCAATCCAAACTAGTCAACAAAAAATATGATTTTCTCCAAAACTGTGCACTGCATGGGATATCCAGACACAGATTTTAAATCTGCACACATGCACGCTTCTAATGACGCATAAATTACACGGATCGGTGGTTGGTCGGAAAATTCGATATCTGGCGATGCCGGCATGGCCGTTTCGGCCAATCCAAACTAGTCAACAAAAAATATGATTTTCTCCAAAACTGCGCAACGCATGGGAAATCCAGATACAGATTTGAAATCTGCACACACGCACGCTTCTAATGACGCAGAAATTACACGGATCGGTGATTGGTCGGAAAATTCGATATCTGGCGATGCCGGCATGGCCGTTTCGGCCAATCCAAACTAGTCAACAAAAAATATGATTTTCTCCAAAACTGTGCACCGCATGGCAAATCCAGATACAGATTTGAAATTTGCACACACGCACGCTTCTAATGACGTAGAAATTACACGGATCGGTGATTGGTCGGAAAATTCGATATCTGGCGATGCCGGCATGGCCGTTTCGGCCACTCCGAACTAGTCAACAAAAAATATGATTTTCTCCAAAACTATGAACCGCATGGGAAATCCAGATACAGATTTGAAATTTGCACACACGCACGCTTCTAATGACGTAGAAATTACACGGATCGGTGATTGGTCGGAAAATTCGATATCTGGCGATGCCGGCATGGCCGTTTCGGCCAATCCAAACTAGTCAACAAAAAATATGATTTTCTCCAAAGCTGTTCACCGCACGGGAAATCCAGATACAGATTTGAAATCTGCACACACGCACGCTTCTAATGATGTAGAAATTACACGGATCAGTGATTGGTCGGAAAATTCGATATCTGGCGATGCCGGCATGGCCGTTTCGGCCAATCCAAACAAGTCAACAAAAAAACTGATTACCTCCAAAACTGTGCACCGCATGGGAAATCCAGATACAGATTTGAAATCTGCACACATGCACGCTTCTAATGGCGTAGAAATTACACGGATCGGTGATTGGTCGGAAAATTCGATATCTGGCGATGCCGGCATGGCCGTTTCGGCCAATCCAAACTAGTCAGCAAAAAAACTGATTACCTCCAAAACTGTGCACCGCATGGGAAATCCAGATACAGATTTGAAATCTGCACACACGCACGCTTCTAACGACGTAGAAATTACACGGATCGGTGATTGGTCGGAAAATTCGATATCTGGCGATGCCGGCATGGCCGTTTCGGCCAATCCAAACTAGTCAACAAAAAATATGATTTTCTCCAAAACTGTGCACCGCATGGCAAATCCAGATACAGATTTGAAATCTGCACACACGCACGCTTCTAATGACGTAGAAATTACACGGATCGGTGATTGGTCGGAAAATTCGATATCTGGCGATGCCGGCATGGCCGTTTCGGCCAATCCAAACAAGTCAACAAAAAATATGATTTTCTCCAAAACTGTGCACCGCATGGCAAATCCAGATACAGATTTGAAATCTGCACACACGCACGCTTCTAATGACGTAGAAATTACACGGATCGGTGATTGGTCGGAAAATTCGATATCTGGCGATGCCGGCATGGCCGTTTCGGCCAATCCAAACAAGTCAACAAAAAATATGATTTTCTCCAAAACTGTTCACCGCATGGGAAATCCAGATACAGATTTGAAATCTGCACACATGCACGCTTCTAATGGCGCAGAAATTACACGGATCGGTGATTGGTCGGAAAATTCGATATCTGGCGATGCCGGCATGGCCGTTTCGGCCAATCCAAACTAGTCAACAAAAAATATGATTTTCTCCAAAACTGTGCACCGCATGGGAAATCCAGATACAGATTTGAAATCTGCGCACACGCACGCTTCTAATGACGTAGAAATTACACGGATCATTGATTGGTCGGAAAATTCGATATCTGGCGATGCCGGCATGGCCGTTTCGGCCAATCCGGATTAGTCAACAAAAAATATGATTTTCTCCAAAACTGTGCACCGCATGGGAAATCCAGATACAGATTTGAAATCTGCACACACGCACGCTTCTAATGACGTAGAAATTACACGGATCGGTGATTGGTCGGAAAATTCGATATCTGGCGATGCCGGCATGGCCGTTTCGGCCAATTCAAACTAGTCAACAAAAAATATGATTTTCTCCAAAACTGTGCACCGCATGGGAAATCCAGATACAGATTTGAAATCTGCACACACGCACACTTCTAATGACGTAGAAATTACACGGATCATTGATTGGTCGGAAAATTCGATATCTGGCGATGCCGGCATGGCCGTTTCGGCCAATCCGGATTAGTCAACAAAAAATATGATTTTCTCCAAAACTGTGCACCGCATGGCAAATCCAGATACAGATTTGAAATCTGCACACACGCACGCTTCTAATGACGTAGAAATTACACGGATCGGTGATTGGTCGGAAAATTCGATATCTGGCGATGCCGGCATGGCCGTTTCGGCCAATCCAAACTAGTCAACAAAAAATATGATTTTCTCCAAAACTGTGCACCGCATGGGAAATCCAGATACAGATTTTAAATCTGCACACATCCACGCTTCTAATGACGCAGAAATTACACGGATCGGTGATTGGTCGGAAAATTCGATATCTGGCGATGCCGGCATGGCCGTTTCGGCCAATCCAAACTAGTCAACAAAAAATATGATTTTCTCCAAAACTGTGCACCGCATGGGAAATCCAGATACAGATTTGAAATCTGCACACACGCACGCTTCTAATGACGTAGAAATTACACGGATCATTGATTGGTCGGAAAATTCGATATCTGGCGATGCCGGCATGGCCGTTTCGGCCAATCCGGATTAGTCAACAAAAAATATGATTTTCTCCAAAACTGTGCACCGCATGGCAAATCCAGATACAGATTTGAAATCTGCACACACGCACGCTTCTAATGACGTAGAAATTACACGGATCGGTGATTGGTCGGAAAATTCGATATCTGGCGATGCCGGCATGGCCGTTTCGGCCAATCCAAACTAGTCAACAAAAAATATGATTTTCTCCAAAACTGTGCACCGCATGGCAAATCCAGATACAGATTTGAAATCTGCACACACGCACGCTTCTAATGACGTAGAAATTACACGGATCATTGATTGGTCGGAAAATTCGATATCTGGCGATGCCGGCATGGCCGTTTCGGCCAATCCGGATTAGTCAACAAAAAATATGATTTTCTCCAAAACTGTGCACCGCATGGCAAATCCAGATACAGATTTGAAATCTGCACACACGCACGCTTCTAATGACGTAGAAATTACACGGATCGGTGATTGGTCGGAAAATTCGATATCTGGCGATGCCGGCATGGCCGTTTCGGCCAATCCAAACTAGTCAACAAAAAATATGATTTTCTCCAAAACTGTGCACCGCATGGGAAATCCAGATACAGATTTGAAATCTGCACACACGCACGCTTCTAATGACGTAGAAATTACACGGATCATTGATTGGTCGGAAAATTCGATATCTGGCGATGCCGGCATGGCCGTTTCGGCCAATCCGGATTAGTCAACAAAAAATATGATTTTCTCCAAAACTGTGCACCGCATGGCAAATCCAGATACAGATTTGAAATCTGCACACACGCACGCTTCTAATGACGTAGAAATTACACGGATCGGTGATTGGTCGGAAAATTCGATATCTGGCGATGCCGGCATGGCCGTTTCGGCCAATCCAAACTAGTCAACAAAAAATATGATTTTCTCCAAAACTGTGCACCGCATGGGAAATCCAGATACGGATTTGAAATCTGCACACATGCACGCTTCTAATGACGTAGAATTTACACGGATCGGTGATTGGTCGGAAAATTCGATATCTGGCGATGCCGGCATGGCCGTTTCGGCCAATCCAAACTAGTCAACAAAAAATATGATTTTCTCCAAAACTGTGCACCGCATGGGAAATCCAGATACAGATTTGAGATCTGCACACATGCACGCATCTAATGACGTAGAAATAACTCGGATCGGTGATTGGTCGGAAAATTCGATATCTGGCGATGCCGGCATGGCCGTTTCGGCCAATCCAAACTAGTCAACAAAAAATATGATTTTCTCCAAAACTGTTCACCGCATGGGAAATCCAGATACAGATTTGAGATCTGCACGCATGCACGCATCTAATGACGTAGAAATAACTCGGATCGGTGATTGGTCGGAAAATTCGATATCTGGCGATGCCGGCATGGCCGTTTCGGCCAATCCAAACTAGTCAACAAAAAATATGATTTTCTCCAAAACTGTGCACCGCATGGGATATCCAGACACAGATTTTAAATCTGCACACATGCACGCTTCTAATGACGCAGAAATTACACGGATCGGTGGTTGGTCGGAAAATTCGATATCTGGCGATGCCGGCATGGCCGTTTCGGCCAATCCAAACTAGTCAACAAAAAATATGATTTTCTCCAAAACTGCGCAACGCATGGGAAATCCAGATACAGATTTGAAATCTGCACACACGCACGCTTCTAATGACGCAGAAATTACACGGATCGGTGATTGGTCGGAAAATTCGATATCTGGCGATGCCGGCATGGCCGTTTCGGCCAATCCAAACTAGTCAACAAAAAATATGATTTTCTCCAAAACTGTGCACCGCATGGCAAATCCAGATACAGATTTGAAATTTGCACACACGCACGCTTCTAATGACGTAGAAATTACACGGATCGGTGATTGGTCGGAAAATTCGATATCTGGCGATGCCGGCATGGCCGTTTCGGCCAATCCGAACTAGTCAACAAAAAATATGATTTTCTCCAAAACTATGAACCGCATGGGAAATCCAGATACAGATTTGAAATTTGCACACACGCACGCTTCTAATGACGTAGAAATTACACGGATCGGTGATTGGTCGGAAAATTCGATATCTGGCGATGCCGGCATGGCCGTTTCGGCCAATCCAAACTAGTCAACAAAAAATATGATTTTCTCCAAAGCTGTTCACCGCACGGGAAATCCAGATACAGATTTGAAATCTGCACACACGCACGCTTCTAATGATGTAGAAATTACACGGATCAGTGATTGGTCGGAAAATTCGATATCTGGCGATGCCGGCATGGCCGTTTCGGCCAATCCAAACAAGTCAACAAAAAAACTGATTACCTCCAAAACTGTGCACCGCATGGGAAATCCAGATACAGATTTGAAATCTGCACACATGCACGCTTCTAATGGCGTAGAAATTACACGGATCGGTGATTGGTCGGAAAATTCGATATCTGGCGATGCCGGCATGGCCGTTTCGGCCAATCCAAACTAGTCAGCAAAAAAACTGATTACCTCCAAAACTGTGCACCGCATGGGAAATCCAGATACAGATTTGAAATCTGCACACACGCACGCTTCTAACGACGTAGAAATTACACGGATCGGTGATTGGTCGGAAAATTCGATATCTGGCGATGCCGGCATGGCCGTTTCGGCCAATCCAAACTAGTCAACAAAAAATATGATTTTCTCCAAAACTGCGCAACGCATGGGAAATCCAGATACAGATTTGAAATCTGCACACACGCACGCTTCTAATGACGTAGAAATTACACGGATCGGTGATTGGTCGGAAAATTCGATATCTGGCGATGCCGGCATGGCCGTTTCGGCCAATCCAAACTAGTCAACAAAAAATATGATTTTCTCCAAAACTGTGCACCGCATGGGAAATCCAGATACAGATTTGAGATCTGCACACATGCACGCATCTAATGACGTAGAAATAACTCGGATCGGTGATTGGTCGGAAAATTCGATATCTGGCGATGCCGGCATGGCCGTTTCGGCCAATCCAAACTAGTCAACAAAAAATATGATTTTCTCCAAAACTGTTCACCGCATGGGAAATCCAGATACAGATTTGAGATCTGCACGCATGCACGCATCTAATGACGTAGAAATAACTCGGATCGGTGATTGGTCGGAAAATTCGATATCTGGCGATGCCGGCATGGCCGTTTCGGCCAATCCAAACTAGTCAACAAAAAATATGATTTTCTCCAAAACTGTGCACCGCATGGGATATCCAGACACAGATTTTAAATCTGCACACATGCACGCTTCTAATGACGCAGAAATTACACGGATCGGTGGTTGGTCGGAAAATTCGATATCTGGCGATGCCGGCATGGCCGTTTCGGCCAATCCAAACTAGTCAACAAAAAATATGATTTTCTCCAAAACTGCGCAACGCATGGGAAATCCAGATACAGATTTGAAATCTGCACACACGCACGCTTCTAATGACGCAGAAATTACACGGATCGGTGATTGGTCGGAAAATTCGATATCTGGCGATGCCGGCATGGCCGTTTCGGCCAATCCAAACTAGTCAACAAAAAATATGATTTTCTCCAAAACTGTGCACCGCATGGCAAATCCAGATACAGATTTGAAATTTGCACACACGCACGCTTCTAATGACGTAGAAATTACACGGATCGGTGATTGGTCGGAAAATTCGATATCTGGCGATGCCGGCATGGCCGTTTCGGCCAATCCGAACTAGTCAACAAAAAATATGATTTTCTCCAAAACTATGAACCGCATGGGAAATCCAGATACAGATTTGAAATTTGCACACACGCACGCTTCTAATGACGTAGAAATTACACGGATCGGTGATTGGTCGGAAAATTCGATATCTGGCGATGCCGGCATGGCCGTTTCGGCCAATCCAAACTAGTCAACAAAAAATATGATTTTCTCCAAAGCTGTTCACCGCACGGGAAATCCAGATACAGATTTGAAATCTGCACACACGCACGCTTCTAATGATGTAGAAATTACACGGATCAGTGATTGGTCGGAAAATTCGATATCTGGCGATGCCGGCATGGCCGTTTCGGCCAATCCAAACAAGTCAACAAAAAAACTGATTACCTCCAAAACTGTGCACCGCATGGGAAATCCAGATACAGATTTGAAATCTGCACACATGCACGCTTCTAATGGCGTAGAAATTACACGGATCGGTGATTGGTCGGAAAATTCGATATCTGGCGATGCCGGCATGGCCGTTTCGGCCAATCCAAACTAGTCAGCAAAAAAACTGATTACCTCCAAAACTGTGCACCGCATGGGAAATCCAGATACAGATTTGAAATCTGCACACACGCACGCTTCTAACGACGTAGAAATTACACGGATCGGTGATTGGTCGGAAAATTCGATATCTGGCGATGCCGGCATGGCCGTTTCGGCCAATCCAAACTAGTCAACAAAAAATATGATTTTCTCCAAAACTGCGCAACGCATGGGAAATCCAGATACAGATTTGAAATCTGCACACACGCACGCTTCTAATGACGTAGAAATTACACGGATCGGTGATTGGTCGGAAAATTCGATATCTGGCGATGCCGGCATGGCCGTTTCGGCCAATCCAAACAAGTCAACAAAAAATATGATTTTCTCCAAAACTGTTCACCGCATGGGAAATCCAGATACAGATTTGAAATCTGCACACATGCACGCTTCTAATGGCGTAGAAATTACACGGATCGGTGATTGGTCGGAAAATTCGATATCTGGCGATGCCGGCATGGCCGTTTCGGCCAATCCAAACTAGTCAGCAAAAAAACTGATTACCTCCAAAACTGTGCACCGCATGGGAAATCCAGATACAGATTTGAAATCTGCACACACGCACGCTTCTAATGACGCAGAAATTACACGGATCGGTGATTGGTCGGAAAATTCGATATCTGGCGATGCCGGCATGGCCGTTTCGGCCAATCCAAACTAGTCAACAAAAAATATGATTTTCTCCAAAACTGTGCACCGCATGGCAAATCCAGATACAGATTTGAAATCTGCACACACGCACGCTTCTAATGACGTAGAAATTACACGGATCGGTGATTGGTCGGAAAATTCGATATCTGGCGATGCCGGCATGGCCGTTTCGGCCAATCCAAACAAGTCAACAAAAAATATGATTTTCTCCAAAACTGTTCACCGCATGGGAAATCCAGATACAGATTTGAAATCTGCACACATGCACGCTTCTAATGGCGTAGAAATTACACGGATCGGTGATTGGTCGGAAAATTCGATATCTGGCGATGCCGGCATGGCCGTTTCGGCCAATCCAAACTAGTCAACAAAAAATATGATTTTCTCCAAAACTGTGCACCGCATGGGAAATCCAGATACAGATTTGAAATCTGCACACACGCACGCTTCTAATGACGTAGAAATTACACGGATCATTGATTGGTCGGAAAATTCGATATCTGGCGATGCCGGCATGGCCGTTTCGGCCAATCCGGATTAGTCAACAAAAAATATGATTTTCTCCAAAACTGTGCACCGCATGGCAAATCCAGATACAGATTTGAAATCTGCACACACGCACGCTTCTAATGACGTAGAAATTACACGGATCGGTGATTGGTCGGAAAATTCGATATCTGGCGATGCCGGCATGGCCGTTTCGGCCAATCCAAACTAGTCAACAAAAAATATGATTTTCTCCAAAACTGTGCACCGCATGGGAAATCCAGATACGGATTTGAAATCTGCACACATGCACGCTTCTAATGACGTAGAATTTACACGGATCGGTGATTGGTCGGAAAATTCGATATCTGGCGATGCCGGCATGGCCGTTTCGGCCAATCCAAACTAGTCAACAAAAAATATGATTTTCTCCAAAACTGTGCACCGCATGGGAAATCCAGATACAGATTTGAGATCTGCACACATGCACGCATCTAATGACGTAGAAATAACTCGGATCGGTGATTGGTCGGAAAATTCGATATCTGGCGATGCCGGCATGGCCGTTTCGGCCAATCCAAACTAGTCAACAAAAAATATGATTTTCTCCAAAACTGTTCACCGCATGGGAAATCCAGATACAGATTTGAGATCTGCACACATGCACGCATCTAATGACGTAGAAATAACTCGGATCGGTGATTGGTCGGAAAATTCGATATCTGGCGATGCCGGCATGGCCGTTTCGGCCAATCCAAACTAGTCAACAAAAAATATGATTTTCTCCAAAACTGTGCACCGCATGGGATATCCAGACACAGATTTTAAATCTGCACACATGCACGCTTCTAATGACGCAGAAATTACACGGATCGGTGGTTGGTCGGAAAATTCGATATCTGGCGATGCCGGCATGGCCGTTTCGGCCAATCCAAACTAGTCAACAAAAAATATGATTTTCTCCAAAACTGCGCAACGCATGGGAAATCCAGATACAGATTTGAAATCTGCACACACGCACGCTTCTAATGACGCAGAAATTACACGGATCGGTGATTGGTCGGAAAATTCGATATCTGGCGATGCCGGCATGGCCGTTTCGGCCAATCCAAACTAGTCAACAAAAAATATGATTTTCTCCAAAACTGTGCACCGCATGGCAAATCCAGATACAGATTTGAAATTTGCACACACGCACGCTTCTAATGACGTAGAAATTACACGGATCGGTGATTGGTCGGAAAATTCGATATCTGGCGATGCCGGCATGGCCGTTTCGGCCAATCCGAACTAGTCAACAAAAAATATGATTTTCTCCAAAACTATGAACCGCATGGGAAATCCAGATACAGATTTGAAATTTGCACACACGCACGCTTCTAATGACGTAGAAATTACACGGATCGGTGATTGGTCGGAAAATTCGATATCTGGCGATGCCGGCATGGCCGTTTCGGCCAATCCAAACTAGTCAACAAAAAATATGATTTTCTCCAAAGCTGTTCACCGCACGGGAAATCCAGATACAGATTTGAAATCTGCACACACGCACGCTTCTAATGATGTAGAAATTACACGGATCAGTGATTGGTCGGAAAATTCGATATCTGGCGATGCCGGCATGGCCGTTTCGGCCAATCCAAACAAGTCAACAAAAAAACTGATTACCTCCAAAACTGTGCACCGCATGGGAAATCCAGATACAGATTTGAAATCTGCACACATGCACGCTTCTAATGGCGTAGAAATTACACGGATCGGTGATTGGTCGGAAAATTCGATATCTGGCGATGCCGGCATGGCCGTTTCGGCCAATCCAAACTAGTCAGCAAAAAAACTGATTACCTCCAAAACTGTGCACCGCATGGGAAATCCAGATACAGATTTGAAATCTGCACACACGCACGCTTCTAACGACGTAGAAATTACACGGATCGGTGATTGGTCGGAAAATTCGATATCTGGCGATGCCGGCATGGCCGTTTCGGCCAATCCAAACTAGTCAACAAAAAATATGATTTTCTCCAAAACTGCGCAACGCATGGGAAATCCAGATACAGATTTGAAATCTGCACACACGCACGCTTCTAATGACGCAGAAATTACACGGATCGGTGATTGGTCGGAAAATTCGATATCTGGCGATGCCGGCATGGCCGTTTCGGCCAATCCAAACTAGTCAACAAAAAATATGATTTTCTCCAAAACTGTGCACCGCATGGCAAATCCAGATACAGATTTGAAATCTGCACACACGCACGCTTCTAATGACGTAGAAATTACACGGATCGGTGATTGGTCGGAAAATTCGATATCTGGCGATGCCGGCATGGCCGTTTCGGCCAATCCAAACAAGTCAACAAAAAATATGATTTTCTCCAAAACTGTTCACCGCATGGGAAATCCAGATACAGATTTGAAATCTGCACACATGCACGCTTCTAATGGCGCAGAAATTACACGGATCGGTGATTGGTCGGAAAATTCGATATCTGGCGATGCCGGCATGGCCGTTTCGGCCAATCCAAACTAGTCAACAAAAAATATGATTTTCTCCAAAACTGTGCACCGCATGGGAAATCCAGATACAGATTTGAAATCTGCACACACGCACGCTTCTAATGACGTAGAAATTACACGGATCATTGATTGGTCGGAAAATTCGATATCTGGCGATGCCGGCATGGCCGTTTCGGCCAATCCGGATTAGTCAACAAAAAATATGATTTTCTCCAAAACTGTGCACCGCATGGCAAATCCAGATACAGATTTGAAATCTGCACACACGCACGCTTCTAATGACGTAGAAATTACACGGATCGGTGATTGGTCGGAAAATTCGATATCTGGCGATGCCGGCATGGCCGTTTCGGCCAATCCAAACTAGTCAACAAAAAATATGATTTTCTCCAAAACTGTGCACCGCATGGGAAATCCAGATACAGATTTTAAATCTGCACACATCCACGCTTCTAATGACGCAGAAATTACACGGATCGGTGATTGGTCGGAAAATTCGATATCTGGCGATGCCGGCATGGCCGTTTCGGCCAATCCAAACTAGTCAACAAAAAATATGATTTTCTCCAAAACTGTGCACCGCATGGGAAATCCAGATACAGATTTGAAATCTGCACACACGCACGCTTCTAATGACGTAGAAATTACACGGATCATTGATTGGTCGGAAAATTCGATATCTGGCGATGCCGGCATGGCCGTTTCGGCCAATCCGGATTAGTCAACAAAAAATATGATTTTCTCCAAAACTGTGCACCGCATGGCAAATCCAGATACAGATTTGAAATCTGCACACACGCACGCTTCTAATGACGTAGAAATTACACGGATCGGTGATTGGTCGGAAAATTCGATATCCGGCGATGCCGGCATGGCCGTTTCGGCCAATCCAAACTAGTCAACAAAAAATATGATTTTCTCCAAAACTGTGCACCGCATGGGAAATCCAGATACAGATTTTAAATCTGCACACATCCACGCTCCTAATGACGCAGAAATTACACGGATCGGTGATTGGTCGGAAAATTCGATATCTGGCGATGCCGGCATGGCCGTTTCGGCCAATCCAAACTAGTCAACAAAAAATATGATTTTCTCCAAAACTGTGCACCGCATGGGAAATCCAGATACAGATTTGAAATCTGCACACACGCACGCTTCTAATGACGTAGAAATTACACGGATCATTGATTGGTCGGAAAATTCGATATCTGGCGATGCCGGCATGGCCGTTTCGGCCAATCCGGATTAGTCAACAAAAAATATGATTTTCTCCAAAACTGTGCACCGCATGGCAAATCCAGATACAGATTTGAAATCTGCACACACGCACGCTTCTAATGACGTAGAAATTACACGGATCGGTGATTGGTCGGAAAATTCGATATCTGGCGATGCCGGCATGGCCGTTTCGGCCAATCCAAACTAGTCAACAAAAAATATGATTTTCTCCAAAACTGTGCACCGCATGGCAAATCCAGATACAGATTTGAAATCTGCACACACGCACGCTTCTAATGACGTAGAAATTACACGGATCATTGATTGGTCGGAAAATTCGATATCTGGCGATGCCGGCATGGCCGTTTCGGCCAATCCGGATTAGTCAACAAAAAATATGATTTTCTCCAAAACTGTGCACCGCATGGCAAATCCAGATACAGATTTGAAATCTGCACACACGCACGCTTCTAATGACGTAGAAATTACACGGATCGGTGATTGGTCGGAAAATTCGATATCTGGCGATGCCGGCATGGCCGTTTCGGCCAATCCAAACAAGTCAACAAAAAATATGATTTTCTCCAAAACTGTTCACCGCATGGGAAATCCAGATACAGATTTGAAATCTGCACACATGCACGCTTCTAATGGCGCAGAAATTACACGGATCGGTGATTGGTCGGAAAATTCGATATCTGGCGATGCCGGCATGGCCGTTTCGGCCAATCCGGATTAGTCAACAAAAAATATGATTTTCTCCAAAACTGTGCACCGCATGGCAAATCCAGATACAGATTTGAAATCTGCACACACGCACGCTTCTAATGACGTAGAAATTACACGGATCGGTGATTGGTCGGAAAATTCGATATCTGGCGATGCCGGCATGGCCGTTTCGGCCAATCCAAACAAGTCAACAAAAAATATGATTTTCTCCAAAACTGTGCACCGCATGGGAAATCCAGATACAGATTTGAAATCTGCACACACGCACGCTTCTAATGACGTAGAAATTACACGGATCATTGATTGGTCGGAAAATTCGATATCTGGCGATGCCGGCATGGCCGTTTCGGCCAATCCGGATTAGTCAACAAAAAATATGATTTTCTCCAAAACTGTGCACCGCATGGCAAATCCAGATACAGATTTGAAATCTGCACACACGCACGCTTCTAATGACGTAGAAATTACACGGATCGGTGATTGGTCGGAAAATTCGATATCTGGCGATGCCGGCATGGCCGTTTCGGCCAATCCAAACTAGTCAACAAAAAATATGATTTTCTCCAAAACTGTGCACCGCATGGCAAATCCAGATACAGATTTGAAATCTGCACACACGCACGCTTCTAATGACGTAGAAATTACACGGATCGGTGATTGGTCGGAAAATTCGATATCTGGCGATGCCGGCATGGCCGTTTCGGCCAATCCAAACAAGTCAACAAAAAATATGATTTTCTCCAAAACTGTTCACCGCATGGGAAATCCAGATACAGATTTGAAATCTGCACACATGCACGCTTCTAATGGCGCAGAAATTACACGGATCGGTGATTGGTCGGAAAATTCGATATCTGGCGATGCCGGCATGGCCGTTTCGGCCAATCCAAACTAGTCAACAAAAAATATGATTTTCTCCAAAACTGTGCACCGCATGGGAAATCCAGATACAGATTTGAAATCTGCACACACGCACGCTTCTAATGACGTAGAAATTACACGGATCATTGATTGGTCGGAAAATTCGATATCTGGCGATGCCGGCATGGCCGTTTCGGCCAATCCGGATTAGTCAACAAAAAATATGATTTTCTCCAAAACTGTGCACCGCATGGCAAATCCAGATACAGATTTGAAATCTGCACACACGCACGCTTCTAATGACGTAGAAATTACACGGATCGGTGATTGGTCGGAAAATTCGATATCTGGCGATGCCGGCATGGCCGTTTCGGCCAATCCAAACTAGTCAACAAAAAATATGATTTTCTCCAAAACTGTGCACCGCATGGGAAATCCAGATACAGATTTTAAATCTGCACACATCCACGCTTCTAATGACGCAGAAATTACACGGATCGGTGATTGGTCGGAAAATTCGATATCTGGCGATGCCGGCATGGCCGTTTCGGCCAATCCAAACTAGTCAACAAAAAATATGATTTTCTCCAAAACTGTGCACCGCATGGGAAATCCAGATACAGATTTGAAATCTGCACACACGCACGCTTCTAATGACGTAGAAATTACACGGATCATTGATTGGTCGGAAAATTCGATATCTGGCGATGCCGGCATGGCCGTTTCGGCCAATCCGGATTAGTCAACAAAAAATATGATTTTCTCCAAAACTGTGCACCGCATGGCAAATCCAGATACAGATTTGAAATCTGCACACACGCACGCTTCTAATGACGTAGAAATTACACGGATCGGTGATTGGTCGGAAAATTCGATATCCGGCGATGCCGGCATGGCCGTTTCGGCCAATCCAAACTAGTCAACAAAAAATATGATTTTCTCCAAAACTGTGCACCGCATGGGAAATCCAGATACAGATTTTAAATCTGCACACATCCACGCTCCTAATGACGCAGAAATTACACGGATCGGTGATTGGTCGGAAAATTCGATATCTGGCGATGCCGGCATGGCCGTTTCGGCCAATCCAAACTAGTCAACAAAAAATATGATTTTCTCCAAAACTGTGCACCGCATGGGAAATCCAGATACAGATTTGAAATCTGCACACACGCACGCTTCTAATGACGTAGAAATTACACGGATCATTGATTGGTCGGAAAATTCGATATCTGGCGATGCCGGCATGGCCGTTTCGGCCAATCCGGATTAGTCAACAAAAAATATGATTTTCTCCAAAACTGTGCACCGCATGGCAAATCCAGATACAGATTTGAAATCTGCACACACGCACGCTTCTAATGACGTAGAAATTACACGGATCGGTGATTGGTCGGAAAATTCGATATCTGGCGATGCCGGCATGGCCGTTTCGGCCAATCCAAACTAGTCAACAAAAAATATGATTTTCTCCAAAACTGTGCACCGCATGGCAAATCCAGATACAGATTTGAAATCTGCACACACGCACGCTTCTAATGACGTAGAAATTACACGGATCATTGATTGGTCGGAAAATTCGATATCTGGCGATGCCGGCATGGCCGTTTCGGCCAATCCGGATTAGTCAACAAAAAATATGATTTTCTCCAAAACTGTGCACCGCATGGCAAATCCAGATACAGATTTGAAATCTGCACACACGCACGCTTCTAATGACGTAGAAATTACACGGATCGGTGATTGGTCGGAAAATTCGATATCTGGCGATGCCGGCATGGCCGTTTCGGCCAATCCAAACTAGTCAACAAAAAATATGATTTTCTCCAAAACTGTGCACCGCATGGGAAATCCAGATACAGATTTGAAATCTGCACACACGCACGCTTCTAATGACGTAGAAATTACACGGATCATTGATTGGTCGGAAAATTCGATATCTGGCGATGCCGGCATGGCCGTTTCGGCCAATCCGGATTAGTCAACAAAAAATATGATTTTCTCCAAAACTGTGCACCGCATGGCAAATCCAGATACAGATTTGAAATCTGCACACACGCACGCTTCTAATGACGTAGAAATTACACGGATCGGTGATTGGTCGGAAAATTCGATATCTGGCGATGCCGGCATGGCCGTTTCGGCCAATCCGGATTAGTCAACAAAAAATATGATTTTCTCCAAAACTGTGCACCGCATGGCAAATCCAGATACAGATTTGAAATCTGCACACACGCACGCTTCTAATGACGTAGAAATTACACGGATCGGTGATTGGTCGGAAAATTCGATATCTGGCGATGCCGGCATGGCCGTTTCGGCCAATCCAAACTAGTCAACAAAAAATATGATTTTCTCCAAAACTGTGCACCGCATGGGAAATCCAGATACAGATTTTAAATCTGCACACATCCACGCTTCTAATGACGCAGAAATTACACGGATCGGTGATTGGTCGGAAAATTCGATATCTGGCGATGCCGGCATGGCCGTTTCGGCCAATCCAAACTAGTCAACAAAAAATATGATTTTCTCCAAAACTGTGCACCGCATGGGAAATCCAGATACAGATTTGAAATCTGCACACACGCACGCTTCTAATGACGTAGAAATTACACGGATCATTGATTGGTCGGAAAATTCGATATCTGGCGATGCCGGCATGGCCGTTTCGGCCAATCCGGATTAGTCAACAAAAAATATGATTTTCTCCAAAACTGTGCACCGCATGGTAAATCCAGATATAGATTTGAAATCTGCACACACGCACGCTTCTAATGACGTAGAAATTACACGGATCGGTGATTGGTCGGAAAATTCGATATCTGGCGATGCCGGCATGGCCGTTTCGGCCAATCCAAACTAGTCAACAAAAAATATGATTTTCTCCAAAACTGTGCACCGCATGGGAAATCCAGATACAGATTTTAAATCTGCACACATCCACGCTTCTAATGACGCAGAAATTACACGGATCGGTGATTGGTCGGAAAATTCGATATCTGGCGATGCCGGCATGGCCGTTTCGGCCAATCCAAACTAGTCAACAAAAAATATGATTTTCTCCAAAACGGTGCACCGCATGGGAAATCCAGATACAGATTTGAAATCTGCACACACGCACGCTTCTAATGACGTAGAAATTACACGGATCATTGATTGGTCGGAAAATTCGATATCTGGCGATGCCGGCATGGCCGTTTCGGCCAATCCGGATTAGTCAACAAAAAATATGATTTTCTCCAAAACTGTGCACCGCATGGCAAATCCAGATACAGATTTGAAATCTGCACACACGCACGCTTCTAATGACGTAGAAATTACACGGATCGGTGATTGGTCGGAAAATTCGATATCTGGCGATGCCGGCATGGCCGTTTCGGCCAATCCAAACTAGTCAACAAAAAATATGATTTTCTCCAAAACTGTGCACCGCATGGCAAATCCAGATACAGATTTGAAATCTGCACACACGCACGCTTCTAATGACGTAGAAATTACACGGATCATTGATTGGTCGGAAAATTCGATATCTGGCGATGCCGGCATGGCCGTTTCGGCTAATCCGGATTAGTCAACAAAAAATATGATTTTCTCCAAAACTGTGCACCGCATGGCAAATCCAGATACAGATTTGAAATCTGCACACACGCACGCTTCTAATGACGTAGAAATTACACGGATCGATGATTGGTCGGAAAATTCGATATCTGGCGATGCCGGCATGGCCGTTTCGGCCAATCCAAACTAGTCAACAAAAAATATGATTTTCTCCAAAACTGTGCACCGCATGGGAAATCCAGATACAGATTTTAAATCTGCACACATCCACGCTTCTAATGACGCAGAAATTACACGGATCGGTGATTGGTCGGAAAATTCGATATCTGGCGATGCCGGCATGGCCGTTTCGGCCAATCCAAACTAGTCAACAAAAAATATGATTTTCTCCAAAACTGTGCACCGCATGGGAAATCCAGATACAGATTTGAAATCTGCACACACGCACGCTTCTAATGACGTAGAAATTACACGGATCATTGATTGGTCGGAAAATTCGATATCTGGCGATGCCGGCATGGCCGTTTCGGCCAATCCAAACTAGTCAACAAAAAATATGATTTTCTCCAAAACTGTGCACCGCATGGGATATCCAGACACAGATTTTAAATCTGCACACATGCACGCTTCTAATGACGCAGAAATTACACGGATCGGTGGTTGGTCGGAAAATTCGATATCTGGCGATGCCGGCATGGCCGTTTCGGCCAATCCAAACTAGTCAACAAAAAATATGATTTTCTCCAAAAGTGCGCAACGCATGGGAAATCCAGATACAGATTTGAAATCTGCACACACGCACGCTTCTAATGACGCAGAAATTACACGGATCGGTGATTGGTCGGAAAATTCGATATCTGGCGATGCCGGCATGGCCGTTTCGGCCAATCCAAACTAGTCAACAAAAAATATGATTTTCTATAAAACTGTGCACCGCATGGCAAATCCAGATACAGATTTGAAATCTGCACACACGCACGCTTCTAATGACGTAGAAATTACACGGATCGGTGATTGGTCGGAAAATTCGATATCTGGCGATGCCGGCATGGCCGTTTCGGCCAATCCAAACTAGTCAACAAAAAATATGATTTTCTCCAAAACTGTGCACCGCATGGCAAATCCAGATACAGATTTGAAATCTGCACACACGCACGCTTCGAATGACGTAGAAATTACACGGATCGGTGATTGGTCGGAAAATTCGATATCTGGCGATGCCGGCATGGCCGTTTCGGCCAATCCAAACTAGTCAACAAAAAATATGATTTTCTCCAAAACTTTTCACCGCATGGGAAATCCAGATACAGATTTGAAATCTGCACACATGCACGCTTCTAATGGCGTAGAAATTACACGGATCGGTGATTGGTCGGAAAATTCGATATCTGGCGATGCCGGCATGGCCGTTTCGGACAATCCAAACTAGTCAACAAAAAATATGATTTTCTCCAAAACTGTGCACCGCATGGGAAATCCAGATACAGATTCGAAATCTGCACACACGCACGCTTCTAATGACGCCAAAATTACACGGATCGGTGATTGGTCGGAAAATTCGATATCTGGCGATGCCGGCATGGCCGTTTCGGCCAATCCGGATTAGTCAACAAAAAATATGATTTTCTCCAAAACTGTGCACCGCATGGCAAATCCAGATACAGATTTGAAATCTGCACACACGCACGCTTCTAATGACGTAGAAATTACACGGATCGGTGATTGGTCGGAAAATTCGATATCTGGCGATGCCGGCATGGCCGTTTCGGCCAATCCAAACTAGTCAACAAAAAATATGATTTTCTCCAAAACTTTTCACCGCATGGGAAATCCAGATACAGATTTGAAATCTGCACACATGCACGCTTCTAATGGCGTAGAAATTACACGGATCGGTGATTGGTCGGAAAATTCGATATCTGGCGATGCCGGCATGGCCGTTTCGGCCAATCCAAACTAGTCAACAAAAAATATGATTTTCTCCAAAACTTTTCACCGCATGGCAAATCCAGATACAGATTTGAAATCTGCACACACGCACGCTTCTAATGACGTAGAAATTACACGGATCGGTGATTGGTCGGAAAATTCGATATCTGGCGATGCCGGCATGGCCGTTTCGGCCAATCCAAACTAGTCAACAAAAAATATGATTTTCTCCAAAACTGTGCACCGCATGGGAAATCCAGATACAGATTTTAAATCTGCACACATCCACGCTTCTAATGACGCAGAAATTACACGGATCGGTGATTGGTCGGAAAATTCGATATCTGGCGATGCCGGCATGGCCGTTTCGGCCAATCCAAACTAGTCAACAAAAAATATGATTTTCTCCAAAACTGTGCACCGCATGGGAAATCCAGATACAGATTTGAAATCTGCACACACGCACGCTTCTAATGACGTAGAAATTACACGGATCATTGATTGGTCGGAAAATTCGATATCTGGCGATGCCGGCATGGCCGTTTCGGCCAATCCGGATTAGTCAACAAAAAATATGATTTTCTCCAAAACTGTGCACCGCATGGTAAATCCAGATATAGATTTGAAATCTGCACACACGCACGCTTCTAATGACGTAGAAATTACACGGATCGGTGATTGGTCGGAAAATTCGATATCTGGCGATGCCGGCATGGCCGTTTCGGCCAATCCAAACTAGTCAACAAAAAATATGATTTTCTCCAAAACTGTGCACCGCATGGGAAATCCAGATACAGATTTTAAATCTGCACACATCCACGCTTCTAATGACGCAGAAATTACACGGATCGGTGATTGGTCGGAAAATTCGATATCTGGCGATGCCGGCATGGCCGTTTCGGCCAATCCAAACTAGTCAACAAAAAATATGATTTTCTCCAAAACGGTGCACCGCATGGGAAATCCAGATACAGATTTGAAATCTGCACACACGCACGCTTCTAATGACGTAGAAATTACACGGATCATTGATTGGTCGGAAAATTCGATATCTGGCGATGCCGGCATGGCCGTTTCGGCCAATCCGGATTAGTCAACAAAAAATATGATTTTCTCCAAAACTGTGCACCGCATGGCAAATCCAGATACAGATTTGAAATCTGCACACACGCACGCTTCTAATGACGTAGAAATTACACGGATCGGTGATTGGTCGGAAAATTCGATATCTGGCGATGCCGGCATGGCCGTTTCGGCCAATCCAAACTAGTCAACAAAAAATATGATTTTCTCCAAAACTGTGCACCGCATGGCAAATCCAGATACAGATTTGAAATCTGCACACACGCACGCTTCTAATGACGTAGAAATTACACGGATCATTGATTGGTCGGAAAATTCGATATCTGGCGATGCCGGCATGGCCGTTTCGGCTAATCCGGATTAGTCAACAAAAAATATGATTTTCTCCAAAACTGTGCACCGCATGGCAAATCCAGATACAGATTTGAAATCTGCACACACGCACGCTTCTAATGACGTAGAAATTACACGGATCGATGATTGGTCGGAAAATTCGATATCTGGCGATGCCGGCATGGCCGTTTCGGCCAATCCAAACTAGTCAACAAAAAATATGATTTTCTCCAAAACTGTGCACCGCATGGGAAATCCAGATACAGATTTTAAATCTGCACACATCCACGCTTCTAATGACGCAGAAATTACACGGATCGGTGATTGGTCGGAAAATTCGATATCTGGCGATGCCGGCATGGCCGTTTCGGCCAATCCAAACTAGTCAACAAAAAATATGATTTTCTCCAAAACTGTGCACCGCATGGGAAATCCAGATACAGATTTGAAATCTGCACACACGCACGCTTCTAATGACGTAGAAATTACACGGATCATTGATTGGTCGGAAAATTCGATATCTGGCGATGCCGGCATGGCCGTTTCGGCCAATCCAAACTAGTCAACAAAAAATATGATTTTCTCCAAAACTGTGCACCGCATGGGATATCCAGACACAGATTTTAAATCTGCACACATGCACGCTTCTAATGACGCAGAAATTACACGGATCGGTGGTTGGTCGGAAAATTCGATATCTGGCGATGCCGGCATGGCCGTTTCGGCCAATCCAAACTAGTCAACAAAAAATATGATTTTCTCCAAAAGTGCGCAACGCATGGGAAATCCAGATACAGATTTGAAATCTGCACACACGCACGCTTCTAATGACGCAGAAATTACACGGATCGGTGATTGGTCGGAAAATTCGATATCTGGCGATGCCGGCATGGCCGTTTCGGCCAATCCAAACTAGTCAACAAAAAATATGATTTTCTATAAAACTGTGCACCGCATGGCAAATCCAGATACAGATTTGAAATCTGCACACACGCACGCTTCTAATGACGTAGAAATTACACGGATCGGTGATTGGTCGGAAAATTCGATATCTGGCGATGCCGGCATGGCCGTTTCGGCCAATCCAAACTAGTCAACAAAAAATATGATTTTCTCCAAAACTGTGCACCGCATGGCAAATCCAGATACAGATTTGAAATCTGCACACACGCACGCTTCGAATGACGTAGAAATTACACGGATCGGTGATTGGTCGGAAAATTCGATATCTGGCGATGCCGGCATGGCCGTTTCGGCCAATCCAAACTAGTCAACAAAAAATATGATTTTCTCCAAAACTTTTCACCGCATGGGAAATCCAGATACAGATTTGAAATCTGCACACATGCACGCTTCTAATGGCGTAGAAATTACACGGATCGGTGATTGGTCGGAAAATTCGATATCTGGCGATGCCGGCATGGCCGTTTCGGACAATCCAAACTAGTCAACAAAAAATATGATTTTCTCCAAAACTGTGCACCGCATGGGAAATCCAGATACAGATTCGAAATCTGCACACACGCACGCTTCTAATGACGCCAAAATTACACGGATCGGTGATTGGTCGGAAAATTCGATATCTGGCGATGCCGGCATGGCCGTTTCGGCCAATCCGGATTAGTCAACAAAAAATATGATTTTCTCCAAAACTGTGCACCGCATGGCAAATCCAGATACAGATTTGAAATCTGCACACACGCACGCTTCTAATGACGTAGAAATTACACGGATCGGTGATTGGTCGGAAAATTCGATATCTGGCGATGCCGGCATGGCCGTTTCGGCCAATCCAAACTAGTCAACAAAAAATATGATTTTCTCCAAAACTTTTCACCGCATGGGAAATCCAGATACAGATTTGAAATCTGCACACATGCACGCTTCTAATGGCGTAGAAATTACACGGATCGGTGATTGGTCGGAAAATTCGATATCTGGCGATGCCGGCATGGCCGTTTCGGACAATCCAAACTAGTCAACAAAAAATATGATTTTCTCCAAAACTGTGCACCGCATGGGAAATCCAGATACAGATTCGAAATCTGCACACACGCACGCTTCTAATGACGCCAAAATTACACGGATCGGTGATTGGTCGGAAAATTCGATATCTGGCGATGCCGGCATGGCCGTTTCGGCCAATCCAAACTAGTCAACAAAAAAACTGATTACCTCCAAAACTGTGCACCGCATGGGAAATCCAGATACAGATTTGAAATCTGCACACATGCACGCTTCTAATGGCGTAGAAATTACACGGATCGGTGATTGGTCGGAAAATTCGATATCTGGCGATGCCGGCATGGCCGTTTCGGCCAATCCAAACTAGTCAACAAAAAATATGATTTTCTCCAAAAGTGCGCAACGCATGGGAAATCCAGATACAGATTTGAAATCTGCACACACGCACGCTTCTAATGACGCAGAAATTACACGGATCGGTGATTGGTCGGAAAATTCGATATCTGGCGATGCCGGCATGGCCGTTTCGGCCAATCCAAACTAGTCAACAAAAAATATGATTTTCTATAAAACTGTGCACCGCATGGCAAATCCAGATACAGATTTGAAATCTGCACACACGCACGCTTCTAATGACGTAGAAATTACACGGATCGGTGATTGGTCGGAAAATTCGATATCTGGCGATGCCGGCATGGCCGTTTCGGCCAATCCAAACAAGTCAACAAAAAATATGATTTTCTCCAAAACTGTTCACCGCATGGGAAATCCAGATACAGATTTGAAATCTGCACACACGCACGCTTCTAATGACGCCAAAATTACACGGATCGGTGATTGGTCGGAAAATTCGATATCTGGCGATGCCGGCATGGCCGTTTCGGCCAATCCAAACTAGTCAACAAAAAATATGATTTTCTCCAAAACTGTGCACCGCATGGGAAATCCAGATACAGATTTGAAATCTGCACACACGCACGCTTCTAATGACGTAGAAATTACACGGATCATTGATTGGTCGGAAAATTCGATATCTGGCGATGCCGGCATGGCCGTTTCGGCCAATCCGGATTAGTCAACAAAAAATATGATTTTCTCCAAAACTGTGCACCGCATGGGAAATCCAGATACAGATTTGAAATCTGCACACACGCACGCTTCTAATGACGCCAAAATTACACGGATCGGTGATTGGTCGGAAAATTCGATATCTGGCGATGCCGGCATGGCCGTTTCGGCCAATCCAAACTAGTCAACAAAAAATATGATTTTCTCCAAAACTGTGCACCGCATGGCAAATCCAGATACAGATTTCAAATCTGCACACACGCACGCTTCTAATGACGTAGAAATTACACGGATCGGTGATTGGTCGGAAAATTCGATATCTGGCGATGCCGGCATGGCCGTTTCGGCCAATCCAAACTAGTCAACAAAAAATATGATTTTCTCCAAAACTTTTCACCGCATGGGAAATCCAGATACAGATTTGAAATCTGCACACATGCACGCTTCTAATGGCGTAGAAATTACACGGATCGGTGATTGGTCGGAAAATTCGATATCTGGCGATGCCGGCATGGCCGTTTCGGCCAATCCAAACTAGTCAACAAAAAATATGATTTTCTCCAAAACTGTGCACCGCATGGGAAATCCAGATACAGATTTGAAATCTGCACACACGCACGCTTCTAATGACGTAGAAATTACACGGATCATTGATTGGTCGGAAAATTCGATATCTGGCGATGCCGGCATGGCCGTTTCGGCCAATCCGGATTAGTCAACAAAAAATATGATTTTCTCCAAAACTGTGCACCGCATGGCAAATCCAGATACAGATTTGAAATCTGCACACACGCACGCTTCTAATGACGTAGAAATTACACGGATCGGTGATTGGTCGGAAAATTCGATATCTGGCGATGCCGGCATGGCCGTTTCGGCCAATCCAAACTAGTCAACAAAAAATATGATTTTCTCCAAAACTGTGCACCGCATGGCAAATCCAGATACAGATTTGAAATCTGCACACACGCACGCTTCTAATGACGTAGAAATTACACGGATCATTGATTGGTCGGAAAATTCGATATCTGGCGATGCCGGCATGGCCGTTTCGGCCAATCCGGATTAGTCAACAAAAAATATGATTTTCTCCAAAACTGTGCACCGCATGGCAAATCCAGATACAGATTTGAAATCTGCACACACGCACGCTTCTAATGACGTAGAAATTACACGGATCGGTGATTGGTCGGAAAATTCGATATCTGGCGATGCCGGCATGGCCGTTTCGGCCAATCCAAACTAGTCAACAAAAAATATGATTTTCTCCAAAACTGTGCACCGCATGGGAAATCCAGATACAGATTTGAAATCTGCACACACGCACGCTTCTAATGACGTAGAAATTACACGGATCATTGATTGGTCGGAAAATTCGATATCTGGCGATGCCGGCATGGCCGTTTCGGCCAATCCGGATTAGTCAACAAAAAATATGATTTTCTCCAAAACTGTGCACCGCATGGCAAATCCAGATACAGATTTGAAATCTGCACACACGCACGCTTCTAATGACGTAGAAATTACACGGATCGGTGATTGGTCGGAAAATTCGATATCTGGCGATGCCGGCATGGCCGTTTCGGCCAATCCGGATTAGTCAACAAAAAATATGATTTTCTCCAAAACTGTGCACCGCATGGCAAATCCAGATACAGATTTGAAATCTGCACACACGCACGCTTCTAATGACGTAGAAATTACACGGATCGGTGATTGGTCGGAAAATTCGATATCTGGCGATGCCGGCATGGCCGTTTCGGCCAATCCAAACTAGTCAACAAAAAATATGATTTTCTCCAAAACTGTGCACCGCATGGGAAATCCAGATACAGATTTTAAATCTGCACACATCCACGCTTCTAATGACGCAGAAATTACACGGATCGGTGATTGGTCGGAAAATTCGATATCTGGCGATGCCGGCATGGCCGTTTCGGCCAATCCAAACTAGTCAACAAAAAAACTGATTACCTCCAAAACTGTGCACCGCATGGGAAATCCAGATACAGATTTGAAATCTGCACACATGCACGCTTCTAATGGCGTAGAAATTACACGGATCGGTGATTGGTCGGAAAATTCGATATCTGGCGATGCCGGCATGGCCGTTTCGGCCAATCCAAACTAGTCAACAAAAAATATGATTTTCTCCAAAACTGTGCAACGCATGGGAAATCCAGATACAGATTTGAAATTTGCACACACGCACGCTTCTAATGACGTAGAAATTACACGGATCGGTGATTGGTCGGAAAATTCGATATCTGGCGATGCCGGCATGGCCGTTTCGGCCAATCCAAACTAGTCAACAAAAAATATGATTTTCTCCAAAACTGTTCACCGCACGGGAAATCCAGATACAGATTTGAAATCTGCACACACGCACGCTTCTAATGATGTAGAAATTACACGGATCAGTGATTGGTCGGAAAATTCGATATCTGGCGATGCCGGCATGGCCGTTTCGGCCAATCCAAACTAGTCAACAAAAAAACTGATTACCTCCAAAACTGTGCACCGCATGGGAAATCCAGATACAGATTTGAAATCTGCACACATGCACGCTTCTAATGGCGTAGAAATTACACGGATCGGTGATTGGTCGGAAAATTCGATATCTGGCGATGCCGGCATGGCCGTTTCGGCCAATCCAAACTAGTCAACAAAAAATATGATTTTCTCCAAAACTGTGCAACGCATGGGAAATCCAGATACAGATTTGAAATTTGCACACACGCACGCTTCTAATGACGTAGAAATTACACGGATCGGTGATTGGTCGGAAAATTCGATATCTGGCGATGCCGGCATGGCCGTTTCGGCCAATCCAAACTAGTCAACAAAAAATATGATTTTCTCCAAAACTGTTCACCGCACGGGAAATCCAGATACAGATTTGAAATCTGCACACACGCACGCTTCTAATGATGTAGAAATTACACGGATCAGTGATTGGTCGGAAAATTCGATATCTGGCGATGCCGGCATGGCCGTTTCGGCCAATCCAAACTAGTCAACAAAAAAACTGATTACCTCCAAAACTGTGCACCGCATGGGAAATCCAGATACAGATTTGAAATCTGCACACATGCACGCTTCTAATGGCGTAGAAATTACACGGATCGGTGATTGGTCGGAAAATTCGATATCTGGCGATGCCGGCATGGCCGTTTCGGCCAATCCAAACTAGTCAACAAAAAATATGATTTTCTCCAAAACTGTGCAACGCATGGGAAATCCAGATACAGATTTGAAATTTGCACACACGCACGCTTCTAATGACGTAGAAATTACACGGATCGGTGATTGGTCGGAAAATTCGATATCTGGCGATGCCGGCATGGCCGTTTCGGCCAATCCAAACTAGTCAACAAAAAATATGATTTTCTCCAAAACTGTTCACCGCACGGGAAATCCAGATACAGATTTGAAATCTGCACACACGCACGCTTCTAATGATGTAGAAATTACACGGATCAGTGATTGGTCGGAAAATTCGATATCTGGCGATGCCGGCATGGCCGTTTCGGCCAATCCAAACTAGTCAACAAAAAAACTGATTACCTCCAAAACTGTGCACCGCATGGGAAATCCAGATACAGATTTGAAATCTGCACACATGCACGCTTCTAATGGCGTAGAAATTACACGAATCGGTGATTGGTCGGAAAATTCGATATCTGGCGATGCCGGCATGGCCGTTTCGGCCAATCCAAACTAGTCAGCAAAAAAACTGATTACCTCCAAAACTGTGCACCGCATGGGAAATCCAGATACAGATTTGAAATCTGCACACACGCACGCTTCTAACGACGTAGAAATTACACGGATCGGTGATTGGTCGGAAAATTCGATATCTGGCGATGCCGGCATGGCCGTTTCGGCCAATCCAAACTAGTCAACAAAAAATATGATTTTCTCCAAAACTGCGCAACGCATGGGAAATCCAGATACAGATTTGAAATCTGCACACACGCACGCTTCTAATGACGTAGAAATTACACGAATCGGTGATTGGTCGGAAAATTCGATATCTGGCGATGCCGGCATGGCCGTTTCGGCCAATCCAAACTAGTCAACAAAAAATATGATTTTCTCCAAAACTGTGCACCGCATGGCAAATCCAGATACAGATTTGAAATCTGCACACACGCACGCTTCTAATGACGTAGAAATTACACGGATCGGTGATTGGTCGGAAAATTCGATATCTGGCGATGCCGGCATGGCCGTTTCGGCCAATCCAAACAAGTCAACAAAAAATATGATTTTCTCCAAAACTGTTCACCGCATGGGAAATCCAGATACAGATTTGAAATCTGCACACATGCACGCTTCTAATGGCGTAGAAATTACACGGATCGGTGATTGGTCGGAAAATTCGATATCTGGCGATGCCGGCATGGCCGTTTCGGCCAATCCAAACTAGTCAACAAAAAATATGATTTTCTCCAAAACTGTGCACCGCATGGGAAATCCAGATACAGATTTGAAATCTGCACACACGCACGCTTCTAATGACGTAGAAATTACACGGATCATTGATTGGTCGGAAAATTCGATATCTGGCGATGCCGGCATGGCCGTTTCGGCCAATCCAAACTAGTCAACAAAAAATATGATTTTCTCCAAAACTGTGCACCGCATGGCAAATCCAGATACAGATTTGAAATCTGCACACACGCACGCTTCTAATGACGTAGAAATTACACGGATCGGTGATTGGTCGGAAAATTCGATATCTGGCGATGCCGGCATGGCCGTTTCGGCCAATCCAAACTAGTCAACAAAAAATATGATTTTCTCCAAAACTGTGCACCGCATGGCAAATCCAGATACAGATTTGAAATCTGCACACACGCACGCTTCGAATGACGTAGAAATTACACGGATCGGTGATTGGTCGGAAAATTCGATATCTGGCGATGCCGGCATGGCCGTTTCGGCCAATCCAAACTAGTCAACAAAAAATATGATTTTCTCCAAAACTTTTCACCGCATGGGAAATCCAGATACAGATTTGAAATCTGCACACATGCACGCTTCTAATGGCGTAGAAATTACACGGATCGGTGATTGGTCGGAAAATTCGATATCTGGCGATGCCGGCATGGCCGTTTCGGACAATCCAAACTAGTCAACAAAAAATATGATTTTCTCCAAAACTGTGCACCGCATGGGAAATCCAGATACAGATTCGAAATCTGCACACACGCACGCTTCTAATGACGCCAAAATTACACGGATCGGTGATTGGTCGGAAAATTCGATATCTGGCGATGCCGGCATGGCCGTTTCGGCCAATCCGGATTAGTCAACAAAAAATATGATTTTCTCCAAAACTGTGCACCGCATGGCAAATCCAGATACAGATTTGAAATCTGCACACACGCACGCTTCTAATGACGTAGAAATTACACGGATCGGTGATTGGTCGGAAAATTCGATATCTGGCGATGCCGGCATGGCCGTTTCGGCCAATCCAAACTAGTCAACAAAAAATATGATTTTCTCCAAAACTTTTCACCGCATGGGAAATCCAGATACAGATTTGAAATCTGCACACATGCACGCTTCTAATGGCGTAGAAATTACACGGATCGGTGATTGGTCGGAAAATTCGATATCTGGCGATGCCGGCATGGCCGTTTCGGACAATCCAAACTAGTCAACAAAAAATATGATTTTCTCCAAAACTGTGCACCGCATGGGAAATCCAGATACAGATTCGAAATCTGCACACACGCACGCTTCTAATGACGCCAAAATTACACGGATCGGTGATTGGTCGGAAAATTCGATATCTGGCGATGCCGGCATGGCCGTTTCGGCCAATCCAAACTAGTCAACAAAAAAACTGATTACCTCCAAAACTGTGCACCGCATTGGAAATCCAGATACAGATTTGAAATCTGCACACAGGCACGCTTCTAATGACGTAGAAATTACACGGATCGGTGATTGGTCGGAAAATTCGATATCTGGCGATGCCGGCATGGCCGTTTCGGCCAATCCAAACTAGTCAACAAAAAATATGATTTTCTCCAAAACTGTGCACCGCATGGGAAATCCAGATACAGATTTGAAATCTGCACACATGCACGCTTCTAATGGCGTAGAAATTACACGAATCGGTGATTGGTCGGAAAATTCGATATCTGGCGATGCCGGCATGGCCGTTTCGGCCAATCCAAACTAGTCAACAAAAAATATGATTTTCTCCAAAACTGTGCAACGCATGGGAAATCCAGATACAGTTTTGAAATCTGCACACACGCACGCTTCTAACGACGTAGAAATTACACGGATCGGTGATTGGTCGGAAAATTCGATATCTGGCGATGCCGGCATGGCCGTTTCGGCCAATCCAAACTAGTCAACAAAAAATATGATTTTCTCCAAAACTGTTCACCGCATGGGAAATCCAGATACAGATTTGAAATCTGCACACACGCACGCTTCTAACGATGTAGAAATTACACGGATCGGTGATTGGTCGGAAAATTCGATATCTGGCGATGCCGGCATGGCCGTTTCGGCCAATCCAAACTAGTCAACAAAAAAACTGATTACCTCCAAAACTGTGCACCGCATTGGAAATCCAGATACAGATTTGAAATCTGCACACACGCACGCTTCTAATGACGTAGAAATTACACGGATCGGTGATTGGTCGGAAAATTCGATATCTGGCGATGCCGGCATGGCCGTTTCGGCCAATCCAAACTAGTCAACAACAAATATGATTTTCTCCAAAACTGTGCACCGCATGGCAAATCCAGATACAGATTTGAAATCTGCACACACGCACGCTTCTAATGACGTAGAAATTACACGGATCGGTGATTGGTCGGAAAATTCGATATCTGGCGATGCCGGCATGGCCGTTTCGGCCAATCCAAACTAGTCAACAAAAAATATGATTTTCTCCAAAACTGTGCACCGCATGGCAAATCCAGATACAGATTTGAAATCTGCACACATGCACGCTTCTAATGGCGTAGAAATTACACGGATCGGTGATTGGTCGGAAAATTCGATATCTGGCGATGCCGGCATGGCCGTTTCGGCCAATCCAAACAAGTCAACAAAAAATATGATTTTCTCCAAAACTGTTCACCGCATGGGAAATCCAGATACAGATTTGAGGTCTGCACACACGCACACTTCTAATGACGCCAAAATTACACGGATCGGTGATTGGTCGGAAAATTCGATATCTGGCGATGCCGGCATGGCCGTTTCGGAAAATCCAAACTAGTCAACAAAAAAACTGATTACCTCCAAAACTGTGCACCGCATGGCAAATCCAGATACAGATTTGAAATCTGCACACACGCACGCTTCTAATGACGTAGAAATTACACGGATCGGTGATTGGTCGGAAAATTCGATATCTGGCGATGCCGGCATGGCCGTTTCGGCCAATCCAAACTAGTCAACAAAAAATATGATTTTCTCCAAAACTGTGCACCGCATGGGAAATCCAGATACAGATTTGAAATCTGCACACACGCACGCTTCTAACGACGCCAAAATTACACGGATCGGTGATTGGTCGGAAAATTCGATATCTGGCGATGCCGGCATGGCCGTTTCGGCCAATCCAAACTAGTCAACAAAAAATATGATTTTCTCCAAAACTGTGCACCGCATGGCAAATCCAGATACAGATTTGAAATCTGCACACACGCACGCTTCTAATGACGTAGAAATTACACGGATCGGTGATTGGTCGGAAAATTCGATATCTGGCGATGCCGGCATGGCCGTTTCGGCCAATCCAAACTAGTCAACAAAAAATATGATTTTCTCCAAAACTGTGCACCGCATGGGAAATCCAGATACAGATTTGAAATCTGCACACACGCACGCTTCTAACGACGCCAAAATTACACGGATCGGTGATTGGTCGGAAAATTCGATATCTGGCGATGCCGGCATGGCCGTTTCGGCCAATCCAAACTAGTCAACAAAAAATATGATTTTCTCCAAAACTGCGAAACGCATGGGAAATCCAGATACAGATTTGAAATCTGCACATACGCACGCTTCTAATGACGTAGAAATTACACGGATCGGTGATTGGTCGGAAAATTCGATATCTGGCGATGCCGGCATGGCCGTTTCGGCCAATCCAAACTAGTCAACAAAAAATATGATTTTCTCCAAAACTGTGCACCGCATGGCAAATCCAGATACAGATTTGAAATCTGCACACACGCACGCTTCTAATGACGCCAAAATTACACGGATCGGTGATTGGTCGGAAAATTCGATATCTGGCGATGCCGGCATGGCCGTTTCGGCCAATCCAAACTAGTCAACAAAAAATATGATTTTCTCCAAAACTGTTCACCGCATGGGAAATCCAGATACAGATTTGAGATCTGCACACACGCACACTTCTAATGACGTAGAAATTACACGGATCGGTGATTGGTCGGAAAATTCGATATCTGGCGATGCCGGCATGGCCGTTTCGGCCAATCCAAACTAGTCAACCAAAAATATGATTTTCTCCAAAACTGTGCACCGCATGGCAAATCCAGATACAGATTTGAAATCTGCACACACGCACGCTTCTAATGACGTAGAAATTACACGGATCGGTGATTGGTCGGAAAATTCGATATCTGGCGATGCCGGCATGGCCGTTTCGGCCAATCCAAACTAGTCAACAAAAAATATGATTTTCTCCAAAACTGTTCACCGCATGGGAAATCCAGATACAGATTTGAAATCTGCACACACGCACGCTTCTAACGACGTAGAAATTACACGGATCGGTGATTGGTCGGAAAATTAGATATCTGGCGATGCCGGCATGGCCGTTTCGGCCAATCCAAACTAGTCAACAAAAAATATGATTTTCTCCAAAACTGCGAAACGCATGGGAAATCCAGATACAGATTTGAAATCTGCACACACGCACGCTTCTAATGACGTAGAAATTACACGGATCGGTGATTGGTCGGAAAATTCGATATCTGGCGATGCCGGCATGGCCGTTTCGGCCAATCCAAACAAGTCAACAAAAAATATGATTTTCTCCAAAACTGTACACCGCATGGGAAATCCAGATACAGATTTGAGATCTGCACACACGCACACTTCTAATGACGCCAAAATTACACGGATCGGTGATTGGTCGGAAAATTCGATATCTGGCGATGCCGGCATGGCCGTTTCGGAAAATCCAAACTAGTCAACAAAAAAACTGATTACCTCCAAAACTGTGCACCGCATGGGAAATCCAGATACAGATTTGAAATCTGCACACACGCACGCTTCTAATGACGTAGAAATTACACGGATCGGTGATTGGTCGGAAAATTCGACATCTGGCGATGCCGGCATGGCCGTTTCGGCCAATCCAAACTAGTCAACAAAAAAACTGATTACCTCCAAAACTGTGCACCGCATGGGAAATCCAGATACAGATTTGAAATCTGCACACACGCACGCTTCTAACGACGTAGAAATTACACGGATCGGTGATTGGTCGGAAAATTCGATATCTGGCGATGCCGGCATGGCCGTTTCGGCCAATCCAAACTAGTCAACAAAAAATATGATTTTCTCCAAAACTGTGCACCGCATGGGAAATCCAGATACAGATTTGAAATCTGCACACACGCACGCTTCTAATGACGTAGAAATTACACGGATCGGTGATTGGTCGGAAAATTCGATATCTGGCGATGCCGGCATGGCCGTTTCGGCCAATCCGAACTAGTCAACAAAAAATATGATTTTCTCCAAAACTATGAACCGCATGGGAAATCCAGATACAGATTTGAAATTTGCACACACGCACGCTTCTAATGACGTAGAAATTACACGGATCGGTGATTGGTCGGAAAATTCGATATCTGGCGATGCCGGCATGGCCGTTTCGGCCAATCCAAACTAGTCAACAAAAAATATGATTTTCTCCAAAACTGTGCACCGCATGGCAAATCCAGATACAGATTTGAAATCTGCACACACGCACGCTTCTAATGACGTAGAAATTACACGGATCGGTGATTGGTCGGAAAATTCGATATCTGGCGATGCCGGCATGGCCGTTTCGGCCAATCCAAACTAGTCAACAAAAAATATGATTTTCTCCAAAACTGTGCACCGCATGGGAAATCCAGATACAGATTTGAAATCTGCACACACGCACGCTTCTAACGACGTAGAAATTACACGGATCGGTGATTGGTCGGAAAATTCGATATCTGGCGATGCCGGCATGGCCGTTTCGGCCAATCCAAACTAGTCAACAAAAAATATGATTTTCTCCAAAACTGCGAAACGCATGGGAAATCCAGATACAGATTTGAAATCTGCACACACGCACGCTTCTAATGACGTAGAAATTACACAGATCGGTGATTGGTCGGAAAATTCGATATCTGGCGATGCCGGCATGGCCGTTTCGGCCAATCCAAACAAGTCAACAAAAAATATGATTTTCTCCAAAACTGTACACCGCATGGGAAATCCAGATACAGATTTGAGATCTGCACACACGCACACTTCTAATGACGCCAAAATTACACGGATCGGTGATTGGTCGGAAAATTCGATATCTGGCGATGCCGGCATGGCCGTTTCGGAAAATCCAAACTAGTCAACAAAAAAACTGATTACCTCCAAAACTGTGCACCGCATGGGAAATCCAGATACAGATTTGAAATCTGCACACACGCACGCTTCTAACGACGTAGAAATTACACGGATCGGTGATTGGTCGGAAAATTCGATATCTGGCGATGCCGGCATGGCCGTTTCGGCCAATCCAAACTAGTCAACAAAAAATATGATTTTCTCCAAAACTGTGCAACGCATGGGAAATCCAGATACAGATTTGAAATTTGCACACACGCACGCTTCTAATGACGTAGAAATTACACGGATCGGTGATTGGTCGGAAAATTCGATATCTGGCGATGCCGGCATGGCCGTTTCGGCCAATCCAAACTAGTCAACAAAAAATATGATTTTCTCCAAAACTGTGCAACGCATGGGAAATCCAGATACAGATTTGAAATTTGCACACACGCACGCTTCTAATGACGTAGAAATTACACGGATCGGTGATTGGTCGGAAAATTCGATATCTGGCGATGCCGGCATGGCCGTTTCGGCCAATCCAAACTAGTCAACAAAAAAACTGATTACCTCCAAAACTGTGCACCGCATGGGAAATCCAGATACAGATTTGAAATCTGCACACACGCACGCTTCTAACGACGTAGAAATTACACGGATCGGTGATTGGTCGGAAAATTCGATATCTGGCGATGCCGGCATGGCCGTTTCGGCCAATCCAAACTAGTCAACAAAAAATATGATTTTCTCCAAAACTGTGCAACGCATGGGAAATCCAGATACAGATTTGAAATTTGCACACACGCACGCTTCTAATGACGTAGAAATTACACGGATCGGTGATTGGTCGGAAAATTCGATATCTGGCGATGCCGGCATGGCCGTTTCGGCCAATCCAAACTAGTCAACAAAAAATATGATTTTCTCCAAAACTGTTCACCGCACGGGAAATCCAGATACAGATTTGAAATCTGCACACACGCACGCTTCTAATGATGTAGAAATTACACGGATCAGTGATTGGTCGGAAAATTCGATATCTGGCGATGCCGGCATGGCCGTTTCGGCCAATCCAAACTAGTCAACAAAAAAACTGATTACCTCCAAAACTGTGCACCACATGGGAAATCCAGATACAGATTTGAAATCTGCACACATGCACGCTTCTAATGGCGTAGAAATTACACGGATCGGTGATTGGTCGGAAAATTCGATATCTGGCGATGCCGGCATGGCCGTTTCGGCCAATCCAAACTAGTCAACAAAAAATATGATTTTCTCCAAAACTGTGCAACGCATGGGAAATCCAGATACAGATTTGAAATTTGCACACACGCACGCTTCTAATGACGTAGAAATTACACGGATCGGTGATTGGTCGGAAAATTCGATATCTGGCGATGCCGGCATGGCCGTTTCGGCCAATCCAAACTAGTCAACAAAAAATATGATTTTCTCCAAAACTGTGCAACGCATGGGAAATCCAGACACAGATTTGAAATTTGCACACACGCACGCTTCTAATGACGTAGAAATTACACGGATCGGTGATTGGTCGGAAAATTCGATATCTGGCGATGCCGGCATGGCCGTTTCGGCCAATCCAAACTAGTCAACAAAAAAACTGATTACCTCCAAAACTGTGCACCGCATGGGAAATCCAGATACAGATTTGAAATCTGCACACACGCACGCTTCTAACGACGTAGAAATTACACGGATCGGTGATTGGTCGGAAAATTCGATATCTGGCGATGCCGGCATGGCCGTTTCGGCCAATCCAAACTAGTCAACAAAAAATATGATTTTCTCCAAAACTGTGCAACGCATGGGAAATCCAGATACAGATTTGAAATTTGCACACACGCACGCTTCTAATGACGTAGAAATTACACGGATCGGTGATTGGTCGGAAAATTCGATATCTGGCGATGCCGGCATGGCCGTTTCGGCCAATCCAAACTAGTCAACAAAAAATATGATTTTCTCCAAAACTGTTCACCGCACGGGAAATCCAGATACAGATTTGAAATCTGCACACACGCACGCTTCTAATGATGTAGAAATTACACGGATCAGTGATTGGTCGGAAAATTCGATATCTGGCGATGCCGGCATGGCCGTTTCGGCCAATCCAAACTAGTCAACAAAAAAACTGATTACCTCCAAAACTGTGCACCACATGGGAAATCCAGATACAGATTTGAAATCTGCACACATGCACGCTTCTAATGGCGTAGAAATTACACGGATCGGTGATTGGTCGGAAAATTCGATATCTGGCGATGCCGGCATGGCCGTTTCGGCCAATCCAAACTAGTCAACAAAAAATATGATTTTCTCCAAAACTGTGCAACGCATGGGAAATCCAGATACAGATTTGAAATTTGCACACACGCACGCTTCTAATGACGTAGAAATTACACGGATCGGTGATTGGTCGGAAAATTCGATATCTGGCGATGCCGGCATGGCCGTTTCGGCCAATCCAAACTAGTCAACAAAAAATATGATTTTCTCCAAAACTGTTCACCGCACGGGAAATCCAGATACAGATTTGAAATCTGCACACACGCACGCTTCTAATGATGTAGAAATTACACGGATCAGTGATTGGTCGGAAAATTCGATATCTGGCGATGCCGGCATGGCCGTTTCGGCCAATCCAAACTAGTCAACAAAAAAACTGATTACCTCCAAAACTGTGCACCGCATGGGAAATCCAGATACAGATTTGAAATCTGCACACATGCACGCTTCTAATGGCGTAGAAATTACACGAATCGGTGATTGGTCGGAAAATTCGATATCTGGCGATGCCGGCATGGCCGTTTCGGCCAATCCAAACTAGTCAGCAAAAAAACTGATTACCTCCAAAACTGTGCACCGCATGGGAAATCCAGATACAGATTTGAAATCTGCACACACGCACGCTTCTAACGACGTAGAAATTACACGGATCGGTGATTGGTCGGAAAATTCGATATCTGGCGATGCCGGCATGGCCGTTTCGGCCAATCCAAACTAGTCAACAAAAAATATGATTTTCTCCAAAACTGTGCAACGCATGGGAAATCCAGATACAGATTTGAAATCTGCACACACGCACGCTTCTAATGACGTAGAAATTACACGAATCGGTGATTGGCCGGAGAATTCGATATCTGGCGATGCCGGCATGGCCGTTTCGGCCAATCCAAACTAGTCAACAAAAAATATGATTTTCTCCAAAACTGTGCACCGCATGGCAAATCCAGATACAGATTTGAAATCTGCACACACGCACGCTTCTAATGACGTAGAAATTACACGGATCGGTGATTGGTCGGAAAATTCGATATCTGGCGATGCCGGCATGGCCGTTTCGGCCAATCCAAACAAGTCAACAAAAAATATGATTTTCTCCAAAACTGTTCACCGCATGGGAAATCCAGATACAGATTTGAAATCTGCACACATGCACGCTTCTAATGGCGTAGAAATTACACGGATCGGTGATTGGTCGGAAAATTCGATATCTGGCGATGCCGGCATGGCCGTTTCGGCCAATCCAAACTAGTCAACAAAAAATATGATTTTCTCCAAAACTGTGCACCGCATGGGAAATCCAGATACAGATTTGAAATCTGCACACACGCACGCTTCTAATGACGTAGAAATTACACGGATCATTGATTGGTCGGAAAATTCGATATCTGGCGATGCCGGCATGGCCGTTTCGGCCAATCCGGATTAGTCAACAAAAAATATGATTTTCTCCAAAACTGTGCACCGCATGGCAAATCCAGATACAGATTTGAAATCTGCACACACGCACGCTTCTAATGACGTAGAAATTACACGGATCGGTGATTGGTCGGAAAATTCGATATCTGGCGATGCCGGCATGGCCGTTTCGGCCAATCCAAACTAGTCAACAAAAAATATGATTTTCTCCAAAACTGTGCACCGCATGGCAAATCCAGATACAGATTTGAAATCTGCACACACGCACGCTTCTAATGACGTAGAAATTACACGGATCGGTGATTGGTCGGAAAATTCGATATCTGGCGATGCCGGCATGGCCGTTTCGGCCAATCCAAACTAGTCAACAAAAAATATGATTTTCTCCAAAACTTTTCACCGCATGGGAAATCCAGATACAGATTTGAAATCTGCACACATGCACGCTTCTAATGGCGTAGAAATTACACGGATCGGTGATTGGTCGGAAAATTCGATATCTGGCGATGCCGGCATGGCCGTTTCGGACAATCCAAACTAGTCAACAAAAAATATGATTTTCTCCAAAACTGTGCACCGCATGGGAAATCCAGATACAGATTCGAAATCTGCACACACGCACGCTTCTAATGACGCCAAAATTACACGGATCGGTGATTGGTCGGAAAATTCGATATCTGGCGATGCCGGCATGGCCGTTTCGGCCAATCCGGATTAGTCAACAAAAAATATGATTTTCTCCAAAACTGTGCACCGCATGGCAAATCCAGATACAGATTTGAAATCTGCACACACGCACGCTTCTAATGACGTAGAAATTACACGGATCGGTGATTGGTCGGAAAATTCGATATCTGGCGACGCCGGCATGGCCGTTTCGGCCAATCCAAACTAGTCAACAAAAAATATGATTTTCTCCAAAACTGTGCACCGCATGGCAAATCCAGATACAGATTTGAAATCTGCACACACGCACGCTTCTAATGACGTAGAAATTACACGGATCGGTGATTGGTCGGAAAATTCGATATCTGGCGATGCCGGCATGGCCGTTTCGGCCAATCCAAACTAGTCAACAAAAAATATGATTTTCTCCAAAACTGTGCACCGCATGGCAAATCCAGATACAGATTTGAAATCTGCACACACGCACGCTTCTAATGACGTAGAAATTACACGGATCGGTGATTGGTCGGAAAATTCGATATCTGGCGATGCCGGCATGGCCGTTTCGGCCAATCCAAACTAGTCAACAAAAAATATGATTTTCTCCAAAACTTTTCACCGCATGGGAAATCCAGATACAGATTTGAAATCTGCACACATGCACGCTTCTAATGGCGTAGAAATTACACGGATCGGTGATTGGTCGGAAAATTCGATATCTGGCGATGCCGGCATGGCCGTTTCGGACAATCCAAACTAGTCAACAAAAAATATGATTTTCTCCAAAACTGTGCACCGCATGGGAAATCCAGATACAGATTCGAAATCTGCACACACGCACGCTTCTAATGACGCCAAAATTACACGGATCGGTGATTGGTCGGAAAATTCGATATCTGGCGATGCCGGCATGGCCGTTTCGGCCAATCCGGATTAGTCAACAAAAAATATGATTTTCTCCAAAACTGTGCACCGCATGGCAAATCCAGATACAGATTTGAAATCTGCACACACGCACGCTTCTAATGACGTAGAAATTACACGGATCGGTGATTGGTCGGAAAATTCGATATCTGGCGACGCCGGCATGGCCGTTTCGGCCAATCCAAACTAGTCAACAAAAAATATGATTTTCTCCAAAACTTTTCACCGCATGGGAAATCCAGATACGGATTTGAAATCTGCACACACGCACGCTTCTAATGACGCCAAAATTACACGGATCGGTGATTGGTCGGAAAATTCGATATCTGGCGATGCCGGCATGGCCGTTTCGGCCAATCCAAACTAGTCAACAAAAAATATGATTTTCTCCAAAACTGTGCACCGCATGGGAAATCCAGATACGGATTTGAAATCTGCACACACGCACGCTTCTAATGACGTAGAAATTACACAGATCGGTGATTGGTCGGAAAATTCGATATCTGGCGATGCCGGCATGGCCGTTTCGGCCAATCCAAACAAGTCAACAAAAAATATGATTTTCTCCAAAACTGTACACCGCATGGGAAATCCAGATACAGATTTGAGATCTGCACACACGCACACTTCTAATGACGCCAAAATTACACGGATCGGTGATTGGTCGGAAAATTCGATATCTGGCGATGCCGGCATGGCCGTTTCGGAAAATCCAAACTAGTCAACAAAAAAACTGATTACCTCCAAAACTGTGCACCGCATGGGAAATCCAGATACAGATTTGAAATCTGCACACACGCACGCTTCTAATGACGTAGAAATTACACGGATCGGTGATTGGTCGGAAAATTCGATATCTGGCGATGCCGGCATGGCCGTTTCGGCCAATCCAAACTAGTCAACAAAAAAACTGATTACCTCCAAAACTGTGCACCGCATGGGAAATCCAGATACAGATTTGAAATCTGCACACACGCACGCTTCTAACGACGTAGAAATTACACGGATCGGTGATTGGTCGGAAAATTCGATATCTGGCGATGCCGGCATGGCCGTTTCGGCCAATCCAAACTAGTCAACAAAAAATATGATTTTCTCCAAAACTGTGCAACGCATGGGAAATCCAGATACAGATTTGAAATTTGCACACGCGCACGCTTCTAATGACGTAGAAATTACACGGATCGGTGATTGGTCGGAAAATTCGATATCTGGCGATGCCGGCATGGCCGTTTCGGCCAATCCAAACTAGTCAACAAAAAATATGATTTTCTCCAAAACTGTTCACCGCACGGGAAATCCAGATACAGATTTGAAATCTGCACACACGCACGCTTCTAATGATGTAGAAATTACACGGATCAGTGATTGGTCGGAAAATTCGATATCTGGCGATGCCGGCATGGCCGTTTCGGCCAATCCAAACTAGTCAACAAAAAAACTGATTACCTCCAAAACTGTGCACCGCATGGGAAATCCAGATACAGATTTGAAATCTGCACACATGCACGCTTCTAATGGCGTAGAAATTACACGGATCGGTGATTGGTCGGAAAATTCGATATCTGGCGATGCCGGCATGGCCGTTTCGGCCAATCCAAACTAGTCAACAAAAAATATGATTTTCTCCAAAACTGTGCAACGCATGGGAAATCCAGATACAGATTTGAAATTTGCACACACGCACGCTTCTAATGACGTAGAAATTACACGGATCGGTGATTGGTCGGAAAATTCGATATCTGGCGATGCCGGCATGGCCGTTTCGGCCAATCCAAACTAGTCAACAAAAAAACTGATTACCTCCAAAACTGTGCACCGCATGGGAAATCCAGATACAGATTTGAAATCTGCACACATGCACGCTTCTAATGGCGTAGAAATTACACGAATCGGTGATTGGTCGGAAAATTCGATATCTGGCGATGCCGGCATGGCCGTTTCGGCCAATCCAAACTAGTCAGCAAAAAAACTGATTACCTCCAAAACTGTGCACCGCATGGGAAATCCAGATACAGATTTGAAATCTGCACACACGCACGCTTCTAACGACGTAGAAATTACACGGATCGGTGATTGGTCGGAAAATTCGATATCTGGCGATGCCGGCATGGCCGTTTCGGCCAATCCAAACTAGTCAACAAAAAATATGATTTTCTCCAAAACTGCGCAACGCATGGGAAATCCAGATACAGATTTGAAATCTGCACACACGCACGCTTCTAATGACGTAGAAATTACACGAATCGGTGATTGGTCGGAAAATTCGATATCTGGCGATGCCGGCATGGCCGTTTCGGCCAATCCAAACTAGTCAACAAAAAATATGATTTTCTCCAAAACTGTGCACCGCATGGCAAATCCAGATACAGATTTGAAATCTGCACACACGCACGCTTCTAATGACGTAGAAATTACACGGATCGGTGATTGGTCGGAAAATTCGATATCTGGCGATGCCGGCATGGCCGTTTCGGCCAATCCAAACTAGTCAACAAAAAATATGATTTTCTCCAAAACTTTTCACCGCATGGGAAATCCAGATACAGATTTGAAATCTGCACACATGCACGCTTCTAATGGCGTAGAAATTACACGGATCGGTGATTGGTCGGAAAATTCGATATCTGGCGATGCCGGCATGGCCGTTTCGGACAATCCAAACTAGTCAACAAAAAATATGATTTTCTCCAAAACTGTGCACCGCATGGGAAATCCAGATACAGATTCGAAATCTGCACACACGCACGCTTCTAATGACGCCAAAATTACACGGATCGGTGATTGGTCGGAAAATTCGATATCTGGCGATGCCGGCATGGCCGTTTCGGCCAATCCGGATTAGTCAACAAAAAATATGATTTTCTCCAAAACTGTGCACCGCATGGCAAATCCAGATACAGATTTGAAATCTGCACACACGCACGCTTCTAATGACGTAGAAATTACACGGATCGGTGATTGGTCGGAAAATTCGATATCTGGCGACGCCGGCATGGCCGTTTCGGCCAATCCAAACTAGTCAACAAAAAATATGATTTTCTCCAAAACTTTTCACCGCATGGGAAATCCAGATACGGATTTGAAATCTGCACACACGCACGCTTCTAATGACGCCAAAATTACACGGATCGGTGATTGGTCGGAAAATTCGATATCTGGCGATGCCGGCATGGCCGTTTCGGCCAATCCAAACTAGTCAACAAAAAATATGATTTTCTCCAAAACTGTGCACCGCATGGGAAATCCAGATACGGATTTGAAATCTGCACACACGCACGCTTCTAATGACGTAGAAATTACACAGATCGGTGATTGGTCGGAAAATTCGATATCTGGCGATGCCGGCATGGCCGTTTCGGCCAATCCAAACAAGTCAACAAAAAATATGATTTTCTCCAAAACTGTACACCGCATGGGAAATCCAGATACAGATTTGAGATCTGCACACACGCACACTTCTAATGACGCCAAAATTACACGGATCGGTGATTGGTCGGAAAATTCGATATCTGGCGATGCCGGCATGGCCGTTTCGGAAAATCCAAACTAGTCAACAAAAAAACTGATTACCTCCAAAACTGTGCACCGCATGGGAAATCCAGATACAGATTTGAAATCTGCACACACGCACGCTTCTAATGACGTAGAAATTACACGGATCGGTGATTGGTCGGAAAATTCGATATCTGGCGATGCCGGCATGGCCGTTTCGGCCAATCCAAACTAGTCAACAAAAAAACTGATTACCTCCAAAACTGTGCACCGCATGGGAAATCCAGATACAGATTTGAAATCTGCACACACGCACGCTTCTAACGACGTAGAAATTACACGGATCGGTGATTGGTCGGAAAATTCGATATCTGGCGATGCCGGCATGGCCGTTTCGGCCAATCCAAACTAGTCAACAAAAAATATGATTTTCTCCAAAACTGTGCAACGCATGGGAAATCCAGATACAGATTTGAAATTTGCACACGCGCACGCTTCTAATGACGTAGAAATTACACGGATCGGTGATTGGTCGGAAAATTCGATATCTGGCGATGCCGGCATGGCCGTTTCGGCCAATCCAAACTAGTCAACAAAAAATATGATTTTCTCCAAAACTGTTCACCGCACGGGAAATCCAGATACAGATTTGAAATCTGCACACACGCACGCTTCTAATGATGTAGAAATTACACGGATCAGTGATTGGTCGGAAAATTCGATATCTGGCGATGCCGGCATGGCCGTTTCGGCCAATCCAAACTAGTCAACAAAAAAACTGATTACCTCCAAAACTGTGCACCGCATGGGAAATCCAGATACAGATTTGAAATCTGCACACATGCACGCTTCTAATGGCGTAGAAATTACACGGATCGGTGATTGGTCGGAAAATTCGATATCTGGCGATGCCGGCATGGCCGTTTCGGCCAATCCAAACTAGTCAACAAAAAATATGATTTTCTCCAAAACTGTGCAACGCATGGGAAATCCAGATACAGATTTGAAATTTGCACACACGCACGCTTCTAATGACGTAGAAATTACACGGATCGGTGATTGGTCGGAAAATTCGATATCTGGCGATGCCGGCATGGCCGTTTCGGCCAATCCAAACTAGTCAACAAAAAATATGATTTTCTCCAAAACTGTTCACCGCACGGGAAATCCAGATACAGATTTGAAATCTGCACACACGCACGCTTCTAATGATGTAGAAATTACACGGATCAGTGATTGGTCGGAAAATTCGATATCTGGCGATGCCGGCATGGCCGTTTCGGCCAATCCAAACTAGTCAACAAAAAAACTGATTACCTCCAAAACTGTGCACCGCATGGGAAATCCAGATACAGATTTGAAATCTGCACACATGCACGCTTCTAATGGCGTAGAAATTACACGAATCGGTGATTGGTCGGAAAATTCGATATCTGGCGATGCCGGCATGGCCGTTTCGGCCAATCCAAACTAGTCAGCAAAAAAACTGATTACCTCCAAAACTGTGCACCGCATGGGAAATCCAGATACAGATTTGAAATCTGCACACACGCACGCTTCTAACGACGTAGAAATTACACGGATCGGTGATTGGTCGGAAAATTCGATATCTGGCGATGCCGGCATGGCCGTTTCGGCCAATCCAAACTAGTCAACAAAAAATATGATTTTCTCCAAAACTGCGCAACGCATGGGAAATCCAGATACAGATTTGAAATCTGCACACACGCACGCTTCTAATGACGTAGAAATTACACGAATCGGTGATTGGTCGGAAAATTCGATATCTGGCGATGCCGGCATGGCCGTTTCGGCCAATCCAAACTAGTCAACAAAAAATATGATTTTCTCCAAAACTGTGCACCGCATGGCAAATCCAGATACAGATTTGAAATCTGCACACACGCACGCTTCTAATGACGTAGAAATTACACGGATCGGTGATTGGTCGGAAAATTCGATATCTGGCGATGCCGGCATGGCCGTTTCGGCCAATCCAAACAAGTCAACAAAAAATATGATTTTCTCCAAAACTGTTCACCGCATGGGAAATCCAGATACAGATTTGAAATCTGCACACATGCACGCTTCTAATGGCGTAGAAATTACACGGATCGGTGATTGGTCGGAAAATTCGATATCTGGCGATGCCGGCATGGCCGTTTCGGCCAATCCAAACTAGTCAACAAAAAATATGATTTTCTCCAAAACTGTGCACCGCATGGGAAATCCAGATACAGATTTGAAATCTGCACACACGCACGCTTCTAATGACGTAGAAATTACACGGATCATTGATTGGTCGGAAAATTCGATATCTGGCGATGCCGGCATGGCCGTTTCGGCCAATCCAAACTAGTCAACAAAAAATCTGATTTTCTCCAAAACTGTGCACCGCATGGGAAATCCAGATACAGATTTGAAATCTGCACACATGCACGCTTCTAATGATGTAGCAATTACACGGATCGGTGATTGGTCGGAAAATTCGATATCTGGCGATGCCGGCATGGCCGTTTCGGCCAATCCAAACTAGTCAACAAAAAATATGATTTTCTCCAAAACTGTGCACCGCATGGCAAATCCAGATACAGATTTGAAATCTGCACACACGCACGCTTCTAATGACGTAGAAATTACACGGATCGGTGATTGGTCGGAAAATTCGATATCTGGCGATGCCGGCATGGCCGTTTCGGCCAATCCAAACTAGTCAACAAAAAATATGATTTTCTCCAAAACTTTTCACCGCATGGGAAATCCAGATACAGATTTGAAATCTGCACACATGCACGCTTCTAATGGCGTAGAAATTACACGGATCGGTGATTGGTCGGAAAATTCGATATCTGGCGATGCCGGCATGGCCGTTTCGGACAATCCAAACTAGTCAACAAAAAATATGATTTTCTCCAAAACTGTGCACCGCATGGGAAATCCAGATACAGATTCGAAATCTGCACACACGCACGCTTCTAATGACGCCAAAATTACACGGATCGGTGATTGGTCGGAAAATTCGATATCTGGCGATGCCGGCATGGCCGTTTCGGCCAATCCGGATTAGTCAACAAAAAATATGATTTTCTCCAAAACTGTGCACCGCATGGCAAATCCAGATACAGATTTGAAATCTGCACACACGCACGCTTCTAATGACGTAGAAATTACACGGATCGGTGATTGGTCGGAAAATTCGATATCTGGCGACGCCGGCATGGCCGTTTCGGCCAATCCAAACTAGTCAACAAAAAATATGATTTTCTCCAAAACTTTTCACCGCATGGGAAATCCAGATACAGATTTGAAATCTGCACACATGCACGCTTCTAATGGCGTAGAAATTACACGGATCGGTGATTGGTCGGAAAATTCGATATCTGGCGATGCCGGCATGGCCGTTTCGGACAATCCAAACTAGTCAACAAAAAATATGATTTTCTCCAAAACTGTGCACCGCATGGGAAATCCAGATACAGATTCGAAATCTGCACACACGCACGCTTCTAATGACGCCAAAATTACACGGATCGGTGATTGGTCGGAAAATTCGATATCTGGCGATGCCGGCATGGCCGTTTCGGCCAATCCAAACTAGTCAACAAAAAAACTGATTACCTCCAAAACTGTGCACCGCATTGGAAATCCATATACAGATTTGAAATCTGCACACAGGCACGCTTCTAATGACGTAGAAATTACACGGATCGGTGATTGGTCGGAAAATTCGATATCTGGCGATGCCGGCATGGCCGTTTCGGCCAATCCAAACTAGTCAACAAAAAATATGATTTTCTCCAAAACTGTGCACCGCATGGGAAATCCAGATACAGATTTGAAATCTGCACACATGCACGCTTCTAATGGCGTAGAAATTACACGAATCGGTGATTGGTCGGAAAATTCGATATCTGGCGATGCCGGCATGGCCGTTTCGGCCAATCCAAACTAGTCAACAAAAAATATGATTTTCTCCAAAACTGTGCAACGCATGGGAAATCCAGATACAGTTTTGAAATCTGCACACACGCACGCTTCTAATGACGTAGAAATTACACGGATCGGTGATTGGTCGGAAAATTCGATATCTGGCGATGCCGGCATGGCCGTTTCGGCCAATCCAAACTAGTCAACAAAAAATATGATTTTCTCCAAAACTATGAACCGCATGGGAAATCCAGATACAGATTTGAAATTTGCACACACGCACGCTTCTAATGACGTAGAAATTACACGGATCGGTGATTGGTCGGAAAATTCGATATCTGGCGATGCCGGCATGGCCGTTTCGGCCAATCCAAACTAGTCAACAAAAAATATGATTTTCTCCAAAACTGTTCACCGCATGGGAAATCCAGATACAGATTTGAAATCTGCACATACGCACGCTTCTAATGATGTAGAAATTACACGGATCGGTGATTGGTCGGAAAATTCGATATCTGGCGATGCCGGCATGGCCGTTTCGGCCAATCCAAACTAGTCAACAAAAAAACTGATTACCTCCAAAACTGTGCACCGCATTGGAAATCCAGATACAGATTTGAAATCTGCACACACGCACGCTTCTAATGACGTAGAAATTACACGGATCGGTGATTGGTCGGAAAATTCGATATCTGGCGATGCCGGCATGGCCGTTTCGGCCAATCCAAACTAGTCAACAAAAAATATGATTTTCTCCAAAACTGTGCACCGCATGGCAAATCCAGATACAGATTTGAAATCTGCACACACGCACGCTTCTAATGACGTAGAAATTACACGGATCGGTGATTGGTCGGAAAATTCGATATCTGGCGATGCCGGCATGGCCGTTTCGGCCAATCCAAACTAGTCAACAAAAAATATGATTTTCTCCAAAACTGTGCACCGCATGGCAAATCCAGATACAGATTTGAAATCTGCACACATGCACGCTTCTAATGGCGTAGAAATTACACGGATCGGTGATTGGTCGGAAAATTCGATATCTGGCGATGCCGGCATGGCCGTTTCGGCCAATCCAAACAAGTCAACAAAAAATATGATTTTCTCCAAAACTGTTCACCGCATGGGAAATCCAGATACAGATTTGAGGTCTGCACACACGCACACTTCTAATGACGTAGAAATTACACGGATCGGTGATTGGTCGGAAAATTCGATATCTGGCGATGCCGGCATGGCCGTTTCGGCCAATCCAAACTAGTCAACAAAAAATATGATTTTCTCCAAAACTATGAACCGCATGGGAAATCCAGATACAGATTTGAAATTTGCACACACGCACGCTTCTAATGACGTAGAAATTACACGGATCGGTGATTGGTCGGAAAATTCGATATCTGGCGATGCCGGCATGGCCGTTTCGGCCAATCCAAACAAGTCAACAAAAAATATGATTTTCTCCAAAACTGTGCACCGCATGGGAAATCCAGATACAGATTTGAAATCTGCACATACGCACGCTTCTAATGATGTAGAAATTACACGGATCGGTGATTGGTCGGAAAATTCGATATCTGGCGATGCCGGCATGGCCGTTTCGGCCAATCCAAACTAGTCAACAAAAAAACTGATTACCTCCAAAACTGTGCACCGCATTGGAAATCCAGATACAGATTTGAAATCTGCACACACGCACGCTTCTAATGACGTAGAAATTACACGGATCGGTGATTGGTCGGAAAATTCGATATCTGGCGATGCCGGCATGGCCGTTTCGGCCAATCCAAACTAGTCAACAAAAAATATGATTTTCTCCAAAACTGTGCACCGCATGGCAAATCCAGATACAGATTTGAAATCTGCACACACGCACGCTTCTAATGACGTAGAAATTACACGGATCGGTGATTGGTCGGAAAATTCGATATCTGGCGATGCCGGCATGGCCGTTTCGGCCAATCCAAACTAGTCAACAAAAAATATGATTTTCTCCAAAACTGTGCACCGCATGGCAAATCCAGATACAGATTTGAAATCTGCACACATGCACGCTTCTAATGGCGTAGAAATTACACGGATCGGTGATTGGTCGGAAAATTCGATATCTGGCGATGCCGGCATGGCCGTTTCGGCCAATCCAAACAAGTCAACAAAAAATATGATTTTCTCCAAAACTGTTCACCGCATGGGAAATCCAGATACAGATTTGAGGTCTGCACACACGCACACTTCTAATGACGTAGAAATTACACGGATCGGTGATTGGTCGGAAAATTCGATATCTGGCGATGCCGGCATGGCCGTTTCGGCCAATCCAAACTAGTCAACAAAAAAACTGATTACCTCCAAAACTGTGCACCGCATTGGAAATCCATATACAGATTTGAAATCTGCACACAGGCACGCTTCTAATGACGTAGAAATTACACGGATCGGTGATTGGTCGGAAAATTCGATATCTGGCGATGCCGGCATGGCCGTTTCGGCCAATCCAAACTAGTCAACAAAAAATATGATTTTCTCCAAAACTGTGCACCGCATGGGAAATCCAGATACAGATTTGAAATCTGCACACATGCACGCTTCTAATGGCGTAGAAATTACACGAATCGGTGATTGGTCGGAAAATTCGATATCTGGCGATGCCGGCATGGCCGTTTCGGCCAATCCAAACTAGTCAACAAAAAATATGATTTTCTCCAAAACTGTGCAACGCATGGGAAATCCAGATACAGTTTTGAAATCTGCACACACGCACGCTTCTAATGACGTAGAAATTACACGGATCGGTGATTGGTCGGAAAATTCGATATCTGGCGATGCCGGCATGGCCGTTTCGGCCAATCCAAACTAGTCAACAAAAAATATGATTTTCTCCAAAACTATGAACCGCATGGGAAATCCAGATACAGATTTGAAATTTGCACACACGCACGCTTCTAATGACGTAGAAATTACACGGATCGGTGATTGGTCGGAAAATTCGATATCTGGCGATGCCGGCATGGCCGTTTCGGCCAATCCAAACTAGTCAACAAAAAATATGATTTTCTCCAAAACTGTTCACCGCATGGGAAATCCAGATACAGATTTGAAATCTGCACATACGCACGCTTCTAATGATGTAGAAATTACACGGATCGGTGATTGGTCGGAAAATTCGATATCTGGCGATGCCGGCATGGCCGTTTCGGCCAATCCAAACTAGTCAACAAAAAAACTGATTACCTCCAAAACTGTGCACCGCATTGGAAATCCAGATACAGATTTGAAATCTGCACACACGCACGCTTCTAATGACGTAGAAATTACACGGATCGGTGATTGGTCGGAAAATTCGATATCTGGCGATGCCGGCATGGCCGTTTCGGCCAATCCAAACTAGTCAACAAAAAATATGATTTTCTCCAAAACTGTGCACCGCATGGGAAATCCAGATACAGATTTGAAATCTGCACACACGCACGCTTCTAACGACGTAGAAATTACACGGATCGGTGATTGGTCGGAAAATTCGATATCTGGCGATGCCGGCATGGTCGTTTCGGCCAATCCAAACTAGTCAACAAAAAATATGATTTTCTCCAAAACTGCGAAACGCATGGGAAATCCAGATACAGATTTGAAATCTGCACATACGCACGCTTCTAATGACGTAGAAATTACACGGATCGGTGATTGGTCGGAAAATTCGATATCTGGCGATGCCGGCATGGCCGTTTCGGCCAATCCAAACTAGTCAACAAAAAATATGATTTTCTCCAAAACTGTGCACCGCATGGCAAATCCAGATACAGATTTGAAATCTGCACACACGCACGCTTCTAATGACGCCAAAATTACACGGATCGGTGATTGGTCGGAAAATTCGATATCTGGCGATGCCGGCATGGCCGTTTCGGCCAATCCAAACAAGTCAACAAAAAATATGATTTTCTCCAAAACTGTTCACCGCATGGGAAATCCAGATACAGATTTGAGATCTGCACACACGCACACTTCTAATGACGTAGAAATTACACGGATCGGTGATTGGTCGGAAAATTCGATATCTGGCGATGCCGGCATGGCCGTTTCGGCCAATCCAAACTAGTCAACCAAAAATATGATTTTCTCCAAAACTGTGCACCGCATGGCAAATCCTGATACAGATTTGAAATCTGCACACACGCACGCTTCTAATGACGTAGAAATTACACGGATCGGTGATTGGTCGGAAAATTCGATATCTGGCGATGCCGGCATGGCCGTTTCGGCCAATCCAAACTAGTCAACAAAAAATATGATTTTCTCCAAAACTGTTCACCGCATGGGAAATCCAGATACAGATTTGAAATCTGCACACACGCACGCTTCTAACGACGTAGAAATTACACGGATCGGTGATTGGTCGGAAAATTCGATATCTGGCGATGCCGGCATGGCCGTTTCGGCCAATCCAAACTAGTCAACAAAAAATATGATTTTCTCCAAAACTGCGAAACGCATGGGAAATCCAGATACAGATTTGAAATCTGCACACACGCACGCTTCTAATGACGTAGAAATTACACGGATCGGTGATTGGTCGGAAAATTCGATATCTGGCGATGCCGGCATGGCCGTTTCGGCCAATCCAAACAAGTCAACAAAAAATATGATTTTCTCCAAAACTGTACACCGCATGGGAAATCCAGATACAGATTTGAGATCTGCACACACGCACACTTCTAATGACGCCAAAATTACACGGATCGGTGATTGGTCGGAAAATTCGGTATCTGTCGATGCCGGCATGGCCGTTTCGGAAAATCCAAACTAGTCAACAAAAAAACTGATTACCTCCAAAACTGTGCACCGCATGGGAAATCCAGATACAGATTTGAAATCTGCACACACGCACGCTTCTAATGACGTAGAAATTACACGGATCGGTGATTGGTCGGAAAATTCGATATCTGGCGATGCCGGCATGGCCGTTTCGGCCAATCCAAACTAGTCAACAAAAAAACTGATTACCTCCAAAACTGTGCACCGCATGGGAAATCCAGATACAGATTTGAAATCTGCACACACGCACGCTTCTAACGACGTAGAAATTACACGGATCGGTGATTGGTCGGAAAATTCGATATCTGGCGATGCCGGCATGGCCGTTTCGGCCAATCCAAACTAGTCAACAAAAAATATGATTTTCTCCAAAACTGTGCATCGCATGGGAAATCCAGATACAGATTTGAAATCTGCACACACGCACGCTTCTAATGACGTAGAAATTACACGGATCGGTGATTGGTCGGAAAATTCGATATCTGGCGATGCCGGCATGGCCGTTTCGGCCAATCCAAACTAGTCAACAAAAAATATGATTTTCTCCAAAACTATGAACCGCATGGGAAATCCAGATACAGATTTGAAATTTGCACACACGCACGCTTCTAATGACGTAGAAATTACACGGATCGGTGATTGGTCGGAAAATTCGATATCTGGCGATGCCGGCATGGCCGTTTCGGCCAATCCAAACAAGTCAACAAAAAATATGATTTTCTCCAAAACTGTTCACCGCATGGGAAATCCAGATACAGATTTGAGATCTGCACACACGCACACTTCTAATGACGTAGAAATTACACGGATCGGTGATTGGTCGGAAAATTCGATATCTGGCGATGCCGGCATGGCCGTTTCGGCCAATCCAAACTAGTCAACCAAAAATATGATTTTCTCCAAAACTGTTCACCGCATGGGAAATCCAGATACAGATTTGAAATCTGCACACACGCACGCTTCTAACGACGTAGAAATTACACGGATCGGTGATTGGTCGGAAAATTCGATATCTGGCGATGCCGGCATGGCCGTTTCGGCCAATCCAAACTAGTCAACAAAAAATATGATTTTCTCCAAAACTGCGAAACGCATGGGAAATCCAGATACAGATTTGAAATCTGCACACACGCACGCTTCTAATGACGTAGAAATTACACGGATCGGTGATTGGTCGGAAAATTCGATATCTGGCGATGCCGGCATGGCCGTTTCGGCCAATCCAAACAAGTCAACAAAAAATATGATTTTCTCCAAAACTGTACACCGCATGGGAAATCCAGATACAGATTTGAGATCTGCACACACGCACACTTCTAATGACGCCAAAATTACACGGATCGGTGATTGGTCGGAAAATTCGATATCTGGCGATGCCGGCATGGCCGTTTCGGAAAATCCAAACTAGTCAACAAAAAAACTGATTACCTCCAAAACTGTGCACCGCATGGGAAATCCAGATACAGATTTGAAATCTGCACACACGCACGCTTCTAATGACGTAGAAATTACACGGATCGGTGATTGGTCGGAAAATTCGATATCTGGCGATGCCGGCATGGCCGTTTCGGCCAATCCAAACTAGTCAACAAAAAAACTGATTACCTCCAAAACTGTGCACCGCATGGGAAATCCAGATACAGAATTGAAATCTGCACACACGCACGCTTCTAACGACGTAGAAATTACACGGATCGGTGATTGGTCGGAAAATTCGATATCTGGCGATGCCGGCATGGCCGTTTCGGCCAGTCCAAACAAGTCAACAAAAAATATGATTTTCTCCAAAACTGTTCACCGCATGGGAAATCCAGATACAGATTTGAAATCTGCACACACGCACGCTTCTAACGACGTAGAAATTACACGGATCGGTGATTGGTCGGAAAATTCGATATCTGGCGATGCCGGCATGGCCGTTTCGGCCAATCCAAACTAGTCAACAAAAAATATGATTTTCTCCAAAACTGCGAAACGCATGGGAAATCCAGATACAGATTTGAAATCTGCACACACGCACGCTTCTAATGACGTAGAAATTACACAGATCGGTGATTGGTCGGAAAATTCGATATCTGGCGATGCCGGCATGGCCGTTTCGGCCAATCCAAACAAGTCAACAAAAAATATGATTTTCTCCAAAACTGTACACCGCATGGGAAATCCAGATACAGATTTGAGATCTGCACACACGCACACTTCTAATGACGCCAAAATTACACGGATCGGTGATTGGTCGGAAAATTCGATATCTGGCGATGCCGGCATGGCCGTTTCGGCCAATCCAAACTAGTCAACAAAAAAACTGATTACCTCCAAAACTGTGCACCGCATGGGAAATCCAGATACAGATTTGAAATCTGCACACACGCACGCTTCTAACGACGTAGAAATTACACGGATCGGTGATTGGTCGGAAAATTCGATATCTGGCGATGCCGGCATGGCCGTTTCGGCCAATCCAAACTAGTCAACAAAAAATATGATTTTCTCCAAAACTGTGCATCGCATGGGAAATCCAGATACAGATTTGAAATCTGCACACACGCACGCTTCTAATGACGTAGAAATTACACGGATCGGTGATTGGTCGGAAAATTCGATATCTGGCGATGCCGGCATGGCCGTTTCGGCCAATCCGAACTAGTCAACAAAAAATATGATTTTCTCCAAAACTATGAACCGCATGGGAAATCCAGATACAGATTTGAAATTTGCACACACGCACGCTTCTAATGACGTAGAAATTACACGGATCGGTGATTGGTCGGAAAATTCGATATCTGGCGATGCCGGCATGGCCGTTTCGGCCAATCCAAACTAGTCAACAAAAAATATGATTTTCTCCAAAACTGTGCACCGCATGGCAAATCCAGATACAGATTTGAAATCTGCACACACGCACGCTTCTAATGACGCCAAAATTACACGGATCGGTGATTGGTCGGAAAATTCGATATCTGGCGATGCCGGCATGGCCGTTTCGGCCAATCCAAACTAGTCAACAAAAAATATGATTTTCTCCAAAACTGTTCACCGCATGGGAAATCCAGATACAGATTTGAAATCTGCACACACGCACGCTTCTAACGACGTAGAAATTACACGGATCGGTGATTGGTCGGAAAATTCGATATCTGGCGATGCCGGCATGGCCGTTTCGGCCAATCCAAACTAGTCAACAAAAAATATGATTTTCTCCAAAACTGCGAAACGCATGGGAAATCCAGATACAGATTTGAAATCTGCACACACGCACGCTTCTAATGACGTAGAAATTACACGGATCGGTGATTGGTCGGAAAATTCGATATCTGGCGATGCCGGCATGGCCGTTTCGGCCAATCCAAACAAGTCAACAAAAAATATGATTTTCTCCAAAACTGTACACCGCATGGGAAATCCAGATACAGATTTGAGATCTGCACACACGCACACTTCTAATGACGCCAAAATTACACGGATCGGTGATTGGTCGGAAAATTCGATATCTGGCGATGCCGGCATGGCCGTTTCGGAAAATCCAAACTAGTCAACAAAAAAACTGATTACCTCCAAAACTGTGCACCGCATGGGAAATCCAGATACAGATTTGAAATCTGCACACACGCACGCTTCTAATGACGTAGAAATTACACGGATCGGTGATTGGTCGGAAAATTCGATATCTGGCGATGCCGGCATGGCCGTTTCGGCCAATCCAAACTAGTCAACAAAAAAACTGATTACCTCCAAAACTGTGCACCGCATGGGAAATCCAGATACAGAATTGAAATCTGCACACACGCACGCTTCTAACGACGTAGAAATTACACGGATCGGTGATTGGTCGGAAAATTCGATATCTGGCGATGCCGGCATGGCCGTTTCGGCCAATCCAAACAAGTCAACAAAAAATATGATTTTCTCCAAAACTGTTCACCGCATGGGAAATCCAGATACAGATTTGAAATCTGCACACACGCACGCTTCTAACGACGTAGAAATTACACGGATCGGTGATTGGTCGGAAAATTCGATATCTGGCGATGCCGGCATGGCCGTTTCGGCCAATCCAAACTAGTCAACAAAAAATATGATTTTCTCCAAAACTGCGAAACGCATGGGAAATCCAGATACAGATTTGAAATCTGCACACACGCACGCTTCTAATGACGTAGAAATTACACAGATCGGTGATTGGTCGGAAAATTCGATATCTGGCGATGCCGGCATGGCCGTTTCGGCCAATCCAAACAAGTCAACAAAAAATATGATTTTCTCCAAAACTGTACACCGCATGGGAAATCCAGATACAGATTTGAGATCTGCACACACGCACACTTCTAATGACGCCAAAATTACACGGATCGGTGATTGGTCGGAAAATTCGATATCTGGCGATGCCGGCATGGCCGTTTCGGAAAATCCAAACTAGTCAACAAAAAAACTGATTACCTCCAAAACTGTGCACCGCATGGGAAATCCAGATACAGATTTGAAATCTGCACACACGCACGCTTCTAATGACGTAGAAATTACACGGATCGGTGATTGGTCGGAAAATTCGATATCTGGCGATGCCGGCATGGCCGTTTCGGCCAATCCAAACTAGTCAACAAAAAAACTGATTACCTCCAAAACTGTGCACCGCATGGGAAATCCAGATACAGATTTGAAATCTGCACACACGCACGCTTCTAACGACGTAGAAATTACACGGATCGGTGATTGGTCGGAAAATTCGATATCTGGCGATGCCGGCATGGCCGTTTCGGCCAATCCAAACTAGTCAACAAAAAATATGATTTTCTCCAAAACTGTGCACCGCATGGGAAATCCAGATACAGATTTGAAATCTGCACACATGCACGCTTCTAATGGCGTAGAAACTACACGGATCGGTGATTGGTCGGAAAATTCGATATCTGGCGATGCCGGCATGGCCGTTTCGGCCAATCCAAACTAGTCAACAAAAAATATGATTTTCTCCAAAACTGTGCACCGCATGGGAAATCCAGATACAGATTTGAAATCTGCACACATGCACGCTTCTAATGGCGTAGAAATTACACGGATCGGTGATTGGTCGGAAAATTCGATATCTGGCGATGCCGGCATGGCCGTTTCGGCCAATCCAAACTAGTCAACAAAAAATATGATTTTCTCCAAAACTGTGCAACGCATGGGAAATCCAGATACAGATTTGAAATCTGCACACACGCACGCTTCTAATGACGTAGAAATTACACGGATCGGTGATTGGTCGGAAAATTCGATATCTGGCGATGCCGGCATGGCCGTTTCGGCCAATCCGAACTAGTCAACAAAAAATATGATTTTCTCCAAAACTATGAACCGCATGGGAAATCCAGATACAGATTTGAAATTTGCACACACGCACGCTTCTAATGACGTAGAAATTACACGGATCGGTGATTGGTCGGAAAATTCGATATCTGGCGATGCCGGCATGGCCGTTTCGGCCAATCCAAACTAGTCAACAAAAAATATGATTTTCTCCAAAACTGTGCACCGCATGGCAAATCCAGATACAGATTTGAAATCTGCACACACGCACGCTTCTAATGACGTAGAAATTACACGGATCGGTGATTGGTCGGAAAATTCGATATCTGGCGATGCCGGCATGGCCGTTTCGGCCAATCCAAACTAGTCAACAAAAAATATCATTTTCTCCAAAACTGTGCACCGCATGGGAAATCCAGATACAGATTTGAAATCTGCACACATGCACGCTTCTAATGGCGTAGAAATTACACGGATCGGTGATTGGTCGGAAAATTCGATATCTGGCGATGCCGGCATGGCCGTTTCGGCCAATCCAAACAAGTCAACAAAAAATATGATTTTCTCCAAAACTGTTCACCGCATGGGAAATCCAGATACAGATTTGAGATCTGCACACACGCACACTTCTAATGACGTAGAAATTACACGGATCGGTGATTGGTCGGAAAATTCGATATCTGGCGATGCCGGCATGGCCGTTTCGGCCAATCCAAACTAGTCAACAAAAAATATGATTTTCTCCAAAACTGTGCACCGCATGGCAAATCCAGATACAGATTTGAAATCTGCACACACGCACGCTTCTAATGACGTAGAAATTACACGGATCGGTGATTGGTCGGAAAATTCGATATCTGGCGATGCCGGCATGGCCGTTTCGGCCAATCCAAACTAGTCAACAAAAAATATGATTTTCTCCAAAACTGTGCACCGCATGGCAAATCCAGATACAGATTTGAAATTTGCACACACGCACGCTTCTAATGACGTAGAAATTACACGGATCGGTGATTGGTCGGAAAATTCGATATCTGGCGATGCCGGCATGGCCGTTTCGGCCAATCCAAACTAGTCAACAAAAAATATGATTTTCTCCAAAACTGTGCACCGCATGGCAAATCCAGATACAGATTTGAAATCTGCACACACGCACGCTTCTAATGACGTAGAAATTACACGGATCGGTGATTGGTCGGAAAATTCGATATCTGGCGATGCCGGCATGGCCGTTTCGGCCAATCCAAACTAGTCAACAAAAAATATGATTTTCTCCAAAACTGTGCACCGCATGGGAAATCCAGATACAGATTTGAAATCTGCACACACGCACGCTTCTAATGACGTAGAAATTACACGGATCGGTGATTGGTCGGAAAATTCGATATCTGGCGATGCCGGCATGGCCGTTTCGGCCAATCCAAACTAGTCAACAAAAAATATGATTTTCTCCAAAACTGCGAAACGCATGGGAAATCCAGATACAGATTTGAAATCTGCACACACGCACGCTTCTAATGACGTAGAAATTACACGGATCGGTGATTGGTCGGAAAATTCGATATCTGGCGATGCCGGCATGGCCGTTTCGGCCAATCCAAACTAGTCAACAAAAAATATGATTTTCTCCAAAACTGTGCACCGCATGGCAAATCCAGATACAGATTTGAAATCTGCACACACGCACGCTTCTAATGACGTAGAAATTACACGGATCGGTGATTGGTCGGAAATTTCGATATCTGGCGATGCCGGCATGGCCGTTTCGGCCAATCCAAACAAGTCAACAAAAAATATGATTTTCTCCAAAACTGTTCACCGCATGGGAAATCCAGATACAGATTTGAGATCTGCACACACGCACACTTCTAATGACGTAGAAATTACACGGATCGGTGATTGGTCGGAAAATTCGATATCTGGCGATGCCGGCATGGCCGTTTCGGCCAATCCAAACTAGTCAACAAAAAATATGATTTTCTCCAAAACTGTGCACCGCATGGCAAATCCAGATACAGATTTGAAATCTGCACACACGCACGCTTCTAATGACGTAGAAATTACACGGATCGATGAGTGGTCGGAAAATTCGATATCTGGCGATGCCGGCATGGCCGTTTCGGCCAATCCAAACTAGTCAACAAAAAATATGATTTTCTCCAAAACTGTACACCGCATGGGAAATCCAGATACAGATTTGAGATCTGCACACACGCACACTTCTAATGACGCCAAAATTACACGGATCGGTGATTGGTCGGAAAATTCGATATCTGGCGATGCCGGCATGGCCGTTTCGGAAAATCCAAACTAGTCAACAAAAAAACTGATTACCTCCAAAACTGTGCACCGCATGGGAAATCCAGATACAGATTGGAAATCTGCACACACGCACGCTTCTAATGACGTAGAAATTACACGGATCGGTGATTGGTCGGAAAATTCGATATCTGGCGATGCCGGCATGGCCGTTTCGGCCAATCCGAACTAGTCAACAAAAAATATGATTTTCTCCAAAACTATGAACCGCATGGGAAATCCAGATACAGATTTGAAATTTGCACACACGCACGCTTCTAATGACGTAGAAATTACACGGATCGGTGATTGGTCGGAAAATTCGATATCTGGCGATGCCGGCATGGCCGTTTCGGCCAATCCAAACTAGTCAACAAAAAATATGATTTTCTCCAAAACTGTGCACCGCATGGCAAATCCAGATACAGATTTGAAATCTGCACACACGCACGCTTCTAATGACGTAGAAATTACACGGATCGGTGATTGGTCGGAAAATTCGATATCTGGCGATGCCGGCATGGCCGTTTCGGCCAATCCAAACTAGTCAACAAAAAATATGATTTTCTCCAAAACTGTGCACCGCATGGCAAATCCAGATACAGATTTGAAATCTGCACACATGCACGCTTCTAATGGCGTAGAAATTACACGGATCGGTGATTGGTCGGAAAATTCGATATCTGGCGATGCCGGCATGGCCGTTTCGGCCAATCCAAACTAGTCAACAAAAAATATGATTTTCTCCAAAACTGTGCAACGCATGGGAAATCCAGATACAGATTTGAAATCTGCACACACGCACGCTTCTAATGACGTAGAAATTACACGGATCGGTGATTGGTCGGAAAATTCGATATCTGGCGATGCCGGCATGGCCGTTTCGGCCAATCCGAACTAGTCAACAAAAAATATGATTTTCTCCAAAACTATGAACCGCATGGGAAATCCAGATACAGATTTGAAATTTGCACACACGCACGCTTCTAATGACGTAGAAATTACACGGATCGGTGATTGGTCGGAAAATTCGATATCTGGCGATGCCGGCATGGCCGTTTCGGCCAATCCAAACTAGTCAACAAAAAATATGATTTTCTCCAAAACTGTGCACCGCATGGCAAATCCAGATACAGATTTGAAATCTGCACACACGCACGCTTCTAATGACGTAGAAATTACACGGATCGGTGATTGGTCGGAAAATTCGATATCTGGCGATGCCGGCATGGCCGTTTCGGCCAATCCAAACTAGTCAACAAAAAATATGATTTTCTCCAAAACTGTGCACCGCATGGCAAATCCAGATACAGATTTGAAATCTGCACACACGCACGCTTCTAATGACGTAGAAATTACACGGATCGGTGATTGGTCGGAAAATTCGATATCTGGCGATGCCGGCATGGCCGTTTCGGCCAATCCAAACTAGTCAACAAAAAATATGATTTTCTCCAAAACTGTGCACCGCATGGCAAATCCAGATACAGATTTGAAATTTGCACACACGCACGCTTCTAATGACGTAGAAATTACACGGATCGGTGATTGGTCGGAAAATTCGATATCTGGCGATGCCGGCATGGCCGTTTCGGCCAATCCAAACTAGTCAACAAAAAATATGATTTTCTCCAAAACTGTGCACCGCATGGCAAATCCAGATACAGATTTGAAATCTGCACACACGCACGCTTCTAATGACGTAGAAATTACACGGATCGGTGATTGGTCGGAAAATTCGATATCTGGCGATGCCGGCATGGCCGTTTCGGCCAATCCAAACTAGTCAACAAAAAATATGATTTTCTCCAAAACTGTGCACCGCATGGGAAATCCAGATACAGATTTGAAATCTGCACACACGCACGCTTCTAATGACGTAGAAATTACACGGATCGGTGATTGGTCGGAAAATTCGATATCTGGCGATGCCGGCATGGCCGTTTCGGCCAATCCAAACTAGTCAACAAAAAATATGATTTTCTCCAAAACTGCGAAACGCATGGGAAATCCAGATACAGATTTGAAATCTGCACACACGCACGCTTCTAATGACGTAGAAATTACACGGATCGGTGATTGGTCGGAAAATTCGATATCTGGCGATGCCGGCATGGCCGTTTCGGCCAATCCAAACTAGTCAACAAAAAATATGATTTTCTCCAAAACTGTGCACCGCATGGCAAATCCAGATACAGATTTGAAATCTGCACACACGCACGCTTCTAATGACGTAGAAATTACACGGATCGGTGATTGGTCGGAAATTTCGATATCTGGCGATGCCGGCATGGCCGTTTCGGCCAATCCAAACAAGTCAACAAAAAATATGATTTTCTCCAAAACTGTTCACCGCATGGGAAATCCAGATACAGATTTGAGATCTGCACACACGCACACTTCTAATGACGTAGAAATTACACGGATCGGTGATTGGTCGGAAAATTCGATATCTGGCGATGCCGGCATGGCCGTTTCGGCCAATCCAAACTAGTCAACAAAAAATATGATTTTCTCCAAAACTGTGCACCGCATGGCAAATCCAGATACAGATTTGAAATCTGCACACACGCACGCTTCTAATGACGTAGAAATTACACGGATCGATGAGTGGTCGGAAAATTCGATATCTGGCGATGCCGGCATGGCCGTTTCGGCCAATCCAAACTAGTCAACAAAAAATATGATTTTCTCCAAAACTGTACACCGCATGGGAAATCCAGATACAGATTTGAGATCTGCACACACGCACACTTCTAATGACGCCAAAATTACACGGATCGGTGATTGGTCGGAAAATTCGATATCTGGCGATGCCGGCATGGCCGTTTCGGAAAATCCAAACTAGTCAACAAAAAAACTGATTACCTCCAAAACTGTGCACCGCATGGGAAATCCAGATACAGATTGGAAATCTGCACACACGCACGCTTCTAATGACGTAGAAATTACACGGATCGGTGATTGGTCGGAAAATTCGATATCTGGCGATGCCGGCATGGCCGTTTCGGCCAATCCGAACTAGTCAACAAAAAATATGATTTTCTCCAAAACTATGAACCGCATGGGAAATCCAGATACAGATTTGAAATTTGCACACACGCACGCTTCTAATGACGTAGAAATTACACGGATCGGTGATTGGTCGGAAAATTCGATATCTGGCGATGCCGGCATGGCCGTTTCGGCCAATCCAAACTAGTCAACAAAAAATATGATTTTCTCCAAAACTGTGCACCGCATGGCAAATCCAGATACAGATTTGAAATCTGCACACACGCACGCTTCTAATGACGTAGAAATTACACGGATCGGTGATTGGTCGGAAAATTCGATATCTGGCGATGCCGGCATGGCCGTTTCGGCCAATCCAAACTAGTCAACAAAAAATATGATTTTCTCCAAAACTGTGCACCGCATGGCAAATCCAGATACAGATTTGAAATCTGCACACATGCACGCTTCTAATGGCGTAGAAATTACACGGATCGGTGATTGGTCGGAAAATTCGATATCTGGCGATGCCGGCATGGCCGTTTCGGCCAATCCAAACTAGTCAACAAAAAATATGATTTTCTCCAAAACTGTGCAACGCATGGGAAATCCAGATACAGATTTGAAATCTGCACACACGCACGCTTCTAATGACGTAGAAATTACACGGATCGGTGATTGGTCGGAAAATTCGATATCTGGCGATGCCGGCATGGCCGTTTCGGCCAATCCGAACTAGTCAACAAAAAATATGATTTTCTCCAAAACTATGAACCGCATGGGAAATCCAGATACAGATTTGAAATTTGCACACACGCACGCTTCTAATGACGTAGAAATTACACGGATCGGTGATTGGTCGGAAAATTCGATATCTGGCGATGCCGGCATGGCCGTTTCGGCCAATCCAAACTAGTCAACAAAAAATATGATTTTCTCCAAAACTGTGCACCGCATGGCAAATCCAGATACAGATTTGAAATCTGCACACACGCACGCTTCTAATGACGTAGAAATTACACGGATCGGTGATTGGTCGGAAAATTCGATATCTGGCGATGCCGGCATGGCCGTTTCGGCCAATCCAAACTAGTCAACAAAAAATATGATTTTCTCCAAAACTGTGCACCGCATGGGAAATCCAGATACAGATTTGAAATCTGCACACATGCACGCTTCTAATGGCGTAGAAATTACACGGATCGGTGATTGGTCGGAAAATTCGATATCTGGCGATGCCGGCATGGCCGTTTCGGCCAATCCAAACAAGTCAACAAAAAATATGATTTTCTCCAAAACTGTTCACCGCATGGGAAATCCAGATACAGATTTGAGATCTGCACACACGCACACTTCTAATGACGTAGAAATTACACGGATCGGTGATTGGTCGGAAAATTCGATATCTGGCGATGCCGGCATGGCCGTTTCGGCCAATCCAAACTAGTCAACAAAAAATATGATTTTCTCCAAAACTGTGCACCGCATGGCAAATCCAGATACAGATTTGAAATCTGCACACACGCACGCTTCTAATGACGTAGAAATTACACGGATCGGTGATTGGTCGGAAAATTCGATATCTGGCGATGCCGGCATGGCCGTTTCGGCCAATCCAAACTAATCAACAAAAAATATGATTTTCTCCAAAACTGTGCACCGCATGGCAAATCCAGATACAGATTTGAAATTTGCACACACGCACGCTTCTAATGACGTAGAAATTACACGGATCGGTGATTGGTCGGAAAATTCGATATCTGGCGATGCCGGCATGGCCGTTTCGGCCAATCCAAACTAGTCAACAAAAAATATGATTTTCTCCAAAACTGTGCACCGCATGGCAAATCCAGATACAGATTTGAAATCTGCACACACGCACGCTTCTAATGACGTAGAAATTACACGGATCGGTGATTGGTCGGAAAATTCGATATCTGGCGATGCCGGCATGGCCGTTTCGGCCAATCCAAACTAGTCAACAAAAAATATGATTTTCTCCAAAACTGTGCACCGCATGGGAAATCCAGATACAGATTTCAAATCTGCACACACGCACGCTTCTAACGACGTAGAAATTACACGGATCGGTGATTGGTCGGAAAATTCGATATCTGGCGATGCCGGCATGGCCGTTTCGGCCAATCCAAACTAGTCAACAAAAAATATGATTTTCTCCAAAACTGTGCACCGCATGGCAAATCCAGATACAGATTTGAAATCTGCACACACGCACGCTTCTAATGACGTAGAAATTACACGGATCGGTGATTGGTCGGAAAATTCGATATCTGGCGATGCCGGCATGGCCGTTTCGGCCAATCCAAACAAGTCAACAAAAAATATGATTTTCTCCAAAACTGTTCACCGCATGGGAAATCCAGATACAGATTTGAGATCTGCACACACGCACACTTCTAATGACGTAGAAATTACACGGATCGGTGATTGATCGGAAAATTCGATATCTGGCGATGCCGGCATGGCCGTTTCGGCCAATCCAAACTAGTCAACAAAAAATATGATTTTCTCCAAAACTGTGCACCGCATGGCAAATCCAGATACAGATTTGAAATCTGCACACACGCACGCTTCTAATGACGTAGAAATTACACGGATCGATGAGTGGTCGGAAAATTCGATATCTGGCGATGCCGGCATGGCCGTTTCGGCCAATCCAAACTAGTCAACAAAAAATATGATTTTCTCCAAAACTGTACACCGCATGGGAAATCCAGATACAGATTTGAGATCTGCACACACGCACACTTCTAATGACGCCAAAATTACACGGATCGGTGATTGGTCGGAAAATTCGATATCTGGCGATGCCGGCATGGCCGTTTCGGAAAATCCAAACTAGTCAACAAAAAAACTGATTACCTCCAAAACTGTGCACCGCATGGGAAATCCAGATACAGATTTGAAATCTGCACACACGCACGCTTCTAATGACGTAGAAATTACACGGATCGGTGATTGGTCGGAAAATTCGATATCTGGCGATGCCGGCATGGCCGTTTCGGCCAATCCAAACTAGTCAACAAAAAATATGATTTTCTCCAAAACTGTGCACCGCTTGGGAAATCCAGATACAGATTTGAAATCTGCACACATGCACGCTTCTAATGGCGTAGAAACTACACGGATCGGTGATTGGTCGGAAAATTCGATATCTGGCGATGCCGGCATGGCCGTTTCGGCCAATCCAAACTAGTCAACAAAAAATATGATTTTCTCCAAAACTGTTCACCGCATGGGAAATCCAGATACAGATTTGAAATCTGCACACACGCACGCTTCTAATGACGTAGAAATTACACGGATCGGTGATCGGTCCTTAAATTCGATATTTGGCGATGCCGGCATGGCCGTTTCGGCCAATCCAAACTAGTCAATAAAAAATATGATTTTCTCCAAAACTGTGCATGGCATGGGAAATCCAGATACAGATTTGAAATCTGCACACATGCACGCTTCTAATGACGTAGAAATTACACGTATCGGTGATTGGTCCTTAAATTCGATATTTGGCGATGCCGGCATGGCCGTTTCGGCCAATCCAAACTAGTCAACAAAAAATATGATTTTCTCCAAAACTGTGCATGGCATGAGAAATCCAGATACAGATTTGAAATCTGCACACATGCACGCTTCGAATGACGTAGAATTTACACGGATCGGTGATTGGTCCTTAAATTCGATATCTGGCGATGCCGGCATGGTCGTTTCGGCCAATCCAAACTAGTCAACAAAAAATATGATTTTCTCCAAAACTGTGCACCGCATGGGAAATCCAGATGCAGATTTGAAATCTGCACACATGCACGCTTCTTATGACGCACACATTACACGGATCGGTGATTGGTCGGAAAATTCGATATCTGGCGATGCCGGCATGGCCGTTTCGGCCAATCCAAACTAGTCAACAAAAAATATGATTTTCTCCAAAACTGTGCACCGCATGGCAAATCCAGATACAGATTTGAAATCTGCACACACGCACGCTTCTAATGACGTAGAAATTACACGGATCGGTGATTGGTCGGAAAATTCGATATCTGGCGATGCCGGCATGGCCGTTTCGGCCAATCCAAACAAGTCAACAAAAAATATGATTTTCTCCAAAACTGTTCACCGCATGGGAAATCCAGATACAGATTTGAAATCTGCACACACGCACGCTTCTAATGACGTAGAAATTACACGGATCGGTGATTGGTCGGAAAATTCGATATCTGGCGATGCCGGCATGGCCGTTTCGGCCAATCCAAACTAGTCAACAAAAAATATGATTTTCTCCAAAACTGTGCACCGCATGGGAAATCTAGATACAGATTTGAAATCTGCACACATGCACGCTTCTAATGACGTAGAAATTACACGGATCGGTGATTGGTCGGAAAATTCGATATCTGGCGATGCCGGCATGGCCGTTTCGGCCAATCCAAACTAGTCAACAAAAAATATGATTTTCTCGAAAACTGTGCATCGCGTGGGAAATCCAGATACGGATTTGAAATCGGCACACATGTGCGCTTGAAATTACACGGATCGGTGATTGGTCGGAAAATTCGATATCTGGCGATGCCGGCATGGCCGTTTCGGCCAATCCAAACTAGTCAACAAAAAATATGATTTTCTCCAAAACTGTACACCGCATGGGAAATCCAGATACAGATTTGAGATCTGCACACACGCACACTTCTAATGACGCCAAAATTACACGGATCGGTGATTGGTCGGAAAATTCGATATCTGGCGATGCCGGCATGGCCGTTTCGGCCAATCCAAACTAGTCAACAAAAAAAACTGATTACCTCCAAAACTGTGCACCGCATGGGAAATCCAGATACAGATTTGAAATCTGCACACACGCACGCTTCTAATGACGTAGAAATTACACGGATCGGTGATTGGTCGGAAAATTCGATATCTGGCGATGCCGGCATGGCCGTTTCGGCCAATCCAAACTAGTCAACAAAAAATATGATATTCTCCAAAACTGTACACCGCATGGGAAATCCAGATACAGATTTGAAATCTGCACACATGCACGCTTCTAATGACGTAGAATTTACACGGGTCGGTGATTGGTCTTAAATTCGATATCTGGCGATGCCGGCATGGCCGTTTCGGCCAATCCAAACTAGTCAACAAAAAAACTGATTACCTCCAAAACTGTGCACCGCATGGGAAATCCAGATACAGATTTGAAATCTGCACACACGCACGCTTCTAATGACGTAGAAATTACACGGATCGGTGATTGGTCGGAAAATTCGATATCTGGCGATGCCGGCATGGCCGTTTCGGCCAATCCAAACTAGTCAACAAAAAAACTGATTACCTCCAAAACTGTGCACCGCATGGGAAATCCAGATACAGATTTGAAATCTGCACACACGCACGCTTCTAACGACGTAGAAATTACACGGATCGGTGATTGGTCGGAAAATTCGATATCTGGCGATGCCGGCATGGCCGTTTCGGCCAATCCAAACTAGTCAACAAAAAATATGATTTTCTCCAAAAACTGTGCACCGCATGGCAAATCCAGATACAGATTTGAAATCTGCACACACGCACGCTTCTAATGACGTAGAAATTACACGGATCGGTGATTGGTCGGAAAATTCGATATCTGGCGATGCCGGCATGGCCGTTTCGGCCAATCCAAACTAGCAACAAAAAATATGATTTTCTCCAAAACTGTGCACCGCATGGGAAATCCAGATACAGATTTGAAATCTGCACACACGCACGCTTCTAATGACGTAGAAATTACACGGATCGGTGATTGGTCGGAAAATTCGATATCTGGCGATGCCGGCATGGCCGTTTCGGCCAATCCAAACTAGTCAACAAAAAATATGATTTTCTCGAAAACTGTGCATCGCGTGGGAAATCCAGATACGGATTTGAAATCTGCACACATGTGCGCTTGAAATTACACGGATCGGTGATTGGTCGGAAAATTCGATATCTGGCGATGCCGGCATGGCCGTTTCGGCCAATCCAAACTAGTCAACAAAAAATATGATTTTCTCCAAAACTGTGCACCGCATGGGAAATCCAGATACAGATTTGAAATCTGCACACACGCACGCTTCTAATGACGTAGAAATTACACGGATCGGTGATTGGTCGGAAAATTCGATATCTGGCGATGCCGGCATGGCCGTTTCGGCCAATCCAAACTAGTCAACAAAAAATATGATTTTCTCCAAAACTGTGCATCGCGTGGGAAATCCAGATACGGATTTGAAATCTGCACACATGTGCGCTTGAAATTACACGGATCGGTGATTGGTCGGAAAATTCGATATCTGGCGATGCCGGCATGGCCGTTTCGGCCAATCCAAACTAGTCAACAAAAAATATGATTTTCTCCAAAACTGTGCATGGCATGAGAAATCCAGATACAGATTTGAGATCTGCACACACGCACACTTCTAATGACGCCAAAATTACACGGATCGGTGATTGGTCGGAAAATTCGATATCTGGCGATGCCGGCATGGCCGTTTCGGCCAATCCAAACTAGTCAACAAAAAAACTGATTACCTCCAAAACTGTGCACCGCATGGGAAATCCAGATACAGATTTGAAATCTGCACACACGCACGCTTCTAATGACGTAGAAATTACACGGATCGGTGATTGGTCGGAAAATTCGATATCTGGCGATGCCGGCATGGCCGTTTCGGCCAATCCAAACTAGTCAACAAAAAAACTGATTACCTCCAAAACTGTGCACCGCATGGGAAATCCAGATACAGATTTGAAATCTGCACACACGCACGCTTCTAACGACGTAGAAATTACACGGATCGGTGATTGGTCGGAAAATTCGATATCTGGCGATGCCGGCATGGCCGTTTCGGCCAATCCAAACTAGTCAACAAAAAATATGATTTTCTCCAAAACTGTGCACCGCATGGGAAATCCAGATACAGATTTGAAATCTGCACACATGCACGCTTCTAATGGTGTAGAAACTACACGGATCGGTGATTGGTCGGAAAATTCGATATCTGGCGATGCCGGCATGGCCGTTTCGGCCAATCCAAACTAGTCAACAAAAAATATGATTTTCTCCAAAACTGTTCACCGCATGGGAAATCCAGATACAGATTTGAAATCTGCACACACGCACGCTTCTAATGACGTAGAAATTACACGGATCGGTGATCGGTCCTTAAATTCGATATTTGGCGATGCCGGCATGGCCGTTTCGGCCAATCCAAACTAGTCAATAAAAAATATGATTTTCTCCAAAACTGTGCATGGCATGGGAAATCCAGATACAGATTTGAAATCTGCACACATGCACGCTTCTAATGACGTAGAAATTACACGTATCGGTGATTGGTCCTTAAATTCGATATTTGGCGATGCCGGCATGGCCGTTTCGGCCAATCCAAACTAGTCAACAAAAAATATGATTTTCTCCAAAACTGTGCATGGCATGAGAAATCCAGATACAGATTTGAAATCTGCACACATGCACGCTTCGAATGACGTAGAATTTACGCGGATCGGTGATTGGTCCTTAAATTCGATATCTGGCGATGCCGGCATGGTCGTTTCGGCCAATCCAAACTAGTCAACAAAAAATATGATTTTCTCCAAAACTGTGCACCGCATGGGAAATCCAGATGCAGATTTGAAATCTGCACACATGCACGCTTCTTATGACGCACACATTACACGGATCGGTGATTGGTCGGAAAATTCGATATCTGGCGATGCCGGCATGGCCGTTTCGGCCAATCCAAACTAGTCAACAAAAAATATGATTTTCTTCAAAACTGTGCATGGCATGAGAAATCTAGATACAGATTTGAAATCTGCACACATGCACGCTTCGAATGACGTAGAATTTACACGGATCGGTGATTGATCCTTAAATTCGATATCTGGCGATGCCGGCATGGCCGTTTCGGCCAATCCAAACTAGTCAACAAAAAATATGATATTCTCCAAAACTGTACACCGCATGGGAAATCCAGATACAGATTTGAAATCTGCACACATGCACGCTTCTAATGACGTAGAATTTACACGGGTCGGTGATTGGTCTTAAATTCGATATCTGGCGATGCCGGCATGGCCGTTTCGGCCAATCCAAACTAGTCAACAAAAAATATGATTTTCTCCAAAACTGTGCAACGCATGGGAAATCCAGACACAGATTTGAAATTTGCACACACGCACGCTTCTAATGACGTAGAAATTACACGGATCGGTGATTGGTCGGAAAATTCGATATCTGGCGATGCCGGCATGGCCGTTTCGGCCAATCCAAACTAGTCAACAAAAAAACTGATTACCTCCAAAACTGTGCACCGCATGGGAAATCCAGATACAGATTTGAAATCTGCACACACGCACGCTTCTAACGACGTAGAAATTACACGGATCGGTGATTGGTCGGAAAATTCGATATCTGGCGATGCCGGCATGGCCGTTTCGGCCAATCCAAACTAGTCAACAAAAAATATGATTTTCTCCAAAACTGTGCAACGCATGGGAAATCCAGATACAGATTTGAAATTTGCACACACGCACGCTTCTAATGACGTAGAAATTACACGGATCGGTGATTGGTCGGAAAATTCGATATCTGGCGATGCCGGCATGGCCGTTTCGGCCAATCCAAACTAGTCAACAAAAAATATGATTTTCTCCAAAACTGTGCACCGCATGGCAAATCCAGATACAGATTTGAAATCTGCACACTCGCACGCTTCTAATGACGTAGAAATTACACGGATCGGTGATTGGTCGGAAAATTCGATATCTGGCGATGCCGGCATGGCCGTTTCGGCCAATCCAAACAAGTCAACAAAAAATATGATTTTCTCCAAAACTGTTCACCGCATGGGAAATCCAGATACAGATTTGAAATCTGCACACACGCACGCTTCTAATGACGTAGAAATTACACGGATCGGTGATTGGTCGGAAAATTCGATATCTGGCGATGCCGGCATGGCCGTTTCGGCCAATCCAAACTAGTCAACAAAAAATATGATTTTCTCCAAAACTGTGCACCGCATGGGAAATCTAGATACAGATTTGAAATCTGCACACATGCACGCTTCTAATGACGTAGAAATTACACGGATCGGTGATTGGTCGGAAAATTCGATATCTGGCGATGCCGGCATGGCCGTTTCGGCCAATCCAAACTAGTCAACAAAAAATATGATTTTCTCGAAAACTGTGCATCGCGTGGGAAATCCAGATACGGATTTGAAATCTGCACACATGTGCGCTTGAAATTACACGGATCGGTGATTGGTCGGAAAATTCGATATCTGGCGATGCCGGCATGGCCGTTTCGGCCAATCCAAACTAGTCAACAAAAAATATGATTTTCTCCAAAACTGTACACCGCATGGGAAATCCAGATACAGATTTGAGATCTGCACACACGCACACTTCTAATGACGCCAAAATTACACGGATCGGTGATTGGTCGGAAAATTCGATATCTGGCGATGCCGGCATGGCCGTTTCGGCCAATCCAAACTAGTCAACAAAAAATATGATTTTCTCCAAAACTGTGCACCGCATGGGAAATCCAGATACAGATTTGAAATCTGCACACACGCACGCTTCTAATGACGTAGAAATTACACGGATCGGTGATTGGTCGGAAAATTCGATATCTGGCGATGCCGGCATGGCCGTTTCGGCCAATCCAAACTAGTCAACAAAAAATATGATTTTCTCCAAAACTGTGCACCGCATGGGAAATCTAGATACAGATTTGAAATCTGCACACATGCACGCTTCTAATGACGTAGAAATTACACGGATCGGTGATTGGTCGGAAAATTCGATATCTGGCGATGCCGGCATGGCCGTTTCGGCCAATCCAAACTAGTCAACAAAAAATATGATTTTCTCGAAAACTGTGCATCGCGTGGGAAATCCAGATACGGATTTGAAATCTGCACACATGTGCGCTTCTAACGACGTAGAAATAACTCGGATCGGTGATTGGTCGGAAAATTCGATATCTGGCGATGCCGGCATGGCCGTTTCGGCCAATCCAAACTAGTCAACAAAAATATGATTTTCTCGAAAACTGTGCACCGCATGGGAAATCCAGATACAGATTTGAAATCTGCACACGTATACGCTTCTAATGACGTAGAAATTACACGGATCGATGATTGGTCGGAAAATTCGATATCTGGCGATGCCGGCATGGCCGTTTCGGCCAATCCAAACTAGTCAACAAAAAATATGATTTTCTCGAAAACTGTGCATCGCATGGGAAATCCAGATACGGATTTGAAATCTGCACACATGTGCGCTTCTAACGACGTAGAAATAACTCGGATCGGTGATTGGTCGGAAAATTCGATATCTGGCGATGCCGGCATGGCCGTTTCGGCCAATCCAAACTAGTCAACAAAAAATATGATTTTCTCCAAAACTGTGCACCGCATGGGAAATCTAGATACAGATTTGAAATCTGCACACATGCACGCTTCTAATGACGTAGAAATTACACGGATCGGTGATTGGTCGGAAAATTCGATATCTGGCGATGCCGGCATGGCCGTTTCGGCCAATCCAAACTAGTCAACAAAAAATATGATTTTCTCCAAAACTGTGCACCGCATGGGAAATCTAGATACAGATTTGAAATCTGCACACGCGCACGCTTCTAGTGACGTAGAAATTACACGGATCGGTGATTGGTCGGAAAATTCGATATCTGGCGATGCCGGCATGGCTGTTTCGGCCAATCCAAACTACTCAACAAAAATATGAGTTTCTCCAAAACTGTGCACCGCATGGGAAATCCAGATACAGATTTGAAATCTGCATACATGTGCGCTTCTTATGACGTAGAAATTACACGGATCGGTGATTGGTCGGAAAATTCGATATCTGGCGATGCCGGCATGGCCGTTTCGGCCAATCCAAACTAGTCAACAAAAATATGATTTTCTCGAAAACTGTGCACCGCATGGGAAATCCAGATACAGATTTGAAATCTGCACACGTATACGCTTCTAATGACGTAGAAATTACACGGATCGATGACTGGTCGGAAAATTCGATATCTGGCGATGCCGGCATGGTCGTTTCGGCCAATCCAAACTAGTCAACAAAAAATATGATTTTCTCCAAAACTGTGCACCGCATGGGAAACCCAGGTACAGATTTGAAATCTGCACACATGTACGCTTCTTACGGCGTAGAAATTACACGGATCGATGATTGGTCGGAAAATTCGATATCTGGCGATGCCGGCATGGCCGTTTCGGCCAATCCAAACTAGTCAACAAAAAATATGATTTTCTCCAAAACTGTGCATCGCGTGGGAAATCCAGATACGGATTTGAAATCTGCACACATGTGCGCTTCTAACGACGTAGAAATAACTCGGATCGGTGATTGGTCGGAAAATTCGATATCTGGCGATGCCGGCATGGCCGTTTCGGCCAATCCAAACTAGTCAACAAAAATATGATTTTCTCGAAAACTGTGCACCGCATGGGAAATCCAGATACAGATTTGAAATCTGCACACGTATACGCTTCTAATGACGTAGAAATTACACGGATCGATGATTGGTCGGAAAATTCGATATCTGGCGATGCCGGCATGGTCGTTTCGGCCAATCCAAACTAGTCAACAAAAAATATGATTTTCTCGAAAACTGTGCACCGCATGGGAAATCCAGATACGAATTTGAAATCTGCACACATGTGCGCTTCTAACGACGTAGAAATAACTCGGATCGGTGATTGGTCGGAAAATTCGATATCTGGCGATGCCGGCATGGCCGTTTCGGCCAATCCAAACTAGTCAACAAAAATATGATTTTCTCGAAAACTGTGCACCGCATGGGAAATCCAGATACAGATTTGAAATCTGCACACATGTGCGCTTTTTATGATGCAGAAATTACGCGGATCGGTGATTGGTCGGAAAAATCGATATCAGGCGATGCCGGCATGGCCGTTTCGGAAAATACAAACTAGTCAACAAAAAATATGATTTTCTCCAAAACTGTGCACCGCATGGGAAATCCAGATACAGATTTGAAATCTGCACACGCGCACGCTTCTAGTGACGTAGAAATTACACGGATCGGTGATTGGTCGGAAAATTCGATATCTGGCGATACCGGCATGGCCGTTTCGGCCAATCCAAACTAGTCAACAAAAAATATGATTTTCTCCAAAACTGTGCACCGCATGGGAAATCTAGATACAGATTTGAAATCTGCACACATGCACGCTTCTAATGGCGTAGAAATTACACGGATCGGTGATTGGTCGGAAAATTCGATATCTGGCGATGCCGGCATGGCCGTTTCGGCCAATGCAAACTAGTCAACAAAAAATATGACTTTCTCCAAAACTGTGCACCGCATGGGAAATCCAGATACGGATTTGAAATCTGCACACGCGCACGCTTCTAGTGACGTAGAAATTACACGGATCGGTGATTGGTCGGAAAATTCGATATCTGGCGATGCCGGCATGGCCGTTTCGGCCAATCCAAACTAGTCAACAAAAAATATGATTTTCTCCAAAACTGTGCACCGCATGGGAAATCTAGATACAGATTTGAAATCTGCACACATGCACGCTTCTAATGACGTAGAAATTACACGGATCGGTGATTGGTCGGAAAATTCGATATCTGGCGATGCCGGCATGGCCGTTTCGGCCAATCCAAACTAGTCAACAAAAAATATGATTTTCTCCAAAACTGTACACCGCATGGGAAATCTAGATACAGATTTGAAATCTGCACACATGCACGCTTCTAATGACGTAGAAATTACACGGATCGGTGATTGGTCGGAAAATTCGATATCTGGCGATGCCGGCATGGCCGTTTCGGCCAATGCAAACTAGTCAACAAAAAATATGACTTTCTCCAAAACTGTGCACCGCATGGGAAATCCAGATACAGATTTGAAATCTGCACACGCGCACGCTTCTAGTGACGTAGAAATTACACGGATCGGTGATTGGTCGGAAAATTCGATATCTGGCGATGCCGGCATGGCCGTTTCGGCCAATCCAAACTACTCAACAAAAATATGAGTTTCTCCAAAACTGTGCACCGCATGGGAAATCCAGATACAGATTTGAAATCTGCACACATGTGCGCTTCTTATGACGCAGAAATTACACGGATCGGTGATTGGTCGGAAAATTCGATATCTGGCGATGCCGGCATGGCCGTTTCGGCCAATCCAAACTAGTCAACAAAAATATGATTTTCTCGAAAACTGTGCACCGCATGGGAAATCCAGATACAGATTTGAAATCTGCACACGTATACGCTTCTAATGACGTAGAAATTACACGGATCGATGATTGGTCGGAAAATTCGATATCTGGCGATGCCGGCATGGTCGTTTCGGCCAATCCAAACTAGTCAACAAAAAATATGATTTTCTCGAAAACTGTGCACCGCATGGGAAATCCAGATACGAATTTGAAATCTGCACACATGTGCGCTTCTAACGACGTAGAAATAACTCGGATCGGTGATTGGTCGGAAAATTCGATATCTGGCGATGCCGGCATGGCCGTTTCGGCCAATCCAAACTAGTCAACAAAAATATGATTTTCTCGAAAACTGTGCACCGCATGGGAAATCCAGATACAGATTTGAAATCTGCACACATGTGCGCTTTTTATGATGCAGAAATTACGCGGATCGGTGATTGGTCGGAAAAATCGATATCAGGCGATGCCGGCATGGCCGTTTCGGAAAATACAAACTAGTCAACAAAAAATATGATTTTCTCCAAAACTGTGCACCGCATGGGAAATCCAGATACAGATTTGAAATCTGCACACGCGCACGCTTCTAGTGACGTAGAAATTACACGGATCGGTGATTGGTCGGAAAATTCGATATCTGGCGATACCGGCATGGCCGTTTCGGCCAATCCAAACTAGTCAACAAAAAATATGATTTTCTCCAAAACTGTGCACCGCATGGGAAATCTAGATACAGATTTGAAATCTGCACACATGCACGCTTCTAATGACGTAGAAATTACACGGATCGGTGATTGGTCGGAAAATTCGATATCTGGCGATGCCGGCATGGCCGTTTCGGCCAATCCAAACTAGTCAACAAAAAATATGATTTTCTCCAAAACTGCACCGCATGGGAAACCCAGATACAGATTTGAAATCTGCACACATGTACGCTTCTTACGGCGTAGAAATTACACGGATCGATGATTGGTCGGAAAATTCGATATCTGGCGATGCCGGCATGGCCGTTTCGGCCAATCCAAACTAGTCAACAAAAAATATGATTTTCTCGAAAACTGTGCATCGCATGGGAAATCCAGATACGGATTTGAAATCTGCACACATGTGCGCTTCTAACGACGTAGAAATAACTCGGATCGGTAATTGGTCGGAAAATTCGATATCTGGCGATGCCGGCATGGCCGTTTCGGCCAATCCAAACTAGTCAACAAAAATATGATTTTCTCGAAAACTGTGCACCGCATGGGAAATCCAGATACAGATTTGAAATCTGCACACGTATACGCTTCTAATGACGTAGAAATTACACGGATCGATGACTGGTCGGAAAATTCGATATCTGGCGATGCCGGCATGGTCGTTTCGGCCAATCCAAACTAGTCAACAAAAAATATGATTTTCTCCAAAACTGTGCACCGCATGGGAAACCCAGGTACAGATTTGAAATCTGCACACATGTACGCTTCTTACGGCGTAGAAATTACACGGATCGATGATTGGTCGGAAAATTCGATATCTGGCGATGCCGGCATGGCCGTTTCGGCCAATCCAAACTAGTCAACAAAAAATATGATTTTCTCCAAAACTGTGCATCGCGTGGGAAATCCAGATACGGATTTGAAATCTGCACACATGTGCGCTTCTAACGACGTAGAAATAACTCGGATCGGTGATTGGTCGGAAAATTCGATATCTGGCGATGCCGGCATGGCCGTTTCGGCCAATCCAAACTAGTCAACAAAAATATGATTTTCTCGAAAACTGTGCACCGCATGGGAAATCCAGATACAGATTTGAAATCTGCACACGTATACGCTTCTAATGACGTAGAAATTACACGGATCGATGATTGGTCGGAAAATTCGATATCTGGCGATGCCGGCATGGTCGTTTCGGCCAATCCAAACTAGTCAACAAAAAATATGATTTTCTCGAAAACTGTGCACCGCATGGGAAATCCAGATACGAATTTGAAATCTGCACACATGTGCGCTTCTAACGACGTAGAAATAACTCGGATCGGTGATTGGTCGGAAAATTCGATATCTGGCGATGCCGGCATGGCCGTTTCGGCCAATCCAAACTAGTCAACAAAAATATGATTTTCTCGAAAACTGTGCACCGCATGGGAAATCCAGATACAGATTTGAAATCTGCACACATGTGCGCTTTTTATGATGCAGAAATTACGCGGATCGGTGATTGGTCGGAAAAATCGATATCAGGCGATGCCGGCATGGCCGTTTCGGAAAATACAAACTAGTCAACAAAAAATATGATTTTCTCCAAAACTGTGCACCGCATGGGAAATCCAGATACAGATTTGAAATCTGCACACGCGCACGCTTCTAGTGACGTAGAAATTACACGGATCGGTGATTGGTCGGAAAATTCGATATCTGGCGATACCGGCATGGCCGTTTCGGCCAATCCAAACTAGTCAACAAAAAATATGATTTTCTCCAAAACTGTGCACCGCATGGGAAATCTAGATACAGATTTGAAATCTGCACACATGCACGCTTCTAATGGCGTAGAAATTACACGGATCGGTGATTGGTCGGAAAATTCGATATCTGGCGATGCCGGCATGGCCGTTTCGGCCAATGCAAACTAGTCAACAAAAAATATGACTTTCTCCAAAACTGTGCACCGCATGGGAAATCCAGATACGGATTTGAAATCTGCACACGCGCACGCTTCTAGTGACGTAGAAATTACACGGATCGGTGATTGGTCGGAAAATTCGATATCTGGCGATGCCGGCATGGCCGTTTCGGCCAATCCAAACTAGTCAACAAAAAATATGATTTTCTCCAAAACTGTGCACCGCATGGGAAATCTAGATACAGATTTGAAATCTGCACACATGCACGCTTCTAATGACGTAGAAATTACACGGATCGGTGATTGGTCGGAAAATTCGATATCTGGCGATGCCGGCATGGCCGTTTCGGCCAATCCAAACTAGTCAACAAAAAATATGATTTTCTCCAAAACTGTACACCGCATGGGAAATCTAGATACAGATTTGAAATCTGCACACATGCACGCTTCTAATGACGTAGAAATTACACGGATCGGTGATTGGTCGGAAAATTCGATATCTGGCGATGCCGGCATGGCCGTTTCGGCCAATGCAAACTAGTCAACAAAAAATATGACTTTCTCCAAAACTGTGCACCGCATGGGAAATCCAGATACAGATTTGAAATCTGCACACGCGCACGCTTCTAGTGACGTAGAAATTACACGGATCGGTGATTGGTCGGAAAATTCGATATCTGGCGATGCCGGCATGGCCGTTTCGGCCAATCCAAACTACTCAACAAAAATATGAGTTTCTCCAAAACTGTGCACCGCATGGGAAATCCAGATACAGATTTGAAATCTGCACACATGTGCGCTTCTTATGACGCAGAAATTACACGGATCGGTGATTGGTCGGAAAATTCGATATCTGGCGATGCCGGCATGGCCGTTTCGGCCAATCCAAACTAGTCAACAAAAATATGATTTTCTCGAAAACTGTGCACCGCATGGGAAATCCAGATACAGATTTGAAATCTGCACACGTATACGCTTCTAATGACGTAGAAATTACACGGATCGATGATTGGTCGGAAAATTCGATATCTGGCGATGCCGGCATGGTCGTTTCGGCCAATCCAAACTAGTCAACAAAAAATATGATTTTCTCGAAAACTGTGCACCGCATGGGAAATCCAGATACGAATTTGAAATCTGCACACATGTGCGCTTCTAACGACGTAGAAATAACTCGGATCGGTGATTGGTCGGAAAATTCGATATCTGGCGATGCCGGCATGGCCGTTTCGGCCAATCCAAACTAGTCAACAAAAATATGATTTTCTCGAAAACTGTGCACCGCATGGGAAATCCAGATACAGATTTGAAATCTGCACACATGTGCGCTTTTTATGATGCAGAAATTACGCGGATCGGTGATTGGTCGGAAAAATCGATATCAGGCGATGCCGGCATGGCCGTTTCGGAAAATACAAACTAGTCAACAAAAAATATGATTTTCTCCAAAACTGTGCACCGCATGGGAAATCCAGATACAGATTTGAAATCTGCACACGCGCACGCTTCTAGTGACGTAGAAATTACACGGATCGGTGATTGGTCGGAAAATTCGATATCTGGCGATACCGGCATGGCCGTTTCGGCCAATCCAAACTAGTCAACAAAAAATATGATTTTCTCCAAAACTGTGCACCGCATGGGAAATCTAGATACAGATTTGAAATCTGCACACATGCACGCTTCTAATGACGTAGAAATTACACGGATCGGTGATTGGTCGGAAAATTCGATATCTGGCGATGCCGGCATGGCCGTTTCGGCCAATCCAAACTAGTCAACAAAAAATATGATTTTCTCCAAAACTGCACCGCATGGGAAACCCAGATACAGATTTGAAATCTGCACACATGTACGCTTCTTACGGCGTAGAAATTACACGGATCGATGATTGGTCGGAAAATTCGATATCTGGCGATGCCGGCATGGCCGTTTCGGCCAATCCAAACTAGTCAACAAAAAATATGATTTTCTCGAAAACTGTGCATCGCATGGGAAATCCAGATACGGATTTGAAATCTGCACACATGTGCGCTTCTAACGACGTAGAAATAACTCGGATCGGTAATTGGTCGGAAAATTCGATATCTGGCGATGCCGGCATGGCCGTTTCGGCCAATCCAAACTAGTCAACAAAAATATGATTTTCTCGAAAACTGTGCACCGCATGGGAAATCCAGATACAGATTTGAAATCTGCACACGTATACGCTTCTAATGACGTAGAAATTACACGGATCGATGATTGGTCGGAAAATTCGATATCTGGCGATGCCGGCATGGCCGTTTCGGCCAATCCAAACTATTCAACAAAAAATATGATTTTCTCGAAAACTGTGCATCGCATGGGAAATCCAGATACAGATTTAAAATCTGCACACATGTGCGCTTCTAACGACGTAGAAATAACTCGGATCGGTGATTGGTCGGAAAATTCGATATCTGGCGATGCCGGCATGGCCGTTTCGGCCAATCCAAACTAGTCAACAAAAAATATGATTTTCTCCAAAATTGTGCACCGCATGGGAAATCTAGATACAGATTTGAAATCTGCACACATGCACGCTTCTAATGACGTAGAAATTACACGGATCGGTGATTGGTCGGAAAATTCGATATCTGGCGATGCCGGCATGGCCGTTTCGGCCAATCCAAACTAGTCAACAAAAAATATGATTTTCTCCAAAACTGTGCACCGCATGGGAAATCGAGATACAGATTTGAAATCTGCACACATGCACGCTTCTAATGACGTAGAAATTACACGGATAGGTGATTGGTCGGAAAATTCGATATCTGGCGATGCCGGCATGGCCGTTGCGGCCAATCCGAACTAGTCAACAAAAAATATGATTTTCTCCAAAACTGTGCACCGCATGGGAAATCCAGATACAGATCTGAAATCTGCACACATGTGCGCTTCTAACGACGTAGAAATAACTCGGATCGGTGATTGGTCGGAAAATTCGATATCTGGCGATGCCGGCATGGCCGTTTCGGCCAATCCAAACTAGTCAACAAAAATATGATTTTCTCGAAAACTGTGCACCGCATGGGAAATCCAGATACAGATTTGAAATCTGCACACATGTGCGCTTTTTATGATGCAGAAATTACGCGGATCGGTGATTGGTCGGAAAAATCGATATCAGGCGATGCCGGCATGGCCGTTTCGGAAAATACAAACTAGTCAACAAAAAATATGATTTTCTCCAAAACTGTGCACCGCATGGGAAATCCAGATACAGATTTGAAATCTGCACACGCGCACGCTTCTAGTGACGTAGAAATTACACGGATCGGTGATTGGTCGGAAAATTCGATATCTGGCGATACCGGCATGGCCGTTTCGGCCAATCCAAACTAGTCAACAAAAAATATGATTTTCTCCAAAACTGTGCACCGCATGGGAAATCTAGATACAGATTTGAAATCTGCACACATGCACGCTTCTAATGACGTAGAAATTACACGGATCGGTGATTGGTCGGAAAATTCGATATCTGGCGATGCCGGCATGGCCGTTTCGGCCAATCCAAACTAGTCAACAAAAAATATGATTTTCTCCAAAACTGCACCGCATGGGAAACCCAGATACAGATTTGAAATCTGCACACATGTACGCTTCTTACGGCGTAGAAATTACACGGATCGATGATTGGTCGGAAAATTCGATATCTGGCGATGCCGGCATGGCCGTTTCGGCCAATCCAAACTAGTCAACAAAAAATATGATTTTCTCGAAAACTGTGCATCGCATGGGAAATCCAGATACGGATTTGAAATCTGCACACATGTGCGCTTCTAACGACGTAGAAATAACTCGGATCGGTAATTGGTCGGAAAATTCGATATCTGGCGATGCCGGCATGGCCGTTTCGGCCAATCCAAACTAGTCAACAAAAATATGATTTTCTCCAAAACTGTGCACCGCATGGGAAATCCAGATACGGATTTGAAATCTGCACACATGTGCGCTTCTAACGACGTAGAAATAACTCGGATCGGTAATTGGTCGGAAAATTCGATATCTGGCGATGCCGGCATGGCCGTTTCGGCCAATCCAAACTAGTCAACAAAAAATATGATTTTCTCCAAAACTGCACCGCATGGGAAACCCAGATACAGATTTGAAATCTGCACACATGTACGCTTCTTACGGCGTAGAAATTACACGGATCGATGATTGGTCGGAAAATTCGATATCTGGCGATGCCGGCATGGCCGTTTCGGCCAATCCAAACTAGTCAACAAAAAATATGATTTTCTCGAAAACTGTGCATCGCATGGGAAATCCAGATACGGATTTGAAATCTGCACACATGTGCGCTTCTAACGACGTAGAAATAACTCGGATCGGTAATTGGTCGGAAAATTCGATATCTGGCGATGCCGGCATGGCCGTTTCGGCCAATCCAAACTAGTCAACAAAAATATGATTTTCTCCAAAACTGTTCACCGCATGGGAAATCCAGATACAGATTTGAGATCTGCACACACGCACACTTCTAATGACGTAGAAATTACACGGATCGGTGATTGGTCGGAAAATTCGATATCTGGCGATGCCGGCATGGCCGTTGCGGCCAATCCGAACTAGTCAACAAAAAATATGATTTTCTCCAAAACTGTGCACCGCATGGGAAATCCAGATACAGATCTGAAATCTGCACACATGTGCGCTTCTAACGACGTAGAAATAACTCGGATCGGTGATTGGTCGGAAAATTCGATATCTGGCGATGCCGGCATGGCCGTTTCGGCCAATCCAAACTAGTCAACAAAAATATGATTTTCTGGAAAACTATGCACCGCATGGGAAATCCAGACACAGATTTGAAATCTGCACACGTATACGCTTCTAATGACGTAGAAATTACACGGATCGATGATTGGTCGGAAAATTCGATATCTGGCGATGCCGGCATGGCCGTTTCGGCCAATCCAAACTAATCAACAAAAAATATGATTTTCTCGAAATCTGTGCATCGCATGGGAAATCCAGATACGGATTTGAAATCTGCACACATGTGCGCTTCTAACGACGTAGAAATAACTCGGATCGGTGATTGGTCGGAAAATTCGATATCTGGCGATGCCGGCATGGCCGTTTCGGCCAATCCAAACTAGTCAACAAAAAATATGATTTTCTCCAAAATTGTGCACCGCATGGGAAATCTAGATACAGATTTGAAATCTGCACACATGCACGCTTCTAATGACGTAGAAATTACACGGATCGGTGATTGGTCGGAAAATTCGATATCTGGCGATGCCGGCATGGCCGTTTCGGCCAATCCAAACTAGTCAACAAAAAATATGATTTTCTCCAAAACTGTGCACCGCATGGGAAATCTAGATACAGATTTGAAATCTGCACACATGCACGCTTCTAATGACGTAGAAATTACACGGATCGGTGATTGGTCGGAAAATTCGATATCTGGCGATGCCGGCATGGCCGTTTCGGCCAATCCAAACTACTCAACAAAAATATGATTTTCTCCAAAACTATGCACCGCATGGGAAATCCAGATACAGATTTGAAATTTGCACACACGCACGCTTCTAATGACGTAGAATTTATACGGATCGGTGATTGGTCGGAAAATTCGATATCTGGCGATGCCGGCATGGCCGTTTCGGCCAATCCAAACTACTCAACAAAAATATGAGTTTCTCCAAAACTGTGCACCGCATGGGAAATCCAGATACAGATTTGAAATCTGCATACATGTGCGCTTCTTATGACGCAGAAATTACACGGATCGGTGATTGGTCGGAAAATTCGATATCTGGCGATGCCGGCATGGCCGTTTCGGCCAATCCAAACTAGTCAACAAAAATATGATTTTCTCGAAAACTGTGCACCGCATGGGAAATCCAGATACAGATTTGAAATCTGCACACGCGCACGCTTCTAGTGACGTAGAAATTACACGGATCGGTGATTGGTCGGAAAATTCGATATCTGGCGATGCCGGCATGGCCGTTTCGGCCAATCCAAACTACTCAACAAAAATATGAGTTTCTCCAAAACTGTGCACCGCATGGGAAATCCAGATACAGATTTGAAATCTGCATACATGTGCGCTTCTTATGACGCAGAAATTACACGGATCGGTGATTGGTCGGAAAATTCGATATCTGGCGATGCCGGCATGGCCGTTTCGGCCAATCCAAACTAGTCAACAAAAATATGATTTTCTCGAAAACTGTGCACCGCATGGGAAATCCAGATACAGATTTGAAATCTGCACACGTATACGCTTCTAATGACGTAGAAATTACACGGATCGATGATTGGTCGGAAAATTCGATATCTGGCGATGCCGGCATGGTCGTTTCGGCCAATCCAAACTAGTCAACAAAAAATATATTTTCTCGAAAACTGTGCATCGCATGGGAAATCCAGATACGGATTTGAAATCTGCACACATGTGCGCTTCCAACGACGTAGAAATAACTCGGATCGGTGATTGGTCGGAAAATTCGATATCTGGCGATGCCGGCATGGCCGTTTCGGCCAATCCAAACTACTCAACAAAAATATGAGTTTCTCCAAAACTGTGCACCGCATGGGAAATCCAGATACAGATTTGAAATCTGCATACATGTGCGCTTCTTATGACGCAGAAATTACACGGATCGGTGATTGGTCGGAAAATTCGATATCTGGCGATGCCGGCATGGCCGTTTCGGCCAATCCAAACTAGTCTACAAAAAATATGATTTTCTCCAAAACTGTGCACCGCATGGGAAATCTAGATACAGATTTGAAATCTGCACACATGCACGCTTCTAATGACGTAGAAATTACACGGATCGGTGATTGGTCGGAAAATTCGATATCTGGCGATGCCGGCATGGCCGTTTCGGCCAATCCAAACTAGTCAACTAAAAATATGATTTTCTCCAAAACTATGCACCGCATGGGAAATCCAGATACAGATTTGAAATTTGCACACACACACGCTTCTAATGACGTAGAATTTATACGGATCGGTGATTGGTCGGAAAATTCGATATCTGGCGATGCCGGCATGGCCGTTTCGGCCAATCCAAACTACTCAACAAAAATATGAGTTTCTCCAAAACTGTGCACCGCATGGGAAATCCAGATACAGATTTGAAATCTGCATACATGTGCGCTTCTTATGACGCAGAAATTACACGGATCGGTGATTGGTCGGAAAATTCGATATCTGGCGATGCCGGCATGGCCGTTTCGGCCAATCCAAACTAGTCAACAAAAATATGATTTTCTCGAAAACTGTGCACCGCATGGGAAATCCAGATACAGATTTGAAATCTGCACACGCGCACGCTTCTAGTGACGTAGAAATTACACGGATCGGTGATTGGTCGGAAAATTCGATATCTGGCGATGCCGGCATGGCCGTTTCGGCCAATCCAAACTACTCAACAAAAATATGAGTTTCTCCAAAACTGTGCACCGCATGGGAAATCCAGATACAGATTTTAAATCTGCATACATGTGCGCTTCTTATGACGCAGAAATTACGCGGATCGGTGATTGGTCGGAAAATTCGATATCTGGCGATGCCGGCATGGTCGTTTCGGCCAATCCAAACTAGTCAACAAAAAATATGATTTTCTCGAAAACTGTGCATCGCATGGGAAACCCAGATACAGATTTGAAATCTGCACACATGTGCGCTTCTTATGACGCAGAAATTACACGGATCGGTGATTGGTCGGAAAATTCGATATCTGGCGATGCCGGCATGGCCAATTCGGCCAATCCAAACTACTCAACAAAAATATGAGTTTCTCCAAAACTGTGCACCGCATGGGAAATCCAGATACAGATTTGAAATCTGCACACATGTGCGCTTCTTATGACGCAGACATTACACGGATCGGTGATTGGTCGGAAAATTCGATATCTGGCGATGCCGGCATGGCCGTTTCGGCCAATCCAAACTAGTCAACAAAAATATGATTTTCTCGAAAACTGTGCACCGCATGGGAAATCCAGATACAGATTTGAAATCTGCACACATGTGCGCTTCTTATGATGCAGAAATTACGCGGATCGGTGATTGGTCGGAAAAATCGATATCAGGCGATGCCGGCATGGTCGTTTCGGCCAATCCAAACTAGTCAACAAAAAATATGATTTTCTCGAAAACTGTGCATCGCATGGGAAACCCAGATACAGATTTGAAATCTGCACACATGTACGCTTCTTACGGCGTAGAAATTACGCGGATCGGTGATTGATCGGAAAATTCGATATCTGGCAATGCCGGCATGGCCGTTTCGGCCAATCCAAACTAGTCAACAAAAATATGACTTTCTCGAAAACTGTGCACCGCATGCGAAATCCAGATACAGATTTGAAATCTGCACACATGTGCGCTTCTTATGACGCAGAAATTACACGGATCGGTGATTGGTCGGAAAATTCGATATCTGGCGATGCCGGCATGGCCAATTCGGCCAATCCAAACTACTCAACAAAAATATGAGTTTCTCCAAAACTGTGCACCGCATGGGAAATCCAGATACAGATTTGAAATCTGCACACATGTGCGCTTCTTATGACGCAGACATTACACGGATCGGTGATTGGTCGGAAAATTCGATATCTGGCGATGCCGGCATGGCCGTTTCGGCCAATCCAAACTAGTCAACAAAAATATGAATTTCTCCAAAACTGTGCATCGCATGGGAAATCCAGATACGGATTGGAAATCTGCACACATGTGCACTTCTAATGACGTTGAAATAACTCGGATCGGTGATTGGTCGGAAAATTCGATATCTGGCGATGCCGGCATGGCCGTTTCGTCCAATCCAAACCACTCAACAAAAATATGATTTTCTCCAAAATTGTGCACCGCATGGGAAATCCAGATACAGATTTGAAATCTGCACACATGTGCGCTTCTTATGACGCAGACATTACACGGATCGGTGATTGGTCGGAAAATTCGATATCTGGCGATGCCGGCATGGCCGTTTCGGCCAAGCCACACTACTCAACGAAAATATGATTTTCTCGAAAACTGTGCACCGCATGGGAAACCCAGATACGGATTTGAAATCTGCACACATGTGCGCTTCTAATGACGTAGAAATCACTCGGATCGGTGTATGGTCGGAAAATTTGATATCTGGCGATGCCGGCATGGCCGTTTCGGCCAATCCAAACTAGTCAACAAAAATATGATTTTCTCGAAAACTGTGCACCGCATGGGAAATCCAGATACAGATTTGAAATCTGCACACGTATACGCTTCTAATGACGTAGAAATTACACGGATCGATGATTGGTCGGAAAATTCGATATCTGGCGATGCCGGCATGGTCGTTTCGGCCAATCCAAACTAGTCAACAAAAAATATGATTTTCTCGAAAACTGTGCATCGCATGGGAAATCCAGATACGGATTTGAAATCTGCACACATGTGCGCTTCCAACGACGTAGAAATAACTCGGATCGGTGATTGGTCGGAAAATTCGATATCTGGCGATTCCGGCATGGCCGTTTCGGCCAATCCAAACTACTCAACAAAAATATGAGTTTCTCCAAAACTGTGCACCGCATGGGAAATCCAGATACAGATTTGAAATCTGCATACATGTGCGCTTCTTATGACGCAGAAATTATACGGATCGGTGATTGGTCGGAAAATTCGATATCTGGCGATGCCGGCATGGCCGTTTCGGCCAATCCAAACTAGTCTACAAAAAATATGATTTTCTCCAAAACTGTGCACCGCATGGGAAATCTAGATACAGATTTGAAATCTGCACACATGCACGCTTCTAATGACGTAGAAATTACACGGATCGGTGATTGGTCGGAAAATTCGATATCTGGCGATGCCGGCATGGCCGTTTCGGCCAATCCAAACTAGTCAACTAAAAATATGATTTTCTCCAAAACTATGCACCGCATGGGAAATCCAGATACAGATTTGAAATTTGCACACACGCACGCTTCTAATGACGTAGAATTTATACGGATCGGTGATTGGTCGGAAAATTCGATATCTGGCGATGCCGGCATGGCCGTTTCGGCCAATCCAAACTACTCAACAAAAATATGAGTTTCTCCAAAACTGTGCACCGCATGGGAAATCCAGATACAGATTTGAAATCTGCATACATGTGCGCTTCTTATGACGCAGAAATTACACGGATCGGTGATTGGTCGGAAAATTCGATATCTGGCGATGCCGGCATGGCCGTTTCGGCCAATCCAAACTAGTCAACAAAAATATGATTTTCTCGAAAACTGTGCACCGCATGGGAAATCCAGATACAGATTTGAAATCTGCACACGCGCACGCTTCTAGTGACGTAGAAATTACACGGATCGGTGATTGGTTGGAAAATTCGATATCTGGCGATGCCGGCATGGCCGTTTCGGCCAATCCAAACTACTCAACAAAAATATGAGTTTCTCCAAAACTGTGCACCGCATGGGAAATCCAGATACAGATTTGAAATCTGCATACATGTGCGCTTCTTATGACGCAGAAATTACACGGATCGGTGATTGGTCGGAAAATTCGATATCTGGCGATGCCGGCATGGCCGTTTCGGCCAATCCAAACTAGTCAACAAAAATATGATTTTCTCGAAAACTGTGCACCGCATGGGAAATCCAGATACAGATTTGAAATCTGCACACATGTGCGCTTCTTATGATGCAGAAATTACGCGGATCGGTGATTGGTCGGAAAAATCGATATCAGGCGATGCCGGCATGGTCGTTTCGGCCAATCCAAACTAGTCAACAAAAAATATGATTTTCTCCAAAACTGTGCACCGCATGGGAAATCTAGATACAGGTTTGAAATCTGCACACATGCACGCTTCTAATGTCGTAAAAATTACACGGATCGGTGATTGGTCGGAAAATTCGATATCTGGCGATGCCGGCATGGTCGTTTCGGCCAATCCAAACTAGTCAACAAAAAATATGATTTTCTCGAAAACTGTGCATCGCATGGGAAACCCAGATACAGATTTGAAATCTGCACACATGTGCGCTTCTTATGACGCAGAAATTACACGGATCGGTGATTGGTCGGAAAATTCGATATCTGGCGATGCCGGCATGGCCAATTCGGCCAATCCAAACTACTCAACAAAAATATGAGTTTCTCCAAAACTGTGCACCGCATGGGAAATCCAGATACAGATTTGAAATCTGCACACATGTGCGCTTCTTATGACGCAGACATTACACGGATCGGTGATTGGTCGGAAAATTCGATATCTGGCGATGCCGGCATGGCCGTTTCGGCCAATCCAAACTAGTCAACAAAAATATGATTTTCTCGAAAACTGTGCACCGCATGGGAAATCCAGATACAGATTTGAAATCTGCACACATGTGCGCTTCTTATGATGCAGAAATTACGCGGATCGGTGATTGGTCGGAAAAATCGATATCAGGCGATGCCGGCATGGTCGTTTCGGCCAATCCAAACTAGTCAACAAAAAATATGATTTTCTCGAAAACTGTGCATCGCATGGGAAACCCAGATACAGATTTGAAATCTGCACACATGTACGCTTCTTACGGCGTAGAAATTACGCGGATCGGTGATTGATCGGAAAATTCGATATCTGGCAATGCCGGCATGGCCGTTTCGGCCAATCCAAACTAGTCAACAAAAATATGATTTTCTCGAAAACTGTGCACCGCATGCGAAATCCAGATACAGATTTGAAATCTGCACACATGTGCGCTTCTTATGACGCAGAAATTACACGGATCGGTGATTGGTCAGAAAATTCGATATCTGGCGATGCCGGCATGGCCAATTCGGCCAATCCAAACTACTCAACAAAAATATGAGTTTCTCCAAAACTGTGCACCGCATGGGAAATCCAGATACAGATTTGAAATCTGCACACATGTGCCCTTCTTATGACGCAGACATTACACGGATCGGTGATTGGTCGGAAAATTCGATATCTGGCCATGCCGGCATGGCCGTTTCGGCCAAGCCACACTGCTCAACGAAAATATGATTTTCTCGAAAACTGTGCACCGCATGGGAAATCCAGATACGGATTTGAAATCTGCACACATGTGCGCTTCTAACGACGTAGAAATAACTCGGATCGGTGATTGGTCGGAAAATTCGATATCTGGCGATGCCGGCATGGCCGTTTCGGCCAATCCAAACTAGTCAACAAAAATATGAATTTCTCCAAAACTGTGCATCGCATGGGAAATCCAGATACGGATTTGGAATCTGCACACATGTGCACTTCTAATGACGTTGAAATAACTCGGATCGGTGATTGGTCGGAAAATTCGATATCTGACGACCCCGTCATGGCCGTTTCGTCCAATCCAAACTACTCAACAAAAATATGATTTTCTCCAAAATTGTGCACCGCATGGGAAATCCAGATACAGATTTGAAATCTGCACACATGTGCGCTTCTTATGACGCAGACATTACACGGATCGGTGATTGGTCGGAAAATTCGATATCTGGCCATGCCGGCATGGCCGTTTCGGCCAAGCCACACTACTCAACGAAAATATGATTTTCTCGAAAACTGTGCACCGCATGGGAAATCCAGATACGGATTTGAAATCTGCACACATGTGCGCTTCTAACGACGTAGAAATAACTCGGATCGGTGATTGGTCGGAAAATTCGATATCTGGCGATGCCGGCATGGCCGTTTCGGCCAATCCAAACTAGTCAACAAAAATATGAATTTCTCCAAAACTGTGCATCGCATGGGAAATCCAGATACGGATTTGAAATCTGCACACATGTGCACTTCTAATGACGTTGAAATAACTCGGATCGGTGATTGGTCGGAAAATTCGATATCTGGCGATGCCGGCATGGCCGTTTCGTCCAATCCAAACCACTCAACAAAAATATGATTTTCTCCAAAATTGTGCACCGCATGGGAAATCCAGATACAGATTTGAAATCTGCACACATGTGTGCTTCTTATGACGCAGACATTACACGGATCGGTGATTGGTCGGAAAATTCGATATCTGGCGATGCCGGCATGGCCGTTTCGGCCAAGCCACACTACTCAACGAAAATATGATTTTCTCGAAAACTGTGCACCGCATGGGAAACCCAGATACGGATTTGAAATCTGCACACATGTGCGCTTCTAGTGACGTAGAAATCACTCGGATCGGTGTATGGTCGGAAAATTTGATATCTGGCGATGCCGGCATGGCCGTTTCGGCCAATCCAAACTAGTCAACAAAAATATGATTTTCTCGAAAACTGTGCACCGCATGGGAAATCCAGATACAGATTTGAAATCTGCACATACGCACGCTTCTAATGACGTAGAAATTACACGGATCGATGATTGGTCGGAAAACTCGATATCTGGCGATGCCGGCATATCCGTTTCGGCCAATACACACTAAGCCGCAAAAATATGATTTACTCGCAAACTATGCACTGCATAGGAAATCCACTTACAGATTTGAAATCTACACACATGTTGGCTTCTTATGACGTAAGAATTACACGGATCGGTGATTGGTCGGAAAATTCGATATCTGGCGATGCCGGCATGGCCGTTTCGGCCAATCCAAACTAGTCAACAAAAAATATGATTTTCTCCAAAACTGTGCACCGCATGGGAAATCCAGATACAGATTTGAAATCTGCACACATGCACGCTTCTAATGGCGTAGAAATTACACGGATCGGTGATTGGTCGGAAAATTCGATATCTGGCGATGCCGGCATGGCCGTTTCGGCCAATCCAAACTAGTCAACAAAAAATATGATTTTCTCCAAAACTGTGCACCGCATGGGAAATCCAGATACAGATTTGAAATCTGCACACATGTGCGCTCTAATGACGTAGAAATTACACGGATCGATGATTGGTCGGAAAATTCGATATCTGACGACCCCGGCATGGCCGTTTCGTCCAATCCAAACCACTCAACAAAAATATGAGTTTCTCCAAAACTGTGCACCGCATGGGAAATCCAGATACAGATTTGAAATCTGCACACATATGCGCTTCTTATGACGCAGACATTACACGGATCGGTGATTGGTCGGAAAATTCGATATCTGGCGATGCCGGCATGGCCGTTTCGGCCAATCCAAACTAGTCAACAAAAATATGATTTTCTCGAAAACTGTGCACCGCATGGGAAATCCAGATACAGATTTGAAATCTGCACACATGTGCGCTTCTTATGATGCAGAAATTACGCGGATCGGTGATTGGTCGGAAAAATCGATATCAGGCGATGCCGGCATGGTCGTTTCGGCCAATCCAAACTAGTCAACAAAAAATATGATTTTCTCGAAAACTGTGCATCGCATGGGAAACCCAGATACAGATTTGAAATCTGCACACATGTACGCTTCTTACGGCGTAGAAATTACGCGGATCGGTGATTGATCGGAAAATTCGATATCTGGCAATGCCGGCATGGCCGTTTCGGCCAATCCAAACTAGTCAACAAAAAATATGATTTTCTCCAAAACTGTGCACCGCATGGGAAATCCAGATGCAGATTTGAAATCTGCACACATGCACGCTTCTAATGACGCCAAAACTACACGGATCGGTGATTGGTCGGAAAATTCGATATCCGGCTATGCCGACATGGCCAATTCGGCCAATCCAAACTAGTCAACAAAAAATATGATTATCTCCAAAACTGTGCACCGCATGGGAAATCCAGATACAGATTTGGAATCTGCACACATGCACCCTTCTAATGACGCCAAAATTACACGGATCGGTGATTGGTCGGAAAATTCGATATCTGACGACCCCGGCATGGCCGTTTCGGCCAATCCAAACTAGTCAACAAAAAATATGATTATCTCCAAAACTGTGCACCGCATGCGAAATCCAGATACAGATTTGAAATCTGCACACATGTGCGCTTCTTATGACGCAGAAATTACACGGATCGGTGATTGGTCGGAAAATTCGATATCTGGCGATGCCGGCATGGCCAATTCGGCCAATCCAAACTACTCAACAAAAATATGAGTTTCTCCAAAACTGTGCACCGCATGGGAAATCCAGATACAGATTTGAAATCTGCACACATGTGCGCTTCTTATGACGCAGACATTACACGGATCGGTGATTGGTCGGAAAATTCGATATCTGGCGATGCCGGCATGGCCGTTTCGGCCAATCCAAACTAGTCAACAAAAATATGAATTTCTCCAAAACTGTGCATCGCATGGGAAATCCAGATACGGATTTGGAATCTGCACACATGTGCACTTCTAATGACGTTGAAATAACTCGGATCGGTGATTGGTCGGAAAATTCGATATCTGACGACCCCGTCATGGCCGTTTCGTCCAATCCAAACTACTCAACAAAAATATGATTTTCTCCAAAATTGTGCACCGCATGGGAAATCCAGATACAGATTTGAAATCTGCACACATGTGCGCTTCTTATGACGCAGACATTACACGGATCGGTGATTGGTCGGAAAATTCGATATCTGGCCATGCCGGCATGGCCGTTTCGGCCAAGCCACACTACTCAACGAAAATATGATTTTCTCGAAAACTGTGCACCGCATGGGAAATCCAGATACGGATTTGAAATCTGCACACATGTGCGCTTCTAACGACGTAGAAATAACTCGGATCGGTGATTGGTCGGAAAATTCGATATCTGGCGATGCCGGCATGGCCGTTTCGGCCAATCCAAACTAGTCAACAAAAATATGAATTTCTCCAAAACTGTGCATCGCATGGGAAATCCAGATACGGATTTGAAATCTGCACACATGTGCACTTCTAATGACGTTGAAATAACTCGGATCGGTGATTGGTCGGAAAATTCGATATCTGGCGATGCCGGCATGGCCGTTTCGTCCAATCCAAACCACTCAACAAAAATATGATTTTCTCCAAAATTGTGCACCGCATGGGAAATCCAGATACAGATTTGAAATCTGCACACATGTGTGCTTCTTATGACGCAGACATTACACGGATCGGTGATTGGTCGGAAAATTCGATATCTGGCGATGCCGGCATGGCCGTTTCGGCCAAGCCACACTACTCAACGAAAATATGATTTTCTCGAAAACTGTGCACCGCATGGGAAACCCAGATACGGATTTGAAATCTGCACACATGTGCGCTTCTAGTGACGTAGAAATCACTCGGATCGGTGTATGGTCGGAAAATTTGATATCTGGCGATGCCGGCATGGCCGTTTCGGCCAATCCAAACTAGTCAACAAAAATATGATTTTCTCGAAAACTGTGCACCGCATGGGAAATCCAGATACAGATTTGAAATCTGCACATACGCACGCTTCTAATGACGTAGAAATTACACGGATCGATGATTGGTCGGAAAACTCGATATCTGGCGATGCCGGCATATCCGTTTCGGCCAATACACACTAAGCCGCAAAAATATGATTTACTCGCAAACTATGCACTGCATAGGAAATCCACTTACAGATTTGAAATCTACACACATGTTGGCTTCTTATGACGTAAGAATTACACGGATCGGTGATTGGTCGGAAAATTCGATATCTGGCGATGCCGGCATGGCCGTTTCGGCCAATCCAAACTAGTCAACAAAAAATATGATTTTCTCCAAAACTGTGCACCGCATGGGAAATCCAGATACAGATTTGAAATCTGCACACATGCACGCTTCTAATGGCGTAGAAATTACACGGATCGGTGATTGGTCGGAAAATTCGATATCTGGCGATGCCGGCATGGCCGTTTCGGCCAATCCAAACTAGTCAACAAAAAATATGATTTTCTCCAAAACTGTGCACCGCATGGGAAATCCAGATACAGATTTGAAATCTGCACACACGCACGCTTCTAATGACGTAGAAATTACACGGATCATTGATTGGTCGGAAAATTCGATATCTGGCGATGCCGGCATGGCCGTTTCGGCCAATCCAAACTAGTCAACAAAAAATCTGATTTTCTCCAAAACTGTGCACCGCATGGGAAATCCAGATACAGATTTGAAATCTGCACACATGCACGCTTCTAATGATGTAGCAATTACACGGATCGGTGATTGGTCGGAAAATTCGATATCTGGCGATGCCGGCATGGCCGTTTCGGCCAATCCAAACTAGTCAACAAAAATATGAATTTCTCCAAAACTGTGCATCGCATGGGAAATCCAGATACGGATTTGAAATCTGCACACATGTGCACTTCTAATGACGTTGAAATAACTCGGATCGGTGATTGGTCGGAAAATTCGATATCTGGCGATGCCGGCATGGCCGTTTCGTCCAATCCAAACCACTCAACAAAAATATGATTTTCTCCAAAACTGTGCACCGCATGGGAAATCCAGATACAGATTTGAAATCTGCACACATGTGCGCTTCTTATGACGCAGACATTACACGGATCGGTGATTGGTCGGAAAATTCGATATCTGGCGATGCCGGCATGGCCGTTTCGTCCAATCCAAACCACTCAACAAAAATATGATTTTCTCCAAAATTGTGCACCGCATGGGAAATCCAGATACAGATTTGAAATCTGCACACATGTGCGCTTCTTATGACGCAGACATTACACGGATCGGTGATTGGTCGGAAAATTCGATATCTGGCGATGCCGGCATGGCCGTTTCGGCCAAGCCACACTACTCAACGAAAATATGATTTTCTCGAAAACTGTGCACCGCATGGGAAACCCAGATACGGATTTGAAATCTGCACACATGTGCGCTTCTAACGACGTAGAAATCACTCGGATCGGTGTATGGTCGGAAAATTTGATATCTGGCGATGCCGGCATGGCCGTTTCGGCCAATCCAAACTAGTCAACAAAAATATGATTTTCTCGAAAACTGTGCACCGCATGGGAAATCCAGATACAGATTTGAAATCTGCACACACGCACGCTTCTAATGACGTAGAAATTACACGGATCGATGATTGGTCGGAAAATTCGATATCTGGCGATGCCGGCATGGCCGTTTCGGCCAATACACACTAAGCCGCAAAAATATGATTTACTCGCAAACTATGCACTGCATAGGAAATCCACTTACAGATTTGAAATCTACACACATGTTGGCTTCTTATGACGTAAGAATTACACGGATCGGTGATTGGTCGGAAAATTCGATATCTGGCGATGTCGGCATGGCCGTTTCGGCCAATCCAAACTAGTCAACAAAAAATATGATTTTCTCCAAAACTGTGCACCGCATGGGAAATCCAGATACAGATTTGAAATCTGCACACATGCACGCTTCTAATGGCGTAGAAATTACACGGATCGGTGATTGGTCGGAAAATTCGATATCTGGCGATGCCGGCATGGCCGTTTCGGCCAATCCAAACTAGTCAACAAAAAATATGATTTTCTCCAAAACTGTGCACCGCATGGGAAATCCAGATACAGATTTGAAATCTGCACACATGTGCGCTCTAATGACGTAGAAATTATACGGATCGATGATTGGTCGGAAAATTCGATATCTGACGACCCCGGCATGGCCGTTTCGTCCAATTCAAACTACTCAACAAAAATATGATTTTCTCCAAAATTGTGCACCGCATGGGAAATCCAGATACAGATTTGAGATCTGCACACATGCACGCTTCTAATGACGTAGAAATTACACGGATCGGTGATTGGTCGGAAAATTCGATATCTGGCGATGCCGGCGTTGCCGTTTCGGCCAATCCAAACTAGTCAGCAAAAATATGATTTTCTCGAAAACTGTGCACCGCATGGGAAATCCAGATACAGATTTGAAATCTGCACACACGCACGCTTCTAATGACGTAGAAATTACACGGATCGATGATTGGTCGGAAAATTCGATATCTGGCGATGCCAGCATGGCCGTTTCGGCCAGTACAAACTAAGCCGCAAAAATATGATTTACTCGAAAACTATGCACTGCATAGGAAATCCACTTACAAATTTGAAATCTACACACATGTTGGCTTCTAATGACGTAAGAATTACACGGATCGGTGATTGGTCGGAAAATTCGATATCTGACGACCCCGGCATAGCCGTTTCGGAGAATCCAAACTACTCAACAAAAATATGATTTTCTCCAAAATTGTGCATCGCATGGGAAATCCAGATACAGATTTGAAATCTGCACACATGTGCGCTTCTTATGACGCAGAAATTACACGGATCGGTGATTGGTCGGAAAAATCGATATCAAGCGATGCCGGCATGGCCGTTTCGGCCAATACAAACTAAGCCGCAAAAATATGATTTTCTCGAAAACTATGCACTGCATAGGAAATCCACTTACAGATTTGAAATCTACACACATGTTGGCTTCTAATGACGTAAGAATTACACGGATCGGTGATTGGTCGGAAAATTCGATATCTGGCGATCCAATCAGAAGCAAAGACAAAAAATAATAAAAATCTCCCCAATTATCTGGACACCATCCCCGGAGAATCTCTGAAGCGTAAAGAACTGGGCTTCAAGAACCACTACACCAAAAATCGTTCTCTCTATCTATCGTTTCCAACGCCCGCACTGTGTGTAAACATATTAAAGGTATTCATAACCCTTCAGTGCACGCAAATTATAAAAAAAGATAAAAATAAAATGCTGCACGGAGTACATCGCTGATAACCACCAAGAACAATAGTGGCGACAGTATGCACCCTTGACGTGCTCCACGCGCCGTGGCGTAAGTGGTTAGTGTGTCGGATCACTACGCATGAGGTTCCAAGTTCGAATCCCAGAAAACACCAAAAAAGTTTTTTCACGGTCCCACCTCTCGCGAGCGTCTGACAAACATCCGAGAGTATTGTTGTCACGAAAAAAGCTTCTCAAATCGCCGTTCGGATTCGGCATTAAACTGTAGGTCCCTTCCATTCGTGTGAAAAATATAACGCACACAACATGAGTGGTTGCGAGAAGCTAGGCCCTGGCACTTTAAAGAGCTGTTGCGCCAAATATTTGCTTTTTTGTGCTCCACTTTGGACTTCAAAATCCTCCGATACCTTACCAATGTGTAAGACGTGACACTTAACGCCCTCGTATGTAGCTTTGATAATAGCTGTAAGTTTTTCTGGAATGCCTCTCCTGCGCAAGGCCAACCAGATAGGATCTCGATTCAAGCCGTCGAAGCCCTTCGTGAAGTCGATAAACGGCAAATGTAGCGGAAACCTGTACTCAACGCATTGTTCGAATGTGATCCGTAAGGTGTTTATGTGGTCGATGCAGAAGGGTCCAGCGCGAAAGCCTGCCTGTTCGACGTCGAGAGTTGAATCGTAATGCTCTTTGATTCGTTCCACAATTATTCTAGCTGTTATTTTGGGTACGGCTGGAACAACGCATATACCTCTCCACCTTCCGCATTCTGTCAAGTTTCCCTTTTTCGGAAGTTTAATGATCATCCCCCTTTTCCACTTCTGCGGAAATTGTTAACTATCCCAAGCTCTCCATATTAGAGGGTGCAGCAGATCTACCGATGTATTTGGTGCCGCTTGAAATACTTCGGCAGGGATGCCATCAATATCCACCGCCTTGTTCTTCTTGAGGGACTTGGTTGCTGTTATTATTTCAGTTTTACTGGGAGGTACGGTGCGAATTCGGAAATTTGTTGCTTCAGACTGCTCATTCGAATTCGAGATCATACCGCCATCGTCTAAGTGGTTTAGCACTGAAGCAAAATGTTCTCTCCATCTCCCGAGCTGGTCCTCATCCGATATCAGAAGGTTAGCGTGTAGGCTTTTCACTGGGTGTTGTTTGAAGTTCCGACCACCAGTCAGCTCCTTGGTGATGCTATAAATAGTGAATTGATGTGCTGACGTTTGTCACGTCTCACACTACCCTGAACTTTTTCTTCTTCGCACGGTATTGGACTTCTAGCCCTGTTCTCTCTATTACTGAGGCTGCTGCAATCCGAGCCTTGATTGCTGTACGCTCATCGATCCGTCTCCAGGTGTCTGGAGATAGCCATGTGCGATCGTTTTTCTGCCGTTTACCGACATAGGTGCGTGCCCCAGCTGTAAAAGCATTTTTCACAGCATTCCAGTGCTCATCCATGCGCTCTTGCATTGCGCTGCTGATTGCTTCTGCTTCTGAAGCAAGGTGGTCCCTGAACTGTTGGCGCACTTGGGGAACCTTGAGTCTGTCGATATTAAACCTGGTGATGTTAAATAAGTTTGAGCGGTTGCTATTGACGGGTGCAGTACGAAGGCGTATATGAGCTAACATAAGATGGTGATCTCATTCTAGCCCATGTCAGCTCCACGTCTGTTTCGGACATCCAGAAGACAATTTCTAAAGCGACGGCTGATCGCAATGTGGTCGAACTGGTTGGACGTTCGCTGCCTATCAGTAGAGACCCAACTGATATTATGGCAGGTGTTATGCTTAAGCAACATGCCTCCAATGACTAAGCGGTTGGTATTGCAGAAGTCCGCAAACCGCTCACCGTTATCATTACGGTCTCCAACGCCGTGAACTCCCATCACGTGTTTAAGCATAGTGTTGTCGCTACCCCATCACCGTTACGATGTCCCCATTAGGCATTTGATTGTAGACGGCGGCTAGCTGGCTATAAAAATTGTCATTTTCATCTGTCGCGTCTTGAGTCGGAGCATAACACTGAATGATAGTAATTTTTCTTCCTCTGCTGTGGAACCTAGCCGTTAATATGCGGTCCCTGTGAGGTATGCACGATATGAGGCTTTCTCGTGCTGTTGGAGTTAGCACCAGTCGAACTTTGGATGCCCGTGTACTTCTACCTCGTTTACCAGAGTAGAGCATGACAGTGCGTTTTGTTGGGGAGATGTATTGCCCAGCATCGGACCATCTTATCTCGCTCAGCTCTAAGATGTCTATTTTATACCGTGCGAATTCTCGTTCCATTTGGAGGAATCTGGCGTTATATGACCCTTCCTGGAGTGAGTCCAAGAGCGTCTTAACGTTCCAGAATCCGATCGTTGTCCATGTTCGATAGCCAAAGGTCGTGATCAAATTATAACACAGCTTCTGTGTACGAACGCTCAGCTCTTTCTTTGGACTAATAGTTTTGGCTTGGTTAAGTAAACCACCTTATACATGGAAAATATTCATAATGAATCACGTACAATTACAATGCAAAGTGAAGCCTTGTCCTATCAGCATATAACCAGCTGATTTAGCAACAAGAGTTCTTTTGCCAGTAGATCTTCAATCGAGAGAATGATCCTTCCTTTACCAAAATTCGCTTGGATCGCGTTGGAAACACCTGAATCGAAAGGAACTATAACGAAAATTTATTAAAGCTAATCTTACCACGCGGATGCCCAATATTGGAACTATAATAGAAAGATGTTCGCCATGGTTGAAGGCATTACATGTACTTTGCTACGTACGACAACAGCTTTTTTACACAATACCAATCCACGATTAAGGAAAGCATTTTTTTTTTGGTCCTTTTTTGGTTCCACGTGAACCAGCCGTTGGCAAAAAATCTTTAGATTGTGTTAAACGGTGGGGAAGGGTAAAGATTTTAAATCACCACTTTTTTCAGCTATGGAAAGAGGACTACCTCCAAGAATTACACAAATGGTACAAATGGAAATTATCCTTAAAAAAATATCTCACTCAACGATTTGCTAGTAATAAGGGGGAGAATCTCCCCCGAATGAATGGCGATCAAGCCGCACTATCAAGGTTCATCCTGGCTACGATTATAGAGTTCGTGCTGTCGACATTAGGACACAAAATGGTGCAATAACACAATCAATTCCAAAGCTTTGTGTATTATTACTCAAACTTTCATTTTTTAAAACTTTTTTCGACGTTTATAAAGGGTGTCCGCCGGGAAGGTATACTACTTTGTTTGTTTATAATTTTTGATTAAATGAAAGAGAATGGATCTTATATTGATAAATGTTTTATTTAATGTCGGCAATTATGTATGGAATACAATATCAGGTAAATGTCCGCCTCTGCTAGTCTCACAAATGCGAGCCCTTTTGAGCACATTTTTCATTACATTCTCACACATTTCACGCGGTATTTCATTAATTTCATCACGAATATCTAGTTAGAGTTGCTCAAGAGTTGCTGGTTTGTTTGCATAAACCTTGCTTTTCAGATATCCCCACAAAAAGAAGTCAGGAGCAGTCAAATCAGGCGACCGTGGAGGCCAATCAACATCACCATTTTTTGAAATAACTTGTTGTGGAAAGAGGTCTCGCAGTAATTCCATTGTAATCCTGGCTGTATGCGATGTGGCACCGTCTTGTTGATACCACATGTTAATCAAGCCCAAAGCATGCAGTTGTGGCATTAAAAAGTTTTCAATCATATCACGATATCGCTCCCCATTCACAGTTACCGTTACGCCGTTTTCATTTTCAAAGAAGTAAGGTCCAATGATTCCTCCTGACCAAATTGCACACCAGACTGTTACTTTTAATGGATGCAAAGGTGACTGATGAATAATTTGAGGGTTTTCCATTGCCCAGAACCGACTATTCTGTTTATGCACATATCCATTCAAATGAAAATGTGCCTTTGTTCTTTGAAGACCAAGCTCCTGAGCACGGCGTCGAATTGAGGTTGATGGATTGTTTTGAACACTTCCTTGAACAGCAGTAATGTTTTCAGCCGATCTTGCAGTACGTTGTGGCCCATGCTTGGGCCTATCACCTACAGACCCTCTTTCTTCGAAATCATTCACTACACGATAAATAGTGCGTTTTGTTGGCACGTTGTTTCTCCTAAAAATTTCACGTAACTTTCTCATCGTCACAGTAATCGATGATTGATTTTGATAAAATGTTTTAACGATTAAAACACGTTGGTTTATCGAATATTTTTCCATAATAAATTTGCCACGTGTCTACTTCACGACTGCCAAATATGAACTGTCAAAACTAATGTTTACCAAAATGGCGGCAAAACAAAGTAGTATACGTTCCCGGCAGACACCCTGTACTAAGATGAAGAATATAATTTTAATGAAGATACTCTTATTGCACTGATTTTAAAAGGAATATACGCTTAACCCTGGATGATTTTGCATATTTTACGCACACTAAAGTTATGCTTAGTCAAATCGACGAAGTCCACCTTAAAGCCTACCTACTGCCTAAACTATGGTAACCTGGAACCTGAAATTAGTAAACAAAACTCTTAAACGTATTTTTAATAGAATGAATTAGATTTATTAAAAATCCGGATGTTTTTACCTTACTTAAAATAAAAATTAAATTTGTCAGTCCATTTTGTTTCGCAGTCATTACTTTAAAAAATATATATATAAATAAAAAAAATAAAGTAGTTGTTCTTATATGATGGCAGCGCCTTTGTCATGATATCAATTACCATCTCTATTGTGCCTATGTTTTGTAAACAAACTTCAAACTTTTTGAATAAATCTCGTACAAAATGATGACGCACATCAATATGTTTTGTTCTAGCTCGGTAACCTGTAGTTAATGCTAGAGATACTGCACTTTGATTATCGCAGAATAGATCGAAGTCCTTTGAAGAATTTTGAAAGAGTTTCTTCTCTAAACCTCGAAGCCAAGCTCCTCCCTGCATCGCCATACTCATTGCCATATATTCGCCACAGTAGATTGCTTTTTGGACGAGCATGATACAGAACCACTTCCAACTTTGAAGACGTTTCCCTTAATAAATTTGGCGCAACAGCTCTTCAAGTACCAGGACCTAGCTTCTCGCAACCACTCATGTTGTGTGCTTTTACTACTACAAAAATAGTCACACAAAAGTTACCCTTCGTCGTTTCGACGAACTTACATGTAAAAAAAAGACATTTCTAAAGCTCGCTGGATAACATAACATATGTCTGCTTACTTAGGGGAAACCACCACCAACTGACGTTGTACGGGCAGGGAGCCGAAGATGTTGGATAGTTTAAATTGTATTAAATAAAATTGTATTAAATTGTACAAAATAAAAGAGGTATTCGTCGATTCGACGAAGCATACCCATCCAGGGTTAAAAACTTTATTTGTGCGAGGATCAAGTCGGAGGGGATATATCATTTCTAAATTATTCACATCCGATTTTCGGAGAGGCTTACACTTCTGTAAACTAGACCTTACAGTTCTTGAGATATTCTTGTCTGGACATCGAACATAATACATTAATTGTTTAATTGTTTATTTATTTACCACGAATGGAGAACAAAATCTTCTGGTTACAAACATTAATTCACTTAAAACTACGTAAAAAAAATTAACATTAGTTATTCAATGCATTGAGAACCAATCTCTTAAACGGAGCCCTACTAATGCATATGCCAACTTCTTCACAAATTGAATTAAAAAGAATTAGAGAGCGAGTAATAGGTTCGTTAATTCTATAATTGGTTCTATAAGTAGGAATATAAAAAATGTGATTTCTATTTCGCAAAATTCTTTCTGGAACATAAAAAGATGAAAATGAAAGCAAATCAATGGAGTTGATATGAAAAGATGCTATATCTTAAATGAATAAAATGCATAGAGCATCCCTGCGGCATTCTAAACTATTCATAGCAATCAGAGCACACCTTGATGAGTAATTTGGCAAATCGTTAGACCAATTTAATTTTCTTAGGGCATAACGCGTAAATTTCTTTTGTATTCTTTCTATACGCAAGCTATTATATTTATAGAACGGTGACCAGACTACACAACAATATTTCAGCATAGGAAGCACTAACGAACAAAACATAGTCTTTAAAGTATAAGCATCGTTAAATGCAACAGAATTGAATTACCTTTGCAGACAATGTAGTCAATATGAGCACTAAAATCAAACTTATGGTCAAAGATTACACCAAGATCTTTGACTTGAGTTACCCTGAGCAAACATCTATTAAAAAAAGTGTAGTTACAACTGATGACGTTACGTAATCTGGTTGCACTAAAGATTTTACATTTAGAAAAGTTCAATTCAAGATGATTATAATTACACCATGTAAGAAAACAATCAATATCGGACTGCAAGTTAATGCAGTCATGCATTAAAGCAACAGAATGGAAAATCTTTACATCATCAGCATACATAAGACATCGAGAAAACTTAAATACTGAAGGTAAATCATTTATAAAAATAGTAAAAAGAAGTGGACCCAAATGGCTTCCCTGAGGTAAATCAGATACAACTTCAATGAAATCAGACGAATGACCATCAATCCGCACCGTCTGTCTCCTATTAGATAAATAGGATCGTAACCATTTTAAAAGCGTGTCATTGATTCCTAGCTTAAACATTTTTTGAAGCAGAAGACCGTGGTGCACTCGATCAAAAGCTTTGACGAAGTCTGTGTATAAAACATCGACTTGTTTACCTTTTTCCATTTCATCAAGGCAAAATTGGGAAAAAAGAACCAAATTTGTACAAGTTGAACGACCTTTGACAAAACCATGCTGAGCAGGTGACAACATCTCTTTAAGTGAGAAATACAATCTTTCGGTCACTAGTTTCTCAAACACCTTAGGAATCACTGATAACTTGGAGATAGGCCTATAGTTTGATACTACTTGTTTAAGACCGCTTTTATAAATAGGAGTAATGAACGACACTTTACATTCATTGATGAATACACCCGACGAAAGAGACTTATTAAACATCAACGCCAAGGCAGAGCAAAGAGGGACAGCACATCGTGACAGAAGCAAAGGGGAAATTAGGTCAAAACCAGCTTTCTTTCCAGAGTCAATGCCACTTAAGCAGTTTAAAACGTCTTGATCCGAAAAATACAGTGAAGCAACGTGTACTCTAGAAACAATATTGGCATACATACTTTCAATATCTGGAATATTAGCCGAATTATAGGAAGATTGAAAAAATTTCGCGAAAAGCTGACAGGTAGATTGAATATCATTAGATAAGTCACCACATTGCGGAAAAGTCAGATCCTTCCGTTTCGAATTTAGGTAACACCAAAAAGACTTACTATTCCTTTTATATTCGATTCCATTGAAGCTATATATTGGCGGTATAAGAATTTATCAAGGAATTCGTACTCTTTTCTTAGTTGAATAAATCTTGCCGGATCATCAGAATTACCAGTCAATTTTGAGCGTTTAAATGCTTTAACTTTCACATTTTTTAAATTAATGAGCCTTTTGTTATGCCATGGAAATTTGAAACGCGATTTCCTAGTAGAAACAGGTACAAAAAGATCAATTCCATTAGCTAGAACTTGTTTAAAGATGGAATACATATCTTCCAAGGATTTACCTTCAAAAATATCGCTCCAGTTTAAGGCAGAAAAGAAATCTTTTAGACCCGGGAAGTTGGCATTTGCATAGTTATAAGACCTTAACTTATTATTAATGCTTGGGTTACAAGAAGAATAATTGTAGTAGCTCAAATGCAATAGTAGAGCTTTATGATGAAAAGAATTGTTTGTTAAGGGAAAATCAGCTGCTTGAATATTAAATTTAAACTCATTATTAATGAAAATAAGATCTAAAATCCTACCGAAGTCATTTACAACATTACAAATACAAAATACAAATATTTGGCGCAAAAGCTCTTTAAAAAGCCAGGGCCTAGCTTCTCGCAACCACTCATGTTGTGTGCGTTATATTTTTCACACGAATGGAAGGGACCTACAGTTTAATGCCGACTCCGAACGGCGATTTGAGAAGCTTTTTCGTGACAACAATACTCTCGGATGTTTGTCAGACGCTCGCGAGAGGTGGGACCGTGAAAAAACTTTTTGGTGTTTTCTGGGATTCGAACTTGGAGCCTCATGCGTAGTGATCCGACACACTAACCACTTACGCCACGGCGCCCACACATTATTTATCTGAAATAAGTTCAGAGATGTGAGTGAATAAACGACTAAAGATTCAGCATCCTTGGTTACGTTAAAGGGAACTAAAATGTTTTCTTCCTTTATGTAACACCAGTCAATATCACTGATATTAAAATCAACAAAAATACACGGATACTGATCAATCGTAAATTCACTCACTAGATTAACAATATTTGATATATGTATCGAATAAATATCTAGCCCACTCGATGATCGAATGTAGCTAGCAATGAAAAAAAATGTTTAACAGAAGTTTTAAAGCTAACATGTACACATAATTGTTCAATACCGTCTGAATCATTATCCAAACACAACCGTTTACTATCAAAAGTACTTCGAACAGCGAATAGCACACCTCCTCCACGATCCCAACCAAGTAAAGGTGAACGATGCTTCCGGTAAACCAAATAGGAGGCATCAAACAGCTCAGCCGATAATATGTCTGGTTTTAACCAGGTCTCAACAATGATAATAGCATCGTACTCATGTAGCGAAGAAGAACTGAACTGCTGATTTGTCTTAGTTCGCAAACAGCCAGCATTATGAAGATAGATGCACAATTCAGAAAGGCAATCTGATGAGGAGGAGCTTGGAGAATTAAAAGTAGCAGCAACACGACGATTATTTACATGATCACTCAAGCTTTGTTGACAAGCAGTTCCACAAACAGGAGCAACAGGTAAGGAAAGGCTTTTAACTATGCTTTCACGGTAGTGGGCTTTATGCCCACCTCGTTTTTTGGTTGAAATTTGAATAAACGGATACGCAGTCCATTTAACCATACTTCCGAATTGAGAAAGATAGTTAATAAATTGTCAGGAACACCAAGTTTAAAATTCACGTATTTGAGGGAACTCACATCGATTCCAGCTTTGACCAATTTAATGCAAATCAAAGACGACGAGCTTACCCCAAATGCAGCAGAGACATAATCCAACACAGTCTGAGAAGATGTTGTCGGCTTAAATGAAGATAAATGAAGCCATTTATAGTGTTGTATGACTTCCAGATTCACGCCAACAGCCGAATTTCTGCTTGTACCAATAATTGTTTTCCTACGATTTCTCGACCGTTTTTCTGTTGCAGAGCGCCATGGATTTGCATTATCAGATTCAGTACCTGATTGCACTGGGCGCAAATTAATAGCAGCAGTAGCAGCGGGGGAAGACGGACCAACAACCGGAGCAGCAGAAGATTCAGTACCTAAGTGCACTGAAGGCAAATCAATAGAAGCGGTAACAGCGGGGGAAGACGATCCAACGCCAGGGACAGCAACGGGGGCGATAGTACCGAGCTCTTTGGACAAACCATTGTCAGTACCAGAAGTACCGACGGGGGGCGACGATTAAGCGGCAGCATCAGCAGCAGCGGTAGGTAATTCTTGAGCAGCAGCACTAGCCATCGAAGCAGTTGTCAGCGATTGCTTAACAGTACCGAGCGAGGAAAGTGATGCTTTAGAATTTTTCTTTGCTTTAGCGACAACAACAACATTGCTGGGACTAAGTTGCACATTTTTCACAGCGCGACTGCTCCGTGTGCCAGCAGCTTTGACGATTGCGGGAGAACTTAGGCCAAGTGCATTGACCTTCGAAGAGATCTGAGAGCGAGTAATGATTTTATTTTTATCACTGGTAGCAATGTTTGCAATGCTTGCGCAAGAAACTAGATTTTTTATTTCGATAATTTCTGAATGCAATTGTTCGATTTTCGAAAGTTCGGTGTCAATCGGTATCATATTGCACTGCGGGCATTGCGTAGCTGCCATGGTAAACGAAATATGAATTACAATAAAAATAAAAACTACAGCATAAAAGAAAAAGCACGACCAATTGCTGTGACGATCAGCTTCACTGATCATGACATTATTTGATAATATTAATTTTGTGGCTTCTTTTTTGAGGGGTTCTATAAATATATGTACATACTAACTAAGAAACCCCATTGCTCGCCTTTGTTCACTCACCCTTCTGTCATTTTGTTCTACATCTCAAGCTATAGGTATGAAATTAGTTAGCATTTTCATCAATAGACATTTCTGGTGCCTTTAAAAAAAACTTATCTTGAAGGTGGCTGGTGTTCTCGATTATATAAAGACGTATGCAGTCTAAATACCGTCAAAAAGATCTTTTAGAGAAGAATCCATTTTCTTTCCAATTCAACATTTGAAATGTTCGGTTTTGGTAAAGTTCTACCTTAAACAATGTAAATCCTCCTGCTCTATCTTCAGATGGACGTGATCCACAAATTTAAAAGCAAAAACTATAGAAATAAAGGACTTTTGAATATACTACGACAAATAAGCCTGATTTCAATAATGGAAATATTTGTAATTTTGTAAGCTTGCAACGGTTTCATTTCAAACTATTATTTCCTATTTTTCTACACGTCCTGAAGGAGCAACCATATGGATCATGTGGATGAGGCCTACTTACATTATCCTAGAGAGACTCTAAGTTCATGTTCTACAGATTGGCAGGCTTTTAGCATTAAATCTAACCACTGCAGGAGTCTGCACTAGCAGCCAAACACTTAATTATATACGAATTTGTCAGTGGTTAATTGTCCATTTGTCGCGAACATACGTGTGTCAAGTAAGCCGTTACATTATCTGAAGCTCCTTTGCGCGTTATTGTACTTATTAGCTTCCGCGTTGTTTCACTATTGCTTCCCTAATAAAACACATGAATGCCAATGTTAGCAATTTGTTTCTTAATAGTTTCTATTTACCATATATTTCAACTGAAAATAAAACCATGTGCAATTATTAAGATGATAAAGCAAAACTCTTCGGAAATAATGTGACATCTATCACTCATTTGCGTGCACATAAAGACTAGCTAATAAAAGCCCCATTATCACAAACATATAACTGCACGCCAGCTTTCAATAGAACGCACATTGGGCACTCAGTTTTTTGATGAACTGCCGATCATCAACATGAGAAAGCTACTACACGTGACTCTATTTCTTGGCCAATTGCTAGGTCCATTTGCAAAGGATTATGAGAGCTCCTTAGCCCAAGCGAATATTTACTACCAACGGCCGTGAGTGTACTTAAATAAATATTAAAAGAAAGTTATGAATTTTGTAATTACCAGCCTCCGATTAGGTGGTTCGGAGGAGCTACAAATGAAGGATGTAGAGCAGTTGGAAGATAAAAAGGACATTAAGGTAATTATTCATGGTTACTTTGGTAATAGGGGACATTCTGCAATAGTTCCCGTCAGGAATGGTGAGTAGGTATAACGGATATATACTTTGAAGCTTGCCAATAATTGCCATGTAGCATATCTATCGCAAGGAGTTGACAACGTCTACATGGCCGACTGGGAAAGAGCTGCATCGCATGACTACCCAACATCTAGAAGTCTGATCTCACAAGTGGCACTGCGTTTCGGAAGCATCCTTTCGGAGTTCATGGCGTAAATTAAAATGACACCGCTACCATATGTCAGTCTAATAAGATCTCTCACAGAAAACATGAAATTGATTCTGACGAAGTGCATGTGATTGGTCATAGCTTAGGAGCGCATATTGCTGGAGGTGTTGGTCGTCACTTCAATGGGACACTAGGACGAATAACTGGGCTTGATCCAGCTTTGCCACTTTTTACTCCACAATCTAAGGATGGCCTTCGGTCTAGCGATGCAAAGTTCGTGGATGTGATTCATACAGACTATCCAGTATTTGGAGATCGAACTCCTCGTGGGCAAGTGGATTTCTATCCAAATTATGGACGAGCACCACAACCAGGGTGTAATGATGCTGACCTTAGGAGTCTTAGTGAGTTGATCGCTTGAAATGCCCCAAAGTGAGTTAATTTTTTTTTGTAGCTTCCTGCAGTCATTTTCGAGCAGTTCAGTTGTATGCCGAGTCCATTGGAATGCCTAGGAATTTCCCAGCAATACCATGTTCATTACCTGATATTCGATTTCATTATGTACACCAATGTTGGAGAGCAGCAAGTTTGAACACCACTGTTATGATGGGTGAATATCTCCATAGGAGGTGAATTGCGAAAGTGGTGTGTGTATATACTTAACGATTTAATCAAATTAAAACCATTTTAGTGCCATCGGGCAATATTTCTTGGAAACTAGTTCAGCGCCACCTTATGGATTTGGTGATAACTCCGAAATTTATAAATATGCATAGTTCATACCACAACCTCAGCTAATGCTGACAACAAAATAGGTAAAGGTTTAAGTATAAGATAAACTCAGCACTAAACAAGAGTAGCCCTTTTACGGTTTGGTTGGTGGAAAATTATTGATTGTATGATTTGATGAATACAGTCGTCGGTATAATTATTCGAACAGTGGAAAAATGCGCATACATTCAACAGATTTCACAGCAATAGCAATATGAACACAAAAGTAAAAATAAATAAAAAAAAGAAAGGCTTATCTCCGTATTGATTTAAAAAAACTAAATTATTTGCAGAACTCTAGAGTAGGACAAACAGTAGTGCCTACACTTGTGGTTGGTTGGTGCATTCTGAAGCACAAATGATAAAATTTAGTTGAATATAGAACCAATATAGAATATTTTCCTGGAGAATTAAAGTACAGAGAAGTATGATGCACAGTGAAGTGACGAACGGATATGCTCACTGTTGTTTAGTAATATTAATAAAATACTGAAATACTGAAATAATGTTGTTGCAGCCTGTGGCCAGCTCAGATATTATTATTGCTTTACTGCTTTTCTTTACCCGCAACATATATCGTCGCATCTCTATAAAAAAAGTTTCCTCTCCCACTAACTATCTGTCTAGATAGAACCAAATATTAGACATTGCCTGTAAATTGTGAGACTCTTGGCAAAGAAATTTTGCGTTAAAGAATGGAATATTCGGATCATGGACATTTTATACATATATTTTTTTAAATTTTGTTTGTAAAAAACAAATAAAAAAGGAAAAAAACAAAACAGACTAGTGAACATTCAACAAACTCGTATTGAAAAAAAGTAGAATAAAATTAGAAACGAATAAATAGAAAAGGATTGCAACCAGTTTTCGTATAAACGGTGGATTTCGAAACCTTATAAATGTATCATGAAATCTGAGGAGATTTTAAAGAGATTCAGTGATACCCCTGATTTCAGTTCGGTGGCAAGGTAGTATTTTCCTCTTGAATAAAGTGTGCCCGAAATTGGACGCGGCGGATGCCGGAAGTAGTTTTAAAATAAAACTACAGCTCTTGCATTCAAGTTCAATGATTATTATCGAATTTAAAAGTAGGCATTTTGTAGTTAAATATGAAAATTAAACACGATCTGGTTATTTTAACAAAATTCTCAATGACGTATTCGCAGATAATCTGATCAATTTGTCCGAAAACGCGTCCGATTTTATTTTTCAGTTCAGCAGTTGTGATTGTGGATTTAAAGTATCCCCGCAAAAAAAAAAAAACGTGGGGGTTAAATCAGAAGATGTGGGCGGGTAATTGACATCCGATCGCCGTTAGATTAAACACTGTGGAAAGCCCTCCTCCTACGACTGCACGACATCTGGTACCGTTCTGTTGGAACAACATTTCGATGTCCACACCTTCCAATTGGTGCAAACGAAACTCCGAGAGCTTCATTTTTGAAGATCCCAGCAAACGAATTAAAAACAACGACCTTTGGATTTGTACGTGAAATGTTCGAACCTTAATAGACCACAGGCAGCCGTTTCCACAAGCTCCTTTACAAAATATACGAGTAATGTCCTAAATACGACGTTAAAAGAGTATTTGGCGATTTCAACACTACAGGAAAGGAGGACGTTTTTGGTAGGGCAGTCAGTATGTAAATATAGCCTACACGATACAATGTCTAAAGAGGAACTAAGGCTAATTGATTTCGCTGTCTAGCGAAAAGTTACTATTACAAGCACATGGTTTCCTAATCTCAATATTCACTAGCAGTCATGGCGGTCTAATGATCATGCAACGATCAACCAAATTGATCGTATTGCGATCGACGCAAGACATGCCTTCAGTATTCTAGATCTCCGAATATACCGAGCTTAGACTCGGAGCATGGACTTGTTCTAGCCAAGGTATGAATGCGGATGTACCAAACAGAGTAACAAAGAAGAATAACTGTGAGAAAATCGAATGTCTAAAAGCTAAAATTGCAAGAGACCACCAGAGTCTTCGTTGAACCACCACCACCGGCATCAAGCGCCGAAGACCAGTGGCAACGCTGCCAGCATGTCACCAGAAACACCGGAACTGATGTGCTGGGTTTTGTCCGACAAACACTGCGAAACGCTTGGTTTGACGAAAAATATCAGCGAGGTTATGCAGTAAAACAAGAGGTATATAAAGCGGGGATGCAAGGGCGGACGAGAGCTGCTCGTGAGATCTACGAGCAGAAGAACATGGGAAGCGCGCGATCGGGAATATTGAGACCTTATACTCCAGGAACAATGTACGGAAGTATTACTAAAAAGGTAAAAGGAACGTGTCAGAGGAGCAAAACTCGTACAGAAACCTGTAGAGAGGAAAGTGAAAACCTCGTAGTAGAATCATTGTCGGTGATGAAAATATGGAAAACCTACTTCTGCAGGCTGTATAAAGGCGACGAAGACCAACATCTCGCTGTCAGGCAGAATGAACCATTCAACATAAACGTTGATAGTCAAAATGTCCGTCCACCTGGGCAAAGCGAAGTGATAATACCAATAACAAAGCTGAAATTCAATAAGGCTCCTGGACATGACGGCTTACCGGTCGAACTTTACAAGGCAGCTGGTAATGAATCGGTATAGGGTATATACCAACTCATCTCTAAGATTTGGTTAGACGAATGCATGCCTGATGAATGGAATATCAGCACCGATTGCCCAATCCACAAAAAAAGAACCCTCTTAACTGCGCAAATTATAGAGGCATCAGTCTCCTCAACATCGCATACAAGATCTTTTCTGCGATATTATGTGAACACCTGAAGCCATTTATCAACAGCCTGATTGGCCTCTGTCATTGCGGTTTCAGGCCAGGAAAGTCCACCATATAAAACCCAAGAAGTCCGAATTGATACTCATCATCTCTTTGTCGATTTCAAGACCGCCTATGACAGCATCTATGCAGAAGAGCTATATAAAGCCATGTCTAGTTTTGACATTCCTGCCAAACTTGTTCGTCTGTGCAGGATGACGATGGAGAAAGCCTGCTGCTCCATCAAGGTCGATCATGGCCGAGACCTTTGATGTCAAAAAAGGTTTTAGACAAGGTGACGCGCCGTCATTTAACTTTTTTTTTATTGTACTTGAATGGATTATGCGGAACTCACAAGCCAACACCAGAGGCACAATCTATCAAAAGTCCGCAGAACTGCTTGCATATGCCGAATATATGTATATTATTGGAGGAACCCAGCGTGCTGTCACCGATGCTAAATGAGGCTAAAACCAAGTACATACATATGTGCTGGCAACAAGAAGGGACAATTAATACTGACGAATTGGACAGAACGTCACACTGGGCAGCTACAACTTCGAAGTAGTAAGGGGCTTTGTCTACCTTGGCTCGTTCTGAAAAAGAACACCAGCGCAGAACGCTTGTCAATCGCTGTTTTTTTTTTTTTTGGCTATTCAGGCAATTCAACAGTAAAGCTCTATCTCGAACAACTAAGGAGACTCCATATAAGACCCTGATCATCCCAGTCCTGCTTTACAGCGGTGAAACGTGGTCTTTATTGAAACCGGATGAAGATATCCTTGGTTGCTTCGAGAGAAAATTTTTTCGTAAGATATTCGGTCCTTTTTGCTTCGACGGGTTTTGGAGGAGAAGATTCAATGACGACTACGAGTATACGAGCTGTACAGTGACATCGACCTAGTGAAAAAAGCACCAACGCTCCGCCCGGCAGAGTTTTCGAATCTAACCCGAAGAGAGAACACAGTAGAGGGCCTCCTCAAGTTCAAGGGGACTTCTACCAGGGTTGGTTGAAGGCAATAAGAAATGGAGAGGCTTGGTGATTGAGACCCAGGTTAACCCCGAACTGTAGCGCCACCTAACTAAGTAAATCCTTCCTTTTATTTGTTGGAGATAAATGTCTAATTTCTGAGTTCGATACCGAATTGACGTTCTCTAGTTTTCGGCGACACTTACCTCCACCCTGGCGATATTCTCGTCAGACCTTACACTACATTGATAAACATTAGGACGTTGCATCAATCACCGAACCAGTTTCCTCAAATTTCTTGATCAAACGCCGAAGGGAGGAGTCATTCAGTACTCTTCACTGAAATTGAACCGAGCTTGCGAATTATTTCAGCAAAATTTTTCCTATTTTTATTTACTCATTTATTCAATATTCATCAAAACATTGAACAATCTGTATTGTGTTGATTACAAATATTTCTTAAGAACATTTTTTTTTTTTGAAAATATCCCTTCTCATTGCAAGGTCAACCTCATTGCAAACAGAATTATAAAGCATTAGAAAACGAGTAATTGGTTAATTTGTTCGACGATGTACCTGTTTCCTCTTAGGAATATACCAAAAAAAACTAGCTAAGTAGCTCGGCTGAATTAATAGTACCAAGATGTCTTTTAAGAAAATAACGCATTGAGTTTGTGTGCGACTTTTTTTTTTTAAGGTAAGCTGGGGTTATAAGAGAGGACGCCGTGGCTCAAGTGGTTAGTATGTCGGATCACTGCGCGTGTGGTTCCATTTTCGAATCCCAAAAAACACCAAACAGTTTTTTCACGGTCCCACCTCTCGCGAACGTCTGACAAACATCCGAGAGTATTGTTGTGACGAAAAAGCTTCTGAAAAACAAATTGCCCTTCGGATACGGCACTAAACTGTAGGTCCTTTCGATTCGTGTAAAAAGATATAACCCACACAACACGAGTGGTTGCGAGAAGCTAGGCCAGACACAGAGCTGTTGCGCCAAATATATATTTTTTTTATATACAGTAATCCCTCGATTTACGTCGAGAGGTGTTCCAAGAAATGGGGACGCAAATCGAGACGACGTAAACCGAGAGATACAAAAAATACATGGTTAGGTTAGGTTATGTTGGCTGTCCACACGGGAGTGTAGACACACTTAGACCAGCGAAGGTCCTTTGTGATACCAGGATCAAACCATTAGGCCACTCAGGGACTAACAAAACCAACCGGAGCTTTTGACAAAGCGATGGATGCTCATGACGTCCAAGGACGCCAGATCGCAGAGGTCGTCAAGGAAGGGGGACCCTAGATGGAGCATTCTTTTATGTGACAGGGCTGGACATGTGCATAGGAGGTGAAGGATGGTTTCCTCCTCCTCCTCGTCCCTACAGCTTCTGCAGAAGTCATTGGAGAAGAGGCCAAGTCTTTTGGCGTGCTGGCCTATAAGACAGTGTCCAGTGAGAACACCGACAACGCAGCTGATTTGTGTACGCTTTAACTTGATCAGATCGGCACTACGTTTTTGATCCAGCTTCGGCCAGATCTGTCTCGAAATGTGACACGTTGAGCCGTTTCCCCATATAAGGTTGGTCGCGCTAATAGCGTTCAGCTTTAGTAGATACTTACATGTAGCGAGGGGCATACCCAGGGCTTGCCTTTCAGGCAAAATCCTTAGAGTGGTACCCTGTCTGGCGAGGTCGTCAGCCCTGCAGTTACCTGGAATGTCTCTATGGCCCGGCACCCAGCATAGGTGAATGTTGAACTGCTCTGTCATCTCCATAAGAGATAGACGACAGTTTAAGGCAGCCTTTGAAGTGAAGGAGAACGATTCCAGGGACTTGATTGCCGCTTGGCTGTCAGTGAAAATTCTAATATCCCTGACAGATAATACATTACATTTCAGCCAGGACAGGGCTTCTTTAATCGCCATGATTTCCGCCTGGAAAACGCTACAATGATCGGGGAGGCGGAAAGAGATGCTCAGATTGAGCTGTTCGGAGAAAACACCACAACCCACCCCACCCTCCGTCTTAGATCCATCTGTAAAGAAGTGAACCGAACTACCACCGAACTAGCCAACACCGGAGGCACAATCTATTACAAGTCTGTACAACTGCTTGCATACGCCGACGATATAGACATTATCGGAAGATCTCAGCGGGCTGTCACCGGTGCTTTTGCAAGCATTGAGGCGGAAGCGGCCAAAATGGGTTTGGCGATAAACGAGGGCAAAACCAAGTATATGCTGTCAACTAGAAGGGAAAACCAACATCGACGAATTGGACAAAACGTCACCGTGGGCAGCTATAACTTCGAGGTAGTAAGGGACTTTGTCTACCTCTAAGGATCAGCCTGGCTGGGGGCCCACTTTAAATAATAGTCCAGTCGCTAACGGAGTATCCGGATACCTGGCGACCTCCGGATTAGCCTGCCTTGCCTGCACAATGCGGATCTCTGTGCAGGTCGACCTCCCATTCTCCGCCACTCGTGGGTCCAATTATGAACAACAAAAACAAAAACATACAAAATATAAAAAATATAAAAAAGACAAAGAAAGAGGACGGTCCTCTTAAAAAACCGTCTTCCAGCCTCCTGGGAAGCATACCCGCAAGCTCTGCTGTGGCAATCCCTTCTAGCGCATTGGCCTTGAGGCCTAGCACTAGCGTTGCAAGCAGTTGCAAGCAGGTTGACGCCCCCAGGATTGCTGAACGCGCGTCTGGTACACTGGCGGATAGGACAGTGGTGTCAACACCTGGTCCCATCGTAAAGCCAGACCATGTAACGCGAGGGGGCAAACCCCTTAACATCTCTGCCCCTTCAGGGACAGCATACTGTTCGGCCTCGAGCTTACAGCGTGCTGTGCCCTCCACTTCGAAGGATCCACATCCCCTTCTCAAATCTCTTTCGGCGGCGATGGATGGCTCGGCTTCGAGCTTGCCGAATGTCGCTCTCCCCAAGATCTCCAACCAAGATCGCCGGCTAGCTTATAAGCTAATTCGCCGCATCCAGGTAATTCCTGAACAGGACAGGACCCAGAAGCATAAGACTTCTCTAAGCTGGGCACTCAAACGTGTCCAGCTCCCCCCTGACTCATCCAGCAAGGACTTGCCGTCCAAACGCCAGAGGTCTCAAGATGAGTCTCCCACCCTTGCCAAAAAGACCAAGGTAGTACAGTCCATCGCTACTACCAAGCCCTTCAACCAAGTGCTTAAGGCACACTTGGAGATTGCGGTCGTTGACCATAGCGATCCGGATGGCAGCATTACGGCGGATAAGTGGAGGAAGGTGGAGATTAAACTCGCCACCAACTGTCTCCAAATCCTACGTGACCATCCCGGCCCTGATGTTTCATGCAGGGATGGTGGCTGGCATCAAGGGCATGTCAAACTCGTTGCCTGCGCTGACCAAAGATCGAAGGATCTCTATAAACTTGCTGTCTCCAGATTAGGACAGGTTTGGCCAGGTGCACAGTTGGAGGTCGTGGAAAAGGACCAGATTCCTAACCGACCAAGAACACGTGCTACCATTCCGGCTGAACCCTCTGATCCTAAAATCATCCTGGATATTCTGAAGGCTAACAACAGCTCCCTTCCTACCCATAATTGGAAGATTGCCAAAGTGGACGAGCCGAGAGGAGACGTCAGAAGTGTGATCATTGTCATCAATGAAGAGTCTCTGGCCCCCCTGGCATCTTCTAAAGTGGTAGTAAATTATGGTTTCAGCTCCATCACCCTGAAAGTCTACAAATGTGACGAGAAGGAGCTCGAGAAAGTACCTCCCAAGCAGGTTGCAGTCTCTTCTGCACCAGCTAAGAATACCTCTCCTTCCGAGCCCCTTCCCTCGCTCCCTTGCGTCGTTCCATCTTTTTCGGGGGTTGGCTCCTCGTCGACAGACACCGAGATGGTTGACGCTCTTTTGAAACTGGACTTCTCTGGTCCTCCCTCTCCCTGTCCATCACTCCTGGACAGTGACCCATGTGGCCTCTCTCTCGAGGATGACCTTCTGTCATCAGATTCAGAGGAAGCCAATAATACCGTGGTAATGGTATCTGTAGCGAGAAGTAGCCCCAATGCTGCGGATCCTACAGATTAACCTGCATCACTCCATCACGGCTTCGGCCTCCCTCATTCTCCGGCTCAGCAAATACGGGGAAGACTTAGTCTTGATCCAGGAACCATGGGTTGTTGGAAACCGGGTTTGTGGACTCAAGACTCCAAACTACACATTAATCTACGCAAGAAAAGAAGGTAAACCGAGATCCTGTATCCTTGCGAAGACCCATCTAAACATTCATTTACTCTCTAATTTCAGCAATCAAGACATAGTCGCTACCAACCTGGAATTGCGATCAAGAAATTACTGGTTGGTATCGGCTTATTTAGGTCACGATCTTGCGGGCCCACTCCCCCCGGACATCTTGGGGAGCTTGATTGCTGTAGCAGAGAGCCGAAACACTGGTCTCATCATTGGCTGTGATGCGAATGCCCATCACAAAAAATACATACAATGTCAAATTTTAATTTGTGTGAAACCCCAAATACTTGAAAAATATCACTCTTCAGCACATTTTTTTTTTTTTTTTTTTTTTTTTTTTTTTTTTTTTTTTTTTTTTTCCGAGGGTTGGTGAAAAATCTTCCATAGACACTATGAGAATAGCAAGCGCGTGCTCATAGTAGTGTCAGATTCTTACTGACTAAAAAAACACCACCCTTCGATATAAATTTGTTAGATATCGCAACTAAGTAATAACTTATCAAGCAATTTTTCTTTCACGAAATAAAAACGTTTGGCAGGTTACTTTCCACTGAAAGATCCTGCATGTTCCGCAATCTAAACGCGGTTTATCATTATCTCGCCAAGTCGAAGGGTTTCGTCCTTTGTAGTCGGCGCAATAAATTGCTCTCATCCAATATTTGTAGGACTGTATTGTTGACATGTCCGATTAGTCGGTTTTTATGCTTTCTCGCGAAGCTTCTAGTTTCAGCTTCGATTGTCGGAATTCCGAGATCCCTGTGGATATCGTCGTTTCTAATATACCACGGTGCTTGGACAATCTCTCTTAGCACTTTATTTTGAAAAGTTTGTAAAATATTGGCATTTGTTTTCTTGGTACAACCCCAAAGTTGTATACCGTAGGTCCACACCGGCTTTAGCACTTGCTTGTATAAAAGCAGTTTGTTCTCAGTACTGAGCTGGGAATGTTTTCCGAGTAACCAGTACATTTCGCTATATTTGATTTCGAGTTCTTTACGTTTCATTTTCACGTGCGAATTCCATTTCAGTCTTGCGTCGAGTGTCATTCCCAGGTATTTGGCCTCGTTTGCGAAAGGTATTCGGGCCGAGTTTAGGAAAATTGGCAAGTTGTTAGTTTTCTTGTAAGTGAAATTCACGTGAACAGATTTAGATTCGTTGAGGGCAATCCGCCAGTCCCTCGTCCATTCATTTACTTTATTTAGCGCGTTTTGCAGTTTTTCAGTCGTTTCTTCGATTGTTTTACCTACTGCTAGGATAGCGGTGTCATCGGCAAACGTAGCTAGGATTGTGCCATCTTCTTTCGGTATATCACGAGTATATAGCAAATAGAGAAGCGGGCCAAGAACGCTTCCTTGTGGTACGCCGGCCGAAATTTCTTTGAGCTGCGAGTATTCGTTTCCATGTCTAACACGGAAGAGTCTATTCCCCAGATATGATACTAGAATATCGTATAAGCACACGGGGAGAACTTGTCGTAGTTTGAATTTCAAGCCATCATGCCACACCTTATCAAAGGCCTGCGAGACGTCAAGAAATACGCTTGAGCAAATCTTTTTTTCTTCAAATGCTTTCTCGATTACGTCAGTAATTCTATGCACCTGGTCAATCGTCGAATGCTTACTTCTGAACCCAAACTGGTGGTCAGGGATAAGATTATTTTCGTCTATAACCGGTTGGACACGCCTTAGTAATATCCTCTCGAAAATTTTGGATATGACTGGAAGAAGCGAAATTGGTCTATACGATTTTACCTCATTTGGCGGTTTTCCTGGTTTTAAGACCATTATTACTTCCGCAACTTTCCATTGGTTCGGAACGTGTTTTAATCTGAGCGCAGCATTTACAATATTAAGAAGCTTAATCAAAGCTTTTCTAGGTAAAACTTTGAGAATTTCTCCGGTGATTAAATCATAACCAGGAGCTTTCTTAGGTTTTAGAATCTCGATCTCATTTTTGAGTTCCCTAAGCGTTGCACTTGTGAGTGTTAAATTGCCAGATGGTAAATCCGGCCTATTGACGTTATCGTAAACCACTTGACCATCGTACGGTTTAAAGGTTTCTTCCAGGTGGGCCGCAAAGACGTCCGCTTTTTCTTTATCTTCCCTTGCCCATTCATTTTGATTCAATCTAATTGGCGGCGCGGGGACTTTGGGCCTTTTGGTGCCTTTTATGGCTTTCCAAAGTGAATAATTGGAATCTTTTTTTGCTGTTAAACTTTCAAGGTAAGAGCCTATTGCACGATTCTTAAAATCCTTAATAGTTTTCTTCAACGAATTGCACAGACGATTCAAGTGTGCTTTATGCTGCGGAGCACGACTCTGTTGCCATTTTTTACGCGCTTTTCGTTTTTCCTTGACCAATTCCTTTATTTCCGGAGGATATCGTAAACCGTATTTGTACGGCGTTTTCCTTGGAATGGGAGTATTATTCCAAGAGGCGAGCTGTACGATCTCGACGAAGCGATCAACTTCAACCTCAAGTTCATAGGGTGTCGTAAGTGGAACGTTCAGTTCAACATTGTCTTCAATTTCGTTCCTAAAACCTTCCCAGTTAGTTGTTCTACCAGTTAATCTCGCTGGGTCTAGGTTATAGACTAGTTTTTCGCTCAAAGTCAAAATAATTGGGGAATGATCAGACGACAGATCAAAACTCTCTTTGACTTTTATGTGGTTGGTAGATATTCCTTTCACAACGAAAAAATCTATCAGATCAGGTATTTTTGAAGTATCAGTTGGCCAGTAAGTCGGTTTACCCGTCGAATGGAAATCGCAATTGTACTCCATACCTGCCCCATAGAGCATTCTACCTTTTTTCGAACTGTATCTTGAGCCCCAGAACGTGTGTTTCGCATTAAAATCGCCGCCAATAATGAAATTAGGTTTAAGCGATTCAAACATGTTAGTAAAATTACTTTTTTCAAGCGCGGAACGCGGTGGACAGTAAATAGACGAAATTTTAAGAGTACGCTGACTATTTTTAACTCGAATCGTGCACAGTTGCAAAGTTTCAAGCTCTATCTTTAGGTCTTCCGATTGCTCGATACAGTCTTTAATAAGCAAGGAAGATCCGCCTCTCGCTTTTCCCGAAGGGTGACAAGCGTGGTAATCATTATAGCCTTTTATTTTTAAATGCGATTCCTTTTTGATGTGGGTTTCAGAAATCAAGCAAATATCAATATCTTTTTGGCGCATAAATATTTCTAATTCGTCAAGTTTTTGCAAAAGTCCGTTTGCATTCCAAGTACATATTTTCAACATTCGTTTGTCATTCATGTTCTAGTTGAAGTGCGCGTTTTCTGTGAATTATTTTCAAGCTTAACCAGCCTATCGAGAATAATTTTATTTATTTTGCCTTGTTCTTCAAGTTTCGCGAGAATAACTGAGAAAACATGAGAAAAGGGGTCGGTCGAAATTTCAAGGTTTTTTGGTTTTTCGGAAGCCACGGCCTGAGCATAAGACTGCATTGCTGCTGTCCGAGGGTCATTACCCGGTGGCTTTTCTAATCTTAGCTTTTCAGTACCGTTTCTTTTAAGAGAAGAGGTCGAGGGCTTTTCTGTTGTCAATCTTTCCCTCACCGTTTTGTGCTCTGAACCCGGTAGTTTTAGTTTGCCTACTTTCTCCGGCGCGATCTTACGCTTTGGTTTAGTTTGCAATTTTGATTTTATATTTAGTGGCTTAAGGAACGCATCTCTCCGTTTTTGCAACTCCTTAGCTACTTCACAGCCTCTATAATTTGCCGGGTGCTTTCCCTTACAATTAACACATGTTGCAGAGGTTTGTTTGTTTACTCCACAAACTTGGGAGAGGTGATTTCCGGCGCATTTCACACATCGTGGTTCTTTTCGACAATACGTTTGCGTATGATTGAATCCTTGGCATCGTTTGCACTGAGGTATCAATCTTGTATTCTTGCGCATGGGTTCGATTTTGACTACGACATTCAGAATTGTTCTTATTTCGTAAATCTTATCCAAACTCTCAGCTTTATCAAAAGTTAGCATAAAAAGAGGAAGCCCGCGCTTTACCGTCGTTTCGTCGCCTTCCAATTTTTGTTTTTCCCGTTTAATTAAATTTACCGCGTCGACAATTTTAAAGTTTTTGCTCTTCAAATCGTGAACAACATCTTCCTTTAAGCATGAGGCATGAAGTCCTCTAGCTACGACTCGTATCGGTCTTTCAGATTTATTTTCGTAAGTATACCACTGAATTTTTTCAGTATTCAGTTTATTAGATACTAAGCGGTAACTGTCTGAGTCCTTTACGTTTACTTTCCATTTGTTGTTGTTGAGCGATGTTACTTCAAAATCGGATAGCAACAGAGGTTTAAGAATAGAATGCAGTTTATTATAGTCTGCAATTCCGATTACGTTTATTGGCGGCGGTGATCGTACCTTAGTTCGTGGATTTTCTTCGACACATGTGTTTATTTTGTCACGCTGTTCGTTATCTTTTCGCTCATTTTGCATGTTTTCTTGCCTCGTTACCATTTCGGGTGAAGAACCAGCTTTTCGTTTCTTAACTGGTCGTTTTTTTAGAATCCAGTTAGTTTCCCGAGCTAGTTCTTCTTCATCCGTTTGATAATCAGTGTTATCGGGGACGTTTGAACTCGCAGCAGACTCATTACAAGGTTTCTTCATATCCTTAAATGCTTTATTTTCTGCTTTAAGTACATTTAATTCTTTTCTTAGTTCTTCGCAGAGAAGTTCCATTTTACTAAGCCTGGTCCGGAGTTCCATATTTTCGTCCGTAAGGCTTTGAATTTTCGTTGAAGTCCGTTGTTCGTGCGCCGACACTATCGATGTCACCGGACTTCTAGTTCCGCACGTTTTTATTGTAGATCTTGATGGTGGAGATCTAACTACCCTGGTACCTTTTTTAAAAGGGTCAGATGAACGCAATAAATGGCTCTCCCCAGAATCCGTAGAGCCGACCTCCGAAGAGGGTGGATTTTCCAGTGTACCTGGACTGCCACCTGGGGTATTTATATCTTTTGTTTTGTTCATTGCATATTTTGTATACGCCATACTCGGTATACGGAGGGTGGATTTTAGTCGCCTCTTACGACAGGCATGCCTACCTCGGGTATATTCTAACCCCTACCCGAAGGGTTGTATTAAAAACTATTCAGTAATTTGTGTAATAAGCTTTAACAAAAATAATGCATTGTTCTTTCGTATAGAGTTCCTTATTGACATCTATAAAAAAAAAACAGAACTTCCAACCGTAAAACAAAAACGTGGGATATTTAAATCCGGCGTCCAATTTGGGACACCCTTTACCCATATAAATATACGCTATTATTTTTTTTTTTTTTTTACTTTCGCTATTCAGTGTTCAGAAGGCCATAAGTCAAAGGTAGTTTTACAGGCGACTCCAAGAATTTTTCTGTTTTGTTTGTTTTGATTCGACCAATCCTTAGTTCATTCCGAAACTAGTGTGTTCGGGATGCTTTTGAATTTGGTGACCTGATCCTAATACTTTTTGCACTGTAGGCAAATATTGTATTCGTGGAAAGATAAAGTGTACGATAAAGTGCACAACTATTCGGTTGCAATTATTCAGCTTTGAAATTCTAGAATCATCGTCTAGAAAATCCTTAAAACACCCTATTTTCAAACCGGTCAATAAGTAATGTAACATTATACTTGTTTTCTTGCAAAAATTTGGTAAATCAATACAATAATAAAGTTCAGGTTAAAAATCTGGTAAGCCATTTTATAGCCCATGCTTCAACTAACTTAAATAAGAAACTTAAACGAAGTCGTTAGAGCCATTTTCGAGAAAATCGATATTTCCCAAATCTTCTTTAAGTAAGGTATTGTAAATTTTTGGACTTAAATTAAAATTCTGATTCCGTCTTGAATTAGAAGTAAAAACAATGAGCGAACAGACCACGGGTATGAAGTTAGAAGCAAATACGTCCGACCTTTACGTCTTTACCAAGTAAAATCAAAATTTATCAAAAGCTCAAGATCTGACCTTTTTACGAGATTTTGATAGTAATTTATATTACGATTTATTTAGTAATATTAATAAATCTATTTAGGGAAATTATCCTTGATAGAATTATCAACATGGCTAATTTTAGATGATCCAACTTAGATGGTCATAAGCTGTCCAAAGTTGGTTAGACCACAGGAAATCTGGGGAGATCATAAAACTTGAAACGTAAGGTCTAAGAACAATGATAGGAATACTCTCTGGCTATTGTTCCCCGTGCAGGGACGGGTTAGGAATATCACTGCAGCACCCCCCAACAACTAGTGCTTGTCGTAAAAGGCGACTAAGGTGACAAATCAGATTTATGTAATGTATGTATGGCAATGTAACACCCAAGTGAGCCTAGCGACACACATACTACCTTAAAAACCTTCCCACAAGTGTGTATGCGAGTCCGTGGGTTCACACGACTGGAGATCACCAGTGCCATAAAAGAAAGATCAAACAATACTAAAACATGAGCATGCACGTGAAGAAATTTGAGGGTCACGAGTTGGAACGTTCGAAGCACGACCGGTCGAAATTACAAGCTGGAAGAGATGATGAATAGAAGGCGGGTGGATATCTTGTGTGTCCAAGATACGAAATGGAAAAACACCGGAAATCGGGCGCGTTTCTTAGACGTTAGGACAAAAGATTACAAGATGTTCTACTACGGAACGGAAAAGGCTAGGAACGGAATCGGTATCATCCTTGCAGCAGAGCTACTTGGAAACGTCTTGAGCATTTCGAAGTTCAGCGACCGTTTGATGTCTCTCAAACTAGTAATACAAGGAGAGGTGTGGAATATTGTCAGTGCATATGCTCCCCACAATGGGTGCAATCAGAGAGATAAAGATGCATTTTGGCTAGATTTCCACAATCTTCTTAAGAACATCCCAAAGAAGAGTTACTGTTTGTTGGAGGATATTTGAATGGACATGTCGGAAATCAAACGAAGACTATGAAGACTGCCATGGAGGACTAGGATATGGCACCAGGTGAAGACATCCTAAGCATGTGCAAATCACATGGTCTTATCGTGTTAAATACCATGTTCATCAAACAAAGCCGACACCTGATCACTTACTGCAGTGGTGGAGATGAAACTCAGATTGACTACCATTTGGTAGCCAGTTTCATGAAGCCTCGGGTAAAAGATTGCAAATTTTTATGAAAACACCGAAGAAAAGTAAACAATCAATGGTCTCTGAGAAAATCGAGTGGTACAATCTGAACAAAGAAAAAGGCGACGCTTTTGTATTCGTGGGCGCCGTGGCGTAAGTGGTTAGTGTGTCGGATCACTACGCATGATGTTCCAAGTTCGAATCCCAGAAAATACCAAAAAGTTTTTTCAAGGTCCCACCTCTCGCGAGCGTCTGACAAACATCCGAGAGTATTGTTGTCACGAAAAAGCTTCTCAAATCGCCGTTCGGATTCGGCATTAAACTGTAGGTCCCTTCCATTCGTGTGAAAAATATAACGCACACAACATGAGTGGTTGCGAGAAGCTAGGCCCTGGCACTTTAAAGAGCTGTTGCGCCAAATATTTGTATTTGTATTTTTTGTTTTCGTAATGAAAAATTATGTCTCTCACACCATCAACGGAGCTGAGGATGAAGAGTGCAGAGCACAAAATATGTGGGATTCCCTACAGCGAACTTGCTTAAAGAAGGCCAAATCACAACTAGGAGCTTCAAAAGGCCACCATCAACACGCCAAAGAAACATGGTGGTGGAGTGATGAAGCTGAGAAAGTGATAAATGAGAAGAAAGCGGCTTTCAAAGCTTGGTCAAAGTGCCATTCTAATAATAATGACGAAAAAGTTTGCCGAAATGGAATACAGATGTTGCAAGAAAAAAGCGAAGAAGAAGTACGCCCAGCTTCAAGCAGAGAGTACGGAGGGCCTGTATCGGGAGCTGGAGAAAATATCTTCCCCGGTTGCTGATGCAAACCAGGCTATCCAGGAGCTGCGAAGACACAATATGAACAAGAGCGCAACCATCTTCAAAATAGCCGCCCAAAGAAGGAAGAATGCTCAGGAGATTCGTTCGCCAAAGTTCATTAACAATGCTCATGGCCAGCTTCTTGTGGATGACGACAAAATTCTGCAGAGGTGACGGCAGTATTGTGAAGAACTTTTAAATGAACAGTTTCCCCGGCTATACTTTCCAAGAGCCACCCCTAACTGTGGAGAAATACCCGACACTACAGTCGAAGAAGTTAGTGAGGCGGTTAAGTACTCAAAAAAACGAAAAGCGGTTGGGCCAGACGAGATGCCCCCTGAGTTCTGGAAAAAGATGGGAGACATCGGGTTCAGATGGCTCAGAATTCTCATCACCAAACTTGTGAGAGGTGACCCAATGCCGAATCAATGAAAGGAAAGTTACCTTCTCCCTGTATACAAAGGGAAGGGTGAGACGCGAAACTGTGATAACTACCGTTCGATCAAGCTGATGTCACACACCATAAAGATCGTTGAGCGGGTATTAGGTGGCCGATTGCGAAAAATAATACGGCTGATGATCAGTGCGGGTTTGTCTCGGGTAAATCAACCACAGATGCAATCCAAAGTATAAGGATCATAATGGAAAAACATTGGGATTCCTTAAGGGATTTGCATATTGTATTGGTTGACTTTAAAAAGGCATTTGACAGACAACCACGAGATCTGATATGGGTGGCGCTAAGGCATCGAGGGGTTCCAGAAACCTATGTACAGATGATCATGGACATGTACGAAGGAGCAAAGACAAGAGTAAGGTGCCTCGCTGGAGTAACCGAAGAGTTCCCAATCAAAGTCGGGGTGCACCAGGGAAGCGTCTTAAGTCCTTTGCTCTTTATTACAGTCCTTGATTATTTGCTTGAAGGTAAAGTGATGGACCCCAAGGTACATCATTTATTCTTTGCTGACGATGGAGCCATTATAAGTGATGATCCTACATCCCTGCAACGAGCACTTGATTTGTGGGTGGACGCTCTGGAGGGAAATGGGTATCGCATTAGTTCAAAAAAGACAGAGTACTTGTGCTGCCTGTTCTCTGATCCACTCAGGCCTATTCCAGACATTTATTTGAATAGACCAGTACTTCCCAAGTGCGAAAAGTTCAAATATCTGGGATCTATGATCAATAGCAAAGCAACTTGTGATGACGACATCAATCATCGCGTAAGCGTAGGGTGGATGAAGTGGCGAGAAAATTCCGCTATCTTCTGTGACCGAAAAATGTCCCCTAAGTTGAAAGGAAGGCACTACACCGCAGTTGTGCGTCCAGCGCTCACATACGGTTTACAATGTTGGATGATGTACAAAACGTATGAGAGTAAATTAACGGCAGTTCAGATGAAGATGCTTCGCATAGCAGCAGAAGTGACAGAGCTTGATCGAATAAGAAGTTCGAAGATCCGTGGAAGTTTTCAAGGAAACCATCGTACAAAAAATAGAGCGCGACCGGCTCAGCTGGTATTGCCACGTTCAAAGAAGAGATCATTTGAACCCTGTTAAAAGTGTTGCAGGCAACCTATGGAAAAAAACAATGTTGTTAATGAATAGCGATTGATTATGAAACAGACATACCTTATGACACACTGGAAGCGAGAATATGTGCCCATCCGTCCATCCGTCATCCATCCACCCTTAGCACTGGCAAGCGGCTCTGAGAATTTCAAGGAAAAATTTAAACAAAGGGAAAATAACAAAAGGCAATATCAATGCACCTTCCAAAGACATCGCGATGTAGGGAAGACAGGCCTATAAACGCCTGGATCAGACAAATGCGACGACATCGGCATTTCATTGGCCTCAGTAGCCGAGTGATCCAAAATCGGCAGGCCTGTCGATATTTTCTGAGGTCAAATAGGCGAACCCCACAGGCGGATCAGTAGAAATGCGTTGAAGTGGGAGTGTTATGATCCCTTATTTTCGGATCATAACCTCGCTGATAAAAGGAAGAAGAAAAATAGATAGTTTTTATTGAGTTGCACAAACGGTTAACGGTTCGTGGGTAGGTGAAAATCTTCATGAGACACTATGAGACCGTGTACTCATAGTAGTGTCAGATTTCTACTGACTAAAAACACCCTTTCCTTCGTTTTGTTTACTACGACTAAATTAGACCTTATCAAGTAGTTTAAGTTTCAGAAGAGAATATTCGCGTGAGGCAGGTAGATTTTCAATAAAAGCACCTGCTGAAACCGTCATGACATGCGGCTTTTTGTCTTATTGCGCTAATTCGAACGGTTTCGTTCTTTGAAGTCGGCGCGTAAGATTTGTCACATCCAGAGTTTGGAGTATGGCACAGTTGCAATGGCCATGAAGACGAATACGAAGCTTGCGAGCGAAGTTTTTTATTTCGTCCTCCACGGTAGCTATCCCTAAGTCTCTGTGGATATCATTGTTTCTGATATACCAGGGAGCGTTCACGATTATTCTTATAATTTTATTTTGGAATGATTGTATGAGATTCCTATTGCTAGTTTGGTACAACCCCAGAGTTGTATACCGTACGTCCACACGGGTTTAAGCACTTGCTTATACAGAAGCAGTTTGTTATATACGCTTAGTTTGGAATATATTCCAATTAGCCAACACATTTCTCTAAGTGGATTTTCGACTTCATCACGTTTCTTTTTAACGTGATAAGTAACGATTTAAGTTTCGCGTCTAGTGTCATTCCCAGATATTTAGCTTCGTTTGCATGCGGTATTTGTACCGAGTTAATGAAAACGGGAAGGTTGATTATTTTCTTGTAAGTGAAGTTAACTTGCGTCGATTTGGTCTCGTTAAGAACAATGCGCCAAGTTTTTGTCCACTCACAGGTTTTATCCAAGGCTCGTTGGAGTTTTATGGTTGCTGACTCGATTGAACTTTCCGTTGCCAGAATAGCCGTATCGTCCGCGAACGTAGCTACAATAGTGCCTTCAGTTTGTGCTTTGTCCCGAGTGTACAGCAAGAATAAGATAGGCCCAGGGACACTTCCTTGCGGAACTCCGGCGGCGATTTCTTTAAAATCAGAGTATTCAGTTCCGTGCTTGACACGAAAAAGTCTGTTTTTAAGGTATGATTCTAAGATCTTATGAAGTTGCTCCGGAAGGATTCGTCTTAGCTTATAATTCAATCCATCGTGCCAAACCCTGTCGAAGGCTTGAGATACGTCAAGAAAAGCGCTAGAACAAATCTTTTTCTCCTCAAGGGCTTTTTCAATTTCGTCGGTTATTCTATAAACCTGGTCAATTGTGGAATGCTTGATTCTGAACCCGAATTGGTGGTCAGGTATTAGGCGTCTCTCTTCAATGACCGGAAGAATCCGTTTCAGTAGGAGTTTTTCAAATACCTTCGATATTATTGGTAGTAGCGATATCGGTCTGTACGATTTTTTGTCATTTGGAGATTTCCCCGGTTTCGGAACCATTATGACTTCTGCGACTTTCCATTGATTTGGAACGTATAATAATCTAAAAGAAGCATTTATTAAATAAAGCAATTTTAATAGTGCCTTTTTTGGTAATTCTTTGAGGATTTGTCCGGTTATCAAATCATAGCCAGGAGCTCTATTATTTTTCAGGTTTTTTATTGCCTGGAAAAGCTCTATAAATGACACACTTTTTATTCTAAGGTTGTCAGATGTCGTAGTCGTACCGGTAAAATCGTCTACCAATGTTTCTCCATCAAATGGCTTAAAAGTCTCTTCTAAGTGCTCGGCAAATAGATCCGCTTTTTCTTTGTCACCTTTTGCCCATTCGTCGTTGTTTTTTCTTATCGGTGGCGAATGTATTTGTTGTTTTTTAATTCTTTTGACAGCTTTCCAGAGCGATTAATTAGTGGTTTTTTTCGAAGTCTCTCGGTTTTTTAGGTCTTGGATGGCTTTTTTAAGCTTATTGCATAGGAAATTCGAGTGGGTTTTATGCTGGGGAGCGCGAGTTTGTTGCCATATTTTGCGTGCTCTCCTCTTTTCTTGAATAAGTTCTTTTATTTCCGGCGGATAATAGGCTTCATTGCATGGGACTTCTTTCCTCCTTAAAGGTGTATTTTTCCACGCGGCATTCTGTATTGATTCAATCAATTTGCCGAGTTCATCTTCTGTTTCGAAGGGTGTTTTGAGCGATACATTTAAGACAATATTTTCTTCGCAATCAGTTCTAAAGTCGCGTCAGTAAGTTTTTTTGTTAGTTAATCTAGGCACAACTTCTACTGTCATTAGTCGGTCACTTATTGTCAAGATTACCGGCGAGTGATCTGAGGAGAGATCAAAACTTTCCTCTACTTTCGCAAAATTTGAAGATACTCCTTTTGCTACGAAGAAGTCTATTATGTCCGGTGTTTTTGCTGTATCAGAGGGCCAATACGTCGGTTTCTCCGTCGAAAAGAAATCAACCCCGAATTGCTACCGGCTTCGTACAGAAGTCTGCCTTTCCGTGAATTGAATCTGGAACCCCAAAAGGTGTGTTTTGCGTTGAAATCGCCACCTATAATGAAATTCGGTCCAAGTGAGTCAAGGAGACGTACAAAGTCGTTACTTCTAAACGTGCATTGCGGAGGACAATAAATGGACGCGATGTTGAAATACGAGTGCCTATTCTTAACTCGAACTGAACTTGTTTCCACTGTATCGATTTCAATCGTCGTATTTATGGAGTGCTCAATGCAGTCTTTAATGAATAAGGAGGATCCGCCTCTAGCTCTTCCGGAAGGGTGGTATGCGTGATAAGCACGATACCCTCTTATTTTTACTCCGTATTTCTTTGTCAAATGAGTTTCAGAGATCAAGCAAATGTCAATGTTGTCATTCCGTAAGAATACTTCTAATTCGGCGTTTTTTTGTAGAACGCCGTTTGCGTTCCATGTTAAAATTTTTAGTAACTGATTCATATTCATATGGGAGTTTTTTTTTGGCGAGGTTTTAACTCGAGCTTGCTCAATTTATCAAATATGACTTTGTTGACCTTCGTTTGCTCCTCAAGTTTCGCAAGATAGATAGAGAAGACTTGGGAGACTAGGTCTACCGTAACACCGCTTTGCTTGTTTTCTAGCGACGCAGCTTGAGCATATGTTAGCGTCTCTGGAGATTGTGGCTTTTCCTTTGATTTTGCCGAAGGAACCTTACTTTGCTCGACTCTCGTCTTAACTTTGACGTGTTAATTGACGGTCGTTACCCTTGGCTTAGCAATTTCACGACTATTTTTAACCGGTTCTGCGTTCTGGCATTGAATATTTTTAAATGTGTCTCGCCTTTTTTGAAGCTCTTTTGCCACTTCGCAATCTCGATAGTTCGCTGGGTGCTTTCCTTTGCAGTTAATGCAGGTAGCCGGGGCCTGCTTATTTAGGTCACACTTTTCCGAGAGATGGTTACCAGCACATTTTACGCATCTCGGTTCTTTTTGACAATACGACTGCGTGTGATTAAAGCCTTGACAACGTTTACACTGAGGTATCGATCTCGTACTCGTACGTATAGGCTCAATCTTGACTACGATATTCAGAATAGTTTTAACGTTATAAATATCGTCTACATTTTCGCTCCTGTCAAAGGTAAGCATAAAGAGCGGAAGTCCATGCTTGACCATGATTTCCTGGCCTTGTTCCGTTTGTTGCTTCACCTTTTTGAGAATATTGACGGCATTAAGAATTTTTAAGCCTTTAGCTTTGAGGTCGTTCATTACGTCGTCTTTTGTGCACGAGGGGTGGAGCCCCCTTGCTAAAACACGCAGTGGTCTTTCTGACTCATTTTCATAAGATGTGCTTTATATTGCGGAGCCCGAGCTTGTTGCCATTTTTTGCGCACTTTTTTCTTCTCCTTAATCATCTCTCTTATTTCCTGCGGATAAGTTTGAATGTAACTGGCCGGCGTTTTCTTAGGTTTGGGAGTATTCTTCCACGCGGCATTCTGTAGGATTTCGACGAAGCGATCAACTTCAACTTCAAGTTCATAGGGCGCTTTAAGTGATACGCTCAGCTCAATATTTGCTTGAATATCTTTTTTAAAGCTATCCCAATTAGTTTTCGCGCTGATTAATCTAGCCGGACCTACTTTTTTAATCAGAGCTTCGCTTATGGTCATAATGATTGAAGAATGATCAGAGGAGAGATCAAGGCTTTCTTCAACTTTTATAACTTTACTTAGATCCTTTAACCCCTCGGGGGGCATAGGGCGTCAACCACGCCTGCGCGCCATCGTGTTCGAAGTTCTGCAACGCGTTTGAGTTGCCTCCAACTCATTCCTAAAGAGCTCGATTCCTCCTCAACTGTTCTGCGCCACGTTTGCCTAGGGCGTCCCGCTATTCTGCCTGCCTGGGTGAGCGGATTCCACTGCATGGCGTATTTCGCAATGGAGTTGTCTTCGCGCCGTAGGGTGTGTCCAATCCATTGCCACTTTCTTCTTCGTATAGTAATGCTTATAGGTTCTTGGCCCGTTCTCAGATAAAGCTGTTCGTTAGAGATGCGGTTCGGCCAAAAAATCCTTAAGATGATTCTTAAGCATTTGTTTACAAAGACTTGCAGCTTCCGTGTGTTAATGGTGTCCACCTTCCAAGTACTGCACCCATAAAGCAGCACTGATTCTACGTTGGAGCGGAACAGTCGCAGCTTGGTTCTTAAGCTGATAACATTGCTTCTCCAGATTTTAGATAGCATTCCGAACGCAGCTTTAGCCTTCCCGATTCTGCTGCACACATCCAGTTCGGTGCCACCGCGATTAGCCGAGACCACACTTCCTAAATAAAGAAAGTTATCAACTTTCTCGACTTCCTGTCCGGCAATGTTAAGTTGAGCGCGGTTGTTAGAAGAAGTGCTCAGGGCTTTTGTTTTGGCTGTGTTTACTTTTAGCCCCACTTTGTTTGCCTCAGCTTCTAGATTTTGGGCCATCAGATGAAGATCCATTATCCGATGTGAAAGTAGACAAACATCGTCAGCGTAATCTAGGTGTTTAAGGTAAGATGTCATAGTCCAACGAATTCCATAGTTGCCTTCCGTCAATGCTGCACGGAGTACATCGCTGATAACCACCAAAAACAATAGTGGTGACAGTATGCACCCTTGACGTACTCCACTTTGGACTTCAAAATCGTCCGACACCTTACCATTGTGCACGACGTGACACTTACCGCCCTCATATGTAGCCTTGATAATAGCTATAAGTTTTTCTGGGATGCCTCTCCTGCGCAAGGCCAACCAGATAGCATCTCGATTCAATCTGTCGAAAGCTTTCTCGAAGTCGATAAACAGTAAATGTAGCGGAGACCTATACTCAACGCATTGCTCGATAATGATCCGTAAGGTGTTTATGTGGTCAATGCAGGAGGATCCAGCGCGAAAGCCTGCCTGTTCGACATCGAGAGTTGAATCTAAATGTTCTTTAATTCGTTCTAGAATTATTTTAGCTATTATTTTAGCCACGGCTGGAAGAACGCATATACCTCTCCAGTTACCGCAATCTATCAAGTTTCCCTTCTTTGGAAGTTTAATGATCATCCCCCTTTTCCACTCCTGTGGAAATTGTTCACTATCCCAAGCTCTCCGTATTAGGGGATGCAGCAAATCTGCCGATGTATTTGGCGCCGCTTGAAATAGCTCGGCAGGGATGCCATCAATACCCACCGCCTTGTTCTTCTTGAGGGACTTGATTGCTGTTATTATCTCGGTTTTACTGGGAGGTGCGGTGCGAATTCGGGAATTTGTTGCTTCGAACTGCTCATTCGAATTCGAGATCATACCGCCATCGTCTATGTGATTTAGCACTGTAGCAAAATGTTCTCTCCATCTAGTGAGCTGATCCTCATCCGAAATCAGAAGGTTACCGTCTAGACTCTTCACTGGATGTTGTTTGCAGTTTCGACCACCGATGAGCTCCTTAGTGATGCTATACACAGTCCTACTGTCGCACCTACTCGCTGCTTCTTCAGGCCTTGAGGCCAGTGAGTTGATATATTGACGTTTGTCACGTCTCACACTACGCTGCACTTCTTTCTTCTTCGCACGGTATTGGGCTTCAAGCTCGGTTCTCTCTACTGCTGAGGCCGCTGCAATCCGAGCCTTGATTGCTGTACGCTCATCGATCCGTCTCCAGGTGTCTGTAGAAAGCCATGTGCGGTGGTGTTTCTGCTTTTTACCGACATACGTGCGTGCCCCAGTCGCAAAAGCATTTTTCACAGCACTCCAGTGGTCATCCATGTTATCTATGCTGCTGATTGCTTCTGCTTCTAAGGCAAGATGGTCCCTGAACTGTTGGCGCACTTGGGGAACCTTGAGCCTGTCGATATTAAACCTGGTGATGTTAAGTAGGTTTGAGCGGTTGCTGTTGACGGATGCAGTACGAAGGCGTAAATGAGCTACCATAAGATGGTGATCTCGTTCTAGTCCGACGTCAGCTCCACGTCTGTTTCGGACGTCCAGGAAACAATTTCTAAAGCGGCGACTGATCGCAATGTGGTCGATCTGGTTGGATGTTCGTTGCCTATCAGTAGAGACCCAACTGATTTTGTGGCAGGTGTTATGCTTAAACAGCGTACCTCCGATGACTAGGCGGTTGGTATTGCAGAAGTCCACAAACCGCTCACCGTTATCATTACGGTCTCCCACGCCGTGAACTCCCATCACGTGCTTAAGCATGGTGTTGTCGCTACCCACCTTGGCATTGAAATCTCCCATCACCATTACGATGTCCCCATTAGGCGTTTGGTTGTAGGCGGCGCCTAAGTGGCTATAAAAATCATCCTTTTCGTCCTCAGTCGCGTCTAGAGTCGGAGCATAACACTGTATGATGGTAATTTTTCTAACTCTACTCTGGAACCTAGCCGTCAATATCCGGTCATTATGGGGTTTCCAGGATATGAGGCTACTACGTGCTGCTGGAGTTAGCATGAGTCCTACTCCGGAACTCCGTGCACTTCCAGCTGGTTTCCCAGAGTAGAGCATGACAGTGCTTTTGGTTGGGGAGATGAATTCCCCAGCATCGAACCATCTTATCTCGCTCAGCCCTAAGATGTCTATTTTATACCTTGCGAATTCGCGTTCTAATTGGAGGAATCTGGCGTTATAAGGCCCTTCCTTGAGTGAGTCCAGGAGGGTCTTAACGTTCCAGAATCCGATCGTTGTCCGTGTCCGATAGCCAAAGGTCGTTATCAAATTATCCGTCCGTATCCGAGGCGTTGGTTTTCGTTTCGGAGCAGTAAAAGTTTTTACGGTTGCGGCTCGCTGGGCCACAGACCAACCGACACTTATCCTGTTTTATAAAGTTGCCAGATATTCCTTTAACAATAAAGAAATCGATCAAATCTGGTATCTTATTTCTATCAGTCGGCCAATATGTTGGCTTCCCCGTCGAGTGAAAATCGAAACTGAATTGCATACACGCATTATAAAGCTTTCTACCTTTCTCAGAGGCGTACCTTGAACCCCAAAAGGGGTGTTTCGCGTTAAAGTCGCCGCCAATAATAAAATTTGGTTTATGGAAGTTGAAGATGTTTGTGAAATTACTTTCTTTAAGTTTACATCACTGTGGACAAAATATAGACGAAATGGTGAATGCAAAATGTCCATTTCTAAGGCGTACCGTGCTTACTTGCATTGCTTCTAATTCAATCTTTATTTCTGCTGAGTGTTCGATCGATTTTTTTATAAACAAAGATGATCCGCCTCTGGCTCTTTCCGATGGGTGGAAGGCGTGATACACGCTATATCCCCTTATCTTAACATTCGATTGTTTTGTCAGATGAGTTTCACAGACTAAACATACCATATATCAATATCTTTTTCTCGTATAAATATTTCTAACTCGTCGAGTCTTCGTATGAGCCATCTAAGAATTTTAAGCGTTTCTTTCATATTCTGGTTGAATTGCGCGTGTTATGAATGTTGTTCTCTAGTGCAACTAGTCTCTCGCAAATAATTTTGTTTGTCTTGCATTGCTCTTCAAGTTTCGCAAGAATTAGGGAGAAAACATGGGATACAGGATCTTGTGAGCTACCTCTATCACCGTTTTCCAATATCGCAACTTCAGCAGGAGTCTTGCATTAAAGTTTGGATGGTTTCTTGCTTTGATCTCCCGTGAGTTGTCGGTCATATACCATCTATCAAGTCTGACATCTCCAAGAGAGATGTTGGATGACTTGATCCAACCACCTATTTCTATTTCTACCGGGAAGTCGCCTACCTGGTGGCACAGCAATCATGGCACGTCTTGGAAAGCAGTTTTTTTTGGGTTATAAATAAGTGCTATCTACTTTAGGGACGCATGAATTTGCTTCCTAGTTAAAATCAAGTTTACATAAAAAGGTTACGATTTTCTACAGCTGAGGGAGAGACAACGTCAGATGCGGAAGTGAAAGTATTTAATTCTGGTCCGAACAATACTGAGATATTCGCATAAGATATGTTCGGTAGATTCGGTGCCCTCAAGACAACGCCTAGATGACTGATGCTTATTTTCTTGAGGCCATATTTGAAAAACCAACGACTAGTAAGAAAGTCAGTTAAGACCGTGGCATTGCTAGAATCTCTTAGTTCTAGAGTTCTTAAATCTATAAGCGGTCATTTTGAAATATGGTCTTAGAATTCACAAAGCAAAACACGCGAATCTTTTTTTTTAATGTTCTCTATTCTTTAAACAGTATTTTCATAAAATGGAAGCCAAAAGACGCAACAGTATTCTAAGATGAGCAACACTTAGGACGTACAAATAATTAAACGGGTGTACTCGTCTTTGAAAATTGCTGAGGTTATTTATAGAAAACCTAATATAGAACTCGCTTTGGACACAATAAAATCAATAAAAACCAAGGAAGTTAGGTTGGAGTCAAGGATAATACTAAGATCTTTTACCTCACTGACTTTTGAAAGAAGTTTTTTGCCAAACTTATAGATGAAACTCAGATGCACCCATTCTCGGCGGGCACCAACAATTTTCCATTTTAAAACGAGCTCTAGATAGCTGTATTTGCACCACTTTAGACACAATTCAGTTACTTGTGTAATAAGTTTTAACAAAAATAATGCATTGTTCTTTCGCATAGCGTTCCTTATTGACATCTGTCAAAAAAAAGACAGAACTTTCAACCGTAAAACAAAAACGCCGGATATCTAAATCCGGCGTCCAATTTGGGACACCCTTTACCCATATAAATATACGCTGTTATGTTTTTTTTAACTTTCGCTATTCAGTGGTCAGAAAGACATAAGTCAAAGGTAGTTTTACAGGCGACTCCAAGAATTTTTCTGTTTTGTTTATTTTGATTCGACCAATCCTTAGTTTATTCCGAAACTAGTGTGTTCGGGATACTTTTGAATTTGGTGACCTGATCCTAATATTTTTTGCACTGTAGGCAAATATTGTATTCGTGGAAAGAAGTAAGGTATTGTTAATTTTGGGACTTAAACTAAAATTCTGATTCCGCCTTGAATTAGAAGTAAAAACAATAAGCGAACAGACCACGGGTATGAAGTTAGAAGCAAATACGTCCGACCTTTACATCTTTACCAAGTAAAATCAAAATTTAAGATGGTCCAACTTAGATGGTCATAAGTTGTCCAAAGTTGGTTAGACCGCAGAAAATCTGGGGAGATCATAAAACTTGAAAGGTCAGGTCTAAGAACAATGATAGGAATACTCTCTGGCTATTGTCTTCTATGGGAGCATGCCATGAGCTCAGGTTTAGCAAATACTGAAGTTTGTAGGTACTGCAATGACCTACACGTCTCAGAGGATATAACACATATACCCTGTAAATGCCAAAGCATTGGCAGGACAAAGTACTTAAAGTACCTTAAAAGATAACTTCTTCAATAACCTAGAAGAGCTAAGGTCCCGGAATCACTTCGGCATTGAACCTTCTCCTCCACTTGCCGTTTATACAGACGTGACCAAAGATCACTCGAAGAATTTTTCTCTCAAAGTAACCAACGGCATCCTCTATTCGATTTTGACAAAGTTCAAGTCTCTACGCCATACAACAGGACTGGAATGATTTGTCTTATATAAAGTTACGAGTACCTTAGTAGTTTGAGATAGGGCTTTGTTACTCATTTGACTTCTTAGCCCATAGAAACATTGATTGGCAAGAGTGATTCTTCGTTTGATTTCCCCACTGGTTCCATTTGCGGAGGTCACCATTAAGTCTATGTAGACAAAGTCCTTTACTGCTTCAAAATTATATCTGTCTATTGTGAGGTTCTGTCCAAGACGCCGATGTTGAGTGTCCTTCTTTGTTGATACTCGTAGCATATATTTTGTTTTGCTTTCATTGACCGCTAAGCCCATCTTCGCTGCCTCGATCTCAATACTCGCAGATGCCCCACTGACGGCCCATTGAGTTCTTTCGACTACATCAATGTCATCGGCGTAAACGAGTAGTTACACACACTTGTATAATATTGTATCTCTGGTGTTGGCTTGTGAGTTCCGTACAATTCTTTCAAGTACATTGTTATTGAAATCACATGACAGCGCGTCACCTAGTCTAGGACTTTTCCTGACATCGAACGGTTCGGTGGTGTTCTTTCCCACTTTGATGGTGCAGTGAGAGTTCTCCATCGTCATCCAGCACAAACAGACAAGATTAGCAGGGATGCCAAAACTAGACATGGCTATATATAAATCGTCTCTATACAGGCGGTCATGGGCAACTTTGAAATCGATTAAAAGGCGATGGATATCGGTTTTATATTCATGGGTTTTTTCCAAGATCTGCCGTAGTGTGAATATTTAATGATGAATAATTTAGTTAATGATGGACTTTCCGGATCTGAAACCGCACTGATAGGGACGATCAGGTTGTTAACGATCGATTTTAGGCGTTCACATTATACACCAGACAAGATCGTATATGCAATGTTGAGAAGACTTATACCTCTGTAGTTGGCTCAGTTCAGATGGTCTCCTTTCTTCAGGATCGGGCAAACGATGCTGAAGTCCCATCCATCGGGCATACTTTTGTCCGACCAGATTTAACAGATGAGCTAATGTAAAATCTCTTTCAACTCTTTCTGGGTGATTAAATATACACACGAGTATTTTCCGACGCGCTGGCATGTATACGTTTTTTTTTTTCTAAATACCTACATCGACTAAATTGTATTTATCCCATCCTATTATTCACTTGGGTGGTAAACGACTAACAAAGGCCTCGTGGGGCAGCACCGCCCTATAGGTGTTGGTCCGCTAAGTAACGAGAAAGAGCCACTGCAGTCGAAAACTCAGTAGCTCTGTTGGTAAGCAAGCCCTACTCCCACCTCCTCGCGGTGCCATCTGGCAATTTTTTCGGAGCTCCAAAACGGGAACCAACGCCTCGGTTACGGACGAAAAATTTGATGAAGACCTTTGGCTATCGAACACGGACAACGATCAGATTCTGGAACGTTAAGATCCTCCTGGGCTCACTCAAGGAAGGCCTTATAACGCCAGATTCCTCCAATTGCTCCAGATTCCTCCAATTCCCACGGTATAAAATAGACACCTGTGCTGTGCGAGATTAGATGGTACGATGCTGGGGAATACATCTCCCCAACAAAAAGCACTGTCATGCTCTACTCTGGTAAGCCAGCTGGAAGTGAACGGAGTTCCGAAATAAGACTCATGCTAATAGTAGCCTTACACCTGCCACAAGATCAGTTGGGTCTCTACTGATAGGCAACGAACATCCAACCAGATCGACCACATTGCGATCAGCCGCCGCTTTAGAAATTGTCTCCTGGATGTCCGAAACAGACGTGGAGATGACGCCGGACAAGAACGAGATCACCATCTTATGGTAGCTCATTTACGCCTTCGTACTGCATCCGTCAACAGCAACCGGTCAAACCTACTTAACATCACCAGGTTTAATATCGACAGGCTCAAGGTTCCCCAAGTGCGCCAACAGTTCAGGGAACATCTTTCCTTAGAAGCAAAAGCAATCAGCAGCATAGATAACATGGATGCCCACTGGAGTGCTGTGAAAAATGCTTTTGCGACTGGGGCACGCACGTATGTCGGTAAAAAGCAGAAACACCACCGCACATGGCTTTCAACAGACACCTGGAGACAGATCGATGAGCGTACAGCAATCAAGGTTCGGATTGCTGCGGCCTCAGCAGTAGAAAGAACCGAGCTGGAAGCCCAATACCGTGCGAAGAGGAAAGAAGTGCAGGGTAGTGTGAGACGTGACATACGTCAATATGTCAACTCACTGGCCTCAAGGGCTGAAGAAGCAGCAAGTAGGTGCGACAGTAGGACTGTTTACAGCATCACTAAGGAACTCATTGGTGGTCGAAGCTCCAAACAATATCCAGTGAAGAGTCTAGATGGTAACCTTCTGATTTCGGATGAGGATCTGCTCACTAGATGGATAGAACATTTTGCTACAGTGCTAAATCACTAAGACGATGGCGGTATGATCTTGAATTCGAATGAGCAGTTCGAAACAAGAAATTCCCGAATTCGCACCGCGCCTCCCAGTAAAACCGAAATAATAACAGCAATCAAGTCTCTCAAGAAGAACAAGGCGGTGGGTACGAGTATTGATGGCATCCCTGCCGAGCTATTTCAAGCGGCGCCTTATACATCGGCTGATTTGCTGCATCCCCTAATATGGTGAGCTTGAGATAGTGAACAATTTCCACAGGAGTTAATAAGAGGGATGATCATTAAGCTTCCCAAGAAGGGAAACTTGATGGAGTGCAGTAACTGGCGAGGTATATGTGTTCTTCCAGCTGTAGCCAAAATAATAGCTAGAATAATTCTAGAACGAGTTAAAGAACATTAAGATTCAACTCTCGATGTCGAACAGGCAGGCTTTCGCGCTGGATCCTCCTGCATCGACCACATAAACACCTTACGGATCGTAATCGAACAATGCCTTGAGTATAGGTCTCCGCTACATTTACTGTTTATAGACTTCGAGAAGGCTTTCGACGGCTTGAATCGAGATGCTATCTGGTTGGCCTTGCGCAGGAGAGGCATTCCAGAAAAACTTATAGCTATTATTAAGGCTACATAAGACGGCGACAAGTGTCACGTCGTGCACAATGGTAAGGTGTCAGAGGATTTTGAGGTCCAAAGTGGAGAACGTCAAGGATGCATACTGTCCCCACTATTCTTCTTGGTGGTAACCAGCGATGTACTCCATGCAGCATTGTCGGAAGGTAGCTATGGAATTCGATGGACTATGACATTTTACTTTAAGCACCTATATTACGCTGACGATGTTTGTCTACTTTCACATCGGATAATGGATCTTCATTTGATGGCTCAAAATCTAGAAGCTGAGTCAAACAAAGTGAGGCTAAAAATAAACACAGCCAAAACAAAAGCGCTGAGCACTTCTAATACCCGCGCTCAACTTAACATTGCCGGACAGGAAGTCGAGAAAGTTGATAACTTTCTTTATTTAGGAAGTGTGGTCTCGGCTAATCGCGGTGGCACCGAACTGGATGTGTGCAGCAGAATCCGGAAGGCTAAAGCTGCGTTCGGAATGCTACCCAATATCTGAAGAAGCAATGTTATCAGCTTAAAAACCAAGCTACGACTGTTCCGCTCCAACGTAGAATCAGTGCTGGTTTATGGGTGCAGTACTTGGAAAGTGGAAACCATTAACACACGCAAGCTGCAAGTCTTCGTAAACAAATACTTCAGAACCATCTTTAGGATTTTTTGGCCGAACCGCATCTCCAACGAATCGAGCTCTTTAGGAATGAGTTGAAGGCAGTTCAAAAACGTTGCAGAATTCGAACAAGATGGCGCGCAGGCGTGGTTGACGCCCTATGCCCCCCGAGGGGTTAAAGGATCAATGTAAGTCAGTAAGGATTATTCACTTAGATTCAGACGGGAGGATGAAAATATTCTTAATGTTTCCGACGAAAATTATTTCGATTAAATTCTACGTCGGAATATGCAAACACATCGCCCAAGAAAATTGAGCTTTGAATATTTCAAGTCGGTTAAATTTTTACGGACAGTATGGGTGTGAATCTTGTATTACGATCCATTTAACCTTTTGTGCAAAGTAAAGCAAAATGTAGGGACACAGAACAATAATACATAACTTCTACATATTTTCAAAATGTAGTTCTTATTAGAACTTAATTTAACTCTTGGGACGTAGTTCAAATACTCAGTTATTAAAATAAAATATAAGCTTTATTTATTTGTCAGGAACTTCTAGCCAAAAATTTACAATGTTCTTTGTAGTAGAATGAATGTCTACAGTTTCTAAAATAAAAAACAATTTCTAGTCCGCATTTGAACTTCATTTGCTGACCTGGCATACCAAATTCGAGGTCATATGTGAAACTTTTTCTCTACAAAACCATGGTTAAGCTCATATCAACTAAAATACCATAATCGATTACAAAATCAACTGCGGGTTCTTAACAACATATGTACTATAAGTTTTTCTTTTCAAACCTTCTACCGGCTGTATCAGCACCCATCAACTAAATCCCGCATACCACAGCGCACAACATGCCTCCGTCAAAGACATACCAATGTCACCTCAAACAGCACATTAACCAAAGCCGAATTGTCATTTATCGCATAATTTATTAATCATTTAATCGTCATTCCGCCCTCCTTCTGAGATCTCGATCGTTAATTTACGGACACCAAGCACACACACTCCACTCAAACACGCTTCGGTCGCAAGCCAAAGCCTACCTCCCTCGCTCTATCTGTCCAATGTGATATTTATGCCAGTGTAAGGCGACTGAAATCCGATTTTCTATTGTTCGAGTACCGCGCCGGCATCATCCTGCCATGTCGCATAATTCACTGGCATCGTGGCGCGCATAAATACACATACATATGTGCATGCAAAACAGTTCCAAAAAATCAGGAAAAAAAAAAACACGACCCCCATTAGGCGTTGTCCATAAGTCATCAAAAAAGCAAACCTCACCCCTGTCCCCAGCCTAATTTATTCCTAAATTGACGACATAAAGAAGTCCATCTTCACACTTCTTGCGCTTAGTGCGATGTTGTTCTGCGAGATCTCCACGTGCAGCTCAAGCTCAAGACATCACAAGTGCAACCAAAGACAGACAGTGTATCACAGACAGATAGAGCGAGACCATGGGAGTATTAATTGTTTTCTGTCACCGCGCAACAGACAACGGAGAAAAAAATCCAACATCGACATCTTAAATTCCTCTTTATTGAGGCTATGCGGTTATTAATTACGGCGATAAGAGCCCGATTGAAGATTATCATTTCGAACTCAAGGATGATGGCACGGGATGTGTCCAGTGGGACAAGGGGACTCGGCTGAGTGAAAATAAACGAGACCAATGGCGCTGGTGCTCGCTGGACTGTTAGGGAATTCCAGCAGAATGCCGGGATATTAATTTAACGCGAATTAGTTGGAAATTTTTAGCGGTATGGAATTTGTTTTTTTTTTGCATTTTGGGGTACCCGACCCCCACACTAGGGGATTTTATGAAATTTTTATGACAGACCGACATTTTTCGATACTTAATAGCGCTGACCTTGGAATGTTTATTTTAGATGACGATAAATTCCAATGAGGTGTTAATTCTGGCAGTTTTAGCCTGTTCAACGAGGGGATTAGTGTTCCTGGGGACTATTACGATGTTTGCAAATGGTTTTGAGGGTGTCAAAAGGTAGAGAAAAAAAAGCATCACAATGACATTGAAGATAGGACACTTTTGAAAGGAATATCGTCGGAAATTACTTTGAACATAAAAACACCATGCACGTGCATACCTTCTAAGAAAGTGCACATGTATTAAGGCATGTTAGCAATTTCTCATGCTTTCCTCATCTTTGGCGCAGCTTCCAAATTTCGTGTTCATAAACTGCTCCTTAAGTGCAGTTTAAGGGGTTTTTAATAGGTATTCCGAATATTCATCTAAAGTCGAAGAAGGAAAAAGCGCGGTCCTAGAAACAGTGGGAGCTACTGCAACAAAAGTTGAGGCCACGATGCAACTCATATAGCTGGCATGTGACGCCTCGATGCCCTGAATGAGCGGACCCAATAGAAACAGGAAATCGGTGTACTGGTGGAACGACGAGATAGCTGCGCTTCGAAGAAGATGCCTACATCTCAGACGCAAAGCCATCAGGGGTAGGAGAAGACAAGCTGAACCCGCGGAAGACATTCTAGCGGAATTTAGAGCCACGAGATCTGAGCCTAAGACGGCCATCAATTTGAGCAAAAAACAGACGTGGGAAGATCTCCGCCGGGATGTCAAGAGCAACCCCTGGGGGCTAGGCATCAAAGTTGTAATGCGAAAACTGGAGCACAGGTGGGTATCCCTGTCCTCGGCGAAGAAAGGATGGAGTTTATAGTGACAAAAAAGAGGATTCCAACTATTGCCGACTTCTAAGTCGGCTCTGAAGAAATAACCAGTAAGGAAGCGGTGAAATACCTAGGGATGGCCCTCAACACGAAGCTCACTTTCTGGCACCAAATAAGATCTTCTTCGGAACGAGCCACGAAGGTCACAATGTCACTGAGAAGATTAATGGCAAACGTTGGAGGCCCGACAGCTAGCAAGAGAAAGCTCCTGATGACAGTCACCCACGCCATTCTCCTGTATAGGTGCGAGATATGGGCCGACGCACCAAGACAAGAGAAATATAGGAAACAAATGGCCGCAGTACAAAGGCGTGCGGCACTACGCGTTGCAAGTTCGTACCGAACTGTGTCGGAACCAGCCGTCCTCATAGTCGCGGGATTGACCCCTATTGATCTCCTTGCGCCAGAGAGGAAGTACGTCTACAACAAAAAGGCGGAAATTGGAATGGAAGCGGCAACCGAGGAGGCGAAGGAGCTCACCAAACAGAAATGGCAGGAGAGATGGAGTTCAGAAAGCAGAAGACGATGGACCACGAGGCTGATCAGCAACATCGCTGAATGGAAGAGACAGAAACACGGGGAAGTAAATTATTACGTTTCTTTTTCAATTTCCGTTTCAATTTCTTACCAGACACGGTTATTTCAACGCTGTAGAAGGGCAAAGCGAGTGAAATAAAAAGAGAGTGTTGTCCGTTCAACTGTCGAATAATAACTTAACTTCTTTATTTCTGGTTAACAAGTTTATACTTAAAGAATGAACTGTTGTTGCGGTTGCATCATACGATAGTAAATAATACATTTAAAACAGATTAATACAGTGAATAGTAATTGAATACATAAGGAAATACATGGATACAAGTACAATGACAATTGAGTGGAATTTTCGACTACAATTCGGCCATTCCTGATTTTAAATCGCCTCGATTTACACGAATATCGATTATTTGATATTTTCAACACAAAATGACTTTCAAGTAAAATATAATAATTGAATGAGACTGGTAAAAGCGATGGCTTTCAAATAACGTAACTATCTGATCGGAAATGAAACACAACCAATTCCATAAAGGTGGCATATATTTGGATTTTAATTGTTTATCACGTACGGCTTCATATTTTCGGGACTTGAAATCCCATCGTATCGGTTTCGAGAAACTTGCAAGTTTTCTAAATCTTTTATACGATACCTATCGTTAGGCAATTCTTCGTATACTTCATATAGACCTTTGTATTTAGGCAATAATTTTTTGTTAACACCTGCAGTAGTGACAACATTTTTAACTACCACATAATCACCTACTTTATAGAGATGAGGTTTCTTGTGGTTTTTATCATACTGAATTTTATTTTTTTCTTGATTACGCATGATTGTAAAACTTGCCTTTTCTCTTTCCTCGACTATGTCTATTGGATCTTTTTGAATGATTTCATATTCTAAATACTCGCGGACCGTATCATTACTTTCGCCTCTTTGGAGAACTCCGAACAGCAAAACACTTGGACATACACCTGTGCTCCTATTAATGGTGTTGTTTATGGAGAATTGAATTTTATCCAAATGTTTTGACCACTCACCCGGCTCCGCTTAGGATTCTTTTGACAACATAGCAGTCAAAAGCCTGTTTACCCTCTCCACCTGTCCATTTGATTGGGGAGAGTGGGTAGCGACCTTTATGTGTGTCACATCAACATCTCTACAAAATGACAGAAATTTATCCGAAGTAAAACAAGAGCCCCTATCCGAAATCAATCTTTTTGGTCGGCTGTAATTTGAAAAATAATTCAGCAAACTTTGAATGACTTCTCTAGAACTTGTCGTCTTCACTGAATAAAGCTTGGTAAATTTAGTGAACGCATCCACTACCAGAAAAATGTATTTCTTTAGGTTTTTCACACCAGCTGGAAGGGGCCCATAACGGTCTACATGAAGTGTATCAAAGGGCTTATTACCCTTTGGAATACTGTGTAGTTCACCTTCTTTTTTTCCAGATGGAACCGCGAAGTAAATACATTTTAAGCACGACTTGATGTAGTCTTTGATTTTCTGCTTCATCGATGGAAACCAATAAGTCTTTCTAAGATGTTCGAATACTTTATCCACACCTACATGACAAAGTCCATCATGGTGAGTTTGGATAATATTTTTTTCAATTTGTTCTGGAACATAAAAAGCAACAGAACCTTTACATTTCCGGTAGATAAGACCATTAACCATTTCGTAAAATGGATGTTGTTTGTGCTCTAATATGCTAGCAATATTGTGAATGGTTATATCCTGATTTTGAGCAGAAGCCAGTGCATATTCGAATGAATCAGGTTGTACCAAAAGGATGTTATGACACCTACTAAGGGCGTCGACGTGGTTCATTCTGACTGAATCTCTATGCTCTACTAAATAATTATATTCTTGTAGCTCTAAAGCCCACCTTGAAATTCGAGGGTTGATCTTTTTTTTTCCTTAGCGTAAGCGTTAAAGACTTACAGTCAGTAATAATTTTAAAGGTAATACCCATTAAATAGGTCCTAAATCTTCTTAAAGCGTATATAATCGCAAGGGTTTCGAGTTCAAAGGAATGGTACCTTGACTCTGCCGGTGTTGATCTCTTGGAAAAAAAGAAGATAGGATGGAATTTCTTATCTGACTGCTTTTGCATTAACACTCCACCAAAACCCAACGAGCTGGCATCGCAGTGCAGTTCGGTTTCTGCCTGTGGAGAATAAATGCTCAACACTGGCGCTTGAAGTAATTTTTGCTTTAATAATTGGAAAACACTTATCTCTTTCTCTCCAAATTGGAATTTAACATTTTGTTTTAGTAGATCATATAGTGGTTTTGATATAACTGAGAAATTTTGAATAAATTTTCTAAAATATGAACATAATCCAAGAAATGAGTGAAGCTCTTTGATGTTTTTTGGAGTAGTGAAAATTTTGCACAGCATCTAAACCATCAGAGTTAGGTTTTATACCATTTGCACTGACTTCATAACCAAGATACGTAATTTGTTCTTTCATGAAAAGACATTTATCATACCTAAGTTCTAAATTGAAGTCCGATACTATCCTGGCAACTTTCTGTAGAACAGCAAAATGCTCTTCTTTGGATTCAGTAGCTATGAGTAAATCATCAATGTATACGAGTAATTTACCCTCAGCTATTAAGTCTTTAAATCTCGTATTAATATAACGCTGGAAAGTTGCGGGGGCGTTTTTAAGGCCAAATGGCATATAAAGAAATTCGAACTGGCCTATAGGCGTAACAAACGATGTTAATTTTATGGATTCTTCAGCCATCTTGACGTGGTGAAACCCATTTTTGAGGTCTAATAACGAAAAATATTTTTTATTTCGTAGCCTGTCCATATGATCCTCGATTAGGGGAAGAGGGTAATTGTCTTTTTGTGTGACACTATTTAATTGCCTGTAGTCTACGCATAATCTGAACGTTCCATTTTTCTTTTTGGCCAAAACAATCGGAGAGGCGAATGGCGAATTACTTTCGCGGATTATTTTACGGTGCAATAAATCATTCAAAATTTTTCATAATTCAATAGTATGTACGTAAGGTAGCCGCCGCGGTGCGCAATTAAAACTCACATTCGAATTACAAAGACTAATTTTCATCTCATAGGGAATGTTCGGATTAGAAATGTTTTTATTAGAATTGGTTTGTTTCATAATATCATAAACGCGTTGTCTATCTTCATATGTAAGATTATTGTTAATCCTCAGAACAAAATCATTTTTATCATAACAAGTATCTATATTCAAAATATCTTTCGCGAAACTATCGTCATGCAAATCCGTAAAATTGTTTTCATATTTGTCGTTGAAATTATCATCACAATTATCTAAATTGTTTAAATTTTCATAATTTTTAAAGTCATTTATCATATAATTTGTAGTAAAATTTGTAGAATAGGTAGAATTGTTTGTTAAATTGTTTTCATAATCTTTAGCATAATCTATTAATTTAATTCTAGAATTTTCAACATTTAATTTAATATTACTGGCTCGTAAAAAATCTCTGCCAAGAACAACAGAGTTAGTCATTGTCTTATTTTTAACTACATGCAACATGCAATTTACCGGTCTATCACTTACATAAATAACACATTTAGCTTTTCCTAATACACCCAATTTTGCTCCATTTATTCCAAAATACTGGTTGCAGTCATGTTCTAATGGCAGGATCACAGAAGATGGTAAAAATTGTTCCTGTATGAAACTTATAGGACTGCCTGTGTCTACCATTGTATTTGCTTGAAATTCGAAAACATCATTAGTAAAACTATTGAAAAATTTGTACTTAACATCAAGAGTGAAGTCGTCGTTAAGTGTCTTCGTCATTACATTTTCTTCTTCTGGTTGAGCTTCAGGCTGCTGGAGCAAAAGAACTGCTGGTAGATTTGCAGGTTGGTTGACGCTTCGACAGGTGGATGCTAAGTGTCTGTGCTTACCACACTTGTAGCAACTTCCTCGCTCTCGTCGTGGCTTCTGGCAACTGCTAGCAATATGTCCAGGCTCGTTGCAATTGAAGCACCTGTCCTTATTTAGTCGCTGGAGTTGGTTAGATGACGAGGTTGTTATCGCTGTTGAAGAAGAAGGTATATTTTCTGCGGCGTAATATTTCATCTTCTGGTATTTTTTCAGCATTTGTTTCAAATCGTCGATACTTCTCGCTGTGAGAGGAAGTTGTTTGTTACATAAAGTATCAGGAATTCCTTTAATTATGTAATGTATAAGATCCTCGTCTTCGATTTCTGCATTGAATGCAATCTCCTGCATCGCTAGCGTATATTGATGGATGCTCTCGTCCCTTCGCTTCCTCCGGTTCGGTAGAATATCGTGAACATCAGCTGACGTGACCACTCGGTGAAACTCTTGTACCAGTTTTGATTTCAACTCACACCAAGTGGAGCAACGGGATGAACGGAGAAATAATTTGGCGGTCCCCTTCAGACTTCTTCTTGCGAAAATAAACGATTGTTGCTCTTCCCACTTGTGCAAAGATCTTGCCTCCTCGAAACTCCGCACCCATTGTTTAATGGAGAAATTATCGTCACCAGAAAAATAAGGCACAATGTCTTCGATGTCTTTGTATGAGATTGAACACGTGGAGCTTTCGACTGGTCGACATAAAGCTGCGAGTTTTTCTTTGAGAGCTAAAATTTCCTCTTGTTTTTTTATTCTATCGGCAAGCCTGTCAATTTCGATTTGGAGATCATCATCTTCCTGGGTAATAGGTGTAACTTCATCTTGGACCTTGGGAAAATGTACGCTGATTTCAGATTCGTTCAACTCAGCAATATGTTCCTGTTACCTTAGCTTCAACTCTGCCTTGTTACCAGTACTCTGAAGACCGAAACTGGTTAATTTTTCCTTTAACTGAGCAACCGTAGCCTCTTGGATAAATTCTTCGAACCGTGCTGTTGCCATAATTTTGTGTTTTTTTTTCACACGCGACAGATCACAAAGTTATTACTTAACACGTATTTATTAATATGCGGACTGTACAAAACTGTTTTCTACACGGGTTTAACAGATCCCACTTCTGATATGTAGGAAGGCAAAGCTTGTTACAAGTAGTGTGGGACTTCAAGAAACAGCTGGCCTGATTCTCGTGAGCAGTAGCGTTTTCCACCACCCCTTAGGCAAAAAAAAAAAAAAAACAATAAAGTTTGGAGCCATAACAAAACAAAACCACTAGCTAGTTGTAGATATTCAAAATACCGCGGCATTAAAAAAATATTGTGAGAGAGACTGTCAAAGTTTTTCTTGATCGAGCGCCCCTTAACTCTATGTCGCTTAACATAGTCAACAAACTCATTTATGTCCTAGGTTTTCAAGGCCACAACAACGAAATACCTACTGCATGTAGGTATTGAATAGCGTACTAGTGAGCTGTGAAGTATATATAATTTATTTTTTTAGAGCGAAATAAAATGACATAACTATAAATTTCATGCCCCTGGAAGACTTACATGATGACAGCTGTATGTTCTCTTTGTAGATTTTAAAACAACGCTCGATACCATCAACAATCACTCCAAGATACGATAGAATACTAAGGCCCTAAGCATGTAATGGGACCTATAAAATCTATTGTACTCTCCCAATTGTTAATATCAAATTATATTGAGGTTCCTGATGAGCCTCAATAGCGGTCTTGGTTCTATGTTCCATGCTTCCGCTGTACTCAATATGTCTCGCTTTAGATGGAGTAATCTTTAGTTGCAGCTATAAGACAGTCACAAAAAAAGTGTGACTGCAAATTTTTCTATAATTCCATCATATGCAGATGATACCTGAGTGAATAGTTTCCAGTGGGGTTACCCATTAATGTCCTTAAGTCTCCCTTGCTGAGTTTAAGTAATTGAACTCTGGTTGAAGTTGATGAACTTTTTCGTTTCTCTTAGGCCTTCAGAATTAGCAAAATGTTAAGAGAGGCTGTTTACTTTCATACATAGGTGGCGCTACAACTTGAAGTGAAAATAGGCCTCAACCAACAAGCCTCTCCATTTGGCTCGGTCTTTAGCTAATTGCCTCCAGTTGCGCATTCCAAGTTGGTTGAGGTCCCCTTGAACTTGTGCATGTCTCCTATGGCGGGCAGGCCCTCTACTGCACCGTCCCTTCAAATTAGATTCGAAGACTCTGCGGGCCGGAGCGTTGATGTCCATTTGCTCTACATGTCCTAGTTATCTCAAACATCCAATATGCTGTTTTTTGACTAGGTCAATGTCGCTGTACAGCTCGTCCAGTTCGTCATTGAATCTCTCCTCCAAAATCCGTCAACGCAAAAAGGAACGAATATCTTACGAAGAATTTTTCTCCCAAAGCGATCAAGGATATCTTCACCCGGTTTCAATAAAGTCCATGTTTCTGCGACGTAAAGCAGGACTGAGTGACGTTATGTCCAATTCGTCATTGTTGATTATCCCTTCTTGTTAACGTCATATACTTGGTTTTGCCCTCGTTTATCGCTAAACCCATTTTGGCCGCTTCCTCTTCAATGCTTGCAAACGCACCGGTGACAGCCCGCTGAGTTCTTCAAATAATATCAATATCGTCGGCGTATGCAAGCAGCTGCACGGACTTTTGATAGATTTTACCTCTGGTGTTGGCTTGTAAGTTCCGCACAATTCATTCAAGTACAATATTAAAAAAGTCGCATGACGGCGCGTCACCTTGTCTAAAACCTTTTTGACATCAAAGGTCATAAGCCATTACCATTACATTGTTATCCTGCACAGACGAACAAGTTTCGCAGGTATGTCAGAACTAGACACTATATAGCTCTTCTCTACAGATGCTGTCATAGGCGGCCTTGAAATCGATAAAGAGATTATGAGTATCGATTTGGATTTCTTGGGTTTCCTTCAGAATCTGCCGAACTGTGAAGATTTGATCGATAGTGGACTTTCCAGCTAATCTGTTGATAAAATGATTCAGGCGCTCACACAATATCGCAGAAAAAATCTTGTATGCAATGTTGAGGAGACTGATGCCTCTATAATTGGCGCATTTGAGAGGGTCTCCTTTCTTGTGGTGCGGCATGTAGCTTAGCCTTAACAACTATATCGTATTTGTCGTTGAAATAATTTTTATTACGTAAGTTGTACTCAAGTTCACTATAGTAACTCCTATAAAGTGATGCCTTTGCTTGGGTCACAATTTCTTCTCTGACTTTGCAGTCGACGTATTCCAGGAAACATACAAAATTGTTTTCCGTTGGGCTTATTTAGATTAGTATCAGGACTAATTTTGTACTTCTGGGCTAGAGCAGTCCAATTGCCGAAAAATAAGGTGTTTGACTTTAGTCCTTGAATAGCAATTTGTTTTGGGAGCCGCCCAAAATATTTCAATTGTCTTACTTAAGATAGGCAACACTAGTTTAACTTGTCAAGTTGTGAAATTTCGTACTCCATATATCTTTCTAAAGAAATTAAAAAAAAAAAATTATAAATTGCTGCATCTCATATCTTGTAGTTTTGATATACGCCTTCATGTCGAGATGAAAACTGTGCTAGCAAAAAACAGCGATCAATGTGGATATGAGTGGATGAACCATGACTTAATTTAACGTCGTTGATGCTATAATTAACACATGCCTTTGCTATATCAAACTTTTGGATACAAGAAACTGGAGTACTGTAAGTGAATTGAATGCATTTTTTGCTTAAAGCGCTTCCTAAAGCATCTTATGATTACTCCTACTATCTATCGACTACCTATCCACCAAGTTTCATCCAAATTCGTTCAGCCGCTAAGGCGTCATGAGGTAACATGTTTCTAAATATCCGAACATTCGCATTCATATAGTAAGTGGGATTGTTACATTTTAACCTGCTGACGCAGTTTGCTTTGTGCTACAATTCAAAACGTTTTAGGGAATGACGTGATATCGCTAATGAGTATAGTGTTATGTTTAAATTGACTAAAATTAACATGATTAAATGGCAGGATATGTTCTACCAATGCATAGCTAAATTTGATGACTTCTTCTGTCACTAATGACTTAACAGAGCAGAAAAGTCTTCACTCAGAGACCGACACCCCTGCCACTCCCTTGGTACGAACAATTATTTTTGTAGGTACATGACAGGCAGCCAAATAAGCCTAGTCCTTAAAATTAGAAGGAAAATCTTAGGATTTTCGTATGATCTTCGAACAGAGCGTCGCATTGTTTACCACTTTACCACAAGCAAATTTTGAACGAGTCATGTGGCTGCAAAATTATCTGTATTTTTTACAGTCATGCCCTTAAATAGCACAGAAATTTTACGGATAATCTACCTTTTATGAGCATGAGAGCACGGATATACACATATATATATATTTTTTCTTCGTTAGGGAGTAACTTCTCAGAGCTGGGTGCGTATTTTCCAGAACCTTTGCTGAATCTGTTTATTTATTATTGGCAACCTTGGAGACAATAATCACCTTATCATTTTTTATGTGAAGGATCCTTATTTTACTTTAAACTTTTTCCCGCTTTATAGACTTTAGATGCATAATCAACCTGAGTTGGAGATATTAGAGTATCCCCCAACCGGAGTGCATATGCCTTAATTTGTAAGGGAAAGTATGAGTAGATTATAAAAAACCTAACCGGATATGATAGAAAAGACAGAGGAAGAGACAAATCTGTGTGGTTTGTTGATTTCTACAATCTCAATATGCTTTATCATTATAGAAAACTTCTTCAAACACAAACATTCGTTTTATTTTAGTAACTTTAGCGAGATTTATTGGTTATACTCGTAATTCACGTAAGAGTTTACATTAAGATGAGGTAGACATTGGCGTAGCAGGTACACATGCAAATCATGTTATAATGGTTCTCATGTGTATTAGTATGCATTCACCACAATACAGTATGTTTCGTAAGGTGAAGTTCGATTTGATATTGGGATCTCGCAGTGCATCAGAAATGAGGGTACGCGTCGAAGAAAATAAATATGTATGAAAATACATAAGGATCTATCTAAGCGCACTGAGTGCACCAGGCCGAGTTCTCGCAAAACCGACCCGGTGCGACTTACATGAATTGATTTTCGAATCAATTGCAATGAAAAATAAAACACGAACTTCGGTTCTGATGCAACTCTTCTGAGTGCTGCTTTATTAATGATATTCAAAATAATATTCAAAAAACAAATTATTATAATTGAACTTTAACCTGCAGTGTTTCTTACTGACGGAACAGTGTTCCATGCTAACGTAACTCCCGCACTATTGCAAAAATTACACGAACAATTTCGAGCCCTTTTCGACCCACTTCTTTGTCCGATTAGAGGACTGCATTTTTTTCAGTTGAATTAAGGTTACTAAAAATAAGCAGTATTCAGAAAAAAATATTGTGTTAATTGATAAGTTTACAGGCCAAACAAGCCAAGTTTTCAAGGGACCCAATATTGGTCATTTCTAAGAAAACTTGCCAAGATTGGTCTATTGAGTAATATTAATACCCTTGAAAACTTGCCAAGTTTAGTACATAAATTCATCAATTCACACAATCATTTGTGTGGTATTTGGCATTATTTCTACATTTGAGTTATTTTTTAAGATAACAAATTATAGAGTCCTGACGCAAAGTTGGCCTTCTTTTACATGTATGTTTTTGGTAGGATTACAATCACCGCCTGAAATACTAAGCAACTAACAACAAGATTTGCAGCTCTGTTCAAGAACTTCAGATGATAAAATCTGTTTTCTCATACATACATAGGTGGCTTATGAATCGTCACAGGAATTTGTAAGCTTATTCGAAGAGTTAAACAAACCCATAAATATAAATGTAAGTGGAATCTACGTTGCCTCATGTCCATATACTATTTAGTCTACTTTTTGGGTTGATGAAAAGCCATAGCTGATATTAGGAGAATCAATTCTGCAACTCGATAATGTGTTTCCTTCTATAATGCTCAATAGCAATACTAGCTCTCAGAAAAAAAAAATTTAAATGAAATACAATCTCCAGATTTACCTTAACGTATTGTACTAATCTTACTCTACTAGACCTTCAAATGTTCCTTTTATTTCCACATCGTGAGACATCATGCAAAACTCTAACAATCTGCCCACTTGAATTGCTTGTCGCCTTGTATTTCATTCATCTGCCACTCACTCGATACAAATTGCTTTACTCTATCTGCAGCTGCAGCTCGTGCTCTCCAACAAACAATCAAAACACCCACCAACTCAGCCGGTCGTACAGACCGTCTTTGGACATTTGTTTACTGCTCAAGGAGCAAATATTCACTCCAATTGCGACTGAAACATGTCACCTATCCTTGGACATTGCCATCAATTAGCCTGTCGTCTACAGCTTACTGCCAGCCCCGACAAAGTTGTTGGCCGCCAAAAAATCGGTGACAATCGGTGCTGCGCATGTTCCCTGTCACTGTTGATGGAGGAGCACAGCTCACGAAAGTGATGTAATGAAGATTGATCGACGTGCAGATGAATCCTAGAATATATTTTCTAAGAATCTTCATCTGCTCGAATATGCGATCTACAAGATGAACTTTTTTTTATTGCAAAATGCGACGCAAATTGTTTGATAGATTGGCGGCCTTTGTGTCTGTCGAGATGAATCAACCACCCGAGGATTCATCAAAAACGCGCCCTCGGCGGTATGATGTTAAAAATTGTGATGCCAACTTTGACAACTCACTACACCGGTCCCGCACTTTGTAATGACACATGTTCCGCAAGCCTCATCTCATTAATGCATAGCACACAGATATGACAGCGAAACACAAAACAACACAATTCACGGACCCATAAACGCGCAAAAGAGAGGGACCCCCAACAGCCACTGTCATTAAATGTGGAAGCACGCTTGTGGACAAACGGCAAGCACCAGTAGTCTTCCTGGCCACCCGATGTACGTGCACTTCCAAATAGAGTGGAACAAGTGCACAAGAAGCTTCCTCCTCCGATGATAGGATTTTAATTTCATAATTCAAGACCGTGTTAATATGTAACTGCCCCGAGCCTGTGATGGTGGTGGTGGTGGTGGCGCTCCATATTCACGGCACGTCCCGTGGGCCGTAATTAATAATCGTTATAGGAAATTTGCAGCGTTGTACTGGCGGAGGAGATTTGCATAAATCATGGTTTGCATGCATTCGGTTGCTTGCTTCGTCGGTCAGGGAGTAAGTGATCCAGTTTAAGGATCGAAGAGTATGCAGACGGCGATGATACAGTGGAACCAACGTAAGAGATTGAGTAATCAGGAATCGATTGATGGGCCAAATGATCTACTAAGTGGTGGGCAGTTTGCAGCAACAGGTATTCCACACTGCCGCAGAACATGTTTCAGTCCTCGATGAAAGGGTAAACGGTTTGTGTGCCTTGTTAAGTGAATTATTGGGAGTCACAACGTATTATAAATTGCATATATGTCCGACGAAATATGACGTAGGATAGCGTTCAAATAAGAAGATTAAAAGGCAGATCGATCCTAGCTCCCTTCTTTCAGGGGAAGCAGGATGCATGAAAATATATTTATCTAAAAGTTACATCTATCACCAGAAGGAGATGGATTAAATCCTTAGTGTCCATAGTTCGATTGACTGGGGCATAACTACCTAAATCTACTAAGCTTCCTGAATCTTAGTAATTTGACCTTTTTGTTGGAAAAGTTCGGTGTTATTCGTTTCGCTTTATACTCGGGTCGTGGGCGCCGTGGCGCAAAGTGGTTAGTGTGTCGGATCACTACGCATGAGGTTCCAAGTTCGAATCCCAGAAAACACCGAAAAGTTTTTTCACTGTCCCACCTCTCGCGAATGTCTATCAAATATCCGAGAATATTGTTGTCTCGAAAAAGCTTCTCAAACCACATTGCCCTTCGGATACGGGACTAAACTTTAGGTCCCTTCCATTCGTGTGAAAAATATAACGCACACAACATGAGTGGTTGAGAGAAGCTAGGCCCTGGCACTTTAAGAGCTGTTGCGCCAAATACTTATTTCTTTATATTTATACTCGGGTTGCTGTTGATTGCCTTTCCGCGCTGGAGCTTGAAACTTTACACATCGGTTAAAAAGCAAACATACAGTCCACTGAACCACGGCCACCCATGTTTACCTACCTACTTTCTTACATTGCGCTATAATCCTGGATGGACCTGCGCCTCAACCAGCAAGCTTCTCCAGTAAACTCGTTGGTGTATGTTGGTGTACAGGCTTTTGACATCACATAGCATCGCATCACCTTCTTTGACGTTGAAGTTCCGACAACGTTATTACCAATGCTGTCACAGGCGGCAATAAAATTGATGAAAAGATGGTGGGTAAATATATGTGGTGGGCGGTAGACTTTCCTAGCCTAAATTCGCACTGATATCGACCAATAAGGTGAGCGACAAATGGCTTTACGCACACAAAACAGTGGATAATATCTCTACATATCTTAGCGATGTTTAGGTGACTGATATACCTGTAACTGGCGCAGTTGAGTGGTTTCTTCTTTTGAATATCGTTGAAATTATGCTTGGGTTTCATTGCACTTTAGTCAATATATCGCTATCTTGACTTCGTCATGATCGAGAGGGCGGCATTGGGGGTCATCACATTTTATGTTAAAGGGGTCACTCTGCCTTATGGGGAAATGTTTATCATCGTTACACTTTAATAGTTGGCAAAATGTTCTTTTCATATCCGCAGTACCGACCCCACTACTGAGTTTCCTTGTTCATCCCTGCAGACTTCCTTTCTCGTTTTAAGGCCGTGGTATGTTCTTTTATCTTTAATTAAAAGTTTCGAATATAATCCCTGCAACAGTATCTCAATATCTCCTCATTCGAGCAGTTCTCATGCTCCAATTTCTTCTTTTGGAGAAGTCAATATTCGTCCTCTCTCCAGGTTATACTGCCTCGTTCCCTCGTCGGTGTAGAGCGCAGTATCTTATTTCTAAAATAGTCCGTCATTATCTTCTGCAGGTAGTCTGGTACTCTCTTTGTGGTTAGGGCTCGCAGGATATTTCTCTAGTTTTTTTTTTTGTTTTTCTTTTTTTTTGTCGGGATAGGAAACGCTCGACTGGAGCACTCAGACGCAACTGGTCAGTTGTACTAACAGAGAGCAAACCCTGATTTACCCGTTTTATTGGAATTTCCTTGTCTTTCTAAGAAAGCCAAGCAATCACTTCAGTGGAGCTTACAGTACCAGCACTCACCACATCAGCACCTGATACGAGCACGATCTGCCACCTGATACGAGCAAAGGCTGGACACTCACAGAGATAATGTTCCGCGGTGTCCTCGCTCTCTCCACAAGTATCGCAGATTATAGTGTCATTTAAGCCCAGCACATTAAGGTGTATGGCGAAAGCAAAGTGGCCTGTCAAGGTGCTAATATGTTGGCTACAGTCTTTTCTGCTGAGAGACAGCAAGAATGCCGCTGATTTCTTACAGACGTCTGAGAGCATACGTTTATGCCACATACATTTGTGTTCGTGAGAGACCCAAGCGTCAATGGAAGCCCTGACCGAGGATGCAGGGAGACCCAATACGGGTTCGGGACCTGAGAAAGCCTCCTGTGAAGCTTATCTAGCAATCTCATCGGAGATTTCGTTCCCCAAGATGCCAGTGTGACCTGGGATCCTGATAAGGGACAGAGAATTCAGCCTTCCACTGAGCTCAAGGCGGTTTTTGACTATTTTGGAAGTGGTTAATGGGTTAAGCAAGGCCTTAAGCGCAGCCTGACTGTCACTACAGACACAAATGCTATGGCCCTTCCACCTGTTCTTCACAACATAGTTCATGGCCATTCGGGTTGCATAAGTTTGCGCTCGGAAAACGGAAGCATATTTGACTAACGAGAAAAGAAGTCTAATGTTATCGACTTCCACGAAGACATCAGCACCAGACCCTAGACTGGATTTGGAACCGTCCGTGAAAATACGACTGCTTACCATTACTGGCGCAGACTCTGGCCGAAGTCAGTCCTGAACACAAGGATAGTCGACTCCTAATTTGCGCATCAGCTGAAATTCTGGTGTCATTGTGTTAGAAGGCATATCCATAAGACCGGAGTCGTAAGATAAGTGTCGCGCAAGTTAATCAAAATTCCTGTGTGGAGTATACCAAAAACCACGCCGCCTAAGACGATGAATGGCTTTGATAGTGCAGCCCATGATATAAGTATCAAGGGGTAAGTTCAGCAAAGCATATAGAGCAGAGCCAGGCGCACTCGGAAAAGCTCCCGTGCAGCCGAGACAAGCCGTTCTTTGGAGTTGGGCGCAAAAGGCAAAGGCAAACCACCAAACAACCGACGCATTTGCGAGGAATGGTCTTATCATAGCCGTGTAGATCCAATGAACTTAATTCGGTGACAAGCCCCCTACACTGCCAGAAGACTGCGAGCGCCTTGGATGTTTTCCACTCGACGTGTTAAGACCGATGAAGTTTCGTATCTAAGATCACTCCCAGATACTTGGCTTCATTGGAAATGCGGATAGGGCCACCTTTTAGCAATGGCTGAGTCAGACCGGTCAGAATCCTCCTTCTCGTAAATAGAATAACCTCAGATTTAAGAGGATTCACCGATAGCCCACTCCTAGTACACCATTCATGTGCCGCCTGGCCCGGCAAAAAGTACAGCGACATCATCCGCATATGCCTGAGCGTAGACGTTAGAACTATTTAGAGTATTAAACAGAGAAACGACCACCATGCATCATAACAATGGAGACAGAACACCACTTTGCGGACAAACCCTGTTTACCCCTGTCATAACATATCGGCCACAATCCGCATCCACAACCAAAGTTCTATTCATTAGCATTGCTTTAATCCACAACACTAATGTTTCATCTACCCCGTGTTGTCTGGCCGAGTCGCACATGCAGTCAAAAGTCGCATTGTCAAAAGCACCCTCAATGTGCTTCGCTTATTCTTTCCTATCAAGCGCGCATTCAATTCTGGCCATTAGATTATGAAGTGCGGTCCGCAGGATTTCCCAAACTGATAGGCATGCTGCACCTGCGATAGTGGATCCAGCTTCAAAGCAACTTTCCGCACGTGAAATTCCATCAGTCTCTCTCTACTTTTCAGTAAGAAAGAGGTCAAACTTATGGGTCTGAAACTCTTGGGGAGCGAATAGTCCTCCATAGCGATTTTCGATATGAAAGCTACTCTGACTGTCCGCCAAGGTGTAGGAATATATGCTAGAGCCAAGCCCGCGGTGACAATTCCTTTCAGAGTTGGCAGCAGCTAATCTATGTATACCCTGTTGCAGCATAGCTGGATATATTCTGCCGGTGCCAGTCGATTTAAAACCACCAAAAGATGCCGCAGCATATTTGATGGCCTCAACTGTTACCACGGCTGATACAATATACCAGCTGCGCCGAGTTTTCTGACTAAGATCACGCTCAGCCTGGGGAAGCGGGCCAAGCTGCGATTATCTGATTGCCAGGAAAGTGAGTTTCCAGCAGGAAACTGAAAGCTTCCGCTTTCGTCTCAGTAAACTTGCCATCAGACTTTCCGAGTGACTCCGGTTTGGTCGACTTGCCACTTTTGAGGGCCTTAACCAACTGTCTGGTTTCACCGAGTGTCTCGATCTTTTCACAAGGATCTCTATAAGAAGCACTTTCCGGTAAGCGAATTAACTTCTTATAGTGTTTTTGCTTCAATCTAAAAATAGCCCAGTCGCCCCCTAAATTTGTCTTGAGTGACCTATTTAGAAGTTTTCTTGATTCTTTCCTAAGTCGCTGCAGTTCTGGGCTCCACCAGGGAATCGGCGTTCTGCAGGTGTTTTTGTCATTGGACACGTCAGTTCAAAATAGCTGGTGAGGACGCTAGTCAGATTTTGAACAGCATCCTCAACCTTTCGTTTCGTTCTGAGTTTAGTTGGAGTTTTGAAAGATCTATCTAGCTCTTTCCTAAACCGCACCCAGTTGGTTTTCCTCGGATTCCTCCTCTCCTGCAAAGTTATAGCCTCGCACTTGATTTGGAAAACGATGTATCTATGGTCATGGCGTCAATGTATCTGTGACAATGGCACCTCCGGCAGTACCCTCTAGTTAGTAATTGACTTGAAATACCTATTAGGGTCAGGTAAATTACCTCCTGCCTCCTTGCCGTAACAAAAGTTGGCTGGGAGCCAACATTGTTAACTACCATGCCAGACGATAGTGTAAAGTCTAGGAGATAGTTTCCTCGTATGTTTTATTTGTTGCTACCCCAGACTGTATTCTAAGCATCAGAATCGCAACGCATGACTAGTCCCATCTCCCGAGTGTCACAGTACTTTATGAGTACGGCAACCGCCTTCGGTGGTGGAGGCATTACCGAATCATAAGGGAAGTAAGCCGACGCAACGTCGAAGGTTTTCCAACTTCTGGTCTTTTCGTAGCTTACAGCTACAGCAACCAGGTCCTGCTCACAAAATGGTCCAAGCTTGGTTACTGAGAGGAAATTCGACAAAATTAGACAAGCTCTCCGTCTTTCAGATCGCTCGTCACATAGCACCGTTACTCCACAAACACTTCCAAAAACACATATGCGCTTGTTCCACACGTATGGCTCCTGGATAGATGTTATGTGGGGTTTTGTACGCACCACGGAAAGTCTGCTACTCAAGAAAGCGGTAGCAGCCTTTGGGTGATGGAGGTTTATCTGCGAAAATATCAAAGATATAGTCGGTGTTTTATTTGGGCGCGCACCAGATGAGCCAACGCTTCCGCCGAGACGAGCGCCCCTACCCGTAACTTTGCCTGCGTCAGCCATTTTCTGTCCGCTAGTACTTGGACTTTTAGGGGTAACAGCACCAGCATCCACCAGATTTTTTGCGCAGATAACGCCACCGGTAAGAGTGTGCCCAGCAGAAGAGCGTGCATCAGATGCGCAAACGCTCCCATCAAGGAGAGCAGGCGAAACTTGCTCCGTCAGATTGGACCTGTTCGAGCCGACCGAAAAGTAGCCAGCGTTGGGTCCGAGGGATAATTGACCTTAGCTGGAGTACTTTCTGCCGACCAAGGCTTCTTTCCTGTCGCTACTGAAGGATGACTGCCTTCGGCGCTTGCGCCTTCAGCTGACTCTGCAGCCTCTTTGCACCGTGCAATATTCCATCGACACCAGATGCTTTTTGGTCCCTGACTTTTGTATAATACATACTTGCAGGACATCTTCTGCGGTGACAAGGGGAGTGGTGATCACTCCGTTGCATTTCTGCTCCCCGTTTGTTCTTGATTATAGCTGGCTGTTTCACAGTATCTGTATATAAGATACGCATACTCATTGGGAGCAATAGTATAGAAGTGTATTTAGTATAGAAGTGTCTAGTGTCAATCTTATTAATCTCTATGTCATGAAGTAATATCGTCCTAATCATTTTATGCAAGCTTTGGTGTTCAGCACCAAAACGGTATTCAAATGTAATTGGTGCTGATTTCGTGTCGTGTACCATTTGTTGAAATACATGTGTATTGTACTCTTCTTCTTCTTCTTCCTTTTATCAGCGAGGCTATGATCCGAAAACAAGGGATCACAGCCCTCCCACTTCACTGCATTTCTACTGATCCGCCTGTGGGGTTCGCCTATTTGACCTCAGAAAATATCGGCAGGCCTGCCGATTTTGGATCACTCGGTTACTGAGGCCAATGAAATGCCGATGTCGTCGCATTTGTCTGATCCAGGCGTTTATAGGCCTGCCTTTCCTACATCGCGATGTCTTTGGAACGTGCATAGATATTGCCTTTTTAACAGGGTTCAAATGATCTCTTCTTTGAACGTGGCAATACCAGGTGAGCCGGTCGCGCTCTAATTTGTGTACGATGGTTTCCTTGATGTGAAAGCTTCCACGGATCTTCGAACTTCTTATTCGATCAAGCTTGGTCACTCCTGCTGTCATGCGAAGCATCTTCATCTCAGCTGCCGTTAATTTACTCTCATACTTTTTGTACATCGTCCAACATTGTGAACCGTATGTGAGCGCTGGACGTACAACTGCGGTGTAGAGCCTTCCTTTCAACTTAGGGGGCATTTTTCTGTCACAGAAGATAGCGGAATTTTCTTGCCACTTCATCCACCCTACGCTTACACGATGATTGATGTCGTCATCACAAGTTGCTTTGCTATTGATCATAGATCCCAGATATTTGAACTTTTCGCACTTGGGAAGCACTGTTCCATTCAAATAAATGTCTGGAATAGGCCTGAGTGGATCAGAGAATGGGCAGCACAAGTACTCTGTCTTTTTTGAACTAATGCGATACCCATTTCCCTCCAAAACGTCCACCCACACATCAAGTGCTCGTTGCAGGGATGTAGGATCCTCACTTATGATGGCTCCATCGTCAGCAAAGAATAACTGATGTACCTTGGGGTCCATCACTTTACCTTCAAGCAGATAATCAAGGACTGTAATAAAGAGCAAAGGACTTAAAACGCTTCCCTGGTGCACCCCGACTTTGATTGGGAACTCTTCGGTTACTCCAGCGGGACATCTTACTCTTGTCTTTGCTCTTTCGTACATGTCCATGATCATCTGTACATAGGTTTCTGGAACCCCTCGATGTCTTAGCGCCACCCATATCAGATCTCGTGGTTGTCTGTCGAATGCCTTTTCAAAGTCAACCAATACAATATGCAAATCCCTTAAGGAATCACGATGTTTTTCCATTATGATCCTTATACTTTGGATTGCATCTGTGGTTGATTTACCCGAGACAAACCCGCACTGATCATCAGATAGCCGTATTATTTTTCGCAGTCGGCCACCTAACACCCGCTCAACGATCTTCATGGTGTGTGACATCTGCTTGATCGAACGGTAGTTATCACAGTTTCGCGTATCACCCTTCCCTTTGTGTACAGGGAGAAGGTAACTTTCCCTCCATTGATTCGGCATTGGATCACCTCTCACGAATTTGGAGATAAGAATTCTGAGCCATCTGAACCCGATGTCTCCCATCTTTTTCCAGAACTCAGAGGGTATTTCGTCTGGCCCAACCGCTTTTCGTTTTTTGGAGTATTTGACCGCGTCACTAACTTCTTCGACTGTAATGTCGGCTATTTCGTCACAGTTAGGGGTGGCTCTTGGAAAGTATAGCCGGGGAAACTGTTCATTTAAAAGCTCTTCACAATACTGTCGCCACCTCTGCAGAATTTTGTCGTCATCCACAAGAAGCTGGCCATGAGCATTGCTAATGAACTTTGGCGAACGAATCTCCTGAGCATTGTTCCTTCTTTGGGCGGCTATTTTAAAGATAGTGGCGCTCTTGTTCATATTGTGTCTTCGCAGCTCCTGGATAGCCTGGTTTGCATCAGCAACCGGCGAAAATATTTTCTCTAGCTCCCGATACAGGCCCTCCGTACTCTCTGCTTGAAGCTGGGCGCACTTCTTCTTCGCTTTTTTCTTGCAGCATCTGTATTCCATTTCGAGGCGAGCTTTTTCGTCATTATTATTAGAGGGGCACTTTGACCAAGCTTTGAAAGCCGCTTTCTTCTCATTTATCAGCATCTTAGCTTCATCACTCCACCACCATGTTTCTTTGGCGTGTTGATGGTGGCCTTTTGAAGCTCCTAGCAGTGATTTGGCCTTCTTTAAGCAAGTTCGCTGTAGGGAATCCCACATATTTTGTGCTCTGCACTCTTCATCCTCAGCTCCGTTGACGGTGTGAGAGAGGTAATTTTTCATTACGAAAACAAAAGCTTCGCCTTTTTCTTTGTCCAGACTGTACCACTTGATTTTCTCAGAGACCCTTGTTTGTTTGCTTTTCTTTGGTGTTTTCATAAAAATTTCTGTTAGCAGGAGACGGTGTTGCCGAGCGATTGCCTCTCCCAGGATCACTTTGCAATCTTTTACCCGGGGCTTCATGAAACTGCCTACCAAATGGTAGTCAATCTGAGTTTCATCTCCACCACTGCTGTAAGTGATCAGGTGTCGGCTTTGTTTGATGAACATGGTATTTAACACGATAAGACCGTGTGATTTGCACATGCTTAGGATGTCTTCACCAGGAAGGTTCCTGGTGCCATATCCTAGTCCTCCATGGCAGTCTTCATAGTCTTCGTTTGATTTCCCGACATGTCCATTCAAATCTCCTCCAACAAATAGAAATTCTTCCTTTGGGATGTTCTTAAGGAGATTGTGGAAATCTAGCCAAAATGCATCTTTATCTCTCTGATTGTACCCATCGTGGGGAGCATATGCACTGACAACATTCCACACCTCTCCTTGTATTACTAGTTTGAGAGACATCAAACGGTCGCTGGACTTCGAAATGCTCAAGACGTTACCAAGTAGCTCTGCCGCAAGGATGATACCGATTCCGTTCTTAGACTTTTCCGTTCCGTAGTAGAACATCTTGTAATCTTTTGTCCTAACGTCCAAGAAACGCGCCCGATTCCCGGTGTTTTTCCATTTCGTCTCTTGGACACACAAGATGTCCACCCGCCTTCTATTCATCATCTCTTCCAGCTTGTAATTTCGACCGGTCATGCTTCCAACGTTCCAACTCGCGACCCTCAAATTGCGTCCAAACTGTTTCATTATTTGGCTAGCCCCCGGAATCCGTATAGCTCTGACCTGAACATTTCTGATCGGTCCAGGATCAGTACCATGCACAGCAGTGGTAGTGCCTGGCGGGGTAGTGCCTTTCCTTTTTGCAAGTATTACCATAATGATACAGTTTTGCAATACAATTTTTTGCACCATATTGCGATGGTGTTTGTTGTTTGACACGTGCATGCTCCTGTTTTAGTATTGTTTGATCTTTCTTTTATGACACCGGTGATCTCCAGTCGTGTGTACTGCACTCTTGTCCGCTTTATAGAACTCCACTTAATGTCTCCAATTCATATTCAAATGACATCGTTGTTATTTCACTGTTCTTTGCGTAAATATACCAATAGCTATCAGTATATTGTGTGCTGTCCCTTTGCTATAACTCAGACGAATTGTATATATACTTTTTAAAACCTGCCTGTTTCACAAATGAATAACTTTATTCTGTTCAAAATCTTCCTTCGAAAGATATATTCAATAAAACTCGTCAAGGGTAATAAATCCGAAAGTGCGAGCTATAAGGCACTGTAGCCGCTACCTACAGCTAGACATTATACAAGTTGCATAAAAATAAAAGAATATAACTTCGAATTTTCTCAAATAACTCTTTCATTATTCTACTAATTTTAGTATCGTAAATCTGAGCGCAGAAATCAATTTTTTTTAACGACGGTGCTGTTATTATCTTTCCATATTAGCAAATATTTTACTACCAAAATCCATATCGCTAATTCGAATTAATTAACTTTTTATTCTTAACTACATATCCGTTTAATAAGTCTTCCAACCGCACCCAGTTAAAGCCTCCTCCTTCGCTAATGATTTACACCTTCGTGCGAGCAAAACATTAGAACGCGTTTTATGTGTCTATAAAAATATTTCATAAGAAACCATTTTCACCTTCACCCTTAGTCGATAGCTAGTCTAGAAGAAGCCCTTCGGTGATGTTTCCCCTTTGAACCCCAAAAATTTCATAATTCAGCAATACAAGTCCGAGACCTATGATTGAACGAAGACTTGGTGCCGTAAAACATAAACCCACATGGGACCAAACTGAATGAATTAGACGCGTCTATATGTGCGCCTCACCAGTGTCTTGCAATTAATTCATAGATTTGTCAAACTCATTCCATGGGGACGTCCAAGACCACCGACAACATTCATCTGCTGCTCTATGCTTCAAGTCGTGGGATTGTGGTGCATGTGAAGCGAACAGTGGCAGTCTAAACAGCGACACAACTGTTTGCGGTGTAATTAATGTGCTACATCGCACATTTAATTCGAATATTAATTCGCATATAAATATCGGAGGATACACTCAGAGAGTGGTCTTCGTGGGTTGCAGTTGTGGTTTGCTACCGCCCACAGAATAAAATCTGCAAGAAATCACTTAACTGATGTTTAATGTCTGCAACTGCTTTTAATACTTTTTTCTATTGGTGGGAAATATAAAAAACTTGGGATGTGAGAGATGAATATAGAACCGGGGGCGAGAAGCATATCCGCAGTAACTCAGTGCCATTAATCAGTATTGTGTAAGTTTCAATTAGTCAGTTTGGTACAGAAGCAATGTGGTGAGACTGGTACTGTTTCAGATTGAATTGGCGGGAAAAAGTGTTCGATTTTTATGCAGTTGGATATATCGGCAAGAATATTGTAGAAGTAGGAGAATAGTTGTTCTCAGCAATAGTTCTCACTAGTGGCATTCACGAGGCCTACATACATATATACATATATAAATTCTAAGTGTATGACGCACCAATCAATAGACTTTTGATCAAACACTTAATTGATGGTACACTTGCTTAAAATATAAGTATGTCCGTCAAAAAGAACAACAAGAACTTAGAAAATATCAAGACAGCTGATTTTGACGGAGTATACAAGGCATTCCGCGGAATGAATGCATTCGCTTGTCGCAGTCGTAACGCTTGGTTCTTCAACGGTTCTAAAGAATCGAATTTGCGCTATTTGATACCACAAACTCATGTAACCTGGTTGTATGATGATGTTTTCAGTTGAGAAAGAGAGGTATAATAGACCAAGCCTGCCAAGTTCAGATAAATTCGAGTTCAGTTAAATTATGAGGGATTCAATCCTTCTGGAAGATATCTTTTTCGTCGTCGAAGAAGGGTTTACCTAGAGTACGTTATCTAGTTCTTCGTATAGCTTACTTACTTAAAGAGCTGATCCTTGGAGAGTGTCTGCCTGAGACACAACTGCCTTCCATCCTCCACGGTCTCAGGCACCCTACTTCCAGTTGTGAAGACCAAGTTTTCTAGCATCCGCAACAGCTTGGTTTTTATACCGGAGGTTAGATCTTTTTCGCCGTCTTGAGCCTGGAAGCTTAAATTCAAAGATTTTCTTGGCTGTTGTCTATTCGCTCAATGTGGTCAAGTCGATGTAGTCGACGTGTCTTGGCTTTTTGGCCTACATCCACATCCTGGTTCAGCTCATAGAGTTCGGGGTTGTATCTTCTACTCCATTCGTCGTCCTCGCATATGAAACCTAATATCCAACGAAGTATTTTTCGTTCAAAGGCGCTCAATATTTCTCTGCTTTCTTACTTATCGTCCAGCACCCGGAGCTGGTAAGATGAGTGTTCTATAGAGCATTAATTTGGTTCGTCGAGTTTGGAGTTTTGAACCGAATTGTTTTGCCAAACTGAAGAAGCAGCGTTTTGCTAAGGTTATTCTTCGTCGGATCTCCACCAAGGTATCATTTATGGGGTTTACGTTTGCTCCGAGGTAGGTAAACTCCTTAAATACTTCGAAGTTGTAGTCATCAACAGTGATGCTCTGTCCAGGGTTTGGAACAGATAATTTCTTGTTTCTTGACAACATGTACTTAGTCTTGTCCTTATTTATTTCAAGACCTACTCGTTTCGCCCTCTCTGGCCTGAAAGATAGTGCCTTTCATGTTTACACCTGCCCTACGCGCTATTTGAAGAAGCACAATATCGAAAAAGTCACATAACAGGGCATCTCCTTGTCGGAATCTGGTGCATGTTTGGAAGAGTTAACGTTAACGTTAGTACCAATGTTAACATATGAAATCAACCTCCCCTTAGTCAAGCTAGTGTGAAGTCCGTAGGATATTAACAATCAAATTAACGACGGTTAAGAAAAGTCGCATTGTGCTATTATCCATTAGTTACCAGAAAATCAAGTTGTGCTGGGCTTTCCAGACATACTCGTAGCAATATGGAAATGAACGATAAAGCAGACGAATTGCCAAAACTAGGTCAGCAATGAGCAACAGCTTGGCTGACAACTCAATATTGCCACCGATTAGGAATCTGTACTATACAATTGATTGCAAAGCGAAAACCGGGACTAACATTTCTTGGCACTCAAGGAGCGATTGCGTTACATCTCCTACACGTTGGCCAGAACTGGATCTTAATAAAATAAAGATTCTGCTATAGATAGACATTTCTTCTATGTTATACTCAACAGAGCAATCACGGGACACTATGCCATCGTAATTATTGTCTCTATATAGCAGATTGGATCTAACAATATCTGCAGGAGCTGCTGTGACAAGAAAGAAACTGCATCAACCCAACATCTAATTCCATTCAATATAATTTTTATTCATTTCCAACTTAAAAAATACAAAATAACATTAATACAATAAAAGTAGCATAGTGGAATGGAACAAAATAGAGATCATTCTATAACTATTAGCAGTTAGAGTTGAATGACCCTCGATAACTTAAATTGCAAAAATAAAAATTTCAAATGTGGGGTATATCGGTACTATTATTGTAAAGCAAAATGACAATAAAAAAGAGATTTAAACATATGAGTAACAATTTAACAAAAAAAATGCAACATGTACATAAGTTAAGAATGTGAAATAAATAAATTTAAATTAAGATACAATTCGTAGAAATAATTCAATGTTAGCACAGTCTAATGAAAATAAGCAATCTTTTACTTTTTTAAAAACAATTTAAAACTTGGAATTGTTCTGATGGAAACAGGTAATTTTTTGAACGAATTAAGTGCAGTTATGATGTAGAAATGAGTATATTTGGAACTGTGTGCAAACGGAACATTAACTAAAGCCATATTATTAATTCTCAAACTATAACTTCTAGAAAGTCTATTGGAAATGTTGCCACTGCGCTTATAGAATTCTCTCAGAACTTTAAAAAAATAGAGGTGTCTTAGAGGGAGAATCCTCAATTCATGAAATAGCGCCCATCAAGCTATGCTACTTACCTGCTTTACAAGAATGACGCGTTCGCGGCTTTCTGCTTTGTGAAAGACATCGGATCTATAGAAATTTATAAGCACTACAAATTGATTCGCGAGCTTGTAATAGGTTTCTCTCGCCACCTTAATCATGAAGAGGTTCACAATGGACCCTAGGGTTCGGAGTTGCTCCATCACATAACCTTCCAAACTTATAAAAAACCTAACCTAATAAATGTGCACAGGTTTAGGTTTAGGTTTCAAATCCTTGCTTTCTGAATACGTCAACTCTTTTCTGACTATTCTTTTTTTTTTTTTTTATAATTTGTGCGCACTCAAAGGGTTATTAATACCTTTAACATGTTTACACACAGTGCAGGCGTTGGAAAGGATGGATAGAGAGAGAGAGAGAAAGATTTTGGTGTAGTGGTTCTTGAAACTCAGTTGTTTATGCTTCAGCTATTCTCCAAGAGTGGCGTCCAGATAACTGGGGAGATTTTTGTTATTATTGTCATTGCTTCTGATTCACAGTACTTTTTTCCCGATAATCGATGTCAAGGGCAAATCATCATCAACAGACCGAACAATTTTTCCAGCCAGATGACCAAGCTACTGCCAGTGTTATGCCTTCGCAGTAGTGTTCACAGAAGCTTTTGCAAAATGATCGGACTGACTTTATATATTTCATGAGAAATAAATAAATGCTTGCTGACATCAAGATTTGAACCATGAACCATTAGCGTGGCAATTGACGATGTTACCACTACACCATTGCCACCCCCGATTCTAAAATCGTTCGCAGATTGGGTTCATATGTATATACTCTATATATGTTATATTAACTTTGAGTACCCTGCAAAAGAAAACATGTGGCTACATGCGAAACAAGATTCCAACCGATGTCAACCCTATTCCCCATTCCTGAAAGACATTCTCCATCCGAATCAGTGATCTATAAACTAGTAATATCCCAACAACACAACATATGTCCAGGTTCACCTACCACAGCGGTTTGTGAGTCATTAAGTCTCCTTAAATGTGTTTATTTGACAATTAAAATTGGATTACAGTCAGTCGGCTCTTAATTCTACTTACTCACTTATTCCGGTCCAATCCAATTGGATTTTTACTACAAATTTGATTCCTTGGTTGTCGTCTCTTATAGCTCATCCGTGCTCGTGGTTGTGGGATCCTGCGATCTTCGCGGTAATCGTAAAATTCATTTAATAGCGGATGGAGCCGTAGGTACAAAGGTAGGTACGAGTATTCCATCGCCTGTGCTGTTGGTGGAGGTGGTGGTGCTGTCCAACGGTATAGGTTACAACGTGTTTTATGCGCTGCAGAGCATCTATTTGCGTTTTTATTACGGTTTGGTGTTGGTTTTATCGTTTGACCAGCATAGGCGCTTAAATAAATTACATCTTTTTATCTACACCTTGCACTTGCGGTACTAATCGGCCTGTGTCGCGGCGATCTTAAGCTGCCCTTTATTTGGTTGCTGCTGTCGGTTGGAATTTTTGTCGATTGTTTTTCAAAGATACCCGAAGATCGATTTAAAGATTTCATTGACCTGGAAAGAGTCAGAGCATAGCTTTGGATGAGATATACCTTTAAAACTCATTAAAAAGCTCTTTTAGTAGGTTTTTTTTTTTTTTTAGCTTGCACTCACTCATTATGAGCGCACTAAAGTGTGATTGTCTCTTAAGTGTCTGTGGCTTAAATGTCTTATCTAGTGAATGAGATCGAATGTCGTTCAACTGGAGGTTAAAGGAAGATTGTAGTTTGGACTTAGATATTGCCTTGTAGCCAAAAGCGTTCTGTTGTTGTTTTATCCTCGTGCGTGAGTTTTTTACGATTGAGGTATAAAACGAAGTAATGTCGTAAAAGTTGAATTTCCCACAAAAAAATGTTCCTAGTAAGAGCTGAAGGAAGATGCGCGATGTGATGAAATTGTTAAGGGAACGTAAAAGTGTTGCCTGCCTGCTTAAGCAACAGTGTTGCAATATTCGACTGTAATGGGTCAGAACATTGAGCAACAAATTCTAAGTGTTATGACATTCAATTAAAAATAAGAGTTAGATTTATTTAATGACTCCAATCATAATCGTTTGTACTTAACAGCAATACATTTGTGAATGCAAAGTTGCAGATATACATTTGAGTTAGTATTGAGAGCGCAACGAGGTAGTAAAATGTTTAACAAATTATTGTAATAATTAATATTAAGAAACGTTTTACGGTTTTCATTTATAGTTGGATTTGCAAGGCTGATGTAATGGGAATTTATTATATTTCATTCAATTTAATTTAATATAAGGCGTGGTGTTGTTTGGAAACTAGCTTAGCGTTTAAATTAAATTTAAAATATATATCAGTAAGAACCGCTCCCAATTTATAGCAATAAGGGATTGAGTTATTTGTTAAAAAAGTGACATAATAGTGTTTTCAATAGACTTTATAGAACCAGGAACTACTTCTTAAATTATGCGTCTTTCATTAACTGTGTATTTAATTTTATTATTGGGTTGTTGCATATGACATGGTCGTTTTCACAGATCGATAACATTTGTGACGTTTTGGTACATAAAAACGAATAGAACGAGACAGTTGTTATACTCGTATGCCAAAAACCCTGACTTATTTTTTTATTTATTGATCAATCAACTTGAAATAATGGATTAAAACCCGATAAAATAATAAATGCAGTGAATTTCTAGTTGCATTTGCAATATGTGCATTAGAAATTGGTGCTTAAGCAGCATGCGTTAGTTAGCAGACATGGGGTTATACTACTAAATCATAACACGAGGCCACCTGTATCACATATTTTTTTATTTTAATTTGTTCAACTTGTTTACAATCCTGCATTAGAGTCGATTCGGTCCATTGTACTTCTAGACAGGAACTCTTCGATGTGTAGTTGTTGTAAAAACTTTGGAGGTGGTTATTGGTTGCTAGTTCCCTTTGATTCTCGAATAACGAGTAGCCCACTGAACCATTGTCACCCTCCACTTGGAGGATAAGTTTTGCTATTTAACTGCGCAATGCCACATATACAAATAATGTTGTCGCCCCTTCTACTTCGCTCAAAATAACGGCCAACATTCTACGTATTGTGTAAAAATCAAACGCAAAGCATACAAAGTTTAAAAAGCAGAATTTATTCGCAGACAGACGGACGGAGGACAGAGCGAGAACAATAGGGTGTCGTCCGTAAGATATGCAAGGAACCCATGAAAACGGCCACCCTTCGAAAAGCTAATAATTTTTTTTCAAATGTCCTCCACCACTTAGAACAAAGTTCTGCGTTAGAAACCCAGTTATGGATAGAAAACAGGAATATAGGAAAGAATTAAAGATTGATAGGTAAGGAAAAAAGAGTGAAGTGACTATGTATGTTAGTTTCGAATTTTTGCAGGTTATATGATTCCAGAAATACTGAGGAAGGTAAGCTTTCCACATTCGTGTTGTACGGATAAAATAATGATATTCCGAATTTAATGGTGCGAACGAAAACAATAGTGTAATTAAGATGTTCGAGCGAACAAATTTGGCCGCCAATAGACTGATTTATCGTTGTAATTCCTTAATTTTTTGCTTACACTTAAATACTCATTTTCCTTTTGTGTTAATAATAATAATTACCAAAGCCTTTGATATGGTTAACCACATTATTTTGCTGCTGAAGATACAAAATGCTGGCTTTCGAGGTTTTATGCTTAATTGGTTTAAATCATATCTTAAAAGCAGATCACAAAGAGTTAAAATTGATAAAGTAAGAAGTGAAATTAAGCTTATAAATTTATGTGTGCCTCAAGGCTCAGTATTGGGACCGATTCTCTTCCTGATCTACGTTAATTCACTATTTGAGTTAGCTTTCAGAGGGCGTCTAGCTGATTTTGCGGATGATGTAGGTTTAACCTACGGTTCGGTAAGCCCTCTCAATTTAATTGTTGATATCAATTCAGATTTGGACCTGCTAAGGACATGGTTCGCCGTGCACAAACTGATTATCAGTTCTAAAACGAAAATAATGTTATTCAGTCTGTCGGGGCAAAACTTCTTTGACGCTGAAGTTTTTTTTCATGCCCCCGAGTGCCAAAGGTTTAAGCTGTTGAGCTGCTTCTGCAGTTCCAGCTCTTCCTTAAAAACATTTTGTAGCAATCTTAACTGCAGCGAATAGTTCTTTCAAATTGAGAGCGTCAATGAGTTTAAATACCTGGGGCTTATTATTGACTCCAGAATGTTTTTTTGTAATCATATAGACAACTTGAGGCAATATTTTCGTGCAACGCTTAGGAGTTTCTTTTATTTGAGAAGGGTCTGCTCAACAAAGCTTCTTAAAATAATCTATTATGGAATTTTTCACTCCAAACTCCAATATGGCATAACTTGTTGGGAAGGAGCCTATTTCAACAAAATTCAACAACTTCTTGTTTTACAAAAATATATTCTAAGAAAAATATGCGGGAAAAATCGCTTACATCCGAGTTTTTCATTATTCTTCGAACTTAAAATTCTTCCTGTCCGCCAGTTGTATTGCTTTAAGGTCCTAAAGTCATTTTTTATAGATCTGGTAACATGAATACTAGAGTTCTGGAAGGTCATAGCATACGTAGCAATCACTTGCATCTAGTAGCTGTTCCAAACTTTCGGACTACGGCCTATAAACATTTTTATACTGTTGCATCACACCGTCTCTTTAATAAACTTCCCTTTTGGCTTAGGACTCTTAGTCCCATTAACAGATTTATGAATCTCGTAAGACATTGGCTCTTAGCCCAAGATATTAAAAGTATAGAATCTATTGTTAGTTAGCTTCTGATATTTTGGTGTTTTGTTCTTTCAACGTATTTTAATCATAAATTTGAAATTTTTTATTGTTCCGTTCTTCCAAATACTTAATGTGTTTTATTTTTCTCAGTTTAAATAAATTCTTGTATTGAATTATAAATGTATATAAACTTAACTTTAAAGGGTCACCCCACCCGCTGAATTTATTTCTTGTAACTTAGGCCAATAATGTGGCATTTAATACTATTTTTGTTCAAGAATATGAAATATCACCGAATTTTCTCTAGTTCAATTTTGTTTTTTTATTATTTATCTTAATACACTGAATTATTGTAATTTAACCTATAGAGAAAATAAAGTTTTATAACTAACTAACTAACTAATAATTGATCCCCATCAATAGTAATTAATATCTGTATGTAATTTCTGAATGGTGCACTCAATTCTTGTCCTGTGGACAATCGGATGTTCCTAACTATTTCTTTGAAAGCTTATTGTATTTTTTAGTACCCATCTCATGAATTTCAATGAAATAAAGTATAATAATAATAATAATAATAATAATATTTTTTTTTTTTTTTGCCTAGGGGGTGGTGGAAAAAACCAAAACCACCTTAAGCCCCTTTGTTCTACTTGACACCATCCACTCCGGAACTGCTTATCGCATTACTTCAGAGTGGTATCGTTTATTTCTTCCTGCCGGTAAGGCTTTCATCAGTCTTACATGTATCTCATAAGGGTAGTTATCATCACTTCCTCTCTCTTTTTTCAAGGAGCACTTTTTCAATGAAGGAGCGTACTCGGTTCCAGTTCTGGTCATTCAATGATATTTTTGTCACTATGTTGTCTGGGGTGACGACGCCTATCAGAGATTCCAGCGCATTTCTTTCCGCTTCCCATCTGATGCACTCAAAGAACGTGTGGTTTGCGTCATCCACTTGAGAGTCGCCGTATTGGCAAGCTGAGCTGCTTGTTTTGCCCATTCTGTGGAGGTAGGCGTTGAAGTACCCGTGCCCGGTGAAGAACTGGGTGAGGTAGTCATTAACTTCACTGTGGTTCCGTCCCTTCCATTCGGCGATGTTTTTTATCAGCCGCGCGGTCCATCGTCCTCTGCTCTCTGAGTCCCATCTTTCCTGCCATTTCTGTTAGTGAGCTCCTTCGCCTCCTTGGTTGCCGCTTCCACACCAATTTCCGCCTTTTTGTCGTAGACGCACTTCCTCTCTGCCGCGAGGAGATCAATAGGGGTCACTCCCGCGACTACGAGGACGGCTGGTTCCGACACCGTTCGGTATCACGCACGCCTCTGTACTTTTTTCCTGTATTTTTCTTGTCTTGGTGCGTCGGCCCATATATCGCACCCATACAGGAGAATGGCGTGGGTGACTGTCATCAGGACTTTTCTTTTGCTGGCTGTTGGACCTCCAACGTTTGCCATCAGTCTACTCAGTGACAGTGTGACCTTCGCGGCTCGTTCCGAAGCAGATTTTCTCTGTTACCAGAAAGTGTCTAGGGACATACCTAGGTACTTCAGCGCTCCTTTGCTTATTATTGCCTCCGACCCCACTTGGAAGTTGACGATGGTCGGAATCCTCTTCGTTGTCAGAAGGACTATCTCTGTCTTTTCTGTGGCCAGACCTAGGCCATTTTCCCTCATCCAGAAATCCACCCGCCTCATCACCTGGTTGAGTTTCATTTGCGCGTGATCACCGCGGCGACATCATCTGCATACCCAACCAGGAAGGTGTCTTCAGGCATTTCCATGCGGAGGATGCCATCGTAGGAGATGTTCCATAGATCAGGTCCCAGGATAGAACCCTGTGCTGCGCCCGCAGTAATCTCCTTTATTCGAGGGCCATCTGCGGTGTTGTACAACAGCTTCCGGTCCTTGAGATAGTCCTTCATCATTCGCAAGAGATATTCGCGAATATCAAAGACGTTCTGGAGGGCGTACAGCATGTTGCTCCAACTCGCTGAATTAAAGGCATTTCGGACGTCCAGAGTTGCCAGCAATACGATCTTCCTTGAATGGTGGTTGCCCTGTTGAGCCATTTGGGCAGTCCTTACCACTTCCTTAATTGCTCCGATCGTAGAGTGGCCCTTCCTGAAGCCGTGCTGTCTTTCGGACAAATCTCCTGCTCTCTGCAACGCTGCTGTGAGTCTTGGCTTCAGCATCTTCTCCAAGAGTTTCCCTGCAGTGTCCAGCATACACAGAGGTCTGTACGCTGAAGGGGAACCCGGGTCACCTTTTCCCTTGCTAATAAATACCAAGCGTTGTAACTTCCAGCTTCTAGGAAAAAATCCTTCCTGGAGGCAGCTGTTATACATGTTCAGCAGCAGCTGGGGGCATGTCTGGGTAATCGCTTTTAGTACTTCCGCTGGTATTCCATCAGGTCCGGCGGCTTTTCAGTTCTGCAGGGTTTTTGACGCAATGATCAACTGTTCTTCGCTGAACATAGGAGTTTCTGGTTGTTGGGCCGAAGAGGTGTTAGAGGGCGTAACACTATGCGTTGGGAAGAGCGTGTTCACTACGTGCTTCATCCTTTTTTCGCCGAGGATAGGGCTAGCCATGTGTGCTCCTAGCTTCGCATGACGGCTTTGAAACTTAGTCGCCAAGGGTCACTGTTGACATCCCGGCGGAGATACTCCCACTTCTGTTTCTTGCTCGAATTGATGGCCCTCTTGAGCTCGGATCTCGTGGTTCTAAATTCCGCCAAAACGTCTTCCGTAGGCGCAGCTTGTCGTCGCCTTCCCCTAGTGACTTTCCGTCTGAGATGCAGACATCTTCTTCGGAGGTCAGCTATATCGTCACTCCACCAGTACACCGGTTTCCTGTTTCTGGAACCGCTCATTCGGGGCATCGAGGCGTCACATGCCAACCGTATGAGTTGCATCGTGGCTTCAACTTTAGTTTCAGCAGCTCCCATGGATTCGAGAACAGCGCTTTTCCCCTCTTCGATCGCAGATGTGAGACGCTATCGAGGGAAACTACTCTACATTCACCATGATGATGAATGCGCTTGTTCTAATTTTTCGACATGTAAGTCCTTAAGCCCCCGTGGAATGCTGTTACCTGAAACGATGCTGACGATCATTGAGAAGACGATTTCTTTCGATATAACTCATTAGGTTGTGCTTGACAATGCTTTCCATGACCTTGAAAACCCCTGACGTTGAAGTAATGGGTGGAAAGTTATAAGGCGAGGTTTTATCGCCCGTTTTAGAAAATAGTTAAGGGTGCGTAAGTCTCCACCTATCTGGAAAGATGCCTTTGGTGTACGACAGATGGAAGAGTTAACGCAGAGGTTTAGCCAGGTTGGAAGAACAGCTTTTCGAAACAAGAGGAGAACTTCCATCCGGGCCTGCAAGTTTATTGTGATTGAGTTTTTAAGAATTGGAGAACTAAACTGGCTCGATGTAGGTGGAGGGAGAGAAGTATCTGGCAAGATGGAATTTTCTGCAAATACTGTTGCAAGCAGGTTTGTTTTCTCTTTTTAGAACATGCAGAGGTTTAGCCAGATTGGAATAACAGCTCTGGACCTGCAAGTTTATTGTGATTGAGTTCTTAAGGATACGGACAACTAAACTGGTTCGATGTAGGTGGGGGGATGGAATTTGCTGCGAATACTGTTGCATGCAGATTTTTTTCTCTTTTTAGTCCGTGATATTCACATCAAAGCGGAACCTTTTATTTTTTTGACGAAAAACTGATAAGATTGACTACCTACAGTACTTTCTGCCTCAATTTTTAGTCTCACAATTCCTTCAGAAGGGATTTGATGCTATAATGCAAAAGCATTTTCTTCTTCCAGATGTTCAATTTCTTGTTAAAATATTTTAGGGGTGGCTACATTGAGCTACTTATTACTCACTCTCTTCGCACACGATAATATTATTCTATACTCGACAGACGTTGTCATGTCGAAATTTTTTACTTTGCCCAAATCATAATGTTTGGAACTCACTTCATCTTGCATAATTCTACTTGTTACTACTTGACTTACTAGTCAAATTATTTTATATCATCTTGTTGTTTTCAAACTACACATTCTTAATTTTTGATTTTATATCGCTTTTTGCTGACGGACTTCGAGTTGGTAACATCTACATTAAATATATTCCTTGTTGATTGAATTTGTGAGTTATTTCTAATTTCCATCATATCAAGAAAGTGTTTGTCGTCGGAAAAATTAACCAGCCAGAAAGATTCCTTAATAGAAATTCTCAATACGCCGCAGCAATCGGGTTCTATTTCAATACCAAAAATTAATATTCCGTCCTTTTCTGGGGATTATAAACAGTGGCCAAGTTTTCGTGATCTGTTTATTGGTTCTATAGATACTAGATCTAATTTAACCCCGTCCCAGAAATTTCATTATTTGAAGTCCTTTTTTCGTGATGAAGCAGCAGGATTAATTCGCCATATAACGGTTTAGGACGCTAATTATACAGACGCTTGGGAATGCTTGGAACAACGGTATGATCGGTCTAATTTAATCGTACAGTTTCATATTCAATCGTTTGTATCGATGCCCGTTATAACTTCCGCAAACGTGCAGCTTTTCCGCAAACTATCCGATGGTGCTGATGAAACTATTAGAGGGAAAAATGCGTTAAAATCTACCAGTCGTGACCCATGGGTGATTTTTATTTTGCTGCAGAAGCTGGACCTTGACACGAGGCAAGCATGGGCAGAGGATAGCGGTATAAGGGTTAACTGTACGGTCGATGAACTACTAACATTCTTAAGGGACCGTCAGTCACTTTCTCGTCTTAATCGACCACACAACAAGCAAAAGGCTATTCACTCGCTATTTGTTGAAGCTAATCAACATTGTCCTGCGTGAAATTCTAATCACTCATCAAGTAAATGTCCAAAGTTTTTATCTCTCGATACAAATTCGCGTCGTTCATTTGTAAAAGATATTTCCCTTTGTTTTAACTGCTTATGCTCTGGGCATGCTTCAAATAAATGCCGTTCTAACTTTCTCTGCAGGATTTGTAGTTGTCGCCATCACACTCTCGTTCTTCATCAATCTTCATCGTCTGATTCTCCACTAAATCTTTCGTCTAAAAATGTTTCGAATGCTCCAGCATCTTCTAGGTCAACGCCTGCAACAACAGCTCCCGTTTCGCTATGTTCAACAAGCAATGCTAAAAACAATCTGTTTAACTCCGATCTTTCTATTCAAACTTTATTGCCTACTGCTATCGCGCATACTTCTGATAAGCATGGAGTCCTGCAAAGTATTCGTTTGTTGCTGGACTCAGGATCACAAGTTTCATTCATCACTGAACAGACGGTTCAACGATTAGGTCTAGTCCGTAAAGCGGCTCGCATCCCTGCCGTCGGTGTTGGTTCAACTTCAGCTGGTGTTACAAACGGAATCGTAACACTTAAATTGTTTTCTCGCCTTGCTGAAGATTTCGTTGAGGTCTCTTGTTACATTGTTTCGAAGCTTACATCGTTAATACCTGCTTCTACATCTACGCCCATCGACTTATCTACACTCTCTTCGTATACATTAGCAGACCCTTATTTCAATATTCCATGTCATATTGACGTCCTAATCGGTGCTGATAAGGCCTTCAGCATATTCAACGGTGCTCCTGTTCAAAATCAACAAGGAAGACCCGATCTTATTCCAACTGTATTTGGTTTCGTTGTATGTGGTAATTTGGATTGCTCTGCCTCTGATGAATCAGTGAAATCGTTTTGCACTCATTTGAATACAGTATTCGACCTAGAGTGTTTTTGGCGCCTTGAGGAAATTCAACAAGTAGCCACCTTATCTACTGATGATCAGCGTGCAGAAGACCTTTTTAGTAATACCCATTCTCGTTTACCTGATGGCAGGCACATTGTACAACTACCTTTCAAATCTGACGATGAAGTGATAGTTTAAATGTAGGGTAGTTTAAATGTAGCTTACAAGCGCTTTCTCTCAACGGAGCGTAGGATTGCAGCTGATCCACATTTGAAGCAGAAATATGTGGATTTCATGGAGGATTATTTGAAACTAGGCCATATGGAGGAAATACCTGAGGGTGAGATGAATGCACCGTCAACCAAGTACTACTATTTACCCCACCACGCCATTTTCAAAAATGACAGTAGCACCACTAAGGTTAGGGTCGTTTTTGATGGGTTAGCGAAGTCGGATGGCAATGCCTCTCTTAATGAATCTCTGTTGACATATATCTGCGAGATCCTTTTTCAATTTGTATCGCGTTTCGTCGGCTTCTTTACACGATATCTGATGATATGGAAAAAACGTTTCGCCAGATTAAGGTATCCTCAAAGCATACCGATTTCCAACGTTTACTTTGGAAGGAGTCAAGTGACCTATACCTAAGACACTACCGTTTGCTAACCGTCACATGTGAACCATTTCTTGCTGTACGCACCCTATACCAGCTGGCACAGGATTCCATCGATATCTACCCGCGCGCATCAAATATCTTGCTTAACGACTTTTATATCGACGACGTAATGACTGGGGCAGATTCCATTGAAGAAATCACCTCTCTTCATTTAGAGCTTGTAAGGCTACTCCACTTGGGTGGATTCAATCTTCGAAAGTGGACAAAAAATTGCTGGCCATTGCTCCTGAGTTTGCCAAGAGACCAACGTGAGATTACTCCGAAAGAATTTGAAGATTATGGTTTCGTCAAGTTGTTAGGCCTGCAGTGGTCACCTGCAAAGGATTCGTTTCTATACAAGGTAAATTTGAATCATAGCTCATCAATAACAAAGCGTCATATTCTGTCAGAGCCGGAGCTAGCAGGAATTTCTAATGGGAAGATACCTGCAAAACGTCATTATTTCGTGAAACGAAAACTACTTGATAAGTCGAATACTTAGTTGTAGTAAAAATAAAAAAAAAGAAGTCTGTTTTGAAGGGAGGTTTTTTAGTGGGTAAGAATCCCACACTACTATGAGCACGCGCTGTCGATCCTCATAGTGTCTTGTTGAAGATTTTCACCTACCCTCGGAAAAAAAAAAAAAAAATTCTGTCAGAGTCATCAAGAATATTTGACCCCATTGATTTTCTTACACCAGTCGTCATATCTGCTAAAATCCTCTTGCAGGAGTTCTGGCAGTCAATTCGCGAAGAACTTCCTATTCTTGAAACTTTGAACATTTCTTGAATCCTCTGGACCTCTAAAAAAAACCTGGAGTTCATTGGATTTTGTTATGCATCTCTTGATGCGTATGCCGCAGTCGTTTACTGCCGCAGTGTTAACTGTACAGGAAACGTCACCAGTACCATTGTCGCTGCCAAAAGCAGGGTAGCCCCTATAAAGGCAGTTTCTCTTCCCCGTCTCGGGCTTTGTGGAGCAATTTTACTTTGCCGGCTAGTAAGTAAACTCAAAACGTCTTTACAATATAAATACATGCATGTCTACGCGTTCACTGACTGTGCCATTGTTCTTCATTGGTTGTCAGCATTGCCAAAAAGATGGTCAGTTTTCATCGCCAACCGCACATCAGAAATATTGTCCGTAGTACCAAGAGAATCCTGGTATCATGTGCGATCCCAACACAACCCCGCTGAGTGTGCTTCCCGTGGTATTCTACCTTATCGTTTAATAAATAATGAGTTGTGGTGGTCCGGACCATCATGGATTAAGGACGAAATCTCCAAATGGCCTAATTCAATTTATACACTTAACGATATTCCTGAGACTGATTTTGAAGAACGAAAAAAGAAATCCATTCAAGTATTGGTGTCTAAATTGGAACCCTCGAACATTCTCGAAATTATAGTGAAAAACTCTTCTCGTTATCTGAAATCTATTCGTGTACTTGCCTATGTTTGTCGATTTATCTCAAACTCGCGCTGTCAATGTGACCTTAGGCAAAGGCAATCGTCATCATCCGAAGAGTTGTTAGACGCGAAATTAAAACTTGTAAGATACTATCAATCGGTCAGTTTTGCTTCTGAAATTAAGACTTTAAAGGGTTGTGAATTGTTGAAAAGGGGAAATAAACTGGCATCGCTCACTCCGTTTATAGACAATCACGGAGTACTTCGCGTCGGAGGTCGCATTCAAGAGTCAAATGCCAATTTTGCGACAAAGCATCCCTTAATTCTCGGTAAAGACACTCGGTTCGCGAAACTTGTAATCGAATACATACATAAAATACATTTGCACGCGTCCGTCTCTCAAATGTTTGCAATTCTTCGCCAAGAATTTTATATCATCGGTATTCGTAACCTCTTTCGTTAAGTCGTCCATGAATGCGTGTCGTGCTTCCGTCACAGAAAAATTACCGTAGACCAACTCATGGGTAATTTGCCAGCAGAACGTGTCCGCTTCGCGCGACCTTTCAGTAAGGTCGGAATAGATTACGCTGGGCCGATAACTCTACGCTTGGCCAGGGGACGGAACCCCAAGTTCATCAAGGCCTATATCGCACTTTTCGTGTTCTTCACCACAAAGGCGATTCATGTAGAATTGGTCGGTGACCTTTCTACAGCCGCCTTCCCTGCTGCACTTGGTCGCTTCGCAGCTCGTCGGGGTAAGCCAACGGAGATTTGGAGCGATAACGCGACCAATTTTCACTGGGCTAAGCGCTGCCTTAACGAAATATTTCAACTTCTCATGGACCAGCAGCACAGTGATGCAGTCATGAATCACCTCTCAAAGGATGGAATAGCTTGGCGATTCATCCCTCCTTCCGCACCTCATTTTGGCGGGTTGTGGGAGGCGGGCGTTAAGTCCGTAAAGTTCCACCTAAAGCGTGTCATTCAGGACCATATACTGACATATGAAGAAATGTATACCTTGCTTACGCAGGTGGAGGCCTTATTGAACTCAAGGCCTATGTGGCCTACATCGGATATGGACCCAATCGCTCACCTCACTTTTTGCTTAGTGAACCCCTGTTTTGTGTTCCTCGTTCTGATACATGCAGCAAAGCTTTAAACCCATACATTAATTGGTCTCTTTTACAGACATTGAAGCAAGGTTTTTGGAAGCGGTGGCATGCCGAATATTTGACATCTTTACAGCAGCGATCTAAATGGCATGATGAGAAGTCGACCCTCAAAATTGGCGATGTTGTCCTGTTGAAGGAATCCAACCTGCCTCCATCCAAGTGGATCCTCGCTCGGATCACTTACCTTCATCCGGGAAAAGATCATCGAAGCAGAGTTGCCACAGTAAAGACACCGACGGGAACATATGTGCGGCCAATTGTAAAACTAGTTCCCCTGCCATTTTCTGATAGACCGGAGTCTTCCAGGGGGGGCTGAATGCTTAGAACTCACTTTATCTTGCATAATTCTACTTGTTACTACTTGACTTGTTAGTCAAAATATTTTTTATCATCTAGTTGTTTTCAAACTACACATTCTTAATTTTTGATTTTATATCGCATTTTGCTGACGGACTTCTAGTTGGTAACATCTACATTAAATATATTCCTTGTTAATTGAATTTGTGAGTTATTTCTAATTTCCGTCATAACAAGAAAGTGTTCGTCGGTTTTAGTGCAACACATAAAAATAATTACGCAAATCCAGCCTTCGAATCGTGAGTTATCGTCGCGAGTTCATACAAAAATCCCATCGAAATATTATTGTACTTTCAGTTTTTTTTTCGAATTTTCCAATGTTCTAGCCAAATTTTCCAATTTTTCTTTCCGCAAAAACCTTATTTGGACTATTATGAACATTGGAGAAAAAAAGAAATAAATCGGTCCAGCCGTTTTCAAATGATGCGCTTACCAACGAACAGCATTTAATATTTATTTATCTACCTGTATATAATGGTTGGTGATGAAGAGAGACACGTGGTCTGCTCGAAAACACTTAGGGAATCAAACTCGAATTAATCTACATTGCCGCCAGGCGAAATACAGCCTCTTGAATCACTTTGCTCCCGTATCCATAAAGAAGTGTAAGATTGAAATGATTAACAGACCGCTAACTATAGAATTGGAAATTACTCATGGAATTTCCGTAGTTTTATCGCAATCGACCGATAGAAGCATTCCTATAGGGCAGTGTTGAGGAAAAATTGATTGTTTTCACAATCAACAACTAAAATTTTAAATCAAAAATTGTTCACTGCAATTGACAATTGAACAAATCAATTGTTATTGCGGGTCAACGAAACCATCTTACGAAAAATAGAGCGCGACTGGCTCAGCTGGTATTGCCGCGTTCAAAGAAGAGATCATTCGACTCCTGTTAAAAAGGCAATATCAATGAACCATCCAAATACATTCCGCGAGGCAGGAGAGGTAGGCCTATAAACTGTCTGGATCACACAAATACGACGACATCGGCATTTCATTGGCCTCGGTAACCGAGTAATCCAAAATCGAGAGGCCTTCCGATATTTGCTGAGGTCAAATAGGCGAACCCCACAGGCGGATCAGTAGAAATGCAATATTTTCGGTCAAAGTGTAGTTAGCGGTTTGTTTGCTTTTCGTGTTTCTTGGCATATTATACACTTATTTACGAATTCTTCAATCCTTTTGTCTAAATCTTAAATACTATAAAAGCAAAGTCGATTTTCCTTGTGAACATCGTTTCTCGAAAACTACTAGACGTAGGTAGTTGAAATTTTGCACAGTTATTCCTTATTTTGCCTAGACGCGAGATAAGAAGGGATTTTCCGAAATTCAAGGTCTAAGTGGCATAAAGTGGGTTGAGATCGAATTTTCCTTCACTAGAAGTTGATTATACAGTCCTAGCTCAGTAATGGCTCATCGGATTTAAAAAAATAACAAATAAGTGAATTTAGTAAATTCGTCGCTGATTCATTTAAGGTATAAAACATCCTTCTGCGTTATCCTGAAGCTGAGCAATGATAAAAACAATTAATCAAATCATCGCCCTCAATTTTCCTTCAGTGGAGACCACGGCCAGCAGTCATTCAGCAGTGGCTATCGTTGCAATAGTATGTGTGTGTGAGTATATGGGCGCGCTATCCCATGATTATGTTTTGATCTTCAGTGTGCGATCTTTTCTAGAGTTAAAATTACGTAGGCAGTGTATTGAAAGTTGAATACTCATACTTTGAGTCTACCTTAAATACCATAAAAGCAAAGACGATTTTCGTTGTGAACACGGTTTCTCCAAAACTGCTAGGCGTAGGTACTTGAAATTTCGCCCAATTATTCCTTATTTTGCCTAGGTGCGAGATAAGAAGGGATTTTCCGAAATTCAATGTCTAAGTGGCATAAAGTGGGTTGAGATCGAATTTTTCTTCACTAAGAGTTGATTATATAGTCCTAGCTCAGTTATGGTTCATCGGATTTAAAAGAATTTAAAAAAAAGTGAAATTTAGTTAATTCGCCGCTTTTAATTGAGGTATAAATCATCCCTCTGCGTTGTCCTGAAGCTGAGTAATGCTAAAAACAATTAATCAAATCAACACCCACAAATTTCCTTCAGTGGAGGCCACTACCAGCTGTCATGCTGCAGTGGCTGAGCGGGTTTGTGTATGCTTTGGTGGGGACTCTCACGGCGGAAGTTATAATCGAATTGACACATTTTCGGTATTGCATTCAGTTGGCAATTATATTTCAATACGTAAATAACCATCAACTATAATGCGGGCGAAGCAAGGCGAGCACTGGTCAGCTAGTTTTTTTTTTGTAAAACTGATTTCGTGCTACTTGTTTCATTCGAGTTATACCTATATGATCCTCGTGAATCAACTCCAGTATACAGTTATATAAAGTTTCTGGATTAACCAATTTGTTGCCATAGTACAGGCATCGATCCTTTACTGCTAAGCTTTTTAGTTTGTCTTAAAACGACAATGATTCAAACATTATATTTTTGATTTTGGTGGCCAGCCGTTTAGTACATAAGACATGACTTTACTAAGTGTCGGACAGTTTAATGAATGCTTCTTTACTTGGTTAAGATTTACAGGATCATCATTCGATACGATAAACGAATTTATTGAGAATCGAATTTATTGAGAAACGTTTGACCATTCTGTAAGTGGTAACCTTGACAGTGCATCTGCATGAGTCATTTGTTGCGCCTTCTTATACACTGTTTTGTACTCATCCATTGACAAAATTACAGCCCAATGCTGTAATCTGGCTGCAGCAATAGCTGGAGTACTTTTGTTTGGGTAAAAAATTTCCCGAAGGGGTTGGTGGTCACTATGAATTATGAACTGTTTTCCGTAAATGTATTTGTGGAATTTTCGCACGGCGAAAGTAATTGCTAGTGCCTCGTCTCGATGTAATTGGGAGTAGTTACACTCTGCGGGGCTTAAGGTGCAAGAAGCAAATAAAATGGGTCGCTCCACTCCATTGATGATGTGGGACACTATTGCCCCCAAGCCGTATGGTGACGCATCTGCGGAAATAACTATAGTTTTGTTTGATCATATAATTCCAAAACAGAATTTTCGACTAACCATTGCTTACTTTTTTGGAAAACTTTGCTCACACTCAGATGACCAATCAAACCCCACATTTTTTTTAATCGGTTGTATAATTTCTCTAATCAAATTGACAGATTAGGAATGAATTTGGGATAATAATTTAAAAGTCCAAGGTAAGACATTCAGTTACATTTGTTGGACTAGAAGCATTGACTACGGCATCTATTTTACTTTTACTTGGTCGCATTTGATTGTGTGAAATGCGGTGGCCTAAATACTCTACCTCCACCGTATAGAAAACACACTTCTTAAGGTTCGCTTGAATGTTGTGAGCATCTAACCGGCGCAAGACTTCATAAAAGTTCTTTTCGCAATTTTGTTTAGTGTCTTCGCCGATGATAATATCATCAAGATAATCAAATACGTTATTTAAATCTTTTAATACCCGGTCAATAACACTCTGATTGATTGACGGAGCTGACGACACGCCAAATGGCAAACGAGTGTATACAAATAAACCCTTATGAGTATTTATGATTTCTTTAATATTGTACTTGAACGGATTGTGCGGAATTCACAAGCCAACACCGGAGGCACAATCTATTACAAGTCTGTACAACTGCTTGCATACGCCGACGATATAGACATTATCGGAAGATCTCAGCGGGCTGTCACCGGTGCTTTTGCAAGCATTGAGGCGGAAGCGGCCAAAATGGGTTTGGCGATAAGCGAGGGAAAAACCAAGTATATGCTGTCAACAAGAAGGGAAAGCCAACACCGACGAATTGGACAGAACGTCACAGTGGGTAGCTATAACTTCGAGGTAGTGAGGGACTTTGTCTACCTTAGCTATGCTATAAATTCTATACAAACAAGATCAGCGCAGAAATTAATCAAAGAATAACTCTTGCCAATCGCTGTTTTTTTGGGCTTATAAGGCAATTCAACAGTAAAGCCCTATCTCGAATAACTAAAGAGACTCTATATAAGACCCTGATCATCCCAGTCCTGCTTTACGGCGCTGAAACATGGACTTTATTAAAAGAGGATGAAGATATTCTTGGTCGCTTCGAGAGAAAAATTCTTCGTAAGATTTTCAGTCCCGTTTGCGTTGACGGGTTTTGGAGAAGAAGATTCAATCACGAACTATACGAGCTGTACAGCGACATCGACCTAGTCAAAAAACTGCGTATTGGACGTCTGAGATGGCTAGGACATGCAGAGCGAATAGATACTCACGCTTCGGCCCACAGAGTCTTCGAATCTAACCCTGAGGGACGACGCAGTAGAGGGAATCATCGCCGTAGGTGGCGCGCACAAGTTCAAGGGGACCTCGACCAACTTGGAGTGCGCAACTGGAGGCAATTAGCTAAAGACCGAGCTAAATGGAGAGGCTTGTTGGTTGAGGCCCAGGTTCACCCGAACTGTAGCGCCACCTAAGTAAGTAAGTAAGTATTTATGACGACTAGGTACTTGCGAGATTCAGGAGATACTTCTAACTGCTCATATGCTCCTGGTAGGCCTAGCTACTTACTCACTTAGGTGGCGCTACAGTCCGGGGTGGACCTGGGCCTCAAGCAACAAACCTCTCCAGGCTGCGCGGCTACGAGCCAGCTGCCTCCAGTTGCGCACGCCAAGTTGGCTGAGGTCCCCCTCCACTTGTTTGCACCACCTACCGCGAGGTCGTCTTCTACTGTGTCGTTCATCCGGGGTAGATTCGAAGACTTTCTTAGCGGGAACGTTGGGCTCCATCCGCTATAAATGACCCAGCCATCTTAGTCGTGAACTCTTCTGGCTAAATCCATGTCCTTGTATAGGCCGTATAGTTCGGCATTGTACCTTCTCCTCCACTCACCGTCTATGCAGACGGGACGAAAGATCGCTCGAACAACTTTTCTCTCGAAATAACCAAGGGCATCCTCATCCGGTTTTGTCAAAGCCCATGCCTCTGTGCCATACAGCAAGACTCGCATGATTAGTGTCTTATAAAGAGTTACTTTAGTAGTTCGAGATAGGGCTTTACTACTAAATTGCCCCATTGACGGCCCGCTGACTTCTTCCAATTATGTCAATGTCGTCGGCATAATTCTCTCAAGTACTATGTTGTGGAGATCGCATGATAGCGCGTCACCTTGTCTAAGACCTTTCCTGACATCGAACGGTTCGGTGATATTCTTACCGACTTTGATGGAGCAGCGAGAGTTCTCCATCGTCATTCTGCACAAACGGACGAGCTTGGCAACGATGCCAAGACTAGACATGACTCTGTATAACTCGTCTCTATACACGCTATCATAGGCAACTTTGAAATCGATGAAGAGGTGGTGCGTATCGATTTTATATGCATGGGCTTTTTCCAAGATCTGCCGTAGTGTGAATATTTGGTCAATGGTGGATTTTCCCGGCTTGAAACCGCACTGATAAGGATCTATCAGGTTGTTGACGATCGGTTTTAGGCGTTCACATAATACGCCAGACAGGATCTTATATGCGATGTTGAGGAAACTTATACCTCTGTAATTGGTGCAGTTTAGAGGGTCTCCTTTCTTCAGGATCGGGCAAACGATGCTGACGTTCCATTCATCGGGCGTACTTTCGTCCAACCAGATTTTACAGATGAGCTGGTGCATGCTCCTTACCAACTCATCTCCTCCTGCCTTGAAAACTTCAGCGGCAAGGCCGTCGGCTCCAGCAGCTTTGTTCGATTTGAGTTTAGATATCGCTATCCTCACTTCATTCTGATCGGGTTGACGGGAATCTTGACTGTCATCGTCACTGTTGAATGGCTCATTCTGCCGGATATTGGTCATCATCGCCGTTTAACAGTCTACAGAAGTTTTCACTCCATATCCTCAGCACCGACTGCGATTCTACCACTATGTTGCCATTTTCGTCCCTGCAGGCTTCTGTTCTGACTTTGAAACCCTGGCATGTTCTTTTTACCTTTTGGTAAAATTTTCGAACATCATCCCTGCAATAAAGTCTCTCAATTCCCTCGATCGAGCGCTTCTCATGCTCTTTTTTCTTCTTTCTGGAAAGTCGATGTTCCTCTTTTCTCCTGCGCACGTAGAGCTCGTAAGCAGCTCTGGTCCTTCTATGCAGCGCCACTTTGTACGCCTCTTGTTTAGCTGCATGTGCTTGCCGGCATTCCTCATCAAACCAGGGGTTTCGTTGTGGTGGCCGAGAAAAACCCAATACATCAGAGGCGGCATCTCTGATGGCTTGTTGGCAGCGCTGCCAATGGTCTTCCGCATTTGCTGCTGGCGGCATAGGACTTAGATTAAGATTAAGAGAAACTCGATCGGCAAAGGTTCCGGCGGTCTCTTGCGGTTGTAGCCGCCCGACGTCAAATTTCTTTACAGTATTTCGTTGATTTCGCTCCATTCTGGATATCCGCATCCGTACCTTGGGTACAACTAGGTAGTGATCCGAGTCCACGTTGGCTCCTCGGAAAGTCCGGACACCTAGAATACTGGAAGAGTGCTTTGCGTCGATCGCAATGTGATCGATTTGGTTGATAGTTTTTCGATCAAAGGGGAGCCATGTTTCTTTGTAAAGGTCGAGACGTGGGAACCGCAAAGTCGATTAGCCTGAGTCCGTTGTCGGATGTGATGTGCAGGCTGTGCTTTCCGACCGCGCTACTAAAGACGTCCTCTCTTCCTAGCTTTGCGTTGAAATTACCTAGGATAATTTTAACGTCGTGGCTAGAGCATTGCTTATACGTCTTGTCCAAGAACTGGTAGAAGTCGTCTTTTGTCGCGTCGGCCTTCTCCTCGTGAGGGGCGTGAACGCATATTAGGCTAACGTTGGCAAATTTAGCCTTGATACTGATAGTCATAAGGCGCTCATTTACATGCCGGAAACTCAAGACTTCTTGCCTAAGTCTGCCTCCAATGACAAATCCGCACCCGAATAGACGCTGTCCTTTTTGTGTGTAGCAATCGCCGTAGTAGATGTCGCAGTTTTTCATCGTCCTTTTGCCCGGCCCATCCCATCGCACTTCTTGGATGGCGGTAATGCCTGCTTTGAGACACTCTAGGGCCTCCGCAAGTTGTTCGGCTGCACGTTGTTTGCAGATGGACCTAACATTCCATGTGCAGACGTTGTCCTTTTTACGTTTGTTTGGGTCGTCAACAGTGAAATCATCGATATCCGAGGCTGTTGGTTGCTTCCTAACCGAAGGTTTTTTACGTAGTAGGGAAGTTAACCCGACGGCACAACCCCCAATCTGGAGGACCAGATCCTTTTCTTTTCAACCCCTGGGACGAGAGCCGGATGCACCGATGTCAGTAACCCACTTCGGGGATATGAGCGCTGCCGTTCGCCCATTAAGTGTTCATCCGCCACCATCTCTTTTTCAGTACCCTGACGTAGTATTGAAAATCCTTACAGACCTCAGCTCCAAATATGTCGAAGTAGCTCCGGTAAGATATCCGCTGGTCTGTAGACGTCACCGTTGATTCCAACGAGAGAATTCATCCGCCACACGTCCTCCTTCTGAGGAGCTCTTGCTAGACTTCTGAGACGCATATTTCAGCCGATCAGGTCAACAAGAGATGCCTCGTCCGGTTAAACATATGCGCGCTGAAGTTCACCTAGATGTGCTTAGGTAGGTCTGAGTGTTCAGCTACACATATATCGTCAGACTCAGCATACGCTCATCGTTAGTTCACTATCAGATAGCTATCCAGCGGGCACCACGGGGAGGTGATGATGCGATTTTGCCACGCCTCCTGTTAGGCCTAGCGCACAGAAAAATGTTGCTTTACTTAGTTCTGCAAAGACATCTTCGCATATCGGCAGAGAGTAATGTTCCATCACCACGAATTTGTTAGTTTTCTTCTTAAAATCTACACAAATCCTTATTAAGCCGTCTGACTTCGAAACTATCACAATAGGACTGGCATTTTCGGTGTGTTTAATTGGCGAAATAACACCTAACTGGCACAATCTTTCTAGTTCTATTTCGACTTTCGAACATTATTGGAATGGCACGGTATATGTTTTGTGGAAAATTGGGATATATTGAGAATTAACGCGATTTCCACTGTAAAACCAACGATTGGTTTTGTCAAATCATCTCGAAAAACCCTTGGAAACCGAATTTTAATTTCCGCGACTATCGTATGACTCAAAGTTGACTTAGATTCTATCTGGTTTAACTGACTAAGACGACCACAGTCTTATATTGGAAATGAGTTTTCAACATGACTTACTTCACGATATGAGGACGGTGATTTCAATCCCCAAACGATGTTTCTCCAGTTGGGTGTTAGTTTATCCAACCAAAGTCGGCTCATTATTAAAAAAAAATTATTTTTGCACTTAACAACCAAGAGGTCTAATGTTTGCTCCTCCGATACTCCAACATACGGCTATTTAGCTTGCACCTTACAAGTTCCTATGCATTCCAGCCGATGCCCGGTTACTGCCTGTAAATTTGTTGAACAATTTTTAAGAGATATATATATACATAAAGATTCTACGATACCATACGTACCTTATAAAAGATTGACAAGCTCCGGTGTCTACTTCCATCTGCATGTTTGTGCCTTCGATTGTAACTGAAACGACAAGCCTGTTGCTGGTGTTGCACTTTATTATGTGTATGTTGTTGACTTTTTCTAGACTGGAGTCACTGCTCCTATCGTTATCTACATTGATCATTTTAATTTGCCGTTCGTTGTATCGATTTTTTGCAAAACTTTGCAAAGTGACCTCGACGATTACAATGATAGGATAACCCATGGTGTGACGACTGCAGAAGTGAGGTATGACGAAAATCTCTCTGTTGCTGATTACTGCATTTCGTGTTGTCTCTTTTGCTCTTAATTAAGTTCATTTGGTTTGATTTCATCAGTTGATGATCTTCTGCTATAAGTTCGAGCTTAATAGCTTTTTCGAGCACAGTCTCAAATTTTCCGTCATCATCCTCGAGTACTGCCTGGATTTTGAGGTTATGAAGTCCGAACACAAATTTGTCTCATTATGCTTGATCGAGAAATTTTTCGAATTGTTAAAAGTTTTAGCGCTACAATATATTCTGTAGTGGTCTCGCGTGCTCTTTGACTTCTCTGATAGAAGTTAAACCGCTCCGCAATAGAAAATTTGTTTGGCGAATATATTTTTTTCAGCACGCTGACTAGTTCATTGTACGTTTTGGTATTAGGATTGACAGGAGACAATATAATTTTAGGATTTTTTACGCTTCCGATCCAATTAGGGTAATGGATACTGACGTCCTTTTCACTTGTGGATCCTCGTTGCACTTTAGATACTCGCCCAAGCGATCGATGTATTCCTCGAAGTCGTCTCAGTCGCCTGGCTTAAATGTCTCCATCAACTCCAACAATTGGCTCATTTTGTTGACTTTTTGTGGAAGTAACTTGCTGACTTCTGGCTTCTTCTCAGATACCACGATTTGTTGAAGACTTTTTTCGCCTGTGCCCGACATACTCGTAAACTTCTGCACACGTTTTGACTTTTTATTTTGACAGTTTTCGTACTGATCCTCGTCGCCAGTATTATGATTAAGACTTATTGAAATCAAATAATGTTATCTTTTCCTAGACTTTATTGACGTTACTTAATTCAAAGGCGCTCTGAATAAAAAGAAGGGTATCAGCGGAAACACTTCTGCCTGATACCCATTTTTGTCATACAAGTCTGTTCACAAAAGTTACTTAAAATAGTACAATAAGATAATTCTATTAATTTACCTTTATTCCTTATGTATTGTTACGAGACTACAAATTAACCTTAAAAAAACGACATTGGCATGAAAGCTACTCCGTGGCGATGGCGGCTGTGTTCGGGGCTATTTATTGCTGCAGCCCGATCACACTTAGTAAGGCCTTTGTAGACATGTCGCATACCAAATGAAAGGTAAATTTACGACAAACTCGAAAAATGCGACGGTTTTGGTGACAAATGTGCGTGGGCGGTAAGATAGGCGTGGCAAATGTAACCAAGATGGCGGACATGCGGAATTTTCCAGAGTAACGACAATGGAGATTGGAAGGCCCTGGAATGTAGCGACGGGCCTATAAAAAGCCGCTGCTAGGAGGTTAAGGGAGAAGTTGGTTGCAGAGCTCAAAGCAACGAGCAATTAATTGTCTAAACACTAGTTTCTTTTAACAAAAAAATATCAAACCCTCTCGGGAACCAAAAATTAGTGCTTTTCAATTTATTTCCTCTTTTCTCAGGTATACTCAGCGTCGGCCCGTGCACATTTGTAACATTGGTGTCAGGTGTGGGGTAACAAGCTTTTCTTGTGTTAAAAAGAACAAAGTTTAGAGTGATGTCTGACTCGGAAAAGGAAACACAACCAGAAAGTGGAGATGTAAATCTGAGGACGCTTCTCCAAGAATACCAAATGAGCTTTTCCACATTTTGGGAGCGGAAGATGGAGGAGTGGAAGCAGGAAAGACGAGTGGACAACGCCGCTTTGAGAAGCGACTGGAGGACCTTGCGCGGACTATAGGCTCTCTTTCTTTCAATCAGGCTGTAAGGGGAGATCAGCATTCATCCCCAAACAACCGTCCAGCTGTCAGAGAACCGCAGTCTTAGCAATGCAACTACGCGGAGATGCTTTCATGGTCCTCAGCGCATTGCCCCCAAATGCAGAAGCCGACTACAATCTTCTCCGGGATCTGCTGAGCCAACGATTTTGCCCAGACAGCCGTTCCAGCTACACCCAACTTCGCAACCGAATCCAAGGACCTAAGGAAAGCTTAGCCGAATTCGCATTAAGCTTACAGCGATTGGCCGTATCCGCTCTTCCGGATTGCCCAGAAAAGGTTGTACAGGAGCTGATGATAAGCCAATTTATAGATGGATTAAAGGACGATAACATCCAGAATCTTGTCACCGTAAGCCGACCAACAGACTTATCGCAGGCTCTTAACCTGGCTCAAGAACTCATCGCATGAACGAATCGCAGATCAAGGAACGTTTTTATGGCAGACGAGCCCCGGAGCAGTAGGAGGCAATACTCCAATTCATACCCAAAAAACTAAGTGACCATGACAACCAAGAGCAGTTGTCAGAAGGTATCCCAATTAATGCTCCCACAGAAACCATGATACCTACCCAAACGTTCATCCGCTCCTTTGCCCCTTCACCTAAAATACCAGAAACATCCGACCAGGAGCCGTTCACTCCCGTTCATTCACAAACAAGGACCACCCATGCCAGCTCATCGACGCCGACCTTGCAGCCACGAAGACAATCGACAGGAAGCCTACAGGAACCTACGGAGGTAGAGGTGGGATTAATAGGCCCGTCCAGTCTCTCCATTAGAGGGTTTATAGATAGTCTAGCCTGCGAGTTCGTGGTAGATTCTGGAGCTAATGTCTCTATCTTGCCACAGCACTTATTACCAAGGACAGCCAAGATTGTAGAACGAGCCATCTCGATCAATGGTGTTGCCGGAGGACAACTGGCCGCGGAGGGATGTGCAAAGTTGGAGATCGTGTTATGCGGGATCAAGTTCCTACAAGATTTTGTCATTTGTGAGAACCTGTGTCTGTCAGTGAAGGGAAGAACATGCAACCTGCAACTTCCCGTGATTGCAGCCACTTACCTAGTCCATACGACTCAAGAGAAGAAATTAGCGCCGAAGGCGGAAACCATCATCGAAGTTCCATCGATGGTGCTGCAAGGAGAAAAGGCTGTACTGGTGGAGCCCTGTGAAAACTCTTGCCTACCTAAAGACGTCCTATTGGGACGTTGCCTCGTCGGAGCTGGGAGACCCAAAATGCTCATCCGCTTAGTTAACACTTCGGAGGAAGAATGGATACTGCCATCGGAAATTGTTCTAGGTCGAGCAGCGGAAATATGTGCGATTCCAACCAGTCAGAGAAAAGAAACAGCCGCCGTACTGGACTTTGAAACCCCTTACCTAACTTATAGAAAAGCACCGGTCGATTTTTGCCACGAGTCCTTTGCAGTAAGGAAGAACGTCGAAAGCTAGACATCGGATCGATACCGGTCACTGTACCCCCATTAAGATTCCAGCCTGAAGAGTCCCGTTAGCCAAACGACAAGAAGCGAGCGAACTCATCGAAGATATGACACGAAAAGGTGTCGTTGAACCGTCGACGAGTCCTGGGGCTGCACCCATAGTTCTGGTGAAGAAGAAAGATGGATCCACCCGGTTTTGCGTCGACTACCGCCGCCTTAACGAGGCCACGAAAAAGGACTCCTACCCTCTTCCTAAGATCGACGAACTGTTGGCTGCGTTGGGTGGGTCCCAATAGTTTTCGCCATGGATTTGCAGAGTGGCTACTGGCAGGTAGAAATGGACCCGGTAGACAAGGAAAATACTACTTTCTCCGACGGCAACAGACTTTGGCCATTCTGTGTGATGCCGTTCGGGCTCTGTAATGCTCCAGCTACCGTTGAGAGGTTAATGAATGCCACGTTTACCGGTCTCTCCTGGCAGACAGCTTTAATTTACCTAGACAATGTCATTGTTTACTCCCGCGACTTCGCCAACTTAGAAGTTATCTTCACACGTCTAAAAGAGGCTGGGTTCAAATTAAGTCCTTCAAAATGCATTTTTTTCCAGAAAAAGGTAACTTACCTGGGACATGTTGTGTCAACAGAAGGGCTAGAGACGGATCCTAGTAAAATTCAGGCGGTACAAACATGGCCCCTACCAACTTCAAAGAAGGATGTGCGAAGCTTCTTAGGCTTATGTTCCTACTACCGCAAATTCATCCAAGGATTCAGTACTATCGCAAAACCTATTTCGCAGCTGTCGGAAGAACGAAGACGATTTCAATGGACGAACGAGTGTACTGAAGCTTTCGTTCAGCTTAAACAATGCCTTATCACCGCACCAATTCTGGCTTATCCTACTTCAGAGGACCCCTTCATCCTGGACACAGATGCTTCCAATGTCGGCGTTGGGGCAGTGTTAAGCCAGCTTCAGAACGGGAAGGAAGTAGTAATCGAGTATTACAGCCGGACCCCCCACAGATCCGAAAGAAATTACTGCGTTACCAGAAGGGAGTTACTTGCTGCTGTACTAGGCATCAAGCATTTCCATCAATGCCTGTTCGGACGCCACTTTCTTCTGCGCACAGACCATGCCCCCTTACGCTGGCTCTACAACTTCAAAGAGCCAGAGGGTCAGATGGCCAGGTGGCTGGAGAGACTCCAACTGTATGACTTCGCTATCCAACACCAAGCAGGGCCGAAACACAGTACCACCCCCTGGAATCTGCAGGAGAAGCAAGAAAGCGACGCGGATCTGCGGTTGCTAGGTCATTGGATAGAGAGTGGAAGCCGACCCTCGAAAGAAAGCATTTTGCAAGAAAGTCCAACCGTCAAAACTTACTGGATTCAATTTGACTCACTGTTCTTGCAGGATGGAGTGATCACACGAAGGTGGCACAAGACCGATGGATCGCTAGTTTTGCTCCCGGTTATCCCCCGATGCCTAGTACCTGAAGTACTGGCCTCGCTTCATGATTCACAAACCGGTGGCCATCTGGGACGAAGCAAAACGTTAAGAAAAGTGGAGTCAAGGTTCTACTGGGTTGGAAGAAGTACCGACGTAAAGGTTTGGTGCTCCACTTGCAAGAAGTGCGGCGCATGAAAAGGACCACAGCGGAGAGTATGTGGACCGCTACAGCCATCATTGGTCGGAGCCCCATTTGAGCGTATTGCAATTGATGTCCTGGGGCCACTACCACGTTCCGCGAAAGGTAACCGCTATATAGTCGTCATAATGGATTACTTTTCCAAGTGGCCAGAATGTTTTGCTCTCCCTGACCAAACGAGTGTGACGATAGTGGATAGGCTGGTGGAATCCGTTTTCTGTAGATTCGGTGTGCCACACATTATCCACTCCGATCAGGGCCGGAATTTCGAAGCAGAAATCTTCAGGAGAACATTGGAGCGGCTAGGAGTGCAGAAAACTCGGACAACCCCTTTGCATCCTCAATCCGTTGGAATGGTAGAGCGCTTCAATCGGACCTTGTTGGATTATTTAGCCAAGTTTGTGGATAAGAACCAACAGAATTGGGATGAATATCTACTGTTAGCCCTGCTGGCTTATCGGTCATCGATCCACGAATCTTCGGAATCTGCTGGAAAAAATGGAACCGGTTTGTGAAACGGTACGCAGAAACCTGCAACTCACCTCAGAAAGGATGAAGGCCAGGTACGAAAAATACATTGGTATGACAGCTACTCCATGGCGATGGCGGCTGTGTTCGGGGTTATTTATTGCTGCAGCCCAATTACACTTAGTAAGGCCTTTGTAGACATGTCGCATACCAAATGAAAGGTAAATTTACGACTACTCGAAACGACGGTTTTGGTGACAAATATGCGTGGGCGGTAAGATAGGCGTGGTAAATGACACAATGGAGATTGGAAGGCCCTGGAATGTAGCGATGGGCCTATAAAAAGCCGCTGCTAGGAGGTTAAGGGAGAAGTTGGTTGCAGAGCTCAAAGCAACGAGCAATTGATTGTCGAACACTAGTTTCTTTTAATAAAAAAAATATCAAACCCTCTCGGGAACCAAAAATTAGTGCTTTTCGATTTGTTTCCTCTTTTCTCAGGTATACTCAGCGTCGGCCCGTGCACATTTGTAACAGTATATTACAGTATGTAAGGTTTAAACTAAGTAAACCACAAGTGAAAACTTACAACAGAGTTTAATACAAAACACAACGAGTGCAGTAGGGCTATATACGTTTAGGAAGGAGAGCAAATTAAGTAGTCTACCATGTACATTTTTTTTCAATCTTTGACCTGAAAGATGGGTAATGTTAATTGTCAATAATTGTTAATTGTTACTTACTTACTTAAGTGGCACTACAGTCCGGGGTAGACCGGAGCTTCAAGCAACGAACTTGTCCAGCCAGCCGGTTACGAGCCAGTTGCCTCCAGTTGCGCACGCAAAGTGGTTGAGGTCCCCCTACTCTTGTTTGCGCCACCTACCGCGAGATCGCCCTCTACTTCGCCGTCCATCCGGGGTGGATTCGAAGGCTTTCTTGGTGGAACGTTGGACTCCATCTGCTCTGCATGACCCAGCCTTCTTAGTCGCTGTATGTGAACACTTCTGGCTAAGTCGATGTCCCTATATAGCCCGTATAGTTCGGCACTGTACCTTCTCTTCGACTCAGCATCTATTCAGATGGGACCAACGATCACTCGAAGAACTTTTCTCTCAAAGTAACCAAGGGCATCCTCATCCGATTGTGACAAAGTCCATGCCTCTGCGCCATACAGCAGGGACTGGGATGATTAGTGCCTTATAAAGAGTTACCTTATTAGTTCGAGGATAGGGCTTTGTTACTCAATTGCCTTCTTAGCCCATAGAAACAACGATTGGCAAGAGTAATTCTTCGTGTGATCTCCCCACCTGGTGTCATTTGCAGAGCTCACCATAGAGCCTAGGTAGACAAAGTCCTTTACTGTCCCAAAATTATATCTTTCTATTGTGGGGTTCTGTCCAAGACGCCGATGTTGGGTGTCATTTTTTGTTGATACTCGTAGCATTTTGTTTTGTTTTCATTGATCACTAAACCCATCTTCGCTGCCTCGATCTCAATACTCACTGACGGCCAGGTGAGTTCTTCCGGTTATGTCAATGTCATCGGCGTAAGCGAGTAGTTGTACAGACTTGTAAAAGATTGTGCCTCCGGTGTTCGCTTGTGAGTTTCGTACAATTATTTTAAATATTATGTTAAAGAGATCGCAGGATAGCGCGTCAGCTTGTCTAAGGCCTTTCCTGACATCCAACGGTTGGTTGGTGTTCTTACCGACTTTGATGGAGCAGCGAGAGTTCTCGATCGTCATTCTGCACATATACACTATCTTGGCAGGGATACCAAGACTAGACATGGCTCTCTATGACTCATCTCTATATACGCTATCGTAGACAACTTTGAAATCGGTGCGCATCGATTATATATTATATTCATAGGTTCTTTCCAAGATCTGCCGTAGTGTGAATATTTGTTCAATGGTGGACTTTCCGGGTCTGAAACTGCACTGATACGGACCTATCCGGTTGTTGTGTTGTTGTACAGCAGACAGGATCTTAAATCCTGAGGATATTATATCTGCTGAGGAGACTTATACCTCTGTAGTTGGCGTAGTTCAGATGGTCTTCTATCTTCAGAATCGGATAGAGTCCAATACAAAAGCAAATACATATTTACATATGGGCAGAAATCCTAGAAACTTTAAATCAATACTCATCGCATTTATATTTAGGTAAAGAAGTATCTCATACGTTAGCGTTTATAGAGACAATCTACATATGTACAACCTTCTGTACTATAGGGAGACATTTGGGAATGTACTCTGCTCAGGTCACAATATTTAAGTGTTACATGAAAGTTATAATATCATATATATCATACTCTCCCAATTATCTACGATCTTCCTCAAGTCTGTACAACTACTGATATACACTGACAACATTTACATATTAATCTGTTAATGAGCTCATCTGAAATGTTGAGGTAGTTCAAGGCTTTGTATAAACTCTCTTGTAAATTCATGTTGTGAACAAACAAAAAGGCACATTTTTTGGATGCCAAAGCATTATGATAGATATTTGTAATATTAAGAAATTCCTTTCAATCTTTGTGCTGCGAATAAGAAACAGGAAACGGACGGTGTATGGAAATTGCGCGCAACTTATCAAATTCGGATGATAGTTGTCGTACAGCGTTTGGGGCAAGAACAGCGTATTTGCTGGAGGGCCTTGGAACATCGACTTATTTATAATAAATCGGTAGGCAATCGAAGCTGCAAATCACCAACAAAACAGTTGTTATTTTACTATAAATTATAGAAAAAGTAGCTCTTAACAAAAGAATATTTTTTTATTATTGCCGCAATAGTTAAGTTGACACTTGCCAATAGAATTAAAACATGAAAGAATCATAAATACTGCAGGCCTTTCAAAGTGATTTAACTTACAATAAGTAAATCACTCAATGTAACTCCAATGTGAATGCCCTTGACCACCTCAGAGTAGACCTCCAGTTGTTCATTGAATAACTCGATAATATCACTCAGCAAGTGATCAACTATTTACCTTATCTATGCCCAAATTAGTTTCATTAATAGAGCATCAAACAGCCATTCAACCCTCTACCCGTCTATCTCAGTCATGATTCCTCAATTCAACTCTGACGAAAAGCGTTACACCGGAAAGGATCCCATGCCGAGTGTGTGGTATTATAACACTCACAGTTGGATACAATTTGTGGATTCTCGAGGTTCTCAAAACAAACCGAAAACCCACGACTCCCCAAATATGGATACCGAAGATAAATCTGCTGGTGATTGATACCAATTAGATACTTTGTTATATCCATAGCTCCAGATTGGTGGTGGTCTATTGTTGGGCACTCACACTCTTTTCCCCAATTTTTGAAATTGGTTTAATTGATTTCAACAAAAAAGACCAAGGCAGCAGGGCAAAAAAGAGAGACCCGCTCTCAAATCTGTCCAATCATCTTACAAGGGAATTCCATTCAAGAAAAGTTTCCACTTGGAACATTTACTCGAGCATATTCATCTCACATTACGTCTTTTTTTTTTTTTTTACTTGGGTAGATTAAATACACTCTACTCTAAGGCACTCGTCGTTAAGCCCCCTCTGCAAGAGTGGGCTCGCACGTTCCCCTGATTTGTTATGATTAGGTTTTTCAATTGCACTCGAGTTCTGTTCCATCTTGTCGCTGAGGAGCACTTTTTTCGAAGGTACTTTGTAATACGTATCTGTCTGATGGACAATCATCATCATCAGTAGAGAAGATTCAAAATAAGAGAGTGTGAGTGTATATGTATGTGCATTGTTTTGATTACTCGATTTCGTCGACCTGTAGGTGTTGATTTAATAAACATTTTCTGTTGAATTGTTAGATCGTTGGTTTGTACTCAGCGTTTGGATACAAATTTTCGCTTTTTATTCAATTTTATTAAGTTTCTCATTAGGAGAGGCGTCCAGCTGTTAATCGATTTATGCCAGATTAATGCTGAGGAAACCTTATGGATACCATGAGGTATTTGATATTCGGCGGGCTTGTACACATCCTACGCGTGGTTTTTGTTCCTGTTCGAGGCGTAAATTAATTATTCATCTATTTATTTTCGAAAAGGAGAACTCTAGCGAAAAATTTTCGTTTGTATCGGTCGTCATCGTTGTCGTAATTGGGAATTAATTTATGATGTAGTAAAATTATTAATTGAATTTTTGTACCCTGACAGGTACATGTGAATTTTCGTTGAACGAAAGAATAGGCTAGCATTTGATTAATCGTGGGTATAGTATATTGGGGATCTTCATCAAGTCATCAAATGCCCACGCGACCAATAATTAATTAAGTTTTATTTATTAGCTTTTTCCTCGTTGAAAGCCTATTGACTTGTTGAGAGTTCTTATTTTTATGAAAGTTTTGGTGAATGATTGATGAAATTTAATGTTTGGCACACTTTTTCTTTAATTGGTAGGTAGACAATATAGCTGAATTTCACCTACAGTCGGTATTGCCCTTAAGAAAATATTTCAAACAAATCAATCCTGCACCCAATTTATATGCGTTTTCACACAAAGCTGAAATATCCAAGTATCACTGTCATTTACAATGTATTTCTTCACACGCACGCAATAAATTAATCGAATTGCAATAAATTAGGACAACAGGCCATTTAACATTAAACAGGCACCACCACCGCAGCCGCGACGCATAACATACGATTGTTGTTTTACTTACTAATCGGTTAAATGGACAGACTGGACATTTAAAATGGAACAAAATGTAATACTGTAACAACAATAAAAATTATAACAGAAAACAAAAGAGTTGAGCAGCGAACTTGCAATGCATGCAGTGCGGTGCAGAGTCACAGAATATGCGTGTAAATGGTATTGCAAATTGCGTTGTCGGTGCATAGATACATTAGCTGCACTTTAATTACTCTCAAATGGGATACGTTTTACAATGACATTTGGACGGTGTCACTTGAGCCCACAATCTGCTAGATTGGGTGACAAAATTGCATTGGAATGGTGTTAAGTACTTTACCATGTAAATGGAGAAGAAAAATGCGCTTTGACATGGTATCGGTATTTTTGATTTAAGTGCTTGGTTTCCTTTCTTTTATGGATAGTAATATATAAATGCATTTGAATATAGCGTTTCAAAGAAGCTGAATTACATTCCACGAGAAGTTAGTCAATCCACCTGTAGTAATCAGACAAGTGATATGTACCAACCACATCAAACAAGGGCTGTTAATAGTACGCATAACATGTGATATCTTTTATATTTGGTAATGTATACTGCCGCTTTTAATTTTATAGATTGTGCTTTAGTTAGATTGCTATCTAAGACTTTCTTCGGTTGGGTTACTAGGGATCGAGTAAGAAACACTGGAGTAAGCAAGACATACGCTATTTCTGCGACCAGAATGATCCATGCTTCTATAGTTTTGTTTGATGATGTCCCAAACCGGGTTTTAAAATGTGTCATGATTACCGTACCATCAAAGCTACTCCTTGATAAGACCTAGAAATAGGTGGTTGAATCAATCTTGACATCTATCCTGGATCCGTACGGAGACTTTTTCTAATGAGTTTTAAACTATGGCGGAAGATTAAGAAGGATGGAGAGTTCATCTGTAGGTATTAGTATAGTTAAGGGTATGGTTATAGTATAAGAGACATAGTTTCCAACGATAGGTTCTAATGAGATAGTGGCCTGCGTAGCAAGGCAAGACGTATGAACAATGCCGTAGCCACAAAGTTAAATTTGTCCGGGGCGATTTTAACGCAAAGCTAGGGAAAAAGTACGTCTTTAGGAGCGTGGTCGGAAAGCGCAGCCTGCACGACACCACATCCGACAACAGATTCAGGGTAACCGACTTTGTGGTGCGACGAAACGTTGTCGTAGCTAGTACGTAGTACCCACATCTTGATATTCACCCTTGATTGGCTCTCTTTTGATCGAAAAACCTTGAACCAAATCGTTCATATTGTAATTGATGCGAAATAATCTTCCAGTATTCTGGCTGTTCGGACTTTCCGAGGAGCCAACGTGGACTCGGATCACTGCCTAGTTGTAGCAAAGGTACGGATGTGGATATCCAGAACGGAGCGAAATCGATGAAATACTATGTGAAAGTTTGACGTCGGACGAGCTACAATCACAAGAGACTGCAAGAGCCTTTACCTATGCACTTTTTTAAATAATAATCTTAAGTCATATGCAACCAGCAGCAAATGCGGAAGACCAGTGGTAGCGTTGCCAACAAGCCATGAGAGATGCCGCCTCTGATGTTCTGGGTTTCTTTCGGCCACCACAACGAAACCCCTGGTTGGATGATAGTCTAAGCCGACCGCGTGATGTCCTAAGGCATAAAAAAAAGGATCAGTTAAATATGAAATAGAAGCAGGCTTATAGACGTAGACAAAAAAAATGGCAACTTCCGGTACGTTTTTTTTTTTCAATTTTCAAAGTCATAAAAAAGAAGAATGAATGAGTAACCATTCGAAAGAGGACCTTAAATAGTATTTGAAGCGATTGGGTTGGCAGCTCCCACCTGCCACTAACTTTCGACAGGCCTATTTTGAGTCGTCCATGTATTTTGATTGACTAAAGCCATAAAAACGAAAGACGGAACAAATACCAAATTAAAGCTGAGGTCTTACCATAAACAAATATGTAGGGTTGTTTGCAATTAATTGGCCAGATACATTGACAACCCATGGTTTTTGGCATGCGATTTGCACGCTCTGTATACGACCACATGGAACGTTCTCCGCAAAAAGTTGAGAGATCTCATCAAACAAATATTTTAATTACGCATCGCATGGTATATTAAAACAATGTACTCATGCATTTTATTCTTATAAGTATCAATGATCAATAGGCTGGTTGTTTATCGCATTAGCAAGCATTTGAACCCAATCGGTTTGTTTACTTCAGTGATTCAAAATAAAGTGCTAGAAATAATCTTCGAGTTGTTTTTTTTTTTTTCTTCAATTAATATAAAATGAAGAAATATGTTTTTAGTTTAGACTTCACAAATGAAACTTTCGGGAAGATAACAAAATCGGAAACTTTTCGCCGCATAAAAAATTATATATATGGTGACATACAACTTTCTCGTGAAAATGCTAATGATTTCGGCTACGACTCATCATGCTAAAAAAAGGTCACGGTTCTTACGAACAAATACAAGGAAGAGTTTGAAAGGTTTTGTCAGCCTGAAGGTATAAGAAAAAATAGTAATAGTCGTGTCATTATTTCGAAAAATCACATTACCTTACCATAGGCTACAGGCGATCATTGCTGCTGCCGTTGATAACGAGCCACATCCCATAACCCCATCCTCATCTGGAGATTGCCATATTTTGGAGAAGCTGTTAGACCAGACAACTGCTGTGTAAGCTCCACTTCTTCGGATAAAACGCAGAGGAATTGAATATTTTGTTTAAGGGTTAAAAAAAAAGTTAAACAGAGGCAAAGGTCTTTCGAGAACGTTCTTTGAAAACTGAATACGGTTGCACAAATTTGCCCACAGATACTGCTGTGTATGTACTCGTATAACAGCCGTCTTAAAGAAGGAATCTTCTTCAAGAAGTGGAAGATACAACGCTTGGCGGTCATTGGCAAGGAAAACGAGACCCGGATTGCCCATCAGCATACAGACCTCTGTGTATGCTGGACACGGCACGAAAACTCCTTGAGAAGATGCTAAAGCCTCGATTCACAACAGCAATCCAAAGAGCAGGTGGCCTATCCGATCGGCAACATGGATTAAGAAAAGGCCACTCCACGATAGGAACAATTGTGAAAGTAGTCAAAACCACCCACGTCGCCTAAAGGGGAAATCACTACTCAAGGCGTGAGGAATGTCTTCAATTCGGCCAGATGGGGAGATGTGTTAGTTGCCCTCGAGAAGACCTTCATGATACCGTAATATCTTCTGGAAATTGTGAAGGACTACCTCAAAGGCAGGGAACTTCTGTAAGACACTGTGGAGGGTACTCACAGAAAGGAAATCACTGATGGAGCAGCGCAGGGCTCAACCCTTGGACCTGATCTAAGGTATATCTCCTATGATGGAATCCTTCATATGGAGATGCCCGAAGACACCTTCCTAGTCGGGTACGCAGATGACATTGGTGCACAACGGACAACGAAGAGGCTCAGCTGAGACTGAATCAGATAATGAGATGAGTACTCGCCTGGATGGAAGTCCATGGTCTTAGTCTCGCTGCGAAAAAAAAACAGATATAGTCCTTCTGACTAGGAGACAGATCCCGACAATTGCTGAGTTCCGAGTAGGCTTAGAAATGATAATCAGTAAATCGGCAGTAAAGTATCTAGGAATCGTATCTATAAATTTCTCCACAAGATAGGAAAAGCAGAGAGCGCAGCCTGTCAATATGGAGACTCAGCGGAAGATGATGCTTTCTACACCTTTTTCGCCTGGAGCAGATGGACCGAGCAGAAGAGCAGACTGGAGTCGGAAATAGGCGATTTTTCCCCGGAAAATGCTATAAGTAAGATGACCTCGAGTACCGACACGTGAAATAAAATATCTTCTTTTATCGAGACGGTACTCAAATCCAAAAAGAGAGAAGAAGACGCCAACATTCCCTTAGAAATTTCATAAAGCAGATAAAAGCATTACCGTTAAGAATATATAATACTCTGAATAATGTGATGAGCGGTCCCGGAGTGGATGGTGTCAAGTAGAAAGAAGGGATTAAAGGTTGGCTTTTAGTGAGTAGTGAGTCTTACAATACTATAAACAGAGCGGGACTGTTTTCCGTGCACATTAGTGTTTTTCCACTAGGCAAAAAAAAAAAAATAAAAAAATGATCATTGATAAATAGAAGAAGAAAATGCGTCAGTACATTGTTCTAATATACCGTGCGATGAGTAATTAAAATATTTGTTTAATGAGACCTCTCAACTTTTTGCGGAGAGCGTTCCATATGGTCGTATACAGAGCGTGCAAGTCGTACGCCAAAAATCATGGGCTGTCGATGTATCTGGCCAATTAATTGCAGACAACCCTATATATTTGTTAATGGTAAGACCTTAGCTTTAATTTGGTATTTGTTCCGACTTTCTTTTTTATGGCTATAGTCAATCAAAATAAAACGACTTAAATAGGGTTGTCGAAGGTTAGTGGCAGATGCGAGCTGCCAACCCAATCGATTCAAGTACTATTTAAGGTCTTCTTTCGAATGGTTAGTCATTCATTCTTCTTTTTTATGCTTTTGAAAATCGAAAAAAACCTCCGGTACGTTTGTTACCATTTTTTTAATTCCTGGGCAAAAAATTCAGCCAACCATGGGCGTTTCCATCTACAAGCAAGCTTCCTTTTTATATGTAACTGATCCTTCTTTTTTATGCCTTAGTTCGAAGTCAGAACCGAAGCCAGCATGCACGAAAATGATGATATAGTAGTAGAATCGCAGTCGGTGTAGAGGGTATGGAAGGAAAGGAACGCCTCTGCAAAGGATTACCAATATTTGTCAGGTAGAATGAGTCATTCAACAGTGACGATGATAAAAAAGATTTTCGTAAATCCGATCAGAATGACGCGAGGAGTGGGATATCTGAACTTAAATCCAATAAAGGTGCTGGAGCCGACGCCCTTGCTACCGAACATGTCAAGGCAGGGGGAGATGAGTTTGTAAGGAGCATGCACCAGCTCATCCGTAAAATCTGGTCGGACAAAAGTATGCCCGACGAATGGAACCTCAGCATCGTTTGCTCAAACCTGATGAAAGGAAGCCCTTTGAACTACGCCAACTACAGAGGTATAAGTCTCCTCAACAACACATATAAGAACCGGTCTGTCGTATTATGTGAACGTCTAAAACTGATCATCAATAACCTAATAGGTCTTTATCAGTGCGGTTTCAGGCCTGGAAAGTCCACCATTGACCAAATATTTACACTACGGCAGTTCTGGGAAAACCCATGTATATACGAGTAAAATTGATATGCATCACCTTTCATCGATTTCAAAGTTGCCTATGACAGCGTGTATAGAGACGAGCTATACAGAGCCATGTCTAGTCTTGACATCCCTGCCAAGCTCGTCCGTTTGTGCAAAATAACGATGGAGAACTCTCGCTGCTCCACCAAAGTCGGTAAGAAGAGCACTGAACCGCTCGATGTCAGAAAAGGTCTTAGACAAGGTGACACGCTACATGCGATCTCTTTAACTTAATACTTGAAAGAATTGTACGAAACTCACAAGCCGACACCGTATGTACAATACAATCACTTACAAGTCTGCATAACTCCTTGCTTACGCCGGTGATATTGACAAAATCGGAGAAACTCAATGGGCCGTCAGTGGGACACTTGCGAGTATTGAAATCGAGGCAGCAAAGATGGGTTTAGCGGTCAATGAAAGCGAAACTGAATATAGTATGCTGTCTACAGAAAAGGACACTCAACATCGGTGTCTTAGACAAATATAATTTTGAGGTAGTAAAGGATTTTGTGGGCGCCATGGCGTAAATGGTTAGTGTGTCTGACTACTGCGCGTAAGGTTCTAAGTTCGAATGCCAGAAAACACCAATAAGTTGTTTTACGGTCCCACCTATCGCGAACGTCAGACAAACATCCGAGAGCATTGTTGTCACGAAAAAGCTGATCAAAAACGCCCTTTGGATACGGCACTAAAATGTAGATCACTTCCATCCGTGAGAAAATATAACGCACACAACACGGGGGGGGGGGGGGGGGAGGGGGTGAAAGCGATCTATAGTTGATAGAAGATGAGTGCTCGCTGATACGACACAATTGTCAGAATCGGAGGAGAAAATAAGATCGAGATTCCTATCCTATCCATAAAGTTGGAAATGCCATTCACTTGCTGGAGTCCTGAGTCAGAAAAGCAGTGTGTTAGTAGGACTTCTTTGTCGGAGGAGGCATTTAAAGCAACGAAATGGGACTCATCATCAGAATGAGCCCATTTCAGCCGAGGGGGATTAATGTTGTCTATAGCTATTATCACATCGTCAGCCTGTGCGACATCGAACAGGAAGTCAATCCCATCAACGGCAAGTTTGTAGACCCCGATGGGTTGGGACGGGCGAATGTAACAGCATATAACGAAAAGGCAGAAATTAGAGAGTTTAATCGTAACACATACGAATTCGAAGTCTTTGTAGATGGGGATATCAAGAAAGGTAACGTCGTAGCGGTTGTGAATTGCTAGAAGAACGCTACGACCCGAGAGATCGTCTGCGATCTCCTCCCCGTCCTTACGGAAGATGATAACATCTGAGGAAAAAAGCTCATAGTTAAGAATACACGGGGTTAGGTTGGTTTCGGTTAAAGCATAAATATCATAAAGTAATTTTTGGGAGTTCAGAAATACATGAGAGGTTTTAGTACGCAGTCCTCTTATATTTTGATAGTAAGAACTTAGATACTTGGGACTGTTGGGAAGTGTGTTAGGGGACAGATTAGGGACGAAACTAATTGTGAAAATCGTTGTGAGATCGTTGGAGATAAGAAAGCCGCTTGGACTTGATAAAAGATGCATAAGAGCATAGGTCATTAGCTATCTGAGTAGACGAAACAGCGAAGGTCTCGTGAAATTTGACAAAGATGTGCATTAGGGTTTCTTGTTCGGTTGGAAGATCCTCTTGGGAAATCAAGACCTTGATGTTGGTGTTGGTCTTGGACAGAATCAGGCTTGTCATGCAGGTAGGCAAGGTAAAGCCGAACCTTAGCATAAATATTGCGATCTCTCAACCGAGACAATACATAGCGTCCATCAACATCTGAATCGGAAAATTGTTTGGTCAGTTTCACAGTGGGAGGTAGTAATGGGTCTAAGAAGGTGGGAGGAGCGGCGGTAGACAAGGAGGTGATGTTTGGAATATTGCCAGTATTATCGGGGCTTATGGTAAGAGAGGGAGAGGGGATAGGAGGGACAGGATTAAGAGTAGAGTAAAAACATTTGGGCAAGATAATTGTGGTCTTTGCTTCCGTCTGGATAGACGATGAGTGGATAAGAAGGTACAATGCCGAACTATATGGGCTATACAAGGACATAGATTTAGCCAAAAGATTTTACATACAGCGGCTGAGTCATATAGAGCGGATGGAGTCCAACGTTCTAGCCCGGAAAATCTTCGAATCCACCCTGATTGCACGGCGCACAAGACTACGATCTCGCTGTACGTGGCGCAAACAAGTGTAGGGAGATCTCAACCATCTTGGCGTGCGCAACTGAAGGCAACTTGGTCGTAACAGAGCTGGCTGGGGAGGTTTGTTGGTTGAGGCCTAGATTCACCGCGGACTATGCGCCACCTAAGTAAGTAATTCTAGCCAGATTGGATATATTGCTATGAAGGGAAATATATCTCGACTTTCATTTCGGTTAAAAACGCTACATATGGAAGGAATATTTAGTGTCTGAGGAATATAATTGAGGCTGAGTAACTCAGTTCGTACTTACGAGTATGTATTTGTCTTACAGATAATCCATTAACTCTTTCCAAACAGTGACGACTTAGCTGTTTCTAAACACCAGCTGTATAGAAAATCATCGACTCTTTATATGCATTCATAAAAGCTTCAATGAATTCTAGGATAGAATTGTTGATGGACGCAGGATCATTCCATTCTCTGAAAGGTGTTAAGTTATATTGAATTCATATAATTTTGCATAATTTTCTTTTGAACGCTGTTACTAGACCTATTGATTACCCTAACAATGTAATCTACATTTGCTTTGAGCTATCTTATAGTTAGATATAACTCGTATATTCTTTGATATCAAATTTTTATTGAAAATTATTACTAATTGTTTTGTTTTAGTGTTTAATTAACGTATATAGCAAAAAGAGAGAAACAATTTAAGACTCATGTTATACAATACTTTAGAGAAACACCTTTTATAAGATTTTCTTCTATAATTTTTTTGGGGGCAATCTCTTCAAAGACCAGCAGTAATCTGCCATCATGTGACTGTCCCATCTTCCCTGATACCTTTCCTCCATCAGTGTTAGGTCCTGGTGGAAGCGCTCTCCCTGTCCCTCACTATAATTCCACAGATTATCAGGAAATCTATCCAGGTGACTGTAGAGAAAGTAACTTTATGCTTATGCAAAATACCTTATGCAAAAGTAGCAATCATCGAAATGATTTTTAGGTTCCATCCAGATCATAGGGATACCGAAATCTAACCCGTGACGTTCTCCTTTTTTCCACAAACGTAAAGACTCAACACAGAATTTACAAACCTTATGAGCTACACATGACTTATCTTGTTTTTCAATATGTAGTCCGAAGTAACCGGTATAAATCTCCTTGACAAAGTCTGTGATAACAAAATTTGCATTTTCTTCGCGATGAACTTTCTGTTGACAAAAAAAAAAAATAAGATTCAAAATTCAACAAATAAAAATAAAGTATGCATCATATTAATAATCACATTAGCAACTTACTTATATTAATTAGTTAGATACCATTTGTGATCTTGTACCGACAGTGTACCGGATCATAAAGTATACCATATTATGTATTGGGAAAACACAGGAGGATTTTTCTAGAGATGCCAAGACGCTCATTAAGCATTTCCAGCGAGCTTGTACCTTAATAAAGCAATTAAACCGTTCAGTGCTACAGGCAATCCAATATTTTAATTGCAATGGAAATGGCAAAAGTGACGGCAAAGTGACTTGGCGATAAGGTTGGCGATAGATGGTATGCCATGAGAGCATACCATAAAATGGCTGAGATGGTTGTTCACTTAGACCTTGCGTATTAATTTGTGATGTTTAAAAAAAAAGTATTATGAAGGCACTTTAGTGACAGAATTTTTTGAAATCGTCTTACTTCTCTGTTGAAGAAGTAATGCAGGTGAGCCATATCGAGATTACTTTTACTTGCATACTATTGCCATCTGTGGGTGTTATGACATTTACAACGCCTAAGCACAATTGAGTGCAATTTCAGGCAATGTACCTTAGCTAACTACAAGTCCACTGTACTGCGTCATGTAATCGTTTATTGGACAATTTTCTGTCATGTGGTGGTAGATTGGTATAGCAGAAAAGGAAGTGACAAATTATGAATTCGGTTGTTTAGACCCATCTGTTGTTAAAGTCTGTTGGCGAAAATCGCTAATCGCTAATCGCTATTTCTTTTGCATCTCAGTACTCCCAGTTGGAGACCTAGGCATGAAAACCTCCCCATACTCAGTCAGGATAAGCAATCCGAAACAGGTGGTTTACTGTCATAATTGTTGAGCAATAAACAAAATTATTCATAAACCTCGATTATGAGTACATAACTCACTCAGGTGATAATAACTTTGTGGTAATAACTTCTTTTTTACTACAGAAATTCATTATATGACCTCTTGTACTTAAATCCAATCATTCAATGAATTAATGCTGTGACAGTCATAAAAAGAATTTTAACTCCATCTCCTAAGTTGACTATCATTTATACACTTTTAAGAATCGAACGCAAATGAAAACACTTTTCAAAATCCCATAAATACGGAATCCTCCCGAGCTGTTGCACTTCAGATTTACCCACAGGACAGATAGAAAACAACCGAAAATCATAACTTTTCTTCTCGAATCATAATACTGACACTTAACGATAAATAATCGCATTTTAAACTCGAGAACAAAACTAGAAAAAAGTGCTGAATGACAATAATTTCACGCACACACTCGCAGTGTCCAAAACAAACATAAAGTACGTGGTTTTAAGGCAGATTATACGGACCAAAACAACCTGTATGTTTGAAGAAGCCAAACAACAACAAGAAAGTATCTGCTCCTTTTCGTGTTGTTGTTGGTATTGTGTACAGGTGCATGGATATGATGATGGCGATGCAATCGGACTATGGAGAGCAGAAGAGTGGTAGTGTGGAATTTACGACCCAAAACATCTCGGTGCAATAAATAAAACATACAAATGGGACACCGCCGCCGACCAATGTCAGTAGGTAATGGGTACCACGGGAGATGATGGTTGCTGGTTTGTTTCGCTTTGAATTGGGTTGTGCAGCAGCGCGACGCGAGTGTGCCCCAAAAGGGATTCCTTTGGGTTGTTGTTGCTGTGATGATGGTTATGCTGTAGGTGACCACACGGAGGTAAACTACTTGAATTGGGAATTTAATTCGATTTCATATGGTGGTGGTTATTTCGATCTTTGTTCGGCTCATCCATTCATGGGGGAGATGAATGGGCAAGGGCTGGCTGGATGCGGTTGTAGTAGCCATCGAGGAGTCTTTGCTGCTTTCAGACATGAAATTGTGTTTTTCCAAGAGAGTGGTAGTCGTTTCGTGTTGGCGAAGATTAAGACGAGAATGGTAAATTTTCACTCACATAGGGATGACTACATTATGGTGCATTTAAGTATTCGAACTTTCATGCACGCTCGACTTTTGGCGTTTGGTTTTAGATCCTACACAAGTGCGAAAAGCTATTCTAGTGTATTTTTCAGTCACTTTTGGTTTTTATAAGCTTCAGTTTGCCAAGCTCTCAATGAAGGGTAATCTAACAGAGTATATAAACTGAGTAGATATTTGCTTCTTAACACTTGTGTAGATGTCAAGGTACCTGGGTACTTTTTTAACATAATTTGACAAAAAAAACAGTGTTCGACCCCAACTAGTTTGTCAGTATTTACAGTACCTTCCTAGAAAACGTTTCTGTGTTAAATGCGCTATTCAGGTTGAAAATCTAGCCATATGTTTCTTTTATAGAATTTTTTTGTTGACATGCTTTCGAATATGACATCAAAGTACCTGGGTACTGCCATATATTCCGCACTGAAATGCATATAGACTAGGAGCTGGTGAAATTTTTTCATGATTATTTCGTCCACAAAATTTCGCTTATTTTTTGGTTGTCGTGTTTGGATGCATCACGGATGTGAAATTCTGGCGGGCCGGGCCGTTCAAGAGTTGAAGGTGTACTTGGGTGTTTTCTTTATGGCCGGTGTACATCATTCAAGCGGAGAGCACACATCGGTTCTCTGGAGCTCGTACTCTGTCATCCATTTCGGTGCTGCAATGACACTTTGCCGATATCCTGCAATTACGCGCCTTATACGCTTCGATAATATGCATACTATAGCTCGAAGATCGAATGTCTACTGATAAGGCCGCCCCAATTCGTGATCGTTGAAACCTAATGAACGAAGAGCTCCATAAAAACTACAAGCCATCGGCAGACATCACTGTTTCCGTACAGAGACCGTTCTAAGTTCCCGCAATACATACCCTCAAAACCAGCCAAATACGGCATTAAGGTTTGGTGGGCCTGCGATGCGTCAAACTATTATCCACTGCGTGGTGAAATCTATGCTGGAAAGGAAGCAGGTGCAGCACACCAGACCGACACGTTGGAGAAAATGTAGTTAAGCGGTTGATGCGGTGATACGAGGGATCAGGCCGAAATATAATCAGCGACAATTTTATCACTAGTTTACACCTCGCGAAATACCTTCGCGATCAAAATTTAACTTTGGTCGGCACCGCTCGCGAAAATAAAACGTTCATTCCGCCACAAATGAAAAAAAACACAAGGACCGTGAAGAGTTTTCGAGCGTGTTTGGCTTCCATGAATCGAAATACAGTATGTTATCATACGGATAACAAATAAGGCTATGATTGCCTTATCGTCTATGCATTAGGATAACTCTATCGCCGATGAACAAAATTAGTACAAGCCAGAGATGATACTGTATTATAATAATACAAAGAGTGGAGTAAGTGGACATGATAGACAAAATGACAGCATTTTACATGACAAAACGCAGAACCAAACGGTGGCCGGTCGCCATGTTCTACAATTTGCTCAATATCTGCGGTCTAGGAGCCTATGTCGTGTATTCTTTCAACAACCCGGACATCACTGCCTAATAAATGAAGGTTGTTTCTCACCAACATGCCTAAGCAACTCATGCTGCCAGGTATAGAAGAGCGGTCGAAAATCCCGAGAGTGATGGCCAACCTTTCCACGTTGCATTGCATTCAGTTAGCTCTCGGTAAGGCGATTCAGCAACCAATGGCTGCTCCACCTACACCAGAACGCGAAGCAGACGGACGCCTTATGTGCAAAGGTACTTGCCACCTTTGTGCTTCAGGTCGTAAGTGCAAAACACGCTAGGAGTGCATGTGGTGCACAAAGCCGGTATGCGATGAGCACTGCAAAAATTTACCAAAATGCCTCGCATGCTTCTCTGCCGATCCATAATTGCTGCCACAGTTGACCGAGTAATCTACATTACTATTACTTGTTTGTTTTCAAATAAAAAGAATATGGAAAACTGTATTTTTTTAGAAACATCTGTATTGGAAACATTTTTTTTTTTTTATTAAAATAGTTTTTTTTTTATATAATTCACAAATTAGTACACAAATACCATACAAAATATACTGCAGTACCTGAGTACCATACCACTTTTAACTGTAATTTTTTGTAGCCACTCACACAAGGGTTAAGCTCGCCAACACATCAAGGAATATTAAGAAAGTAGTCTTGAAAACGAAGAATTAGATTTCTATTCTACATAGATGCTCCTGCGCTCCCACTTTACCACTTCACACATCATTGCCGAATAATGCGAGTAGAGATATCACTTTTTTTTTATTGATTTCTAAACAGCTCGTTACAGTCTAAACACAGAGTTCGTTTGGCGTATATTACGCGGGAGACCTATTTCAAATAACCTGGTAGTGAGAGGTACACGTGTTGCATAGAAGTAGAATGTCAGAAGATTTTGAGATTCGAAGGGGTCTTTAAAAAGTTTTATACTATCACGCCTACTTTACTCGACTGTGCCGACGATCTTTGTCTTGTATTTCATAGAATCGTGGTCTTCAACTAAATTTCCACCGGTTTAGTAATAGAGGCAAATCTAATGCGTTCGAAGACAGGCCCAGACAAAACCAAAATCATCAGTCTTACTGACAACTCGATGCGAAATCTGCAAGACCGAACTTATATTGCAGCCGTGCTTTAACCAACCGTAGACTTAATTATTGATTAAAAAATAATTTACTTATTTTACTTTAGTCGAAACTATAATACGTGGTTCGCTATAGTTTAAATCATCAAACCTTATCATCCAGCTCGATTTTATTCAGCCTCACCCACTTTTCCAACCCAATTGCGATACAATTATGACATCAGGGCTAGGGCCCACAGTGAAATCATTAGTAACTGCATCCTCTGGCATTCGTAACAATGACATTGAAGGGATACGCTTCAAATCATTCGATTTTCTTTGAGATATTATATATATAGAATGAATGAAGGATAGATAACTATTGCGATTTAACCCTCAGTTTAACTAGGTTTTCATCAATTAGACTTAAGCAAACAATCAAACATAAATTAGCTTATCTTGCAGACATCAAGACATAAATGGTCTTTTATGTCATCGAAAAAGTACTCACCCTAAGTGCTCCTCCTTACATAGCGTCTTCTAATCCCCATCATTTTTACAGCTTATTCATAAATATGTGGACGGTACTCCATTTCGTTTCGGTGTTCATGTGAAATTTTATTGAGATCATTAAAAGCAGATTGGATCACCGTATCTTCAGTGAGAAGTTAGGGTATTCCCGTTTGTAAGCTCATCTGCTTTGCGCGTGATATTTTGTGATATATTTTATGGATAGTACGTGTTATATTTTTCGCAGGAACGGAAGGGACTTACAGTTTTATGTAGTACGAGAAGTACGAGTAGTACGAGTATATGGTAAACTTTCTCATGACATTTATATGTACTCCCGAATGTCTTAAAAAAAAGATAATTTTTTGTTCGTTTAGGTATGTTTATTGGCGAAATCTTGGCAACGATTCAAGCTTTAAGTTGCAGCTCGTAAATGTGGGCCTCCAAAACACTGATAGAGTGATTTGATCATCTAAAATTCTAAAGGCTAGGTTTCTCAATGAAACAGTATCGTAGTTTCTGCAATTTTCGATTGCCTTGCATTAAAATTGACAAGCTCTCCATCCATCGATCGTAGGAGTTTTCAAAGGGAAATAGAACGTAGCACACAGTTGAAGATAAACAATATTTGCAGATTTTTATGGTTCAACTGCTTGATGTTCAGTGCAATATTAATGTAATTTCCCCCCTTTTAAGGATCATACACTGAAGCAATAACTTGAGTTCTAATGCTGGTTCCTCGAATGGATCTGAATGCATTTAACTAAGAATTTATAACACTGAAAGAAATGATTTATGACTTAGGTAGTTATGTGAATTTGGTATCCTTGACACCAAAGATTCATCGGAGAACCTTCTAGTTCTCAATTAACTAATTCCAAGGATTACAATAAATTTCCATCAATTTCTGTTCGACAAACCAGTAAAGCCCACACGTTATCTCACCGCTGAGCTACCGAAGAATTTCGACGCACAATGTGACCCATAAAATTCCGAAAATTGATTGCCTCCACCAGAGATAATCCGCCATTACGATGCACGAGTATACTCATTAATAATTCCAATGTGCCTATGCTTATACTCTGTGTGTGTCTATTGTATTAGAATTATTATCTTCTTCGCGAAAATTACCAACGTCGTCGTTGTAGACGTCGCCAGAAACGTCAAACCCAATGGAACAGCCAAAGACGACGACGATGCCATCACCGGCCGATTGAAGTCGTCAATCAAAATGACGAAACGAATCTTGATGGAGTTCTGGCATTTGGGATCTCTTTTTCGACTGCCGCGTGACTTTTGGCGCTGCAGCCAATTTGAAAACTCCGTTTGCTGTGAATGTGTGTGGATGTGATTGGAAACCCTTTGTCGGGTCAGAACTGTAGTGATCTTTGTTCTCATTTCTAACATTGAGATACAATGTTGAGAAGAGAACCGAGGAGAGAACAACCAATTGAAAAAAATGTCAATAAATCAAAATTCGATGTCAATTCGGTGGTGTATCTATGCGGACAGAGTGGTCTTGAAACATTCGGTGTTTGGGTCAGTGATTATAGTTTAAAGGTTTTTTTTTATGTTTGGATGATTAATGGGTTCGTGGACTGGGTTTTTATTATTTCACGATAATCTGACGATATCTTTAATTAATTTTAGTTGCTTTCATTCAATGCTTTTAACTTATCCATAAAGTAGCTTAAAATATTGCGTTTTAAAATCGTTTCATGCATCAAAGATACGAGTAATTATGGAATCCTGTAAGTGTAAACTGACAGTGAACACTTTTGTTCATAACTTGGGTTTACTTAGTATTTATGTAGCTACGATATGAGAAGGTTGAGAAGAGCCTACGGCTAGTTTGTAGAGCGCTTCGGTTGTTATTGATTCTTAGTGTAAGGTCAGGATTGAAGCCGTACCTTCTGGAATGGAAATTGCATGCACATTTGCCTTCAAACTTGGATTGGTAGATTACATCATGATAGCTCAACAGTAATAAAGAAAATGTTATCAGTGTAACATGAAACAGTTCTTCATAACCAAATTTACTCAGCTTAACAACAACTTACAAAAAACAACCCACAGATTTAATTTTTTTTAGATAAATACACCCTAATCGTACATTGACTCAAAATACTTACTATGAATTATAAATCAATGGAAAATGAAAAAAATGTAATACATATTAAGATGCTGACTTAAAAGGCGCCAAAGTGAAAATATGAAGACTTTTAGTATGAGCGTTGAAAAGAAAGCAGGTAATAGAGTCGCATCTTTTGAGTCTCTGTGTCAATCAGGACTTCGCTGGGGTCCACTAATATCGTTAATGCTCAGTTTCGAAGAAGACACCACACACTAAAATTCAAAATATGTTAGCCAGTGCTGTATGACTGCTAACTGTGGTCTCCACTGATGGAAAATTGTTGGCGATGATTTCATGAATTGTTTTGAGCAAAGCTTAGGTTAAGGACAACGCAGAAATATGATTCATAGTTCAAATAAAGTATGAATGAATTTCATACACAACGTTATATTTCTTTTAAATCGAATAAGCCTTTGTTGAGTTAAGGGTGTGTAATCACTTTTTTTTATGAGGGAATATATGATTTTAAGCTCATTTCTAGCATTTAGACCTCAAATACCCGGCTCCTATAGGCGATGGAGTAGTTCTTTAATACACAAGAACTTCCCCCGAGCAATGCTTTTTATTGGAATGAAAACCGCATCCCAATCTATGTGGTTCTCGAGATTAGAGCAGTCATATAGACAGACGCGTTTTATGGACTTTTTTTTATATTACGCAAAAAAACCAAAAAATATTTCGCGCAACTGTTCTTTAATTTTATATTATAATTTGATTTATTATTAGCTTAATACAAGCAGTAAGGGAATTATGTTTAATTAATTATAAAATGTTTACTTAATAACTAATATAAATCTTCATCAAAACCTGAGTGCGGAAGGGAAATAAAGAAAGTTGCTAAGTGAGTTTTTGCTGCACTGAAAATCAAAAAGGTTATGGCAGTCATTAGCCATACGTAGCATTCGAGACATAGGTTCATTACACCCGTAATTCGTACCTCAACATACGCGGATTAGTGTTGTGTGAGATGGTTTGGAGCAGCATAGAACAATCAATGTGGCATGCTAATAGCTGATGTACAAATAGTATATCGGCAACTTTTCTACGCTTTTCAAGCGATTGCATGTTCAGCAAGTTCAAACGATGCTCGTAAGTGTTATGATATCTGATACATGTATATGTATACAATCTAAAATAATGTTCTTTTATACCAATAATATTCTTTACCAATATTATTAACTAATACTCTTGTAATACTTCTATATACTCTATATAAGCCTTCTATCAGTTCTAATCCAACACAGTCTTGATACGATAGTTGTGAAATAAAGACCTAAACAAAACGGAGACTTTTCATATATCTAACATGGTGTCAGATGTGGTTAATTTAAATCAAGTACTTTATTAAGAGTGAAACAAAAAAGTGTAAAAATGGTTAACGAGGCCAAACCAAGTGCTGCAAATGAACAAACAAGTGCAGAATCTCAAAACAGTCAGGGATATTCATCGTCAATACCACCATTAAATATGAAATCTTCAAATTTGTCAACAACGTGGAAAAGTTGGTATAATCAATTTATCATCTATATTCGAGCATCTAATTTAGAGTCAGAAAATGATTCTCGTAAAGTTGCCTTGTTATTACACTTAATGGGACCTGATTGTTTGGATATATTTAATTCATTCAATGTCAATTTGGACGCAGTAAAATATGAAGAGTTAGTAGAACTGTTTAAATCACATTTTTTGCCAAAGGCTAACATCGCAATGGAACGTCATAAATTTTTCTCACGGAAACAAAAACCGAATGAGTCCATTGATGTGTATACAACCGCTTTGAAAAATCTCAGCTTATCATGCGAATTTGGCACCTTAAGACAGGAATTGGTTCGGGATATTTTCATTTGTGGATTGAATGATAATTATATGCATATCAAGGAAAAACTTTTAAATGAAGGAAACATAAAATTAGACAAAGCTATCGAAATTTCTAGAACATTAGAAATAACAAAGGAACAAGCTCAACAATTGCAAGGGCAAAACGACAGCGCTATGATTGGAGCATTAAAATCAACCGACTCTCCGTACAACAACAATAGACCAATCGGCTCACAATACAACCAAAAAAGTCAAAACTACAACAAATCTATTTTCATGTCATCTAATGGTCGAAAATACAACAACAGCTATTCCAGTTATCAAAAACCGCAGCAAACCAATACAGAAATATGTCAAAAATGTGGCGAGATTCACAAATACAAGTGTCCTGCGATTGGAGCAATGTGCAGAAAATGTGGAAGAAGAAACCACTATGCAAAAATGTGTAGAGCGACCATTAGCATACGAAACGTGGAACAAAATTTGGAAGAATCTTCTGACGATGATTCATTGTTTTTGGGTCTTCTAACACAATCACCACATCACAAATCATTATTGCCATCGACTTCGAAATCGCCGTTATCATCGCCGCCGACGCAAAAGCAGACATCAGTACCGTCGTCATCTTCAGCATCGCCGTTATCACCAACAATATCTTGGGACATTACAATTAAAATCAATAATAAATGTGTTAAATGCCTTTTGGATACCGGCGCTCAGGCTAATGTAATTTCATTCTCCAGATTTCAACAGTTGCAGCTCAGTGAAAAAAAAATTGTGCAGTCAGCAACCAGGTTATTAACATTTAGTAAAGCACAACTTCCCATTGTTGGTGAATGCAAAGTTCAGTGCGTGTATAAAAACAAACTGTTTTTTCTAAAGTTTTTTGTGGCACAAATTGACTGTCGCACAATACTAGGTTTACCTTCTTGCATTGAGTTAAATTTAATAAAAAGAATTTATAATGTAGCTACTTATATAAGATCTGATAATCCTAAATCGAAAGGTAGTCATTTTGATATCAGTGACAAAAATTTGAGTTTTTTAAATAATTACAAAAATATTTTCAGTGGTCTGGGGTGTTTAAAATATGAAATTCATCTAAAAATCAAGTCAGATGTGGAGCCTGTTGTTGATTGTCCACGCCGTATACCATTTAGTTTAAGAGATAAACTGCAGCAGGAATTAAAGAGAATGGAAGATCTAGGAGTGATTGAAAAAGTTGAAAAACCAACTGAATGGGTGAGTTCAATTGTAATCGTACAAAAAACAGATGGTAGTTTACGTGTGTGCCTTGACCCCAGGAATCTTAACAAGGCCATTTTAAGACCGCATTATCAATTTCCCACAGTTGAGGAATGCAAAGCTCGTTTAAGTCATTCTAAATACTTCACCACATTAGATGCAAATTCGGGGTTTTGGGTCTGTCCGCTTGATTACAAATCGTCTTTATTAACAACTTTTATCACCCCCTTTGGAAGGTACCGTTTTTTGAGATTACCATTTGGTATAAAGTCAGCGCCTGAGATATTTCATCAGGAAATGGTTAAACATTTTAGCGATATACCTAATGTTATTATTTATATTGACGATTTGTTAATTTACAGCGTTTCCAAAGAAGAGCACTATAAAACTCTTGAACTTGTTTTGGAGAGAGCAAAATCAATTGGGTTAAAACTAAACCCAATTAAATCTAAATTTTTACAAACTGAAATAAAGTTTATTGGTCATGTATTTAGTGAATATGGTGTTCGTCCAGATGAGAGTAAAATTAAGGCCATCTGCCACATGCCTCCACCTCAAAACGTAAGTGACCTACAGCGATTCTTGGGGATGATAAATTATCTAGGGTCATTTGTTAAGAATTTGTCAATCGAAACGAAAAGTCTTCGCCAGCTTCTTAAAAAGGAAATCGCTTGGCACTGGACTTCAGAACATGAACAAGAATTTAATAATTTGAAAGCGGCAATTTCTAAGGCTCCTGTTTTGACGTATTATGATCCAGATAAACCATTAACTCTGTCGGTTGATGCTTCCAAAAATGCAATGGGGGCTGTTATTTCTCATGGATCATCACCGATTGCATATGCTTCTGCAACATTGACTTCCAGTCAACAAAATTACGCGCAAATTGAAAAAGAGTTATTTGCTATTCTCTTTGGCTGCACAAAATTCCACCAATATGTCTATGGCCGAAATATAACAGTGGAAACAGACCATAAACCACTTGTACCTTTATTTAATCGGGCTTTGCACAAAATACCAACAAGGTTGCAAAGGTTTATGCTCCGTTTGCAAACATATGATTTGTCCGTTTCGTACAAACCTGGTAAATACCTTTATGTTGCTGATACTCTGTCAAGAGCACCTTTGGCTGAAAATGCTCTAACTGAATTTGATAGGGAACTTTATCTGCACTGTAATTTACTTGTTACAAATTTATCAGTATCAGATTCAAAATTAGATGAAATTCGAAATGAAACTAATAATGATAAAATTTTATGTAAAGTTAAAGAGTATTGCCAAAAAGGATGGCCGAGTAACAAAAACAAAATCGAAAGCTCAGCAATGCCATACTACAATATTAGAAATGATATACAAGTTATTAATGATTTATTGTTTAAATGCAATCGTCTTATCATACCAAAGTCACTACGTCGTCGTACGCTTCAGCTTCTTCACGAAGGGCATATGGGAATAGAGCGATGCAGAAACTTAGCCAAGCTGAACGTATTCTGGCCAAATATCAACCATGATATACACAATATTGTTTCTAATTGTGAATCTTGTATTCGTCACAAAAATTCAAATAGTAAACAACCAATGCTGTCTCATGAAGTAGTTCCATTGCCGTGGTTCAAAGTTGGGGTCGATTTGTTTGAGCACAAGAAGAGCACATATATTTTAGTCGTCGATTATTTCTCAAAATTTATCGAAATAGCCAAACTCAATTCAGGATTTTCAGGTCAATTAGTAGTAACTCAGTTAAAATCTATCTTTGCTCGCCATGGCATACCACAAATCATGATCTCCGACAACGGCCCACCTTTCAATTCAGAATTTTTCAGTAACTTTGCTAAAGAATGGAATATTGACCATTATACTTCGAGTCCATATTTACCTCGGTCGAATGGACTTGCGGAGCGATCCATTCAAACAATTAAAAAATTGTTAACAAAGTGTGACGAAACTGGTAGTGATCCTTATATTGCTCTCCTATTACACAGGACAACCACGAAAGGAAATCTTTGTTCACCTTCCGAGCTCTTGATGTCTCGTACTTTAAGAACAAAATTACCCATAGTTCAAGAAAACCTAAGGCCAAAGTTGGTCAATATATCTAAACATAACGAAGCTATTGCTAAAAACAAGGCAAAGTCTGAACAATTTTACAATAAAGGCACCAGGGTGTTGAAACCACTTAAAGATGGTGAGTGCATTTATTATAAAAAGACCCCGCAATCCTTTTGGAGTCCGGGAAAAATAGTTTCAAAATGCAACGAGCCACGTTCTTATTTGGTAACGGATTCAAGTGGAAATTACTACAGGAGAAACCGTGAACATCTTATAGAATCCCCAGTAACTAGTAACGATGTTGAAAAAAGCCAAACTACACAGGATCAAAGCGTAGACAATCAGACAACAAGTGAAACCCCATCAGACATGAGTATTCCCATTGATAATGACCAAAACAATTTAAATAATCCCCAGGTACAAAACCACAATAAAAACAAGGATGAGTTCGTAACTCGGTATGGGAGAAGAGTGGTACCACCTAAAGTATTTAGCTATAATAATGGACAATCTTAAGTAAAAGTCACTGGTGTCAAATAGAATTGTATAAATCTAATTTTGCATACCTAAATAAAAGATATCAATCTAAAATGATATTTACAGTTTTTGGATTAAAGTAAATTTGAATTAATATTATATTGTTAAACTACAAATGATATTTATAGTTTTTGGATTAAAGTATAAATCTAATTTTGCATACCTAAATAAAAGATATCAATCTAAAATGATATTTATAGTTTTTGGATTAAAGTAAATTTGAATTAATATTATATTGTTAAACTACAAATGATATTTATAGTTTTTGGATTAAAGTATAAATCTAATTTTGCATACCTAAATAAAAGATATCAATCTAAAATGATATTTATAGTTTTTGGATTAAAGTAAATTTGAATTAATATTATATTGTTAAACTACAAATGATATTTATAGTTTTTGGATTAAAGTAAATTTGAATTAATATTATAGTGTTAAACTACAAAGTTTAATGCATATTCTAAATTATCTTTATTATCTATTTTATTTTAAAACATGAATTACAAAGAGTTTAATATCGCCATCTGAAAAAGGGAGATGTTATGATATCTGATACATGTATATGTATACAATCTAAAATAATGTTCTTTTATACCAATAATATTCTTTACCAATATTATTAACTAATACTCTTGTAATACTTCTATATACTCTATATAAGCCTTCTATCAGTTCTAATCCAACACAGTCTTGATACGATAGTTGTGAAATAAAGACCTAAACAAAACGGAGACTTTTCATATATCTAACAGTAAGAAGATAGGTTGAATCTGTCAAAGTCTGCGTAGAGCAAAACGGATGCACCTCCGTTGGACAAACTCAATTCGATACGAATGTATATTGTGATAGACCAAACTTGGCTGGCATATTCTAGAATGGGTCTTACAATTGTGAAGTACAGAGATTTCGTGACGTAAGGATATGAGAATTCGTTGGACCAACGTTTCATATAACTTAGCGCAGAATTTGCTCTGCTAATGATATTGTCAATATGGCTACGAAAATTAAGCTCACTGTCGCATATGACACCCAAATCAAGCAGAAAAGTGACAATGAGAACTGGCTCGTCACAAACCACATACGTTCTAGGAGCTGTCGGAAGACGCTTCCGGGAATAAGTAATAGCTTGGCAATTGTTGACATTCAACTCAAGAAAGTTTTTATAACACCAAGTAGAAAAACTGTTCAAGTCAGCTTTAAATGCACGGGAGTCAGTGGGTGTGGAGATGTGTGCAAAAATGTTCATGTCGTCCGCATAAACTGATAAACGGGAACATTTAATAATGTCGTCAACATCATTAATTGACAAAATGAAAGTCCGGGGCCCAAGATGGACTTCATATTGACGTTCATGAAGGTAGGATTTGAACCAAGCGATAAGCCCAGATTGAAAACCGAGAACTTTGCGTTTCAAAAATACAATTGCGTGCGAAATTTTATCGAAGGCTTTCCTGAAATCAGTAGCAACGACATCAACTTCCTTGCCATCCTCCAATGCGCACAGGGTGCTTGATACGAATTCGGTTAGGTTTGTGGTTGTTGACCTTCCCTTAACGCCGAGTCTCAACGAGACATATTTATTTCAAACATTATGTCAGACATCATGTTAGAAATTTTTATTTTTTTATACGGTGGGCAAATTATGTCAAGAAATTTCATTTTCAACCATATCACATATGAGCAAGCAACGACCAATTCTTGCTTGCCACCGAGTCTCCACGAGACATATTTCTTTCAGACTTCATGTCAGGCACCAATCAGCCATGTTTTCTTCGTAGTAAAACTCAAATTGACACTCCCTGTCAAATTTATTTCAGGGTTTATTTCCACAGAGATGGCAAGAAATGAAAGCAGAAATCGATTTCTTGAAATGAGTCATTTCAAGAAATTTGCGGTCTCCATTGGAAATTTCGATTGCATGAAATATTTCTTGCAATGAATTATTGCCAGTGGAGACCATGGCTAAAGAAACCGTGTTGGTGAGGCGAAAATATAGATTTACAATGAAAAAACATTGCGTCGTAAAAAATACTTTCCAATACTATGTAGTGTTTATTAATAAATAAATAAATCACATTTTTTAGGTACGAGTGATAATATAGACACGTTTTTTGACAGTAATTGTTTTATGTATACAAATTTGTTTTTAAGATATCGAGTATTGTATTCTCTTCCTTTTCACACTAATTGGTCTTTAGCATACTGCATCAAATTCATTTGACCAGATGCCAGTTTCATAGCAATGACAATCCGCCTTAAATCACGGCTAAGCAGTAAAATTAAATCATGGAAATATGTTGGTGAAACCATTGAGACGATATTTTGATTAGTAGCTATCTTCACAATATTGTGCCCAGGTATTGTATCTAGGTTCTATATAAAAATGATGCATACTGTATTACAAGTATCGATGTATCTGTTTGTTCGTCGAATAACCTGTGATGAATTTTTAAAATTTATTTGTGAAACTTAAGCTATTTAATTAATTTTGACTTCACGGTTTACTTACTACTTCAGTCATCATAGACTAAGATGGCTGGGTCATTTAGAGCGGATGGAGCCCAACCTTCCCGCTAAGTAAGTCTTCGAATCCACCCCGGACGGACGGCGCAGTAAAGGACGACCTCGCGGTAGGTGGCGCAAACAAGTGGAGGGGGACCTTAACCAACTTGGCGTGCGCAACTGGAGGCAGCTGGCTCGTAACCGTGCTGGCTGGAGAGGTTTGTTGGTTGAGGCCCAGGTCCACCCCGGACTGTAGCGCCATTTAAGCAAGCAAGCAATTACTTCAGTACTAAGTTGGATAATGCGAACTAAAAGTCCGCTTCTGTTTCTCAAGATTGTGCACATAACTTTGCATATCTTACTTACCTTCCTTGCCAGGAGAAAAGGACCCTGCCACCAAAGAGTGTTTCTACGAGCTCCTCAACAACGCATACGAGCAATGTCATAAATACGACGTTAAAACCGTATTGGGCGATTTTAACGCCAAAATAGAAAAGGAGGACGTTTTTGGTAGGTCAGTCGGTAAGCATAGCCTACACGACACCACGTCTGATAACAGACTAAGGCTAATTGACTTCGCTGTGGAGCGAAATGTCACCATAGCAAGCATATGGTTTCCTCATCTCGATTTTCATAAGCAGACATGGCGGTCCAATGATCATGTAACGATCAATCAAATATTGCGATCGACGCAAGGCATGCCTCCAGTATTCTGAATGTCCGGACCTTCCGAGCGGCCAACATAGACTCGGATCATTACCTTGTTGTAGCCAAGGTACGAATGCGGATATCCCAATCTGAGCAACAAAGAAGAATTACTGTGAGAAAATTTAACGTCGAAAAGCTACAATCGCAAGAGACCGCCAGACTCTTCGCTGAACGCGTATCCCGAAGTCTCTCAATCACCCCTTTGCCACCAGCATCAAGTACCGAAGACCAGTAGCAACGCTGCCAACATGCCATCAGAAACGGCACGACTGATGTGCTAGAATCACAGTCGGTGCTGAGAATATGGAAAAACTACTTCTGCAGACTGTATAACGGCAACGAAGACCAACATCCGGCTGTCAGGCAGAATGAACCATTCAACATGGACGATGATAGTCAAAATTTCCGTCCACCTGACCAAAACGAAGTGATGTTAGCAATGTCCAAGCTGACCGAAGGCTCGCATCTGGTTGCCGACTATGCCAATAGACAGCGAACAGCTGATTCGAGGTCTTAAGCGCCAAAATCCTGCGGTCCCAATGGATGATTGTGCAGTTATCAAGACGGAGCAGCTGCAGAAAAACAGCATGACTTTTCTGCTCCTCATAAACGAGGATAGTTTGGAGGTGCTCGAGAAGTTGGACTACCGTCTAAGGTTTGGCATAAGTAATGCCAAACTTAAAATTTACATCTCTTCAGGCCCGGACGAGGACACAGACGATGTCAACGACGCCAACACTCTGTTGGAGGGCATGAAGATTGTCCCAGATACCCCAAATGCCCCCGTTGAGGATGATTCAGATTAATCTGCGGCACTCGCAGTGTGCCACAGACAATCTGCGTGTCTTTATCAATGAAGAAGACATCGATATCGGCATCATCCAGGATCCCTGGGTAAGGGGATCTACAATCAGGGGACCTCAGGACAACCACTACAGACTCTACTACAACCACAATAACTGCAACGGTAAGCCTAGAACTTGCATTTTAGCTAAGAAGCATATAAAAGCTTTTCTATGTCCTAACCTTAGCTCTGCCGATTTAACGGTGGTTAAACTGGAAACTGCAAACGGTGAGGCCTTTTTCGTTGCATCTGTCTACATGGACCGGGATCGGCAAGCCCCGCCGGAGGAAGTCCAATACCTAACATCAACTATTAACACCAGTAAGGCCAACCTCTTGATGGGCTGCGACGCCAATGCCAGACATACGCTTTGGGGTAGCACGGAAACAAATGACAGAGGTGAGTCTGTTTTCGATTTCATCATTAGCAATAACCTATCAATTTGTAATACTGGCAATTCTCCAACTTTTGTTTTTCCGAGTACGGATAACTTCAATGGATGGGAGGCGGTTATTGACATTACTCTAGTATCTAACAACGAAACCATCAGGGTCGATAACTAGAGAGTATCCGATTTACAATCTTTTTCTGATCATAACTGGATACTCTTCAACGTCTGTCTCGAGATTGAGACCCCTAAACCATATAGAAACCCAAAACGCATAAACTGGACAAAGTTTAATCGTATAGTTAAGTCAAAACTGGGTAGCACATCAATGCATAAAATCGACTCGACCACGGAACTGGATTCAAAGGTTGAAATCTTTGAGAAAGCAATTAACGTTGCATTTAAAGTCTCGTGTCCAATCAGTTATTGTAAAAAGAAAGTCCCAACATGGTGGAATGAAGATCTATCAAAGCTTAGGAAGATGACCAGAGCGATCTTCAATATCTGCTACATTCACAACTTCTGGCAGCCCTACAAGGACTGCCTAAAAATATATAAAGAGTCCATCAGAATGGCCAAAAAACAGGGCTGGAGAGATTACTGCCAGTCTATCGAGTCCCTTAAGAATCCGCAAGGCTCAGTAAAATTTTGTCCAAAGGGCATAGCAACCCGTCCTTTCTTAAAAAGACGGATGGAAGCTGGACAGATTCCTCTGCGGCATCTCTGGAACTCCTGATGAGTACTCACTTCCCAGGCTGCAGTGAGATTAGAACAGAACAAGCTAGTTCCACCTTTACGCCACTGGCAGCTTGGGATAACATCACAAACATTATTACGGAGGATAAAGTCTCCTGGGCTATAAATAGCTTCTCTCCCTATAAGTCACCTGGCCCTGACTGCATCATGCCTATTATGATGCAGAAATTGCAAGACATAGCATTTCCCTGGCTATTACCGATTTATAGGAGTTGCTTAAACCTAAACCATGTTCCCCAAACCTGGAGACGTGTCAAAGTGGTTTTCATCCCCAAGGCGGGCCGGCGAGGACATGAATCCGCGAAGGATTTTAGACCCATAAGCCTGTCCTCCTTTGTTTTGAAAACTTTAGAACGTATCCTAGACTTCCATATCCGCGATAACCTGAGTTCTCCACTGTCGAAATCCCAGCATGCGTATCTCAAAGGGCAGTCCACAGAAACTGCTCTTCATGAGGTCGTGCGTACAGTGGAAAAAACTCTTCACTACAAAGAATATACTCTCGCCACATTTCTTGATATAGAAGGAGCCTTCAACAACATTTTCACTGAATCTATTCAGGAATCTCTCACCGAGTTAGGTGTAGAAGGCTTTATTAGCCAATGGATAGTTTATATGCTCAGTACACGTATAATCCAAGCAACACTAGGCAACAGTAGTACAACTAAGACGGTAAACAGAGGAACTCCACAAGGCGGAGTCATCTCCCCCCTGCTTTGGTTAATGGCGATCAATAAAATCTTGGTGCGACTTGATAGGGAGGGTTTTAAGGTGGTTGCGTACGCGGATGATATGGTTATACTAGTATCAGGAAAGTTCCTCTCCACGATAAGTCAACTCATGGAGAGGGCTCTGGATAAGGTACACTCATGGGCTACGAGCTGTGGCCTCGGAGTAAATCCGGAGAAGACTGAAATGATGCTGTTTACCACTAAAACCAAGGTACCTGCATTCACCCCCCCCAAACTAGATGGTCAGCCTCTCTCGCTTTGCTCCAGTGCAAAATACCTAGGCACGGTTCTAGACCCGAAACTTAGTTGGAAACTCAATATAGAACAGCGAATTAAGAAGGCAAGCGTAGCCTTCTATGCCTGTAATAAAACATTCGGTAAGAAATGGGGACTCCAGCCAAAGATGACCCTTTGGATGTACACAGCCGTTGTGCGTCCAATTCTTACTTACGGCGCCATCGTTTGGTGGCCAGCTTTGAGCAAAAAGTACAATATCGACAGAATAAAAGAAGTACAGAGATCGGCGTGCGTGGGTATTACAGGATCAATGAGGTCTTGTCCAACAGATGCTCTCAGTGTGATCCTGCATCTGATCCCTCTCGAACTACACATCAAAGACACAGCTATATGCAGCGCAGTCCGGCTCAGGGAATATGGATGCTGGACCACAAGGCCATATGGTCACGGCAAGGTCCTGGAGACGATTCCAAGTGGACTGGTTGCGCCCTCTACCGACTACACCATACCCAAACTCAACTTCAGAAAATCGTTCTTAGCAAAATTCCCGTCCAGAGAAGAATGGAAGAACGGAAGCGTTACCTGCAACTATGATATAGGGATATACACAGACGGTTCGAAGATGGACTGCGGAGTCGGCGCAGGCATCTTCTCTGACCAGCTGAATATATCAAGGTCCTTCCGTCTCCCAGATTCTGCTAGCGTTTTTCCAAGCTCCAAGCGGAGCTTCTGGCGATTCGAGAAGCCTGCCGCCTGCTTAACGATCTTCCAACGGCCCTTAACGGCTCTCTAGCAGAAAGAGTCGACATTCCGCTTGGTGCCGTTAAGGGCTATATTCACCTTCACTTCCTCCAGCTAGCCAATCGCGGGTGGAACAACCTCACAAGCTGTGTCATATCTAGGAAGACGTGGCCCAGTTTCAACAAACCCAGGTCAAAAGAGTTACTAGGCAAACCAAGACCAGTTATTGCCAAAATCGTAGCTATTATCACAGGCCACTGGCCAGTTGGGGACCATGCGGCCAAGCTTGGAATCCCCCACAATACCTTTTGTATCTATTTCTATGTCATTTCCTTTGCAGATGTCCGGCCCTGGCGAGGATCAGACAGCAAACTCTTGGCAAACCCTTCTTCGAGGATCTGAGAGAGATAGCGGACAAGAGGATTGGAGAACTAATGCTCTTTCTCAACTCCACGGGCTGGGTTTAAACTTAGTATCATTTTCAACTAGCCACTGCAACAGGTAGACACGAGTCCGTGGTAACAAAACGGCGCACTTTAAGCGCTAAGGGATGAATTGGTAGAGTGCATACACCAACTCATCTCTAAGATTTGGTCAGACGAATGTATGCCTGATAAATGGAACCTCAGCGTCGTTTGCCCGATTCACAAGAAAGGACACCCCTTCAACTGCGCCAATAATAGAGGCTTCAGTCTCCTCAACATCGCATATAAGATCTTTTCTGCGATATTGTGTGAACGCCTGAAATCTTTTATCAACAGCCTGATTGGACCCTATTAGTGCGGTTTCAGACCAGGAAAGTCCACCATCGATCAAATCTTCACACTTCGGCAGATCCTGGAGAAAACCCAAGAATTCCAAATCGATACTCACCACCTCTTTATCGATTTCAAGGCCATGTCTGTTTTTGACATCCCTACCAAACTTGTCCGTCTGTGCAGGCTGACGATGGAGAACGCTCGCTGCTCCATCAAGGTCGGTAATGACCTCACCGAGACCTTTGATGTCAAAAAAGGTTTTAGACAAGGTGACGTGCTGTCATGTGACTTCTTTAATATTGTACTTGAACGGATTGTGCGGAACTCATAAGGCAACACCGGAGGTACAATCTATTACAAATCTGTACAACTGCTTGCATACGCCGACGAAATAGACATTATCGGAAGAACTCAGCGGGCTGTCACCGGTGCGTTTGCAAGCATTGAGGCGGAAGCGGCCAAAATGGGTTTGGCGATAAACGGGGGCAAAACCAAGTATATGCTGTCAACAAGAAGGGAAATCAAACACCGACGAATTGGACAATTGGTCATCCCAGATTTTCGGTCCCGGTTGCGTTGACGGGTTTTGGAGGAGAAGACTCAATCACGAACTATACGAGCTGAACAGCGACATGGACCTAGTCAAAAAACTGCGTATTGGACGTCTGAGATGGTTAGGTCTAGGTTATGTAGAGCGAATGGACACTCACGTTCCGGCCCGCAGAGTCTTCGAATCTAACCCCGAGGGACAACGCAGTAGATAGAATCATCGCTGTAGGTGGCGCGCACAAGTTCAAGGGGACCTCGACCAACTTGGAGTGCGCAACTGGAGGCAATTAGCTAAAGGCCGACCTAAATGGAGAGGCTTATTGGTTGAGGCCCAGGTTCACCCCGAACTGTAGCGCCACCTAAGTAAGTAAGTACTTCGTGGTACTTGGAGCAGGAAAAGATAATGAGGATGTAAAAGCTTTCAGTATCATTGGTAGGAAGACCACTTTAACTGAGACACTTTTTATATTTATTACTTATATCCTGTTGCCTATAGCATTTCGAAATATAGGGAACAGGCTTAACGGAAAAAAAGTAAGAACGTTCTAGATTTTTCTTTCACACGTTAGGTATAACATTCTTCTATCTTTTCAAGATACAAAGTAGTTTATTATGGTTTTAAGAAAAAATAAGGTACACGAGTTCGTGGCGCGTTCTTGTACATTTACTCTTTTTTTTTCAAATTCCAAATATGAAAGCTCAATAAAATTGACACCACAAAGAGAACACTTGAGCCGAAATACGAATCTTAACACCTGATATCTTGATAAAAAATGTGGAACATTTTCTAGAAAGATCTCAACTTTTTGAAGCTGAGAATGTTGGCCATTAACATATCATAATTCTGCATACCTAGTAAACTTACTCGTATGATTAAGTAAAACCCCTTCGAAACCTTTGGACCACTCTACACAGTGTACATACTCTTGATGTTGAGGCAGAAGTTAAAATTCGGATTTATCCTCGAATTTTGGCAATACAAAAATACTAGACCAGCTGCAAGTTAAAACCCTTTGAACGGTTTATCTCATGAAATCCCTGCTTGAAGGTAATTTAAAAAAATGCAACCTTTGTAAAAATGCCTACAAGTCCACACCCCCACAAGCTCTCAAGCATGGTTACGATCAACAAGCGCAATGATTCTAATTCAAATCGAAAGCGAGTGGGTAGTCGCAATTGCAACACCTTTGACCTTTTTTTTCTAGAAATGTCTCGCAATTTCCTCTTTTACCAGCACCTCTGCATCTACAGCAACCAAGAAGCAAACATTCGTTCTGCCAACATTCTACGCTCAAAAGTCAAAACTATTAGCAGACGTATTAGTGTTCTTGTCGCCGTAGTGTCATGCTGGTCTCGCCACGCGATGCGTAGGCAGCAGCAGTCAAGCAGGGAACCGGCCTCTGTAAGATTGGGAAACAAAAAACATTTAATTTTGCCAAATCGATGTTGTGTTGCATCAACCCGCCCTCTGCTGTCCGACTTACAGTCCCATTGTAAATCAAAGCCCAATAGACACAAAAACACTCTCGATGGCAGAAAAACGACAAAGCTAATGACTCACAAGCGCTGGGCCTGGGATTTCCTGCAGCGGTAGTCGGAACGGTGAAAATACATTAATTTACTTGGATGTCTCATAGTGCACCACTGTAGTTGCGCATCTTTTAACCCATCCGGCGGCTGTGTGGGTTGCTTTCTATTTGACTAATGCAAGCGTTACGAATAGCCTGGCAAATGAGTATTTATGTTCGAGTGTGCTGCTTGCAGGCTTTGCCAATTGATTCCTTCAGTGCCTTGGTAGCCACAGAGTGCCTTATCGCCAGCGAGTAATTGATATTACGCGACGTACCAACGAGACGCTGACTGCCTTTGGAGGTCCAGAATCCGGGTTTTAATTATTCACACCTTATGCCGCTGTACAAAGATGCTGTACTCAGCAAGTGCATGCGACCATTACCAAGGCAATAAAATGCGAGAGCGCGAAGTTGGTGATGTCTCAGGGAAATTGTTTACCCATAAATAGGTGATAAATGGATCGTTAAAAGGTAGTTCCAGGAAGGCACAACGCACAGGTGAACCAGAGAAGAAGAACGTACACAGTTGTGGTTTTCTGCGGTGACATGGTTATTAGGATGAAACTGTGGGAACATCTGTCCCTAAGAACTTTCATTTAGTTATACTATTGGGAAATGGAGCGGAAGTAAGAATGCTCTTTTCATCTTCCTTAAGTTTGGTTGTTAGTATTGATAGTTTGTTGTTAGAGTTCAAAACAATTGTCATGCTCATATGGTTTGATAACCTACTCCTACTGTATGGTGATGATTAGTGAGGTGCAAGTGCACTACGACTAATGGTAGATCTATTGTGCCCCCTAAATCTAAGGCTCTAGTCGATGGTGTTCTCGATTTAGAGTACTTTCTCTAGTACACTGCTTTAATGTACCGGGTATCTGAAGTAGATCCAGCGAAGATAGATCCGTCTCTGATAGAAGATAGGCACCTAGGTGATGTCTTCTTTTATGGACTAGTGCTTCGCATTCCATAAGAAGGTGTGCTGGTGTTTCTGCGAGGTCCCTGCAGAATCTGAAGTGCCCATTTCCTTCTATTCTTAGTTCCCTAACGTGTTCCTTGAGCCTCCTCCTGCAGTGACCCATAAGCATGTCTTTCAAGATGCGGACGCGACTCTTAGGCAAGTTCTGCTTGTTTTCTGGTTGTAATTTCTCCGAATTTTCTTTACCTGCCTCAATTGGGGGATATGTGCTCAGTGTTTAACCTATTTGCTCTTTTCTTCTTTTCTCAGTTCCTCTCGTATTTAATGTGGTCCTGTTCTACTAAAAAGCTCCGGTCCAAGGAATGGGGTGTCTGAGACATTTCTTGCTAGTTCGCTAGCTGCTTCGTTTCCATTCACTACTGCATGTCCAGGTACTAAGTAGAGAGTTACTCTATTAGTCTGGTGATCTTGCTGAGACAGTCCCATAGCAGTGTGGGTCTGATCTCATGTGAGTTCAGTGCTTTGATTGCGGCTTGGCTATCTCACCATATTGGGATGTCTTGCCCGCGACATTTCCTGTCGAGATTGAATGGGGCACATCTTTCGATCGCCTGAACCTCTGCTTGGAACAAAACTGTGGAAAATTCCCAGAAATTCTAAGTATCTGGTTCTGGGCCGGAAAACGCCAGTTGTAGTGCCTGTAGATGTTTTCGATATATCCACTTAATAGTGTGTTCTTTGAATTGGTGCTTATCAGACACACTGCTCCAATATCTTTTATCGCTCAACTTTGAGTCAAATTTCCTTTCAAGGCAGTATTTTTTGACCATATCGTAGTAGCGGAGGTAGTCCTGCGATCACCTCTAGTGCTGGTGTGGGACAGGTTCCCATGGCTCCTGTTATACAGATACAAGCTTGTTTTTGCACTTTGTTTAGAGTGGTATCCCCTGCACTCTTTCGTTAACTGCGACCCTCTGGAATTAGTGCGTGATACCTCTTTTTTCCTTCCTACAACTAGCTTCCTGACCTTTTCAGGCTCGAAATCTTGGCCTAGGAAGAGCAGGTACCATTGCTCCTAATTGGGTTGTCATTGTGGTACTTACATCGCAATTTGGCCACCATGACCTCGTTTTCAAAAACAAGCAGATTGTGGCTGTTTTAAAATTTGCAAGCTTTTTAATAAATGATACATGTAAGTGGCGCAATACATGTTTTTGCCACATAGGAATACTGTAGTAGTTTCAATTCAATTTCAATTTATTCAATAATTTATGAGTACAATAATTTTTTTATTTTTTTTTTTGCTCTCTCCACAAGCGTCGCAGATTGTAGTGTCACTTAAACCCAACACGTTAAGGTACTTGGCAAAGCAAAGTGGCCTGTCAAGACGCCAATAAGTTGTCTACAGTCTTTTCTGCTGAGAGACAGCAAGAATGCCGCTGATTTCTTACAGACGTCCGGGAACATGCGTTTAGTCAACCTGCATCCCGAAGAGTCATGCCACACACAATTGTGCTCGTGAGAGACCCAATCGTCAATTGAAGCAATAACCGAGGACGCAGGGAGACCCAACGCGGGTTCGGGACCTGAGAAACCCTCCTCTGAGCCTTATCTAGCAATCTCATCGGAGATCTCGTTCCCCAAGATCCCAGTGTGACCTGGGACCCAGATAAGAGACAGGGAATTCAGCCTTGCGACCGAGTTCAAAGAGTTTTTGGTTTCACGAACTATTTTGGAAGTGGTTAAAGGGTGCGCATCAGCTGGAGTTCTGGTGTCATTGCATCAGACGGCATATCTATAAGACCGGAGTCGTAACATAAGTGTCGCACAAGTTCACCAAAATTCCAGTGTGGAGTGTACCAAAAACCACCCCGCCTAAGACGATGAATGGCTTTGATAGCGCAACCCATGATAAAAGTATCGAGGGAAGGTAAGTTAAGCAAAGCGTCTAGAGCAGAGCCAGGCGTACTCGCGAAAGCTTCCGTGCAGCCGAGACAAGCCGTTCTTTAGAGATTCCCACCAAACAACCGACCCATATGCGAGGAATGGTCTTATCATAGCCGTGTAGATCCAGAGAACCTTATTCGGTGACCAGCCCCAAGTCTTGCCCAAAGCACAATTACACTGTCAGAAGACTGAGAACGCCTTGGATGTTTTCGACTCGAAGTGTTTAGACCAATGAAGTTTCTTATCTAAAATCACTCCCAGATATTTGGCTTCATTGGAAATGCGAATGGTGACGCCTTTTAGCACTGGCTGAGTCAGACCGGTCAAAATCCTCCTTCTCGTAAAAAGAACAACCTCCGTTTTAAGAGGATTCACCGAAGGCCCACTCCTAGTACATCATTCATCGATCATGTCCAGTGCCGCCTGCGCGTTAGCACAGACCGTCGCCAGGCATGGCCCGACAGAAACTACGGCGACATCATCCGCATATGCCTGAGCGTGGACGTTAGAACTATTTAGAGTGTTCAACAGAGAGTCGACTACCATGCACCATAACAATGGAGACAAAACGCCACCTTGCGGACAGACCCTGGTTACCCCTGTCATAACATATTGGCCACAATCCGCATCCACAACCAAAGTTCTATTCATTAGCATTGCTTTAATCCACAACACTAATGTTTCATCTACCCCGTGTTGTCTGGCCGAGTCGCACATGCAGTCAAAAATCGCATTGTCAAAAGCACCCTCAATGTCGATGAAAATACCCATCACGTATTCTTTCCTATCAAGCGCGCATTCAATTCTGGCCATTCGATTTTTAAGTGCGGTCTAGCAGGATTTCCCAAGCAGCCTCAAAGCAACTTTGCGCACGTGAAATTCTACCAGTCTCTCCATTCTTTTCAGTAAGAAGGATGTCAAAGTTATAGGTGTAAAACTCTTGGGTAGCGAATAGTCCTCCCTACCAATTTTCGGTATGAAAGCTACTCTGACTGTCCGCCAAGGTGTAGGAATATATGCCAGGGCCAAGACAGCGGTGAAAATTCTTTTCAGAGTTGGCAATAGCTGATCTATACCCTGTTGCAGCATAGCTGGTTATATTCCATAGGTGCCAGGCGATTTGAAACCATCAAAAGATGCCGCGGCATATTTGATGGCCTCATCTGTTACCACGGCTGATGCAATATATCAGCTGCTCCGAGTTTTCTGACTGAGATCAAGCTCAGCCTGGGTAAGCGGGCCAAGCTGCGACCTTGTGGTTATCTGATTGCCAGGAAAGTGAGTCTCCACCAGAAGACTAAAAAATTCCACTTTCGTCCCAGTAAACTTGCCATCAGACTTTCTCAGTGACTCCGGTTTGGTCGGCTTGCCACTTTTGAGAACCTTAACCAACCTGCTGGTTTCACCGAGTGTCTCGATCTTTCACAAAAATCTCTATAAGAACCACTTTTCGACAACCGAATTAACTTCTTATAGTGTTTTTGCTTCGATCTAAAAAGATCCCAGTCACCTTCCAAATTTGTCTTGAGTGACCTATTTAGAAGTTTTATTGATTATTTCCTAAGTCGCTGCAGTTCTGGGCTCCACCAGGGTACCGGAGTTCTGCAGGGGGTTTTTGTCAATGGGCACGTCAGTTCAAAACAGCTGGTAAGGACACTAGTCAGGTTTTGAACAGCATCCTCAACCTTTCGTTTCGTTGTGAGTTAAGTTGGAGTTTTGACAGATCTGTCTAGCTCTTCCTTAAACCGCACCCAGTTGGTTTTCCTCGGATTCCTCCTCTCCTGCAAAGTTATGGCTTCGCATTCGATTTGGAAAGCGATGTATCTATGGTCTGACAAGGACACTTCCGGCCTCCAGTTAGTAATTGATTTGAAATACCTATTAGATAAAGTCAAATCAATTACCTCCTGCCTCCTTGCCGTAACAAAAGTTGGCTGGGAGCCAACATTGTTAATTAGCATGCCAGACGATAGTATAAAGTTTAGGAGATGGTTTCCTCGTATGTTACATTTGCTGCTGCCCCAGACAGTATTCTGAGCATTCGCGTCGCAACACATGACTAGTCCCATCTCCCGAGTGTCACAGTACTTAATGAGTTCGGCAACCGCCTTCGGTGGTGGCGGCATTACCGAATCATAAGGGAAGCAAGGACGAAGGTTTTCCAACTTCCGGTCGTTTCGTAGCTTACATCTGCAGCAACCAGGTCCTGTCCACAGAATTTTCCAAGCTTGGTTACTGAGAGGAAATTAGACAAGCTCTCGGTCTTTCAGATCGCTCGTCGCATAGCACCGTTACTCCACAAACACTTCCAAAGCCACATATGCGCTTGTTCCACGCATATGGCTCCTGGATAGATGTTATGTGGGGTTTTGTACGCACCACGGAAAGTCTGCTACTTAAGAGAGCGGTAGCAGCCTTTGAGTGGTGGAGGTTTATCTGCGAAAATATGAAAGATATAGTTGGAGTTTTATTAGCAGAAGAGCGCGCACTAGGTGCGCATATGCTTCTGGCGAGGCGAGCGCCCCTACCCGTAGCTTTGCCTGCGTCAGCCATTTAGGGACATTTAGGGGTAACAGCACCAGTATCCACCCGATTTTGTGTGCAGGTAACGCCACCGGTAAGAGTGTGCCCGGCAGAAGAGCGCGCATCAGATGCGCACACGCTTCCACCAAGAAGAGCAGGCGAAACTTGCTCCGTTAGAATGGACCTGTTCGAGCCGACCGAAAATGAGCCAGCGTTAGGTTTGAGGGATTGATCGGCTGCAGTTGGACTACTTTCTGCCGGCCTAGGCTTCTTTCCTGTCGCTACTGACGAATGACTGCTTTCGGCGCTTGCGCCTTCAGGTGACTCTGCAGCCTCTTTGCACCGCGCCATCGCCGCCTTCCTTCTTCTCCCTTTCAGTTGACTCTTAGTCAGGAGCCCATTGGAGTGCGCCGCTTCAGGAGCTCGTTCAGCCTTATTGGTCAAACCGTCACCGACACAACTTCGACCAGCTACCCTTCTATTGAGACAGAGTTCCAGCCGAAGCCTTTTCGCCACTTTCTTTGCCATTCCAGCCCAGTCTACCAAACGAGTCAGAGACATAGATACAGGAGTCTTCTGAAACAAGCGTCGATACTACTTCTGATTCAACGCCAGAGGCGGGGGGTACAAGTATGGTGGTTGGGACCTCCAGAATCTTCGTACCGGCCGTAGTCAAAAAGAGCACGGGTGGATTATCGTTTTCACGAGTACCACCTGGAGTAGATACCGTAAATGTTTCTTCCATCATACTGTCAACAGGTTTTGCGTCATAGTCAAGACGTCTTCAGCCTTTAGTTCGATGTCTCACCTGGGGTCCTTTCGGACCCTTAGGATCATTGACTCTTAAGCCGTTCCGCCACGTCAAGGCAGCTGAGGAATGGGAACAGGGTACAGTACAATAAGTTCATCGGAAACAATTCCAAGAGATAATCTGTGTAATGCCTAATACTCGTATAATGACACTCATAAAGCACCGTCAACCATTTGTCTCTTTTCGCTGGTGAATGGAGTTAAATCATTGTGTTTTTCTTGCAAACGTTTAACCATTTGTCCTTTATCAGTGTTTGAAACAATAAGAATCTATATAAAAGTTCACAGACGCTTGGTCAAACGACTTTATGGGACTCCATTGGTTATGAATAGCTAAACATTTGATCCTTGAGCTTAAAAACTTGATCTATTTCTGTTTGCCTCGAATAAGAATCTCGTTAGAAAAAATCACTTTTTTCCCACTTGATTGATCTTTTCTATCGGCCTATATTATATTACATAGAGTCACGCACACATACGGGGGTATTTTCTAAAAAAAAAAAAAACAGATTGGAATGCATTTTTTGAAAAGTCGAAATGATAAAATAAAAAAATTTAATAAAAAAAAATTATTTAGCGCAAACAGCCCATGAAGAGCCCGAGGCCCACTTTAATAGGCCGTGGTTTAATTATAAAGGATAGGGTATTATACGATACGTTTCAAACGGATCGCAACCATTATGTACATATGTATGTCTTTTTACATTGCTTGGTATCTGGTTTCTGTGTTTCTTCAAGTATGAGTATTTTCCTGTGACCTGTAGAATCATGAAACGGATGTGGGAATTAGATTGGAACAGCTTTTGAAGAGGGGATATTATGGACATGGTGAGGATATTACGCTGAACTTCTGATAACAGTCAAGCCACAGTAATAATCCCAACACTTTTTTCAAGGCTTAATGTGCCTTGACTTTTATACCAGTTTTGAGTTTCGTACAACGAATTAATTAAACGTTATACGTATGTTATATGCTTGAGAGGATACGAAGATACCCATTTACAAGGTGGGGCAGAAAGAACTCCTACATTCGGGATGCTAATATAACAAAAAACAAACAAGATATCAAGGAGAAAACTTTTTTTCTAAATAATACACATAATGCAGTTTTTAAATTAAGTTTTGAAAATTACGTCGCTCAAGTGGCAGCCTCTATTATTGATACACTGAGTAACCCTCTCTCGGAAGTTTTCCATTACGCGGCGAGTCATTTCATGCGGAATTCTTGCGACCCCCTGTGTTATTGCATTCTTTAGAGCTTCCAAAGTTTGCGGACGATGTTGGTACACCTGGGCTTTAAGATATTCCCAGATAAAGAAATCGCAAGGCGTCAAATCAGGCGAACGTGGTGGCCACCCAAAATCACCACGTAATGAGACAATACGCGCAGGAACCATTTCTCTAAGAATCGATGGTGACTGGCGGGATGTGTGAGCTGTTGCACCATCTTGTTGGAACTGCACATGTTCTTGTCCATGTTGATTGAATAGATCACGCAATTTAGGCCGAAAGAAATTCTCCATCATTGCACAATATCGATCGGAAGTTACAATAACGGTAACACCGTTCTCTTAAAAAAACACTAACATCAAAAACAGCACACCAAACTGTAACTTTGGGACTATGAAGTGGTTGTTGGTGAAGTTCCCTGCGATTGAGTGCAGAGCCTGTTTCTCTAAAGTTTGACACCCAAAGGCGTATTGCTTTTTTTGTCAGGAACGGAATCACGTCGACCGAGTGCGAAGTGTATGCGAAAAGCACGCTGCGTCCCAGTTGGCGACCCGCCATTTTTAATGAATTCTTCGACAACAAACGCACGGTGTAATCCTGTCCAAACCATTATGACAACTGAAAACCGCACGATTGCCGCTGTCTATCACCACCTCCCGCGCTTTGCTATCCCCGCCCTAACCTTATCTACATTCTCTTTAAATCCAAGAGTTCTTTCTGCCCCACCCTGTATGTAAGTACTCCTTACTACAAAGAGTACTTATTTTATATTGAATTAACCGATATGGGGTGCGTGGGAACCCCACTACGGAAAACAAAACCGTTGTATTATTTCTTAGAAAAGCCGTTACATTTAGTGCGTGGCGTGACTTTTATTTTTTCCATTGTGACTTCATGTATCAAATCTGTTTAGTACATTTTCACTGTTCGAACGGAAAATAACGAGGTTGTGGGGTATGCTGACACCCCGTATGTATTAATGCAAGTATTTTTTTCAAGCGACGTGTTTAAAAAGTAATAAATTATGGCTGTTTTAAAAAAATTAGTTTGGTTTTATTTTCAGTACATGGTAGTCAAATTCTGCCTAATTTTTAGAATATTAAAAGTAAGCCATTAGGCACAGTTAAATGTTTACATGTTTGCCCACATCATCGAACGGAAGTATGGAAGAGTTGCGAATACCTAGCCAAACGCAACTGTAAAAATATGCTGGTAATATTTTGCAAATCGAAGTTTTTTTACAGGAATGCATTTTGCTTGTTATGTCTACTTTCAGAATCAAAAATAATTTTGCAAAGTATTGATTTAATTTTTTTCTTTTGGATTCCTATAAAGCTTCATATGGTCATACTAACCTAAATTCTTACTTTTTATGTTATACTTTCTTCTTTTCTTTAACTACGGTTGTGAACTGAATGTCTTATTTTTTATTAATTTTGCTAAAAATACATTATTCATGTATAAAGTCGATTAATGTTATTGAATTGTGTTTAAAGTTGTTCAAATTCCCATGCCAAAGTTAATATGGTGTACAGGAACCCCTTATACAATAACGTAACAAAAAGAAGTTAGCGTTTGTAAGGTTAAAACCGTCGATTATATACTGAGAGCAAGATGTACCTATAGATGTTTGATAACGTTCCGAATGCAACTTTTATTTTTCAATTCTGCAATTAATATTTTCACGTATTATAGTATAGACACGTGATTGGGCGTAACAAAAATGAAAATGTTATGGAAATTTGTAACGAAGCTGTATTCAGAAAATAGCGTAGCTTGGCATATGCCAACTCATATCGGTGAGTGAACTTATTTTAACCCGTTTCTGATAGACGTCATCTTCAATATTTCCAAGAACAATAGCTAATGATGCAAAATGCCTCCACACAAGGGAATCATCATAACAAGGGTTCTTACTGCTGCAGTGGTTGCAATCTTATCAAGCAGTTCAGCAGCACGTGACATATATTTAAGCTCGAAGCCTGCTTGGAATCTCGTCATTCTGTCCTTGAATATTATTTACATTTGTAGTATATATTGAGGTGCACAATGGCTGAGGTTTGTTTGGCTAATCCGATTATACATACGAGTAGTCCGGCCATAAATTCTGTTACATACATATATAAAATGACATAAAAAAAGAAAATGTAAATATTTTGTATTCAAATTTGATTCATTTATTAAACTGTAACTAGTATCGCGTATCGCCGAAATTCGACCGAGGATAAATAAACAAACATGATTCTTCTTTTCTGCACATCTATGGCACAGTACCTTTCGAATGACATAAGTTGCATCCCCCTCCTTTTATAATAAATAGTAAAAAGAGGGTACGATAAATTTCGTGTTCACGTAGTAATATATAAGATATTGGTTATTAGAAAAAACGTATTTCACTTGAAATGACTGCCATTTATCCTAACACAGGCTTTCAAACATATTGGTCATTGATCTATAGCTCACGCACGGTTTCCATGGACATTTTCAACACCTTAGGAATTCCTCAGGGTAGTGTTCTAGGACCATTACTTTATGTCTTATATACTGCAGACATCCCCTTTCCAAGACAAGGTACATCTTCAACAATGATTGCAACTTTTGCGGATGCTACAGTACTACTAAACTCACATAAGAATCTGACTATAGCCACAACGCAGCTCCAACACACACTAGACGAAACAATAAAGTGGTTTGATGACTGGCGCATAAAAATGAATGACGACAAAACTTTACAAGTAGTTTATACTACTAAGGTTAATAATTCACCAATACCCCTAAAAATAAATGACAAAATTATCCCTATAGACAAAGTAGCTAGGTATCTAGGCATGCACTTGGACTCGAAACTCACATGGAACTATCATATACAAAAAAAGAAAAATCAAATAAAAGAGAAATACAGACAATTATACTGGCTTCTTAGAAGAGACTCAAAATTATCGACAAGCAATAAAATCTTATTGTACAAATCAATTATCAAACCTATTTGGACCTATGGCCTACAGATTTGGGGGACATCAAAATAATCGAATGTAGCTCTAATACAAAGACAACAATCAAAAATTATACGTGCAATAGTCAATGCAGAGTGGTATATAACTAATGCTGACATACATCGGGACATAAACATCCGTACCATAACTGAAGAAATAACGACGATAAGCAGAAGACACCATATAAAAGTCTTACTGCGCCAAAACAACGAAATTAACTCTCTACCAGCCCAAGAGATATCAAGAAGAAGAAGACTAAGAAGGACAAGACCAACGGACCTAATTAGAGGAAATTGACTACAAAATACAAGCTAAGTTGTTATCAAGATTAACTTTAAACCTATAATTGAGAAATATTATACAAATATATATATATAGCACTCGTGCATTAAAAAAAAAAACAAAATGTCTAAGCTTTTTAACGTAATGACTACGCGACACTGGTCGGTAGGTCAAAATATTTCCAAGTAACAAATCTATGTTAAAAATGTACTAAGTGTCAATAGACAGATGTATGCATAAACCTTTGGAAAATAAAAAAAAAAAAATGTTCAACACCGCTGCGATTAATACTTTTTTTGAGGCTTTGAGCCACTCCTGCATGATTTTCGCCTTGTACGCGAAAGAATCAGAGTCCTGATGAAAGATACACCTTTCTCCATTGAAAAGGGTATTGGTTAAACCACTCATAACACCTTCTGCGAATTAGTTCGCGCGCTGCTTTTACTATCGCAGTCGTACGGGCGGGGCGCGGACGACCACAACTTAGTATGTCCTCTACTTCGGCGATTCACCGAAGCGACCAATAGGCCCATAAACGAACATTTTCGGTATTCCGAGAGGTTTTAACAATTAAAAAATCTGACCAGGGCTCTTTCCGAAATTATGTAACACTACCATATTATCGCGACCCGATTTTCTTTAACGCGACACTCCATGTTAATAAATCGGAAGCTGAAACCAAACTGAGTTATACTGTTTACTGAACAGTGCATGCGTTCTGTTCTTTTCTGTTCGGTTCGGTTCTGTTCCCAGCGGAAGTTCTAAACGATGAGCGTTGAAAATTGTATAGCAAAACTTATGGCAGGACTAGGTAAATCGCTTTTGTGTAGTTTTTAACGCTACTCTGAAAGCAGGATATCTATTGCTTCCAGTTCAGGGAACATTTTAAGTTTGATGGCATGGACATGGTCAAAATTCAATTTCTATTTCGGTAATTGTAATTGAATAAGAGATATTCATGAGTGGTTCACATATAGTAGTATGTATGCCTGATGAATGGAATCTCAGCATCGTTTGCCCGATCCACAAGAAAGGAGACCCCCTCAACTGCTTAAATTATAGAGGCTTCAGTCTCCTCAACATCGCATGTAAGATCTTTTCTGCGATATTATGTGAACGCCTGAAACCTTTTATCAACAGCCTGATTCGACCCTATCAGTGCAGTTTCAGGCCAGGAAAGTCCACCATCGATCAAATCTTCACACTTCGGTAGATCCTGGAGAAAACCCAAGAATTCTAAATCGATTCTCATCATCTCTTTATCGATTTCAAGGCCGCCCATGACAGCATCTTTAGAGAAGAGCTTTATAGAGCCATGTCTAGTTTTGACATCCCTGCCAAACTTGTTCGTCTGTGCAGGATGACGATGGAGAACGCTCGCTGCTCCGTAATGACCTCACCGAGACCTTTGATATCAAAAAGGTTTTAGACAAGGTGATTCGCTGTTATGTGACTTCTTTAATATTGTGCTTGAACGGATTGTGTGGAACTCACAAGCCAACACCGGAGGCACAATCTATCACAAGTCTGTATAACTGCTTATATACGCCGACGATATTGGCATTATCGGAAGAACTCAGCGGGCTGTCACCGGTGCGTTTGCAAGCATTGAGGCAGAAGTGGCCAAAATGGGTTTAGCAATAAACGAGGGAAAAACCAAGTATATGCTGTCAACAAGAAGGGACAACCAACACCGACGAATTGGAAAGAACGTCACAGCGGGCAGCTATAACTTCGAGGTAGTAAGGGACTTTGTTTACCTTGGCTCTGCAACCAATTGCTGTTTTTTGGGCTTATTAGGTAATTCAACAGCAAAGTCCTATCTCGAACAACTAAGGAGACTCTGTATAAGGCCCTGATCATCCCAGTCCTGCTTTACGGCGCTGAAATATGGACTTTATTAAAAGAGGATGAAGATATCCTTGGTCGCTTCGAGAGAAAAATACTTCGTAAGATATTCGGTCCCATTTGCGTTGATGGGTTTTGGAGAAGATTCAATCACGAACTATACGAGCTGTACAGCGACATCGATCTAGTAAAAAAACTGCGTGTTGGGCGACTGAGGTGGCTGGGATATGTAGAGCGAATGGACACCAATGCTCTGGCCCGCAGAGTCTTCGAATCTAACCCCGAGGGACGACGCAGTAGAGGACCTCCTCGCTGTTGGCGCGCACAAGTTCAAGGGGACTTCGACCAACTTGGAGTGCGCAACTGGAGGCAAATAGCTAAAGACCGACCTAAATGGAAAGGCTTATTGGTTGAGACCCAGGTTCACACCGAACTGTAGCGCCACCTAAGTAAGTGAGTAAGTGTCATAAAGTAGCCAACCACCGAGTTATAATTTGTGTGGATGTTTCGTAACCATAATCCCTCATTTCCTTCTGAAAATGTTTTATTCTCATTTACATTCTTTATAAAGGATGCATAGAGAGAGAGGGAGAGAAAGACTTGGTGTAGTGGTTTGAAGCTCAGTTGTTTATGCTCCAGTGAAACTCCGGGAGTGGCGTCCAGATAACTGGGGAGATTTTTGTTATTTTTTTGTCTTTGCTCCAGATTCACAGTATTTTTTTCCCAATAACCAAGGTCATAGGCAAATCATCATCAACAGAGCGAACAATTTTTCCAGCCATATGACCTAGCTTCTGCCAGTGTTATGCCTTCGCAGTAGTGTTCGCACAAGTTTTCGCAATTGATTGGACTAACTTTATATATCTTATGAGAAATAAATAAATGCTGGCTGACATCAGGATTTGAACTATGAACTACCATCATGGCAATTGACGACGTTACCACTACACCATTGCCACGCCCAAGGCCTTGATTCTTCCCCAACTATTCTGCGCCAGACGGGGTAAGTGAATTACACTGCGTAGCATATTTTTCAATGGAATTGTCTTACGTCGGTCGTAAGGTGTGACTGATCCGCTGCCACTTTCTCCTCCATATGGTGGTGCGTATATGTTCCTAGCCCTATCTCCGTTAGCTTATTGACGTCGTATCCCGTCACTGTGAGGTTGCAAAATATTTATTTATTTATCGTATGGATCACAGAAACTTTTTACAATTTATCCGTAATGTTTTCGAAAACATTTACCGCAAAACAATAAAGAAATATAAAGAAATATGTTAAACATAGAAGCATGTAAACTACATTTAGTGTCATAATTTAATGTCGAAGCCAGCGAGCCATTGGAGAGCATCAGGCGTTATTTGGTGAATGTTTTCAACAAGTCCGGTAAACTTGCGGAGTAGGCAGTTGGATACTATGTGGTTTATAGTTTGGCGATTTTCACCACAATAGCAGGCATTTGATGTAGAGCCACCCCATTTATGCAGGCTATCTGCATAGCGACCGTGTTGTGTGATTTTATTCTATTGAGTTGGGTCCGCATGTACCTTGGAACCTCAAAACCTGGAACTCGAGCAGTAAGGCCATCTACAATATTGTTGTTCGGAGAAAACTCCTCCCAGTTTTCAGCCACTCCTCGGCAACATCAAAGTTGGACTCTAGCAAAACTTGTGCTTGTCTCAAAGGTCGTTTTCTGGATTTTACCCAATATGAGTCTTTAACGTTAATCTCCCTTAATAGCGTTTTTTGGCGTCTTAGTGGCGGCGGAGCATTGTTGCTTTTAAGACTGGTAGCCATTGGGTTGGAATGGACCATATGGCGCTCGAGATTGTGCGCATAGCCGTATTGAGCTGGCTGTCTACTTGGCGAGTATGTACACTGTTTAGCCAGATAGGAGCTCCATATTCGGAAGTTGAGTATACCAACCCAAGAACAGCAAAATGCAATGTGCCTGGTGTTGCAATCCAAGAGCTAGAAGCTAGTTTATGGGTCAAGTTGTTCCGAGTACTGGCCTTAGCAGCTGTACTCTGGCAATGATGTTTGAAGGACAGGATTCACTGTTCTGTTCAACGTAATTCCAAGATACTTCCAGAGGAATATTTGCCATTTTGTTGTTGAGGTGAAAAAAGGTAGCCTCGGTTTTTTCACACTTGGTGCTAACTTCCAGGCCTTGAAATAGGTTCCCAGCACTTCTAAGTCATTTTCAAGAGATTCCTCAATGATGTTAAGGTTTTGACTTTGAGTAGTTAGGGCTAGATCGTCTGCGTATAGGAACTTGTACAATATGATGTCGTGGATATAGAGGTTAAACAACAATGGAGCTAGGACGGATCCTTGTGGGAGGCCGTTGTTGAGCTGTCTGAAGTTACTGGACTTACCATTGATGGATACTTGGAAGGAGTGGTTGCTTAGCATGTTGTTGACAATGTATGCAATCTTCGTGCAACTTTAAGGAGTTTGTAGATCATTCCAGTACGCCAGACTGTGTCATACGCCGCTGTGAGACCTACAAATTCGGCACCTGTCTTGAGCCTTCCTTCGAAGCCATCTTCAATATACATTGTCATTGCCAGTACCTGGTCCGCGCAGCTCCATCCTGGTTGACAGCCAGCTTGTTCAGCAGGGATAACTTCGTTTATTGTTCCTTCAATGCCTTAAGTAAAGCTGTATCTACTTCGGTTTCAGTGAACGGTCGAGAGTAACCTGAAGATTCTTGAGTAGTTAGCTCAAGTTCGAACGCTTTATAGTCATAGTATGTTCCTTATCGGACGCAGCTTTTGATATTTGAACAATGCGCTCTGCTATGGCTCTGGTTGGTCCTTGGTTTATGAAACGAGATGGAGTCGGTCCTTCCAAGCTTTCGCATTACACTCCAGGCTCTCCTGCTTGGTCAAACAAATTCCATACTTTCTGTCGTTTTCGCCCATTTGTTCAAGTGTGCTTTATCGAGAGATTCTGCGATTTGGTGTTCACCATCTCGAAGGAGTTCTTGATAAACACACTTTCTATCTGTGCTCCATCCTGGAATGTATCCCTTCCGATAACCTCTTGGGATGTATTTTTTTGTCGCCAATATAACTGCACCCACAAATCGTCTGTAATTTGTAGCAGTTGGAGGAATCCACCTTATGACTGAGTCCAGTTCTAAAGAGAAGCCTTGCCATGATGCTTTGTTCCAGCTAGGTCGGGTGACAGAATTCATCAGACGAATTTTTATACCAGCATCTAAAATGACAACGCGATTTTGGCTGCGGGGGAAGTCACCCAAGACGCGCCTTTAAATCTGCTATTGTCAATAGGCATGGTTGGTTCTGGCAAGCACAGATCAGGATTGTAGTCCCTACGCCAGCGGCTTGAGTGGGAGGTACCTTTGTCCTTGGTATCAAAAATATGAAAGGTGTTATTTGATTCAGACCAGTTTACCAGTCGTATTCCGTTCTTGTCGTCTACTTGATACTTCCAGAGTGTATGGTAGCTTTGAACTGAACTTTCCTGCATATATTGCAAGGTGTTGGTATACGGGAAGTATGTATGGCCAAGAGCTGTTAGGTGGTCTGTAGATATTTATTACATTAACCCTAGAAATGTAATCATATTTTTTTGTACGTTAAAGGTAATCATTCGTCGATTCGACAAAGTAATACACTACTCCAATTTTTGATTGAAAGTTTTTGACAAATTCCTGTGAATTTAATTATTTATGTTTGTCAATAGCTAATTATTTTTTGATAAAATAAATATTTCTTATTTTTTTATAATATCAAAGTCAAACTTTCGAAAAATTGATGTTCGTCGAATCGACGAAGATTACCCTTCTAGGGCTAAGCACTAAAATCGAAATTGCAATCAGGAACATATTTTCGCTATCGGTGACTTCTATCAGTTTAGCGTTCTCAATTGTAGACTTAACGTTTGTGGCAATTTCATAGGTTTGATGATCGTGAGCACCTATAAGTAAGTAGCCACTTATGACTCCCTGCTTAAAAGACTTCTTTCATCAGCGCAGTGGGTTCTTGCAGAAGCACAACATCAATTTTATTCTCCTGTAGTAATAATGCTCAGGTGCTCGAATTTTGCCTTGCTGATGCATGCGATAATTAGTTGGCAGATACAAAAAGATGGTCCTATATCTCCAGTCGTCAGGTGGCGCTGAGAAGTGCCTATTGAAATGATGTCTTGAAACTTGGTTTTTCCTCATCTGGATTCATTGTGTGTGTTTTTTAAATATTGTGAGATGTTATGTAGAAAAGCTTGCTTAAATCGCTTCGAGTTCAGATTTCGTTTAAAAATTTAGCAGTGAATAGTGAATAGACTTTTAGAGTTACCCAGGGTGCAGCGCTAGGTGCTTGTCTATTCTTCGTACCCCTTCAAGATATGAGACTGATACATGTTGCTGGGGTTTGATTCAGTCCCACTGCTGTTCGCCAACATCGTCCAGCTGGTCTACCAGTTGTATTCTCCGGCATCACACGCTCGTTTTCAAGGAATCTAGCAATGAGTCAAGGTTCGTCCTAATATTCCAGAATCCAATCGCAATCGTTATTCGTAGTCGGTAGCCGAAAGTCGTCAGCAAATTTTCAGTCCATTTCCAAGGCGCTTTTTGTTCTATTGAATCATTTCGTTTCTTCACAGCTACAGCTCGCTAGGCCGCAGACTGACACTTGTCCTGTTTTGAGGCGCAGGGCCCCTTTCATCCCCTCTCGTTCGCAATCATCAAAGAAATTCGTAGACCTATCGGGTTATGCTACTTCTACAAGACCTTTGTTAGCTATTTCCCAACGAGTATGCTGGTGTCTTGACAGTGATATTGTAGTGACTCACTACATGCGTCCCAAAATATTATAATAACAATACACCTACACATGTATATCGATTCCATCCCTAACTATCGCATAGCAACTCTTAAGCGTAATCGCTTAAGTTGCTTTTTCATTACACAGTAAATGCGACTAATTCGGATGTTGCTGAACGCAACGAAATGGAGCAAAAATTAAGCATAGTGGATATTTTCACTATCGTGCCCGTTTTTAAGGGTAACCCAGAAGAGTTAGCACATTTTGTGTCCTGTGGAAATATGATCTTCTCTCACTCGAAAAAAGAAGATCAAACCACATTTTTAGAAATTGTTAAAACAAGGCTACAAGGTCCCGCCTTCGAACTAATACAGTTCAAAAAAATCACGCAATGGTCAGATTTAGTCAAAGCTCTACAAAACGAGTAGAACTACTGGCAGCAAAACAAAGCACAAGAGAGTCTGTTAAAGACTATGGGGAAAAAATAGTTCGTCTATTAAATACGCTAAACTTAGCGACACATGCCAGCACTGACGAAGAGGCCGTCAGAGAGTTTCTCATCACCGAGAACGAGACTCTAGAAATTCGGACCTTCGAAGATGGTCTGACTAACCATAATCTGAAAATAATGGTTCAAACACGTGGCGAGACGAACCTCAAAAGGGCGATATCATTCGCGGAAACTCATGCCACACGACTACAGAGGCAGGTCCCATTCATCCAAACAAATTTTAGACCACCCTCCGGTCCAAGACTTACCTGTCAAATATGTGGCAAGGTTGGACATACCAGTCCGTCGTGTTACCAAAACCTCATAAGTTTCCCACAACAGCATTTAAAGAGGGAAGTTCAGTACATTACATGTACGTACTGCAACAGAAAAAATCACACATACCAAAATTGCCATGCCCGACTAAATCCATTTGCAGGTCCTTCACATAGGTACGGACAAACAGTGAACCCACACAGAAACAACGTAAATACTACCAACAATAATATAAGCGCAATCGAACCTCCACGTACGTCCTCACACCACAACCAAAATAATTATGGACATAGAAATAACGTACAACGACGAGTGAATTTTCAGCACACCATGCCTCAAAACCAATCATCAGCTACGACGGGAAACGTGAACCGTCGAGAATCGGCAACCGGCATCCCTTCTCGACTCACATTCCAAGCCGACAATCATCGAAGAATGAATTAAAATCCACACTATCCATTTTAATTACCCTTATCCCCAATAATGGGGTGGGCAAAATCGCATCATCATCTCCACGCGGTGCCCGCTAGATAGCTATCTGATAGTGAACTAACGATGAGCGTATGCTGAGTCTGACGATATATGTGCAGCTGAACACTCAGACCTGCATAAGCACATCTGGGTGAACTTCAGCGCGCATATGTTTAACCGGACGAGGCATCTCTTGTTGACCTGATCGGCTGAAATATGCGTCTCAGAAGTCTAGCAAGAGGTCCTCAGAAGGAGGACGTGCGGCGGACGAATTCTCTCGATGGAATCAACGGCGACGTCTACAGACCAGCGGATACCTTACTGGAGCTACTTCAACATATTTGGAGCTGAGGTCTGTAAGGATTTTCAATACTACGTCAGGGTATTGAAAAAGAGATGGTGGCGGATGAACCCTTAATGGGCCAACGGCAGCGCTCATATCCCCGAAGTTGGTTACTGACATCGGTGTATCCGGCCTCTTGTCCTAGGGGTACAAAAAAAAAGGATCTGGTCCTCCAGGTTGGGGGTTGTGCCGTCGGGTTAACTTCCCTACCACGTAAAAAACCTTTGGTTACGAAGCAACCAACAGCCTCGGATACGGATGATCTTACTGTTGACGACCCATGCAAACGTAAAAAGGACAACGATCTTCGTGTCTGCACATGGAATGTTAGGTCCCTCTACAAACCACGTGCAGCCGAACAACTTGCGGAGGCCCTAGAGTGTCTCAAAGCAGACATTACCGCCATCCAAGAAGTGCGATGGGATGGGCCGGGCAAAAGGAGTATGAAAAACTGCGACATCTACTACGGCGATTGCTACAGACAAAAAGGACAGCGTCTATTCGGGTGCGGATTTGTCATTGGAGACAGACTTAGGCAAGAAGTCTTGAGTTTCAGACATGTGAACGAGCGCCTCATGACTATCCGTATCAAGGCTAAATTTGCCAACATTAGCCTAATATGCGTTCACGTCCCTCACGAGGAGAAGGACGACGCGACAAAGGATGACTTCTACCAGCTCTTGGACAAGACGTATGAGCAATGCCCTAGCCACGACGTTAAAATTATCCTAGGCGACTTTAACGCAAAGCTAGGAAGAGAGGAAGTCTTTAGTAGCGTGGTCGGAAAGCACAGCCTGCACGACAACACTTCCGGCAACGGACTCAGGCTAATCGACTTTGCGGCGGGGCGAAACTTTGTTGTAGCTAGTACGCGGTTCCCACGTCTCGATATTCACAAAGGAACATGGCTCTCCTTTGATCGAAAAATCGTCAACCAAATCGATCACATTGCGATCGACGCAAGGCACTCTTCCAGTATTCTGGGTGTCCGGACTTTCCGAGGAGCCAACATGGACTCGGATCACTACCTAGTTGTAGCCAAGGTACGGATGCGGATATCCACAACGGAGCGAAATCAACGAAATACTGTGAGGAAATTTGACGTCGAAAAGCTACAATCGCAAGAGACCGCCAGAACCTTTGCCGATCGTGTTTCTTCTAATCTCAATCTTAGTCCTATGCCGCCAGCAGCAAATGCGGAAGACCAATGGCAGCGTTGCCAAAAAGCCATCAGAGATGCCGCCTCTGATGTACTGGGTTTCTTTCGCCCACCACAACGAAACCCCTGGTTTGATGAGGAATGCCGGCAAGCACATGCAGCAAAACAAGAGGCGTACAAAGCGGCGCTGCATAGAAGGACTAAAGCTGCTTACGAGCTCTTCGTGCGCAGGAGAAAAGAGGAACATCGACTTCTCAGAAAGAAGAAAAAAGAGCATGAGAAGCGCTCGATCGAGGAGATTGAGAGACTTTATTGCAGGAATAATGTTCGAAAATTTTACCAAAGGGTAAAAAGAACATGCCTGGGTTTCAAAGCCAGAACAGAAGCCTGCAGGGACGAAAATGGCAACATAGTAGTAGAATCGCAGTCGGTGCTGAGGATATGGAAGGAACACTTCTGCAGACTGTTAAACGGCGATGATGATCAATATTCCGCTGTCAGGCAGAATGAGCCATTCAACAGTGACGATGGCAGTCAAAATTCCCGTCAACCCGATCATAATGAAGTGAGGATAGCGATATCTAAACTCAAATCCAACAAAGCTGCTGGAGCCGACGGCCTTGCCGCTGAACTTTTCAAGGCAGGAGGAGATGAGTTGGTAAGGAGCATGCACCAGCTCATCTGTAAAATCTGGTCGGACGTAAGTATGCCCGATGAATGGAACCTCAGCATCGTTTGCCCGATCCTGAAGAAAGGAGACCCTCTGAACTGCGCCAACTATAGAGGTATAAGTCTCCTAAATATCGCATATAAGATCCTGTCTGTCGTACTATGTGAACGCCTAAAACCGATCGTCAACAACCTGATAGGTCCTTATCAGTGCGGTTTCAGGCCTGGAAAGTCCACCATTGACCAAATATTCACACTACGGCAGACCTTGGAAAAAACCCATGAATATAAAATCGATACGCACCACCTTTTCATCGATTTCAAAGTTGCCTATGATAGCGTGTATAGAGACGAGTTATACAGAGCCATGTCTAGTCTTGGCATCCCTGCCAAGCTCGTCCGTTTGTGGAGAATGACGATGGAGAACTCTCGCTGCTCCATCAAAGTCGGTAAGAACATCACCGAACCGTTCGATGTCAGGAAAGGTCTTAGACAAGGCGACGCGCTATCATGCGATCTCTTGAACATAGTACTTGAGAGAATTGTACGAAACTCACAAGCCAACCCCGGAGGTACAATCTTCTTTAAGTCTGTACAACTACTCGCTTATGCCGATGACATTGACATAATCGGAAGAACTCAGCGGGCCGTCAATGGGGCATTTACGAGTATTGAGATCGAGGCAGCAAAGATGGGTCTAGCGGTCAATGAAAGCAAAACAAAATATATGCTGTCTACAAAAAAGGACACCCAACATCGGCGTCTTGGACAGAACGCCACAATAGACAGATACAATTTTGAGGTAGTAAAGGATTTTGTCTACCTAGGCTCTATGGTCAGCTCCGCAAATAACATGAGTGGAGAGATCACACGGAGAATTACTCTTGCCAATCGTTGTTTCTATGGGCTAAAACGGCAATTGAGTAGCAAAGCCCTATCTCGAACTACTAAGGTAACTCTTTATAAGACATTAATCATCCCAGTCCTGCTGTATGGCGCAGAGGCATGGGCTTTGAAAAAACCGGATGAGGATGCCCTTGGTTATTTCGAGAGAAAAGTTCTTCGAGCGATCTTTGGTCCCGTCTGCATAGACGGTGAGTGGAGGAGAAGGTACAATGCCGAACTATACGGCCTGTACAAGGACATCGACTTAGCCAGAAGAGTTCACATACAGCGAGTAAGATGGCTGGGTCATTTAGAGCGGATGGAGCCCAACCTTCCCGCTAAGAAAGTATTCGAATCCAACCCGGACGGACGGCGCAGTAGAGGACGACCTCGCAGTAGGTGGCGCAAACAAGTGGAGGGGGACCTCAACCAACTTGGCGTGCGCAACTGGAGGCAGCTGGCTCGTAACCGTGCTGGCTGGAGAGGTTTGTTGGTTGAGGCCCAGGTCCACCCCGGACTGTAGCGCCATCTAAGTAAGTAAGTATCCCCAATAATGGTCTAAGCATGATAAGGATTCCATTTGAAAATGGAATATATAAAAATTTATTAGTTGATACGGGGGCAGAAATAAGTATCATTAAAAAACCCAGCTACCAAACTTTAAAGTCTAATAGAAAAAAGAATAACACAAGTACGATGATTTCCACTATGTGTGGCGAAATAATTATAGATACTAGTTTGACAATAGAAACCCTGCTGTTCCAAGTAGGGGAGGACTCAATTAAAATACCCCATCCCTTCCACGTTTTTGAGGGTAGTTTTGATTTTAGCTTCGATGGAATCATTGGAAATGATTTCCTGACGAAGTACTCGGGTATAATTAACTACGAGCAGGACAATCTGAAGATTTACCCCTTTAATTAATAATTCTTCTACCGTGATATGCAGCTCAGGGGAAGTGCTTCGCACACTTCCAAATCTTGAGAATAATGCTGAAAAATCGAAATTAGCAATTGCACAAAAAGATCGCATTCCCAAATCCGATACTGAGTATCTCAAAACTCTTAATTCGGGGGAAACAGATTTAGCAAATATGCAATTCGTCTCTCCAGCATACATACACAATGGTTTAGTGAAGGAATTAGTAAAAGAAACTACTGTTTCCGAACAGAATAGTCAAGGTAAATCAATGTATAGCTCTGGGGAAGAAGTGCTTCCATATCCAGACAACATTGAGAAGGAGTCTCCCGTAACATTTAAGAATATAAAACACAAAGAAGAGAAAGAGATGGTACAAAAGTGCAACGAAGAAAATGCGTCAACCGGTTCAAAAACAATGAAGAAAATAAAAAATACACTAAGGGATAATAATAATACAAGTCAAAAAAGAGACTCAGCAACAAGTGGGACTGAGCAAAATGAGAAAAAATATACCTTAAAACCCCGAAGTCAGCAGATACTAGAAATACCATTTAAAAACGAACACAATGAAACCGAGTTGGACGACATAATCATAAAAAGAAGCAAATAAAGCAAATGTTTATCTAGGTGAAACATTAACAAGACCTAGTGAATAAAAATCAAAATACTCCTAATGAATACCTTAGATAGAGAGCAAGAAATGAAAATCGACGATTTAAATATAGAATGGGAAAAGCTAAACGAATATAATATAATCTTATCAAAGGATCACAACAACCGTTTATACAAAAAGTTAGAGAAATTAGAGTCTGACATTAATTTAAGTCATTGTAACAAAGAAGAACAGATAACAATATTGAACATTTGTAGAGAATATAATGATCTATTTTTTTTAAAGGGTGACCATCTTACCTATACAGATGCAATAGAACACAGTATATTAACCGATGCTTCTAAACCACACTCGTTCCTTAAACCCTACAGATTGCCAGAAAGCCAAAGGCAAGAAATTCATAAACAGGTGAACGAAATGTTGCAAGACAACATAATTAAACCCAGTTTCAGCCCTTGGAACTCACCTCTCCTTTTAGTTCCAAAGAAATCAGGCAAAGAAGGCGAGAGAAATTGGAGGGTTGTAGTAGACTTTAGGAAGCTTAACGAATTAACTATCGGTGATGCATACCCAATACCCAATATTACTGACATATTTGACCAACTTGGCAAAGCAAAATACTTCAGTACGCTGGACTTAGCTAAGGGATTTCATCAAATATTAGTAGCTGAGAAGGATAAAGAGAAAATCGCTTTCAGCACACCGTTTGGCCATTACGAATACAATCGTATGCCATTTGGATTGAGAAATGCGCCCGCTACATTCCAGCGACTCATGAAAAATGTTCTCATGGGTTTACAAGGAATAGAATGCTTTGTTTATGTTGACGACATCGTGATATATGGATACGACCTGCAAGATCACAACAATAAGTTATTACGAATTCTCAATCGCTTACGACAAAATAACCGCAAACTCCAGCCTGAAAAACGCAACTTTCTGAGAAAAGAACTAATTTATCTAGGCCACATAATATCAGATGAAGGTATAAAACCAGACGCGGAAAAAGTAAAAGCAGTTAGATCATTTCCACAGCCCAAAAAGGTAAAAGATATAAAGTCGTTTTTAGGTTTTGTTGGATATTATAGGAAATTTATTCCCAATTTCGCTAGTTTAGCAAAACCACTGACGAAACTCTTAAGGAAAAACACAGAGTTTAAATGGGACGCTTTTTATGACGAATCTTTTAGAGCACTAAAAAACAAAATCATCAATCCACCGATTCTATCCTATCCCGATTTTAGCCAAGAATTTGTGGTTACGACTGATGCTAGCGACATAGCACTGGGAGCAGTACTATCACAAGGGCCTATAGGAGAAGACAAACCAATTTCCTTCGTCAGTCGAACTCTGAATGACGCAGAGACAAGATACACCACTTCCGAAAAGGAACTATTAGCTATTGTATATGCTCTGAAACAATTCCGACCATACATCTACGGCAGGAAATTTACAATCTATACAGATCACAATAATCTTTTATGGCTAATAGGACAAAATAATCCTACATCTAGACTGCTACGCTGGCGTATTCTTATGGAGGAATACGAATTTAAAATCGTTCATAAAGCAGGTAAATGCAACGTAATTGCCGACGCACTCAGTCGAGTTAAAATAGATAGCGAAAATAAAGTTTTAGTAACAACTAGAAATCAAAAACGAATAACAGAAGAAAATACAAAGAAAAGAGAAATAACAACCATTAATACAAATATACCAAACACTAAGCATACTCCAATCTACGAACTAATCGAAAGGACAGAGTCAATATTCTCAAACAACAAGACATCTTTCAAAATCATATTCCTCCCTATCATAGAATCATCACAAGAAAAATCATTACAAAAACGCATAAGTAGTTTCAAAAAACCTGATATTGGCCAAGAATCAATATTTGTTCAGAAACAGCCAAATAACATTTTTTATACAGTTACTCTTCCAATCCCATTTAGAAGTAGGGCCGACCATGAAGTCACTGAAAAATGCTTCGAAAATATACTCCAAAGGTGCAATGAAGAAAAGGTTCAGTCGATCGCTATATCTCTTCCAATTAGCGGAAAAGACACAAACAAAGATTAGAGCATTAATAAGTAAATATTTCCAAAAAGAACAAATTACTATCTACCTTCATGCAGATACCAGAACATTTCTAGAAAAACCCGAAGATATTGTTAAAGTACTACTCGAAAATCATGAATCACCTTTTGGTGGACATCAAGGAGTCTCTCGAACGATCAAACGAATAAAGAATACTTACTACTGGCCCACTATGATCCAAGATACAATCAATTACATCCGCATTTGCGAATCATGCCAAAAAAATAAAATAAATAATAAACCAAAGATTCCAATGAAGATCACCACTACAAGTTCAACGCCATTTAAACGTATAGCCCTAGATATTATAGGTCCACTACCCCTCAGTTACGACAATAACAAATATATTTTAACATTTCAAGATGACCTAACTAAATTTACAGATGCGATACCTATACCCAATGCAGAGGCTCCAACAATAGCCCGTATTTTAGTAGAACGCCTAATATGTCGATTCGGCATCCCCGAATCAATCCTTACGGACCAAGGCTCAAATTTTCTAAGTAACCTTTTTAAAGAAATATGCAAACTTCTCAAGATAAGAAAAATGAAGACAACACCATACCATCCTCAAACAAATGGCGCGTTAGAACGCAGCCATCGAACATTAGCCGAATATCTTAGACATTATGTCAATCAAGATCCACACACCTGGGATACATGGTTACCTTATTCCATGTTCGTGTATAACACCACACACAGCAGTACGTCGTACACCCCATACGAACTTTTGTACGGATATCCTGCACGGATTCCTAGTTCTTTTTACAGAACTCCGCAAATATCATATAACTACGAAAACTACGTAAACGAGCTAAAAGCACGACTGCAACATGGATATCAGATAGCCAAGAAGCTAATATATAAGAAGAAAGAAAAAGCAAAATTATACTATGATAAAAACACAAAAGCTAAACAATTCAACGTAGGGGACCAAGTCCTGATAAAAAACCAAACCAGGCAAAACAAGTTTTCCACCCTATGGGATGGACCATACGAGATAGTCAAAATCATTTCTGACGAAAATACCTTAATTAAAATTAAAAAAAAAAGAAAAGTAATTCACAACAACAACCTACAGCTCTTCCACCAATAAAAATAATCCCAACTTCTAATACTATCTAACAACAAAACTCTTCCCCACACAAATACTCAAGATTCCATCCCAGAAACACAACCTAACACTAGTGTAGAACATAAACTTACATTTGCATTAAGGTAAATAATAAGAATACTACTACAAATCCAAAAAGATCCTCAGTAAAAAAAATATATATATATAAAAACTTAATATGTATTAGAAATTACTTCACAAAAAATGTACATTACTTACAAAAAATATATTTTACTAGAATTATAGAATACTAGTTTGTAAAGCAAAATATTAAAAATTATTTTAGAAGAAAAAAAAGAAGACATTTACATTATATAAAAAAAAAATATATCTACTCTAAGAAAAAACACAACATTAATCCATAAGGAAATCATTTTGACAACTTTTGAAATAAAAAAAAAAAAACACTTCTTTCATTATATTACAAAATTTTCTTTACAAAAAAAAAGGAAATAAATTTTAGTATAACTATAGAACCCTAGAAATTATAAGAAAAATATCTATATTATTTACAAAAAATATTTTTTACTAGAACTGTACAAAATTAGTTTGTAAAGCAAAATATTATATTATATTACAAAAGAAAAACATTTACATTATATTATATTACAAAAAAAAAACAGAAACTAATACAACATTGTCAAAAAAATATATATATATTAACACTAAGTATAAATTCAACATTAGTCTATAAGAAAATCAATGTAACTAAATTATGTAAAATTAACATTATCCTGCCTATTCTGCCTTCACGTTCAGTTAACGTAGTAATTTTCTTCTTTCAAGGGGAGCGGGATGTAGTGACTCTACATGCGTCCCAAAATATTATAATAACAATACACCTACACATGTGTATCGATTCCATCCCTAACTATCGCATAGCAACTCTTAAGCGTAATCGCTTAAGTTGCTTTTTCATTACACAGTAAATGCGACTAATCTGGATGTTGCTGAATGCAATAAACATAAGAACGGATCACCGACGGTACCTAATCACGGGAAATGGGTTATACGTTTTATGATCAGGTACGCACAGATCAAAGGTGGTACCGAATGTACATAATGTCTTATGTGGATGATATGGATGGAATCGATACTATATAAGGCGGAGAATGGGTAGGAATAAGCTAGTATAGATTTAGAATTTAACAAGATAAGTTCTTGATTATAACTCGAACGGCCGCAGCCAAGCATTAAGACAGCGGGCCCTAGAGCAAATAAACATTGTCAAGCGAACTGGTTGTTTTGTTTTAAAAACTATACTCCGGTTCGTACTCTTCTCCCGAATACGGGAAAGCACGGTACGTGATCGCAACAATATATTTCATCATCTTTCAATTGACCTTGTTGCCTAGATCACAAAACTCCCTGATCTGAATTTGAGTCATCACTACATGCTCTGACAAAACGCAATCACATCAATTGCCTATGGCATTTGACGTTGTCCTAACACTGCTCGATAAGACAGGCATCGAGACCGGCTCGAATGAGAAATGAGTACACTAGCAGTTGCAGTCATGCGCAGCGTAATAATTTATTGCGCTGACCACATGCATCAACTGTTAACTATCAAAGTGAACTAATTACCCTATAAATGCTGCCACCGTACATTGCGACACATGCAATTTTTTCTCCCCATCCTCTCTCCTCACCGATTTCATTGGATCTCATTCTGCATTCACCTGTCCACTCCAGTGTTCGGAGACTGTTATCAGTGATATTGTGGTACCACGGCTTCTGCACTGCTAAACTGGTGACTGCGTAGCGAGATTTGGTACTCCTGCTGCTAACTGACATGCTCCGGGGTGATTAACTTATGCAGCATTCTTGATACAGCGTATTCCTACGAAGCCAATGTGTCCAGCTTAGTCAACAGGGGCTGTCAATGTGGAAAAGTAGTTGTTCTGCGTTCGGCACTTGACTTTGCTCGAGATAAGAGCAAACACACTGACAAAACGGCTACATGTATAGGGGGCCGTGCGCCGGCTGACGTTGGACATACAGTAGCGGTGAAGCAACAGTTGATATCTTTGTCCGGAATTTATGTGCCTTTAGAGAATTTTAAATGAAATTTCATGGATCCGGTAATTTTCAGCGTTGCTCCTAAGACTTCTCGTATAAGTAGTTTTTGACCAAGTAGTCTTTTATCAGAGAATTTTAATCAGGTGGACCTTTTAAATTTATTTGGCTAGGTAAAGTATGTTGATATGCATACCTTATAATGTACTTAACGCATGCGATAGCCAGTGATAGAAAGTGACGTAAAATCGGCAGCTGATTCTATATCTAGTTTCTAAGATGAGGACATCTTATTTTGTATCATACTTCGCTCTTAGAGAACTATCACAGAAGAGACGTACCTAGAAGAAACCGAACCAAGACTTGGAGTAGGTGGCCATATATACCTATACGAATGGCCTGCATCGAGAGAGCTAAAACTGAAGAAGTTCGACGTTCGAATTTATTAAGACTTTTAGGAATATAAAACCAAATTCTTGAGGCACCCAGGCATCGAAATTTTGTCTAGGCAGTGCATAATATTCACCTGTGAATAAAATTCAATGGATTATAGATGCCCTTGAGTGAAAAATTATTTGAATCATTAGTAGGTGTTAAAATCTCTGGTTATTTCAAAACCCCTATGAATCTTTAACAAAACCAAGTATATCTTCTTTTTCCAAGAAACTCTGCAGAATTTTGCATCACCAAAAGCTTGCTGGTAGAAACGAGCTAGCATAACATAAAGTCAAGGGAATTATTTGAAATCATACTTGGGGAGATTTTCAAAACATGCACGCGAGAACATCTTTGCCATGAAAAGACGAGCGGATGGTCTATATGTGGAAATGCGAACATGCGCATGTGTTGTTCAAAAAGCGAAAGCGATGGCAAAAGCGGCATGGGTAGTGACAAAAGCAGTGGGGGAAGCGCGAGTGGCGACAAAATCGTTGAGCTAAGAGCTAACAATCCTGCTGCCCGACGAACTGGCTAGAGGAGGGTCAGCACTAAATTCGGACCAATCTGACCCCTCAGTGTATATCCCGCCGTGCACACTCAAACTCGAAGCAGGAAACAAAGACCAAAAGGCGGCTAACAACGGGTGGACCTCTTTAGATACTTGTGTCACCACAAGGAAGCTATGGTCTGCATTCGACAGAGCAAGAACCAATAGACTCATACAGAGGGATAGAAAATCCCGGGGCATAACACCATGTGGTACCACATAAAAAAGCTAGGTGTGACGAGCCAAGACCTTGGTAGAGGCTGCGCTGACGATTCAGGAAGACCCCCATCCACTTTCTCTGCTGCTGCCTAGGCCTCTAGCATTTGAGAAATAAGTTCCTTGGACAACACTTCTTTAAGGATTTAGAAGCGTTGTCAAACAGACCGATAAACGACATCGCAAATTTCATCAAATCCTCTGGATAGTTTGTATTTCGGGCACAGTAGTGGTAAATGCTTTCTTTAGGATATGTACAAAAGACGTTTTATTTTCTGCTTTTCGCGAGGAAGGGATTCTCTAATCTATCTCCTCCTCCCATGGGTATCACAATGGGTCTATATTGACCTGAGTGTGGTGTAGAGGTTTTCTATACCCACATACCTAACCTAACCTAACAATCCTGCTCCTGCTGTTTGATCAATGCACCAAGTGGTGTCACTATTGCAAAATTCAGCAGTGCATGCCCGTTCACCGATGAAGATATGCTAAAAGCTGTTTGTATTCTTTGCAGTCCAATGATTTTTCAACGTCCAACCAGCGAGTGAAGCGCCTTTTCTACAGATTTCACTCATGTTGGTATCTATGCTTTTCTCTAGAGTTTTCAGGAGATATGAATACCATATAGGCTTATTTGTCTGAGATCTTTGGAATTAACATGCTAGCTTTTACCTGCCTTAGGTATGAAAACTTATTTGACCTCTCTCCACAGCTATACCTAAGCGGTCAAAAATATCGGCAAATTCCGAAGTAGATATCCAGCCAGGGAGGATCATATCCAAAGTCTGCTGGATTTCGGCTGGTCTTATGGAGTAATAGTGATGTTTTGATAGAGTTAAATTTTTTGAAGCTACGTATTGCTCCGAGAATCTTATTCCTTTTAATAAAATGGTCAGAGCTGGTTAACCTCAATCGTAAAAATAGTTTTCTGTAGGACCCGTGTTAACTTTACAGCATTAAGAGAAGTGAGTATCTATTACAAAATATAAATATTATCTGTTGCCTAAGTAAGATAACTGGGATGAGATGTGGTACACACAGATGTAGTCAGTGATGAAAAATTAAAGTTAAACTTCGGCACAACTGGACGAAGTCATTTACCAAACGCAAATCCTATCCTCAACAGTGGCACTTACCAGGTCGTTTGCGTCTTACAACTAACCTGACAAATCGCTAGATTTCGAATGCGAAATGGCTATGCCTATACGACAACATACTTGACAAATGTTTGACATTAACAAACCTACTTCAGATACTTTCAAAGGTTATTGTGCCTATTCATATGTATAGTCTATGTGACCGGTAAAATTAGTTTAACCGTGCACGATATATCTTCCTTTCATTTTCAAATACCGCCGCGCACGGATGCCATATACTAATTTACTACCCAATCAGCAGCACTAGACCTTCTTCCATAAGTTTAGAGTGAATAAATCCCAGCAAAACGAAACGAGAGAAAAAACACAAGGTTCATGCGATAACAATTCGAGTCGAACTATTGGCAATAAATGAACTCGACTCCCCAAATTGGCAATCGTATTAGGCCACTGGCAAGTACAATCAGAAGTACCTTACCTTCACTGGTGTATTTGCCACCATCGTTGCTCAAATTAGAAATCGACAAAACCGACTAACCGACCGACATGGACCGAGGTTCTAACCTATACAACACATTTTTTGTTGCTTTTCCAGTTGAACCTCATGAGTGGCTCCTTGAAACACAGATGATGTGCCATTAATTCTAATCGGTCCAATTAAAACAAAATGCACGACCGTAATTTAGCGATTTTTTTTTAAATTCTAGCGATGGTTGTTGTTGTTTGGTAGTTTTTTCTGTTTTGAGTTTGAATTAACAGAAATAGGTAAGAAGCCACTCTATTGCACTTGGAAATTAAAATGCCTGCATGTGGAAGTATCCAAAGGCATGTATGCTCATTGGGAGTACCTACTTCGAAATAACGACTTTTGTTGCTACACACTGCTGTGGTGTATTGGACTTATGGGCCAATTTCGGTGTTTGCCCAGAGAGTTCTGAATTTTTCCAAATAAAACTCCAAACGAACGACCTTGGAAAATTTCGTGATGTACGAAATCAGCTACCACCAGTGAGTGGAGGAAATCTCTTAAGCATTCGAATTGGTAAAAAAAGAAATATAATTTAAATTTCCACATCGTTTGCCAGATACTATGTTATCTAATAACGAGGGGAATACAAAGGTTCGATGTCGGCGGCGGCAGCACAGTGTCAAATAATGCCGAAGGGTGTCAGAGGTCAATGATGTTGAAGTGAGAAGCGAATTTGTGCCGCGCAGTAGCAATGAATCACTGTTCCACGACTGACTGTCCGCTGTGCACCGTAGCGACCCTGAAAGATAGCGAAGTTTAACAAGTAAATACTCGTACTGGTGTAGAAATCTCTAATTTTGGGTGAAAAAAAATAAAAATAATTTTTAAATAGCAGAATGGATGTGACCTTATATATTATTTGTAGACATTTCCAACAAACTGATGACTTTTTATTCAAAGACAGATTTTTGTGAGCTTGCGTTCTGCACAATTTAGAGCAAAATAATTAATGCATGCATAATTTGGAGGCAGCTCTGTTAAGCTATTAATAAACCCGGGGATACTCTTTAAAGGTGCGTTCTAAGAGAACTTCACAAAAGTAGACAATACAGGATCGGGATTTATTTTTGTAGTTGTAGCGAAGACGAGGTCACTATTCCTATATCGGATAAGTAGCCACAGGATAAATATCACTCGAATTAACATCTCACTGTTCATCCGATCAAGACTGGGTACATCCCATGTTCCAGGTCCATTCTAGTCACATGCTTCACATCTCTTATGGTAAAACGATCAACCCTTAGCTTTTCGCATTCCCCCATATTGGGATTAAAGCTAAGCTAGGCTGGAAACCCCCATCGGTTCGCTGAATGAACCGGCAGACCAAAAGCTACAAACACATTATCAATGATAAGAGATATAATGAAATTATACATATAAACACTCATTTGTTAAAATTAGGTAGGAAATCCCTAAGCTAAAAAGTTGGTTGGTCAAACGGTAGTGCATGCGATCATATGAAAACACAAGCGTTTTCACTCAGCTGAGGACTACCAACTCCTACTCTCAACCCCCACGCCTTGACAGCCGGGTGCCTAGTACCTTAATCCAAGAAATGGGTAACCAACCCCGTTTGGCGGATTCTTGGCGGCAGTAGATGAGAGAGTGGGGGAAGAGTGCCTTCTCACTAGAGCACTTCTTCCTGTTCCAGGCGGCAGCGGACGAATTCCCTAGACGGAGTCAACGGTGGCGTCTATAGTTCCAGTTAGGTTGAACTTAGTGAATACCTTGCGCGAGCTGCTTCGACGTATTCGGATCACAGGTCGGTAAGGAATATCCAATGTTGGTCAGGACCTTGGAATAGAGATGGCGGCGGAGGAGGCCTAATGGGTCAACGGCAGCGTTCATACTCCCGTAGTGGACTACTGGCACCTAGCCCTCCAGGTTGGGGGTTGTGCCGTCGGGGTAACTTCCCTACCACGTAAAAAATCGTTGGTTCCGAAACAACCAAAGCCTCGGATAAGGATGACTCAACTGATGACGATCCCAGCAAACGAAATAAGGACAACGACCTTCGGATCTGTACGTGGAATGTTCTGTCCCTTTACAAACCAGGTGCAGCCGAACAACTAGCAGAGGCCCTAGACTGCTATAAAGCAGACATTACCGCCATCCAGGAAGTGCAATGGGATGGGCCGGGCAAAAAGACGATGAAAAACTATGACATCTACTAGGGTGATTGCTACAAAGGCAACAGGCAACGCTTATTCAGATGCGGATTTGTCATACGCGGCAGACTTAGGCAAGAAGTCTTAAGCTTCCGTCATGTGAGCGAGCGTATTATGACTATCTGGATCAAGGCTAAATTCGCTAACATAAGCCTATATGTGTTCATACCCCCACGGAAGAAAAGGACCCTGCCACCAAAGAGTGTTTCTACGAGCTCTTCGACAAAACATATGAGCAATGTCCTAAATACGACGTTAAAATCGTATTGGGTGATTTTAACGCCAAAATAGGAAAGGAGGACGTCTTTTGTCGGGCAGTCGGTAAGCATAGCCTAAACGTCACCACGTCTGATAACAGAATAAGGCTAATAGCTGTGGAGCGAAATGCCGCTATAGCAAGCACATGGTTTCCTCATCTCAATATTCATAAGCAGACATGGCGGTCCAATGATCATGTAACAATCAACCAAGTTGATCATATTGCGATCGACGCAAGACATGCCTCCAGTATTCTGGATGTCCGGGCATTCCGAGCGGCCAACATAGACTCGGATCATTACGTTATTGTAGCCAAGGTACGAATGCGGATATCCCAATCTGAGCAACAAAGAAGAATCACTATGAGAAAATTTAACGACGAAAATCTACAATCGCAAGAGACCGCCAGACTCTTCGCTGAACGCTTATCCCAAAATCTCCTAATCAACCCTATGCCACCAGCATCAAGTGCTGAAGACCAGGATAAGCGTACATTGGGAACGCTGCCAATATGCCAACTGATGTGCTGGGTCTCGCTCGCCCACCACCGCGAAACCCCTGGTTTGACGAAGAATGCCGGCAAGTGCATGCAGCAAGACAAGGGGCATACAAAGCGGCATTGCAAAGGAAGACGAGAGCTGCTTGTGAGCTCTACGAGCGAAAGAGACGGGAAGAACATCGGCTTCTCCAAAAGAAGAAGAAAGAGCATGAGAAGCGCGAGTTTGAGCATATCGAGAGTTTATGCTCCAGGAACAATGTACGGAAGTTTTACCAAAAGGTAAAAAGAACGTGTCAGAGAAGAAATACCCGTACAGAAACCTGTAGAGATGAAAACGGAAACCACGTAGTAGAATCACAGTCGGTGGTGAGAACATGGAAAACTACTTCTGCAGACTGTATAACGGCAATGACGACCAACATCCCGCTGTCAGGCAGAATGAACCATTCAACATAGACGATGATAGTCAAAATTTCCATTCACCTGATCAAAATGATGTGAGGATAGGAATATCCAAGCTGAAATCCAACAAGGCTGCTGGACCTGACGGCTTACCGGCTGAACTTTTCAAAGCAGCTGGGGATGAATTGGTAGAGTGCATACATCAACTCATCTCTAAGATTTGGTCGAGTGTTTGGAATCTCAGCATCGTTTGCCCGATCCACAAGAAAGGAGACCCCCTCAACTGTGCTAATTATAGAGACATCCGTCTCCTCAACATCGCATACAAGATCATTTCTGCGATATTGTGTGAACGCCTGAAACCTTTTATCAACAGCCTGATTGGATCCTATCAATGCGGTTTCTGGTCAGGAAGGTCCACCATCGATCAAGTCTTCATACTTCGGCATACTTCGATTCCTAATCGATACTCACCACCTCTTTATCGATTTCAAGGCCGCCCATGACAGTATCTATAGAGAAAAGCTTTATAAAGCCATGTCTAGTTTTGACATCCCTGCCAAACTTGTCCGTCTGTGCAGGATGACGATGAAGAACGCTCGCTGCTCCATCAAGGTCGGTAATGACCTCACCGAGACCTTTGATGTCAAAAAAGGTTTTAGACAAGGTGACGCGCTGTCATGTGACTTTTTTAATATTGTACTTGAACGGATTGTGCGGAACTCACAAGCCAACTCCGGAGGCGCAATCTATTACAAGTCTGTACAACTGCTTGCATACGCCGACGATATAGACATTATCGGAAGAACTCAGCGGGCTATCACCGGTGCGTTTGAGTCAGAAGCGGCCAAAATGGGTTTAGCAATAAACGAAGGAAAGACCAAGTATATGCTGTCAACAAGAAGGGACAACCAACACCGACGAATTGAAAATAACTTCACAGTGGGCAGCTATAACGTTGACCTTCGACTTTGTTTACCTTGGCTCTGCAACCAATTGCTGTTTTTTGGGCTTATAAGGCAATTCCACAGTAAAGCCCTATCTCGAACAACTAAGGGGACTCTGTTTAAGACCTTGATCATTTAATCGACATTAACGTTTTGAAAAAGGCACACCACAGATGGAAACACCTAAATAATTGCAGTACTGCTGGCCTACTATAAGCGTACTAGATCAAAAAAGCAATGGTTGCTTAATGATTTCGTACAAGTCGACCTGTTCTTAATTTTAATATTGTTGTAGTAAATTAAGCAAATTCCTTTTGTTAAATTAATATGTTAGGTTAGGTTAGGTAGGGCTATGACGTTATAATATCCCTAGGGTCTATCGCGTTCCCTAGGGAACCTTCACATCAAAAGACCTAAACCAATTCACACAAGACAATTAATCTCCTTACAGAATTTAAAGAGATCCTTGTTGTGGTTCAATGACCTCACCTCTTCCAGGTTATCAAAGAGGTATCTACCAAGATGCTTTAGCCTTATTCGTGCAATTCCTTGGCACTCAGAGAGTATATATGTTATGTCCTCTGAGGCATGTAGGTCATTGCAGTACCTACAACTTCCGTGCTAGATAATCCTAGTCTCATAGCATGCTTCCTTAGGAGCCAATGGCCAGAGAGTATTCCTATCGCTGTTCTTAGACGTGATCTTTCTAATTTTATGATCTCTCCAGATTTTCTGGGGTCCAACACAGGCCACAAGGCCTTAGACACCCTGTGACCATCTTAGATTGGCCATAGCGATGATTCTATCACGAATGATTCCTTAGATGGCGATATTCTTGCCGGATATCGATCCCATCTCAAGTAATTCCAGAGCTTTAAGTACAGCTAGAACCTCTGCTTGAAACACACTGCATGTGTCCGGAAGTCTCAGGGCCACCTGTAGGTTCGTATCTCGCGAGTATATACCTGACCCCGTGCCCTCTCTGGTCTTAGAACCATCAGTGTATATTGCAATCTCGTTATGGACAGAGACTGTCTTCCTTCGCCAGTCCTCTCTAATAGGATGCATTACTTCGTATGGTGTGTCGAAGTCTAAAGTGCCAAGAATATCGTCTGATTCGTCAGGGATTCTGGGAAAGGATTCCTTGAGAATGGAGCTATGTCCTACGTTATTAGTCTTGAAAAGACCAACGTTAGTGAGCCGAAGCACGCTGTTGCCCGCTTGGAATTTAATTTGTAGGTCTAATGGTAAAAGATAGAGAAAGATCTCGAGTGCAGCCGTAGGTGTTGTGCGTAGAGCACCCGTGATGGCAATGCAGGCTTTTCTTTCGACCAAAGCCAACATATCCTGTGTTGCTTTCGTTGCTTTCCACCACACAAGAGCCCCATACGTAAGGATGGGTCTGACTATCATTATGTATAGCCAGTGCATCATTGCAGGCTTCAGGCCCCATTTTTACACCGCGATTATCTTACAGATGAAGAGAGTATTATAAGCCTTGCGGACTCGTTCCTGTATGTTAAGTTTCCAATTGGTATCTAGCCCGTTTTTCGAGACTATTAAGAGCTGATTCCATCATTTCACTTAATGTGTCAAGGAATTTGCCCTAAACTAATACTATGCCTGTATTGCTTAGTTCTTTAAGTATCAATGACTAGAACCCAGAGGAGGGGTGAACTATTTCCGATGGTAGAGTTAATGTTTCTAGTGCCGAGTATATTACAGAGCCAATTGGCAATGATATGCTCGACATTCATGGATTCTAGTACCTGCTTTGAGTGGTGCGAATTACATAATAGCCCATCGCTCTCGTTCGGCAGACACCTTGACGCGGTGCGAGAGCTTAAGTTGCAAGAACTCACTCAACCGCGGGAGCTTTGCTCTCGGATGAGCTGACTGAAGAGTAACGTACCAAGAGGATGACCCGTTGAGAAAAGGCCTCAGTGGAGCGGGTGCAAAGTGGCACCTGCGCTTCCTAGCCCAAGGTTTCGAACCTGAAGAAGCAAGAAAGCTAACCGTGGAAAGAAGAAAAGGAGGTAACTGACAGTCCAGTAGTACAGTGATACCTAAAAAGGGGAAGGGATAAGATCTCCCTCGGAGAAACTTGATAGCAAGCGACATAAAGCTACCAGTAGCGTCAGCTCGTCGGGCCCAATCACCGTCTCAGCGGAGACGAGAAGCAGAGTAGAGCCAGGCGGCAGCTATGCAGGCATAGTGAGAAACCTGTGAGTGGCTGTGCTCCCAAAGAACTACCCGGTGGTAACGCTAAGCATAGAGGAGCAAACGGCCCCTGAGGACCTCATTATTGAAGAAGTAGCCCTAGGCTGGAAGAGCAAGCTTCAGTTTGAATGTATACACTTCAGACTGGGCTTACTACTTGTTGACTGTTGCAACGAGGACACAGCTCAATGGCTGCTGCAAGCAGCAGCAAGACTAACTGCGTGGAAGGGGTTCAAATTGACGGCGTGTTTGGGAGAAGATATCCCCAAAATTGACACCATCACCGTCTTCCTCCCATGGAGCTCTGGGCATGACCAGAAGAAGTCGCTAGACCTCATCGAAGCGCAGAACGACGGCTGAACACCCCTCTGTGGAGAGCGACCAGTAGTCGAGAAGAAGGCAAAGGAAGAGTGGTAAGCTTCCTCATTGACGACCAATCGGCAGAGACGATTGCCAAGCAGCACTACATGATGCGGTATAGATTCGGCAAAATAAATGTCTGCGGACTGCGGAACAGCTGAAACCCACGCGGGGGAGGACGGAGCACCCGTAGCAAACCAAGGATCAGGAGCTCAAGAAGAGGGAACAACAAATCCAGCTGACTCCATCAAAGTAGCAACAGCATCAGCAAAGGCCGAGGAGATCGCCCTGAGTGAGAAAGACAGTGAAAGTGTCGACATAGCTGGACTCAACATGGAAGTTCTACTCATTTCTCTAACAGAAGAGGAAGAAGAGATGGAGGTGGGCACCTGCCCCTCTCTGAATTTCCCCTAAAATGGAGCAAAAAGCTCTTACTCGTATCGCACAACTCAACCTACATCACGCGAAGGCGGCCTCGGCCTTCATCTCAAGAATGTTCATCAAACGACACCTAGGACTTGTGCTGATACAGGAACCCTATCAATTCAGGGGAAAGGTAAGAGGTTTCTCAAGCAAGAATGCACATGAGGCACCGCCTGGAAACCTAGATATTTTGAATGTAGGAACTACACCAACCTTCGTAACTAGGGTAAGGGAAGGAGTTCTAGATATTACGCTCGGCAGCCCGAGTATTAGTAACTGTATTACAGGATGGAATGTTTCTGACGAGCCGTCCATGTATGACCACAGGATCATCACTTTCAACATAGAAGGTCTCAGTATGGAGGTTACCCCGAAAAGAAACCCCCGCAAATCTGACTGGGACAGATATAGGTCTACACACGAGTGGAACCTAATAAATGTGAAAGGAAAGAAAACGGCGAGCCACTTCCTAGAACTAGAAAACAACGTGGAAGTGGTTAACAGGGCGATCAAAGCTGCATTTGAAAGCTGCTGTCCTATAAAGCTGTCCTAATAAAGCAAAGCGTGACGGAGACTGGCAAACACACACCGAGCAGTTAACAAGATACAACTTGGAAATCAGAAAAGCTAAAAGAAATAGCTTCTGAGCATTCTGTGAGACCATAGCGTCAACCCCTGCAGCGGCTAGGTTACATAAAGCACTGGCTAAGGTGAAAGCAGGCGCGCCAGGCTCACTGAAAAACCAGATGGCAGCTATACCGAAGATGAAGAGCAGAGGGCCCTTCTACTATTAGAGACACACTTCCCGGGTAGCTCAATCTACAACAGCACAGATGTACTAGGAAGACATGAAAGGCCCAGGAGAGAGGACTGGGCAATGGCGAGAGATATCTGCACGAATCAAAGGCTAAGTTGAGCTCTGAATACCTTCCAGCCGTTTAAAGCACCGGGAGAGGACGGAATATTCCCTGCCCTACTACAGCAAGGCCAAGAAATCATTATGCCACACCTCCTAGGACTATTGAGAAGCAGCGTTGCACTTGGGCATATACAAGGAATATGGAGAAGGGCAAAGGTCATATTTATTCCGAAAGTGGGAAAAAGGGACATCACTTCACCAAAATCCTTTAGACCCATTAGCTTGACCTCATTCATGGTAAAGACGCTAGAAAAGGTCATAGGTAATTACCTAAGAATGACTGTGCTGGAAAGAATACCTCCCCACTACAATCAACATGCCTACAGGGCAGGAAGATCCACCGAAACTGCGCTCTACTAGCTGACAAATTGGGTTCAGGATACACTGGAGAGCAAGGAAACAGCAGTATGCGCATTTCTAGACATCGAAGGAGCCTTCGATAACACCTCCCATGAAGCAATTAGGAGGGGTCTGGAAATAAAAGGAGTAAATCACACCACAGTAACTGGCTGTGTGAGATGATAAGCACTAGGACTGCTGAGATAGGGGTGGGACAGAAAACCATCATAATAAGCACCACTAGAGGCTGTCCACAAGGAGGGGTATTATCACCATTGATGTGGAGCCTAGTAGTAGATGAACTACTGCACAAATTGACAGATGCCGGCATTACGTGCCAGGGGTACGCCGACGATATAGTCATTGTCGCAAGAGGAAAATTTTAAGAAACGCTATGCGAAATCATTCAGAGGTGTCTACGAATCACACAGAAGTGGTGTTAAAACGGTAGAACTTAGAGTAAACCTTACCAAAACCACAGTGGTACCATTCACCAAGAAAAGACAGCTAAAGCGCATGCAACCCATCCTGTTGGAAGGGATCAGGGTTGACCCACCGAAACAGGTCAAGTATCTAGGTCTAACACTAGATAGCAAACTCCTCTGGAGAGAACATGTAGGAACTGTGGTAACCAAAGCCACCAGAGCACTTATGGTGTGCAGGAATATTTCAGGAAAGACCAGGGGTTGCAGCCAAGCCACACTGAGATGGATGTACCTGATGATAGTAAGACCCATCATCACTTACGGGGCAGTGGCATGGGTTAACAGAACTAGACTAACCACGACGAGGACATCCCTCAACAAAGTGCAAAGATTAGCCTGTATATGTATAACAGGAGCCATGCGAACCTGTCCCACAGCAGCTCTAGAAGTGATCGTAGGGATACATGCATCGCAAATAAAGAGCGAGTAACCCTATCCAAATCGGTGTCGCTTCTGGACTGGCCCAGAGATGATATGGTCAAGAAATACTGCTTTGACAAGAAATTTGACTCAAAGCTGAGCAACAAAAGAGATTGGAGCAGCGAATCCAATAAATACCAACTCAAACAACACACAATTAAATGGTACACAGACGGATCGAAAACATCTACTGGCACTGGGGCAGGAGTCTACGGGCCCAGGACTAGATACTCAGAATCACTTGGAATATTCCCCAGTATATTTCAAGCAGAAGCTCACGTGATCGAAAGATGCGCGCAATTCAACTTAGACAAGAAATATCGCGGCCAGGACATCGCGATACTATCAGACAGCCAAGCTGCTATTAAAGCACTGACATCGCATGAGATCAGATCCAAACTGGTATGGGAATGTCTCACCAGGGTCAACAAACTGGGGGAAACAAACAAAGTAACTCTCTACTGGATACGAGGACATGTAGGAGTTCAGGCGAACGAAGCAGCTGATGAACTAGCTAGAAACGGATCAGACACGCCGTTCCTTGGACCACGTTTCTGTGCGATAGGACTCCACAAAATAAGGGAAGACTTAAGGAAAGAAGAAGAGAACAAATGTGTCAAACATTGAGACGATATCCTCCAAATAAGACAGGCAAAGGAACTTCTGGGGAAATATAACCAGAAAAGAAGCAGAGCCTGTCTAAGAGTTAGTGAGAATCGGCTTCACATCTTGGCGGGCATGTTAACAGGTCACTCCAGACTTAAGGAGCACCTTAAGAGGCTGGGAATAGAGGGAGACGGACCAGCGCACTTTCTTATGGAATGCGAAGCACTGATCTAAAAAAGAAGGAATCACCATGGTGCCTTCCTCCTATCAGAAACGGATTTACCTTCGCTGGATCACCTGAAGATACTCCGGTTTGCTGTAGCAGCTGGACTGGAGGAAGTGCTCTAGACCGAGTATATCATCGGCTAGAGTCTTAGTATGCAGGGCACAATAGATCTTTTATAGGTCGCAGTGCACTTGCATCTCACATTAATATACATCTACATCTAATAGCTCATCGCAGATTCTTCCATGTAATGAGATTTTCTACATCGTTCCCTATTGACATACCAGTATACGAGTAGCCATTAGTAGTAGAATCCATTGGTGATCTACTTCCGAGAAAGTGAGCTTCAATTAACGTTTCTAAAACCTTCTTCGCTGCTGTCTGCCGAGCCGTCAGATTTTTTGATGAAACTTGGGACAGAAGTGTCCTTAGCTAGCATCTTGCAAACTCTGGAAGCTTCACTAGTATCCGCAATAGACTCACAGAATTTCTTCCACGACTTTCTTTTAGATTGCCTGGTTAAGTACTTAAACTCCCTCTTGCGCTATATATATTCATCCCATGTAGAACCGTCCCCTATTTCTTTGGCCCAGTTGTAGAAATGCCTAACCTGTTTTTCTTGGAGTTAATTTCTTTGCTTCACCACGGGGGTTGGGACCGCTTGGACTTCTTCCTTATTGGACAGGCCCTTTCAAATGCCATGTTCACAACCGCCTAAGTTGTCTACTGCCTTATCTATATCGTGAGGATCACCGTTGCGAATAGACCCATCCTTAAGATGTTTCCTTATTAACTCTGTATACCTGCCCCAGTCTGTTCTCTTAGGGTTTCTGTAGCTGTTGCTAACCCTGGGTTGGAAATTGAGATGAAAGCTTATCCATCTGTAATCGGAAAGAGATGCCTCCTCCGAAACCCTCAATTTTTGTACCGTTATGTGATCAGAACAAGAAACCAGTGTTATATTGTTCCTTACTACAAACGTTGGCGTTCCTTATTGCATATGGTGAGCTTAGTCGAAAGAATGAAATCAAAAAGACACTCACCTCTTGTGTTAGTATCACTGCTTCCCCATTGCGAGTGATACGCATTTGCATCGCAGCCCACGATAAAGAGCCAGTTGTTCTTCCTTACCAACTACTTCATCTTCTCAGATGGAATATCCGCCAGCTCGTACGGGAGATATGCAGAGTCCAGGCACACCGGTTTTCCTCCCTCTCTTTCACTGCTACTAAAACGCCGTCACTGAAATTATTCAAAAATGCCCTTCTATTGTTTTTTAATAATATACAATCCCTGATTTTACCTTCGTTGGCTTTGTAGAACAATGTATAATTCCTATTTTTGAGCCCTTGGATCTGGTTGTTGTCGCTGATCCACGGTTCCTGTACCAGTATGGCTGATACGTCATGTTTGATAATATAGTTGATCAAGCATGCCGTCGCAGCCTTAATGTGGTGCAAGTTTATCTGCATCATTTCCATCATCTTTGGGCTCCTCCTCCTCCTCAACACCCTCGGTCATGAGCTTTAACATGACCTTCCCCATGCTTTATCGCACCACCACTTTGGTCTTTTCAAGGAATGGCAGCGACTCCCTATTTAGGGCCAGCAAGAACTGCTGATCAAACTGTTTCCTAGGCACTGTCTTTAGTACCCTCCAAGTGTTGGTCTTCAACTCCCTGTTCTGCATATAGAGGAAACCAAGCAGTTTTTCCAGGTAGGTGTATTGCAGCGGAACTCAGACGCAAACTTTAGGCGGAGTGTATCTAGCCAACTCCGCCACAGTCACACACTTGAGCTGAGACCGGCTCGATACTTCCCCAACCTCCGAAATAAGCTATCTGAGGAAGTCAGCAGAGGCTTTATTCGCACAGGCAACAACCTTCCGCCTCCTTCCCATTCAGCACCGTCGAATTGAAGATTACTATCCTCTGTGGAAGACATCTTCTTCCGCAGAGCATCTTGAAACTTCTCCTCGACAATAATCTACTGGTTTATGGCCAGGCGACCGCAGGGCTTCTGCTCGTTGACAATAGCCGTGTTTTTTTGAAACCTAGCCAGCCAGTAGTTGCTAGTAAAGTAAAATTTTACACATAAAACAAATACAACAACCGGCTGGCTACTACTCTTGATGTTATCCCCAGAAAGAAATTGCTGGCCGCGAATTTCGTGATGCCTAATTTCAGGCGGCGCAAACACGAATGTTTTTTAGTTATTTGTTATTGCTGTCACTGCGAGGTTGCTTGGTTCCTAGATATATGTTCGTATAAAATCGGCTGGCTTGGGCTGGCTGGCAAATCGTTTAAATGAACGACTGGCTGGCTAAATATCAACAAGGAGCTCGTCTTCTGGGTCGTAGTTCGGGCGCGCCGAAGGTGAAGTACCAGCCTTGACCTTTTTCACCGCACTCGGTTCAACGTCATCGCCAGATCTGCTCCTTTTACTCCCCCCTACTAGCCACCGCAGATGAAGTCTCCCCTTTCTTGCCTATGCCCTCAGCTTTGCTGGGAGGCTCTACTCCACTCGTAGATGCCCCCAGTTCCACTCTATTTTAAGCCTCACCCGGCTGTGCAGCCGCTACCTTCCTAGCAGCTTCATCGGCTAAGACTACCTTAGCCCGATCAAACTGCAACCTATCCCAAGCACTTAAGGAGTTAACGGCATACCCCCGAACTGTTTAACTTTGCGCTTTGCACTCTCGACCTTACGTCGAGCATTGCGCACAAGCATCTTTTCCAGTTGGTGTGCGTTTTTCCTGCTACCCTTCCGCACGACCTCAGAGAACTAGTGCAATTAGTGAGAGTACCAGCCAACTCACATGGGCCCTACTCTAATAAAATGGGAGTGCCCGCCAACCCACTATCGCCCTTAATTACAGAAGTGAGAGTACTAGCCTGCTCATTTCCCACTGCGCTAGCGTTAGTGAGTGTACTGTCCGCAGCCTCACTGTCGCTAGCCAGTAAAACGTCCTCAAGCTCCTTCTCTAACCCAGACGTGGAAGACTGTGGGGATGACACTACTATGTCCCTGTATGTTCAGAGAATACTTCCTCAGGTATAATAAATATCCCCCTTATAATGATCTTAACGACCTTTACAATGATTTGCATATTGTATTGGTTGACTTTGAAAAGGCATTCGACAGACAACCACGAGATCTCATATGGGTGGCGCTAAGACATCGAGGGGTTCCAGAATCCTATGTACAGATGATCATGGACATGTACGAAGGAGCAAAGACAAGAGTAAGATGCCCCGCTGGATTAACCGAAGAGTTCCCAATCAAAATCGGGGTGCACCAGGGAAGCGTTTTAATTCCTTTGCTCTTTATTACAGTCCTTGATTATCCGGTTGAAGGTAAAGTGATGGACCCCAAGGTACATCAGTTATTATTTGCTGATGATGGAACCATCATAAGTGAGGATCCTACATCCCTGCAACGAGCACTTGATGTGTGGGTGGACGTTCTGGAGGGAAATGGGTATCGCATTAGTTCAAAAAAGACAGAGTACTTGTGCTGCCCGTTCTTTGATCCACCGGCCTATTCCAGACATTTACTTGAATGGAACAGTGCTTCCCAAGTGCGAAAAGTTAAAATATCTGCGATCTATGATCAATAGCAAAACAACTTGTGATGACGACGTCAATCATCGCGTAAGCGTAGGGTGGATGAAGTGGCGAGAAAATTCCGCTATCTTCTGTGACAGAAGAATGCCACCTAAGTTGAAGGAAAGGCTCTACACCGCTGTTGTGCGTCCAGCGCTCACATACGGTTCACAATGTTGGACAATGTACAAAACGTATGAGAGTAAATTAACGGCAGCTGGGATGAAGATGCTTCGCATGACAGCAGGAGTGACAAAGCTTGATGGAATAAGAAGTTCGAAGATCCGCTGAAACTTTCACATCAAGGAAACCATCGTACAAAAAATAGAGCGCGACCGGCTCAGCTGGTATTGCCACGTTCAAATAAGAGATCATTTGAACCCCGTTAAAAAGGCAATATAAATGCACGTTCCAAAGACATCGCGATGTAGGAAAGGTAGGCATATAAACGCCTGGATCAGACAAATGCGACGACATCGGCATTTCATTGGCCTCAGTAACCGAGTGATCCAAAATCGGCAGGCCTGCCTATATTTTATGAATGCATATAAAGAGTCGATGATTTTCTATATAGCAGGTGTATAGAAAGAGCTAAGTCGTCACTGTTTGGAAAGAGTTAATGGATTATCTGTAAGGCAAATACATACTCGTAAGTACAAACTGAGTTACTCAGCCTCAATTATATTGCTCATTCACTAAATATTCCGCCCATATGCAGCCTTTTTAACCGAAATGAAAGTCCAGATATATTTCCCTTCATAGCAGTATATCCAATCTGGCTAGAATTACTTACTTAGGTGGCGCATAGTCCGTTACGAGCCAGTTGCCTATTTCCTATTCGCCTATTTTCTGAGGTCAAATGGGCGAACCCCACAGGCGAACCAGTAGAAGTGCGGTGAAGTGGGAGGGTTGTGATCCCTTATTTTCGGATCATACTTACTTACATAGATGGCGCTACGGTCCGGGGTGGACCTGGGCCTCTACCAACAAATCTCTCCAGCTAGCACGATTACGAGTCAGCTGCCTCAAGTTGTGCACGCCAAGTTGGTTGAGGTGTCCCTCCACTTGTTTGCGCCACCTACCGCGAGGTCGTCCTCTACTGCTTCGTCCATCCGGGGTGGATTCGAAAACTTTCTTAGCGGGAAGGTTGGGCTCCATCCGCTCTAAATGACCCAGCCATCTTAGTCGCTGTATGTGAACTCTTCTGGCTAAGTCGATGTCCTTGTACAGGCCGTATAGTTCGGCATTGTACCTTCTCCTCCACTCACCGTCTATGCAGACGGGCCAAAGATCGCTCGAAGAACTTTTCTCTCAAAATAACCAAGGGCATCCTCATCCGGTTTTGTCAAAGCCCATGCCTCTGCGCCATGCAGCAGGACTGGGATGATTAGAATCTTATAAAGAGTTACCTTAGTATTTCGAGATAGGGCTTTGCTACTCAATTGCCGTTTTAGGCCATAGAAACAACGATTGGCAAGAGTAATTCTTCGTGTGATCTCCCTACTGATGTCATTTGCGGAGTTCACCATAGAGCCTAGGTAGACAAAATCCTTTACTACCTCAAAATTATATCTGTCTATTGTGGCGTTCTGTCCAAGACGCCGATGTTGGGTGTCCTTTTTTGTAGACAGCATATATTTTATTTTGCTTTCATTGATCGCTAGACCCATCTTTGCTGCCTCGATCTCAATACTCGCAAATGCCCCATTGACGGCCCGCTGAGTTCTTCCGATTATGTCAATGACATCGGCATAAGCGAGTAGTTGTACAGACTTGTAAAAGATTGTACCTTTCCTGACATCGAACGGTTCGGTAATGTTCTTACCGACTTTGATGGAGCAGCGAGAGTTCTCCATCGTCATTCTGCACAAACGGACGAGCTTGGCAGGGATGCCAAGACTAGACATGGCTCTGTATAGCTCGTCTCTATACACGTTATCATAGGCAACTTTGAAATCGATGAAGAGGTGGTGCGTATCGATTTTGTATTCATGGGTTTTTTCCAAGATCTGCCGTAGTGTGAATATTTGGTCAATGGTGGACTTTCCCGGCCTGAAACCGCACTGATAAGGACCTATGAGGTTGGTGACGATCGGTTTTAGGCGTTCACATAATACGGCAGACAGGATTTTATATGCGATGTTGAGGAGACTTATACCGCTGTAATTGGCGTAGTTCAGAGGGTCTCCTTTCTTCAGGATCGGGCAAACGATGCTGAGGTTCCATTCATCGGGCATACTTTCGTCCGACCAGATTTTACAGATGAGCTGGTGCATGCTCCTTACCAACTCATCTCCTCCTGCCTTGAAAAGTTCAGCGGCAAGGCCGTCGGCTCCAGCAGCTTTGTTGGATTTGAGTTTAGATATCGCTATCCTCACTGCATTCTGATCGGGTTGACGGGAATCTTGACTACCATCGTCACTGTTGAATGGCTCATTCTGCCTGACAGCGGATTATTGGTCATCATCGCCGTTTAACAGTCTGCAGAAGTGTTCCTTCCATATCCTCAGCACCGACTGCCATTCCACTACTATGTTGCCATTTTCGTCCCTGCAGGCTTCTGTTCTGGCTTTGGAACCCTGGCATGTTCTTTTTACCCTTTGGTAAAATGTTCGAACATTATTCCTGCAATAGAGTCTCTCAATCTCCTCGATCGAGCGCTTCTCATGCTCTTTTTTCTTCTTTCTGAGAAGTCGATGTTCCTCTTTTCTCCTGCGCACGTAGAGCTCGTAAGCAGCTCTAGTCCTTCTATGCAGCGCCGCTTTGTACGCCTCTTGTTTTGCTGCATATGCTTGCCGGCATTCCTCATCAAACCAGGGGTTTCGTTGTGGTGGGCGAGAGAAACCCAGTACATCAGAGGCTGCATCTCTGATGGCTTGTTGGCAACGCTGCCACTGGTCTTCCGCATTTGCTGCTGGCGGCATAGGACTTAGATTGAGATTAGAAGAAACACAATCGGCAAAGGTTCTGGCGGTCTCTTGCGATTGTAGCTTTTCGACGTCAAATTTCCTCACAGTATTTCGTTGATTTCGCTCCGTTCTGGATATCCGCATCCGTACCTTGGCTACAACTAGGTAGTGATCCGAGTCCACGTTGGCTCCTCGGAAAGTCCGGACACCCAGAATACTGGAAGAGTGCCTTTCGTCGATCGCAATGTGATCGATTTGGTTGACGATTTTTCGATCAAAGGAGAGCCATGTTCCTTGTGAATATCGAGACGTGGGAACCGCGTACTAGCTACGACAAAGTTTCGCCCCGCCGCAAAGTCGATTAGCCTGAGTCCGTTGTCGGATGTGTTGTCGTGCAGGCTGTGCTTTCCGACCACGCTACTAAAGACGTCCTCTCTTCTTAGCTTTGCGTTAAAATCACTTAGGATAATTTTAACGTCGTGGCTAGGGCATTGCTTATACGTCTTGTCCAAGAGCTGGTAGAAGTCGTCCTTTGTCGCGTCGTCCTTCTCCTCATGAGGGACGTGAACGCATATTAGGCTAATGTTGGCAAATTTAGCCTTGATACGGATAGTCATAAGGCGCTCGTTCACATGCCTGAAACTCAAGACTTCTTGCCTAAGTCTGCCTCCAATAACAAATCCGCACCCGAATAGACGCTGTCCTTTTTGTCTGTAGCAATCGCCGTAGTAGATGTCGCAGTTTTTCATACTCCTTTTGCCCGGCCCATCCCATCGCACTTCTTGGATGGCCTCCGCAAGTTGTTCGGCTGCACGTGGTTTGTAGAGGGACCTAACATTCCATGTGCAGACACGAAGATCGTTGTCCTTTTTACGTTTGCATGGGTCGTCAACAGTAAGATCATCCGTATCCGAGGCTGTTGGTTGCTTCGTAACCAAAGGTTTTTTACGTGGTAGGGAAGGTAACCCGACAGCACAACCCCCAACCTGGAGGACCAGATCCTTTTTTAGCAACCCCTAGGACAAGGGGCCGGATACACCGATGTCAGTAACCCACTTCGGGGATATGAGCGCTGCCGTTGGCCCATTAAGAGTTCATCCGTCACCATCTCTTTTTCAATACCCTGACGTAGTATTGAAAATCCTTACAGACCTCAGCTTCAAATATGTCGAAGTAGCTCCGGTAAGGTTTCCGCTGGCCTGTAGACGTCACCGTTGATTCCATCGGGCGAATTCATCCGCCGCACGTACTCCTTCTGAGGACCTCTTGTTAGACTTCTGAGACGCATATTTCAGCCGATCAGGTCAACAAGAGATGCCTCGTCCGGTTAAACATATGCGCGCTGAAGTTCACCCAGATGTGCTTACGCAGGTCCGAGTGTTCAGCTACCCATATATCGTCAGACTCAGCATACGCTCATCGTTAGTTCACTATCAGATAGCTATCCAGCGGGCACCAAGGGGAGGTGATGATGCGATTTTGCCCTTTTTTCGGATCATAACCTCGCTGATAAAAGGAAGAAGAAGAACGACCTTTACGATGACAACTTAAAGCTAAAATTGAGGATTTTTCATAGACATTTGTACGTAATTAAATTTTCAGTCACAACCCATAAGTGGCGCTTGCATTGTTGAAACCAAAAACTTTACATTCTTGGTATATGTATTAACGAAAACCTCTGTTATCAGATCAGATATTTGAGTCACTAAGAATGTTGCGAAATGTCTAAGTTTCCTAAAACGTTGCAGGAAATAAGAGGGGGTGAACCTCTGATTTGGATATAATACACGAATATCGCGAATTCTATAGATTTGCGGTATAGAAAATACGTTCAGCCGAAATGAACGAAATTAAAAACTCCGAGTACTCAGTTATAATGAAACTCGGACATAAGGGACGCATTAGCATATCTTAAAGGTTCGTTATATATGGTACATATGATTTGAACTGCACCTGCACGTGAGTTCTTATCTTATACTACTTACTTATTTACTTAAATCTTTGAACACCTCGAGGGGCATAGGGCGTCAACAACGCCCATCTTGTTCGAAATTGTGAAACGCGGTTTGAGCTGCCCCCAACTTATGCCCAAAGAACTTGATTCCTCCTCGACTGTCCTGTGCCAGGTTTTTTTTTTTTATAATTTGCGCGTGCCAAAGGGATTTTTAATACCCTTAAACTGGTTGTCAGGGCTCAGGCGGTTTGCCCTAGGGCATCCCGCTGTTCTGCCTGCTTGGGTATGCGGATACCACCGCAATGGAGTTGTCTTCGCGCCGTAGGGTGTGTCCAATCCACTGCAACTTCCACCTTCGCACAGTAGTGTCTGTAGGTTCTTGGCCCGTTCTCAGATAAAGTTGTACGTTGGAGATACGATTGGGCCAAAATATTCTCCATATGATTCTTCGACATTTATTTACGAAGGTAAATCCACCTTCCAGGTACTGCACCGATATTTTTTTATTTTTATTTATTTTACAGTAAGTTTATATATATAACACAGTAAGAATTCACTTATAAATCTGTGAAAGATAAACAATATTGCGCTTAAGCTTTAATTTTGAATTTATATTTTAATTTTAGAGAGATTATTTATTTAAAGTGAACGTAAGTTAAATTAAATACCAAAATACCATACAGCAGTACTGATTCAACGTAAGAGCGGAACAGTCGCAGATTGGTTCTTAAGAGGAAAGCATTACTTCTGCAGACTTTCGGAAGCATTCCGAACGCAGCTTTTGCCTTCCCGATTCTGCTGGACTCATCCACTTCAGTGTAACCGCGGTTAGCCGAGACCACAGTTTCTAAGTATAGAAAGTTGTCTACTATCTCGACTACCTGCTCGACAATGTTGAGTTGAGCGCGGGTATTAGAAGTGTTCAGGGTTTTTGTTTTGGCTGTGATTACCTTAAGCCCCACGTAACCAAATTATAAAGAAACCCTCAACAAAATCCATTGGAATACTTTTGAATTTGAATTCGGGGTTGACAAAGGTGAGTTAAATTTTGAAAACCTCTCCGCCGTCAAAATTATTTTTTTTTATATACAAGGTTACCCAAAATGTATCACCCTATCGGAAGATGCTATAACTTTTGCAAATGGCGGCAACCGTCAGCTTTGTGTTAATATTTGTGAAGTAAACAGATGACAAGCCACAGAACGCTATACCCTTCAAGACCGCGAAATACTCGAGGCTACTTTTTTACGGAATAATTCGTCAGTGATTTTGGCGCAACGTGAATTTCGGCGCCATCTGAACAAAAACGTAAACAAGCAAAATTTGCGGTTACTGAGGCCAATGAAATGTCGATGTCGTCGCACTTGTGTGATCCAGTCGTTTATAGGCCTCATTCTCCTGCCTCGCGATGTCTTTGGAACGTTAAATGATATTGCCGTTTTAACAGGGTTCAAATGATTTCTTCTTGAACGTGGCAATACCAGCTGAGCCGGTTGCGCTCTATCTTTCATACGATGGCTTCCTTGACGTGAAGGTTTCCACGGATCTTCGAACTTCTTATTCGATCCTGCTGTCATGCGAAGCATCTTCATCTCAGTTGCAGTTAATTTACTCTCATACTTTTTGTACATCGTCCAACATCGTGAACCGTATGTGAGCGCTGGATGCACAACTACAGTGTAGACCCTTCCTTTGATGTCTTCATCACAGGTTGCTTTGCTATTGATCATATATCACAGCTATTTCAAATCTTCGCACTTGGGAAGCACTGTTCCATTCAAATAAATGTCTGGAATAGGGCTGAGTAGATCAGAGAACGGGCAGCAGAAGTACTCTGTCTTTTGTGAACTAATGCGATATCCATTTCCATCCAAAACCTCCACCCACACATCAAGAGCTTATTGCAGGGATCTAGGATCCTCTCTTATGATGGCTCCATCGTCGGCAAAGAATAATTGATGTACCTTGGCGTCCGTTACTTTACTTTCAAGCAGATAGTCAAGGACTGTAATAAAGAGCAAAGGACTTAAAAGCGGGGCATCTTACTTTAGTCTTTGCTCTTTCATATACATATTCCATGATGATCTGATCATCTTTCTGGAACCCCTCGATGTCTTAGCGCCACCCATATCAGATCTCGTGGTGCCAATGTTGTAAATTGCATCAAAGCTACATATGCCCATTTTGCACATAGTCCCAAGCGACAAGGCCAGTTCAAAGACTTTCAAGAACATTTGAATTGTCAGGGGCATAAATTATTGCGGCATGTAACAACACATTGGCTGTCGTAATAAATAGAGTGTTAGAACAATGGAGTTCCTTGTTTCACTATTTTACATTAGCAACATTTGAGGACGAAAATGAAAAGCTTATTTACGATACATTTATTAAATAAATAAGTAACAAATTTATTAATCGCAATATATAAAAATTTTATTAAGCCTCAATATTTAAATATAGATACCGATTTTAAAAATTATTTTTACCATTTACAATCGGTAAATTGCTATACCAGTATGCAATTTGAAGTATGCCTACAATCATCTAAAATAAAATCAAGCTTAATAGATATTGTAAAGTCAAATGCAATAAAATTTTATATTGAATTATGCAAGCAGCTACATCAAAGATTTGATTTTAAAAAACTCTAAGACACAAATAGTTAGATACTTAGACCCTTGGCTAATTATATGCTAAATTTCCGTTGACTTCCCCACAGCAGTGCTTGCGCTGAACGAAAGATTTCTGAATTAAACATAATAAAAGACGATCTGAGAAATCGGCTAAGTTCAGAAACTGTGGACTCAATTTTACTGGCTAAAGAGCTATTAAAAGGTGAGGCAATATTTGATCCTTCTGAGGAGTTGGCAGGGTTTTGTTTAAATAAAATTTCTCGATTGTAAATACATTCAAATTAAGTAAAAATGTTTGCTCCTCTTATTAGTATTCTCCTTTTATTTAATATAAGAGATACCTACTTCTCTGTGCAATTGAATATGTACTAAATTAGCTTTTATTTTCTTATTTAATTTTTTTGTTTTATCAATGAATTCCTACTATTATTTATTCAATGTTATAGATTTGTGATAACAAAAAAGCTTCTCAAATCGCCGTTCGGATACGGCACTAAACTGTAGGTCCCTTCCATTCGTGTGAAAAATATAACGCACACAACATGAGTGGTTGCGAGAAGCTAGGCCCTGGCACTCAAAGAGCTGTTGCGCCAAATATTTATTTTTTTTTATTTTATAGATTTGTGATTTATAAATGAATTTATTATTTTTCTTTTATGTTAATTTTGTTATGTTAATGGCTTTTCTTATGTTATTTGTTATTTAATGTTTAAACTGAATGCTATGTGTAATAACGCAAAAATGAAGAAAATTAACAAAACATTTTCTTATGCTACATTTTTTTTTAAAATGCTACATTTTTATTGTCAGTATGCTACATTGCTCTGGATAGAAGTGGCAACGCTACTGCGTCAGTTCTGTCTGCCCGTCTGTGTATGTACACATGTTTGAGTGCATCCTAAACGGCTAAACGAATTTGCTTCTAACTTCATATCTTGGTTTGTTGGGTTAGAATTTGAAACAAAGTCGGCGTTTTAGAAATTTTATATTATAATACATCCTAAACATTTGAAAGAAACACCATCAGTGCCAGAAGGTGCGACCTAGTCGCGTTTCTTATTAATTTTAATACTAGATCTTTATACACATCATTAAGTCTTTTCGTACTTACAACTTGAAACGTTTTTTCAGAGGAATTTAATTTTTCAATTTGTATCGTGGGAACATCGACCGTCACCAAGGCAACCAATATTGCTTCCTTATCAGTGTTTGCATACTCGTCGCATTAAGTTCAAAGTAAATGTAACAGTCAATTCGTGCAGCGCAAATCATTTTAAGTTAAATGAACTTGTTAAACATTCACTCAGCTGCGTTGAAAATTGGTAAATAAATATTTTGCTCATTTGTCACCAATAATGGGTTCGAAGAAGTTCAATATTTTTCCAAAAGCTAAGATCTGGTCGTATCCCTTATCGGAAATTGTTTCGTAGAGGAATGCTTTCCTTTAGAACATAATTCAGTAAAATGTAATATCTCTCAGACAACAGTACTTTCATACAAATTGTAGAATTTTGGTTATCGGTTTCTATAGATGAGAATTTTGCTTACAAGGCGTATGTACATAGGTTCCTTACCTCCTTAAGCTTTAGACTTTCATAAATTTTAATGCAAAAATTATGAACTGAGCCTTTGCGGGTAGAGTCAATTGTTTGTATCTCTTATAACTGCCTTTTTGTTTGACGTAGAAAGTCGAAAGTTAATCGACTGACCGTAGCTTTTTTCTTTTATCAGGATTATGAAAATGCACTTTGAAGAAAATAGTTGAATAACATTTTGTTACCAGGGGTTCTGTACTTGCAAACTATGGCAATCCCATTTCTCTCGCTCTATTTCTCCTTCTGTTTTCTATCATACATATGTATGTATATCGATGAAAAGGTTTCGAGTACAATCCGAAAATATTATATTTCCTTTGAATTTATAATTAAAAATTTCCGCTCGCAGTAGACAAATGTTAAAACGAATGTGAATATATTCGTAGAGGTATATTCGAAAATACTTAACTTACAAAAATTATTTCAAGAAGCATCTAAAAGATTAGTGGGATTTCGATATTTCTAACAAATTGTTATAATACTTTATCAACCACACTGGAGATATATGTAGATACACATAGATCACAATTATTTGGAGCAATATCTTCTCTGAAAGAAATTCCATCAGAATAGTTCCAATAATTCAGAAGGTATTGGAGAAACTGAACGGCAGAACGGTTTGCGTCCTGTGTGCTAACAAACTCGTAGGGGAACCCGTGGCATAACAGGCCCTAGGGGTATAATGGGCCCCCTCCGTATTTCTCCGTTAAGCAAAGTGATAACACTGAAAGTAAATCTGTCCGCTTTAATTTATCGGTGGCTATTGGGGGAAAAGTGACACGTATGCTGTGTTTTGGCTAGGAGAAGATTTTTCATTGAGTTGAAGTTATTTTCATCTGAAATAAAGTGTATTTTTTTTCAAACAAAGGGCAATTTCAAATAGGATTTTAACTATTGAATATCAAAGTAAGTAAATAAAGTTTGTATAAATCCATTTACTTCTCTTTTTCGGTTAGGTTAAACAATTTTTTTATAGATTTTCGGTAGGATAGGGTAAGGGGCATGATTCGTACATGCCACCAATGTTTATTTTCCCTCGGAAAAGAATGATGTAGCAAGGGTCAGTGGTGTGGTCATGCTGTGTTTCCCACCACACTGCACTCATCGGTTGCAACCCTTGGATGTTACTTTTATTAAGCCCCTGAGTTCATATTATGGAGATGAAGTAGAGAAAGGGCTTAGACAACACCTTGGAAGAACAGTTCCCCACTATCAGGTAGGACAGTTGTTCGGTAAAGCCTATTTAAGAGCTGCCACAATGTTAGTGGCCATAAACGGCATTCAAAAGACTGGAATATGGCCGGTTAATCCAAATGTATTCAAAGACGATGACTTTTTGCCATACCAAACCACGGACATGCCAATGTTAATCTGAGACCATTGAATCCGTTGATATCATCCCCAGAGCCCGTTTTGAAAAATGACCATGCGCAAACGTCATCAACTTCTTTCCAAAAGTTTTCTCCATCTCATATTGTAGCTGTTCCCAAAGGACCAGCAAAAAAAAGAGTTTCTAAGCGCCAGGGAAAGACTGCTATAATCACAAGCCCTCCTTACAAAGTACAGCTTAAGGCTGAATCCACCAAGTCCAAGCCCCCCACTTTGAAAAAGAAAAAAGCCAACACAAAAAAGAAAGTGACCAGGAAGGAAGAATCTGCATCAGAAAGCGAGGAGGACGAGGAATGTCTATATTGTGGGTACTTATTCTCCCAGTCTACAGAAGGATGGGTTTCCTGCAGATCCTGTGGTAAGTGGGCGCATTGTTCTTGTGCTGGAGAGGATGACGTTGACGATGAATCCAGTCACATTTGCTCGCGCTGTAGCCCAGCTTAGCTTTGTGCCCATCATGCCCCACATATGCCCATGTGCCCCAGCACCGGGGTATAATGAGCAAATTCCATATTTTTTTAAAATTAATTTAACATATTGAATTATTTATTTTTATTTATTTTTCTTTTCCATATTGATGTATTAACCAATTTTTTTTCTAATAAAATTGTTTTGGAGATAATAGACACATTTTTTCAGCTGTTATTTTAAAAAAAATCCTTAAGGGGGACGTTATGCCCCGGCTTCCCCTACTTCACGATTTTTTTTATTTGAAATGCAGTAACTTTTTACTTCAAGTTTTTTTCGTACTTCAAGTTTTAAGATTTTCAGTCCGCCATAGGTTATTCGCGTTCAAGTTTGAAGAAAAATCTACCTGTGTCAACAAGTGGGATTTTCTGCAGTCTTCACAGAGTCGTTGTGGGGCATCTCCTAAATATCTCCACCAAGTTTCTTCTTGTTATTTTTGGTGTGTAACATAGCAAAGATACCATCGCAAGAGACCGCCAGAACCTTTGCCGATCGAGTTTCTTTTAATCTTAAACTAAGTTCTAAGCAGGACAGGGCAGGGCAATATAGTAGTAGAATCGCAGTCGGAGCTGAGGATATGGAAGGAACACTTCTGCAGACATTTAAACGGCGACGATGACCAATATTCCGCTGTCAGGCAGAATGAGCCATTAAACAGTGACGATGACAGTCAAGATTCCCGTCAACCCGATTAGAATGAAGTGAGGATAGCGATATCTAAACTTAAATCCAATAAAACTGCTGGAGCTGACGGACTTGCCGCCGAACTTTTCAAGGCAGGAGAAGATGAGCTGATAAGAAGCATGCACCAGCTCATCTGTAAAATCTGGTTGGGCGAAAATATGCCCGATGAATGGAACCTCAGCATCGTTTGCCCGATCCTGAAGAAAGGAGACCCTCTGAACTACGCCAACTACAGCGGTATAAGTCTCCTCAACATCGCATATAAGTTAATGCTGCCGTATTATGTGAACACCTAAAGGCGATCGTCAACAACCTGATAGGTCCTTATCAGTGCGGTCTCAGGCCGGGAAAGTACACAATTGACCAAATATTTCGATCACTCAGTGGAGAGATCAAACGAAGAATTACTCTTGCCAATCATTGTTTCTATTGGCTAAGAAGGCAATTGAGTAACAAATCCCTATCTCGAACTACTATGGTAACTCTTTATAAGACACTAATTCTCCCAGTCCTGCTCTATGGCGCATAGGCATGGACTTTGCCAAAACCAGATAAGGATGCCATGGTTATTTTAAGAGAAAAGTTCTTCGAGCGATCTTTGGTCCCGTCTGCTTAGACGGTGAGTAGAGGAAAAGGTACAGTGTCGAACTATGCGGCCTTTACCATTACATCGACTTAGCCAGAAGAGTTCACATACAGCGACTAAGATGGCTGGGTCATATAAAGCGGATGGAGCCAAGCGTTTCCGCCAAGAAAGTTTTCGAATTCACCGCGGATGGACAGCGCAGTAGAGGACGACCTGGCGGTAGGTAGGGTACCTCAGCCAACTTGGCGTGCGTAGTTGGACGCAGCTGGCTCGTAACCGTGCTGGCTGGAGAGGTTTGTTGGATGAGGCCCAGGTCCACCCCGGACTGCAGTGCCACGTAAGTAAGTAAGTAACATAGCAAAAAAAAGTATTTCGGCACCTTCTAATGGCCTTGGAAGTCATATTACTACGTAATAAATTAACTAAATCTCGAATGCTCCAATAGACGTGGGTGTATCGGTCATGGTTGAAATATTACCAGGCATCGGAGTCTGAATCTCAGAAAGAGAAGAATGCCGAAGTGCTCTCACTTGAATTTTGAAAAAAGTGGAAGATTGGACAAAAAAATGTGGTAGATGTACGTATAAAGAAAAGTTTGCTACTCATAGCTATCATAACATTGACATTGGTACAAACCCCTTCATTGTAGATGTGTTAGATTGATAAGGAGCTTACAGTACCAGCACTCACCACATCAGAACCGAGGATCTGCCACCTGATACGATCAAAGGCCGGACACTCACAGAGATAATGCTCCGCGGTGTCATCGCTCTCTCCAGAAGCGTCGCAGATTATAGTGTCACTCAAGCCCAGCACATTAAAGTGCTTGGTGAAAGCAAAGTGGCCTATCAAGACGCCAATAAGTTGTATACAGTCTTTTCTGCTGAGAGACAGTAAGAATGCGGCAGATTTCTTACAGACGTCCGGGAGCATACGTTTAGTCAACCTCCATCCTGGAAAGTCATGCCACACACAATTATTGTGCTCGTGAGAGACCCAAGCGTCAATGAAAGCCTTAACCGAGGACGCAGGGAGACCCAACGCCGGTTTGGGACCTGAACACATGCTTCCGTCGAGGCAAGTGCCCCTACCCGTAGCTTAGCCTTGCTGAGTAATTTAGGTGCAACAGCATAAGCATCCGCCAGATTTTGTGCGCAGATAACGCCACCGGTAAGAGTGTGCCCAGCAGAACAGCGCGCACCAGATGCGCACACGCTTCCACCAAGGAGAACAGGCAGAACTTGTTTCGTCAGATTGGACCTATTCGAGCCGACTGAAAAGGAGCCAGCGTTAGGCCTGAGGGATTTATCGGCTCCAGTTGGAGTACTTTCTGCCCACCTAGGCTTCGTGTCGCTACTGAAGGATGATTGCTTTCGGCGCTTGCGCCCGCAGCTGACTCTGCAGCCTCTTTGCACCGCGCTATCGCCGCCTTCCTTCTTCTCCTTTTCAGATGACTCTTAGTCAGGAGCTTATCGGAGTGCGCCGCTTCACGAGTTCGTTCAGCCTTATTGGTTTGCCGAGTCATACCGTCACCGAATTAAAAGCCGCTTTTACTCAGTGACCAAAATGTTAGGCCCTTTCGGAAAATGCATTTTGTTTAAAAAAATATATATATTTTGATAATATTGTTGATATTTTTTACCATTTTTCGACCAGCTTGGCTTGGTTTACACCGGTGTAGAAACTCCGTTTTATTTACTGTTTTCAATAGGAACTATCAAAAATGTTACTATGTCTCTGTGAAGTATTGTTTTGTAGTAAAATTATGATATATTGTACGAATGGGATCGGTGACTGTAATTTATCGCTATGAAAAAAATATGTGGAAGTAGTAGAATGCATTAGAATATTTAGTTATTGATTTTTTTTAATGAATTTGAAATCCATATATCTGTGGCCAAACCGCCTAAGATTTTCACAGATTCTCAGAAAACAAGTTTAAAGTTTTCGTTTTTTTTCTGTTTTTCCCGAAAACTCTTGGGAATTCGGAATTTTAGTCTTGTTCCTTTTCCTATAACTCGGTAAGGACAACAGGTAATAAGGTACAAATTTGGTAGCATCTTACGGCGTCCTTAACTTAATTTTGTCCTAACTCGACTTGAGCGGTTTTACCTTGTGGCCACAGATGTGTACAATATACATACATACAAAGGATAGGTAGGTACCTATTATTGGTTGGTATTGTAGAAAAAAAACAGAAAAATACTTACGCATACAAAGTTGTGGGTATACATACATACGTACATATCTACATTAATTTAAAAATATGAAACAAATTCAAAAGCACATTACTCAGTGTGACATTCTTCACATTTCGTTTGCGTAAGGCTGCACAGCCAAACAGGTACCTTGCACTTGATGCATACTTTCCTAGAAGGCCTTTTTCTTTTTTCCTAGCACATTAAGCATTGCCTTTTTTGAGTGAGACGACCAGATGATTCGATTCATCAAATCACCCGGTACGAACGAAACATTCTGCGGTTCTCGTAGCTTTTGAACTGAGATATGTAGTATGCATTCTACAACACTTCTTGTTGGAAAATGCTGATTTTCTTCTGGGTCGGAATCTAAATTCTGCACTATTCTATGAAAATATTTTTTCTGTTCTTCGTATGAGAGTCTGTTGTGAATATTGAGAACGCAATGTATGAAGAATAACCTTTCTAAGTATGCAATTCAATAATTGGGCAATCGAAAGTAATTTATATCCTTATTTTCCATCTTGGATTTTCACTCAAAATATGTATACTAACGAAAGCACTTTTTTTCAGAATGACAACTAGATCAAAAAATAACGGTAAAAACCACTACTTACGGTTTTAAATTAAAACCCAACAAACTAATTAGGTACCAACAAATATAGCAAAATTAATTTTTGGAAAAATAAAAATCCCATACAAAACATAAAGAGTTATGTTTCTATACCCGGGTGTTTGTCGTCAATATTAAGAGTTTTTGATTCCCGACAAAGTAGATGGGGATAGTATTATTTAGAATACATCAAAACGATCAAGGATACGACAAACGATTTAGTTCCGGCCGTTTGACTTTCGAAGTTGCATCATTGATATACAATCACCACGACCCATTAAGACATTTCGTATTTTAGCCATTTGTAAGACTGTATGGATAAGCTTCAGTTGCTTGCAACCTGGATATAAATGTAACTTTGTATGTTGTCAAAGGCACATTGTACGTAGTCAAATTCACTAGGTGTGTAACCCAATGTGATGGTGATGTTATTTATCAACGATTCCTAAATTACACAAATTAAATAAAATGTAGTACATTACATATGTTATAAAAAAATTATCTCATTTTTTTTTTGATTTACCGACATTCATGTCATGGATCAAATCATACATGCTACACCGTCAAAACAAAGCCCGTTTTAGATGAACAGTATAGGACCTTGTTATAGCAACAATGGGCGTCCTCCATGACAGCCATCTGTAACAATTGATTTTTATCCTTGCAATTAGCCTAAGCGATGATATATAGGTAACATTTTTTAAACGTATATCATCTGCCGCTGAATCTCGCCTTCTGCAAGATGATCTGAATAGTTTATCCATCTGGTGTCAATAAATATCATTCCATTACCTACCCCCGCAAGCGTCTCTCGTCACCACCTAGGGTCTATTGCATTCATGATGAGAGTGTACCCTCAGTCACAATAGCACGCGATTTGGGCCCTGTCTGTGATAGTGAACTCAACTTTCGATCAAACATCGACAATCTCATAAGTAGAGCCAACTCAGTACTGGGCTTTGTGAAACGCTGGTCAAAAGAGTTCTCTGACCCATACATAACAAAATTTATCTAGGTACCTCAAATTCGTTAAACTGCTTCTCGAGTATTCCACCCAAGTATTGTCTCCGCATTATGCTTTCTATACCATAAAAATTGAGGCTATGTGGTTTGCCTTGGGCTGATAACTTCAACCTACCACCCCATGTCGATCGTCTTTGAATAATTAATCTTTATTCATTGGCAAAACGTCGCTCAGGATGTCGCCAAAATACTTTTGATTCTTTAGGTGTTATATCGCAACATTGATTGTTCCGCCCTGTTTCAAGCGATTTCTTTAAATATTTGTTTTCAACTGCTTGTTCTTCAAGCATCCAATTGGTAAATATACGGAGCTGGTCTGTAGGCTTCAGTTCCCGTGTCAATTGAATTTTGTAGACGTGTTAAATTCTTTGAGTGGTGCTGTAAGGAAGGTTCACTTGCTGTGCATGACAGCGTATTGAAGTTGTCAGGGCCTGGGCTACACTTTCTTTCACACAGCAATACTTTCGGTCAAACGGCCTGAACGACGACATAGGTATTCTCACTTTTTCCACCAACCCATTTACTCAAAATATCTGCACCAAACGGCTTATTGCCGTCTCAGATGTCAGGTTATTTTGACAGAAAAAATCGCTTCTGCAGAACCACCATGTTCATTAAATGCGCCGATCATTTTAACGCATTTTTCAACTGCATATCGCTCCGTCATTTGCTAAAGCATATGGTATAGATGACAGTTGTCTCAATAAAAACCAAAAAAATATAAGAATCTCTGAAATAATCGCTGACAAATATCTGCGTTACCATTGAATCACCATTAAGATTTCGTAGCGGGGGACCAGTATTTAAAAAAAACACACATACACAAACGCTTGGACTTTTAATTTCAACAACACAAGGTGCTGCAAATGACATACTTCAGGGCCAGAATAGGACATACGAGTAAGTAACTTAAATTCCAGAAGACATACTCAATACTTCTTTCGTGCAGCTACTTTATCTAGCGCAATTTAGTTGGTTGTAGAGGTCGTATTAAGACACCTATTTAATTATTCGAATTAAAAAATATAACTGTTAATATTTTTCCATTATTTTAATGAACCGTAATCATAAAAATTGGTCAATTAATATCACTTTTACGACCTCCAACATAATTTAACTTTTGTCACTATTCGTACGTTCTTCTTGCCCAAGCTATTCAGGTCAACTTGGTTAAGCAGCCCGACCACCTCTCGATTTGCTACCCCATAAATTCATCCAATGAGGTCCATTAAATTGGAGCTTACCACACAACCCGCACACAGTAGTCGACTGGTAAATGGAAATTAGTATTAATTACGTTACAGCGAACGTACCATGTCCAGTCAGCACCCCCCATGTTCTACACCTGGCCGAGGCACGCTCTCAAGGATTCATATCGTTCTCTCAGTTCAACCGCCTAAATACCAATGAGGGTCAAATTGGAAAATTTCATTAGCTAATTGAGTTCGTAGTACATGTAACATTAAAGACATAAAGTAAAAAAAAAACATCTAAAATGGATAACAATGGGACACAACACGGGGCTCACGTAACTTCTTCACCACCGTCGCTCCACTTGAATCCATGAGAAATGCTTTTCACACTGAGTAGCGATTTCGATCATAGTTGGTGGTGTTGTTAAAAAAAGAACGGCGGAATAGTAAATAAAAGAAAACCTTTTTGGCTAGTCATTGGGTTGGATGGATGAGTCTCTATAATATTATACGAGTATATACATGTACGTATACATTCATTAATAGATATCGAAAAGGATACATAGAATTCTACTTATGAACAAAATGACCTAAGGTCACGCAATGTAAGCTTAAGGAGGAGAGGAGGGTAGTATGTACCTACGTGTTTATCAGATTTCTTGGAAGGGATTTTTTTCGGCAGATTACTCCTCCACGTGGGAGGACCGGCAATGATATTTCGAAAATTTCGAAAAATTGACTTGGAGGTCTCTTTGCTGCGTAACTATCTATAATAAAATAATAATAATTTAAGAAATAGTGGGAAAGTAAGCAATCAATCCAGATGGCAGCGGACGAATTCCTTAGATGGAGTCAATGGTAGTGTCTACATTTCTAGCTAGGCTGAACTTAGTGAACACCTTGCGCGAGCTGCTTCGACATCTTGGGATCACAGGTCGGTAAGGAATTTCCAAGGTTAGTCAGGACCTTGAAATAGAGCTGGTGGTGGAAGCACCCTTAATAACCCAACGGCAGCGTTCACACCCCCATAGAGAACTACAGGCACCGGTGTACCCGGCCCCGCAGGGTTGTGCCGTCAGGCCGTAGGAGTAACTTCCCTACAACGTCAAAAAAAACACTGGTTAAGAAACAACCACAAGCTTCGGATAAGGACGATTTAACTGATGAGTGATGACGATCCCAGCAAACGAAATAAGGACAACGACTTTCGGATCTGTTCGTGGAATGTCGTGACGCCTTACAGACCACGTGCAGCCGAACAATAAGCGGAGGCCCTAGAACGCTATAAAGTGAAAGCCGAGCAAAAAGATAATGAAAAACTGTGACATATACTACGGTGATTACTACAGAGAACACAAACAGGGCTCATTTGGATGCGAATATGCTATACGCGGCAGACTTAGGGAAGAGGTTTTAAGCTTCCGACACGTGAGCGACTGTATTATGACTATCCGGATCAAGCCTATATTCGCTAACATAAGCCAGATACGTACTCATGTCCCCACGGCACAAAAGTACCCTGCCACTAAGAATTGTTTCTACGAGCTCCTCGACAAAACATACGAGCAGTGCTCTAAATACAACCTTAAAATCGTATTGGGCGATATTAACGCTAAAATAAGCAGAATGAACCATTCAACATATACGATGATTGTCAAAATTTCCGACCACCTGACCAAAGCGAAGTGAAGATAGAAATATCTAAGCTGAAGTCCAACAAGGCTGCTGGACCTGACGGCTTACCGGTCGAACTTGTCAAGGCAGCTGGTGATTAACTGGTATAAAGCATACACCAATTCATCCCTAAGATTAGATCAGACGAATGTATGCCTGATGAATGGAATCTTAGCACCACTTGCCCGATCCACCAGAACGCAGACGCCCTCAACTGCGCTAATTATAGAGGGATCAGACTGCTGCTCCATCAAGGCCGGCAATAGCCTTACCGAGACCTCTCGGTGTCAAAAATATTTTAGACAGGATGACGCGCTGTCATGTGAATTCTTTAATATTTTATTTGAACGGATTGTGCAGAACTCACAAGCCAACACCAGAGGCATAATCTATGAAAAGTCTGTACAACTCCGTGCATGTACAACTCCGTGGCTACAATATTGACAATGAAGAACTCAACGGACTGTCACCGGTGCGTTTACAAGCATTGAAGCAGCTTGTTTAGCGATAAACAAGGGCAAAACCAAGTATATAGTTTTATAGTTTATTCTTTAGAAACAAAACCACATTTATATTTAGTTTCAAACTACTAATTTTATTATTAATTATTTAATAATCACAGGCTTACAAAGCCAACTCCAAAACTCAACTAAGTATTTTGCTAACAACAAGATCTAGGAGCTATACTTACGATCTAAGCTTTCGATCTAGACTTACGACCTAAGAGAACTCTCCAACTTTATCTTCTCAAGAAGATAATGTTGGAGAGAGTAAATTAGCTCAGGAGAAGTTCTCTTGCACGCTTGATGTTTGATGCTACGACTTCGAGGTAGTATGGGACTTTGTCTACCTTGACTCTGCTATTAATTCTGACAATGGTACCAGCGATGTTCGTGAGTGAATCTTCGAAGGCATTAAGATCAAACAAGATCCACCGACGTGGACAGCAACTGCACAAACAGACCGTTTTTTGCATATTTCAGCAAGCAACAAAAATTAAAAAGTGGAAATGAAATATACGATCAAAAACTACTGCACAAATGTTGTTTCAAATCTCTGAGGACTTGCAAAATTCAACGAATTACGTCAAACTTTTACAAAACTAGACAGATATTCCAGTCATTCCAGAAATTTAAATAAATCGATATACATTTTCTCTCACTTATTTAAGAACAATTGGTTTCTCAAAAAAAACATTGCATTATTCTGGCACAAAAAGTGTTATTGTATTCATACAATACTTACAAAGCCTTGCAAAATCTGATTGTTACCACTTCGAATGTCAAACAAAAGAGTTTACAAGATATGGGTATAATTTCCTCAACTTTAAAAAAAAGGACAAGTGCTCAAGTATAGAAGAAATGGTTCGAATTTGAGGGTTGTATGTGAAAGGTGTATTCCTGTTGCAACTTTTTAAAAAGTGATTTATAAGTTGCAATAAATGGCTCCCACCAGAATCCATAGATCCGACCTCCGAAGAGGGTGGATTTTCCAGTGAAGCTGTTCTGTCACCACATATGATGTAATTTAGAAGTAGTTAAAACAAAGTCAGCAACAGAAAAGCGTCCGAACCTAACAGTAATGACTCAAGTTGGAACATTGGATAGTACTGTTAGCGTTAGTTCACAAGATTTTATACCTCACGTCTTTTCCATAATTTATGCGAAACTTGTAGGTTAGGTTAGGCTATGTTGGCTGTCCACACGGGAGTGTAGACACATTTAGACCAGCGAAGGTCCTTTGTGATACCAGGATCAAACCATTAGGCCACTCAGGGACTAACAAAACCAACCGGAGCTTTTGACAAAGCGATGGATGCTCATGACGTCCAAGGACGCCAGATCGCAGAGGTCGTCAAGGAAGGGGGACCCTAGATGGAGCATTCTTTTATGTGACAGGGCTGGACATGTGCATAGGAGGTGAAGGATGGTTTCCTCCTCCTCCTCGTCCCTACAGCTTCTGCAGAAGTCATTGGAGAAGAGGCCAAGTCTTTTGGCGTGCTGGCCTATAAGACAGTGTCCAGTGAGAACACCGACAACGCAGCTGATTTGTGTACGCTTTAACTTGATCAGATCGGCACTACGTTTTTGATCCAGCTTAGGCCAGATCTGTCTCGAAATGTGACACGTTGAGCCGTTTCCCCATAAAAGGTTGGTCGCGCTAATAGCGTTCAGCTTTAGTAGATACTTACATGTAGCGAGGGGCATACCCAGGGCTTGCCTTTCAGGCAAAATCCTTAGAGTGGTACCCTGTCTGGCGAGGTCGTCAGCCCTGCAGTTACCTGGAATGTCTCTATGGCCCGGCACCCAGCATAGGTGAATGTTGAACTGCTCTGTCATCTCCATAAGAGATAGACGACAGTTTAAGGCAGCCTTAGAAGTGAAGGAGAACGATTCCAGGGACTTGATTGCCGCTTGGCTGTCAGTGAAAATGCTAATATCCCTGACAGATAATACATTACATTTCAGCCAGGACAGAGCTTCTTTAATCGCCATGATTTCCGCCTGGAAAACGCTACAATGATCGGGGAGGCGGAAAGAGATGCTCAGATTGAGCTGTTCAGAGAAAACACCACAACCCACCCCACCTTCCGTCTTAGATCCATCTGTAAAGAAGTGAACCGAACTAGCATCGACAGGGGGGGAGGTGTCCCATACATCCCGGTTAGGGATGCTCGTACTGAAGTTACGGTCAAATCTCAGTTTCGGCGGGGTGTAGTCCGTGTTTTCGTGTTTGAAGTTGAGAAGATCAAGGATCGAGGAGTGGCCAAAGCGATAGCTAGACCACTGAGAGGAGGCTTTCAAGCGGATGGCCGCACAGGCTGCCATCTGTTTGCCGAAAATATCTAAGGGTAGCAGGTTGAACAAGATGTCCAGTGCCGCGGAGGGAGTAGTTCTAAGTGCACCACTGATGCAGATGCATGCAGATCTTTGCACCTTAGCTAGTTGAGTGAGGTGGACAGCCCTTTCAAGAGCAGGCCACCATACGATCACGCCATATAGTAGTATAGGCCTGATAACGGACACGTATAGCCAATGGGTGATTTGAGGTTTAATACCCCAGCTCCTACCTATAGCCTTTTTACAGGAATAGAGAGCTACATTAGCCTTCTTGACGCGCTCTAGTAGATTGGCCTTCCAGTTTAATTTCCTATCCAAAATAAGACCCAAATATTTTGCGTTTTCAGAGAAGGTGAGACTGGTGCCATTTATCAAGGGAGGGTCTATGAGGGGAACTTTATATTTCCTCGTGAAGAGAACGAGTTCCGTTTTATGGGGGTTAACCCCCAATCCACAATTGGAGGCCCATTTGGTGAGCCGAAGGAGAGCATATTGGAGGATATCCCTGAGAGTGTCCGGGTGTTTACCGGAGGAAGCAATAGCAATGTCATCAGCATAGGCGATCACTCTACAACCTGACGTATCCAGGTCCAACAGTAGTTCATTAACTACCAGGTTCCACAGAAGAGGTGATAAGACTCCACCTTGAGGTGTACCGCAGCGAGCAATTCTTCTGGCCGATGCTCCGCCCAGCTGCGTGTTAATAATCCTGCATGTAAGCAATTGATTGATCAACACTCCGAGCGAGGTATCCACTTTCAGATTTACAAGTGCGTCGGTAATCGCCTTTGGTTTGACATTGTTAAAAGCTCCCTCAATGTCAAGGAAAGCCACCATGGTGTATTCTTTGATGCTCAATGATTTTTCGATGATGCGCACAAGCGAATGTAAGGCAGTCTCAACCGATTTGCCTTTGCAGTACGCATGTTGGGACGGCGAGAGCAGAGCTGGGCTAATACTTTGCCGAAGATGGATATCTATTAGCCTTTCTAACGTTTTGAGCAGAAAGGACGATAGACTGATAGGTCGGAGATCCTTTGGTTCCACGTGCGAGCTCTTTCCTGCCTTAGGTATGAATATGATTTCAACCTCGGTCCATAGTTTGGGAATATAGACCAGATTTAGACAGCCCGACAAGATGACTTTGAGCCATGGAAGCACAATGTCCTCGCATTGCTGAATTTCAGCTGGAATAACACCGTCAGGTCCTGGGGACTTGAAGGGTTTGAAACTGTGCATGGCCCAACGGATCTTTTCTGTAGTTATCAAGACTAGCGAGTTGCTGCAAGGTTGAGGGGGGGGGATTTCCCTCTCGCGATATAGCAACAGGGGAGCTACCAGGAAAGTGGGTATCCAGTAAGATGTCAATGGATTCCTCCGCAGAGGAGGTCCAGTAACCATCCGGATGCAAAAGGAAGCTGGGTGTAGCAGGGCTTTTAGAGAGGATTTTCCGCAACCTGGAAGCTTCCGAGGACTCTTCAATGCTGTCGCAGAAAAGTCTCCAGGAGCGTCGTTGCTCCTTCCTCAGTGAGATTTTGTATTTTCTGAGAGACAGTTTATAGGAGTCCCAGTCGGCCGTCTCACGGGAGCTTTTAGCAGTATTAAAAAGGAGCCTACTGTCTTTCCTAAGAGTACTGAGATTTGCATTCCACCAGGGAGGTTTCATTCTACCTCGGGGTTTGCGGAGTGGGCAGGCCTCGGCCATGGCACCATTTAGTGCCGATGTTAGGGTGTTGACTAAATCGTCGAGGTCTTCAGTGCAAGAAGGTTCAGTAGGCAGATGGGAGGGAATAAGCGTTAATAAACGTTTCCTATAGAGGGACCAGTTGGTTTTTCTATAATTTCTAAAAGCCTTCTGGTCAGGCAGATAGTCATCAAGACTAAATTGGAGGTAACGGTGGTCTGAAAAAGAGTGCTCATCAGAGACTCTCCAGTCCTTAACCAAGTTATATAAATGATCGGAGACAAGAGTGATGTCCAGGACTTCTTGTCGGTTTCGAGTAATGAAGGTCGGTTTGGACCCCCTGTTACAGATTAGGAGTTTAGTACTAAGGATAAAGTCAAAAAGTTGCTCACCTCTTACATTTATGTCGGAACTGCCCCAGATTGAGTGATGGGCATTCGCATCACAGCCAATGATGAGACCAGTGTTTCGGCTCTCTGCTACAGCAATCAAGCTCCCCAAGATGTCCGGGGGGAGTGGGCCCGCAAGATCGTGACCTAAATAAGCCGATACCAACCAGTAATTTCTTGATCGCAATTCCAGGTTGGTAGCGACTATGTCTTGATTGCTGAAATTAGAGAGTAAATGAATGTTTAGATGGGTCTTCGCAAGGATACAGGATCTCGGTTTACCTTCTTTTCTTGCGTAGATTAATATGTAGTTTGGAGTCTTGAGTCCACAAACCCGGTTTCCAACAACCCATGCTTCCTGGATCAAGACTAAGTCTTCCCCGTATTTGCTGAGCCGGAGAATCAGGGAGGCCGAAGCCGTGATGGAGTGATGCAGGTTAATCTGTAGGATCCGCAGCATTGGGGCTACTTCTCGCTACAGATACCATAACCACGGTATTATTGGCTTCCTCTGAATCTGATGACAGAAGGTCATCCTCGAGAGAGAGGCCACATGGGTCACTGTCCAGGAGTGATGGAGAGGGAGAGGGAGGACCAGAGAAGTCCAGTTTCAAAAGAGGGTCAACCATCTCGGTGTCTGTCGACGAGGAGTCAACCCCCGAAAAAGATGGAACGACGCAAGGGAGCGAGGGAAGGGGCTCGGAAGGAGAGGTATTCTTAGCTGGTGCAGAAGAGACTGCAACCTGCTTGGGAGGTACTTTCTCGAGCTCCTTCTCGTCACATTTGTAGACTTTCAGGGTGATGGAGCTGAAACCATAATTTACTACCCCTTTAGAAGATGCCAGGGGGGCCAGAGACTCTTCATTGATGACAATGATCACACTTCTGACGTCTCCTCTCGGCTCGTCCACTTTGGCAATCTTCCAATTATGGGTAGGAAGGGAGCTGTTGTTAGCCTTCAGAATATCCAGGATAATTTTAGGATCAGAGGGTTCAGCCGGAATGGTAGCACGTGTTCTTGGTCGGTTAGGAATCTGGTCCTTTTCTACGACCTCCAACTGTGCACCTGGCCAAACCTGTCCTAATCTGGAGACAGCAAGTTTATAGAGATCCTTCGATCTTTGGTCAGCGCAGGCAACGAGTTTGACATGCCCTTGATGCCAGCCACCATCCCTGCAGGAAACATCAGGGCCGGGATGGTCACGTAGGATTTGGAGACAGTTGGTGGCGAGTTTAATCTCCACCTTCCTCCACTTATCCGCCGTAATGCTGCCATCCGGATCGCTATGGTCAACGACCGCAATCTCCAAGTGTGCCTTAAGCACTTGGTTGAAGGGCTTGGTAGTAGCGATGGACTGTACTACCTTGGTCTTTTTGGCAAGGGTGGGAGACTCATCTTGAGACCTCTGGCGTTTGGACGGCAAGTCCTTGCTGGATGAGTCAGGGGGGAGCTGGACACGTTTGAGTGCCCAGCTTAGAGAAGTCTTATGCTTCTGGGTCCTGTCCTGTTCAGGAATTACCTGTATGCGGCGAATTAGCTTATAAGCTAGCCGGCGATCTTGGTAGGAGATCTTGGGGAGAGCGACATTCGGCAAGCTCGAAGCCGAGCCATCCGTCGCCGCCGAAAGAGATTTGAGAAGGGGATGTGGATCCTTCGAAGTGGAGGGCACAGCACGCTGTAAGCTCGAGGCCGAACAGTATGCTGTCCCTGAAGGGGCAGAGATGTTAAGGGGTTTGCCCCCTCGCGTTTCATGGTCTGGCTTTACGATGGGACCAGGTGTTGACACCACTGTCCTATCCGCCAGTGTACCAGACGCGCGTTCAGCAATCCTGGGGGCGTCAACCTGCTTGCAACTGCTTGCAACGCTAGTGCTAGGCCTCAGGGCCAATGCGCTAGAAGGTATTGCCACAGCAGAGCTTGCGGGTATGCTTCCCAGGAGGCTGGAAGACGGTTTTTTAAGAGGACCGTCCTCTTTCTTTGTCTTTTTTATATTTTTTATGTTTTGTATGTTTTTGTTTTTATTGTTCATAATTGGACCCACGAGTGGCGGAGAATGGGAGGTCGACCTGCACAGAGATCCGCATTGTGCAGGCAAGGCAGGCTAATCCGGAGGTCGCCAGGTATCCGGATACTCCGTTAGCGACTGGACTATTATTTAAAGTGGGCCCCCAGCCAGGCTGATCCTCGGCACGGGTCGTATTACACCTTGATCCGGCCCACTGGAGAGGAGAGAGGGAGGGAAAGGATATGACGGGGAGGGATTAGGACGACTACAGCTTGGCTTCTTGTCTCATCTGGGGAAATACCCGAGAATCCTTGACCATTACTAGGCCCCTACACCACGGCGAGGTGTGTAGTCATGTAGGGGTGCGAAACTTGTAAAACCAAGCAAAATAAAAAAAAAAAAAAAAAAAAAAAAACTAGCAAAATAGAAACTAGTTGCACATTGAGACTAATATTTGTAACACGTGCACTTCAACAAGAATATGAAAGAAATGCTTAAGATTCTTACTTGGAATGCATTCGGACTTGACGAATTAGAAATATTTAGACGAGGAAAATATACTGATATATGTTTGAAATGGCAGGAGACGGCTCATCTTTATTTATAAAAGAATGTATTAAACACTCGGTGGGAATAAAGATTGCATTGGAAGCAATGCGTAAGCACGGTACGCCTAAGAAATGGACAGTTTTCTTTTAACTTTTTATATACACATGCACCTACAGTATGAATGCACCTACTACATGAATTGCCCACTGCGATGTAAACTTGAAGAAAGTGATTTCACAAATATCTCCAACTTCCTTAGATCAAATTTTATTATTGGTGCTGACTTCAACGCGAAACACACCTTCCGAGGTTCAAGATACGTCTCCCAAAAAGATAAAATGCTTTATAATACAGGCATATAATACAGGCATATAATACAGTTGTGACTTTCAGTCGACGATTAAGCCAACATACTGGCATACTGATAGAAATAAGATATCAGATCTGATCAAATTAAAAGTTGAAGAAAGCTTTGAACTCTCTTCTGATCATTCTCCAACTATTATGATGATAAGTGAAGCTTTGATGAAAAAGTAGGATCAGCTAGATTAACGAGGGTGAAACCTTATTGGGATGGCTCCAACAAAGCCATTGAAGCAAGTATTGATCTAAGCGTATTACTCAAAACACCATATGAACTTGAAATGGAAGTTAATAGCTTCGTTGAAATCTTATACGGTGGCGCGTGGAAAAATACTTCCAAACAAAAGAAAACGCTGGCTAGTTACGTCCTAACATATCTACCGGAAATAAAAGAGCTAATCAAGGAGAAGAGAAGAGCCCATAGAAAATGCCATCGAAGTCGGGTTCCGCAACATACTCGTAAGGCACATCTAAACCGTTTGTGCAACTCGATAAAGATAAAAGATGAAAAAAAATATTGAAAATCGTGGAACGCGAACTTACTTTGAAAGTTTAACGGCAAAAAAAGATTACAATTATTCGCTTTGGAAGGGAATGAAGGGTATTAAAAAACCTAAAATCCAAGGCACACCTATCAAGAAAAATTACGACGAATGAGCCAGGGATCACAATGAGGAAGCACAAATGTTTGCCAACAATCTGGAAACAACTTTTAAACCGTTTGATGGACAAGCGCTTATTCTAAATATAAACGCGTCGGATATAGACAATAGCATAATAAGAAATGCAAAGCTAACCGAACTGAGGCATGAAATAAGAAAATTGAAGCCTAAAAAAGCTCCTGGATACGACCTCATCACGGGAGAGGTTCTCAAAGTACTGCCCAGAAAATGTTTAGTTAAGCTTCTCTTCATTATAAATGCCGCGCTAAGACTAGAATATGTTCGCAGTCAATGGAAAGTCGCGAAGGTCATAATGGAAACCAAGGAAACCACTGAACGGAAAAACGTCTTATAGACCAATTGCGCTTCTTTCAATTATGTCTAAAGTACTTGTATTTGAGAGAATTTTGCTTAGGCGAAAATAGCCGGTCATAGAAGAAAAACGTCTCATACCGGGTCAATTTGTATTCAGAAGCATTCTACAGTTGACCAAGTACATAATTGAAAAACGTTTTGAAGTAAAAAACATTTGTTCAAACGTATTCCTTGACATCTTTCAAGCCTTTGACAAGCATGAAGGCTTAAAGTTCAAATTACGGCAAGTTCTGCTCAAATCCTTATATAATATTTTGAATACTTGCGAGTATCTCACGAAAAGACTAATCGGCCTCATACTCGTACACGGAAATAAATATTTAGATTTTAAAGAGATAATTGCTGGGGTGCCGCAAGGAAGCGTCCCGGGTCCACTTCTGTATCAACTATATTCTCGTGATATATCGGAAGTAGATGGAACTACATAAGCTACATTTGCTGAAGGCACTGCTATCTTGGCAGTAGGTAAAACGATCGAAGGGACTACCGAAAAATTTCAAGAAACATTGGACAGAGTAAATGAATACAACAATAGCACTGTATGAAACTAAATCCGTCTATGAACATTTTTATTATAAAAAAATTAAAAATTTGCCGATTTTTTCAAACTTGGTTCGAATTCCGTTTGCAAACGAGGCTAAATATCTTGGAATGACGCTCGATGTAGAGCTGAAATGAAAGTTGGACGTAAAGAAAAAAACACAGTGTTCGAAAATAATAATACAGGGAAATGTATTGGTTACTTGAAAAATATTCCAAGCTTTATATTAAGAACAACCTGCTCTTAAACAAGCAAGTGCTAAAGCCAGTGTGATCATATGGTATCTGGGCTTGTACCAAAATATGTAAGTAATACAAATATTTTACAAATTTTTGAAAACAATGTGGTAAGGGGAAATGTAAGTGCGCCGTAGTATATCAGAAGCAGCGATATCCACGGAGATCTCGGCATTCAAACAATCGAAGACTAAATCGAAAACTACGCGAGAAAGCATAAATGTCGACTTGTTGTGTTGAAACACAACATTACTGCGCCGTCTACAAAGAATTAAACATTTAGACTAAGCGCGATAGTGAGTAACCGCGTCTAGACTGCGAAGCTTGCAGGATCTTCTAATGGGAAGGTACCTGCCAAACGTCCTTATTTCGTGAAAGAAAAACTACAATACTTAATAAATCAAAAACTTAGTTGTAGTAAAATAAGCCAGATTGTTTTGAAGACAGGTTTTTTAGTGGGTAAAATTCCGCATTGCTATGAACACGCGCGACGGTCCTCATAGTGCCTCTTGAATTTTTTCACTTAACCTCGAAAAAATAAAAAAATCCTGTTGCAACTTCCATGTATTAAGAGTAGAAGATTCATCGATAACCTACAGCACCGTAGAAATTAGAAGACCTTATACACTGCGATAATTGTAGGAGTATAAGTCTCCTATACATCACGCATGAGACATTATCTCCTGTATTGTGTGACCGCTCAAAGCTATTTGTCACCAACCTGATTGGTCCCTATCAGCTCACCCGGAAATTAAGCTATTCCATCAAAATCGGTAATAGCATCACCCTCCATACGATTTTTTTAAACATTGTTCTTGAATAATGAAATTCACAAGCCAACACAAGCCACACTACGCATATGGCGAGAGAGCGTGAAGTTACTTCTGATTTCGTAAGCATTGAGGCAAAGCTGACAAAAAATGACAATCTCAACCGACAGTATGTCGCAATAGGCGTCTATAACTTTGAGGTAATTGGAGACATCGTTTACCTATATTTCGCTGTAAGCTTGGGCGATATCAGCAGCGCCGAAATCAAGCGATAAATTAATCTAGCCAATCGCAGGAATAACTAGGGTAACTAGGGAATTTATCATCCTAGTTCTGCTATATGGCGCAGAGGTATTTACTTAACTTATTAAGAGCGAATGACAAAGGAAAAATGAAGGAAAGTTTGCTTAAACCTTTATTTTTTCTATCTTCAAGAAGGGAAACTATAAAAGAATATTTTTTATGAATTGTGTGACCAAGATACTAGTGGGAACTATGTATGGTAGGCTAGCACAATAAGTTAAGAAACACAACATTTTAAACGAATACCAAGCAGGATTTCGAGGAAATTATTCCACCATAGATAATATATATACAATTTATGCAGCATTATTAAAATCAAAAAATATCAAAAAACAAGAAAGTAGGTACACTCATTTTTTTTTTTCAAAGAATCACGGCGCTCCTTGGCAACATAAAACTAGTATGGGGAGAATTGAAACAATCAACTCTACAAGCTACAAAGGCTTCTAAATCAACAAGACTCTCCAGGTGACAGAGAAATCTATGTGAACGGAGCAATTCAACTTACGAGTAATAGGCAAATTGCTGTAGAAAGCTTCGCAGACCTAAATCGAAAAGATATTAATGAAAACTAAGGTGCTGATGGACCGAACATCGCTGCAGAAGAGATGATTGATTTATTTCAGTAACTTAAGCTTTCTGAAAAAACTGCAACTACACAGCAAGATAAAATGACTGCAACCAACCTGGCCAGGATTTTCACTATGAGTGACGAATTGGTGGAAGAGGTTTCCGGAATTGATCCCGACGAAAGACGGTCGAACAAGTTTTGCGGCAGCATAAGGGCATTTGTGAAACCTTACAGAGTAGTTCATTTAGAAAAATCTAAAAACAAGAAGCAGTTGGTTTTAACTGATTTTTTTAAACGATATGCAAATTAATTTTTTTTTACGTAATTATAATTGTTTTTAACTTTGTACTTTTTTCATTTGAATGCGAGCTTTTAGTTTTTTGAGTTTTCTGTATTGCGGGGTTCACATTAAACGATTTGCTTGATCGATTTGTGGGCACCGGGCGTAAGTGGTTAGTGTGTCGGATTACAACGCATGAGGTTCCAAGTTCGAATCCCAGAAAACACCAAAAAGTTTTTTCACGGTCCCACCTCTCGCGAGCGTCTGAAAAACATCCGAGAGTATTGTTGTCACGAAAAAGCTTCTCAAATCGCCGTTTGGATTCGGCACTAAACTGTAGGTCCCTTCCATTTGTGTGAAAAATATAACGCACACAACATGAGTGGTAGCGAGAAGCTAGGCCTTGACACTTAAAGAGCTGTTGCGCCTGTTTAATGTTTATTTATTTGTTCATTTTTGATCGATTTGCTTGACGACCGACCAAATCGTACAATTTCATCAAGCAAGTCATCTAATTTGTAGTACGGTTTTTCAATTTTTTTCAACTTTTTGCTTTGCTTGACAGACATATCGTTCAATATGAATGCTTGTCGTACAACTTCAGTGCATTTTTTATGTTTGTTTCTGATTTCGATGAGAAAACATCGAAGCGTAATGTAAAAATATGGTGTCGAGAGCAGACAAATGGTTTTGGCAGGAGTTTTTTTTAACTAGGTTAGGTTAGGTTGGCTTTCTCGTGCAGACATACTTTGACCAGTGAAGGTCCTTTGTAATGCCATGGATCTACCATAAGACTACTCAGAGACTTATCAAATCAACCAGAGCTTTTGATAAAGCGACGGATGCTCATGACGCATAGGGATGCGAAATAGTCGTGGCCATCAATTAAGGGGGCCCCTAGATAGAGTATTCTTTTGCGCGATAGAGCTGAACATGTGCATAGGAGGTGAACGAGATGCTCAAGTCAAGCTTCGGAGAAAACACCACAACCCGGTCTTAGAACCATCTGTGAAGAAGTGAACCGAACTGCCATCAGCTGGAGGAGAGTTGTCCCATTAATCCCGTTCAGGGGATGAATGGGACAACATATAGCCTTTCTACAGGAATAGGGAGCTGCATTTTCTTTCCTTATGCTATCTGGTAAATTAGCTTCTAGTTCAATTTCCTGTCCAAAATAAGACAGTAAGTATTTTGCGTTTTCAGTAAAGGTGAAACTGGTGCCATTTATCATAGAAGGGCCTATGGAGAACTTTATATTTCCTAGGGCAACGAGTTTGGTTTTATAAGAGTTATCCCCAATCCACATTTAAAGGCTCATCTGGTGAGCCGATAGAGAGCATATTGGAGGATTACGAGTAACTTGAGAGTTTCTGGGTGTTTGCCAGAGGCTTACTTACTTACTTAGGTGGCGCTACAGTTCGGGGTGAACCTGGGCCTCAACCAACAAGCCTCTCCATTTAGCTCGGTCCTTAGCTAATTGCCTCCAGTTGCGCACTCCAAGTTGGTCGAGGTCCCCTTGAACTTGTGCGCGACACCTACGGCGATGATTGCCTCTACTGCGTCGTCCCTCGGGGTTAGATTCGAAGACTCTGCGGGCCGGAGCGTTGGTGTCCATTCGCTTTACATGTCCTAGCCATCTCAGACGTCCAATACGCAGTTTTTTGACTAGGTCGATGTCGCTGTACAGCTCGTATAGTTCGTGATTGAATCTTCTCCTCCAAAACCCGTCAACGCAAACGGGACCGAAAATCTTACGAAGAATTTTTCTTTCGAAGCGACCAAGGATATCTTCATCCTCTTTTAATAAAGTCCATGTTTCAGCGCCGTAAAGCAGGACTGGGATGATCACGGTCTTATATAGAGTCTCATTAGTAGTTCGAGATAGGGCTTTACTGTTGAATTGCCTTAAAAGCCCAAAAAAACAGCGATTGGCAAGAGTTATTCTTTGATTGATTTCTGCACTGATTTTGTTTGTTGAATTTATAGCAGAGCCAAGGTAGACAAAGTCCCTTACTACCTCGAAGTTATAGCTGCCCACGGTGACGTTTTGTCCAATTCGTCGGTGTTGGTTTTCCCTTCTTGTTGACAGCATATACTTGGTTTTGCCCTCGCTAAACCCATTTTGGCCGCTTCCGCCTCAATGCTTGCAAAAGCACCGGTGACAGCTCGCTGAGTTCTTCCGATAATGTCTATATCGTCGGCGTATGCAAGCAGTTGTACAGACTTGTAATAGATTGTGCCTCCGATGTTGGCTTGTGAGTTCCGCACAATCCGTTCAAGTATAATATTGAAGAAGTCATATGACAGCGCGTCACCTAGTCTAAAACCTTTTTTGACATCAAAGGTCTCGGTGAGGTCATTACCGACCTTGATGGAGCAGCGAGCGTTCTCCATCGTCAGCCTGCACAGACGGACAAGTTTGGCAGGGATGTCAAAACTAGACATGGCTCTATAAAGCTCTTCTCTATAGATGCTGTCATAGGCGGCCTTGAAATCGATAAAGAGGTGGTGAGTATCGATTTAGAATTCTTGGGTTTTCTCCATCTTGTATGCGATGTTGACTAAGTCACTCGTCTGACTAAGTATTAGAAATGAGTTGGTGTATGCACTCTACCAATTCATCCCCTGCTGCCTTGAAGAGTTCGGCCGGTAAGCCGTCAGGAGCAGCCTTGTTGGATTCTAGCTTGGATATTGCTATCCTCACTTCGTTTTGGTCAGGTGGACGGAAATTTTGACTATCATCGTCTATGTTGAATGGTTCATTCTGCCTGACAGCGGGATGTTGGTCTTCGTCGCCGTTATACAGTCTGCAGAAGTAGTTTTTCCATATTCTCAGCACCGACTGTGATTCTACTACGAGGTTTCCATTTTCATCTCTACAGGTTTCTGTACGGGTATTACTTCTCTGACACGTTCTTTTTACTTTTTGGTAAAACTTCCGTACATTGTTCCTGGAGTATAAGCTCTCGATATTCTCAAACGCGCTTCTTATACTCTTTCTTCCTCTTTTGGAGAAGCCGATGTTCTTCCCGTCTCTTTTGGTCGTAGAGCTCATGAGCAGCTCTCGTCTTCCTTTGCAGCGCGGCTTTGTATGAGTCTTTTTTTGCTGCATTCACTCGCCGGCATTCTTCGTCAAACCAGGGGTTTCGCGGTAGTGGGCGAGCGAGACCCAGCACATCAGTCACAACGTTTCTGATGGCATGTTGGCAGCGTTGCCACTGGTCTTCGGTACTTGATGCTGGCGGCATAGGGGTGATTGAGAGATTTTGGGATACGCGTTCAGCGAAGAGCCTGGCGGTCTCTTGCGATTGCAGCTTTTCGACGTTAAATTTTCTCACAGTAATTCTTCTTTGTTGCTCAGATTGGGATATCCGCATTCGTACCTTGGCTACAACAAGGTAATGATCCGAGTCTATGTTGGCCGCTCGGAATGCCCGGACATCCAGAATACTGGAAGCATGCCTTGCGTCGATCACAATATGATCAATTTGGTTAATCGTTACATGATCATTAGACCCCCATGTCTGCTTATGAATATCGAGATGAGGAAACCCTGTGCTTGCTATGGTGACATTTCGCTCCACAGCGAAATCAATTAGCCTTAGTCCGTTATCAGACGTGGTGTCGTGTAGGCTATGCTTGCCGGCTGCCCTGCCAAAGACGTCCTGCTTTCCTATTTTGGCGTTAAAATCGCCCAATACGATTTTAACGCCGTATTTATGACATTGCTCGTATGTTTTGTCGAGGAGCTCGTAGAAACATTCTTTGGTGGCAGGGTCCTTTTCTTCCGTGGGGGCATGAACACATATTAGGCTTATGTTAGCGAATTTAGCCTTGATCCGGATAGTCATAATACGCTCGCTAACGCGTCGGAAGCTTAAGACTTCTTGCCTAAGTCTGCCGCGTATGACAAATCCGCATCCGAATAAGCGTTGCCTGTTGCCTCTGTAGCAATCACCGTAGTAGATGTCACAGTTTTTCATCCTCTTTTTGTCCGGCCCATCCCATCGCATTTCCTGAATGGCGGTAATATCTGCTTTACAGCAGTCTAGGGCCTCTGCTAGTTGTTCGGCTGCACGTGGTCTGTAAAGGGACAGAACATTCTACGTACAGATCCGAAGGTCGTTGTCCTTATTCTGTTTGCTGGGGTCGTCATTAGCTGAGTCATCCTTATCCGAGGCTTTTGGTTGTTTCGAAACCATGAGTTTTTTATGTGGTAGGAAAGTTACCCCGACGGCACAACCCCCAACCTGGAGGGCCAGTTCCTTAATTATTCCCCTAGGACGAGGGGCCGGGTACACCGGTGCCAGTAGTCCACTACGGGAGTATGAGCGCTGCCGTTGGCCCATTAAGGGCTCCTCCGCCACCATCTCTATTCCAATGTCCTGACCAAACATTGGAAATTCCTTAGCGACCTGTGATCCGTATACGTCGAAGCAGCTCGCGCAAGGTATTCACTAAGTTCAACCTAACTGGGACTATAGACGCCACCGTTGGCTCCGTCTAGGGAATTCGTCCGCTGCCGCCTGGAACAGGAAGAAGTGCTCTAGTGAAAAAGCACTCTTCCCCCCCTCTTTCATCTGCTGCCGCCAAGAATCCGCCAAACGGGGTTGGTTACCCATTTCTTGAATTAAGGTACTAGGCACCCGGCTGTCACCGCGTGGAGGTTGAGAGTAGGAGTTGGTAGGCTTCAGCTGAGTGAAAACGCTTGCGTTTTCATATGATCGCATGCACTACCGTTTGAGAACCAAGGCCAGAGGCAGTAGCAATGTAATTTTTTTTAAGTATACCGGCAATTTCCTCAAGTGTGTATTTTGTCTTTTTATATGAATTCATATTTTTGTTAATAGTTCCTCATACGTTACCGCGTCCATCCTTAAGTAATTCCGAAAATCGTCAGGCGAATTTTCTTCCAATTCGCTCAACAGGTTTACGGATGAAAATGTACGTAGCTATATTCCTTTTTTTATCCTTTAACCCACATTCGTTTTTTTTTTCTTTTCTCTTATTTTCCTTAATTCCCAATATCTCGTCGATAACAAGAGCCGCAACTAAAACATCCGCCGCCATGCTCACAGTTCGAAATCTATATCAGAAATGAAGTCTATCAAGCATGTAGTACAATTCGAACGCTAAGCAATATGTAATCGGGAAGCAAATCGATCAAGCAAATCGAAAAATGTGAAGCCCGCTTATTCCTTCTTTTTTTTTGCCGAAATAAATGTGTTAAATACTACAGTGCTTTGCAAATTAATTGGGACAAACATTTTTTAACCGTAATTTTAAGTACGTTATGATTTTTGCCTTATTTTTGAAAATCTTGGTAAGTGCTTCATAAATTAATTGTAACTAATATTCCTTTTGCCTGTTCTGAAGGTAAGGCACATTTTTTGTAGATTTGAAAAAGGGTTGGTGTTATTAAGGAAAATGTATTATTTGATATTAGATTTGTCAAAATCGCGTCATAGGAATCTGGACGTGGATATATCTATGGAGAAAAAATAATTACCTACTTTACATGGGCACACTGGAAATGGCATAAAGGAGATTTCAGTTGATGTCGCAGTTGGAAAATCAAGTGTTTCCAAGATGATTGCGTTGCACAAGTCTACAGGTTCAATTGCAATGAGTCGTAAGGGCCATTGCGGCCGAAAACGCAAGACCATGGCTCATGACGACAAAGTATTGATCCGAAACAGCGTGATAAATCCTGGAAAGACAAGTGGTGTCGGCTGGTATACAGGTGGATTCGTCTACTGTTCGACGGCGTCTTCTTGAAGTGGGTCGTATGGCAAGAATGCTACTAAAGAAGCAACTTCTGACTGACCGTATGAGGAAAAAAAAAGACTGCCATGGCCGAAGAAACATAGAAATTGGACTACAAAGGATAAAAAAAAAAAGTATTTTTTTTTTCGGCCGAGAGCCACTACAAGATCTAGGGATACAGGGTAAGTGTCGTGCGAAGAAGTGAAAATAAAAAACTCCGACCTGGTCATATTGTCCAAGCCCCTAAGCACCTAGCCAAAGTTATGTTTTGAGATTTAATCACCTCTGAGGGTCCTGGAGGTTTGAAGCCCATCGAAGGCATGATGAAAAGCACCAAATATGTAGACGTCTTAACCCATACGCTCCTGCCTACCATTCGAAGGAGACTACCGATCGAAAATGCCATTTTCCAACAAGATCTTGCGCCATGCCACACGTCAAAAAAAAATGAAGCAATTCTTTACGGAGAATAATATAAACGTTCTGGAATGACCTGGCAACTCTCCTGACCTCAATCCGATTGAGAATCTGTGGGCCATTATTAAAGCGAGGCTCAGGAACAAGGATTGCACAACCAAAAATACGCTGATTTCAGCAATTACTGAGGTATGGTTCCATGACGAAGAAATCAAAAATAGATAGATAGATAAATAAATTTTATTAAACAAATTATAAATTGAAATACAAATTTATACAAAAAATGGACATTGGCTATTGCCGTCAGCCAATAATTGAAATCAATCAGCCATTTTTGAAATTAAAAATATTTGCAGAACATTAATATCTTCAATTCCCAACAGGGTAGAAGACCTCAATAATGCAAAAAGGAGGGCATATTAATTGTTAAAACTAAATTTTAATCAACATATCTTGAAATAAGTCAAAATATCGCTAAAAATCAGCTTGTCCTAATTAATTTGCACAGCACTGTAGCTACAACGTTTTAAAATTCCTACAGTTTTTTATATTTCCTATTTTCAGGAATGCAACCCCTTATTATACATAACGTTCTTACTTCGTTTTGCGCGGTTTTGCTTTGCGCCAAACTTTTCATTTCCCTAACCCACGCGCAAATCGAGATTTGAGTATTTGTATATGGTATATATGGATTCTTTGCAGATTTTAAAATGGCATCGATCGAAAGGCTCTCTTCTATAAACTTAGCAATAAGAGGATATCAACAAAATTTTTACCTCTACTAATTAGCCAGTAGGTACAGGAACACAATTTCAACAGTATGGGACGGTGAAAAAGTTTCAGACTATTTCGTCACTATGGGGGTAAAGCAAAGATATTAACTTAGTCCTTTACTGTTTGCTTTGGTGTTGAACAACCTGGCAGAAGATACATATGTGCTACAAAGCATGATCATAAAGGTGGAGGACTACTGTAAGATTTGGAAATTCGAAGTCAACCTGGATAAGTCAAAAATTATGATATTTGGCAAAGGAGGCAAGAGAGCAAAAGACGAGAAATGATATTTTGAAGGCGCAGAGGTGGAAATAGTTAACAAATATAACTATTTAGGCCTAATAATGACACCGGGACTCTCCATGATGAAACAACTCAAAAAACGAGAAGCAATAGCTAAAACGTGCTTGAATAGCACCTGGAAGAATTTCATTGCATTAAAGCGGCTCCGCGAATAATCGCTCCCTATGAACAATCATTCACTATGAACAATCGCCCAAATTGTTTCAAGTGACAAATCGCCCCAAAATAATATTTTCGGCGGTTTTTCATTTGGCTAAATATTATATTTTATGAAAAACACAGAACTAACTTTAGTAAATGCACTCTAAAAGAACTTGTGTCGTAAAAAATTTTTTTGCCGTTGTACCTATCGTGATGAAATCTTCGCGGGTTAAAAGGGTTTAACCCTTTTGCCCGTAGAGCTTAGCTACTCACGCAACTCCGTTGCTCCGCTAAGGGTATGTCAACAACTGTCTGACAGGCGCCTGGAGCCAAGGTTTTTAAGTTTATATATACATAAGTAGGTTAGGCCAACAATTGGTTAGTGGAGCGCTTTGCGCGATCAATTTCTTAAATTGCGCTTTCAGAAGCGATTTAGCCGCTCACGCGACTTCGTCGCTCGGCTAAGGGTATGTCAACAACTCTCTGGCAGGAGCATGAAGCTAATGGGTGAGGCCAACAGTGGGTAAGTGGAGCATTTCGCGCGATCAATTTAATATATTCCGCTTTCCGGAAAGGTTTAGCCTCCCCTAAGGGTACATATGTCAACAAATGTCTGGCAGCGCCTGGAGCTGGCGTAACATACGAGTTGAAGAAGACGCAGGAATAAGATGAATGAATGCATACTTAACTGAAAATGCTTGGAAAAGCAATATAAATAAGACGTTGGAGAGCCTGAAAATCAGACAAATCCAATCAAACCTGCAACAGGCGCAAATGAGCTCACATGGAATATATAAAAAACTCAATCCGGCAGGAGGTCATTCGTATTTTGATGACGTATATGACATATATATGTGGACTCTTGAAGCTCGGGCTGGAGTTAAGGACTAAATGCGAGCAAGTATCGGGAAGGTGGACACAGAAAATGTACCCTTTGCAAGTGAGAGAGAAAGAAGACGTTATTCATTTCGTAGGAAAATGTCCAATTTTCAATTGGTTACGGCTAAAGTTTTTTGGAAAGCGGGAACTGTGGGAGGATAAAATCATCAGCCTACTCAACGGAGAAACTGAAAGGTGCTAGAGAACTTAACATAAAAATATTGAGGATCATATTGACTGGCGAAAAAGTCTAGTCGATGAATACAACTCATAGATTTATTCACACTAGTGTTGAACTAATTTGTTATTATAAGTATGTCTCTCCTACAGATGAGTATTGTCAAGTGTTAATGTTTTGGAATATTTTTTTGAAAACAAACAATTTACTACTACTGCTACTTAATACGGATGAGGTAACTTTCACAGAAAGGTTTTTCGAGTAATCTCTTTTCCCGTCTTGATAGACGCAGGGTAGAGAAAAATGTACAATAATAAATTGTATGCCCTTTACAATGTAGAGCGAAGAGTGAGTATACTGCGACAGAGAAAGCTTCCACATGCAAAGTAGATGACTACAAACGCTACACCTGGGAAAAATTTACCGAATTTACCCCGGAGTTCTGAGGAATAGCGCAGTACAAGAAGGGTTTACCTTAGGTGGTGCAATCATGTGGAAAGTGAACTCGATCAAATTTTTGTGCGCAACTGTAGGCAGAGAGCTAATAATCGAGCTAGCTAGAAGGGCTTGTTGCTTGAGGTCCACCCTGGACCGTAATAGCTCTTAAATAGTATTTGATCATCGTCTTGTACCGAAAAGTTAAATGACATGCAAGGATGTAACAAATTGACAGGCAGATCCCAAGATTAATCCGCCAGTGTTCCGTTCTTAGCTTCCAGGTACTTACAGGAACATGTATTATATAACACTTGCCTCCACCCTTTCTGATATTTTTTCTTCACTTTTGAAAGATAAATATTCTTTGCCTGTATAAGAAAGTATTTCCAAATGAAAGATGTAAATTGACCTACCTAGGTACTTGAAAAAATGTCTCAATCTCCATTGCAACTTAGTAAAATCTGTATAAGATGCACAAATCATTTCCAGTGTATAATCACCGGCATGTATATCATAACTCTCATGTGTTTTCCCCTTTCATCAGTTCAGCACAATTTCAAACAGCAGTCAAAATTAAAACAAATTTATTACAGTCGTAAATCTGAAATTTGATTCCACCATCGAAATTCGTTTATTTTCACGTCGAGCGCAATAGCAATCCTTTACTGTTGTGTAATTCGTAATTCGACCTGAAAACACACAAAAAGAGAAAATCTCAACGATTCATATCTCACTCAATTGGCCAACTTAATTGGCGCTATGGCCGGCTACCACATGTACTGTAATAAAATCGTTAAGCTCCAATCCGATGTTTAATTTCTATAGATCCCTCCGTACACACATTCCCATTTGTAAATCGTCGACTGTCTGTTGTATACCCACAACCACGCCGTTCCCTAAGACCGCGAAAAGCATGTAGTTGCTTACTGCTTTTTAGCAAAGTCCCGAACCTGAATTCGATAAGTGCATCCGTTATCTATTATCGTCGAATTACATGTGTGCTTGTGGTTCTTAAATCAATTCGACACAACGTCGACCTATTAACACACGCAAGTAACCTGGCATTGTCCTCCTGCATCTCCATCTGTGGGTGCTGCTTGTGGTGGTGGTGGTCTTTGCGTCCATTCAATTTCAGTCGATTATCGGAACGCTCATATCTACATTATTGAGTAAGGGGGTCTTTGGCTGGAGGAGTCTACTGGTCGGTGATATCGACGACGTTCATAAAAATTCCAGCGTACTAAATACCGACATTCTGCACTCGCACAGGGCCCGGGGAACCAAGATCCATGTTTAATCCGTGTAAATAAACCAAATTGGTCACGACTTCGATATTTTCCTCACAACAACACGAAACGCGAAGCTACGGAACGCGATATATGCCTGGTTGTTGTTGTGGCTTACTTTGTACGGTATGTGCTGCATGAGAATCCCTTTCGGTGAGAGAAAGGGAAAGAGATGGAGGCGCGATGGTTCGGTTTAGACATACTTTGGCTATGTCAAATCGAATTGGGCGCTGCAAGATTGAAAATCACTTTTCCTCTCGTTATAGCACAAAGCTAGGCATAAATGTTGGTACAGTGTGTGCAGAAATGTGAGGTACTGGAAACATTTGCCTTAAATAAAAGCTCCACCCTATGTCTCTCCAAAAGCATTTTTTTATGTACGCGTTCTGCTATTTTCTTGGGTTAGCTTAAACATTTTCTATTCTGAAGCTTGGTAATTACTGGGTGTTTTTTATGCTCCAGGCCGATGTTTTTCTGACTAAGTATGAAATGAAACACATTTTTTATTATTTTTCATCGACCGATTATTTGGTTTTTAATAATAAATTATGTATGAAATATTATGTATAGAGTCTCTGCCTCTCGGCGTGGAGCAGATGCGTGATCTTTCAGCAATATGTTGCATAACATTCGTCATATTTCTGGTGTTATTTCACTAATACTCGTATATTAAATAATGTTGTCGTTAGAATCGGGATTGTGATTGGCTTGCTGTTGTACATCTCTCGTTTTAAGTTTTCCTAAAGGAAGAAACCGGGGAGTTCAGATCAGGGGAAGGGGCCAATCGATATTACCTCTGTTAGATATGCACCCGCCAAAAATTTCCCGTGAAACATCCATCATATCATTAACTGCATGTGATATGACACCGTCGCTATGGAACCACGTGTATTGTATGCCCAATCGATCCAATTCGGGTACCAAAAGGCTTTGCAACATGTCGCGAAAGCGATCACGAGTAATTGTTATAGCATTGCCTCTTGCGTCTTCAAAAAATGTGGCCTATGGATGCCGTCTGCTCAAATGGTCTACCATACAGGAACACTACGAGGGTATTAAGGTGTATAAATTGAAGGTTTTCAAAGCCAGATAACTCGAAAGGAGCTTTGTCACTTATGATGATTTTGTCCCAAAAGTTGGAGTCTTCAACATGGAGCTTCCAACTTTTCACTCCACTCTTGCTGGCCTTTTTTGTAATTTTCCGGAGACATTTTAAATTTAAAATGGAACAATAAAGAAAAATAAACCAAAATTCAGACATGTTTTGATTATAACTTGATTGCCCGTCGCTCGCTCAACTAGAACCGAAGATATCAGCTGCGCTAAAAGTACTTACACCCTCGAAATAAAGGACCACCCTGTGCTAAAATATATTACGCTTAGAATTAACTACACCCTCTACCCTAAATTGTGATTTTTATTTCAAGTCCCTAGCCCACCTAGAACTAAAGATGGGACACAAAAAATGCTCGCAAATCCATTGGATTTTAGAGAAACACTAGGCCGTACGTGCCGTACGTACGCTACATACTCGCCCGGACTACATTTCCCCTGTCAGTGTATACTGAGTTTCGAAGTTATTCATTATACGAGTATGCTGAATAGTTGACTAGAATGATTTAAACCCAAAAAATGAGCAAATTTCGCCGTGTTGTCATAATTGAACTATAACATGTTTTAAAAGCTTCAACACGTTATTGAGCCATTAGATGCCTAATAAAATATTGTTATCGACTGAACTCGTATATCGGTCGGGAACATAAAAAACCAACCCGTATAGGTATATCCGTTTTTTCCTCAAATGCTGTGACACCGCTTAGATCGTAACTCGTTTTCATTGAACGATATGCTCCTATTTCCTTTAGTAGGTTTCATTGCATGGGCTCTGAATTTTACACAGTCTTTGCTTTTAATAATGCATTCCTGATTAGCAAAAGTTTTCACCGTTCTTGTGATACTAGTGTTTAACATCCCAGTTGTGTACACAGAATTATGAAAATTAATATGGCAAAAACTAAAATTAGGATGGCAAACGACTAACAAAGGCCTCGTAGGGGCAGCATCTCCCGATAGGTGCTGGTCCGCTAAGTAACGAGAAAGAGCCACTGCAGCCGAAAATCTAGCAGCTCTGTTAGTAAGCCCTACTTCCACCTCCTCGTGGTGCCATCTGGGAATTTCTTCGGAAATTGCTAACGGGAGAGGACGAATGGCGAGCTTCCTGCGCCAAAAAACAGGATAAGTGTCGGTTGGTCTGTGGCCGTAAAACAAATTATTGCTCCGAAACGGAAACTATTGCATCGGATAAGGACTGATAATTTGTTGACGACCTTTGGCTATCGGACACGGACAACGATCGGATTCTAGAACGTTAAGACCCTCCTGGACTCACGCAAGGAAGGGCCTTATAACGCCAGATTCCTCCAATTGGAGCGCGAATTCGCACGGTATAAAATCGACATCTTAGGACTGAGCGAGATAAGATGGTACGATGCTTGGAAATACATCTCCCCAACAAAAAGCACTGTCATGCTCTACTCTGGTAAACCAGCTGGAAGTGCACGGAGTTCCGGAGTAGGACTCATGCTAACTGCAGCAGCACGTAGTAGCCTCATATCCTCGAAACCCCATAGTGACCGGATATTGACAGCTAGGTTCCAGAGTAGAGTTAGAAAAATTACCATCATACAGTGTTATGCTTCGACTCTAGACGCGACTAAGGATGAAAATGATGATTTTTATAGCCACTTAGGGGCTGCCTACAACCAAACGCCTAATGGGGACATCGTAACGGTGATGGGAGATTTCAATGCCAAGGTGGGTAACGACAACACCATGCTTAAGCACGTGATGGGAGTTCACGGCGTGGGAGACCGTAATGACAATGGTGAGCGGTTTGTGGACTTCTGCAATACCAACCGCCTAGTCATCAGAGGTACGCTGTTTAAGCATACGCTTGGTCTCTACTGATAGGCAACGAACATCCAACCAGATGGACCACATTGCGATCAGTCGCCGCTTTAGAAATTGTCTCCTGGACGTCCGAAACAGACGTGGAGCTGATGTCGGACAAGAACGAGACACCATCATATGGTAGCTCATTTACGCCTCCGTACTGCATCCGTCAACAGCAACCGCTCAAACCTACTTAACATCACCAGGTTTAATATCGACAGGCTCAAGGTTCCCCAAGTGCGCCAACAGGTCAGGACCCATCTTGCCTTAGAAGCAGAAGCAATCAGCAGCATATTGCAAGAGAACATGGATGACCACTGGAGTGCTGTGAAAAATGCTTTTGCGACTGGGGCACGCACGTATGTCGGTAAAAGGCAGAAACACCACCGCACATGGCTTTCTACAGACACCTGGAGACGGATCGATGAGCGTACAGCAATCAAGGCTCGGATTGCAGCGGCCTCAGCAGTAGAGAGAAACGAGCTTGAAGCCCAATACCGTGCGAAGAAGAAAGAAATGCAGCGTAGTGTGAGACGTGACAAACGTCAATATGTCAACTCACTGGCCTCAAGGGCTAAATAAGTAGCGAGTAGGTGCGACAGTAGGACTGTTAACATCATCACTAAGGAGCTCATTGGTGGTCGAAACTCCAAACAACATCCAGTGAAGAGTCTAGACGGTAACTTTCTGATTTCGGATGAGGATCAGCTCTCTAGATAGAGAGAACATTTTGCTACAGTGCTAAATCACTTAGACGATGGCGGTATGATCCTGAATTCGAATGAGCAGTTCGAAGCAACAAATTTCCGAATTCGCACAGCACCTCCCAGTAAAATCGAAATAATAACAGCAATCGAGTCCCTCAAGAAGAACAAAGCGGTGGGTATTGATGGCATCAAGGCCGAGCTATTTCAAGCGGCGCCAAATACATCGGCAGATTTTCTGCATCCGCTAATACGGAGACCTTGGGATAGTGAACAATTTCCACAGGAGTGGAGAAGCTTCCAAAGAACGGAATGGAGTGCGGTAACTGGAGAGGTATACACATGTGTTCTTCCAGCTGTAGCCAAAATAATAGCTAGAATAATTCTGGAACGAATTAAAGAACATTTAGATTCAACTCTCGATGTCGAACAGGCAGGCTTTCGCGCTGGATCCTCCTGCATCGACCACATAAACACCTTACGGATCATAATCGAACAATGCGTTGAGTATAGGTCTCTGCTACATTTACTGTTTATCGACTTCGAGAAGGCTTCCGACAGCTTGAATCGAGATGCTATCTGGTTGGCCTTACGCAGGAGAGGCATTCCAGAAAAACTTATAGCTATTTTCAAAGCTACATACGAGGGCGGTAAGTGTCACGTCGTGCACAATGGTAAGGTGTCGGGCGATTTCGAAGTCCAAAGTGGAGTACGTCAAGGGTGCATACTGTCCCCACTATTGCTCTTGGTGGTTATCAGCGATGTACTTCGTGCAGCATTGACGGAAGCTAATTATGGAATTCGTTGGACTATGACATCTTACCTTAAACACCTAGATTACGCTGACGATGTTTGTCTACTTTCACATCGGATAATAGATCTTCATTTGATGGCCCAAAATCTAGAAGCTGAGGCCAACAAAGTGGGGCTAAAAATAAACACAACTAAAACAAATGCCCTGAGCACTTCTAATACCCGCGCTCAATTTAACATTGCCGGAAAGCAAGTCGAGAAAGTTGATAACTTTCTATATTTAGGAAGTGTGGTCTCGGCTAGTCACGGTGGCACCGAACTGGATGTGTGCAGCAGAATCGGGAAGGCTAAAGCTGCGTTCGGAATGCTGTCCAAAATCTGGAGAAGCAATGTTATCAGCTTAAGGACCAGGCTACGACTGTTCCGCTCCAACGTAGAATCAGTGCTGCTTTATGGGTGCAGTACCTGGAAGGTGGACACCATTAACACGTGCAAGCTGCAAGTCTTCGTAAACAAATGCTTAAGGATCATCTTGAGGATTTTTTGGCCGAACCGCATCTCCAACGAACCACTTTATCCGAGAACGGGCCAAGAACCTATAAGCATTACTATACGAAGAAGAAAGTGGCAATGGATTGGACACAGCCTACGGCGCGAAGACAACTCCATTGCGAAAAACGCCGTGCAGTGGAATCCGCTCACCCAGGCAGGCATAATAGCGGGACGCCCTAGGCAAACGTGGCGCAGAACAGTTGAGGAGGAATCGAGCTCTTTAAGAATGAGTTAAAGGCAGCTCAAACGCGTTGCAGAACTCCGAATTGCGATGGCGCGCAGGCGTGGTTGACGCCCTATGCCCCCGAGGGGTTAAAGGATATAATTTAAAAAAAACTAAAATTATCAGCGTTTAAAAAAACTCATCGGCTCAAATATGCATTGCTGAACAACCTGTAGAAAGAGTAGAGGATTTCCAGTATCTTGGGAGTATTGTCTCGACCGATAGTGGAACCGAACTGGATATAGCCAACAGGATCGTCAAAGCAAAGTCCGCGTTCGGGATGTTGTCCAAAGTATGGCGAAGCAATGCAATCAGTTTGAATACCAAGCTTAGACTGTTACGGTCCAATGTTGGATCCGTGCTGTAATATGAAAGCAGCACGTGGAGAGTGACCACTTCTATCACCAGAAAGCTGCAAACCTTCGTTAATACGTGCTAGCGCAATATCTTAAGGATTTTCTGGCCCAATCGTATCTCTAACAAACACCTTTACCAGAGAACGGGTCAGAAACCAATAGACACAACCATACAACGACGGAAGTGGTAGTGGGTTGGTCACACGTTCCGAAAGGGGGACAGTTTCATAGCGAGCCATGCTATGCAATGGAACCCTTTAACTCAGGATAACAGAAGACCTGACGGTTCGAGGAAAACATGGCGCAGAACAGTCGAGAAGGAGGCACGACAGTTGGGGAAAAGTTGGGGAGAACTCAGACACATTGCCAGAACCCGTGTAGGCGTAGTAGAGGCCCTAGGACCCACAAGGGGATACAGGACATAAGTAAGTAAGTAAGTTGTGTACATAGTTTGCAGGACCGACTCAGCCTCTTAACTTTAGCTGATGGTAATGATGGTATTACTTCTTCAGATCATAGACAGAATGTTTAAGAGAAAAACTTTCTGCATGATCTATGGTCCAATTTGCGTTGACGATACATCGTAGAGAAGATTCTATTGTTAACTGTATGGGCTGCATAGCGCCTTAAGTGGCCATGTCATCAGATTGGGTAGGTTATAAAGCGTGAGCCAACAACTAGTGCCGTCATGTGACCACCACGGCTCCTGTTTCAAGCGACCATTCGAAGGTCAAAATTATAAATGACTTTTTGAAGAATAATTGGGTCAATGGCCGCAATTTCAGTTTGGATGTTATGTTTGAGATCCTGAATTGTCGGGTTATTGGCATAGATCTTATTGGTCCAAAGGCTTGAATTGTTGTGTAATTTGGATTTTATAGGCGTGAAAATGAAGATCAATTTTTAAAATTCGTCGTAAAGTGCCATAAGTGAGCCCCAATTTTTGTCTTAGGCGACGAATTGAGGTGCCTGGCTGGTTTTGAACACTTTCGCTCACAGTGGTGATATTTTGGCGTGTACGTGCTGGCCGAGCATGCTTATATGGAGTTTGAGCCGATATCGAACCAGTTTCTTCAAAACGCTTCACCATTGTAAGAATTCCGGACTCACTAGGGCGATTATGTTGACCGAAAAATTCACGAATTTTACGAAATGTTACTTTTATAGATCGCCATATTCGTAATAAGTTTTTATGTTGTAAACGACTCCATGACTAAAATTGCTACAGGGTATACTTAATATCTGTCAAAAAGACCAACCACATTGAATTTAGTAAATGACAGTTGTTGACATTTAACATCCACACCATCTGTTGGCTCACCCTTTATACAGTGATGAACACCAGCGTTACCGCCCGGAAAGCTTCAAAATTTAACCCGAATGGACTATTCAAAAAAAGGGGACCTCAACAAACTTGCATTATATATTGTAATTTGAGATATATGGAGAACGAGACCTTGTTGGAGAAACTTGTTGATTGAGACCGATGTCCAGCCCGAACTGTAGTGTCAGCGTAAGTATTGTAATTGTAAATACATTTTTCCATCTGTTAAAACCGAAAGTCATTTGATTTATTCCTGTGCAAGTGAAGTTTCCTTTTATGGGAGAGAGAAGAGCAGATACAAAGAAGGTGGAGACTAGTTTCCTCCTCCACTTCCCCCATACAGCTTCTACTGGAAACGTTTGAGTACACTACACACTAAGCCTTATTGAGTGCTTACCTATTAGACAGTGTCCATTGATGATACCTATTGTAGTGCTAATATGCAATCTGTTGGGGGAAATCAAATTATTAGAGTGTTTTAGATTTAGTTTTGGTCAAATCTGTTTTCTGGATAAACATGTTGTACCACTTATCCACCTAAGAGATATTCTCTTGATAGCATTCAGCTTTAGTTTCTACTTGCATGTAGCAGTTTGAATATCTAACGTATCTTCTCCGGGTGCAATTGCTGTTTCATGTCTGGCAAGTTCATCATCCCTACAGTCCCCTGGAAAGTTTCTATGCGTTGGTACCCAACAAAGGGCAATAGTAAACTGCTCCACGATCTCTATGAGAGGCTATCGGGAAACTAGAGCTACTTTCGAAATAAGAGAAAACGATTCCAAGGACTTGGTTGCTATTTAGCTGCCTGAAAAGATGCCGATATTCTTAGGAGACATCACGTTCTTTAAGCCAAGATAAGACTTCTTTAATTTTCATTACTTCCGCCCGGAATACGCTATAATGATTTGGAAGACGGAGGGAGAAACTGAGATTAAGCGTATCAGAGAAAACATTTCCACCTCCCACGTCGTTAGTCTTTAATCCATCGGTGTAGATGTGAATCAACATATCTTCTAGAAATGCATCAACCTGGAAGGGATGGTAATCTAGAAGTTTTTTTTTTTTTTGTCAAAATTAAGCTTAGAAGTTGTGTAGTCTATATTTTCGGAAGGGATATTGAAAATAATCAGAATGGACTACAAATGGTCTACTTGAACACTGAGGTTTTTTACCCCTCTTTTGCCTCGCTTTTCACCACACCAATTACGGTCACTTTGAACCCAACTCCAAAATTCTGCGTATGGCCCATAATGCGACCGAGATTTTTATTTCAAATGATCCACCCACTCATAACTGGCCTCAGACCACAACTTATGATGCCGAAGTACCCCAGTAACTAAAGTTTTGTTAAGAGCAAGATTTCCATTGTTGAGATATTTTGGTATGATTTTAAACTCACTGGTAAGACGAACTTGGGAACTTTTGTGATTTTCCACATTTATCTGTTACCTATGGAAGATATATCAAGGGGTCAAGGGCGAAGCTCTATTGAATACGCCTCTGCTTGGTAGATGTACAACACGAAAGCATTTGTTAGTTCGAAATCGGTACAATGTATTCCGACTTCGATATCTCCTCAAATTTTTGATACGCCTACATATTATGATGTGCATTGATTACTGCAATAGTTCCATCTATGAGTAATTGCCGTTTGTTCAGTGAACTCTAGATAAAATGGCAGTAAGCAGTTACGATCATCTGTGACCAGTAAGTAACAATCTTAAGGGCCTGATTATAATTTTGTTACTGCCTACCGTTTCTTGTAACATACATTGTGCCTACTTGCGTGGGTGATTGAAAATAATCAAGACGGAAGCACTGACCATCGGTCTGATGCATATTCTGCACAGCCAACTGCTGTATTCGATTTCCTTCAACTTATAAGCCCATTCAATACATGGGTAACACAAACTGAAATGTGATAGTTAAAACCCTTCCAAGGTAATGTCTTGTAAAATAGTAGCTAATATTCTCGTGTACTTACAAAGGAGCTCAAAGCTAATCATTGAAGGACTGTTTCTATTCTCTTCACAGAGTAGGCCTTTGTCAGTGCAAGGTATATCAAATTACATCACCATATCTACACTTGCAGAGTCAATATCACCTTTCAACTTCCAATTACCATCTGAGAAATCGAAATCGAAAAACCTCCAGTCATGCGCATTATAGTTATGCATTTGACTATTCCGCTGGCCCTCCCACTACCCCACTACCCCACCACGCTGCACACCCTTGTTCGATATCTATTAACCAAATGATTTATTTCATTGCATCAGGTGCAAAAGTCAATAAGAGTTGGAAAAATTTGAAATATAATTCCCGCCAAAAATGGAAATGGTAGAGTGTGCGGTGGTTGGTTACCACCGCGTGATAGAAGAATACCACTGCCATTCCCAGCCTCCAGCGTGTGCACAACTGTCACCCAGTTGGCGCGACTCAGGAGGTCAACCGAGCAAAAGTGAACTTTGCGGCACGGACTGAACACTTTTCGTGGATAATTTTGATTGCCTTCACTTTTGCGGGTATTTAGCCGATGGCGGTGGGGTTGTTCTTTTTCGCGAAATGTTATGAGGAATATTGGGGAAGCATTTCGAGACGATAGATGCCCACCAGGAGCAATAGTCAAGCAATTTAACGAGTGGAAGTGTTTTCATATTGAGACAATTCTCCACAGTGGTATGTCGCCCGGGTCTTCTCACGACCGACTAAATTTAAATTCCGTTTGATGTATCTGCAACTACTTGTAGATACATTCCTTTTGTGATTCAATAATCGATTCGCAGTGGTAGCAGTGTAAAGTTCTGCAGCGACAACAATGCAATCTGCGATCGCAGTGAGTGCGAATTTTCACGGTACACTGGTGCTCGGAGTCATAGTTTGTTAGGTTCCAATAAATTTGCGCGACATTTCACGATTGTCGCAGAACGGAATTCGTTGACACCTACGCAATGAGGTGGAATTGTTTTTCTCCTTTTTATTTTTGCAATTCTGAGCATATTAGGATGATTGAAGTTGAAAGGGCCATGGCTCATGGCGAGTTTCGTAACTTTTTTGTGTGTGAATATCAGGGTGAAGGGGCACGGTCGTGATAAACGGGTTGGTGTGCCATGACCAGAAATGGAGTCGATTGGGCAACCATTGGGTTTCCTAATTTGATTTGTTGTCCGCCTTGTCAAGGACTGACAATGATCGTCAACATATGTAGGTGGTGTTGTCACTCGACTTCTTGGAACAGCTCTTGTCATGGTCCATGGGTTGAAGTGTACAAAAGTTGCTGTGATCGGATGAATAGAAAATGGAAAACCTTGAGTGTGTGATCCAGTCGTGAACTCGAACAGGTCCTTGCATATTCGAATTCTTTACGTCTTTGTTTTTTTTTATAATTCGCGCGCGCCGAAGGGGTTTTTAATACCCTTATACTGATGCTCAGGGCACGGGTGGTATTTCGGTATCTTGTTTTATATACTTAAAAACTGACAAAAGGCAAGCGTGACCCTCGTCTCTCAACATGTGAACTCTGTAATCCTAAATAAGACATATCTAGCAGTCACTCTTCTTGAATTTGAAAATCTGCATCACACGCCGCACCTATTTCTTTCGTTGAGCAGAGTGTTATAAGCGTCACATGTTTTCAGGCTAGCAAGTTGCGCCTACTCTGTAACAACAAGACAATTTAACCACTGTCTTGATCCCGCGCTCGCAAAAAAAATAGGTAAACCAGTAATCTTGTTCGGCCGAAAACCAAAATATTCCTGGCATAGAACTTCAAGATGGATGTATGCTAGTGGCATGTCTTCTCGATTGCTAGATTCTCTGTGGAGTCACTATGATCTAGCAACTGGCGCATTTTCTAAAATATCTAGAATATCCACTAAGAAAAGACTGCATGAATCCGAAAAGCTAATGGATTTGGAGATGATTAGTTTCTTTGAGTACACACATGCCTCAGTACTCTGTTTCACTTTCGAACCAATCATGAGTTGACGTTTTTTAGATTGGCATGACAGAGTTCTACTCTTCCTTCCTACTAATGGTGCGGATGGAATAATTCTTGTACCGAGCTTTAGACACCATTTAAAACAGCTGTTAATAGCCGTTTTTGGGGTCTTCGTCTGGATTGTTTGGATCCAATGAGGGGTGAATGGGCTACAAGCTAGGCGACAATATCTAATAAGCTGGCAGTTTCCTCATTGACAGCCTTTTCCTAGCCCGAGTTTACTCTACGGATGCTTGTATCAAAAAATCAATATCTGTGGTTAGACTTATTACTATTTTGCGGGCAGAGATCTTGTCGATCACCTCCGCAGCGCACATCAAGGAAAAGTATAAAAGGTAGAACAATGTACATCTGCTCAGATAGCCACATCTGTGATATCGGCCTGCATCACAGGTATTCAGAGTACTGAAAGAATTGGTGATCTTGCCAGGAAAAGTTCAAAAAGCACCATTGCTGGTCTATGAAATTCTAAATGCTGTTAATGGTCGGTTCTCAAACGTGGAATGACGTGGAATGCTACGTTTCCAGCACTAAAGGGAGCGGTATGATTGACCGCAAACCAAAATCTCTAATAACGAAATCTCGCATTTTTTAAATATATCCCTAATAACAAAATCTCGCATATTCAAAATCTCGCATAATCAAAATCTCGCACATTCAAAATTTCGCATATTCAAAATCCCGTATTATCAAAATCTCCCTCTGAAGCTAAAAATCTCGCACGCAAATACAGAAGAATCTCGCATTATCAAAAGTCAAGAGTTACTCCTATTTCATAATGAAATTTGAAATTTATAAACTTTTGAAAGTGAATGCATACGTGAAAATAGACTTTAGCTCCAGGCGCCTGCCTGGCAGTTGTTGACATATACAGAGCGGAGCGACGAAGTTATAAATAAATAAATATTTGGCGCAACAGCTCTTTAAAGTGCGAGGGCCTAGCTTCTCGCAACCACTCATGTTGTGTGCGTTATATTTTTCACACGAATGGAATAGGTCCCCTACAGTTTAATGGCGAGTCCGAACGGCGATTTGAGAAGCTTTTTCGTGACAACAATACTCTCGGATGTTTGTCAGACACTCGCGAGAGGTGGGACCGTGAAAAAACTTTTTGGTGTTTTCTGGGATTCGAACTTGGAACCTCATGCGTAGTGATCCGATACACTAACCACTTACGCCACGGCGCCCACGACGAAGTTGCGTAAGCGACTAAACCCCCCCGGAAAGCGGAGTTTATTATTTTGCCTTTAAAAAAACATGCATTTTTGAAAAAGTCATTTAATTCAAAAAGTAAGTACCTACATAGCTAATATAGATTTAGAATCTCGCACTGTAATAAAATATTTATCGCGCGAATTTATAAATATTTTATTACAATGCGAGACTCTAGTTTTCGAGATTTTGATTTGCGAGATTTTGATATTGCGAGATTTTGATTTGCGAGATTTTATAATTGCGAGATTTCGATAATGCGAGATTTTATAATTGTGAGATTTCGATAATGTGAGATTTTAATAATACGAGATTTTGAAAACGAGATTTTAAAATATGGTCAATCGCACCCAACCCCTAAAGATATTGATACGTGATATGTAGTCTCTTAAACGGGCATCTTAAAACCATTCGTATAAGAAGGAGGATATGGATATTAATTTGGTTAAAACTGCATTTTAAACTACCTTGTGTTAACGTTTAGGATGAAACACTTTAGCCGATATCCACTTAAAGATAAAAGACATTTTAACCCTGAGCACGGGTGAGCTCGGACATATGTCTAACATTGTTGTATGCCGAAATTTAAGTGAAAAATCGCTAACAAACCACTCTTATGCCCGAGGTACCACTTTGGCTACCTAGCTACCTGGCTACCATTACGGATAGAGCAGAAGCACTAGATGGTAGAGTTCGTTCCTTTGTACTACTCAGAACGCAGTATTTCTCGGTTTACACTTGATCGTAAGACTAATATGCCCCATAAGGGGGAGTGTATATGAAGTTGTTTGGTTAGTTGGTCGATTGTGGGTAGTTAGCTTTTCTTGTACTTTTTACTCCTGATGGCTGGACACGTTCCCTTGATAGCTTTGATGTTCGATGAGGTAATCATGCCAATGGTTCTGTTGACCAAAGAGGGACGATTCCGATTGATATTTTGTCTATATGAAGTCATTTGATTGGTGAAGCTTTCTCAGTTTGCTTTTCTGAGATTTACGCAAGGATTGGTGAGACCTGTAAAGGCTGGAATTCTATGAGTCTATGATCTGAGAGGTGCCGTGACAAATTTTAAAATTTGGCCTTATGTCGCTTACATAAGGCCAAATTATTGTGAGACATAAGACCAAATGTGGGTTTTATTTTTTCAATGGCAAAAACTTGTTTTCGCGCAACTTCGTTCCTCTGCTAAGGGTAAGTGCTTATTATCTGGCAGGTACCTATGCATATCTTAGCATTTCATACTTTTACGTAAACGTCTAAAACAAAACTAATAAAAAGTACATGCACATTTTTTATTTTATTAACTGTTGCTCCATATCTACATTTGATAAACGCTGCGTAGTGGTGCCCTAAGCACCATCGAAAATCGTCAAATAGTGCGAATTCCTTTTAATCATGCATCGGGTCACACAAGTACTGTTAAAATATAGGTGCCTACACTTACCCTTAACGGAGCAACGAAGTTGCGTGAGTGGATAAACCCTGTGGAGAAAAGGGTAAATTCGCGCGAATTTTTAAACTATTACCTTCTCAAATTTACGGATTTTTTTTTCTGGTAAAAGTGGGTTCATTTTTTGAATTATCATTTTGGAGTCTAAAATGAGTTGTTACAATAACTCTCCTCCACTACCAATGTCAATATATCCCCGAGGTGATCCTATCCTCTATCATCTCCGTCAAGGACTTTTAGTTTTTCTACAGGTCTCGGTAGAAGGATCCTTGTTCTCGGGACTGACTGTAATTATGTTGTTTCAGAAGGACGAGGCCTGTTCCGGTTCATAAATTTGTAATTTTGTACACTAGTTCTAAAACAGTTAAGCTTTCAAGTGGTGCCGCAAGTCAGCACTTTGAATCGGTTTCCCATAAGGATCTTTTAAAAGGGTGGCCAGTGTTGCCAGAAAATATTTTTCCAAATTGGGAGAACCAAGTTAATCGGAGAATCGATTTAAATTAAAAAATATCTCAATATTTACCTATTTTTAGAAGAAAACAAAGATATTTTTTTTTTAAATATTTCCTTTTATTTCAACTCTTTTATTAATATGCATGCATGAGCGTTTAAGGTTCTAAGTTCTGTATCAGCAAACTAGGTTTAAAGTGTGAATTTGAAATTAATTTAAATATACGTATTGCTATTAGATTTTGTACACAAATCATGAGTAATTTCAAAGCTAAAACAATTGCATTCCTTTAACTTTAAGTAGTCTTTAGAAAATAAAATTCCCTGTAAAGTGCCAACATCAAGTCGATTTCTGATTTTGGTTTTGTTTAAATTTATTTGAGAAAAAGTTCTCACAACATTAGCTGAAGAATTTGGTAAAGTTAGGTTAGGTTAGGTTAGGTAAAGGTGGCTGTCCTGACAGGGTCAGGACACACTTAGACCGCTTGGGTCCATTGTGATACCACGTGAGTAGTGACCGGTCGAGTCACCGGTAACCGAGGGAACCTTAACCTTTCTCATGAGGGTGTTGGCTGAGAATGCTGATTGAAAAGGGTAGAGAGGGTGACTGACTCAGTCAACCCTGAAGTCAAAGTCTACCGAGATGGTATAGTGTGCAACAAATGATGGGGGGGTGATTAATTCAATCGAACCCCCTATACTGTGTGTGCAAGTTATATTGGCAGGTCCCACAAACCGTGTAGGCGTAGAGGTGCATACGTATAGTAGAGTGACTGATTCAGTCTAACTCTAATTGCTGTTATGCATGGTATTGACTAGGTGGGGTGACTGATTCATTCAAACCCTTCATACCTAGGTGGACCGTGTAGGTGTAGAGGAGCATAAGCGTACATAGAGTGACGGATTCAATCGAACTCTAAGTACTCCTATGCATAAAGTGTGGACTAGATAGGGTGATTGTTTCAATCGAACCCGTACCTAGGTGGACCGTGGAAATTGTGGGGAATGCAAAGTAGAGCGAGATGACTGATTCAGTCAATCTTGCACTAGTATGCAGTCGAAAAAAGTATGCAGTCCAAAAAGTTAGTAAAGAGACTAAAACCCTGGTTATCTAGATTGCTGTTAAACAAAGTTATAAGTAAAAACAAACTTAGAATGAAGTGCAAAAAGCATCCTGATAATTTAAGTTTAAGAAGAAGGTATAAGAAATTGTGTATCGAACTTAAAAAGGAGATTCCGATTTGCCGCGATACCTATTACCGCACTCAATTGAACTCTGCAAAGGGAAATTTAAAAAATGAATGGCAAGTAGTAAACAGTATACTGAATAAATCCACTCGTTCTAACAGACCTACTGTTTTACGTGTTGATGACTGTGAGGTGTCTGATAAACTTGCTATTGCCGATGCATTTAATCGATATTTTGTTAATGCTGGTAGCAATTTACAACCTCGTTCAGACTATGCAATTTGTTCTCTCTGTCCGTCTATTTGTGGATGTGCAGAACCAGTGCAAAGTACCAGTTTTGTTTTTTTAACTCATAACTTCCCTTGAAGTTTTAAAGGTTATTGGTACTTTAAATAAATCGAAATCATGCGGAGCTGATGGTATTTCCAACTTTGCACTTAAACAAATCGAATGTTTCATAGTGGATGTCTTGGTAGATATTTATAATCGTTGCGTATTTGCGGGGGTCTTTCCGGATAGCCTCAAATGTGCTGATGTAATTCCATTACTTAAAAAGGGTTGTGTTGCTGAAATTGGCAACTATAGGCCCATCTCGCTTCTCACAGTTTTTAGTAAAGTTTTTGAAAAACTTATGAAAAATAGGGTAGTGAGATTCTTAAATAAAACTGAGTTCTTTAATCCAGCTCAATTTGGATTTCAAAAAGGGAAATCGACGGAAGATGCGCTCCTACAGTTTTGTTCTCAAATAATGTCTGACCTTGATGAGAAAAAATGTACGGCTGGTTTATTTATTGACATCACCAAAGCTTTCGATATTGTTGAGAAAACTGGAAAAGGCAGGATTCCGTGGTTTTGTGCTCAATTGGTTCAAGTCGTATCTTGGAAATAGGTCGCAAAGTGTGAAGGTAGATGAAATAAGGAGCGAAATTAAGTTCTTTAATCTGGGTGTACCACAAGGCTCTGTGTTGGGTCCAATTCTGTTCTTAGTTTACATCAATTCACTGTTTGCTCTTAATTTTAAAGGTTCACCTACTGCTTTTGCGGATGACATAGGTTTTTCTTATGGTCTGAACAGCCCTTTGGACCTGATTTCTAATATTAATTGGGATCTAAATCTATTGAGACACTGGTTCGCTGAACATAATTTAGTTATAAGTTCCAAAACTAAAATAATGTTCTTTAACTTATCTGCTTCGCAAAAATTGGAAGCTAACGTATATTTCCACGCACCTGAGCGTCAAAGATACAAGCTGTCTAATTGCAATTGTACGTCTGGTTTTTCCTCTCCCACTTTTTTTAGTAGTGTTAACTGTAGTGATAAATGTTTTCTAATAGAGAGAGTAGACGACTTTAAGTACTTGGGGCTCACCCTAGATTCTAGAATGAGTTTTTCGACTCATACAGATACATTGAGAAAGTACTTCCGATGCACACTTAGACATTTCTATTATCTGCGTAATGTATGCTCAACTAAGCTTTTAAAGATGATCTATTATGGGATTTTCCATTCTAAGCTACAGTATGGAATTGCTTGTTGGGGAGGTGTGTATCAAAATAAAGTACAACCGCTGCTCATTTTGCAAAAATATGTTTTAAGAAAAATTTGTCGTAAACCTGGTAGGCATCCCAGTTATCTTTTGTTCTGTGACCTGAAAATTCTTCCTGTCCGTCATTTGTATTGTTTTAAGGTGTTAAAAACGTTCTTTACGAAGTCTGGAAATCGCAATTTTCGTTTAATTTCAAATTATAATTTACGTAGAAACTTTTCAAATATGTTATCTGTACCCAATTTCCGTACCACTGCATTCCGTAATTTTTTTTCTGTTTTATCTCATCGGTTTTTTAATAAACTCCCGCAGTATATTAGGGCAATATCAATATCTGGAAGGTTTTTAAAAAGTGTTAAAATGTGGCTCTTCCGCTTTGACTATGTTGGCTTGGAATCTCTTATTCTCTGATATTTTGGTTTAACTTAATTTTTATTTTTATTTATATTTACTTCGCTAATGCATATTTAGCAATTACTTTTGTTTGTAATTACTTGCATTTACTTTGTTTTTTCTTATTGTTTTGAACTAACTCATAATCTTATATTGTTGCTATGTAAGTTGAACTTTTAAGGTCACCCCGCCTAAAATTTTCTTTTTTATTGTATAAGCCCATTGAAGTGGCATTCTAATCTATTTGTATAGCTTATATCAAAAATACAGAATGTCACAACATTTATATATAATTTATATTTCTGATAGGACTAAATTGTTTTATATATATTGAATTTATTTTTTTTGTATCCTGAATTATAAGAAATAATAAGTAATACGAATACGAATACGAACTTTAGGGAATGGTATCGCTAGGTAGGGTGACTGCTTCAGTCAAACCCTTAGTACCTAGTTCACCGTGTAGGTGGTGCGCGTGTGAGTAATAGGGGCATTGATTGTTGATAAAGTTAATATCGATGAAGTAAATTCAACCATCAATAGAAATACTAAATTTTGATCGCTCCTTTTCATTGAGCAAATAATTTTGCAAAATATTTCAACTTTAATATTTTCAATGCCTTTGGATATAACATTTCCAAAGTCAAGATTTCTTACTTCTCTGTATTCAGAATCAATTCGCTGGATATCAATGGAAGGAATAATATTAGGAAATAAGTTGAATAGATTACTAAATGAATTAATTTGTTTATCTGCAATTTTTTTCGCGTCCAGCAAGGTCAAAGCTATAAAAACTTAATTTTTAATATAGAATCTTTGGAATATTTGTTGGCAAAGTTCGATGTAAAAGCTAACACAGTTATTTTTAAATTTTTCTTCTTTGGAGCTTGAAATGAGATTTTTGTCCAATTGTAACTTAACCTTCATCCCACCTTTGTGTAGAAAACTACACATAGACTACCTATTTTCTTATTTTTTTCAAAAACCAGTAATTGCAAGCTTCCGGAATTTTCTGACTTTATTATAACCCTTATTTTACGAAAGAAAAACGTATTTCCCCATAAAAAAAAGTTTATAACGTCTGTTATTGCTAAAATTACGTTGTCTACCTTCTTGTGTAGATTTCTACACATATGAATAATTAGTGCATTTCATATAAAATGCCAGTTGCATAGAGTCTTTTCGCAAGTGAACATCGTGCGTATATATGGTATTGTGAATTTAATAATAATAATAAAAACAAATTATGTCGAGACCAAGATATCTTACAGTTGAAGAAATGGAAGCATTTTTGAATGAAAGTGATGGTGATGATAGTGACATTTCTGGAGACAGCTATGATGTATTTGTGCCAGAAGAAAATGTTGGTGATAACGATGACTTGTATTCAAACAATAGTGATTCTGACGTTGTGGAGGAAGTTATTGTTTTCTATTTCATTTCAAAACATACTTGTTTTTAGATCAAAAAACGAAACTACAATTGATTTATTTGATGGTGAAAGAGGTCGTCCAGTGTTTAGAGCAATAATGTCAAAGAAAACGTTTGAATACATGAATCAAATTATTCGTTTTGATGATGCATGAGTAGAAGACAGCAGAGATCTTCAGTTAAATTTGCATCAATTCGAGAAATATTCGAAGAATGGTCTAATTTATTGACAGATTACTATAATCCACATGAATGTGTTACAATTGACGAGCAACTACTTGGTTTTCGTGGACGATGTAAATTTCGTCAATACATGCCGTCGAAACCAGTAAAATATGGATTGAGATTCTGGTTGCTGGTATGTTCTTCTACATGTTATGTTTGGAAAATTCAACCATATTTGGGAAAAACAATTGGTGCCAGATCGCGTGAAAAAAGACAAGGCCGTGTTAAACGTGTTGTTTTGGATCTCGTTGATGGTTTGAAAGGTCACAACATAACAATGGATAACTTCCTTTCTTCGTATGATCTTGGTCAAAAATTAATGTCAAAAGGTCTTACAACGGTGAGCACTATGAGAAAAATAAAAGAAGCATTCCACCAAAGCTTCTTGAACGTAGAAAAACGCCGTTGTATCTCTATTGAAATTGGAACTGGTAAAAAAAAGTTCAAGTCCTCTAATGATTTTTGTTTTCATTCGATATAGACGGGGTAGATACAGTTGACAAAACGCTTTCTTGCTACAGCTGTAAAGGAAAAACAAATAGATGGCCAATGGTTGCATTAATTATTTTTAAAGAAGTGAATCCGAATTTGCAAGCAACACAAAAAGCAACAATACGAAGGAATTTTCCACGTGAACTTGGATTTTCGCTTGCAAAACCATAATATATGGCAACTAGAAGTGGTAAGCCAAGATAGGCATCAGCAGCATCTTTGCTTGCAACTGTTTCAAGAGAAAGTTCAGGAAGACAATCTTTAGATGATATTTCTACATCATTAAATCCACCAAAACGGGCAAGAAGCGTTCCGCTACAAATAGAAGGCAGAGCAAGATGTCACGTTTGCTATGAAGAAAAGTCCGCCACCAAAAATAATATATATGAGACAATTTGTTGTTTTTGCACAAAAGCTGCTCGTAAAAACCAAAATAATCGAAATGTTTGTGTAAAATGCATTAAAAAAAACTAATTAAATTTATTTTCACTTGTTTCCTTAGAATAAAATTATAAAAGCAAATTCTTTGTTTATCCTAATTAAAAAAAAAAAAAAAAAACATTCATGGAAAACGCACTAAAATCCCATATGTGTAGAACAGCGTATAGTAGACAACGTATTTTTTTTTTAAGGATGAGATGAAGGTTAACATCTCTCCCGAGGTACAAATTATCATCACTTAATATACATATATTACATGGAGATTTTACATCAATATTTTCAACTTCCGGTATCTTTAAACAAGAGGGCTTAATGAAACAATCTAAAATTGTACCTACCAAAGTTTTAATATCACTATGTAATCTATAAAGCTGTGGTTCTTCAGATTGAGAAAGTCTATTCAATTTCTTTATTTAAGGAAGAATAAACCTTAGAAACTTAAGGTAAAGTTCGTTAATAGGATCTTGTAAATACCTTAAAATTATTTTAGCATTTTCGAAATGGTCTGTGTTAGCTTCAAATGCAAAATAGATCTTTAAGCCTGGATGGTTATGCTTCGTCGAATCGACGAACACCTCTTTTATTTTGTACAATTTCTCTTAAACTATCCAACATCTTCAGCTCCCTCCCCGTACAACATCAGTTGGTGGTGGTTTCTCTCACTGAGCAGACGTATGTTATCCAGCCAGCTTTAGAAATATCATTTTTTTACAGGTATGTTCGTCGAAACGACGAAGGATAACTTTTGTGTGACTTTCTTTTTTGTATAGTAAAAGCACACAACCTGAGTGGTTGCGAGAAGCTAGGCCTTGGTGCTTGAAGAGCTGTTGCGCCAAATATTAATTAATTAAAGGGAATGTCATCAATGTTGGAAGTGGTTCTGTATAATGGTCACCCAAAAAACAATCTACTGTGGCGCTTTCAACAACTGAGGCCGGATATATGGCAATGAGTATGGCGATGCAGGAAGGGGTTTGGAGAAGAAACTCTTTCAAAATTCTTCAAAGAACGTCGATCTTTTCTGCGATAATCAAAGTGCAGTATTTCTAGCATTAACTACAGGTTACCGAGCTAGAGCAAAACATATTGATGTGCGTCATCATTTTGTACGAGATTTATTCAAAAAGGGTGAAGTTTGCTTACATCACATAGGCACAAAAGAGATGGCAGCTGATGTCATGACAAAGGCGCCGCTATCATGCAAGAACAACATATGTGTCCTGTCCATGACTTCAGTGATGCTTTTAGAATTGATGCTAGTGGGAGTGTTGAAGTAAAGAATCAATTTGCCATCACTATCGATCTACTACTTTATGTGATCCTAAATGGTTTCAATAAATTTTCTTTTTCTTCCTTGTTAATTTCCTAACTCGGAATATTGTGTTTTATTTGAGCTCCGGAATTTTTCTATGTATTTCCAAGGTTTCCATCAGCAGCTCTTTAAGTTTTGATACGAACTGTATCCAAAGATGCACTTAAATGCTAGGAGAAAGCATGAGTGGCTTCGGGAGCGGAAACTACTAGGTATTTGCAACATGGTGTATCTTGTAGTATATGTCTATTGCATATAATGGCAATTATCTTTTTAATTTGTATTTATTTTATATTTATATAATTAATACTTTTTATTTTTCTAATAAATTTTGAAGATGCTACTACTTCATTTATTTTATTTATGTTTGCGAAACAAAAGGGACTGATAAATTTAATTTTTGTTTTAAGTAAAGTAAAAAGATCAGGATTTTTAATAAATCTAATTTAATCTATTAAAAATACGTTTAAGAGTTTTGTTTACCAATTTCAAGTTCCAGGTTACCATAGTTTAGGAAGAAGGTAGGCATTTAGGTGCACTTCGTCGATTTGACGAAGCATAACTTAAGTGTGCGTAAAATATGCATAACCATCCAGGGTTAAGGGCTCGTATAATTCTAAGACTCGGATAATAACACATTCTTAGGATAACCATCGAGTTTGCGATGGATGAAGCAGTTTATATGGTTTGTATTCTAGTAATTTTAGTATCTTGATATTTCGCCACTCTTTTAGGACTATTTTGAATGTAGTTGCATATATCACGGCATATTGTTTCAACAGAAGGTGGAAATTTCAAGCAGGCGTAGGTTGCTCACAGGGCAAAAGAGTGACAAATATCTTTTAAAATTACTAGATTCGGGCAGTCATTCTTTAGTAACTAAGCAACAGAATTTTTATCATCTGTCATGTTATTTGCACCATCTGCCGCAAACCCGAGAAGTTGTTTTTTGTAATCTTTATTCTTATCAATAAAATTTCTTACGATTGCTGAATGCAGTGTTTTTGCATCGAAAACTGTGACTTTTGTTAAAGCAAAACAAAAATCGTGAATCTTAAAATGAATACAAATTCTTATTACTATACTTAAGAGAATGGTCTGTGATGTTCGCGTATTGAGAGGGGCCGAATTGTCAACTGATCATCACTTAGTGCTGTGCAAATTATATCTTAGCGAGAGAGTGCCTCCCCTACCAAAGCGTAAACCAAGGATGGTTACACGCATACGATGGGAGAGGTTACAGGACCATGAGATACGGGAGACATTTGCGCGGCAAATATCTGAAAGGTTTGAACGAATTCCAACTGTTCCATCAAATGTAGAGGAAGAATGGCAACTGTTTTCAACGGCGGTTATTGCCTCTGCGGGAGATGTTTGTGGAGTGAAGCGGCTTGGTGTGGCGGCTGGTGGTGAGAAAAGAACTGCTTGGTTTAAAACGCCCGGAGTTCAAGAAGCCATCAGAGAGAAGAAGAGAGCCTTTAAGGTGTGGATTCACTTGGGGAACTCCGATTCTCGAAATCGGTACACTGAGGCGCGAAGAACTTGCAAATTAGCTGTGAAAACAGCGAAAGAACAGTCTTGGAAGGAGTTTGGCGAGAAATTGGAACGTGACCACAGATCTGCAAATAAGATGTTCTGGCAGACCGTCCGCCGACTCAGAGGAAAAACGTTGAATATCGTTGAAGGAGTCAAATCCAAAGACGGTAGACTTCTTTCCAATGAGGAGGACATCTTACGCAGATGGAGCAAGCACTTTTCAGAATTGCTCAATCCCGAACAGGGCACCGAAGATGACAGACCTATGGTCGAGAGTTGGGCGGAAAATAGTCCTACGGTAGAGGAAGTAACTTTGGCGATCAAAGCGCTAAAAGTTGGCAAATCTGCTGGTGTGGATGAAATTCGGCCAGAAATGCTCAAGGCTTTAGGTAAAGAGGGAGTTCAATGGCTCTCGCGTGTCATTAAAGTGGCCTGGGAATGCGGTGAAACACCTGGTGATTGGTAAATGGGGGTGATAGTTCCTCTTTTTAAAAAAGGGGACAAAATAGATTGCGCCAACTATAGGGGTATATCTCTTTTAAGTCTCCCTGGAAAAGTCTTCGCTAAGGTGCTAGAAAAGCGTTCCAGAGCTGTGGTTGAGGACAGTTTGGGGGATGAGCAGTGCGGTTTTCGTCCCGGTAGAAGCACAACCGACCAGTTGTTCACTCTCAGAATGGTTCTTGAGAAGGCCTGGGAATATGCCAAACCTGTCTACACTTGTTTTGTAGATTTGGAAAAGGCATATGATAGGGTTCCTCGAGGCAAATTCTGGAGTGTTCTGCAGGAGTATGGGATTGATGGTTCCCTGTTAAGGGCGATTCAGTCTTTATATACAAATTGTAAAAGCTGTGTTCGGATAAACGGTGTTAAATCAATACCTTTCACTGTGGGCGTTGGACTCCGCCAGGGGTGCGTTTTGTCACCTCTCCTCTTCATTGTATATATGGATTGAATGTTGCAGCGCAGCCGTGGCGGGGAATGTTTCAAAGTGGGAGACCTAAGGATTAGTTATCTGCTCTTTGCGGATGATTTGGTCATCCTTGGGTCCTCTCAAACCGAACTTCAGCGCGCACTCGAAAGGTTTGTAGCCGTTTGTGATGATGCTGGAATGAAGATCAACGTGAACAAATCGGAAGTAATGGTCGTTTCCAAAAAACCCATTCAGTGCACTCTGCATGTTAGTGGAGTCCCACTGAAGCAGGTGGAGAAGTTTAAGTACCTCGGGGTTCTATTCACGAGTGATGGGAGGAGCAATGCCGAGTTATCCTGTAGAATTGGTCAGGCTGGATCAATTTTGAGAGAGCTTGGCCAATCTGTTATAAGGAAGGCCGAACTTAGTGTTCAAGCTAAGCTATCGTTTTTTAACTCGGTGTATGTTCCAACTCTCACCTATGGTCGTGAAATTTGGGTAGTGACCGAAAGAATAAGATCGCGGATACAAGCTGCTGAAATGAGGATCCTTCGCGGTGTTGTTGGAATAACTCGTAGGGATCGAGTGTACAACACCAGAGTACGCGAGGCACTCAACGTTGAGCAGCTACTTATTATTATTTTTTTTTATTATTATTATCTTTATTTCTCAAACTTTATAAAAAAAACATCTTAGCCTAAGTATATAAAACCAAAAATAAAAAATAAATTAAATAGAGAAATAGTAGAAACAATCAATATTTTTGACAAAATAGTGTTGAATGTCACTTCAAAAAAGATTAGATTAGATTGATAATTCAAAAATGTGGTGGGGTGATCAAAAAAAAAAAAAAATAGAAAGAAAAATACATAATAATTCAATTAAAAGCACTTTAAAAAAAATACAAGTTGAAAGTATCGAAAATAAAAACAACTAAAAGCATAACATGAAGAAGAAAAGAATATGATACGTATTCAAAGATACACCAAAATGTTAGATTTAAATGCACAAGACATATTAAGATATCTAGGACTGGACATTAATAAGAGATTCTAAATCATCAAATGAAAATCTATATAGCCAATTTTTTAATTGTCTCAAAAACATGATTCTTGAATTTATTACTCGAATGTACTGCGGTAATTTATTAAATAAACGACAAGCAAACACGGTATAAAAATTACGAAACGAAGTAGTGCGAAATACAGGCACAGAGACTAGATGCAAAGAATTTCCACGAAGATTATAACTGTCAAGGATTCTAAAATTAACCCTACACTGCGCAGTGTAGCAGATCTGATACAACAAAATTCAAACGTCGCCATTACACTGTGGAATCAAAATTTTCCTCTGTTGCACTTTGTAGATGATCTGCTACATTCATTCTGTAAGTCCATAAGTATGTTTGATTAACGTAAACTAACGGTAAACTTTGACATTTGGCTTATTCGACTTTGTAAGAGCTGACTTCGCGTATTGCAATTATAAGCGGGTACAAAACGTTGATTTTTTTAATTATTTTTTTAGTATTTGCAGGAACAAATTATATAAGAAAATATTTTTTTTAGTCAAAAATAGAAAATCGCGCAGTGTAGGGTTAAGGTTGCCGGATCTAATAAAAGACACTTTTAACACTTTAAAACAATATAGATGACGAATCGGAAGAATTTTCAAATGACAAAACAATGGAAAACTCGGATGAAGGCGATGTTTGAAGCTAATTTTTCTAAGAACATATTTTTGCAATGTAAGTAAGGGCTTAATTTTATTAAAATATGTTCCACCCCAGCAGCTTATTGCATATTGAAATTTAGAATGGAATAACCCATAATATATAGACGTCAGCAGCTTAGTGGAACATACTCTTCTTAAATAGAAAAAATATCTAAGTGTAAGGCGAAAATATTTCCTCAGCTCTTCGGTGTGGTTAACAAAGGACACCCTAGAGTCAATTATTAACCCCAAGTACCTGAACTCATCGACTTTCTCAATAAGGAAACAATTATCACAGCAGTTGCTATATCTGCAGAAGGTCGTTGGGGAGTTAAAAGCACAGTTAACCAATTTAAATTTAGGACACTCGGGTGCATGAAAGAAGATATTAGCATCAATACAGTTTTGCGCGGACAAACTAAAAAACATAATTTTGGTTTTGGGACTTATAACCAATTTGTGCTTAGCAAACCAAGTTCTTACTAAGTCTAGGTCACAATTAATGTCTGCTACTAGATCTAGAGGGCTGTCCGAGCCATATACACATCCTAAGTCATCAGCAAACGCTCTTAATAATCCTTTAAAATTAAGTCCAAAGAGAGAATTAATGTAAATTAAGAAAAGTATAGGCCCTAACACCGAGCCCTGAGGCACACCCATTTTTATGTATTTTATTCCACTTCTGGTGTCTTCTATTTTCACCCTTTGTGATCTATTATTTAGATAGGAAACCGAAAACCTGCTTTACTAAGCTTCCCTAACAAGATGTTATGGTCGACCGTATCGAAAGCCTTCGTTATATCTACAAATAAGGCTGATGTATTTTTTTGCCTGTCCAAATTTGAGTAAATTTGAGAACAAACATCTAAAAGAGCATCTTCCGTAGATTTGCCTTTTTGGAATCCGAATTGAACAGAATTAAAAAAATTGTTTTTATTCAAAAACTTGACAACCCTATTTTTAATTACTTTTTCAAAGATTTTACTAACAGGTGGCAGAAGCGAGATAGGTCTGTAATTGCAGATACAATCGGATTTTCCGTTTTTATAAAGTGGCACTACATCAGCACATTTAAGTGAATCTGGAAAATTTCCCGTGAGTATGCTTTTATTAAAAATAAAAGCTAATATGTCAGTTACAAACCAAGCAATATTTTTTAAAATTCGGTTCGATATACCATCTATTCCACAAGAGTTTGAGTTTTTTAAGCTACTAATGGTTTTTAGTACTTCCAAAGCGGTTATAGGATTATAAAAAAAACTGTTTCTTTGGAAAGGTTCAACGTTATCGCAGTTGCAATGAGTACAAACAGAGACATTATTTTGTGGTAGAGTTTCAGCTATCGTGGCAAAGTAAGAATTAAATTTATCTGCAATCTTCCGTTTATCAGATAATACCGTATCATTTACACGAATCAAGGTCGGCCTTTTGGAAAGATTCGACTTGTTCAAAATGCTATTTACTACCTGCCATTCACGTTTAATATTTCCTTTAGAAAAATTAAATTGATTTCTATAAAAGTTGTCTCTGCACAAGGGAATTTCTTTTTTTACGCGAGAACACAATGTTTTATACCTTTTTTTTAAATTCCTATTCAATGGATGCTTGGAACATTTAATCCTAAGTTTGTTTTTGTTTCTTATTTTAAGTGCTAAAGAAGCGCTAATCCAAGGCTTAAGTCTCTTTATTGATTTATTGACCCTTACAGAATAACAACACGATAAAATATGTTTCTTTAGCGTTTTAATAAAAATATCATAGCAATCAGATGCATTTATTGCTGTGTAAGCCTCATCCCATGACTCAAAACAAAGAAAAGTGTTTAGTTTAGGAAAATCGATTTTGGATTTAATGTTTCCCGACACTTAATTATCACTGTTATTAATTTTGTTGATGCGTACTAATAAACCCGTCATAGAGTGATCAGTGATCTTAAAATCAAAGACACATTTTTTACACGCACTAAGTGATATATTAGCAAAACGCCCGTAGATATGGTCTAAGCACCTTCCCGATGCTATTCTGGTAGGCTCATTGATAAAAGATTCTAAGCCATGCGAAGATAACAAATCAATGTAATTGGATATAGCAGAACAACTTTCCAAAATGTTAACATTAAAATCACCTAAAATAATTAAATTTCTACATTTGATCTCATTATCTAGCAGATTAGAAAATTCCTCCACAAACATCGAGAAACTAAAACTGTGCAATCTGTAAACACAGAAAATGACATAAGATTCATGATTTATTTTAAAAGACAATTTTATAACATCGGCACTCAGAAAAATAATATTAGTAACCTCACACTCATAATCTTCCTTAACAAAACAGCCCACACCACCAGCCGCGTAATTTTCATTAGTGTTTGCGAAAAAATTGAAACCTGGCAAGCAATAATCATTTTTTTCGAATTCGTAAATCCAAATTTCAGACACAAAAATAAAATCAGGAAAACATACAAAAGAGTCCAGATGAGATACGAGAGATGCAAAATTTTCTCTCAAGCTTCTAACATTTTGGTGAACGAGAAAAAGTTTATCAATACAAAATGACTTTGTTACAAATAGATCATCACAATTTAAACTACAGAAATTGGAAGTGGAAATATCATCAATAAGATTATTTTCAAAATTCATTTAGAAAACAGAATTCAAATATAACAAAAAAAAAGTTATGCGCTTTTTTGCATTAAACTTTAGCAAGATAGCAAGATCATTAAAAGATCTTAAGGAAATGATATTTCCACCCTCTACCTTTTTCATTAGTAACTTATTATCTCTATACCATAAATATTTGTAGCCTTTTTTCTTCTTAGCCTCTTTCGCCTGCATAAACAACGCCTGAGTGTATTTGGTGAGAGCATCATTAATGTAAATGTCACTCTTTTTATTTCTGCTGCCACTGTCTCTGCCGCTGCCATCAATAATATTTGTGTTCAAGCTGCTTTTCTTCTTTCTTCATTATCCGTTGTTTGAGAGCAAGGTCCGAGAATCTCACACAGATGATGGTTTTGTTTGCCGAAGAGCGAGAGCGATCATTTTCTTTCGCTCTGTTGCTTCGAGCTCTCTTAACGTAGCACTTGTCAATGTCATCGTGGTTTACCTCTACAGCTAATGCATCACGAAAGATTTTCAGAGCGACACTCTTAGAGTTTGAGTCATCTACTTCAGACAAACCAGCAATTTCAATGCAGTTCTTCAGAGAGCTTTGTTGCTGCCAATTTAGTTTGCTTTCCAGTATGTTTATCTTCGACTTTAGCACAGTATTCTCTTCTTGAAGCGCCTTCATGGATTGAAGAAATTGCCTATTCACTTCTTCCAGGCTAGCAAGTTTCCGATAAATCATCTGCAGTGTACATTCTTCCTCATTTGAAATAGAAGCAGCCGCCGATGTCGTTGGTGTCAGTTGGCGATGAGTCCCAGTGCTGTTGGTAATAGCGGATGGTGGTGCCCGCTTAGTAATACTGTCCGCAGATTCCGCAATATGCAGAGATCGGCGACGAAGCACTGAGCAATTATTACAACGAAATGGCACTCCACTGGCTTTCATGTACTCTGCATCTTGGTCTAGGATATTAACACAGTTGTAGTGAAACAAACCCTTACAATCCGCGCAATGAATTTTATGATTATAACTTTTCTCAATTTTTTCAAGACAAATTGAACAGCTCATTTTGATATGAAGGAGCTTCAAAGAGAGATGCGCACCCCACGACACTCAGATGAGAACGGAACGATCTATGCTTCGATGGTTTGGTCACGTAGTGCGTATGCCCCCAGACCGGCTTCCAAGACGCGCTATGGTTGCCGTGCCATCAGGTAGGCGACTTCGCGGAAGGCCTAGAAATAGATGGTTGGATCAGGTCCGACATCTCTCCTGGAGCCGCTTAGGGACTCCCCCTGATGAATTGGAGTCAATGGCGGAGGATCGAGAAGAATGGAGAGTCCACCTGAGCATCCTACCCCCGCGACCCTCATGAAGGATTAGCGGGCCATTGAAAATGAATGAATGAATGAATACATAAGATTTTAGTTGCTGTGGTGGATCAGTGCATTCGCTGATGTAGATGGAAAAATAATTATTTCTCTTTATTTCCGATAATTCGTTCAATTGCCGCGCTCCAATAATATTCTTGACCAGTGATGTTGTTTTCGTTCGATTAGAAGTTACATATTTAGTGATACTTGAGTCCTCGTAGGCAATTTTTATCATTTTAACCAAATGATCGAACACCAAAAATTATAAATTATGCTCAACAACCAAAACAGCTATTTGCAGCTTGGCTTTTATGGTCTGCTTTTTTTGGCAAGATAGAGCCAATCACCCTGATTGTCGTTGGCGTTTGTCGATTTTCGACGATTGTCGTTTTACTCTTCAGGTGTAGCACGAATCTGTTTTCATAACTTGTTCACTGTGAAAGAGTTGTAATAGCATTCTACACGACAAACAAATTGCTTAGTAATGTTTAACGGTCAGCAGGTCATAGCTACGAATAAAACGACAATCGTCGAAAAGCGATAAACGCCAACAACAATAAGGGTGAATAATGCATCTGCCGCTGGTTGTACTTGGACTACAATTTTTGACATGGACACTTGTTGATGAGTGTTTTATTAGGTCATTCCTTCCAAAAGAAGCTTTTAAGAAAACACCGCATACTTTACAATAACCCAAGTACGCAGGATTTTCAGACGGTTTGAGCCAACCTTTCAGCACTTCCTTCAGCTCCCATGATTTTGAATACTTTTGCGAATAATGCGAGCGTTTTTTCTGAGAAAAAAGTGTTGATTAAATCGAAAACTAACAACTTTCTTTTATCTGCCTTGGGACTAGTTGGTAAAATGTCAGAATCAGAGTTATTTGTATTTATACAATATTATTGTTACTGTCATTTGCCGCATGGAAATGTTTTTTTCTTGGCTAAAGTTTCTATTAATCTTTTTGTTCTTGTAAATCCGCACTTTTATTGAGATGAGAAGTGGTCTGATCTTGATTTGTAGCTAAAAGCCAAAGCAAATTATATACTCGTACAATATTTGCTAATTTATTTACGTAAACGAAGATGGATAAACAATCGTACTTACGTATTCGTTGGAAATATTTTTCCATTTTAAGTTTAATTGGAAAGAGACGAACAACACCAAACACAAATCAAAGATAAAGCAAGGCAAAAGACGATGGACACTCCGACGCGTTCATGTTTGGTTTGGCGATTGAAAACAAATTACTTTTGTCTGGAAACTGGAAGAAGGTAATGGAGGAAGACTGTAACGGATAGATCTTTATTAATAATTCTATGAAAAGGAGAAAACCGCATTCATAATTATGGCGATGGGAAATTTTAACTAAAGCACTGCCAGATTCTTAATAAAATTATAAATATATCAAAAAGTGGGAAAGATATCAAGGTACTTTTTTGAATGAAAAATCGAGAGAAAAAATCAAATTTACTTAAAAAAATCGGGTAATCGGAAATAGCTCTAAAAATCGGGGGAAATACTATAAATCCTTGTTTCTGGCAACAGTGAGGGTGGCGCTGACGTTTAACAGCAAGTGGCTGTGGGTCAGTCTTCATTCGGAGTCGCTTAGTCTCAGCTTCGGATTTGCATGGTTAACGATAGCGACTCGCAAATGCTCACCTTAGCTGTTTTGCTGGTCGCTGTCGATGGTGAGCTCATATCGTTCAACCATTCTCGCTTGGAGCGTCCGTCTATAGAGCCCGATTGGAATTTGAAGTTCCCTCCGTCCCTGTCAGAGATCTTCAGCCATATTATTGTGGTGGTTCTAGTTTCAATGTGATGTCCGCCTAAGACAAACAGGATTCTCTTTCCCGGTTTGCGTTTTGTTATTTCATGTTAGATTCCTAGCAGTAGCCAGAGAAAGTCGGTCGATCTGCACAGAGTCCCGCAAGGCATCTCCATACTGGGTGTCGAGGTAAGGACATAATCCTAATTGATGAAGAACATTAGCCGTATTTTATTATCACCCAAGATCCATATAGATCACACGGCGAAAATAAAACGATCCGGATCTGGATCAACAAATTATTTTCCTTGTGTCTTGTAGTGTGGTTATGTAACCTACCAAGGAATAAAAAAAAAAATTCTAGATCACGAAATTGATCCTGATAGAAAGCAAGATCTCGTATTGTTGTTGTATTGCATAGAAATCAATGATCCATACGGATCATGAGCGATAATAAAATACGGCTATTATAAAAAGAGTGCGATGAGATATTGATTTACCATGTTTCGTTGTGATCTGTGGTAGGTACTTCCACTTGTTTCAGTACATGAAATATTTATGTTTGAAAGAATGATACAACTCTTTAGTTCTTGGGTCGGATCTGATTTTAAACTTATTTAGTAACTTATCCTAAAGATATGGTCTAGTCAGAAGTAGATTGGATTTTATATTATCATGTCTTAAATTCAATTTAAGAATTTACCTAACATGAAAGTGAAAATGGGATAGGCGAACCCCACAGGCGGATCAGTCGAAATGCAGTGAAGTGGGAGTGTTATGATCCCTTTTTTTGGATCATAACCTCGCTGATAAAAGTTAGAAGAAGATGAAAGTGAAAATGGGATGGATGTTCCAAAGCCTTCGTCGGTCACGCCATTCCAACTGATTCTGTTTTGATGAAGATCTTTCTGCCGGTCTCCGCCAACATAAACAACACGCTTTTTAGTATAAGAAAAGCGGCAAATATTATACTCCCCTGTCCGCTTACAGGGTATTGAGACGTTTTAATTAAAACTTCGAACTAGATTCATAGTCACAGTCCCAAATGGTTCCACATGCATTACACAACATCAGGGTTCCAGTGTAAGACATCGTTTCGCTATGAGACATTGGTGTCCCCATAACCAGAATAGATCAAAAGATCTTCAACCAAAGTTCATGCCAATGACTTGTGGCACCAGAGGGGCACCCGCAAACGTTGTTCACTCAGGCATACCACCGACAAAATGTTGCATACGCGAGATAAGCGATCAGTGTGGGGCATCACCAGTATGCATCTGAATATGAACTCCCCACATCTATGAGAGTGACAAAATTTATGCATTTTTAGGCATTCGAGTCGCGATGTTGCCAGTATAGCCCTCGTAGCCTGCAGCATCTAATTGATACCGAACTACTGCGGTTCCGTTCGGTGTTGCACGCAACGCGGTTATAGTGCAACATCGTGGTCTGGGAGGAAAATCGTGAGCGAATCGATTATCGGAAATTAAGTAATGCCTAGTGATCATGTCGATGTTGAGAGATTAATTTGGTGATTTATTTCAAATTTAGTTACATTTTTTCCCCTCTTCTTCGTATCTTTTTGTATTATTTTGAGGCTGCGAGTGTGGGGGTATAGCCGAATGTGGGCGAATTTCTTTTTCAATTTGAAAAGCCTGCACGTTCGTTTGGATGTTATTTTTTTTCTTCACTGATGATGAGCTGATGAGGGAGAAATTAATATGTACGATGATTGGAAAGTGATCGATTGATGTTGGTTTTTTGTGCGCAGAAGGGGCGGTGTTGACATCAATTTTCTAGTTCGGAGAAGTGATGGATTGGATGGTGTATGTATTTGTTGATTTGGAGTGAAAAAGCCGTCGGGCAAAGTGATTATATTTTAAGCCGAAATCAAGCACAAGCTGACTGTGAGGTATTCAGTTGAGCGTTCTTGTGGCCATTTGCCCTTACTTCGAATTCAGAAAAGATCTAACAAACCGCAATGCTGATAGATGGGCATCACAGTAAAATGGATTTGAATAGTCAAGACGTCATGATTCTAGTTCTACTAATTTGTCTACTACGCTTAATTGGGAATCACGTAATGAGGCAAGCTGCAAATAGTATTCTTCGTGATAATAGGAACAGGACTGAACTAATGCTTTCTACCATCAAAACTGCTCAACCACTGTCAATACCGCTTAATGCTAAGTATTAAGGCTTCAGCTTGGATCCTGTGCTTAACTGGAGATTAAACATATGTATGTAGATTATCAGACGTATGACTTTCTATGGCAGCAGTAAAGCCTTCAGTTAAATATGGGGTCTTCAAAGAAAGCCTGCTTTATATATGAACATGCGTAGCCGTAGTACACACATCTAATTTTCACGTACAACTGGCAAGTATGGTGGCCAGCCCTTGGTAAAGGTTACAACCTAACTTACGCTCACAGGGTAGTTAAGAATTTTTTCCCTTATTTCCAGAATAACAATCAATAAAAGGATAGTACTTAATAATGATCTGCGTAAATTGTTTACACTTTATGGTGAATCTATAATTGGTGGAGATTTTATTTGTAGGCATAGCTCCTTAAGAGCTAATGCGTGTGGGAATATATTGTCAAGTCCATCTCTTACTTTACCAATATCTCTATTGTATCCTCCAAGTCCAACCTATTTTTCGGATTCTCGTCGTCGCCTTTCTTCCATAGACTTATTTATTACTAATGTTTGTAATTGTGTTACACAATCTATTTCTTTGAATGAAGTCAGTTGGGATCATTACCAGGATATTTGCCGACTTCTAAGGTCCGGGGTAAGAAAAGTACAATACATACAAGACTTAAAGTATTTAAATTGGATTCGTTTTTGGTCTGAATTAACTTCAAACCTCCGAAACAACCCAAATAAGCTGGAAAATATTAGCTATAAAGAAGATGTCGATTTTAATACCACTATACTCGTATTTACGGAAAATACTTTAGACGTCGTTAACAAAAGTGTTCCTAAAGTTCCTAAGAAAGAGTTGTTCCTGTTAAGCTTCCCTCTTTCATTCTGGAACTTATTAAGGGAAGAAACACTTATCGGAGAATATGTCAAAGATATCGTCATCGACATCTCTGACCATCGCAAAAACGAGTTTAATGAGCAATTAAGTTAAATCGAAAAGAACTCAAAACCATTCTGGAACGTTCCATATGTGGTAAAGAATAGGCACAGACAACTCCCCTTCCTCAATGACTCAACAAGTACTTATTGTAGGGATTTAGATAAAGCAAGTGCTCCTGCAAGCATCTTTACTAAGAATTACAATGCCTCATAGAACTTAGGAGATTTGAATACAAATTCTTATGTTAATAGCACCATCCAAAATTTGTTGGAAAATAATACCAAATTCGGATAAGATACAAAATTAAAGGTCCGTTCAATTCGTGCGAAAAATTGAACGCCCATATAGCGAGTGGTTGCGAGAGACCAGGCCTAGTCAATTGATGAGGTGTTACTCCAAATATTATACATAACCATGTATATTATATTACACGTTATCTCCTCTAACTTGACACTATTAAAGCAATTTCATCAGCATACCCGAACATTTTTATTTAGCAACCTATTATACTGTGGAAGAGTTAGTAAGCTTCACAGGAAGGGTGACTAAACCATTCCCTTTCACGTAGGCATAGTCTAGTCTTGTACTAACTATAATGACAGTACCTAGACCCTGGACTTCAATATTAAGTACAACACAAACATTCCCAGTCGACAGAAATGGGCGGAGAATGTTATCTTCAATAATTTTGCTTTGAAGATACACTTATACACCGATGGGTCTAAGATAGAAGATGGCGTAGGGGCAGGCATGTTCTTGGCACCCCTGGATATTTAAAAGTCTTTTAGTTTACCAGATTACTGCAGTGAATTCCAAGTGGAGGTTAAGGCTATTCGTGAAGCGGTTGAATGGTTGTCGATGAGATCGGTATCGAACACGGGCATCGTCATTTACACCGACAGCCCGCCAGCTTTAAATGCACTCGCATCACCAATAATAAGATACAAATTGGTCATTCGGACATTTCAGGTGCATGCAGAGCAGATGAATTAGCTAAAAAATGGCACAAAAAAGGATCTCTCTACTGCGGAAGCGGGCCTGCATCTACAGATAGAAACGGCAAGATACAAAATCTCTATAGCGGCACTAAATCAGGACCATGAGAGATAGCGCAATCTTGACATATGTAACCATGCGAGACAAACATAGCCACAATTGAAAAAAAGAAAAACAAAACGCCTGCTACTGATCAGCAGACCACGCATAAGTATTCTAGTGTGACTGTTTACTGGTTATTGCGCACTAGGCAGGCACGCTTCGAGGCTTGGAATTCCTGCCAATAACTTTTATCGCAGCTGTGGGCGCCGTGGCATAAGTGGTTAGTGTTTCGGATCACTACGCGTGAGGTTCCAAGTTCGAATCCCAGAAAACACCAACAAGTTTTTCCATGGTCCCACCTCTCGCGAGCGTCTGACAAACATCCGAGAGTATTGTTGTCTAGAAAAAACCTTCTCAAAACAAATTGGCCTGCGGATACGGCACTAAACTGCACATCCCTTCGATTCGTGTAAAAAATATAACGCACACAACATGAGTGGTTGCGAGAAGCTAGGCCCTGGCACTTAAAAATATTTATTTATTTTATGAGCGAAGAAGAAGGTGAAGCTACTTTTCATTTCCTCTGTTGCTGCCCAGCACTATCCTCAGCTAGAAAACAAACCCTTAGGAAATACTTCTTAGAGGAACTCACAGATATTGCCGACTCGGATATCAACAGCATCTGGAAATGACTCAAAAAATCAAAATGGTTCCAGGAGTAACGGAAATAACCGGCTCACGTGGTAGCACAATGGACCTCATTTGTTCAAGTAAATCCTAACGATTACGGAGGATAGCCACCTAGCCTAACCTAACTATGATGTTGTTTCGTCTCACAACCTATTTTGAAATCAAAGAGTTTACTCCTCTATATATGCTAGGGCTGCCGTAATGGCTTCATGTTGAAAGTTCTTAAAGGTTTCTTATACGTGTATCTAGAAAAGTTCAGATGACAGTGCCCCTGACTTCAACAGACTTCTATATGGTCTTCATGAGGTCGCGAATTTTGATTTATACGGATCCATCTACTTGATACGTATCCTGACTGGGGTATTAGAGTTATCTGCTTGACTCTTCCGCTCCGTTAATTTTAACTGCATTAGCACTGTTACATGTTAATGCGATGATGACGTAATCTCAACACGTGTGAATATGCTTTCAACCGTTCTTCCGCTGCCTTTAAAACCGTTAAACATTTCTAATTAATAAAATCAAGTCAACGACTTTCACTCTACCCCGTAGGTATGTACTTCGTGATCGAAAAAAAAAGATGTCGATTCTTCCTTGATCTAACGTCAGCCTAACACACATATTCCACATTAATACTTGTCCGTGTTGTGAAGTGCATTATAAAAAAACCAGCAACTGACTCTACTGACTGACTGACTGCGGGCATACCAGTCAGTATATCACTTACAAGAGGAGCACAGGATCACATACACTTTGGTCACTGTCAGTGCAGCCAACTTTCGGTCAACTCTCTGGTCATTCGCGCCAAATGCCTATTTATCATTTTTCGTACAGTGTTGCGATGGAGGTGTCTTGTTTTGTTCTTTTCATGTGTAATCAGGTCACGTCCACGACGACGACGTGGTCTTTACCGAAAGAGTCGCACTGAGCAGAGAATGCGCTGCTCAAGCGCGCTGTGCACGTCCGCGTTATTTATGAAATTAAATTATTTTTTATTGCTTATGTGGTTTGTAATGTAAATTATTGCTTAGAATACTTTTTTTATTTTTTGCTTTGTGTAAAGTTGACTGCTTGTTGACTGTGTTTGTTCACCTCAGAGAAGGCAGTATATATGACAGTCTTCGATGATATTAGTCGATTAGAAAACATGAAACGAGGAAATCAACTCATAGTGCATATTAAGTGATACTGAATTTGGCATACATATCCTTTGAGTTATTGTCTATGGGTTTTGGCTTTGCATTTTGCGAGTGCGAAGATAGATTGCTGGCATGGTGTTGTAAAGATGGTACGAAGCTATGAGAGGAAATTAAAAACCGAAATAGGTAGTTTTCAATTTCAAACGAAAGACTTAGAAAACGGACTTGAGAGAGTGATTTATTGGGCTACTGGTATAGGGTTATGCAGGAACTGATTATACCTACCGTAGATAAGTAAGAAATTGAGAAATAAAGCACTGCTCAGAGGTTGTGCAGTTCGGCACCTCGTTTGTTCCATAAATGTTGCTGTTACCTAGCGCTTGGCGGAGTGTGACACTTACCTGGCTGCATAAGCAGTTGGGTTATGAATTAGCATTCTTTTACCAACTTATATGATGTGGTAGCCAAATGTAAGGTCTTGTTTGCGGATTGACTGTCTATAAATATGGCAATAGTATGTGTTTCGTCACATTTCAACATGCAAAAGGTTCAAGGGTAGCTGTCACATCCGTAGCTTCTCCCGCAAGAAAATACCTGCGTGTTATGAATATAGACACTTTTTTCACGCCACTTTTCTTCCATTCCGATGCGATTGGTAAACCGACAGAGAATTGTTTGTGTACATTTTAAGAATGTCGAGACTAGGATTTACAAGACAATAGTTAAAGTATATGTAAAGTATTACATAACATCTTTGGTACCTAAGAGTATGTGTGATATTCTTTGAAAGTCCTGTGGAGCATAACAAATTAAAAACTTAATGCTTTTTCTAGAGAATTAGGTAGAAAATGACGATCTGTATCATAGTGAGGATAAATACCCCGTTTACATGTTTCAATATCTGCCAACGACAACCGCATCCCCAATAATAGTCAGACTGCTACACAATCTCTGAATACGATCTCTTCCACATCAAAGGTTACTATAAATTGTCGCTCGTCTCTTGAGGAGATATACCGAGTGATGCGACACAGGAATATTGTAAGAATCGTAGGGGGGATGATTTCAGCAAATATGGTAGAACCTTAAAGATTTTGCCATAAATTAACGAATCTTAGCACACCCCTTACTAAATGCGTACGTTTTTTTAAGGTGAATGAAGTGGCGGGAAGATGGCATAAAGTGTCATGTCGCTAGACATATGGTCTAAACCTGATTACAAACCCTCTAGCTTCCTCTGTTTGAATAGATTTCATATGGGCACAGCAATAAGTGTCTCATTGGAAGGCACGCTAAAAAGCTTGGCATCTTTTCTAAAGTTTGGTTATAGTATCCGCCTACAACCCTCCTCTTATTATGGTCAGAGAGGATAGTACAGCAAATTGATATATTCATTTACCTCATTAAACATTTTTCAGTACAGGATTTGAAAGAGAATTATTCCTCACATAGCTAGCAAAATAAGACAAGGTGACTACGCTCTTACAATTATATCAGCCTATGGAAACTATTAACAGTGTCGTTAGAAATTTTAGGACTCACCGTTTACTTTTTTTTGAAACCACATATAATATAGCTCTACGAAGGGCGTTCTCTACTTTGAAGTCAATTCTTACGTCGTCGCTTGGATAAAGAAAAATTACGGAGCTAAGTGATGAACAGCGTGTGCTAGAAGAATATCGAATGCCATCATGTCTGATTTCTTAGGCGGGTAGTTCTTGAAATGCAAGCTTCAATTAGCTAGTAAGATACTAAAAGCTTAGTGGGTTCTGATTGTATGAACTCTGAAGAAAAACTACCTTAAAATCTATAAGTCTTTCGGGAAATTTACAATTGATATATGTTATTGGGCTACAGCGGCTGTCTGTCAAGTCAGGGATTATCGCTTTTGTCGCCCTTATAGTTCTTCGTGCTTCTATCGCTATCATATCCTTAGTCCTCAGTTTTTTGCATCGTCCAAGGTTTAAAATTGATTCGTATAAGGCTGTGGTTATGTAGCAAGCAAGTAATACTAGCGCTAGCAAGCGTCAGCTCGCGATTTAATATTAAATTCATTTTGTCAGGGCATTGTAGTTATGTAACATTATTTTCACAAGCGCAAGCAAGCGCGAGCTCTCAGTAGCGCTCGCTTTTAAATTTTCCGCTGTGAACTCAATTTCATTTGAAAGTGCGAGCTAAGTCGAAAAATGCTAAAAAAAGAAAACATGAATAAGTAAAGTGCAGAAACGGCGTTGTCTGTGGGACATGCGAACAAAAAAATACAGTAATAGGAAAGACTCATTCGGTAATATTGGAAAACCCGATCGCTATCTTCCTTAAGCATTTTGTGCAAGTGGTGATAGTCACCTAATTGAGACCGCATTTCATTTATAAGATGGATACGCTGTTGTTTTCTTTTTAAAAATATGTATTTCAACCACGTACTTTCTTTTAATAAAATTTCTTGGTCTAAAAAGGCGACATGTTTTCCATTTCACTGAAACCAAACAGAAACTCAAGCGTTAAATAGCTAAATTTTAATCGACCAGCTTAAAAGCCAAAGAGAGCGCGAGCTCGCGCTACACATAGCAAGTGCGAGCTCGCACTAGTATTACTCGCTTGCTCCATAGCCACAGCCTAATTTGAGACCGCTCTGTCTTTTATACTCAAATGAACTTATGCATGAACTATGAAATTATTTAAAGTTTGCACGTCAACTCTTTTGTCTTTCGACCATTCCAGAAAAATAAGTTAAATAATACAAGAATTAAAGTAAATATCACTTTCCCTTAGATCTAAGATTTCACTTTTCTCAGAATTCCCAAATGATGATGCCCAGTCACAATAATTCATCATCCAATATGACACATGACATAGAATAACTTGTCACAATGACAAAACATTGCTTCCTCAACAAGAGTACCAGAATCTTCGCTTCTGAAAAAGCGTGTGTGGCAATTCATCTCAATTTTCGATTCTCGGATAATAAACCACAACAATAGAGTCATACAACCAGCACACTTCTCAGAAATCAAATGAAATTGCACAAAAATCATTCTTAGATCATCATTCTCACATCGTCCGTCCTCAGGGATAACAAACAAGCGTTTAATTGGAATCCTTCTATACGTCATCCAACACAAAGCACTCTTATACGTACTTCATAGATTGAAGAAATCAATCACATTGAGTTGAAGAGACACGTTTAATTCTTTTTGGGCACTTAGCCTACCCCTTAGCTGCCTTACAACGAAATCAAAATAAAAAAAATTAAAAAAATTGAGTCAACTACCGTCTGGCTGCTCAACTATCTGTTGCAACTGCATCTCAACGGCAATACATTGGACCACGACAATGCGATAACAGACCATGAAAATGAAAATGGAAATTGTCATCCCGTAGATCAATTAATCATCATCAGCCGCAGATTAGATATGATGTGAGCGGTGCTGATGAGAATTTACACTGTTTGGTTTGAGAAGCTGTGTATAAGATGGGCAAGCATTGGGCAAAAACATGCCTTTCTGTTTCGACCTTAGAAACTCATTCGCAAATATCAATTCATTGAAAATTCGTATAAATATGCCTTCCATATTTGGTTTAATAAAAGCATCACACCGCAATGCATGAATGCGTAGCCAATATAGTGACGTGAATACCTCACACTTAAAGTCGTCCTCCGTTGCCCACTGGATGATTGATGTTCGATTTTATCGAGATATTGTTGTCCTCCTCCGATCCGGTTCAGTTGCATGTGTGAACAGTCCTACAGGAGGCAGCAGCAGGTAGACTTGAGTAAATCGACGCACGTATAGTCATATAATTTTTCTTTTTAGAAGGCTTAAGGCTTCATGCAATCAATATCGTTGCTACTGGATTTTGACGCAAATGAGTGCAGCTAGGGGCTGCCAGTATTGTGGCAAATTAATGTTGCATGATCATCAAGTATGGAAAGATTGTGAGTAACACTTACGCCGAAGATGATTGATTGAGAGGTGCTAGCAAGTTGAATTGATTTATTGATTAAATGTGTTCTAAGCGAGTATAACAAACAATTTGTAACAATACTTTGAATAAAGATATAGTTTGAGAAGTTTAGTGGTCATATAATGCGGATCATGACAACGAGACGCTGAGCTCTTAATTCTGAATCTAAAGTAATACCATGGTGCAAATTGTACTTCAGTAGCTCCTTGATAGCATAATTATATGATATGGTGTTGGTAAAGCATGTTAGTTACTACGAGTATTATGTTCTCATTTATGAATAAACACTAACAGTGATCGGAATGTAGATCGGACTCATTTTCATAATATAGATACGCAGTGTGCAATCTTGTTCTTGCAAAGCAAGAAACATGTGATCGCATGTAGTACATACTCGTATAACTACCAAGTTTCCTCCAATCAAATGCTTTCACAAAATAATTTGTTGCTCTTGTATATTTTTATATTCACCTAAAAATGTTACTGAATTCAACAACTTCACTAAATATCATATATAAAGCGATATAAAATCGATGGAAAATTCCTCTGTGATTATTCTACGATACCCTCAGAGTCCATTCCTTTATTGATAGCAGATGACGTAGCTAGAAATAGATCAGAAACAAAAACGCTCACGTATCAATGGACATGCCGGTATAATGTACTTAACAGTAGAAATGCGTGATGACAAGTTAGCTCAATTACACTGCCAGGTTCTTCCAGAGGTGGCAGTTTTCTTTTTAAATCGGCCTTGTGTAGAGTAAAGTTTATTTTCATGTTAAAATGGAAGCTCCAATTACGGTTGAAATTGAGACCCCATCGACCTCAATATAAAGTCTTAAGCCAATCAAGTACAGTTCCCTAGCTACAACTCATGTTCATTTATGTAAAACACAAGGTCAGGCAAATTGGCAAAATTTATGAGAGGCATACTGATTGCAGACTAAAACCATAAAATTTATGTCTAAGCTCCTCTTACTTACTTACTTGGATGGCGCTACAGTCCGGGGTGGTCCTGGGCCTCAACCAACAAACCTCTCCAGCCAGCACGGTTACGAACCAGCTGCCTCCAGTTGCGCACGCCAAGTTGGTTGAGGTCCCCTTCCACTTGTTTGCGCCACCTACCGCGAGGTCGTCCTCTACTGCTTCGTCCATCCGGGGTGGATTCGAAGACTTTCTTAGCGGGAAGGTTGGACTCCATCCACTCTAAATGACCCAGCCATCTTAGTCGCTGTATGTGAACTCTTCTGGCTAAGTCGATGTCCTTGTACAGGCCGTATAGTTCGGCATTGTACCTTCTCCTCCACTCACCGTCTATGCAGACGGGACCAAAGATCGCTCGAAGTACTTTTCTCTCGAAATAACCAAGGGCATCCTCATCCGGTTTTTTCAAAGCCCATGCCTCTGCGCCATACAGCAGGACTGGGATGATTAATGTCTTATAAAGAGTTACCTTAGTAGTCTATTGTGGCGTTCTGCCCAAGACTCCGATGTTGGGTGTCCTTTTTTGTAGACAGCATATATTTTGTTTTGCTTTCATTGACCGCTAGACCCATCTTTGCTGCCTCGATCTCAATACTCGTAAATGCCCCATTGACGGCCCGCTGAGTTCTTCCGATTATGTCAATGTCATCGGCATAAGCGAGTAGTTGTACAGACTTGTAAAAGATTGTACCTCCGGTGTTCGCTTGTGAGTTTCGTACAATTCCCTCAAGTACTATATTAAAGAGATCGCATGATAGCGCGTCACCTTGTCTAAGACCTTTCCTGACATCGAACGGTTCGGTGATGTTCTTACCGACTTTGATGGAGCAGCGAGAGTTCTCCATCGTCATTCTGCACAAACGGACGAGCTTGGCAGGGATGCCAAGACTAGACATGGCTCTGTATAACTCGTCTCTATACACGCTATCATAGGCAACTTTGAAATCGATGAAAAGGTGGTGCGTATCGATTTTGTATTCATGGGTTTTTTCCAAGATCTGCCGTAGTGTGAATATTTGGTCAATGGTGGACTTTCGAGGCCTGAAACTGCACTGATAAGGACCTATCAGGTTGTTGACGATCGGTTTTAGGCGTTCACATAGTACGGCAGACAGGATCTTATATGCGATATTTAGGAGACTTATAGCTCTGTAGTTGGCGCAGTTCAGAGGGTCTCCTTTCTTCAGGATCGGGCAAACGATGCTGAGGTTCCATTCATCGGGCATACTTTCGTCCGACCAGATTTTACAGATGAGCTGGTGCATGCTCCTTACCAACTCATCTCCTCCTGCCTTGAAAAGTTCAGCGGCAAGGCCGTCGGCTCCAGCAGCTTTGTTGGATTTGAGTTTAGATATCGCTATCCTCACTTCATTATGATCGGGTTGACGGGAATTTTGACTGCCATCGTCACTGTTGAATGGCTCATTCTGCATGACAGCGGAATATTGATCATCATCGCCGTTTAACAGTCTGCAGAAGTGTTCCTTCCATATCCTCAGCATCGACGGCGATTCTACTACTATGTTGCCATTTTCGTCCCTGCAGGCTTCTGTTCTGGCTTTGAAACCCTGGCATGTTCTTTTTACCCTTTGGTAACATTTTCGAACATTATTCCTGCAATAAAGTTTCTCAATCTCCTCGATCGAGCGCTTCTCATGCTCTTTTTTCTTCTTTCTGAGAAGTCGATGTTCCTCTTTTCTCCTGCGCACGTAGAGCTCGTAAGCAGCTCTAGTCCTTCTATGCAGCGCCGCTTTGTACGCCTCTTGTTTTGCTGCATGTGCTTGCCGGCATTCCTCATCAAACCAGGGGTTTCGTTGTGGTGGGCGAAAGAAACCCAGTACATCAGAGGCGGCATCTCTGATGGCTTTTTGGCAACGCTGCCACTGGTCTTCCGCATTTGCTGCTGGCGGCATAGGACTAAGATTGAGATTAGAAGAAACACGACCGGCAAAGGTTCTGGCGGTCTCTTGCGATTGTAGCTTTTCGACGTCAAATTTCCTCACAGCATTTCGTTGATTTCGCTCCGTTCTGGATATCCGCATCCGTACCTTGGCTACAACTAGGTAGTGATCCGAGTCCACGTTGGCTCCTCGGAAAGTTCGGACACCCAGAATACTGGAAGAGTGCTTTTCGTCGATCGCAATGTGATCGATTTGGTTGACGATTTTTCGATCAAAGGAGAGCCATGTTCCTTTGTGAATATCGAGACGTGGGAACCGCGTACTAGCTACAACAAAGTTTCGCCCCGCCGCAAAGTCGATTAGCCTGAGTCCGTTGCCGGAAGTGTTGTCGTGCAGGCTGTGCTTTCCGACCACGCTATTAAAGACGTCCTCTCTTCCTAGCTTTGCGTTAAAGTCACCTAGGATAATTTTAACGTCGTGGCTAGGGCATTGCTCATACGTCTTGTCCAAGAGCTGGTAGAAGTCATCCTTTGTCGCGTCGTCCTTCTCCTCGTGGGGGGCGTGAACGCATATTAGGCTAATGTTGGCAAATTAAGCCTTGATACGGATAGTCATGAGGCGCTCGTTCACATGCCGGAAACTCAAGACTTCTCGCCTAAGTCTGTCTCCAATGACAAATCCGCACCCGAATAGACGCTGTCCTTTTTGTCTGTAGCAATCGCCGTAGTAGATGTCGCAGTTTTTCATACTCCTTTTGCCCGGCCCATCCCATCGCACTTCTTGGATGGCGGTAATGTCTGCTTTGAGACACTCTAGGGCCTCCGCAAGTTGTTCGGCTGCACGTGGTTTGTAGAGGGACCTAACATTCCATGTGCAGACACGAAGATCGTTGTCCTTTTTACGTTTGCATGGGTCGTCAACAGTAAGATCACCCGTATCCGAGGCTGTTGGTTGCTTCGTAACCAAAGGTTTTTTACGTGGTAGGGAAGTTAACCCGACGGCACAACCCCCAACCTGGAGGGCCAGATCCTTTTTTTTTGTACCCCTAGGACAAGAGGCCGGATACATCGATGTCAGTAACCCACTTCGGGGATATGAGCGCTGCCGTTGGCGCATTAAGAGTTCATCCGCCGCCATCTCTTTTTCAACACCCTGACGTAGTATTGAAAATCCTTACAGACCTCAGCTCCAAATATGTTGAAGTAGCTCCAGTAAGGTATCCGCTGCTCTGTAGACGTCACCGTCGATTCCATCGAGAGAATTCGTCCGCCGCACGTCCTCCTTCTGAGGACCTCTTGCTAGACTTCTGAGACGCATATTTCAGCCGATCAGGTCAACAAGAGATGCCTCGTCCGGTTAAACATATGCGCGCTGAAGTTCACTCAGATGTGCTTACGCAGGTCTGAGAGTTCAGCTGCACATATATCGTCAGACTCAGCATACGCTCATCGTTAGTTCACTATCAGATAGCTCTCCAGCGGGCACGGCGTGGAGATGATGATGCGATTTTGCCCACAACAGACTAGCATATAAAAATAATTATGCAAATTCTACGAAGGAACAGTACACATTCATGCGCTAAGCAACTTTAGAGCCTGATACCCGGAAAAAATTTACGACATAAATTCTTCACCGCAAGTCCACTCGTCAACATACTAATCATCTGGTCCATCCACTGCCGATGAGTATTTGACGAAGAAGAAAAATATTTCTTATGAGCATTATATGAACCTCTGAATCCTAATATTTCACCTGCAATGTCCTATTGCTTTTCTGCTCATTCAGATAGTACAAGTGCATTGAATTGGAGTTTGTATCGCTTCTTGACTTTGTTAATCGATAGTTCGGAGCTTTGAAATATAGGACGCTTTTTGATAGAGGGTTCGACAATACCTATAGTATGTTGGCTGCTGTGGATTATAGACGGCTTTTATACGCGTTTTTAGAAGGACTTTCTCCATGTATTTTACTTTATAAGATATTTATAGTAATCATTTTATTTTGTTATTTTTCTCATGAAGAAGAACTTCTCGTTTCTAAGAGAAAACAAAATGCTTCGATCGAACTTATTCATTAATTTGGCCCCTAACTGGATACCACTGATCCTCGTATCTCGTCATCGTCGCTGTTATTTACGACACCCATGCTAAGCGTGCCACCGCCATCACCAAAACCAGTTGACTTGCTGCGAAGGTTAAACAATTTCATTTTTATTTTTTCGTAGATGCAAAAGCAGGCAATCATGCCAATTTATAACAGATCGTAAGGAGGGGCACTTGTGGGGCGAGAAATGAATAGAAAATATGAATAGAGATCAAGAGCAATGAAACAGTCAACAAGAACCTGACTACAATTTGTTTCCTCCGCTTTTTTCCAGAATAACTTTTTTTTTCTGTGGCACACGACAAGTCCACTTGAATTAAAAAAAAACGTTCGACATACCAATATAGCGTACACGGGGACGACCGCCAATTCAAGCTCTCCTCAAAAGCAAAGATGACTCATTCAAATCATTGTTCGGTCGCATTCCAGTGCTTCAATAAAATTCCCATTTCAAGTCCAAATAATTTTCTAGTTTATAACATCTCGAGTTTTTTATTTTTTATTTTTGGATTTAAGCACCGAACGCATAGCATCATTTGATGGAAGATTATAACTCGAGATGCAAAGAGGAACAAAAAAACTCAATTTCATTGCCTTGGTTAGGTTTTTCGTTAAGTAATACGGTGAAATGTACGCGATGAATTGCTGGTTGCGGCTACCAACTTTTTGAAATTTGTGACTTAAAGTCAAATATTTCCAATCTTAAATGATGGAAGCTTAGTTAGTATTAATCTTTGTGAACCCGATAACATCATAATTTGATGTAAGTTATGTAAGTTACTCATATGAAAAATGTATGTCTGGGATATGCGCACCGCTTCTAATAATATAAGCGAAAGTTCACAAGTGAAATCAATAAACACGTTGTTTTTTTTGTGTTAGTGAACTTGATAGTAGGCCAATGATCAGTGCAGTAAAAGAGGTTACAATCAGAAGTAGTTTAAAGCAAGAAAGAAGTCTATGAAGAACATATCAAGTTTTCTACCTCCTGATGGGCTTACGTTGGACCGCCTTATAGAGGAGAAGAGGCGGAAAGGTACCTCACATAATGCCAATTTAACAAGAGACTGGATAGAATTGTCTACAAAACTTTGAAAGCAGGAATCTATAATCTGGGATTTTTTCTTAAAAATGAATTATTAAATAAATATTCGATTTCAGGCAACCAAATGGGGAGGTAAAGGCTTTATGGTGGTAAGCAAAGGCTGGGTTGTATATTCTACTTTTCCAACAAATTAGCGGCTACAGTAATAACAATAAAAAAAAATAAATATTTGGCGCAACAGCTCTTTAAAGTGCCAGGGCCTAGCTTCTCGCAACCACTCATGTTGTGTGCGTTATATTTTTCACACGAATGGAAGGGACCTACAGTTTAATGCCGAATCCGAACGGCGATTTGAGAAGCTTTTTCGTGACAACAATACTCTCAGATGTTTGTCAGACGCTCGCGAGAGGTGGGACCGTGAAAAAACTTTTTGGTGTTTTCTGGGATTCGAACTTGGAACCTTATGCGTAGTGATCCGACACACTAACCACTTACGCCACGGCGCCCACACAGTAATAACAATGTCGACCGCAAATATTACTATTCTGGTTATATTAGAAATAAACCGTCACAATATTGATGAAAGAAATATTTACCTTGTAGATGTGTGGTGGATAATGTGCAAGAGCATTGCGAGATATGTCACGAAAGGTTAATGAGTGCCCTCGTTGACGGAGATATCAACGGCTCACTTTGACCACATAGAGTTATTATGCCCGTACTACGAGTTAAATAGCTTTAGCCGATGGGATACATACTGAAATTAAAATCTTTTTTGATAAAAAGAAAGTGTATTCAACAAAGAAAGATCCATCTCTGGCAAAAGATAGGCTTCCAGATGGTATCTTCTTCTGTAGATTAATCTTTCACATTCTATAAATCAGTTTGATGGAGTTTCATTGAAGTATCTGCAGTGTCTATTATCTTTTCTGCCCAGCTCCCTTTGATACTACTAGAGTCTGCAGTAACCCGCTAGCTTGCCTGTTAGAATGCGAGGCAGATTTTGCTAACGCTTATTTATTTGCTAACGTTCTATTTATTTGCTCGTTGTAATTTTCAAGAAGTTCCTTAGGCCGTATCAGATAGGGTATATCATTCCCATGCTTGGCCCATTTGCTTTATTCTTTCCCTCAATTCCTTCCAAATTATTTGCGGTCTGTAGGTAGAAAGGTTTTCAGCCAAGGATTCCGATTCGTTTCTTGCCAGTGCATCAACTGTTTCCATTCCCTCAACTCCTACGTGGTGTCGAGGAAAGAATTATATTATTAGCCTGGTCAAACTCGTTGCTCTAAGTAAGACATTACCATCTCTTGTAAATTTAATGCTTTGATTTCGATTGATGTTTGTTGTCGAGGTTGAATTGGGCTCTTCTTAAGACCGGCTGAAATTTTTATTGGAATACAAGGGCAGAAGTTCCCAAAGGTTCTGCTCAAGTTTATGTGGGGTTTTGAATCCGTCGGTATACCAGTCGATTGGATGTGGTTTGAATTATTAACTATCGGATGCACTGCTCCAGCCTCTTTGTTTGCTCAGCTTTGACCATTTTTCTTGATTATATCATATCTGAGCCTATTGAATAGTGAAGGTGATCTGGACAGGGTTTCTTATTCCTTACATACGATACATTTTCTTTTCTTGACACCTTTTTCCATTATTCTTAGTATAGATTCTAGGTTCTAATGGCTCCTGTTACACTGTTAAAGTCTTGTAGTAAAATATAGATCTAACGAGGCGAGCTAACGCCGATATTTAAATATCCTCTTCCTGACATCACATGGCACGCTTGTTGCACGGTATCAGCTCATCGGATTGGGGGGATCTTCCCTTTCACTTTTCCTCGCCGAAAGAAAAAATATCGTGCCATTCTATTCTTGCTGAAAAAACTTGCTCGTTCAACTACCACTTCTTGCGACAGGGTGTTATTTCGCAAAGGGCTGACCCACCTCTTTTTTTCTTATTTAAAAATGTAATAAGAACAAAAAAAAACAAGAATATTGATTGTCTTAATGCAGTTAAATACAGTTATATCTAAAAAAAATTACAGAAGAAATAAACTTACTGTCTGTGTGCCTAAGAAAAAAAAAATATATATATATACATATATATATTGTATATAAAAACTACTAAAATAATAAATTCGACCACTTACTTGCTCTCTTGCTCTCTCCCACACTGTTGTGCGTACAAAAGCAATGATGGTGTGAGTGGAAGCTGTGGACACTGATTCGTATCAAAAAACAAATTTTTTCTTACACATACTGGTCACAATTCATTAATGAAAAATTTATTGAAATTAGATGATTAATTAATGATCGAAATACGCACAAGTTGATGTAAAGGGTGACTAGATAGCAATGATACTTTTACCAATTTTTGTATTTCAGCATCTGTCAAAGTTACCAATGACGTCCAGATGTCAAAATATTCAGTAAGGTTTGCCATTTCATCATGCATCGTTTCACGCTTGCCGAATGTGCGGAAATTTTAAAAAATATTATCGAAATTCCGGCTCAGTTATAAATACCCAACGTGAATTTCGTCATGAGGTCGGTCGTCATCATGGCTTCAGTGTGCAGGCAATTCGTCGCACCGTGGAAAAGTTTGAGCATGGGTACACTCTTTTGGACCTTAAGCCACCAACTAAACAGAGATTGGTGCGAAATATAGAAAACATAGGCGCCATAGAGGCTAGTATCGAAAAATACCCAGAAATGTCGATTCGGCGCCGATCAGCTGAATTAGGCATGGTCAGAGAGTCAACCCGGCTTATTTTGCGGTTGGACTTAGGCCTACATGCATATAGGATTGTGCTTATGCAGAATTGAAGCCGAACGCCCATAGACAACACCGTGAGTTCGCTAATTGGGCGCTGGAAATGTTGGCCGGAGATCCAGATTTTGGACAAAAAATTATCTTTTCGGACGAGGCCTATTTTTGGCTCAGCGGCTATGTCAACGGCAAAATTGTTATTATTGGAGCGAACACAATCGACAAGTGTTCGATCAAGCATCAATGCATCCACAAAGATTGACTGTTTGATGTGGTTTATGGTTATGGTACCTTATTTGCGGTTATGGTACCTTATTTATTTCGAAATGAGGAAGGAGACACCGTTACCGTCAATGGTCACAGGTACAGAGTGATGTTAAGCAACTTTCTGTGGCCAGAGCTCGAGAACATCGATATATCCGAGCTGTGGTACGAACAAGATTGTACTCCATGCCATACAAGCGACGAAACAAAGTTGTGAAGGAGAAATTTGGCGACTAGGTCATTTCACCGAGCGTTCATAAATTGGCCGCCGCGATTATGCCACTTGACACCAATCGTTTATTTTCTCTGGCTCTACGTCAAGCCTTTAGTCTACGCTAACAAGCCAACCACTTTGGATGAACTCGAGGCCAACATTCGGGACGCTATTCCCAGAATAACGCCGTACGTATTGGACTGAGTCATCAAAAATTGGACCGACCGCTTGAAGCACTGCCAGCGAAGCCCACGCTGCCATTTAAATGATGTGCTATTCAACACATAATTGCATGAACGTAGCTTTAAAATAAAACCAGAATCAATTTCATGTCTCACACCGTTGTTGTTTTATTTCAATTTTTTTCCTATCGTTCTTATCTGGTCACACTGTGTGTATATGTGTGTTATTTTGAGTAAGCTTTCAATAGTCAAGTCCGGTAAATTTTTGTTGATTGAGGTATGTATGGGGTTGTTATCGTCCGGAAGGTGAGATCCTGCCATTACATATTACGCGGATCTAATCAAATTTCTTGCTAATCGTGGAATAGCTGGGTGGTTCGATCTATCAGGTGGTATGGTATGTCTGGTGAATACATATCTGCTTTTGCCGCTGGAGAAGAGTCTCGAGGTATGTGGGTGGTGAATACCGACTGAAAAGAGTTGCGGAACTAGTGATTCCGAAGCGGATTTGTTCTTTTTATTTAACCTTTTTAGCGCTCCACGTGGAAACTCTTCAGCAAGCTATAGGAAAAGCAGGGTATTAGCAAACTGGGCTATAGCAAACGTGAACAATAGAAAAACTTACGTGATACCGGGTGTAAAGGTGAATATTTTTATGCACAGACACAAAATTCAAAATTCTACAGAATTTTTGTAGAAGAAATGGCCACGTCCACGTATGATGATCTTTACATATTTATCGTTCGTTAAGTTTTTCTGAGTTTGTCGAGAGCAAAGTTAGAAGCGATTATTTTATAGGTATGTATTCGTATGAAGAGTGTGTATTGATCGATTTTCGATTGTATTGAATTCACGACAGGCTACCCTTTTGAATTTGCCTAGGAATATCCTCCAATTCTAATGATAGGCTTGACTATCATTGCGCACATCAACTTCAGTGAGGATGTTTTCCCAGCTCTTACCTGTAATTTACCCACGCATCATTAGTTCTTGAGTGGTCTAGGCTACTAAAACTTATATGTTTTCTTTCCAGAGAAGTTTGTTCTCTAGTGTTGCGCTTAGATATTTAACCTGCTTATGTGGATCGACTCTAATTCCGTTAAGTAGAATTGGTTGCTTGCGGTTTAGTCACCTTTTCTTGGTAAAACGCAGTGGTTTAAATTGGGTTTATTCTAGATCCAAGTACTTCAAGTTCACCACTTCTGTGTGACTCAGTGTGTTTCTTAAGATTTGTCTCATGTTTCTTCCAACACTTACTTTGTTGGCGTTACTGTTCGCCGAAGATGGTACGATGTATCAACGTCATATTTCTTAAATCCATTGGACATTATTGCTAACGGCATTTTTTGATAAGCAGGTGAGAAACTGATTAGGTACTAAGCACACAATTCACGTCCATCCATATGGATTCTTGCAGAATTGATATACGTGTATGCTGGTTCATTTTGTTTGAGACGGCGGAACTAATCATATATGTAGTCAATTAATGAAACGACGGATATGGTTCTTTATTTCCATTTCCGTTATTAATTTTGAACAAACTGTTTCACTTCGAACAGGAGAATGAATAGGATGAATTGAAAGAAATAAATTACCTAAATAGCAGAAAAAAAAAAAATATCCTGACGGTTGCGTCTGCGTTCTTTCGCGAGACATGAAAAGAGATATTCGTTATTTAGTTAAGTAAGTGAGCATTTTATATTACTACATAAATAAAACCTCCAGCCCAAAGTCATAAGTACCCTGGCAGTAGCAAAAGCGTTTTCAATAAAAACGGTCTCAAATGTTGATGCCTGTTATTCCTCACTTGCTTCATTTCAACTAAAGCCTCAATTACTCAGCATCCTAATAAATCACAGTGATGTCTTCCTAATACAATATTCAGATACCTTTGAAGTCATTTATCCTAAAACAAAGAAAAACTCTTTACGAAACATTGAGGGTCAAACACGATAGAATTGGGCATGCCAATTCGGTTAAGGTCCCCCTACACTTGTCTGCGCCACCTAGCGCAAGGTCGTCCTCTACTGCGCCGTCCATCTGGGGTGGATTCGAAGATTTTCCGGGCTGGAACAATGGGCTCTATCCACTCCACGTGACCCAGCCATCTTAGTTGCTGTGTGGAAACTCTTCTAGCTAAGTGGTTGCTATCGTATAAGCCATATAGTTCGGCATTGTACCTCCTCCTCCACTTACCGTCTATGTAGACGGGGGTCCAATGGTCACTTGAAGAACTTTTCTCTTAAAATAGCCTGGGGCATTCTCAATCAATTTTGACAAAGTCCATGCCTCTGCGACTGATTGACATATGCATGTGCGCCATTTAAGATATACTCGTATTTATGTACCTCCCTTTCGTCAAGACATCCAGCCAATGCCTTCTATAATCAAAGGATGGATGTGCATAATACTTTCGTGTATCAAATACAAATATTTGGCGCAACAGCGTAAAATATTTTCCTACCAATAAATGCACTAAATAAAGATGAAAAATGGTTTATACCTTGGGAATTGCATTAAACGTTAAATGGTTAAAGCCTTCAGGAATTGCATCATAACTAACTTGATAGTTAAAATATATTTCTCGCGCAAAAGAGTACACAAAAATAAAAAAAAATAGAAACTTGGCAGTTAATTGAAAAAAAGGTTTTCAAAATCTCATCACCAATTGCACGATTTCGACCCCATCCTAGAGCGACCTCTTAACACCAGCCAACCATGCAGCAACAAAACAAAAACCAATTCGATTACTTAATCGCAAACCGCACACAAAAAGGAAGTTGCTTCAAATAATCCCATCATCGACATCATCATCATCGCATTGATCGACCCTATTAACTCAAATGAATCAAGCGAACATTGTTTCAAGCCTCCACTACCTACCACGCTTCACTGAAACACAGCCATCAAAGACCTTTCATCTGCGGTCATCTTTCAACAAAATCCATAACACACAAATCAAGATGACGAAACCCCGTCCATCTACCATTCTTTGGCACCCTTTCTACAGCTCCAGTACCCGATAAACCCTCTCAACTGTGGTTCCAATATTTTCCGATTCCAAAAAGTGAAAGCGAAATAATTTCGATTTTCTTCCCCATTGAACGAGTACCTTCTCTAGACCTGTTCCATCATAGAGACAACCGCCTCCTCTGTCGCCTTTATCCACTTGCACCAAGACAACAGGTCCACCACCAACCAATTTGTTGTCTAGCGCGCGCGATTGCATAATAAGATCCCAAAAAGACATTAAAAACTGAATCAAAACGAACATAAGCCAAATTATAGGAACTTACTGCATTATTACCACTACAGATGGAGCGGTTATGTGGAAGATCCTGAGGGCTAATGGCAAGCATCGTACAGCCAGCGCAAGTGTCTCACTCGCCGCCATTGAGGCACGGAATACTGGAGTTCAGAGTGCACCCCACATCAAGTCGCGATTATTTGCTATAAGTATTTGCAGATGAAACGAAGGAGAAGCCAAAAACAAGGAACACCACAATAAAAGCGAAGTGAAAAACGAACGCGATATTACAAAACGACGAATTGAAATCCCGCCCGGAGGCGATCGCCTTGTCGGGACCACGGACGCCAGACGGACGGACGACGTGGTGTAAACCGTACACCGGATAGATATTCCGTGACAAATATGACCTAATGATCCTAAATCCATCGCATGCCGCGATGGTTTCGTCTGGAGCAGCAGCATCGCCCGTACCATACTGCATAGTGGAGCAGTGCCACAGTTTGGCAGCCAGCAGTAGTGCAAACATTAACGTTGTGTGAGGAAATATTAAACCATCATCACATAGGTAAGTAGTGCTAGATGGATGGCAATTGGATGGTGTTGCTTATGTAGATGACCATTTATTTTGATGGGCTTTGGTAGAATGATAAGAGTTGTTATATTGGGATGCTAAAGGTTTCTTCAGTGGATGTTCGTCCTTCACGAAGTAGACCATTCAAAATTCATTTTACGCTAACAGGTTTCTCAAGTGATGTTATAAAAAATAATAGCACAAGACAATAGGATAATGGTAATGTGCACTAGAAGATCAATTACCCTCAGTTATATCATAAAAAAAAGTTTCAGAGACATTCACTCTAAACCCGAAATGTGAAGGAGAAAATGATTGATGATGAATTTTATTAAGAATGTCAGATTACCGTTGGAGAAAAGAAGTAAAGAAGTTTACATGTGCAGCCAGGAGTCCTGCAGTACTTTAGCTCAGGTATAACTAGCAACAAATAACATAAGACAACTTATACTGTTACTCCCAGTGGCTGCATGTTTATCCAAAGGCAAAGCAGGGATATTTTGGTTTAAACCATTATGGTCTCAAACTTGTTTATTAACAAATTGATTTTAATATGAATGAGAAAACTGTAGCATAGCGTGCGACGTGAAGAGCAAAACTACGTTTCAACGCTTTGGCCAGAAGTAAGAGAGGCAGTGAGTGTGTAACAGCGGCACCGTTTATAGAATCATCAAGGAGCTCATAGTTACCCATAGTTAGTCATACTCGTAGTTCAAGCCAACATCCAGTGGAGAACCTTTTGCTAATGCTTTTTAAATGTGCGTTGACCAGCCATGTGCACTCAAATTGCACTGAGTTGGTCGATGTACCAGTATTCGGAATACGGAAAAACGCTCACATTAAGAATCAGATACTTTCTGCTATTGAATCACTAAGCAACAACAAGAACAACAAAATTCTTTTGCATTTCCTTCGTTGGATCCCTCCTCGAGTACGCCAGTCAAGTATACGAATTAAAGCTGTCCAGTGCCAGTTTATTATCATCGCCATACGCAGTCCGCCGTGTGCTAATAACCCCAATCTTGCAGCGTATGTTGTTAGAACGTGTTTATAGGTAGCTTAAATGAACTGCGTACTAGGCTTAAACTAGGGTTGGTATGTAAAAATACAGCGGAAATGGAAATTACATAACGCCACGCCCACTTCAAAAGTGCTGTTTTAAATGAAAGGGAATATGTATGATTAGATTGTGTAAGATAGTTGCCCAAGTTACGGCAAGGGCACACAGAGATCAAATATTAAGTTCACAGTGATACCACTGTCGAAAGACACAAGATCCTATGGTTCAATTAGAATAATTTGAGGAAATGCTATAGTGCCGAGGCAGTGTGAGGAATATTTCTGGAACCAATGACAGGTTGGCTTTTCTGACATAAGTTTTCAAAAGAAGTAACTTAGCTAGGCTCGACGTCTTTAAAATTCAGACTCTCACCGCACTGCGTACAAAATGGTTTCGCAAGAATACACTACACAGTAGGCTCTGTTCATTGCTTTTATATAGTAGTATCTATGAACGCAGTTCCAATAAGTCCTTGTAATTCAATATCTACTCACTTAATTAGCACAAGCATCCGGCTTAGCTAGATGTCATACCCTTGATACACGAGCATGATTCTGTCGCTCACACCGACACCGACCTGAATCTCTTATTGTGACATTTATTGATGCAATGTGACAAAATCTTCGATAAATTCATGAAGAATCGCTTAGCTGCTATTGCTCTTCCTGTCCTCCAGGGAGACATCGGCATTCTTATCGTTTTCCTGAATCTGATTTGGACAATTACGCCCCCCAGTTCTGCGTTTTTATGATTTTAATTTCCATTGGGTGCTATGCTTTGTCCATGTTCACAGAAAACCACAGTAATTTGATGGATGCATGAATATCGGCTGGCATCAGCAAAACTGAAATCCGTAAGATATGTGATTTATTTTTATTCATTGATACGGTTTGAGATTTATTTTCCCGTTTAAGAGTTTTAAGATCAAACGATGGGTAGTGGTGGTCCATGTGCCCAGTATTTCTTGGAACGACGTGTGTGCGATATGGCGTGAAAGAGTAATGGGCAGAGCTGATCTTGGCGATATTCAAATCCGTCCCGGAAGTGCCCACTTGAATTTACTGGTCATGACTTTACTTACGAAATAAATAGGCGCTTAACGTTTTGGAAATGCACTTAATGAAGTGCACAATTTTTATGTTTTTGGAGCCCAGGATTTTTAGATCTATGAACAACTTAGAAGAATATAAATTAAGTGATGACTCAATCGGTCACGAATGCGGTGATTCGATTGGCCGGCAGACGACTGACTGTTAAAAAACATTGATTGAGCCAGCAGTGCAACAACGAAGTTCATGATCAAGTGCTCCTCGTGATGGTCCCCGATTCTACAAGTAGTGACTTTTTGTTATCAGTTGGTTGTGCACTGGAGTTCAGATGACTTTGCACATCTCCTACCTTGCGAAACAAGTTGTATGGATATGCGGCCAGGCGCAATGACATCAGAACTGTGTTAATTCAGAGTCGACTTTCTTTCTACCTGAAACTGACTCCGCCCGGACTTTGAACTAGGGTAAAACTGTAGTCAATATTTCGCGAATGGCTTTAAATTTAGTCAAGGATTTGATGCTGGTGTTCTCGTGGGAGATGATAACATTATACTTCAGTTCTCGTTAGACAAACATGCATATCTCTTTTTAACATAGATTTTTGCAATCCTTCTTATTTTGAACTGTATTAGTAAGGAGTAGGACTTCTCAGGACCTGAATCTGCGTTGAATCGGCTTGCATCTTCATCTTCTTGAGTTTCCTAAGAAGAAAATCGGGTGTGACGTGACTTTCTAGTACCTATTTAGACTAAGCAAATACTTCCGGACATTTGTAAGAAATCTGAAGCTTTTTTGCTATGCCTCAGCATAAAAGATAACAAAGAACTTATTGGCGGTCTTAAGCCTAACCTAATGGGCACCAAGTCTTTGCCAAGCATCTTAAATTGCTAGGGTTTAAGTAACATCATCATCTGCGATGTCTTTTAATAGAATGACGGTACAGTGAAATACTTTATCTGTGATTATCCTGCCTTTGTTCGGATCAGGTGATCGATTTCTGGTGCTGATGTGATGTTTGCTAATAGCTTAATTAATTACTTAAGCGCCTACTTATTTTTTTTTTTTCAATGATGGGGAAACTTTAGTAAAATAAACAAAATTGGATACTTGCTGATACTACTGTGGACCAATAATTAAGTCCGTTTGTTTCATGGGAGTTTAAGCCACTGCGAAAGAAAAATTGGCTTTAGAATGCGAACAGCCTGCTTGTTTTAGCAACGAAAGTCTTTAAAACGACAGATAAAACTGATTGATGAGGTGGGTAAATTCCAATTTCCAACGCGCAATACTATCTTAGTCACTTCGGAAAAACCATTAGGTAAGTACACAATGGCGTAGAGAAGAGACCTGAAAATGTTTTCGTGTAAGCTTACTTTCAACTGCAGGTGCACGGCGGCACTTACATCCTGGAACTCTTTCAGCATCCGAATTTGAATGGTCAGATTCGGAACAGGAGGGAGAAATGCTATATTGGGACTATATTGATCAAGAAATAAAGATAATTAGCAGTGCTCTTCCGCCAGCATAAGAAGGCTGAGATGAATATGCTTCCACCTTGGTGGAATGCAAATCTCAGTACTCTTAGGAAGGACAGCAGACTCCTCTTTAATATTGCTAAAAACTCTCGCGAGACGGCCGATTGGGACACCTACAAACTGTCTCTCAGGAAATATAAAATCTCACTGAGGAAAGAGCAACGACGCTCCTGGAGACTTTTCTGCGACAGTATTGAAGAATTCTCGGAAGCCTCTAGGTTGCGGAAAATCCTCTTAAAAAGCCCTTACCCACCTAGCTACCTCTTACATCCAGATGGTCACTGGACCACCTCTGCTAAGGAATCCATTGACATCCTACTGGATACTCACTTCCCTGGTAGCTCCCCTGTTGCTGTTTCATTATCGGGCATTACCCGTACTTGCTCTATACCGTGCAGCAGCTCCCTGGTTATAGTAACTACAGAAAAGATCTGCTGGGCCATGCGCAGCTTCAAGCCCTTCAGGTCCACAGGACCTGACGGCATTATTCCTACTGAATTTCAAAAATGTGAGGACATTGTGCTTCCATGGCTCAAGGTCATCTTATCGAGCTGCCTTAATCTGGTCTACATCCCCAAGGCGTGGACCGAGGTCGAAGTTGTCTTCATTCCTAAGGCAGGTAAGAGCTCGCATGTGGAACCAAAGGATCTCCGACCTATCAGTCTATCGTCCTTTCTACTGAAAACGCTGGAAAGGCTGATTGATATTCACCTCCGTCAGAGCATTAGCCCGTCTTTGCTCTCGCCGTCCCAACATGCGTACTGCAAAGGCAAATCCGTCGAAACAGCCTTACACTCGCTTGTGCGCATCATTGAAAAATCTCTGAGCATCAAAGAATATACCTTGACGTGGCTTTCCCTGACATTGAGGGAGCTTTTAACAATGTCAAACCAAAGGCAATCACAGACGCACTTGCAAATCTGAAGGTGGATACTTCGCTCGGAGTGTTGATCAATCAATTGCTAACGCGCAGGATTATCAACACACAGCTGGGTGGAGCATCGGCCAGAAGACTTGCCTGCTGCGGAACCCCCCAAGGTGGTGTTTTGTCCCCCATCCTGTGGAATCTTGTAGTGAATGAGCTACTAGTAGACCTGGACAGGTCAGGCTGAAGGGTGATTGCCTATGCTGATGACATTGCGATTGCTGCGTCTGGCAAGCACCCAGACACTCTCAAGGAAATCCTCCAATATGCTCTCTCTCGGCTCTCTAGGTGGGCCTCTAATTGTGGATTGGGGGTTAACCCTCATAAAACGGAACTTGTTCTCTTCACAAGGAAATATAAAGTTCCCCACGTAGACCCTCCTATGATTAATGGCACCAGTCTCACCTTCACTGTTAATGCAAAATACCTGGGTCTTATTCTGGACAGAAAACTGAACTGGAAAGCCAATCTACTAGAACGCGTAAGGAAAGCCAATGTAGCTCTCTATTCCTGTAAGAAGGCTATAGGTAGGAGCCGGGGTATGAAACCTGAAATCACTCGCTGGCTTTACGTGTCTGTTGTCAGGCCCATACTACTCTATAGCGTGATCGTTTGGTGGCCTGCCCTTGACAGGGCTGTTCACCTCTCTCAGGTAGCTAAAGTGCAACGATCCGCTTGCGTGTGCATCAGTGGTGCACTAAGAACTACCCCCTCTACGGCACTGAACATTATGTTCAACCTGTTACCCCTGGATATCCTTGGCAGACAGACTGCTGCCAGTGCGGCTATTCGTCTTAAAACCTCCTCTCAGTGGTCTAGTTATCACATTAGGCACTCCTCGATCCTTGATCTTCTCAACTTCACACATGAAAACACGGACTACACCCCACCGAAACTGAGATTTGACCGACACTTCCGTACGAGTATCCCTGAACGGGATGAGTGGGATGGCTCTCCCCCTGATGATGGAAAGTCGGTGCACAGATGGCTCTAAGACCGAAGGTGGGGTGGGCTGTGGTGTTTTCTCCGATAAGCTCAACCTGAGCATCTCGTTTCGCCTCCCTGATCATTGTAGCGTTTTTCAGGCGGAAATCATGGCGACTAAGGAAGCCCTGTCTTGGCTGAAATGTAATGTACTATCTGTTAGCGCTATTAGCATTTTCACTGACAGTCAAGCTGCTATCAAGTCCCTGGAATCGTGCTCCTTTACTTCAAAGACCGTCTTAGACTGCCGTTCATCTCTTACAGAGATGACAGAGCAGTTCAACATTCAGCTATGCTGGGTTGCCAGGTTACAGTGACATTTCAGGAAACTGTAGGGCGGATGAACTCGCTAGACAGGGTACTACCCTAAGGATTCTGCCAGATAGGCAAGCCCTAGGTATGCCCCTCGCTACATGTAAGCATCTACTGAAGCTGAACGCTATTAGTAAGACCAACCTTAAGTGGGATAGTGGCTCTACGTGTCTTATTTCGAGGCAGATCTGGCCTAAGCTGGACCAGAAACGTAGAGCCGAGTTGGTTAAACTAAAGCGATCACAGATCAGCTGCGTTATCGGTGTCATCACCGAACACTGTCTAATCGGCCAACATGCCAAAAGACATGCCTCTTTTCCAATGACTTCTGCAGGAGCTGTAGGGACGGGGAGGAGGAGGAAACCATTCTTCACTTCCTATGCACATGTCCTGCTCTATCACGCAAAAGAATGCTCCATCTAGGAGCTCCCTTCCTTGACGACCTCAGCGATTTGGCGTCCTTAGACGTCATGAACATCCATCGCTTCATCAAAAGCTCCGGTTGGTTTTATTAGTCCCTGAGTGGTCTAATGGTAGATCCTTGGTATCACAATGGACCTTTACTGGTCTAAGTGTGTCTGCATCGTGGTGCACACAGCCAATCTAACCTAACCTAACCTAGAGTAGAAAGTATTACCGGGAGAAAAGAAAGAGTTCGCTTCATACGCAGATATTTGGAAACGGATCAAAGAGTCAAAACAACTTAAACCTTGCATTGTAGCCACATACGCCGAAGGTGGATTGAAGCTTGTACATTATTACATTTTAATGCCAATATCTCTGTGGATATCGCTATTTCTGATATACCATGGAGCATTAACAATTCCTCTTAGCACTTTGTTTTCAAAAGTTTGTAAAATTTTAATATATCTTATTTTGGTACAACCCCAGAGTTGTATACAATATGTCCATACTGCTTATATAAAAGCAGTTTATTCTCTATAAAACTGGTCTCATAATAGGGTGTGACGCAAACGCTCACCACACCGTGTGGGGCAGTTCGGACATAAACGAAAGAGGTGAGCTACATTTTGATTTTATTTTAAGTACAAATCTCATTGTGTGCAATATAGGCAATGAACCAACAATCGTTATCAAAAATCGACAAGAAGTGCTAGACATAACCCTTGTCTCTGACAACATCCTTCAAAGGATCAAGAACTGGAAGGTATCAGGTGAACATTCTTTCTCAGACCATCGATATCTTCAATTTATTCTGAATATCGACCCTATAGGCCCCAAAGTCTTTTGAAATTATCGGAAAACTGACTGGCTCAAATACAGAGTAACTGTAAAGAAATTAGTTACTTCGATTCCCTTTAGGACCACTTGCAATACCCTAGAATTAGATCGCATGGTTGAAGATCTTACCCCAGCCCTTAATAAAGCGATGTCCTCTTCCTGCCCTATACTACGGCCCAGGGGTAGAAAAAAGCCTCATTGGTGGAATTCAGATTTGGGTCCTTTAAGAACTAATTGTAGAAAACTCTTCAAGAATGCCAAAAGCACAAAGGATGTAAGAGATTGGGATTTGTACAAAGCATCCCTAACTATCTACAAAAAAGAACTGAGGAAGGCTAAACGCAATTCTTGGAGATTCTTTTGTGGCAAAATGAGTAGTCTCTGAGGCATCTAAGGTAAGAAAAATCCTCCTTGTCGGCAACATTGTCTCTAATAGACCAGCAGAAAATTTAAACAGCTCCTCAAACCTAATTACTCAGAACAAACTCTACTGGACGATACACAGCTTAAAACCATACAAATGTACAGGACCAAACGGCATAATACCAGCCGAACTACAGAAGCCGTCGGACCTTATCTTGCAGGTGCTAGAAATAATTCTTAAAAGTAGTATAGATCTCGTCCATATACCAAAAGTATGGAGAGAAGTCAAAGTAGTAGTAGGGCGCGGTCCGGGCGCGATTGCGTGGCGAAACGCGGGGCGAAACGGTAACCGCGTCCCATTATGCTAAATAGACCATAAATTAAAAATGTTAAATTTGACATTTTTCTGCACTTTTTCCCATTTTGCCGATTTGGTTTTGAGCGATCGGAAGCAGGACTATTAATGAATTCTGACAAAACGCCCAAGAAAGTGAGTGAGGATTTTTTAATTTTTGTGCGATGTGTCGTAGTGTCATATCGCCCAAAATTTGTGGGCACACTCTAATCAGAAATAATACCTACCAACGCATGCCCTGCTCAATTGCGTTTTTAATGCTTTTATACTCGTATGAATGCAGTTCCTGGAAAGTGACCGTTATGAATGCAAAAATGCTGTTATCGGTGTCTCAGAAACATATTCGTATTAAATTTGCTGAATAAAACGGACCAGAAGCATGTAGGTATGATAAAAATGGAAAAGGTAGTTCACATAGTTCACACTCTATGAAAAGACATATAGTTCACCAAGCCATGATATGAAATCCATTTATTCAAGCAGGATAGCGAGTGGGTTGTTTTCGTTAGACTTGACCCAATACGATTAAACCAAGAGCCCACGGCATTTTTCGGGCGTGAAGATATAATCAAATGATTGATACATAAATGTAATTAAATAAATACTCCAAGAAATAAAATCGAATGCGGAAGTCTGGCTTTTTTTTCGCAGCTGAGGTTACAGTATGCTTAAAATGCTTTTTTTCCAAAATCTGGATTTTTGTTATAATCCCTTGAATGTGGTACCAAACGAAAGAACACAATACCCCATCACAGGGTAAGTTCAGTTCATTTTTTCCGAATTTGGAAATGGAATAAATGCCAGTGAAGAGGATTCTTGCCGCATTGAAATTTTTTCCCGTAGAATGTACCAAACGAGAGCGTTGAATGTGAACGAAGAATGTAAACCCATATCCAAAAAAACCCATGTTCAAAAATATAAAAAATAAGTTACACTTTTAAAAGTCGATTGAAAGTAGGTTCATAGTAAAATTAATTTGCTTTTCATATTGGTATTTGACAAAAAAAGTGGTAGATTTTAAAAAAGGGTGGTAGAATTGATAACAGTGAGCTTGGACTATGGTACCCCCCCCCCCGCCATATACATATATATCAAAATAAATAGTTTTCCTACTAATTCAAAATAATTGTCCTTGATGGTAATTTCCACAATAGAAAAATTTATTGAGAACTATTTTTCGATTCACCTTCAGCAAAATCAAAAAGAGTACGATTAGTTTCTGCTAAAGAAACAGTAATTCAAACTAAATCTAAAGGATATAATATTATAACAAGAAAGTGTTGCTTTTCCAATTAGACTGGAAAGACGATGTAAATATTCGCATTCACGTCACTCTGCTACTGGCTACACTCTATACTATAAAGAACGAGTACATTGCATCAAATGATGTGGGGATAAGGATGACGAGAAAGGGTTTCCACATAAATGAATGAAAAATTCATTGAAAGTGGGAATGTGTTGAATTTTCGAAACGGATTGGAAAAATGTATATTTTCCAAGGGAACCGAGTTGAATTGGTTGATTCAATATGGCCGGGACAGAATTTAAAAACGTGGTAGAATTTTTGCATTCCGTTGTACATGTGGTAGATTTTAAAAATGTTCAAAACTGTGGTAAAGTGACAACACTGGTGCCAGGGCCTAGCTTTTCGCAACCACTCATGTTGTGTGCGTTATATTTTTCATACGAATGGAAGGGACCTACAGTTGAGTGCCCCGTATCCGAATGGCAATTTGTTTTGAGAAGCTTTTTCGAGACAACAATACTCTCGGGTGTTTGTCAGACGTTCGCGAGAGGTGGGACCGTGAAAAACTTTTTGGTGTTTTCTGGGATTTGAACTTAGAACCTCACGCGCAGTGATCCAACACACTAACCACTTAGGCCACGGCGCCCACAAAGCGGTGCAATTATATCTATCATGTATGGAAAAATGCTGTTAAGAATGAACTAATTCAGCTATCATCATCAGACAGTGTTTGGGTATTAGGGAACAACATATACAAAGTGAACTGGTTCGATGGAAATGTCGCCCCTGATATAAATACTTAAAGATATTTTAGGGATGAGGTGGATGCATCCGATGATGAAGATAATGCCCATAATATCGAATCATCGGATGAGTCTAATGATGAATAAGTTTGTATAGTTATTACATACTATTATTTTAATTGTAAGGCCGATGAACTCGCCAAAATAGGAACAACTATACCCATCCTGCCGGATAAAGGCACCTTATTCATACCAATCGCTATGCGCAGATTGCATATCGGCGCTATTATAGATGTCATCACTGGACACTGTCTAATAGGCAAGCGTGCTACAAGGCTAGGCCTTTTTGCGAACGACTTTTATAGAAGCTACATGGATGAAGAAGAGGAAGAAATTATTCCTCACCTTTTTTGTTTCTGCCCAGCTCTCTCGCATAGAAGGAAGCTTCACTTAAGAGCCCCCTATTATAACGATTTAGCCGACTTGGTAGATATTGATATTAAGAGCCTCCTATGCTTCATAAGAAGTTCAAAATGGTTTTAACGAGTAGGTAGAGAGATTTTCTCCCATGATCAACGTGGTATCACAATGGACCTATTATTGGTCTAAGTGTGTAGGTGATTTGCAGCTGGCAGCCACTTTAACCTAACCTAAACTACACACTCTTATGGGCGTAACATATATACATATGTACATACCATATAATAAACATTGAAGTACTTGATTCATAGGTAATCTCGTACTCGTTCCTCTATTTGCCTATAACCTATCTCTAAAATAATTTCACTTTTAGGATAACATTAGTACATTTACTATGCAATAGCTACGAGTATGCGTGAAGTATCTAGGACCGATTTTTGTGATCAGAGTGTTCTCACAAAACTGATGTTAAGCATACTATTAGTATGTCTGCCAAGGGTATGGCTGCGCGTAAAACGTCCGGGACCTATATTTTTGTGATCAAGGCATTATGATCTTTCATTTAGTACCACATTCATGTGGTTATAAAAAAAATACAGATTTTGGAAAATAAAACACATTTTTAGCATACTATTATTAACGTCAGCTGCAAAAAAAAACCACCAGACACCCCAATTCAATTTTATTTCTTGGAGTATTTTACATTTATGTATCAATCTTTTGGTTATATCTTGACGCCCAAAAAATGCTGTGAGCTCCTAGACTAAATTGCAGGTTAATCACGGTAATTAGAAATGAACTATTTCAAGTATAGGCGCTTGTCTGGAACCAAAAAAAGATGGTGTGTGGGCGTGGCAAATGTCCTAATACCTATAAGGGGTCACTAAAACATGTGTTAGTAAAAAAATTCAACAACTTCATATCCGAATCCAGTTAAAGAGATATCTCGATTTAATAGTCCGCGCTAATTAGATGGTACCTCGTTAAAATAAACCAATAAAAACAAACACTCAAGCTCACCTTTTATTTCAAAACAATTAAATTAAAATTTCAAGTACAACGTGCATTTCACCGAAATTGCGTCCATTTCAGTGATTCATTTCTGACCAAGATACGAGTGATCGTGAGGAGATATCTTTTGACACTTTTTTTGTTCTGACAGCAGAGACACTGTCCGGGTATTGTGCGTCTTCAAAAAATAATAATTGGCACATCACACTTTTTTTTTGCTGTACAATAAGATTGCAGTTAAATTTTAGTACTGATCATTAAAAATCCACACGAAACTGTTAAAAATGATGGATTTTCGGTTAACGTCTTCGGAGACTTGTCGGTCAGAATTTATTTCACTCTCTGCATGGTGTCTGTTGAACAGGATGGCTCCGAGCATTGTTATGGGTTATGCACGTTGGAATTTGTAACCATTTTCAGCAAGCTTCTGTTTCAATGCCTGCTATTTTTCGGGGCGTTCAGTTGAAAAGAGCTTTTGAACAATCGAAATTTATGTGATACAAAAAGCAGAGTTTCTACTGCGTTGTTTTGGAAACTTTTTTATGATTAACTGCATTTAAATTCGGTCAAGATTAGTATGTTGAAGGAGATTTATGTGCTTGGGTGATAAAATACAATTTTGTAAAGAATATGCTATGTCTCAGTGTGTTAATAGGTTCTACGGTTTGTTACAATGTATGATCTTATGAGGATACCAGGAATGGAAAGATGAATGGGAGTAGGATTTTACGAGATCATTTTAAGTACTTCGGACCTGAAAATTAATATTAATGAATCGAACAGGGTATTTGCCTGTCCAAATTTTTTTCAGTCTATCATGTCAACTGCAAAATCATTTAAATTTGAGAGGTAAAATCTGCACATCTTGAGGGTGTTTTGCAAGGTCAGACTGCTACTTCAAGTTCTTGATAGAAGAATTTCGAAGAAAAAACGTAAGTACCTGTTCTTTTGAGTAGTAGTAGCAAAATTTCTGTTTCCTATACGTAAAAAAAATTCAAGTTTAATGTATTTGTAGGATATAATGGAGAAAAACTTAGGAATATGACTTAGATTAGTTAACTCCATTGACGCTGCTAAAAATATTATTATTGATGTGTATACGTTTATATGAGTATATGTTTATGTGTATCGAAGAGAACTTTAAAGTAACATACATATTGAAGTCAATATATTAATTTTATTTTCCATTAAATTATTTAAAAAAGATTATATCCATCCTTAAAAAATAGACTTTCTCCAGTTGTATGGAAAAATTAGATAAATGTTAACAATAAAAAAATATTAAAAACATGTTTTTTTTTTTCTGAGTGTAATCAAGTGTCCCTGTTAAAGAAAGCAAAAACCGAATATGGAAAAAACGCGGGTTTTTGCTTCATTAAATTTTTTTAAGTTTGTGATTACGTAGCAGAGAACAAGTGAAAATAAAAGTTTTACAAATGTATCTGAAGAAAGAAATATTACCGCTGCATCATTAGTTAGGTCGAAATTTTAAATGAACGTAGTCAACTCACCGATAATTTTCAGGTAGTAAAGGACTTTGTCTACCTAGGCTCTATGGTGAGCTCCGCAAATGACGCCAGTGCACAGTAGTTCCACTCTCGAACAAAGGCGGTCATAATTACTTGCTGCCAAAAAAATAAATAAAATGAATTGGTTGTAGGGTAATTTGGGAGCGCTGATTCTGAATCTGATATCAGTTTTGCTCCATCTGGTCGGCAACTTCTATTTTCGGTACATCGTGATGGTTCCGCTTATTTATCTTAATTAATAAAACGTGTGATATGACTTCAAAAACTTTATTTTTGGAATACAAATGTATGTACATATTAAGAATATACATAAATAAACAATAAGAAAAAAGAATATTTACTTCAAAGAATAACGTACATTTCTTAAATGAATTTCAAATATATTTAAACTTATTTTTATAGAACAAGAAATTGTATTAGCATGGAAAAAAGTAGCAAAAGTAAATGAAATACAAGTTTAAGATTAAAGGCTTACTCAAGAAATAAAATACACTTTACTTAAAAGACCATTTCAAGCACGTCAATCACAGCCTCTGATAGGAAAGTTTTTTTCTTTCTGATAGGCAGTTTTCTCAAGCGAGTTATCAATAGATCAGAACTTAGAAGAAGTCTATTCAAATGGTCGGTATTGCTAACAATTCGTGACATTTTCCTGGTATGATCTCGTCTGCACAGTTTAGTACTTTTATTTCTTAACTTCGCAGCCTTCAGATAGTTCTCCTTTTGGCAAAAGTGCGTGACTAATTACTTCAGAGCCATGAATTAGTACTTTGTATACTGAAGCAGGAAGATTATACCATGGATATTTCTGCACGAGTTGCATAGCTGTTTCTACCGCAAAGTCCCTAAACTTGTGCTTATTTATGTTGTAGCCAGAAAATATACAAATAAGCAAAGTGTAACATCGATCAATAATACTTTTATCTAGTCCAGTAATATCGGCAGATATGGTTGACTTTGCGAAAAATGTTCTGGCTGTATTTCCGTCATTTGACGTTCCACTTCCACCGCTTTGTGGTCTACCAATGATTAAGCCAAATTTCTATATAAACTGACCTTGAATGTACAATATTTCTTTCTCTGAGCAAAAAATACCTTATCTTCATCTGATCTTATCTGCCATTTTTTGATGAACAATCTGTAAGATATGTGGATGAAATATTCAAAAAACCGAATCCATGAATGAAGTGGCCATGGCTGGTCAGACGGAAGTGCATGCGATCATATGAAAACACAAGCGTTTTCACTCAGCTGAGGCCTACCAACTCCTACTCTCAACCTCCACGCCGTGACAGCCGGGTGCCTAAGGGGAAAGGGGAATAATTAAGGAACTCGTCCTCCAGGTTGGGGGTTGTACCGTCGGCGTAAATTCCATACCACGTAAAAAATCAATGGTTCCGAAACAACCAAAAGCCTCAGATAAGGATGACTCAACTAATGACGACCCCAGCAAACGAAATAAAGACAACGACCTTCGGATCTGTACGTAGAATGTTCTGTCCCTTTACAGACCACGTGCAGCCGAACAACTAGCAGAGGCCCTAGACTGTTATAAAGCAGATTACCGCCTTCCAGGAAGTGCGATGGGATGGGCAGGGCAAAAAGAGGTTGAAAAACTGTGACATCTACTACAGTGATTGTCATACGTGGCAGACTCAGGCAAGAAGTCTTAAGCTTCCGATACGTGAGCGAGCGTATTATGACTATCCGGATCAAGGCTAAATTCGCTAACATAAGATTAATATGTGTTCATGCCCCCACGGAAGAAAAGGATCCTGCCACCAAAGAGTGTTTCTACGAGCTCCTCGACAAAACATACGAGGAATGTCCTAAATACGACGTTAAAATCGTATCGGGCGATTTTAACGCCAAAATAGGAAAGGAGGACGTCCTTGGTAGGGGTAGTCGGTAAGCATAGCTTAGACGACACTATGTCTGATAACGGATTAAGGCTAATTGATTTCGCTGTGGAGCGAAATGTCACCATAGCAAGCACGTGGTTTCACGGATGACAAGGCAGTCGAGTGATCATGTAACGATTAACCAAATTGATCATATTGCGATCGGCGCAAGGCATGCTTCCAGTATTCTGGATGTCCGGACCTTCCGAGCGGTCAACATAGACTCGGATCATTACCTTGTTGTAGCCAAGGTACGAATGCGGATATCCCAATCTGAGCATCAAAGAAGAATCACTGTGAGAAAATTTAACGTCGAAAAGCTACAATCGCAAGAGACCGCCAGACTCTTCGCTGAACGCGTATCACGAAATCTCTCAATCACCCCTATGCCGCCAGCATCAAGTGCCGAAGACCAGTGACAACGCTGCCAACATGCCATCAGAAGCGCCGCTACTGGTGTGCTGGGTCTCGCTCGCCCACCACCGCGAAACCCGTGGTTTGAAGAAGAAGGCCGGCGAGTGCATGCAGCAAGACTAGAGGTATACAAAGCGGCGCTGCAAAAGAAGACGAGAGCTTCTCGTGAGCCCTACGAGCAAAAGAGACGGGAAGAACATCGGCTTCTCCAAAAGAAGAAGAAAGAGCAGGAGAAGCGCGCGTTTGAGAATATCGAGAATTTATACTCCAGGAACAATGTACGGAAGTTTTACCAAAAGGTAAAAAGAACGTGTCAGGGAAGCAATACCTGTACTGAAACCAGTAGAGAAGAAAATGGAAACCTCGTAGTAAAATCACAGTCAGTGCTGAGAATATGGAAAAACTACTTCTGCAGACTGTATAACGGCGACGAAGACCAATATCCCGCTGTCAGGCAAAATGAACCATTCAACATGGACGATGATAGTCAAAATTTCCGTCCACCTAACCAAAATGAAGTGAGGATAGCAATATCCAAGCTAAAATCCAACAAAGCTGCTGGACCTGACGGCTTACCGGCCGAACTTTTCAAGGCAGCAGATCATGAATTGGTAGAGTGCATACACCAACTCATCTCTAAGATTTGGTCAGACGAGTGTATGCCTGATGAATGGAACCTCACAATTATTTGCCCGATCCACATGAAAGGAGACCCCCTCAACTGCGCCAATTACAGAGGCATCAGTCTCCCCAATATCGCATACAAGATCTTTTCTGCGTTATTGTGTGAACGCCTGAAACCTTTTATCAACAGCCTGATTGGACCCTATCAGTTCAGTCTCAGGCCAGGAAAGTCCACCATCGATCAAATCTTCACATTTCAGCAGATCCTGGAGAAAACCCAAGAATTCCAAATCGATACTAATCACCTCTTTATCGATTTCAAGGCCGCCTATGACAGCATCTATAGAGAAGAGCTTTATAGAGCCATGTCTAGTTTTGACATCCCTGCCAAACTTGTCCGTTTGTGCAGGCTGACGATGGAGAACGCTCGCTGCTCCATTAAGGTCGGTAATGACCTCACCGAGAGCTTTGATGTCAAAAGAGACTTTCGACAAGGTGACGCGCTGTCATGTGACTTCCTTAATATTGTACTTGAACAGATTGTGTGGAACTCACAAGCCAACACCGGAGGCGCAATCTATTACAAGTCTGTACAACCGCTTGCATACGCCGACGATATAGGCATTATCGGAAGAACTCAGCGGGCTGTCACCGGTGCGTTTGTAAGCATTGAGGCGGAAGCGGCCAAAATGGGTTTGGCGATAAACGAGGGCAAAACCAAGTATATGCTGTCAACAAGAAGGGACAGCCAACAGCGACGAATTGGACAGAATGTCACAGTGGGCAGCTAAAACTTCGAGGTAGTAAGGGACTTTGTCTACCTTGGCTCTGCTATAAACTCTGAGAACAGTATTAGCGCAGAAATCAATCGAAGAATAACTCTTGCCAATCGCTGTTTTTTTTGGGCTTATAAGGCAATTCAATAGTAAAGCCCTATCTCGAACTACTGGGGAGACTCTGTATAAGACCCTGATCATCTCAGTCCTGCTTTACGGCGCTGAAACATGGATTTTATTAAAAGAGGATGAAGATATTCTTGGTCGCTTCGAGAGAAAAATTCTTCGTAAGGTTTTTGGTCCCGTTTGCGTTGACGGGTTTTGGGGGAGAAGATTCAAGCACGAACTATACGAGATGTACAGCGACATCGACCTAGTCAAAAAACTACGTATTGGACGTCTGAGATGGCTAGAACATGTAGAGCGAATGGACACCAATGCTCCGGCCCGCAGAGTCTTTTAATCTAACTCGGACCTACGACGCAGTAGAGGGAATCATCGCCGTAGGTGGCGCGCACAAGTTCAAGCGGACCTCGACCAACTTGGAGTTAACAACTGGAGGCAATTAGCTAAAGACCGAGCTAAATGGAGAGGCTTGTTGGTTGAGGCTCAGGTTCACCCCGAACTGTAGCGCCACTTAAGTAAGTAAGTAAGTATAATGAAGTGGTGATAAGCCAAATTCATACTTGCAATTATTGACTCTCTTTTCTGGGCATTTATCTATGGCATTCATCTCTTTCGGCGATGCACTACATATGTAACACCTACTCGAAGGTGTTTCACTTAGAGGGCTACAGATCTATCCCTCAATTATAGGTAAATGTAAGGAATATTTCATCTTAGCCTCGTGGTTATCAAAATGAAGAGTATAGGGTTTTAAGTTACTTATTTTATTTTTGAAATAAGCTTCTTCTTGCACAGAGAGTTCCGTAGTCTCTTTTGCAAATTGAAAACGAATTGGTCTGCAAAAGGGGTGGAAGAGGGACGCGGGTTTTTTCAGATAACGTGGTCGGTATTGGGTGGGCCTAACTTACAAATTAACTGAAGTGGAACATACGAACTAACAAATAAACTACCAACATCGTCGATGCTTAGTTCTGAAAATGTTTGTTAATATTCGCTATACCCCGTGCCACCATCGAAACCCCATTTTCCTATCATAACCATACGATTTAACGTATTCGCCGAAGCAGTTTCTAAAACATGCTTTTGGGACTGAAGTATACGCTCCGTGGTGTGATTTAGCAAATTTTGTAGTTCTACCTCTACGGACGATTCGGTAACTTTTACCTCCAAATGATAACATTTTTTTTTCGCCTTTAATACCCTGTTGTAAGAGGGCATAACATCAAAAGATACATGGGAATTAATAAAAGATTTTAATAATAAATGTTGGTGTTTAGTCAATTTAGCCTCCACAATAAGAGACAACACTTTATCCAGATTTGCTTGCGTGAAAAATTGATTGGAGTCACTGGAGTTGTTCAATAAAATATTAACGGTGGAATCATCCACCTTTGACAACTGTGCTAATCTTCTACGTCTTGATCGCTTACTGCAGTCTGAAAAGTCATTTCTTGGTCGACCGGGTGACGATGATGACCGCTCCGCATGGGCATCTAGAACTACATGCTTATGGGGATTTCTGGATAAGTACAACACATTCTTCTATGACATTCAACGAATCTAAATTCTTTTCCATAGCCATGGACTTAATACGAAAATGTTGCTTCCAATATACTGCAATCTTTTGCAAACATAGCTGATGCGAATTTGCAAATAATCTGTATTGAGATTTTCTTTGTCGGGCAAAGCTTTCAAAATCACTTAAAAGACTCCGCGAGCCTTGTCCGCATCACTTCCAGCGAGAGACAGCCAAATTTCGGATAAATACATTCTCTTAAAAGAGCATAATTTGCAAATTGAACCTGAAGAAAGAATAATTGAAGAATATAGCACTTAGAGACCAATATAAACCAAAAGTGCAAGTTGTTGCAGGAAAATCGAACTGTTTTATATACTAGAATCTCCAAGCTATTGATTTAGATATATTTCACGGGGGGAATCGCGGAGGAACGTAGTTAAAACAACTTTTATATTTCGAAAATATTTTCCTTAACAACTAAATAGAAATAGTATACATACCTTCTCCCTGATATCTCATTGTAAAACAAATTATTACAACTTAAACGAATCTTCGTATCAAGACAGAACAATTAAATATACTGTTGCCGCTCTAATAGCTCGATTGAATTGTACTGACAATGAGCTCTCTTTGAACAACAAAAATTAAATAAATCTGTTTATCGGGACTTTTTTTTTGCACTTACATTAAATATGGATACTTATAAGATAGTAGACGAAGTTATTTACAAAAATAAAAACATTAATTTTTTTAATTATGACCTATGGACCACTGTGCAGTGGGGAGATCGAAAGAAGAATTACTCTTGCCAATCGCTATTTTTACGGGATAAGAAGGCAATTGGGTAGCAAAGTCTTCGAGCTACTAAGGTAACTCTGTATAAGACACTAATCAACCGAGTCCTGCTTTATGGTGCAGAGGTATAGACTTTGTCATAATCGGATGAGGATGCCCTTGGATACTTTGACAGAAAAGTTGTTCTGAGTCATTTTTGCCCTTGTCTGCATAGACAGAGAGTGGAGAAGAAGCTATAATGCCGAACCATGTGGCCTATACAAGGACATCGACTTAGTCAAAAGGGTTCACATACTGCGACTAAAATGGCTGAGCTAATTAGAGCGGATAGAGCCCAATGTTCTGGCCTGGAAAGTCTTCGAACCCATCCCGGATGGACGGCGCAGTAAAGGACGACCTCGCGGTGGTAGGTCGCGCAAACAAGTGGAGGAGCACCTCAACCAACTTGCTGTGCGCAACTGGAGGCCCAGGTCCACCCCGGACTGTAGCGTCACCGAAGAAAGTAAGCAAAGTAAGTAATCAAGTGATCGGTAGTGTATGTCGATTATATTCCTTTATTACAGCCGGACATTTGAGTACTATATCGAATTTGGTTTTTATATAACTCCTTCAGGCTCAGTTCTTACAAACGTTGTAAGCATGTTAACGCATTTATTATATTTATAATTGGAAACATATAGGTAGGTACTCGAACAAAATCAGCAGCAAATTTGACTAAGATCCCCCTAGCTACCTCCTTCATTTCATCACCACTTGGTAGCTTGGAATTTTAAATTCTATTTCATTTCACGATTCCCAGCGAAAGTATTACAAGTTTTGCTAAATAATATTGAAGCTGAAAAGATGTATTACTCGTAAAATTATCAAAGTAAAACTTTAAGCTGCATGTCTGTGGAACTTTTCGTCTGTGTTTTGAGCTGTGCTACACTTGATGCGACCACTAAACTATATAGAATCAGCAGGAACATTAATGCATTTCTTTTTCCAATGAAGAGATCTTGTTATAGCCTCATATGAGGTTTATATAGCTTAAATAGCTTACTTTGGAGTCCAAATCATTTGAAGGAGCAGTCTCTAAATCATTTTCATCGTTTTCCAACTCATATTCATTATTGCTAGGAGTATTGGATAACAGTTTAGAAATTTCCTTATCAGGAATTATCGTACTGCAATGAACCTTTGGATTAAATATATGCATGAATGGGTGCATAATGTACTTTACTTACTTATATCCTTTAACCCCTCGGGGGGCATAGGGCGTCAACCACGCCTGCGCGCCATCGTGTTCGGAGTTCTGCAACGCGTTTGAGCTGCCTCCAACTCATTCCTAAAGAGCTCGATTCCTCCTCAACTGTTCTGCGCCACGTTTGCCTAGGGCGTCCCGCTATTCTGCCTGCCTGGGTGAGCGGATTCCACTGCATGGCGTATTTCGCAATGGAGTTGTCTTCGCGCCGTAGGGTGTGTCCAATCCATTGCCACTTTCTTCTTCGTATAGTAATGCTTATAGGTTCTTGGCCCGTTCTCAAATAAAGTTGTTCGTTGGAGATGCGGTTCGGCCAAAAAATCCTCAAGATAATTCTTAAGCATTTGTTTACGAAGACTTGCAACTTGCGTGTGTTAATGGTGTCCACCTTCCAGGTACTGCACCCATAAAGCAGCACTGATTCTACGTTGGAGCAGAACAGTCGTAGCTTGGTTCTTAAGCTAATAACATTGCTTCTCCAGATTTTGGACAGCATTCCGAACGCAGCTTTAGCCTTCCCGAATCTGCTGCACACATCCAGTTCGGTGCCACCGCGATTAGCCGAGACGACACTTCTTAAATATAGAAAGTTATCAACTTTCTCGACTTGCTTTCCGGCAATGTTAAGTTGAGCGCGGGTATTGGAAGTACTCAGGGCTTTTGTTTTGGCTGTGTTTATTTTTAGCCCCACTTTGTTTGCCTCAGCTTCTAGATTTTGGGCCATCAAATGAAGATCCATTATCCGATGTGAAAGTAGACAAACATCGTCAGCGTAATCTAGGTGTTTAAGGTAAGATGTCATAGTCCAACGAATTCCAGAATTAGCTTCCGTCAATGCTGCACGGAGTACATCGCTGATAACCACCAAGAACAATAGTGGGGACAGTATGCACCCTTGACGTACTCCACTTTGAACTTCAAAATCGTCCGACACCTTACCATTGTGCACGACGTGACACTTACCGCCTTCATATGGAGCCTTGATAATAGCTATAAGCTTTTCTGGAATGCCTCTCCTGCGCAAGGGCAACCAGATAGCATCTCGATTCAAGCTGTCGAAAGCCTTCTCGAAGTCGATAAACAGTAAATGTAGCGGAGACCTATACTCAACGCATTGTTCGATTATGATCCGTAAGGTGTTTATGTGGTTGATGCAGGAGGATCCACCGCGAAAGCCTGCCTGTTCGACATCGAGAGTTCTAAATGTTCTTTAATTCGTTCTAGAATTATTCTAGCTATTATTTTGGCTACAGCTGGAAGAACACATATACCACTCCAGTTACCGCACTCCATCAAGTTACCCTTCTTTGGAAGCTTAATGATCACCCCTTTTATCCACTCCTGTGGAAATTGTTCACTATCCCAAGCTCTCCGTATTAGCGGATGCAGAAAATCTGCCGATGTATTTGGCGCCGCTTGAAATAGCTCGGCAGGGATGCCATCAATACCCACCGCTTTGTTTTTCTTGAGGGACTTCATTGCTGTTATTATTTCAGTTTTACTGGGAGGTACGGTGCGAATTCGGGAATTTGTTGCTTCGAACTGCTCATTCGAATTCGAGATCGAGATCATATCGCCGTCGCCTAAGTGATTTAGCACTGTAGCAAAATGTTCTCTCTATCTCGTGAGCTGATCCTCATCCGAGATCAGAAGGTTACCGTCTAGACTCTTCACTGGATGTTGTTTGGAGTTACGACCACCAATGAGCTCCTTAGTGATGTTGTAAACAGTCCTACTGTCGCACCTACTCGCTGCTTCTTCAGCCCTTGAGGCCAGTGAGTTGACATATTGACGTTTGTCATGTCTCACACTACGCTGCACTTCTTTCTTCTTCGCACGGTATTGGGCTTCAAGCTCGGTTCTCATTACTGCTGAGGCCGCTGCAATCCGAGCCTTGATTGCTGTACGCTCATCGATCCGTCTAGAGGTGTCTGTAGAAAGCCATGTGCGGTGGTGTTTCTGCTTTTTATCGACATACGTGCGTGCCCCAGTCGCAAAAGCATTTTTCACAGCACTCCAGTGGTCATCCATGTTCTCTTTCAATATGCTGCTGATTGCTTCTGCTTCTAAGGCAAGATGTTCCCTGAACTGTTGGCGCACTTGGGGAACCTTGAGCCTGTCGATATTAAACCTGGTGATATTAAGTAGGTTTGAGCGGTTGCTGTTGACGGATGCAGTACGAAGGCGTAAATGAGCTACCATAAGATGGTGGTCTCGTTCTTGTCCGACGTCAGCTCCGCGTCTGTTTCGGACGTCCAGGAGACAATTTCTAAAGCGGCGACTGATCGCAATGTGGTCGATCTGGTTGGATGTTCGTTGCCTATCAGTGGAGACCCAACTGATCTTATGGCAGGTGTTGTGCTTAAAAAGCGTACCTCCGATGACTAGGCGGTTGGTATTGCAGAAGTCCACAAACCGCTCACCATTGTCATTACGGTCTCCCACGCCGTGAACTCCCATCACGTGCTTAAGCATGGTGTTGTCGCTACCCACCTTGGCATTGAGATCTCCCATTACCATTACGATGTCCCCATTAGGCGTTTGGTTGTAGGCAGCACCTAAGTGGCTATAAAAATTATCCTTTTCATCCTCAGTCGCGTCTAGAGTCGGAGCATAACACTGTATGATGGTAATTTTTCTAACTCTACTCTGGAACCTAGCTGTCAATATCCGGTCACTATGGGGTTTCCAGGATATGAGGCTACTACGTGCTGCTGGAGTTAGCATGAGTCCTACGCCAGAACTCCGTGCACTTCCAGCTGGTTTACCAGAGTAGAGCATCACAGTGCTTTTTGTTGGGGAAATGTATTCCCCAGCATCGTACCATCTTATCTCGCTCAGCCCTAAGATGTCGATTTTATACCGTGCGAATTCGCGCTCCAATTGGAGGAATCTGGCGTTATAAGGCCCTTCCTTGCGTGAGTCCAGGAGGATCTTAACGTTCCAGAATCCGATCGCTGTCCGTGTCCGATAGCCAAAGGTCGTCAACAAATGATCGGTCCGTATCCGAGGCGTTTGTTTCCGTTTCGGAGCAATGATTTTTTTTATGGTTGTGGCTCGCTGGGCCACAGACCAACCGACACTTATCCTGTTTTTTGGCGCAGGAAGCTCGCCATTCGTCCTCTCCCGTTAGCAATTCCCGAAGAAATTCCCAGATGGCACCACGAGGAGGTGGGAGTAGGTCTTACTAACAGAGCTGCTAGGTTTTCGGCTGCAGTGGCTCCTACTCGTTACTTAGCGGACCAGCACCTGTCGGGAGATACTGCCCCTACGAGGCCTTTGTTAGTCGTTTGCCATCCAAATAAATTTGTTAGATATCGCAACTAAGATATAACTTATCAAGCAATTTTTCTATCACGAAATAATAACGTTTGGCAGGTTAATTTCCACTGAATGATCCTGCATGTTCCGCAATCTAGATGCGGTTAATCATTATCTCGCCAAGTCGAAAAATTTCGTCCTTTGTAGTCGGCGCAATAAATTGCTCTTATCCAAAATTTGTATTGTTCACATGTCCGATTAGTCGGTTTCTATGCTTTCTCGCGAAGCTTCTAGTTTTAGCTTCGATTGTCGGAATTCCGAGATCCCTGGGAATATCGTCGTTTCTACTATACAACGGTGCTTGGACAATTTCTCTTAGCACTTTATTTTGAAAAGTTTGTAAAATATTTGCATTTATTTTCTTGGTACAACCCCAAAGTTTTATACCGTAGGTCCACACCGACTTTAGCACTTGCTTGTATAAAAGCAATTTGTTCTCAGTACCAGTAACCAGTACATTTCTCTATATTTGATTTCGCGTTCTTTTCGTTTCATTTTTACGTGCGAATTCCATTTCAGCCTTGCGTCGAGAGTGTGTGCTTTGTGCTGCGGAGCACGACTCTGTTGCCATTTGTTATGCGCTTTTCTTTTTTCCTTGACCAATTCCTTTATTTCCGGAGGATATCGTAAGCCGTATCTATCCGGCGTTTTCTTTGGATTGGGCGTATTATTCCAAGTGGGGAGCAGTACGATCTCAACGAAGCGATCAACTTCAACCTCAAGTTCATAGGGTGACGTAAGTGGAGCGCTTAGTTTAACGTTATCTTCAATTTCGTTCCTAAAGCCTTCCTAGTTAGTTGTTCTTCCAGTTAATCTCGGAGGCTCTAGGTTATAGACCAGTTTTTCGCTCAATGTCAAAATAACTGGGGAATGATCAGACGGCAACGAAAAAATCTATCAGGTCAGATATTTTCGAAGTATCAATTGGCCAGTAAGTCGGTTTACCCGTCTAATGGAAATCACAACTGTAGTCCATACCTGCCCCATAGAGTATTCTACCTTTTTTCGAGCTGTATCTTGAGCCCCAGAACGTGTGTTTCGCATTAAAATCGCCGCCAATTAGGAAACAAGTTTTCAAGCGCGGAACGCGGTGGACAGTAGATAGATGAGATTTTAAGAGTACCCTGCCTATTTTTAAATCGAATCGTGCACAGATGCAAAGTTACAAGCTCTATCTTTAGGTCTTCAAATTGTTCGATGCAGTCTTTAATAAGCAAGGATGATCCGCCTCTCATTTTTCCCGAAGGGTGACAAGCGTGGTAATCATTATAGTCTTTTATTTTTAAATGCGATTCCTTTTTCCGTGGGTTTCAGAAATCAAGCAAATATCAATATCTTTTTCACGCATGAAGATTTCCAATTCGTCAAGTTTTTGCAAAAGTCCGTTTGCATTCCAAGTACATATATTTAACATTCGTTTTTCATTCATATTCTAGTTGAAGTACGCGATTTTCGTGAATTATTTTCAAGCCTAACCAGCCTATTAAGAATAATTTTATTTATTTTGCTTTGTTCCTCAAATTTCGCGAGAATAACTCAGAAAACATGAGAGACATAGTCCGTCGAGATTTCAAGGTTTTTTTGTTTTTCGGATGCCGCGGCCTGAGCATAAGTCTGCACTCCTGCTGTCCAAAGGTCATTACCTGGTAACTTTTCAGTACCGTTTCTTTTAAGAACAGAGGTCGAGGACTTTTCTGTTGTCACTCTTTCCCTCACCTTTTTGCGCTCTGAACCCGGTAGTTTCCGTTTGCCTACTTTCTCTTGCGCGATCTTACGCTTTAGCTAAGTTTGCAGTTTTGATTTAGTATTTATGGGCTTAAGGAGCGTATCTGTTCGTTTTTGCATCTCTTTAGCTACTTCACAGCCTCTATAATTTGCCGGGTGCTTTCCCTTACAATTAGTACGTGTTGCAGAGGTTTGTTTGATTACTCCACAAACTTGGAAGAGGTGATTTCCGGCGCATTTCACACATCGCGGTTTTTTTCTGCAATACGTTTGCATATGATTGAATCCTTGGCATCGTTTTGCACTGAGGTATCAACCTTGTATTCTTGCGTATTGATTCGATTTTGACTACGACATTCAGAATTGTTCTTATTTCGTAAATACCTATTATCTAAACTCTCAGCTTTATCGAAGGTTAGAATAAAAAGGGGAAGCCCGCGCTTTACTGTCGTTTCCAGTTGGTTTGTCGATTTAGTTCTTCTTCATCCGTTTTATAATCAGTGTTATCGGGGACGTTTGAACTCGCTACATACTCATTACGATGTTTCGGTATATCCTTAAAGACTTTGTTGTCTGCTTTAAGTATATTCAGTTCTTCGCAGAAAAGTTCCATTTTACTTAGCCTGGTCCGAAATTCCATATTTCAGTCCGTAAGGCTTTGAATTTTCTCTGAAGTCCGTTGTTCGTGCGCTGACACTATCGATGTCGCCGTACTTCTAGTTCCGCACGTTTTTATAGTAGATCTTGATGGTGGAGATCTAACTACCCTAGTACCTTTTTTAAAAGGGTCAGATGAACGCAATAAATGGCTCTCCCCAGAATCCGTAAAGCCGACCTCCGAAGAGGGTGGATTTTGCAAAGCAAAAAAATGCCATAAAAACCTGCAAAAAAAACTTAGCGTGCCTTATTGTATGTTTATTTGCTGATTCAGTATACAATAAACCTACTAAAATATTTTTTTTTATTGCTAACTATGTAAAATAACCATGTTAGACAATTTTCACTCAACTGATTTGCACTAATAGATATCTGTTTTTTTAAGGGGAAAACAAATAATTGCGCATATAATCCGTCCACGGAAATTGTCGGACATCGTATGCACTTGTACCTGGATAATGTCCAGGAAGGACGAAACCATCCTTCACCTCCTATGCACTTGTACTGCTCTATCGCATAAAAGAATGCTCTATCTAGGGTCCCCCTTCCTCGAAGCCCTCGACGATCTGGCGTCCTTAGGTATCCATCGCTTTATCAAAAGCTCCGTTTGGTTTTGTTAGTCCCTAAGTGGCTTAATGGTTTGATCCACGGTATCACAAAGGACCTTCACTGGTCTAAGTATGTCTGTATTCTCGTGCGGACAGCCAACCTAACCTAACCAAATCAGTTTAAAAATGAGGTTTAAATTTAGGTCAGTACCTATTCTTCACTTATCTTAGACTCAACTGTCCTTTACTTTGTCGTCCTTTGCTCAATTTAAATTGCGTTTGAAGCATGCACTGCGATGTGAACTGGTGCTATTATTTTGCCCAGCAATACATTATGTCTATACGAAAACGTGATTCTCGAAATATTTTAGTTATAAATGTCACATTGTTTCAACAAGAATCTAATTTTGTTATTACCTGCGGTAAGATAAACATCACCATGTCAGGCAAAATCCGAAATTCTCGCAATTTTGAGCACCACACCGTAACAAAGTACGTTGTGTAAGAAAGTAAATCGCCTAGAGATATTTTCGAAGACCTGTTATCGACTCTTCAGGATTCTGACCCCTTATACGCCATGGTAAAAAATGGGTTTGTTTATTTCAACATGGGCGAGAGAGCTGTGAAGACGACCCCTGCCCTAGGAGTCCTGGGTCAGTGGTCACTAAAGAAAGCGTCGGAAAAGTAGAAAATTAATTCTGGCCGACCGAAAAATAAAAAAGTGGCATATTGCAGACGAGTTGCACATCAGCAAAGAATGGATTGGAGAAATTTTGCACGAGCATTTAAACATGAAAAAAAAATGTTGCGCGATGAGTACCGAAGATGGTCACGCTAGCCGTTCGAAAGTAACGATGACTCGAGTGCTGCAAAGATTTTTTGAATTTTGCCGGCAAAATCTCGACGAAATTTGCAACCGAATCGTAGCTGTATTTTAGACCTGGGCTCGCATTTTCCTTTTTTCCAATTTGAAAGGAGCTACGAAACCGGGGATTTGCAGATGAGAACGAGATCAAGGCAGCCGTTGAAAGTCATTTTGAAGGCAAAGAAAAAAAATATTTTTCTGTGGACACTGTATGCCCGATGTGAGGAATGCATTTCACTCGAGGGAGATTATGAGTATATTGAGAAACATATTTTTTTAATCGGATTTCTTCTTTCTTTTAATGTCTTAGGCCGCGAACTTATCAGCCGGCCCTCGATGGGCAATTCCGCGGACTAATAGGTAATCAAAATCGGTGCAGCTAGATTCATTTCGTTGTATAGCCAAGAGAATCTAATCTTATATGCCTACATATTGTATGTATTTAAGTATTACCAAGACCATCTCCGCAGGCAGAGCAAAGTGAGCTGGAGAGATAACACAAATGAAAGAATAAAGAAAGCGTACATTGCGTTCTATGCTTTGAATTTTTGGTACAAAATGGGGACCCAAAGCTGCCATCATCCACTGGATGTACACAGCCATAGTCAGACCCAATCTTACATACGGATGCATTGTCTGGTGGCCAAAAGCAGAGAAAAACACATAGAGCTGACTAAAATCCACTGACTTGCCCGCATAGCAACCACTGGTGCCATTAGAACCACCCCCACGGCAGCACTTGAAACAATTCTCGCACTGATTCCGCTAGACTTATTTGTTAAGAAATCTTCCGCGATGAGTGCCCTGCGCCTACAAGAATCCAACTTATGGAGAAGGGGCAACACGGGCCACCGTAGCATCTCAAGACCTAGACGCCACCACAGACTACCTTCCGCCATCCACCGACTTCAGCCTAAACGTCAAAACGGTCATCCCATCAAGGGAACACTGGGTGGACGGTGGGGCCATTAACCCGTATAGTATTTCAGTCTTCACTGACGGGTTCAAAACAAACGAAGGAGTGGGTTCAGGTATCTACTCAGCGGAACTTGATATTGCAATATCATCAAGGCTTCCGAACCACGGCAGTGTGTTCCAGCCAGAAGTCCTAGTGATAGCAGAGGCGGCACGAGAACTATCCACGAAACTTGTTACTAGGAAAGAGATTGATATTTACATAGATAGTCAAGCTGCTATAAAGGCCATCTCATCCGCGGTTATAAAATCAAAGCTAATAAAACGCTCCGGCGAGGAGCTTAAAATGCTTATCCATCGCCACCATGTAACATTCTGGTGGGTCCCAGGCCACCAAGGAACTCCAGGGAACGAGATGGCGGATGAACTGGCAACAAAGTATTCAGAAGAAGACCTGACAATGGTCCAAAGTTCAGTCCTTCCTTCCCTAAAAGTTGTTAGATCAAACATAGCACTTGACTTCAAACGACAAGCGGAAGAAAGATGGAGAGCGCTCCCATCATGCCGTGTCTCCAGAAGCATCTGGACAAAACATGACAAGATGAAAACCAAGCTCATCCCCACTTAAAATGGACAAAACTTGGCACTTCTCGTAGGTATCATTACCGGCCACAACCTATTGGCGGCCCATCGGAAGAGAATGCGGCTAAGTATAGATGAACTCTGCAGGGGATGCGGCAACACAGATGTAGAGGAGAACACGAAACACTTCCTTTGCAAACGCCCTAGTCTCTGCAATACCAGGAAGACGACCCTTGGAGAGTATTTAATCAACCATCTGGGCGACATGTCTGAAAGCCACCAACTACCATCATGAAATTCATAATTTCTTCAGGGTGGTTCAGAGGAGGCCATTCTATTAACACAAAACTCTAGCCATTTTGTTTTTCCTGTCTTTTCAGTTCTTCAGCCAGCAAATTCCACGTCAGGGGATCACAATGGATCCGTTTGAGATCCGAGTGCAGGTTGTACTCATTCAGTGCAGCTAGCCCCTTTAACCTAACCTAACCTATACTGCCGTCCTAAGAAAAAAGGACACAAACGCCAAAACTCCAAAATTGAGTTAGTGGCATACCATATTTCGATTCGTTAAACAGTGCTTTATTTTTGTGTGAAGCTTAAAATGCATATCCAATTGCAGATGGCTCAAAATCACGAATGGAAATAGACACATCTCTCTTTTCCCAAGTAAAAAAGGCAAACCAGGAACAGTAAAATGCATTTATCTCAAAACTACCAAAATGGAGATGCGCCCTCTATTCTTAGGAGGGCAGTATATGCTTACCTTCTTACGAATGTACACAGATTACGAACACTACAACTTCAATTTCCTATAACAAAACGCTTTCTTCATAAATAATAAAAAACTAAATCTCAAGGTCAAAATATCCGTACACACATATCCCACCCAAAATTGTATTCCTCATTCGTTCTATTATCAATCAAATCCTTTAATTAAATGAAAACCCACTCCACAATACTCTTCAACTCCAACCGCTATTTTTGTTTACTCATGCCCATCAACAAACTAACTCACTCACACGTTTTTTCTCTTATACTCCATTGATCGTTACAGATTTTTTTGTTGTTGGTACTTTTATATCAAATCACCTCATAAACACGCCAGACAGTGCAAAAGATAAATATTCATAAACTAAAAAAAAATACATAGAAAAAACCACGTAATGTATTCCACCGTCACATGTATTTATATGTGCGAATGGATCTATGTATGGCTAATAATTCACCATTAATATACAGTAGAGTATATAAACGTGTATCTTACACGAAACCGCTTTTACGCATCGCAAAGTAAAATTCCGCGTAACAAACAGTAACAATGGAAAGTGAAAATTCACCTTCCTCCCCTAAATTGAACGACAGAAGAGTAGTCCCATCAACCACATCAAAGTATGGTCTAAGTTGGTAAAATTAATAGCTTTTCCAAGTTGAAACGAGATAGAATGATAATGTTAACCCACAAGATACAAGAGCAGTATAAAAAAAAAACAATCCACTCAATAAACCACCTGACTAAAAGGGGCGTGTCCAAAAATATCCATTCTGTCCAATGAAAACATCAAAACAGGTATGTATACGCCGAATCGAAAAGAGAGAATGGCAAAAAATGGTGAGCAAAAGATACAAAAGTATCTAAGGAGGTTCGTTTATTTTTCCCCGATTGTATTTGTTTTACATACGCTCGCTGAGGCTACTGGTATTGATAATTATTTTTGTTGGTTTGGTTGTATAGATAATTAAAATTGTTATCTATAAACGTAGCTATGATAATTAAATAAATACGAGTATATTGGTTGGAAGAGGTGGGCAGTGAAAAAAGAAATACTCTTTGCGGTTCGATGGTTTGAATAGCTGTGATTGGTTGGAAGTTAAGTAGTTTAGAGATGCAAATTCTTGAGCAAAATTAAAAAAGTGGTGGCAATGTTGAGGAGCAGAAGTAGTTGAAGTTTCCTCGATAAAGAGTATTTTCGAACAGTTGACTTGCTAAAATTTAAAGAAATTCACAAAAAAAATCCCCGAAACGCAGAAAAAAGAATGCAAATAATTTATTTAATTCTAGGTAGAAGTTTGCTTAGAAGTATTTGAAATACGTGGATCCAAATCTCCACGCTTTTTTAATTACACCTCAACCCCTAACAAACGACCAACCAAACCGCGCAGGCGTAATTCATTCCATTCCCGTAATAAATATCTACAGAGAAAAAAACAATCACATTATCCAACTACCAACCACCATAGCAGCACAAACATAACCACAGAACCATCTACTTTCATCAGATAGATAGATATTCCTCTCGCATGCTTACCTGCTTCAGTTGAGTCGAGTGGAATTTTTCACCCACTATCACTCACTCACCTGGCTCATCAGAAACAAAACTGGTATCGATACCCACTCGTATAAGAGTTTTTCGCGGTTCGTTGATTCTAATATGGGCGCCTCTGGGGCTTTGCGTTGTGTGGTTTTTGACTCGTATTATGGTACTCGCGCTGTGTTACTGGTTCACCTGCTTAGGTGAAATGAGCCTCATGAAACCTGAACTATATGTTATCCAATCAGTCTCGACCAGGTAACCGGAGAGGAAGCAATTTTTAACCCGTGGCTCGTTCGTATCGTGTCCGTGTATACCGCTCTACGTGTTCTTTTCATCCGATCGATGCCGATCGTGTCGTTGTCGTTGTCGTCATCGCAGCCGTTTGACGCCGCGTACGAACGTGAACGTGTTTAGATGCCCGTGTGAGTTACTTTTTCTTTCTGTCCGCATTTTTTCTATCGCTTCGTGGGTGCATGGGATTTTTTTTTATTTAATTTTTTTTATTGTGAAGCCGATCTATGGTATATAAACGAATTTGAATATTTTTATCGAAGAAAAAATACACATCAAGTACTATGTGCAATTTTTATTAAAAAATATCAAAAAAAATATATTACAGTGCAATGAATTAAAGTGAAAAGTGCAAATTGAGTATCTTAAAGTGAACAGGACACAGAAGGAGGTCCTTGTTGCGAAAAAATGGCGAATCATATTTAAAATTAATGTTTAGATACATGCATGTATCTTTCCCATGCAACCTTTTGCATATATTTTCAAATGAGTGCTTTTAGATAAAAAAAATTATAAAAATTTGTGTATCTGTGGATAGTTGTGATCTCATATTTGAAAAAAAAAAAAAAAAACTGGAGGATATTTTTGTTTTTGTTTCATTTGTTTGTTGGCAAATTAAGCCATAAACCATCGAGGACTCCATCGATTTGCATCATCTATAGACCCCCACTAACAAACCAGCTGCTGCTAAATGCATACGGATATTATAATCGGCGATCAAATTGTGCCATCCGCTAATTTTTGGGTAATGCAGGTAGGTGCTACACTTGCTTTTTTTTCCCAACTTTTTCCTATCTTTTATGGAAAATGAAATTGTTTGCATTCTTATTAGGTGTCTGATAATCGATATCAGGAAGTGCATAGTTTGTACAAGATCACCACAATACACAATGTGGACTGTTAATGGTGATGATGACTTATTTAAACAAATCGAACAATCGAATGGATTGCGCATGTGTACTTGTATAGTGTAAACTTTCTTATCTCTTCTGTGCAAAAGAAGGGTTATTAAAGTGCTGTGTGCGTTGTTGTATCTTCAAATGTTTAAAAAAAAAGCGAAGGTGTTAATTTTTGTCGCTTATGTCTAAAGCGTGTGTTCGTTGGGCAAATAACTGAGCAGGACACACTTGTAATGTGAAAAATATGACTCAAGGTGGTTTTCCTTTCTTTCTTTTTTTTTTGTAGTGATACTGGGTAAATATTTGGAATGTCATAAAATATTCTAAAATGTCTTGAAATACATAGATGACGATTTGTGTAAATTCTAATGCTTTAAGGAAATCGACAGAAAAGATAAGACGGGGATTTTTTGGGACACCGTTCGGTTCAGTGAATATTCATCTATTTCGGGGTTCTTTGCATATTAACTATGTAATATTTATGACATAAGCGTTGGACAGTTCCACGAAGCCTGTATTTTTTACTGAATTTCTTTTAAGCTTAGTAACACGATTGTGCACTATTACCGCTGTTTTTGTGTATTAAATATCAATGGAAGAATGCCTTGAATAACAGTCTAGCAGTTTATGATTCGCAGATCCAAGTTGACCTTAAAATCTTAGGGTAGGAATTTACATACATTTACTCCTATTAATGCTAAATAGTTGTCTTAGGTCCGTAACTCAATGTGTATCGTCGGTGTCTCTGCATTGGGCACCAGTCACAAAAGAGTCGACAAACCGATACGTTGGATAGTGATATTATTGAAATGTCATTTGAATATACCTACCTAAAAAGCTACATGCACTCGTATGTCATGGCATGTCATGTAGAGAATAGTCAACAACGAAGTCATACTTCACCATTTCAAAGTCTGTGTAATTTTTAGTGTGTCACTAAAAAAGACATAACCAGCCAAAAAATTAAAATTGAAAAATCTTCGAATACTTTCCAATATTTGCATTCTTCTTCCAAAGGAGCACTGGATCCTATCATTACGTTAGCATAATTAAGAGCAAGTCCATACATATTTAGAAACGGAGAATTCTGGCATAATGAATTTTAATTATACACAGATGAAAAGCAGAATTATACCCGAGTCTTGGAAACTTAGTACCCAATAGGTAAAATCTGAGCAAAAGTTAGATGTAGTAAAAATTTTACAAACTTTGTGAAGAGTAAAAATTGTTTCCCAATATATAAAACCTCGAAGATCGCAAGACAATGTTGATGCCTTTACATAAAGTACACCCGCTAAGAATAAAAAAAAAGCATGATTTGGGAATAAGTGGATCGGATGACGAGAGGTATAATCTAATAAGTTCACGTGACTGTAACATCTATCCTAACGGCAGAAGAAACGAAGATCGAGTTCTATCCAAACAGATTTTAAAATGGTTTTTAAAGCCTATTTAAGTTTAGCCAAGGTAGGATGACAAATTATTTACCCAAAATATTACTAAAAATTCACTGCCAGGTTTATTTTTAATACGTCTGTTCAATTGCAATAGACATTTTAGTTGAAAAGAAGACAATGGAGAAAAGCAGTTAGTACTTCAAAAAGTTATAAGAAACATAACAAAAGTGCAGGAGGGCATGCAGTTGTTATGATTACTTGAGTAGTGTGCACACTCTTGTCTTAAAGAAAACTTGCAGGCAATTGAGTCTATAGAAAATGATGGGCGTAGACAACAATATGATAGCGTGGGAGGCTTAGAGATCATTGAGAACTTTATACCAAAACTTATTTTTGAACTACTCATGTTGTGTCCGTCTTATTTTTCACACGAATGGAGAGTTTAGTGCCGTATCCGAAGGGAAATTTGTTTCGAGAAGCTTCCTCGAGGCAACAATACTGTCGGCACATTGGAGCGTTGTTCTCAATTCGCTCTGCATGTTCTTGCCATCTGAAACGCAATTTTTGGACTAGGTCGATGTCGTCATTGAATCTTTTTCTCCAAAACCCGTCAACCCAAATGGGACCGAATATCTTACGAAGAACGCACTGGTGACAGCCCGCTGAGTTCTTCCATTAATGTCAATATCGTCGGCGTATGCAAGCAGTTGTATGGACTTTTGATAGATTGTGCATCTGCTGTTGACTTGCTAGTTCTGCACAATTCGTTCATGTACGATATTACAGAAGTCACATGACAACGTGATACCTTGTCCAAGACCCTTTTTGATATCAAAGCTCTCGGTAAGGTCATTACCGACCTTGACGGAGCAGCGAGAGTTCTCCATTATCATCCTGCACAGACGGACAAGTTTGGCAGTGATGTCAAAAATAGACATGGCTTCATGCCTGTCATAGGAGGCCTTTTAATTGATAAAGAAATGGTGAGTACCGATTTGGACTTCTTGGGTTTTCTTCAGGATCTGCCGAAGTGTGAAGATTTGATCGATGGAGAAGTTTCTCGGCCTGAAACCGCATGGATAGAAGCCAATCAGGCTGTTGATGATAGGTTTCAGGCGTTCACACAATATCGCAGAAAAGGTCTTATGTGCAATGTTGAGGAGACTAATGTTTTTATAATTGGTCCAGTTGAGGGGGTCTCCTTTCTTGTGCATCGGACAAACATTGTTGAGATTCCATCTATCAGGCATACACTCATCTGACTAAAATTGCTGAAAATGAAACACATGTAAACTTTTAGGAGGATCGTACATTAGATCTTAGTTCAGAAGGTCAAAATTCCAGAAACAAAAAGTGTTTAGAAATGTAAATTTGACGACTTACTGGACACGCATGTATTTATTATATACATACATGCATATGAGCATACCTAGAAATTCCTGCCAAGTTACAACATGGTACAGTAATGAATTAAAATGTGCTTAAAAGTTGTCGAGATTATAATGTTTAAACATGCAGAACGATAGCGCCTCCGTCGGCAGAGTAGATAATCAGAATTGGATAATTCATCTAGGTGCAAGTGCTTAGATCACTCATTAGACATACTTCCATTTCCTCTTGCGGCCTTCAGTCTAAAGGATCTTTATGTGAAGAAAACAGTATGCGAATTTGGATTTCTTTGCATAATTGTATTGCAAATAAGTTATTTTTAGTGATTATGCTTTCATTTACGTTCACGTAAATAAAACGCAAATGTAAATTGAATCGACACATTCGATCTTCAAATGAAGAAAATATACAATCAATAAGCATGCCAACTCTCAGTCCCCCGAAATCCGTACCCAAATTCATACTCAAAAATCTCTAGCAAATCTGTATCAATTTTTGTTCTGAAGATAATAATGATAATAATATTTGTCATTTTGAAATGTTGCTTTGGAAAGCATATTCAAGAATCTGATTCGTCGTCATCATTCTATGCGCTATTAACTGAAATCTTGCTAGAAACAGCAGCTTCATCATCATTTCCAGAGGCAATACGACTAGAGGCACGCAGTTCTTTGAATGCGTATTTGTCCTGACTACCGATTTGTCTTAATATTTGTGGCTGTTTCTTCAGGAAATGATAGAAATCAATCCAATTGCAATCTGTAATATCTGAAAATCTGTATCGAGTATGTCCCATTTTTCCTATTCTGTACCATGAGCCAAAAATCTGTACCGTGCAGAAAAATATTTAATACTTTTCGATCAATTCTTTCTACAATTCCTACGAAAACTTACAAATGATCCCATAAAAATGGGGTAGTTAGTAATTCGCAATATTAACTACTTCGACAGAATTTTGACTAAGGCAGTGTTATACGAAACTAATTGTATGAAAAGGATTTAAATGAAAAAGCTTTAATTCACTTAACAAAGCATATAGAAATTAAGGTGTATATTGGCATCGTCCAGTAACTACAATAATATTTCAGTATTTAAATGAAATCGTTAACATTTTTTGAAAAATGCTTTTAAAAACGTAAAAATAGAAAAAGAAATTTTTAGAGTCGGATATATTACAGTCTATAATGCCAATAGATGCATTTTTGTATAATATACAATATATATTTTTTTTTGTGTTATAAATTTGATCGACTTAGAAAATTATTAATTCGGCAGTGCTGTTTGGTATTCAGTCATAATTTAACAGTTCTTTCAGAACTTTGCTTGGAGACAGTTGAACTATATTACTGTATTCTTATAAGTAGTATTCCAACATTTTCAGATAGTTTTAATCAAAACTATTGAGATCAAAGAAGTGGTGAAGATCTGGCATCTAAAACATCGACTGAACACGAGTGAACGGTTTACTTCCAAATATCAGCAGGCTGCATGATGGTTTTGTAGGAATTTGCCGTAATGTATAGGGTGGGCCAACTACAAGTTTCTTTTTAAAAATGCAATAAAATGAACAAAATCAAATTTTTTCCATGTATTATGGCTTTATTAGTAAAAACAAACATTCCCATTAATTATGAAATACAACGTCGTTCAAGTGGCTGCCTCGGCTGGCCTCTCAGTAGCGCATTCATTCACTCCAAATTTCCTAGACCTTGTTGATGGTTTCGGGCTGTAGCTCACATATTGCATGGATGATATTGGCCTTAAGTGCTTGAATCGTTTCCGGATTATTGGCATAATATCGTTCCTTCATAGTTTCCCACAAAAAAAAAGTCCAAAGGAGTCAAATCGCAGCTCCGAGGCGGCCAATTGACATCACCAAGACGGCTGATAACACGATTTGGGAATTTGGTGCGCAAAAGACCGATTGTGGCATGGGCTGTGTGGCATGGCGCGCCATCCTGCATGAACCAGAGGTCGTCCAAATCCATGTCTTCAATTTCAGTAAAAAAAAAGTCGTTAGATGGCTCTGTAACGCCCACCGTTGACCGAAACGTTATTCCCAGCCTCATTTTCGAAGAGGAATGGTCCAATGATGCCACCACTCCACAATCCGCACCAAACTGTCACTCTCTGTGGATGCATCGGCTTCTCGACAATAACGTGCGGGTTTTCCGAGCCCCAGATGCGGTAATTTGATTTGTTAACGTAGCCGCCGAAATGAAAATGTGCCTCGTCAGAAAAGATGATTTTTCGCCCAAAATCGTTGTCCAATTCAAGCTGCTCTAAGGCCCAAACTGCGAAGCGATAACGAAGCGGATGGTCGTGCGCTTTCAATTGCTGAATCAATTGGACCTTGTAAGCAAATAATCCTAGATCTTTGTGCAGAATTCTCCTCAGGCTAGTGCGTGAAATGTTGAGCTGTTGAGATCGATGACGAGTTGATGTTCGTGAATTGAGTCTCACACTCTCGGCTACAGCAGCCACATTCTCGTCTGTGCGCACCGTACGACGACGGGGACCATGAGTGTTGTCCACTAGCATACCAGTCTCATGAACTTTTTGCACAAACTTGCGTACAGCAGGCGCGGTGGGTGCTTCCTTTCGGCCAAAACTTCTTTTCAAAAAATGCACTGTTTGGGCTACACAGCACTCACTTTGGAAATAAGTTTTCAATATTTCCCAATGTTGTTCAATCGTAAAGCGACTTATTTCGTTCTGCGGAGATATGATACTGACTTTCTTTCAAGACTTCGAGCTGGAAACAGCTTCCAGTGTCAAAATAACCTATGATTTAAAAAGAAATCACTAGATGGCCCACCCGTTATAGCCCAATGTTCTTGCAGTCACTAGTTACTGGGATTGGCAGAGCCAGCACGCTGTATATAATAGTGGTATCAAAAGAAGGCCTGGCCTTAGTTATGAGATCCTGGGTGAAAGTTACAAGTCCGAAGTAACAGAAAACGAAGTTCAAAAGTTAATGACAATGATTTGTTTACCATACTTGAATCTGGCTTAATTGTTTTGTTCTTGCATGGGATGATGCGTACACAGTCTTCTTCTTCCTATTTCGGCGAGGTTATGATCCGAAAAGAGGTTATGATCCGCCCTTACCACCCGTTGGTAAGTCAAATCTGAAGATAAGAGATACTGGCAAGGTACACGCTTTACGCAAAATTTGGGGAATTGGTTTTTACTACTGTCTATTTACTGTACGAGTACTTTTAAAAAGGTTTATTCAACTCGGTGCGGCTATTCCATAAGTTTGTGTCAATGAATAAAAAATATTTTTTTATATTCAAAGCATTTTTAGGACATCAATTGTTTCGATTCCAAATCAGAAAGCTCAGGGATCGAATAACAGAAGACCCACACGCAATTTGGAATGCCTACCCCACGAGTGTCTCCTAAAAATTTGAGAGTTCCAATGTCATGGGAGAGCTTTAGAAATGACCTTCAAAATCACCATTTAACATAAAATAAAATCATTTGCACTTCTATGCAAATGTACTTGAGTTAGAATTAAGGAACTTCGACTTTGGTGCTGATTCGGACTGTAGACTAACTATTCTCAGCCATTTCGAGATCGAAATTTTCACAGAATCAATGCTTATGATAATTACCATAGGTATGCGCGATCACACTTGCTGCAGTAGTGAATTCTATTGCAAACCTTGTTTTTCTATTTGAAACCTTTTTAGTGACGCAGAATGCAACTGAGTTACGTATAACTCCATAAACTAATATTCTGCGCACTTCGATCGAATAATAAAATGGACAAAGTAAAACAAGCAAGAAAGCACTGATCGTTTTAAAAATCCAACTTATCACTGTGTTGCTTGATTTGTATTTATTACCGCTATACTCGCACAATTACCCTCCTAAAACACAAAATACCGCTTTTGACAAAAATTGTTCTCAATTGACGGCCAAAAAAACAATACCAATAAACATCAAACACACCGCCATAATAGATGTTTTTTTCTTTTGAATTTTCCTTCTTTTTTCCTCACTACTCAAACATCGTTTATCTCGCCTAGGTTTGAGTTTCGAATTTCCTTATCAGCCCCACCGACTTGCGGTGGGGGGGTTGTTCCCGCGGTGGGCCAACAAATTTTAAAAGAATGAGAAACATTGTTTGCCTTCAAATAAATGTTGGCGATTTGTAGTCTGTACTTCGCAAACGGTTTATTTGCAAGAAATTCTTACAAAAAAAGAAAAAAATCAGTACCGGCATAGATAAGATTCACTTATCTATGCGATACTTTTAGTTTGAATAATCATCATAATTGCATGCTCGCATAGTGAGTCGGAGTAAAAAAAAATCCGATTTGAACATTGTTGTTTCTATTTTTATGGCTACCGTGTGTATAAGTTGACTCGGTTTTCACGCCTTTAAAATTTATCCCAGATATGCAAATGAAACCACCGGCCGGCGACAAGGAGGTGAATAAGAAACAGATGAACGAAAAAACGAAAAAAAAAAAATCGATGTCATAAATAACACGATTTACATGGATTAAACGCGCATAAGGAATTAAATTTCGATTTTTGTCCAACCAGGGAAGCAGTCTTTTGATTTCTTTAAACAAAACAAAAAAGCTTATAAAAGCCATTCAAATGTTTAACCGGGCCGGCCGGCGGCATGTTCGACCATCTGAGAGTGACGACCGATACGTTTTTCTTTTTCATAATTTCCTAATTAAATTGCTGATTTATCTGCAATTCACTTTGGAGAGAAGTGAGCTAGAATGGTGTTTAAAAAAAATTAAATTAATTTGTAGCAAATAAATTGTTTCTTTATTATTAGGGGGTTGTGGACCGTTATGCATAACAATGGTGGAATAACATTTCAATTTTCTCAAATTAGCTAGGCAGAAGGTGGTTGGAAGGTGTTGAACGTTTAGGTTCATTAGGAGATTGAGATGCATTTGCATATATAAAATGTTTACATTGTGTGTTTGTAAAAGAAAAACGTAATTTATAAAATAACACATTTTTAAGCTTAGCCTCTTCGAATTAAACTAAACTGTTTAAGCTGGAATTAATGTGGAACATAAAATGTCTTATCGGTTCGCCACAGTTCATTAAGGAGTTTGTTGGTAATGCGCGGAACTTATGTTGGATTGAAGGTATGTGAGTTTCATTATAAGCTACCAGTGTTATAAAGTTTGGTTTTAAATACATACTCGTAGGTATGTATGTATTTCAGGTGGTAAGATAAGTATCGCTGTTTTTGAAACAGTCATAAACGCAGGTACATCCAATATGCGAATACTGACAATTAACTAGATTAATGACCAATTGATATCATTACTGGTTGCCGTTATGTTAGTTATAAGAACCAGATTTCAAGTAGCTGCCGCACGGTGTTTACTATGTTTATCCTTTTGTCTGGACCGATCTATAGTTCAGCCACGATTTCAACTGAACTCGAATGAAGATGTTGTTACTTATTTACTTGCTTCATTCGAAATTAGTTCCTTTGGCATGGATTTGCATTGTTCTCTTATGTAGCACAATCAAATTAATTTTCGTGGTAATACGATGGTATTTGGATATCCTTTCAACAGTTGTACGGACGTAAATTCTCCCATACTGCCTTTTTTCTTAATATTTAATTCTGCTATGAATGCTGTTTTTTATTTTAAAAATTAATAAATTAATAAACATAAATTGAAGCAGTCATAAAGTCAATTATGTGCTATGCGGGAGAAGTGCCGGGGATCTGGCAGTTTGAGGAGGTTGAAAAACTTTTGAGATTCTTTCTAAAGAAAATGTTCAGACTGCCAGAAAATATGCCAAACTACATGTTGTACCTGGAAACTGGGTTGCCATCGCTGCATGTGTTTACGCTTAAACTTCACTTCCAACACGTCTTGAAGATTTTATTACAACCACGTCATCGTCTTCCTCATAAATTGTTATGCACCTCAAAAATAGGAACCTTCATTTCTTTGCCGAATGGACTAGGCTAGGTTGTGAGTATAATGTACCCCTTCACGAAGCTCACATAGTTCCTCTACAAACCTAGGAAAAGCATTGGAGGAACTTTTAATTAAAATCGAGGGATCCAAACAGTAGTTATTTAAAAGGCAAAGCGAACGAAGTCAAGTAAGGAACATTTATAAAGTTTTAAAGCATGACCTTGGGGAGTTGAACTATTTTCAGTTTAGACAGTTTTCACAGATTAGACCTAGTCTCAAAGTATTCAAAGCCAGGGGCGAACTATTGCAATTAAACTACATGCCACACGGAACTGATGCAAGTGATGAGTGTACACTGTGCAACCATAGAACAAGAGAAGGCGGCCTTCATTTTATTGGAATATGCCCTATTCTGAGCGCAATCAGAAGATCCTTTTATAGAAAAAAACTGTCTCTTCCTATGAAGTCTTTCGCATCTTAAAAGGAGAAAACTGGACTATATTGTTTAAATCTCTAAAATCTGGCTGCAAACTATAAACCTAGCCTTCTAGAAAAATATTGATAAATATGAATTAGTTCCGCACTTTCAAAACTTTCTTTTCTCGTCTGATGGCAAAAGCCAACGCTTATTATTGTTAGTAAGTTAGAAAGGCTGTTTATTGCATTAATAAAAAAGATTGTTTGTTACACGTTTATAATTTCTAAGTCTGTTTGGTTTGGTTGAGGGCCGTCTACCAAATAAGCAAACATCTTAGCAAAACGTTTTATAAAAATAAGCAAACATCAAGAGTATTGGTTTACAATAATTGTAATAGTAGCTTAAAAATCGCCTTCAACTATGCGTCGCCTGTATTTTAGTGCAGTTGTTATGTATCTATAAAGCACTTCCCAGCCTCGTTCACCATCCAAAATGTGCATCGCTTCCTCTTTTTCCAGTAAGTTTGTGCCAAAGAAGAATCGCCGTGTCTCCCCAAAAATAAGACATTTTGCGATAAAGTGCAATACATCCTCTTTTTTGTTGAGATTGCATAGGTGGCATATAACCGGGAGTTCTGGTCGATGAGGTATGTAATTCAGAGGTATTAATTACCCTCTCATTTTAAAAATTGTGCTTATCATGTCAGTGGAATTGGTGTTTAAATAGTAAAGTATTATTGTGTGCGTTGTATCTTCGCTGTAGATTGCCCTGTGCTGGGAAGATTGGGCTTCGTTGACGAAAGCTTCGTATAAATGTTGTGCTGTTGTTTTTATTAGACTGTAAAACTTGTCTCTCAATGTTGCTGTCACTGGGCATAATGCTTAAGTTGAATCCACAATGATGTGCTAGATTTTCCCACTCTTGCACACAGTTTTCTTTTGTTGCTAATATACGCGAAAGTATTAACTTTCGTATCCTTTTATCATCCATTGACATAACTTTTAGCATATAATTGAAATGCAATCGTAGTGTATCAATAAACAAAGGTGGGATGCCAGTCTCTAAATGTATCATATAATTTGGAGTATTACTTGGCAATTGCTTATTACTGTAAAACTGTAACAACTACATTTTTTCTGCATTAATAAAATGGCACTGCTACTACTACACAAATTCGTCAAGTGCTAACTTGTTCTCAAATTAAGGGGTTTCGTTCGCTGGATGTTTTCTCCTATTACTTCTAAACACTTGGGTCAATTTTGACAACCTTGTTCTTGTTGGCTAGAAGACATTCCTAAAATCCACTGCGATTTAATGCATGTATTATATTTTTTCATGTTGCTTCTTAAGAACTTTTGGTAAAGTACAAAAACCAATCTAGTGGCACAAATAACATATCTCACTGTTGAAAATATCAAAATTGGACCTAGATCCAAAGATTCGATTGCTTCTTTTTATTTTAAAATTTTAAGGTCCAGTGCTTTCGAAGATAAAAGCCGACATGCATTTTTCAAATATTTTTGCACTGTGAGCGCATAAATTCGAAATGTACATACCTTAGAAAAGCTGCAGAAAAACGGATGTTTGATTGCTAACCAGATGTGAAGTTAATAGTAATTATGAATGAAATACGAATTAAGTTTAAGCTAGCTTAATTACTATGGCTGGCGCTTCAGTTTGGAATGAATCGAAATTTACATACCTTAGAAAAGCTGCAGAAAAACGCATGTTTGATTGCTAACCAGATGTGAAGTTAATAGTAATTATGAATAGAATACGAATTAAGTTTAAGCTAGCTTAATTACTTTGGCTGGCGCTTCAGTTTGGAATGAATCTAAGTTTCAACCAACAAGTCTCTTCAGCTAGTACGATTCTTTGCCAGCTGTCTTCAATTGCAAATTCAACGTTGAGGTCCCCTTCCTCTTGCTTACGCTTTTGAAGGATAGGTCTGACTGCATTCCTTGGGTTAATTTAAAAACTCTCCGGCCCGGAGCACTGATATACATAACTACATATTGTACATATTTTAACGTTACGAGGCGAATTGACACACTTTCCGATTCGGTGATTCTCTTTTGGAGAATCGCAAGCACATCTTCATCTCTCAATCTCTACTGTGTAAAACGTTACTGTTTTAAGACCCGCCGGAAATACAAAGCCTGTTGCAAATAAAAAAATATTATAGCAGCGATTTTAAAATATTTATTACTTTTTTAGGGGTGTGTAGCGATGTTTTTAGAATAAACTTACGGTCTTGAGATTCTTCATATAAAGTTTCCGTATAAGGTAGGCTAAATCGTTCCATGATTTTTAAACAGCGCAAGCTTTTCAATTGCGGACCTATAATATTAAGAAATTCTCAGAAAGTCACTTCAATTTTCGAATGGAAATTTTTGTCCTATAAGATAAGAATTTAAATTCTTATTATAAAATGTTAGATTTAGACAAGGCATCTGTTATTTTCCTCGATTCCAGTGCTAAGAGGAAAAAAGTGCTTCCAAAAGTATTTTTTTTATGATTTACTTGGGATTTTCCAGCAACAGCTTCTGACAACACTGATCCAATGGCGCTCTATTATTGTGATTTATTTTTAAAAGGTTGAATCCAGTTTATTTTCGAATAAAGGGAATTCGGGGACATATTTTGATATTCCTCCAATATGTGCTTATATTATTGCAAATAAAATTTCGCATAAAATGGGATGACTCTGTGATGATGAAGATGAATATGCATAGTCAAATAAAAATAAAAAGATAAAAAAATTATTCATATAGCGCTTAAGTTTAAGTGCTCGGGAGTGATGATAGACAGACGAATGAGCGAAAGATTGAGCTGGGCAATAGGGCTTATGCAGTATTTACACTATTTCACTGAAAATTAACAGACACATATCTACATATTATGTTATGTAACAAATAACTAGATGTATAATAAATGACAATAAGCTAAAATCCTTCATAAATGAGTAACTAAAGCTAGTACGCAATCAAGAATATATGTAATAAATATAAAAAATGTACGAGTACATATATCCAAAGCGCATAGCAAAAAAAATTATCATAATAGTATCAATGATGCAGCTATTATTATTATTGCGAAGTTAATCTCAACAAAAGCTTTCTCTATTCACTATTTCTTATGACACCTATTTCGTGAACTATTGCAGCGGAGTGTAAGAATTTTAATCATTTTTATTTACCAATTTCAATTCCTTTGATACGAGATGTAATACAATAGATTTTCACTAAACTTGTTACATTATATAAAAGTATGCATTGCCTACAATAAAACTCCAATGAATTTGAGATAGTTTTATTTATTTAAATGAAAATTTCTTATGATAAGACGACAAACAGTTCTTCTCCTTCTTAGTAATTTATTTATTTCATTTTATAAAGGAGTAACGGGTGCGCCATCTTTAATATCGGTATGTAAACATCGAATAACTTTAACATTTATCAACCGATTGACTTGAGTAGACATGTTTTTGAAACGTCAAATCACAATTTTAACCATAAATTGCTCCACACCGAAATAACGCGCCGAAATAGTGACGCTGTACATTGAAAATAGTCGTTCAGTTGTGTAAACTCAACGTGCATATCGTCGAAAATATCGTGGCCAACAAGCACCATCTGACAACACTATTCGTTATTTGGTATCGAATTTTGTTGAGCACGGGACAGTGGAAGATCGTCGACATGCCGTTCATCAACGCCCAAGACGTTCCAATGAACTGGTTGAAGCGGTAAGAGAGAGTCTTGCCGAGAAGCCACATGTGTCATATCGTCACCGCGCTCAGCATTTTGGCGCCAGTGGAACCACCTTGCGACACATTTTGAAGGATGATTTGCATTTGTTTCCGTATAAAGTATAATTGACTCAAAGAATATTGCCGACAGACCGTCCACGTCTTGGAATACGGCCAAACAGTCGCTCGAATGGTTAACACTGAACCTGATTTTTGGAAGCAAATTTTGATGACCGGCAAGGCACATTTCACAATCTCTGCGCCTGCTAACAAGCAAAGTTGCCGCATTTGAGGAACGGAGAATCTACACGAGATCCATGAAACACCATTGCATGACCAAAAAGTGAGTGTTTGAGCCGGCGTTTGCACCAAAACCATCATTGGCCATTTTTCTTCAGAGAAGGAGAAACAGTCACTGGGAATCGATATCGGTGGATGTTGGCTCATTATGTCTGCCCACAAATGTGTGCAAATGGTCTGGACGGTTACTGGTTTCAAAAAGACGGTGCGCCATGCCACACTGCAAATCAAACAATGCAGTTTCTGCAACGAAAATTCCCTGGACGTGTGCTGTCAAAAAATGGCGACATTGACTGCCCACCCAGATTTACAGATTTGATCCCTCTGGACTTCTTTTTGTGGGGTTATTTGAAAAGCAAAGTGTACGCCAGAAAGCCTCAGACCATTGACGAGCTCAAGGCAAGCATTCGTGCCAAAATCATCGCTATACCGCCCGAGATGCTCGAAAAAGTGATGGAAAACGCAGCAAAAAAGGCGCATTTTGCTTTGGTCAATAGAGGCGGCCACTTGATTGATGTTGTATTCAAAAACTAGTTCAAATAAATTAAAAAGGAAAAGTTAAACAAAAATACCGCATACATGGAAATCGGTTGTTCTTTTTAAAGTTATTTATTATTCACATACCGACATAAAAGATGGCGCACCCTGTATATGCATTTATTATAACTTCTTGTCCAAGTGGAGTTTAAAATGTTATATTTAATAGTGCTTATGATATCAGTACCTTCATTTTGGATTAAAATTCCAATAAAATGTAGTTAGCAACCCTTTCTTTTCCATCAGAAAAAATTGTCCTACGTTTTGTCAACATGTCCAAAACCCTTTGAAGATTAGTTCCAGTAAAACCAATTTCACGAGATGGTCGTTCGAGCAAAGTCTCAATGGAGAGCAAACTCCTTATGAATAAAATTCATGGTACAAATCTATATGGTACTTAATTCGTATGGCAAAAACTTCTACGATTTTCAGAATCTAACATCAAACCGTAAAATGAGTTAAAGTTCAACACAAAAACGAGCTAAATCCCAACACAGGGACAGTAGACTTATTGTTAGTACGTTTTAAATAAACCTTTACTAAAATATCGCGGGAAATGTTGGCTGAATTTTTCTGTGGTTTAAAGCAGTGTATATTATTCATATTCTACACTTTATTCTATGGATATACATAGCTGTGGGAACTTAGTATTCAATGCGGTACAAGCATCTGGATTTACTATGCGATGGAAGAGAAAATGTGGAACGAAAATAGACCTAGTTTCATAGGTCTACCAGGTATGTAAGTTCAAAAAACTATTTTAATATAATTCGATGTGGCAAAGGTACCAAGGCCTACGAGGTGATATTGTCTAGAAATGTTTTTTCGGAGTATCTGGCTCTGTAGTCTGCATAAGTTTCCGGACAAAAGATTCTGTCACACAAATTGTCTTTTTCATTTTAATAATCAAAAATTATTATAAATGGCTTCATCAATATTATATTTATGTAACCAAATGAAAAAAATGTATTGAAAGAAATAAATAAAAAGATTTAGAGTTTACCTCTTTTCATAAAAAAATTTACCTTGTATTTGCCTCACATTGGCTGTGAATTCTATCGATCAACGTCATTATAGTTTCCAATGTAATTGATCTTCAGGATACTTGAAGGATCTCCCAAAGCTTGTCTTTTGATGTTGGACACAATGCAACCCTATTGGGTTAAGGCAGGTCATTTCATATTTTTCAGTGTTCCTTTTTGTTCTTCTTGGTCTATGTATCCTCGACAAAGCTTGGAAGAATGTTTCGGATAATTTGCGAATGCAGGACCTATTACTCGCAAACCCGATGGTAAGGTGTGTTTTTCTAGTATTTGTCTGTACTTCTCCTTATTGATGATTCCATCGATACGGATGAGGTCTCTACCACCGACACGGAAGAAAAACATGCCCAGACCGTTATTGAACCACCGCCTTGCTTAATTGTAGGGACCACACAGCTAGGGATCATCTTCTCTTCATCAGACCGCCAAACGTAGACTCTCTCCTTTTTTGCTCAAAAACTTCAAATTTGGAGTCGTCCGTCCATAAAACTTTCCACCAGTCGGTTAATGCCCAATCCTGGTGCTCTCTTCCCCGATCTCGCCGCTTGACTTTGTTTTAACGTCGTAGAAAAGTTTTTCGTAGTGTTACTCGATAATTGAACTCTGGACAGATTTCTGGAGCTGTAAGCTGTTGATTCCTCTTACTTATTAATTTTACGGTCTGGTCCTCCTGTTTTAATGTTAATTTGGACCTTCCGCCTCTCTGCTGGGTCTTAAGAGTCGACGATTCTTTAAAGCGATGTATGGTATCGTGCACTGTCGACTTCCATAATTTGAGCTTCTCTGCAAGAATATTGTTGAAAGAGTTTTCAGAATTTCAATGAGGAACCTGTATTTCGGTGTAACCCGTTTAGGTGGCTCACAAAGATGAAAGCAGTAGGCTAAAGATACTCGTATACGTACTTACATAAATATGTGGGCATCAGTTATGACGTATGTGAAGCCTTAGTTCTCGATTCTGTTTCCTTCATTAAGCTAATCATACAACTTAAGCATGGCCACTAAAAAATGATCCCACTCCGATCGACTATCTGCAGTTTAAGCACGTCCGTTGCTCTTGACCTTATTGTTGGGCAATAAATCACACTCAATATAAACGAGTATATTGTTCCAATCAACAATAGCTCTGAAAATCCCTGCTCTGTATCTCAAGCATCTCATATAAATCAATTCAATAGAGATCGTACAATAAAATCACACATTGAATGCCTGTTCTAACCCCTCTCGAATAAGGAGGCAGAGGGGTTCCGATTCGTGCAGTCGCACCACTAAACTTCAAAAACAAGTTAAACATTATCAGTAAGAATACCACGCTAAGTATATCTCTTACATCTGACAAATTATACACAAAACATGAAATAAAATCAAATTAAAATAAAAAATCCAATAAAATTGCTTTCGTCGTCCCCACGATCACGGTACCGCGCATAGCTAACGAAACAAATAAAATGGTGGCCGCCAGACTAAGACACCGCTAAGACCGAGGGTACTAAATCAAAACTAGAAATAATAAAACGAATTGAATAATCACTAGCGTTCAATTAAAGTTGTGATTTTTAACATCCGTCAGAATTATAAATTAGCACAGCACTGCGTGCCGCCCACCACCCCTGTACCGAACATGAGTGTGGGGGTATGCCCGTGCTGTGATCACATATCAATGTAATTAGTTATCTCGTATGGTTTACTTCCTCAATAGCGGTAAATATCTTAATTATTTCAAATACACACCCATTTCGATTACAAAATCCAGTTTGATTGGTGGCTGGTAAACGCCATTAAGCTGTTTCCATTGGGTCAGTCTTGAGGGACTACTACTTCCCTGACTGGGGTAGCGCGCAACTAAATCCCCTATCGCGCCGAGTTGGTAATTTGTCAAAATTAAAACGTCAATTGATGTCAAATTGATATGAAATAATGTGATGTGGAATAAGTGAGTTGTTTAGAAAGCTGAAGAAGTTGCTGCACATTTGTTAAGCATATAAGGCCGTTGTTTTAAGTAAATATTTTGGCACGGCTAAGTTTTCTCCAATTTACACTCCTATTGTTCTAGATGAAACAATCTAAGGCTTATTAGAGATAAATTTATATCATCGCTTCCAGCAATAGTGATTCCTCTCCTACTCATTACGAAATGATTTAGTGTGCATTTCGTATCTAGGCATAAAAGAAACCGATGAGATTCGTTCTGAGATTTATTGCCACATTCTACATAATTTATTCTGTGAGGTCTGCATCCCACAGAGCCTAAATATCGCAATTTATAAAAAATCGATTAGTCACTCAATGAGATGCCGAATTCTTGCTTGTTCTCGTATACCAAAGTAGAAAGGAAAAACAATAAAGGCTAATACTAAAGTTTAACAATTGACATATTTAGTATTCAAATTAAATCTGTTTAAATGTCATGTCCGTCGTTTTGGTGTCACATTAGTCAATAAAAATGACTTATGTGAATGTTTCCTGGGATATTTGCATTTGTTTAGTAGAGAAATTGTTCAGGGTAATGTTTTAATTTTATTTATGACCTTTTTCCGAACAATATTTAACTCAAAATGTAATGTTTTAAAAGCTGATAAAAGTTTATCAATTCGGTTGATCAATTAATTTTAAAACTTGGAGAAATCGAGTTTTGTTGAATTGAGTGCTGAATTTCGATTAGTTTCCGAACGGTATATATAGTTATGTATACTGGTAATCTACCCATTAAACATTTTTTCGATAAATGTTTAGAAGAGATCACTGAGAGAGGTACATCGTACTCCGTAAATAAACTACGAAAACCCTACCGCTCTCACTCAATCGTTCGTCTTTCCCTACCTTACTACCTATCTACCATCAGCTTCTAAGTTACCTTTATATAACAAATCTGGGCAATCGACTATGGTGTGCTCAGTAGTTTGAACGGAAACCCCACATGGGCATGTTGGTTCGATAGTTTGACCACATCTAGCGTTGTTGCATCTCGCAGTGGAAGTCCGTATCCCGTTTAGGTTGTACCTCGCTTCCCTCTGTACTTTATATTCAGATTTCCTGTCTTCGTTTCCGAATATTGGACTTTGAATGGCAGAATTATCCTGTGAAGATGATCAGGACTCTTCCAGCGGAAAGCTTTCAGCACTTACTTTTTTTTGCGAGTTCTATTGGATGGTCTCGCAGAGTGGTGGTGTTTATAACATCTCTACAAGTTCAATTCTCGCATTTTTATTTTTAATTTTTCTGGAATTCTTTCATAAGGACGTGCTTCCTACTTATGTAAGGTGGGATTACCTTGTAAAGCATGGGAAAACATTCAACAGGAGTTTGTCAGTGTCAGATATTAACATTACGCTGGTGTTCAGTTGGGGGTCGATCTTGTTGCTGTGATGACTATTTAGCCAAATTGTACACCATATTCTGCAGTTGAACGTGGATAGTTGCCTAAAGAATAAGATCGCGGATATAATCTGCTGGTATGACATTTCTTCGTGAGGTTGCTGGAATAACTCGTACAGATCGATTGAGCAACACCAGAGTACGAGAGGCATATTCCCAAACCGGCCAATGCGATTCCTTAGTAGGTCTGAGAATAAGTGGCCGGATCAAGTTTGATCTCTGTCTGGGACCCGTCTGGGTCTAAATACCAGTATGCCGATTTAACTATGGCATCACTTGAAAAGAGGATACAATATACATATTCCCATGATTGATTTATGATTCATAAAGAACTTATTCGTATCAGACCTAAACGAATTTCAAATACAAACTCCAAAAAATACAAATACAAATATTTGGCGCAACAGCTCTTTAAAGTGCCAGGGCCTAGCTTCTCGCAACCACTCATGTTGTGTGCGTTATATTTTTTACACGAATGGAAGGGACCTACGGTTTAATGCCGATTCCGAACGGCGATTTGAGAAGCTTTTTCATGACAACAATACTCTCGGATGTTTGTCAGACGTTCGCGAGAGGTGGGACCGTGAAAAAACTTTTTGGTGTTTTCTGGGATTCGAACTTGGAACCTCATGCGTAGTGATCCGACACACTAACCACTTACGCCACGGCGCCCACAAATACAAACTCCCTCTTTTCGATATTTTTTCATAACGTTTTGTCACTTCTTGACTCCGTATACGATCATAAATAAATTTAAGGCAAGTTTGTATGTCTAAGAAGAAAACTGCGAGAATTCAAAAATGCATACAAAAAGATATGGTGACCTTAGAGATTTAATTCTAGCAAAACGGTCAATCATCGATCATCATAAATTTTGAATACTCCCAATCGGGTTAGATCTTTGAAGTTAGGAATAAATATCGTGATTTTCTTTAGGTGATAAATATGTAGCGGATCAACGGCACTCTGAACGCCGCCTCGCTATCAATCAAATAAATGCCATGCCAAAAAAAAAAACAAATAATTCGCTTCGATGAAATTCTCAGACGACTCATTTAAAAATTGAATACTGGTTGCCACATCGGAATTTAAAAAAACTAGAACTACTACGTTTCCAGACATTCCGTCAAACGCCTAAAATACATCAAAAATCAAAAATCATAAAGAATCCTCTATATATGGTACACTCTAAAGTGGGACTAGTGGGAACAAGTGCGCTGAGATTGTTTGCTTATACTCGTAAGTATAAATTGCGAAACTAACTTAAATTAATTAAAATCATGCAGTTATAACTTGTGAAACTAAGCTAAATTCAAACGATGCAGTTATTATAATAGGTTTCTTTTTTTTAAACAATTTAGTGGCCACGCCCAAATGACGCGTAGGCACTGCGACCAGAGAGATCTATTGTGCCAAAAGCCACGTTTTATGACAGCAGTATTTCTATTCTCCTAACGAAAGCGATAATTACGGCTGTGGAGGAGTTTCTTAGGTCAATTGTAGATATGATCTCCTTAACGAAAAATCTTCTCCTGATTCTACATAGAGTTGCACACTCGCATAGTTCACTTCTTCTAGACAGAGACCTGGGACCTGAGGCCTGATTTCAAGACCTAGGTAACTTGATTTTTCTTGTTTTGAGATATTGCCAAAAAGAGTTTTACATTAAATTTCTTCTTGCTCTGAAGGGCAAAGGTTATTTCGTTTGTCTAGCCTTTTCACTCCCCAATAAATCTTAACCGGGAAGGAATATGACTACGGTTGTTTTTTAATTACATTTCCATACATCATAGGTAACTAAAAACGCAAAAAATCAAGCTACCTAGTTATTGAAATCAAGTGACGATGTGATATCCTCCAAGATTCTTATTTTGTTGAGGTTGTGAGTACTTGACAGTGACCGGTAAGGAAGCTCACAAGCCTTCTTAAGTCGATTCTGATGTATTTAAGGATATCAACTGCCTTTTATTTGGAAGGGTTGGGCAGCTCTTTTAGCTTGTCTGAGGCCTTGGGAGTTATTCCAGTGAGAAATGCACATATTGCGTTCTCAACTGTTTAGGGTAAATTTAAAGGCAGAATCAGATATTCCGCAAAAGGGTTCAGGTCCAATGAACAACTCAGAAGAGCCTTTGGTGGGTAGCACATCTGCCGTAAGGGGATGTGCCGCAAAGGGACAATAACCCGACACATCGTCTCTGAAAATAAAAGTGGCTACAAACAAACGACAGTTTCTAAAAGTAAGCAAAAAACAAAAAAAGGAAACGTCAGTTACAGACACTTCAGATGTTGCAACTAAATATCATTTTGTTTCTATGAGTATCTGAACAAAAAGTAATCAAATCCGACTAAGAAAAAAATAGGCCAACTTCTCGTAAAAATGGTGTGTTTTCTTATATGCAAAAAATAACTGATATATAGAAATTATGCTAAGTCCCTTGCTTACAAGTTATGTGTTTTTTATGCGCTTATTATTTTTTTTTTGTTTACCGACCAAACTTGGCAAGTTTTCACTAAAAATGTTTAGCAATATTGAGACCCTTGAAAACTTGCCAAGTGTTATTAATAAAATTTGTTGCGGAAGGTTTACGTATTTGTATGGGTATAAGCAAGCGATTCCTAATACTTCTCAGAATTTTTAAGATTTTTGTTTGAAATAAATAAATAGTGGAAACATATTTATATCTCTTTCTGTAACCAATTAAGCTTTGTTTTTCATCTCCATATGCATGGAAAATAGTGTGCAAACAATCTGCCAATGACTTTGTAATACTATACTTTATCCCGGACAAACACAGTTCAACTTCATCAAACTGGCTATGGCAGGTAATACCCATAAAAATAAATATAATTTTGTTTACTAGCAATTTACGCATGTTCTGCTCTTTGTGTTTTGTAATAGCATTGCCTCATAACTCTTTTTAAATCTTATCTAATCCTTCTTCATAAATATACATTTTAATTTTTCTCAGACATTTAACATTTACATATAGGTGTGAAAACCATATTAAAAAATATTAAATATTTCACAAATATTGTTTTCAAGATTTTGTTATTATGGCAATAAAATTGAAATATGTGCATTCATAAAAACACAAAATATGCATATGCATACATGTCCCTCCTTTATGTAAATATATTTCATGGGCGATCTTCTTGAGTCTTCTACATAACTCAACTGTGTCTGTAGAGTTAAGGCAACAAATATTTTTTTTTCTATAATACGATTTTTAAAAATGATGCTCTAACAATCCACCAAATTATTTATACACACAAGAATCCTTCTGTTGTAACCGCCAATCTTCAATATCTTCTAGAGTATGTGATTGCGACAATTCCTTCAGAAACTTTTTCATATTTACCAGCTAGGTAATGCACGGTGGTGGCATCCTACATTGGCTCTTTCCTTGCAATTTTGTTTTAAATTATCTTTTTATCATCACAAGTTGCAAAGGCTTCTTCAGAGAAGCGATATAAATTTCATCCGACAGAATTCTTTCGGTGAATTTATGAGGTCCAATTATGAATTATTGAATTTTTCTTGAACACTTGCAAGCAAATTCAAATTTTGTTCAACATTTTTCTGGAACGTTGCTCAAGACTTCACTATCTAAAGTGCTAAGTCAACTAAAGCGAGTTTTTATTTTAAGATTCAGATTACCGAACCTAAATCCAGAAAAACACCTTTGTACCAATAATATCTAGAGAATCTTTTTCGAAAACTCCGCATATATTCCTACGAGCCTAAAAGATATTATAACCGAGGTGGAACTCTTAAAGGGTAGCGTTTTAGAAAAATTCTTTGGGAGAATTCGGAAAACGAAATGAGCTTCCAAGCGCACCTTGTTAAGGACTATTTTAAAGTGAAAAGCTTAGATTTCTAGCAGCTATATCCATATCCATGTTGGAAAACAGTTTTCCAAATATTTTCTTATATGGCATCTTATATTGAACCTTAAAGTCCTTAGTAGCTTTTATATAAGTGGGTACAGTGCTTAGAGTGTCGGACCACTGCGCGTGAGGCTCAATGTTCGAATCCCATAAAACACCAATCAGTTATTTTACGGTCCCACTTCTCTCGGACGTTTGACAAACATGCGAGAGTGCTGCTGTCACGAGAAATCTTCTCAAAAACAAAAAATGACCTTCGGATATCGCACAAAACTGTAGGTCCCTTCCGGGAGTAGGATGCTCAAGTGGACTCTCCATCCTTCTCGTGCTTCCGCCATTGACACCAACTCATGACGAGGAGTTGGATTGATCCAACCATCTGCTTCTAGGCCTACCGGGGAGTCGCCTACTTGATGTGACGGCTATTATGGCACGTCTTGGAAGCCGGTCTGGGGGCATACGCACTACGTGACCAAACCATCGAAGCATAGATCGTTCCGTTCGGAGAAGTAGCTGATCAACATTGAGCGCCTCGCGTACTCTTTTGTTGCGCACCCGATCCCTACGAGTTATTTCAGTAACACCACGAAAAAACCTCATTTTTGCATCTTGTATCCGCGATCTTATTCTTTCGCTCACTACCGAAATTTCACGACCATATGAGAGCTGAGCTGACCATATGAGAGCCGAGTTAAAAACAAATAATTTAGCCTGAACACTAAGTTTGGCCTTCCTTATAACAGATTGACCAAGCTCTCTCAAAATTGATCCAGCCTAACCAATTCTATAGGATAACTCAGAATTGCTCTACCCATCACTCGTGAATAAGACCCCGATTCCATTCGTTCGAAAAATATAACGCACACAACACGAATGATTGCAAGAAGCTTGTGCCAAATAAGCATTTTTTTTATATAAAGTTGACATTTAGCGAGATATGTGAGAAAAAAAAAACTTCACTTGGGTCTCTTATTTCAAAGATGGTGCCCAATATTTAGTCCTTAGGATGTAGAAAACTTAATATGTATATGTCGACTTCGAACTCTTTTTCTACTCAGCTGACTGATGATAGCTGGATCTACGCTCATATTGAATCTATTCAGAAATCCCTTCTACAATTAGGCGAGAAGAAGTTAACTAGTCACAGAATAGTAACCATGCTAAGAAATACTCATTCAATCAACTCTTGGTACAAGCATTCAAACAAAGTACTCGTATGTTGACAGAAGAACACTTCAGAAAGGACTCATCTCTCCACTTCTTTAGCTTATGGCAAGGGTGGCAATGTTGCAGTGAGTAGTTTGTTTTCTCGTTAACCGATGTGTACAGGTTTAAGCCCCAGCAGGGAACAGCAATCATAAGGTACCCGAGTATAAAAGGAAAACGAGTAACATGAACGTTTTTTTCAACCACTGCATCAAATAAAGGTTCCTGCTTGGTTGTACAATGAACTGGAACGACTCGGAGTGCTCTGGGATTTGGTTTTTCTTAAAAGAAAAAATCACTGCGTAGCATTCTGCGCCTGTAGTAAAAAAGTCATGGTTTACTTATTTTGTGGTTTGCTTTGAAAAAAAAACATCAACGTCTAAAAACTAGGCAATGTGCAAGGAACTAACGGATCTCTGAAAGTTTTTCTGAACCTTCTACCACTTGGTCTTCATATTAAAAATACATCAGCGTGTAGCGCGGATAGATTAAGAAAATCAATGCGTTATTATGCTAAACTATACGAATAAAGTAAGTAACATTTTGATTCTGCTACCACGAGATCTGGCAATTAAATTTCACAAAAGACTCAAAAGACTTTCTCATCTAGAATGGACTATACCGAGGACGACGGTTCAAAAATGGACTGCGGAGTTGAACCAGACTGCTGGGATTTTCTCTGAAACACTCCGGATATCAAAAACATACCGGCTCTCAAATTTCGTCAGTGTCTTCCAGTCAGAAGTACTGGCAATATGAGACCCTTGTCGTTCACTGAAATATGTATAACCATTCACCAATTCGAAAGGAAGGCTGCTATCAAGGCCATACAAAAAAAATATATATTTGGCACAACAGCTCTTTAAGTGCTTGGGCCTACCTTCTCGGAATCACTCGTGTTGTGTGTTGTTGTTATATTTTCGAAACGAATGGATGGGCCCTACAGTTTAGTGCCGTATCCGAAGGGCAATTTGTTTTGAGAAGCTATCTCGTGACAACAATACTCTCGGGTGTTTGTCAGATGTTTGCGAAAGGTGGGACCGTGATAAAACTTTTTCATGTTTTCTGGGACTGGATCTTGGAACCGCACGCGCAGTGGTCCGACACACTAACCACTTACGCCACGGTGCCCAATGACATGGCTTCGGGTAAATCATCCTCCAAGGTGATGGAACAGTGAAAAGAGGAACCCGCTTCGTTAGGTTATCGGTTCAAGATTAGCCTCCTCTGGGTGCCGGATCATAGGAATATGAGTAAAATTAGCGGGCTGATCAGCTAGTGAGGTAGGGATCACTCAGCCTTTGAAACATCGCTTGCAAAATTATTCTAGTTCTCATAGATTTAAAAGACATAAACAACTAAGATCACGTGAGTTGTGATATTCAAATGAACTAAAGTACTGTTAAGGTTCCATCGTGGTACGCTAAAACGACAATTTCTACCTACTACTTACCTACCTAGAGGTAAAATCAATTAAGTAATTTTTAGGACCTAACTGAAAATGGGGAATGGGTTTACTCATATATTCACGCGAATCTTGTCTATTAAATTCAAAAAGTGTGGGAAATTAACTTACCAAGTTCCCACATTATCAAAATTCGATTAAAACAGTTTTTGGGCATTTCTTTTGCAATTATACGGCGGCGTCTCTATAGATGGTGTGACTTAGCAAAAGAATCAGGCAAACGAACTCTTATAATTGCTAACATCCTGTCCGTATACAAATTTCATCATTAGCCGCATTCGTAACTTCGCTCCAATAGAACACAAAATACCAAAGCGTTCCGATAAATAAGCATTTACTCCCAATTTAAATACAAATATTAGTTTTATTCATGAATTTAAAATTCCGCTCTTTAGCTAAATGCAAAACTTTAAAAGTCTATAATTTAAGTAATATGTATCTACCGTCAGTCTTTAGATTTGAGCAAAGCAGATACATATATATGTATAGCCGTAGGCATTGTCCCGTCTTCTCTCCATAGCCACCGACTTGAACGCACAAAGCACCACATGCGATTTACTGAATGGAAACGATATCGAAAACTATCGACGAAAATACAAAAAAAGAACCTGAATCGATTGATATTCAATAATTTTTTGTGTGGGCGTTGTAGCTGTTTTTAAAGCGTCACACAAACGACGCAGTCGACACTCTATGAATCGAAAGCGAACTACGGCTGAAGTTTGTCACTTTACCTGGCTGCTGGTTCGGATGTTTGTCTAGTTTTTTTTTGTGTTTTTCTTCTCCGTCATGATTTAGTGGTAATTTGATAGAATTTTACGATATGACTTACGATTTAATTTATGGTTAATGGCATAGATGTCGGTTGCTGGTGGTGAGATGTTTGCCTCTACTGCTACTATACGATGGTTTAATGAGGATAAATGACATGGTATCTAATGTTAAGGTGGCATTATTGAGCTTTCGATGTGCAATTGGGACTTCGAATAGCAGACTGAATAGATTTTCAGATACATATACGAACAGTGACTCACAATATTTTTTTCCAGAGATTATTTGCTTGCTATAAAGCATATTGTACATAGAAGTACCTCCTTAAGAGTATTAATGTGCCATGTGTAAGGCCTTCTAAAAGCTTGGCAGTGGGCACTGCAGTATTCATACATACATACACGTATGGATACGGCAATGCCTAATGAGAAATGGAATTGCCCAATCATGCCTTCGGAACAATCTCTCGGATATCCGCAGCGCGTATCTTCTTCTTGCTTTTATCAGCGAGGTTATGATCCGAAAATAAGGGATCACAACCCTCCCACTTCACCGCATTTCTACTGATCCGCCTGTGGGGTTCGCTATCCGATATCCGCAGCGCGTATCAATCAATAAATCATATGCTTAGCGTTCATGCGTTTTATAAAAATTCGGAATGAATGATTCCACATAATTGAAGATTATGTTCTATGTACATAGTATGTACATACGATTATCTATAATATCTGAGAATAATTCCAGAATGCATCTAAGAAATGTGCAAATGGAGGTAACATGCATAAAAACGGTGAGCCAACAGCTAGTGTGGAAGTTTTCATTAAATTAAACACACATTTATTTCGAAGTTCTGTCCATGGCAATAATGAATCGTTCCTGTAACCACTACGGCTTCTGTTGCAAGCGACCATCCGAAGGTCAAAATTATCGATGACTTTTTGAATAATAATTGGGTCATTGGCCGCAATTTCAGTTTGGATGTTATGTTGGATCCTGTCCTGGTGATCCAGCATCCATTTAACAAATCGGCGACGTCGTAGATGGTCCAATAGCTTCAATTGTTGTGTTATTTGGATTTTATAGGCATGCAAATGAAGATCAACTTTTAAAATTTGCCGTAAAGTGCCATAAGTGAGGCCCAATTGTTGACTTTAGCGGCGAATTGAGGTGTCTGGTTTTGAACACTTTCGCTCACAGTGGTGATGTTTTGGCAAGTACTTGCTGGCCGAGCATGCTGATATGGAGTTTGACCCGATACCGAACCAGTTTATTCAAAACGCTTCACCGTTGCACGAACTCCGGACTCATTAGAGCGATTATGTTGACCGAAGAATTCACGAATTTTACGAAATGTTACTTTTAAAGATCGCCCATTTTCGTAATAAGATTGAATAACAAAAATGAGTTGTTGCGTAGTAAACGACTCCATGAGTAAAATTGCCAAAGATGAACCACATTGAATTCAGTAAATAAAGTAATTGAAAGCCAACATCCACACCATCTGTTGGCTCACCCTTTAAAATGCTTCTATAAAATGAATAGAGAATGAATCTATGTTGTTTTTATACGTTTTTCGTTTTCATTTCCACTTCGGGGTGTATTCCATGATCCCAGGAGTGATCATTTAATGCATATTTAAAATGAAAAAAAAAAAACACAGTCACTCTCAAAGTCTCAATTTGCGCAAATACTTACTCTACGTTTACAAGAGTTTTGCTCTCCTGAAAACGTTGCTAGTTACAGCGTTATTCTCGTGACCCATTTATTTTAAGAAATGAGAGAAAAACAACTAGAGCAATTAAAAGGGAATATATATACTACAATAATATATAAATTTGACGCAACAACTCAGCTCCAGCTTCTCGCAATCACTCTTGTTGTGTGCGTTATATTTTTCGCACGAATGGATGGGACCTACAGTTTTGTGTCGTATCGGAAGGTCTTTTTCTGTTTTTGAGAAGATTTCTCGTGACAACCAATACTTTCGGATGTTTGTCAGACGTTCGCGAGAGGTAAGACGGTGAGAACACTTTTTGCTGTTTCCTGGGATTTACGCACAGTGGTCCGCACAGTCACTCGACACACTAACCACTGCCCCACGGCGCGGCGCCCACAGTAAAGGGAATAAGAAACAAATATAAAAAGGTCGACTTAAGCATAAGCATGCATATATCCATTTAACAGCCGTTATAAATTCAACGTGAAAAAATTGTCGGTTCTGGTAACGGACAAGATGCTGTCAAAACTGACGAAGAACAACATTCTTTTCCGAATTTCAGCACACCGCGGTTGCAGTGGAAGTACATTGGCCACTTTTCTGACCAAGACTGGTGCATATGATTCATCGTCCAGAGTACAAAAAAGGTGAAAAAAAAAATTAAAATAATATGGTCGGACTTATTACTCCAAAATATACCCAAATAACATTATTATTTCACTAGAAGATATCCAACCATGAGCTGAACCATGAGCACAATATGGACAGGAAAATCATCATTGGAAAAGGACTAAAATATATACCTATACTTATGCCCTATATTCAATGCAAAGACGTTGTGTATCCCTTCTTTGAAATGATTTTTCGCTTCCTCTGGAGTGACAGAGCTTACGTTTTGCTGCAAGACGTTTGAGGTGCACAGACGCTCTCATCTGCAATTTACTTTGAGCTAGTCTTGAGTTGGAGTAATAATGCCTGATTTCTCCAATTTTATTCAAAAGGAACTCAAGGAGCATTTTATGATTAAAGGTGTACCAAAAACGTACTTAATATTTAGGGAAGTATATTTAGAGCTGCTTAAGGGAATATCGTAACCTCCAAAGAAGTAGGTGCCTCTAGTCACTATATTTACACAGTTTTGGCATATTTAGCAATGATCATCCTTGTTGTCAGATAAGTTCATTTCCAGCTAGTAATAGTAAGTTTAATCAAAATATTGAAACTAAAGATTTTAATGAAACCAATATTTGCATTTATATTCATAGAAAAATGTCAATAGGAAGAATTCATTTACAAAATCGATAATGTTAGGTCTAGCTCAATATATCTCCAAAGAATTAGAATAGGATACTTGGAGTTGTTGGGGTGGCTGTGCGATCAGCGCTTCTTCCACTCTCAGAACACTACGTATCCTCCATGGTTCCACTATGGAAGAAATTGTTTCCAATAATTACGGATGACAAAGTTGTATATTTAAACCTTATTTCTTTATGCACCTGTACACAAGTTGTGCTGTTTTATGATGCCAATAGAAAATGTTAAATTTACTCTCTTTAGGACGAGATCTTTTATTTATTTTTTATTTTTTTCTTGCACCGTGCCCAACATTTTCTTGGTATGCAGCATAATTTGGGATTGTGGTCAGCAAGATGTTAGAGGCTATGCAAATACGAATTTTAAAAGTTTTTCGTCTACCATTTAGTCTGCCGGCCGATGTATTGGAGATGGTTTTCAACCGAGTGACAGTAACATATTGCCGCTGAAGGAGAGAAGTTTGAGTTCTGCTCAAGGAATGTAATGACATTGATCGCAGCTTGGTTTCGTCTACAACCGATTTTTCGGAAATCTCACCAAAGATGGTAAGAACTGCCTGTAAAACATATTGTGGTAGCTTGGAAATAAATCAACGATTCCATTTCGACACATTTTTCTACCGTCACACAGTGTGATGAACTCACAGTCAATATGTGTAAAATTATTCAATTTTTGGTAAGTTTTTTATAAGTTCGTTGCGTTTTGTAAAATGTTGTATTCCAAGTAAAGGAGAATTGGGTAATATTATTTATATTTCACTAGCTTGAACCCCGCCCGCTTCGCCAGGCACACAAAAATTTTTAAGTTTTTTTTTCAATGTTTTTGAATCTTCTTCTTCTTCTTCCTTTTATCAGCGAGGCTATGATCCGAAAACAAGGGATCACAACCCTCCCACTTCACCGCATTTCTACTGATCCGCATGTGGGGTTCAATGTTTTTGAATGTTTTTGTAATTTTTTTTTCGCCTATCACCTTTGTACCGTAATTATCTACATTAAAAAAAACCAACTAAATTGGTTGAAAATTACGGGCGATAGAGGGAAACATACGCATTTTGCCACTTAGTTTTATATACAGCAATACTTACGTTACGTTATTTCGATTTACGTTGTCCGGTTATTTACTTCCCAGTTTCGATTAACGTCGTTACAATTTCGATTTACGTCCTTCCTTGAAGCACAATTTTCTCACGAAATTCCATCTTTCGTCATTCTTATTTAACAGACATGCACATCTCACCGATTTCGTGCACAATATTATTCGGAGTAAGTCTTTTTCAATCCATATGGACTGTACGAGTGTTGGATAACTTTATTTTCGATTTACGTTGTTTCGATTTACATCGTATTTCCTCGGTCCCGAAAACGACGTAAATCAAGGTATTCCTGTATGTACATTTTTTTCTCCATGGAGTGCCACACTGTGCACCACTATGCTTACTTACTCATATGGATTATTAAGTCTGTAAATTAATATCGAAATCGTTAAATAGCGCTTGATTGCCGGTCAGCATTTATAAGTTAGCTAATCTACAAAAACTATGAACACTATGGTGACAAACAGGGTCCGTTTCCCAGAGTTGTCTAGCAATATACATATACAATTATATATCATACCTAAATTCTTGAAGAGGTATGCTATAATCCCTGCAAAATCTTGATGATAGTTTTGACTTATAAAATTAATTCCTCCCGAACAGATACATATGTATATGATTCAAGTCCTACAACTTTTATTACAACTCTGCAATTAAAAATAAATGAAATGCCCGAACCAATCTGGAACCCCTTTCGGTATCCGACTGTCAAAGTTCAACAATCGTGAATATTTTGTATCTGTTTTCCGTACACTTTCACACTTTCATCAAAATAGTTATCCACACGACGATAAAGAGTTGTTCACCTCTCTCGCACAATTATTGACATTTTCAGTTATTGGTCAAAGAAATTTATTCATGTATGTCCGGCATCTGCACATCGTAGGTACCATTGACATCAACTGAAACGAAAAAAGAAACCCACAACAATTTCTCGGATAGACGTCGATCGAGGTGAAGATATTTTATACACACCGGGCCATAGTGTCGAATTAATTTCACGAAATAAACGAAATAATAAAATTTGCAGATCGGATAAAACTGAATTTTAATTGAATCGTCGGAATGTAGGTAAGTAGGGCTGTGCCATTAAATTCATTATTCTCGTTCAATTTTAAATCGCAGACGCACATACATATGTACATATGCACAGATCTGCTAAGTTAACGAGGAGTCGGCGATAAAAAAAAAGTATCTAAGGTCTTTGCTTAGATGGTGGATAAGCTTCATAGGAGTGGGGATGATGATCGATGGCGTAAAGGTAACAAAAGCCAAATGGAAACTGAAATTAGCCTACGGCTCAACTTGTACTGGATGGGGTAATGTACTTTTTTTTTTAAGACCTGACCTAGTAAGTCGAAATTTCTTCTTTCTCCTGATATTGGTATTTCTCATTGGCACTTTGGGAGAAGAAGTAAAAATAAAAATCAGGAACTTGTTGTTGACCAAAATAATCAGGTGGTATCTTTTATCCATTAGATATGCTTTGTCCGCTAGCGGTGTTATGTGGGGGGATAAGAGTAGTTGGAACTTGTTATTGAAGTTTTACTTAACTTACTCTATGTGTGGCATAGGTGCGCAAATATAAACAGTAACATGTTATAAGATGTGCGATCTTTAGTAAAAGTCATAAAATTTTCGAAAAACGAGCTATTTTCTCTGACTAATAAAGAGTTATTTTAAGCGTTACTTGAGGTCCTTATGTAGCTATATACCATCAATAATGTAAGCTGCCTTCGACTTTAGTTATAAGATGAATTGATAAGAAGTGATAACATAGTACAAAAAGTAATCTAAAACAAATAACTTATTCTACGGACTTTAAGGATTTGATTAAATACTCATTTACAATAACAAACGTAGGATCATGATCAATAAAAAGAGCAAGTTATTACGTTCTGAGACATAGTATGCACATGCTAATGAGCAGAATCGTCATGTTAAGTTTGCCGTAAATGGTGATGCATCTCTAATTACCTTCGCATATATTTTCAGGCAGACAGCAATGCCATGCATTTATTGATTGCATCTTAAATACATGATTGCAATTTTTATAAGCGTATGTCGGTAATAAAATCAAATCTACATCTAAATCTATATTGAAGTATTATAAGAATACCCAACAAAGGGGACATCTCTGGAAGGGTGATGCATTTTTAGAAAACCGAAGACGGAGTTGTTGCAGGTGCTTTCTCTCACAGGCTTAATCTTAAGCTCCGCTTTCCGTCTTCCAAATCGTTATTACGTGTTCAAAGCGGAAATAATGGCGATTACAGAAGTCTTATCTTGGCTTAAGAAAAACGTCGTATCTGTCAGAGATATACGCATCTTTTCAGACAGCCAAGCAGCAATCAAATCCCTGGAATCGACCTCTATAAATTCCGTAGTAGCTCTAGACTGCCGATCGTCTCTTGCGGAGATGGCTGAGCAAGTCAATATTCACCTGTACTGGGTACCGGGGCATAGGGACATTCCAGGGAATTGTAAGCCCGATGATCTCGCCAGAATAGGAACAACTATACGCATCCTGCGGATAAAGGCACGTTAGGTATACCAATCGCTACGCCCAAACTTAAATTTAAGCTGGATGCTGTCGAGAGTACAAATCTTAGTGAACGAATGGATCAACATGTCTAGCGACAAAACGAATTTGGCCGAAGCTGGATACAAAACGTTCTAAGAATTTGATATCTCTCAACAGATTGCATATCGGCGCTATAATAGTTGCCACCACTTACTTACTTACTTAGGTGGCGCTACAGTACGGGGTGAACCTGTGCCTCAACCAACAAGCCTCTCCATTTACCTTGGTCTTTAGCTAATTGCCTCCAGTTGCGCACTCAAAGTTGGTCGAGGTCCCCTTGAACTTGTGCGCGCCACCTACGGCGATGATTCCCTCTACTGCGTCGTCCCTCGGGGTTAGGTTCGAAGACTCTGCGGGCCGGAGCGTTGGTGTACATTCGCTCTACATGTCCTAGCCATCTCAGACGTCCAATACGCAGTTTTTTGACTAGGTCGATGTCGCTGTATAGCTCGTATAGTTCGTTATTGAATCTTCTCCTCCAAAACCCGTCAACGCAAACGGGACCGAAAATCTTACGTAGAATTTTTCTCTCGAGGCTACCAAGGATATCTTCATCCTCTTTTAATAAAGTCCATGTTTCATCGCCGTAAAGCAGGACTGGGATGATAAGGGTCTAATACAGAGTCTCCTTAGTTGTTCGAGATAGGGCTTTACTGTTGAATTGCCTTATAAGCCCAAAAAACAGCGATTGGCAAGAGTTATTTTTCGCTTGATTTCTGCGCTGGTGTTGTTCTCAGAGTTTATAGCAGAGCCAAAGTAGACAAAGTCCCTTACTACCTCGAAGTTATAGCTACCCAGTGTGACGTTTTGTCCAATTCGTCGGTGTTGGCTGTCCCTTCTTGTTGACAGCATACACTTGGTTTTGCTCTCGTTTATCGCTAAACCCATTTTGGCCACTTCCGATCCAATACTTGACAACGCACCGGTGACAGCCCGCTTAGTTCTTCCAATAATGTCTATATCGTCGGAGTATTGCTTGCATACGCAGACTTGTAATAGATTGTGCCTCCGGTGATGGCTTGTGAGTTCCGCACAATCCGTTTAAGTACAATATTAAAGAAGTCACATGACAGCGCGTCACCTTGTCTAAAACCTTTTTTGACATCAAAGGTCTCGGTGAGGTCATTACCGACCTAGATGGAGCGGCGAGCGTTCTCCATCGTCAGCCCGAATAGACGAACAAGTTTGGCAGGGATGTCAAAACTAGATATGGCTCTATAAAGCTATTCTCTATAGATTCTGTGATAGGCGGCCTTGAAATCGATAAAGAGGTGATGAGTATCGATTGCGTATTCTTGGGTTTTCTCCAGGATCTACCGAAGTGTGAAGATTTGATTGATGGTGGACTTTCCTGGCCTGAAACCGCACTGATAGGGTCCAATCAGGCTGTTGATAAAAGGTTTCAGGCGTTCACACAATATCGCAGAAAACATCTTGTTTGCAATGTTGAGGAGACCTCTATAATTGGCGCAGTTGAGGGGGTCTCCTTACTTGTGGATCGGGCAAACGATGCTGAGGTTCCATTCATCAGGCATACACTCGTCTGACCAAATCTTAGAGATGAGTTGGTGTATGTACTCTACCAATTCATCCCCAGATGCCTTGAAAAGTTCGGCCGGTAAGCCGTCAGGTCCAGCACCCTTGTTAGATTTTGGCTTGAATATTGCTATCCTCACTTCGTTTTGGTTAGGTGGACGGAAATTTTGACTATCATCGTCCATGTTGAATGGTTCATTCTGCCTGACAGCGGGATGTTGGTCTTCGTCGCCGTTAGTCTGCAGAAGTAGTTTCTCCATATTCTCAGCACTGACTGTGATTCTACTACGAGGTTTCCATTTTCATCTCTACAGGTTTCTGTACAGGTATTGCTTCCCTGACACGTTGTTTTTACCTTTTGATAAAAATTTCGTACATTGTTCCTGGGGTATTAGCTCTCAATATTCTCGATCGCGCGATTCTCGTGATCTTTCTTTTTCTTTTGGAGAAGCCGATGTTCTTCTCGTCTCTTTTGCTCGTAGAGCTCACGAGCAGCTCTCATCTTCTTTTGCAGCGCCGCTTTATATGCCTCTTGTTTTGCTGCATGCACTCGCCGGCATTCTTCGTCAAACCAGGGGTTTCGCGGTGGTGGGCGAGTGAGACCCAGCATATCAGTCGGCAGGAAGCAGTGGCAACGCTGCAGGAGCAGGAAGCTGAATACCCGCTCAGGAAAAACAGATAAGTTGTCATATTTCACTTTGAGGTTTTTGTGCGATTAGTGTAGGATTTTGCGCGAATTAAATCCCGGTAGGGTTTCATTCCGTTCATTTCCCGGTGAAAGCGGGACACGCGACCCTTAGCCATACGTTTGTTATCTTAACTGTGTTCGGGACCGGTGATAGCGAGCCACCCCCAACGGCTATTTATTTGTATTTTCAAACTGTTTCCGTTTGCAATTTTCAACCCTTCTTGTTGGTATAAAATCTACTCTAAATTTGAATACACACGACGCAAAGTCGTGTGTTCTTTTTATTTTTTTGACATCTATTTCAGGTTTTCCACCCAATTCATTTTCCCGAAGAGGTTTCTAGATCCCTTTGAAAGATCTGATAGCGCCCATTTTTATATCGTTTGTAAATATCCAGTTCGCTATTCGAAGTGAACCCACCCCAGCTGACTCACCGGGAGAGCAACATCCTACAGGCTGCTGTTGTTGTACTTACCCAATCCTCTTTATATTATCTGTGGCTATCTGCAACTTGCGTTCTTTACTTTCGCGTGCGCGGCCGAACCTTTTTGTATGTTTAATTTCCTTTTAATTATAAAATTAATTGCACCCGGAATTGTGCAACAAATTGGCATGTTGGCAGCGTTGCCACTGGTCTTCGGCACTTGATGCTGGCGGCATAGGGTTGATTGAAAGATTTCGGGATACGCGTTCAGCGAAGACTCCGGCGGTCCCTTGCGATTGTAGCTTTTCGACGTTAAATTTTCTCACAATGATTCTTCTTTGTTGCTCAGATTGGGATATTCGCATTCGTACCTTGGTAACAACAAGGTAATGATCCGAGTCTATGTCAGCCGGTCGGAAGGTCCGGACCTCCAGATCTCAATATGATCAACTTGGTTGATCGTTACATGATCATTGGACTGCCATGTCTTCTTATAAATATCGAGATGAGGAAACCATGTGCTTGCTGTGGTGACATTTCGCTCCACAGCGAAATCAATTAGCCTTATTCCGTTATCAGACGTGGTGTGGTGTAGCCTATGCTTACCGACTGCCCTACCAAAGACGTCCTGCTTTCCTATTTTGGCGTTAAAATCGCCCAATACGATTGTAACGTCGTATTTAGGACATTGCTCGTATGTTTTGTCGAGGAGCTCGTAGAAACATTCTTTGGTGGCAGAGTCCTTTTCTTCCGTGGGGGCATGAACACATATTAGGCTTATGTTAGCGAATTGAGCCTTGATCCGGATAGTCATAATACGCCCGCTAACGTGTCGGAAGCTTAAGACTTCTTGCCTAAGTCTGCCGCGTATGACAAATCCGCATCCGAATAAGCGTTGCCTGTTGTCTCTGTAGCAATCACCGTAGTAGATGTCACAGTTTTTCATCCTCTTTTTGCCCGGCCCATCCCATCGCACTTCCTGAAAGGCGGTAATATCTGCTTTACAGCAGTCTAGGGCCTCTGCTAGCTGTTCGGCTGCACGTGGTCTGTAAAGGGACAGAACATTCCACGTACAGATCCGAAGGTCGTTGTCCTTATTCCGTTTGCTGGGGTCGTCATTAGTTGAGTCATCCTTATCCGAGGCTTTTGGTTCTTTCGGAACCATGAGTTTTTTATGTGGTAGGGAAGTTACCCCGACGGCACCACCATCTCTATTCCAATGTCCTGACCAAACATTGGAAATTCCTTACCGACCTGTGATCCGAATACGTCGAAGCAGCTCGCGCAAGGTATTCACTAAGTTCAGCCTTACTGGAACTATAGACGCCACCGTTGACTCTGTCTAGGGAATTCGTCCGCTGCCGCCTGGAACAGGAAGAAGTGCTTTAGTGAAAAAGCACTCTTCCCCCCCTCGCTCATCTGCTGCCACCAAGAATCCGCCAAACGGGGTTGGTTACCCATTTCTTGAATTAAGGTACTAGGCACCCGGCTGTCACCGCGAGGAGGTTGAGAGTTGGGGGCATGAACACATATTAGGCTTATGTTAGCGAATTTAGCCTTGATCCGGATAGTCATAATACACTCGCTCACGTGTCGGGAACTTAAGACTTCTTGCCTAAGTCTGCCGTGTATGGCAAATCCGCATCCGAATAAGCGTTGCCTGTTGCCTCTGTAGCAATCACCGTAGTAGATGTCACAGTTTTTCATCCTCTTTTTGCCCGGCCCATCCCACCGCACTTCCTGAATGGCGGTAACATCTGCTTTATAGTAGTGTAGGGCCTCTGCTAGTTGTTCGTCTGCACATGGTCTGTAAAGGGACATTCCACGTACAGATCCGAAGATCGTTGTCTTTATTTCGTTTGCTGGGGTCGTCATTAATTGAGTCATCCTTATCCGAGGCTTTTGGATGTTTCGGAACCATGGGTTTTTTACCTGGTAAGGAAGTTACCCCGACCACACAACCCCCAACCTGGAGGGCCAGTTCCTTAATTATTCCCCTAGGACGAGGGGCCGGGTAGACCGGTGCCAGTGGTCCACTACGGGAGTATAAGCGCTGCCGTTGGCCCATTAAGGGCTCCTCCGCCACCAGCTCGCGTAAGGTATTCACTAAGTTCAACCTAACTGGAACTATAGACGCCACCGTTGACTCCGTCTAGGGAATTCGCCCACTGCCGCCTGGAACAGAAAGAAGTACTCTAAGAGAAAGCACTTTTCCCCCCCTCGCTCATCTGCTGCCGCCAAGAATCCGCCAAACGGGGTTGGTTACCCATTTCTTGGATTAATATACTAGGGATCCGGCTGTCACCACGTGGAGGTTGAGGGTAGGAGTTGGTAGGCCTCAGCTGAGTGAAAACGCTTGTGTTTTCATATGATCGCATGCACTAATAGGCAAGCATGCTACAAAGCTAAGCCTCTTTGCGAACGATTTTTGTAGAAGCTGCATGGATAAAAAAGAGGAAGAAACTATTCCTCACCTTCTTTGTTTCTGTCCAGCTCTCTCCCGCAGAAGGAAGCTTCACCCAAAAACCCCCTATTACAATGATTTAGGCGACCTGATAGATATTGATATTAAGACTACGCTTCATAAGAAGATCAAAATGGTTTTAACGAGTAGATAGAGAGATTTTCTCCCCATGATGAACGTGGTATCCCAATGGACCTATTATTTGTCTAAGTGTGTTGACGATTCTTAGCTGGCAGCCACTTCAACCTAACCTAACCTAAGGGGACATTATTTTTATACAACGATGCAAATTTAATTTTTATATTTATGTAGAATACCTTTGGTCAATTTGATAACGTCAAAAAATAGCTTACTCTTTTATCTTAATTGCTTAAAAACTTTTTATATACAATGTACTTGCCACAAAGGAGTGTTTAAGGTAGAATGAATTGGATCGGGTCATCCATATTCTCCTTCTACAAAATTCTCTCTCTACCTTTTTAGTTAATTCTCATCCGATACCAAAAACAAATCATTCATTTTCTTCAAATGATAATGCAATACGCATCAGCTTCTGATAGACTTCGTTGGTGGAATATTCTCGCTAATTCTTAAGCCTATTTAGCTGGTGGGCGAATGGAATTTCTTCCCTGATGGTTGTTTCTATCATTCATTTCACGTCCAGTTACCTATTTTCAGACATTCACGTGCTATCTTATTATTATACGAGTATAAGTAAGTTTTACCAGCAATTCAATGTTCTGTCACATAGCATTATTGATTCCCTCCGTTCCTTGAGCGATATATTTTGTAAATGGTTGGCATATCATGGGCTGCCTTAGTATGTTACTGTCATAATTGTCTGGCTCACCAAAGCGAGATGTGTTTGTCGTAATTAGTCCATATATTATGTAAGTTCAAATATTAGACTTTAATTTTATAGAACCTATTCGGCATCAAAAATGTCTAATCTAAAAAAAATTATGAATCCCAAAAGTCGCCCTTCCTTTCCCTAGAAATGGTCTTCCCTCGAAGCAATTAATAAATTAGCCACACAATACTACACCGCCTACACGCCCATTCATAAAAATCAGAAATCTTCAATGAAATGAATCCGAAAATTTTCTTCGAAGCTTATCAAAGTCCTAATTACGGAAAGATTTTCCAAGAAACCGGAGCAAACACTATTCTATGCACCATCATAAAACACTTTTCAGTTTCATTCATAACAATTCACATTCGTCGAGCATGGTTAGCATCTCTAGATAACATTCATTTCCAATGGTCTACTGGTATGTGCACTCCTACGTGTCATATGTGTATTGCCGGCTAGACGAATCGGGGCAAAAGGCGCCCCCACTCGCTGTAGGGGGCCAGCAGCTGTGCACTATACCACCACAGACGACGAAAGTCAATACAAGTTCCGATGGAACTTTGAAAAGTGAATTTTCCCACGGCATGAAAAGTGAAATTCTGAGAAATACTCAAACCTCTTTGAAGTGTGCAGCATGGCGCATGCAGGAAGATTAGACAGCCACACTTCGAGTCATCGAGTTTTATCATCACACAGCGAGTGACAACACGATGACGGTTTTGCCGCCCCAGACAGTTGGGCAACGTTTCCATCTGCGCTTTCGAATTTCTGCTGCAAAGAATAAACAACTTTTGTTGAAGCTTTCAGATCGTAAAGTCATAAACGGTGACGATATTTCTTCTTTTTTTTTTTTTTTTGTTTAATTTTTATTGTTGAGAGCCATAGGCTTATCGTTTTTCTTGAAAATGAATTCTGATTGTAGAAATCAGTATAAATATTTTCAGGGTATTTGAAGTTTACCTAAGCTGGGTGGGGATTTTCTTGTGAAATACTGCAATTTTGGTAAACGTTGCTCAATTCATTGGCCACCCGATGAAAGACATTAGTTGAATATATTTTTCGGCTTACGAAGATAAAAATATTAATTTTTTACAAAATCAGTGATTGACCCCTATTCAGTTGGGAAAATTTTCGACGTTTATAATAAAACGCAATATCATTGTGAGACAGACAAATATTTCAACTGAGATCTACTGGAGTTGATGATGTAAGAGGAAACAAAAAAAAAAAAAGAATAACATAGTTATATCCAAGCGCAATGTCCTTCTCCTCCTACTTCCATCAATTAGGAAAATAATAACCACTTGCCTATTACTCCATATCCTTGGTATCCGCAGATATGTTAATTTCTTTTCTATATCAAAGACATGGCGAAATAATAACGTTATCTGCAGCGTTATTAGAAATATTTTAAGCAATTTTGCTTTCTTCAAATTTATAGATCCCATGACCGACCAAAACTTGAATAGTCCGAGTAGTCGGTATTGCTCATGGACAAATGATCACACCTTGACTCCATAGAGCACAAATGTTATGTTAGTTGCCTTCCACAGTCTTACCGCTATTGTCATTTTCATCTGTCTAATGCAATCTGAAGCCTCATCCGTGCTAAATATCAAGGATCATCATCTAGTCTGAAATAGCGTAGTAAAATAGTGAAACTTCTGCATTTGCTTCAGTTAAAAAGGTGCGTTATACGCTGGGATAATTGACTGAATCATAAAGAAATTTGCCACAGTCTCTAAACATGTCGATGTCTGTGGAATTGGGTAAATAGTGCCTTTTCGTATTTTTCCCAAGTTTTTGCGTTTGAAGGGCAACTAAACCTCTAATGAAATTTGTACTATATTCCCATCTTTTATTTCTATATTGGTAGAATATTTCTACTCCGTATGTACCTATACTCGCCCAAAAGCTACTATAATCACTAAAAATTCGATTCAAAATTATTAGTTGTATCCAAATCTGTTTAAAATAATTTTTTTTTTTTCGAGGGTAGGAGAAAATCCTCAACAAGACACTATGAGGATCGACAGCGCGTGCTCATAGTAGTGTGGGATTCTTACCCACTAAAAAACCTCCCTTCAAAACAGACTTGTTTTTATTTTTACTACAACTAAATATTCGACTCATCAAGTAGCTTTCATTTCACGAAATAATGACGTTTTGCAGGTACCTTCCCATTAGAAGCTTCTGCTAGCTCCGCAGTTTAGACGCGGTTACTTATCGCGCTAAGTCTAAAGGTTTTGTTTTTTTGTAGACGGCGTAGTAAATTTCTTTCATCCAAAACTTGGCGGACTGTAATATTAACGTGACTTTCTAGTCGACTTTTATTCTTTTTCGCGTAGTTTTTGATTTCGTCTTCGATTGTTTTAATGGCAAGATATCTGTGGATATCGCTGCTTCTGATATACCATGGCGCCTTAACAATACCTTTAGCACTTTGTTTTCAAAAGTTTGTAAAATTTTAATATTAATTATTTTGCTACAACCCCAGAGCTGTATACCATATGGCCATACGGGCTTTAGCACTTGCTTATATAAAAGCAGTTTGTTCTCTATATTAAGCTTGGAATATTTTCCAAGTAACCAATATATTTCGCTATATTTATTATCTAGTTCTTTGCATTTTTTCTTTACATGTGCTTTCTATTTCAGCTTTGCATCAAGTGTCATTCCAAGATACTTAGCCTCATTTGCAAACGGAATTTGAACCGAGTTTGAAAACATCGGCAAATTATTTATTTTCTTATAAGTAAAATTTACAAGAACAGATTTGGTCTCGTTGATTGCGATTCGCCAAACCTTCGTCCATTCATTGACTCTATCCAAAGCTTTTTGCAGTTTTTCTGTAGTAACTTCGACTATTTTAAATACTGCCAAGATAGCAGTGTCGTCGGCAAATGCAGCTAGCTCAGTACCTTCTACTTGCGGTATATCACGAGTGTATAATAGATATAAGACTGGACCAAGAACGCTTCCTTGCGGCACCCCGGCCATTATTTCCTTAAAATCCGAATATTCGTTTCCCCATTTGACGCGGAATTGTCTATTCGTAAGGTAGTTCTTCAAAATATTGTATAGGCGCTCTAGCAGAACTTGTCGTAATTTAGTATTTAAGCCTTCATGCCAGACCTTGTTAAAGGCTTGAGAGACGTCAAGGAATACGCTTGAACAAATCTTTTTTTCTTTAAGAGATTTTTCGATTGCATGTGTTATTCGATGCACTTGTTCAACTGTAGAATGCTTACTTTTGAATACGAATTGATCATCCGGAATGAGATGCCTTTATTCTATAACCGGCTATATTCGCCTAATCAATATTCTCTCGAACACTTTAAATATAATTGTAAGAAGAAAAATCGGTCTATAAGACGTTTTTTCATTTGGCGGTTTTCCGGGCTTAAGGACCATTATTACTTCGGTGACTTTCCATTGACTGGGAACATATACTAGTCTAAGCTCAAAATAATATTGGATATCATCTTAAGGTATCCGAGAATATATTTTTAATACGTGACATAGTATGTTGAAGAAGACACTGTAAATACGAGCTCTGTTGAGTAGGTGTTTTCGTAAGTACTTTATCTTCCTCTTCACCCCTTTCCAGCGACTTTATTTTACTAATCGGATAACGCTTTTCAATAAAAAATACTTAACTCTTTTAGATATCGAAGATTCGATCAACTAACGCTATAACAAAGTCGAGGTATCCTTAATTAGTTTTCTATGTAGTGTTGATAGAAAAATGTGATGCCTACCGTATCACGTATTTGGTATTTGGACTGCATATAAGGCGTAAGGATTCTATCAATGAAAATATTTTGGTGCATTTATTATGCGAATCTAGTAATTGGCCCATAAGTTATCCGTAAAATAATAAATTGCGAGGAAACGCAACGCCAGGCCAATACATTTCAATTGGTTATTAACTTGCTTACTTTATTTACTTACTTACTCACTTAGGTGGCGCTACAATTCGGGGTGAACCTGCGCCTCAACCAACAAGCCTCTCCATTTAGCTCGGTCTTTAGCTAATTGCCTCCAGTTAGGCACTCCATGTTGGTCGAGGTCCCCTTGAACTTGTGCGCGACACCTACGGCGAGGAGGCCCTCTACTACGTCGTCCCTCGGGATAAGATTCGAAGACTCTGCGGCCCGGAGCGCTGGTGTACATTTGCTCTACATGTCCTAGCCATCTCAGACGTCCAATACGCAGTTTTTTTACCACGTCGATTTCGCTGTGCACGTCGTATAGTTCGTTATTAAATCTTCTCCTCCAAAACCCGTCAACGCAAACGGGACCGAAAATCTTACGTAGAATTTTTCTCTCGAAGCTACCAAGGATATCTTCATCCTCTTTAATAAAGTTCATGTTTCATCGCCGTAAAGCAGGACTGGGATGATAAGGGTCTTATACAGAGTCTCCTTAGTTGTTCGAGATAGGGCTTTACTGTTGAATTGCCTTATAAGCCAAAAAAAAAACAGCGATTGGCAGTAGTTATTCTTCGCTTGATTTCTGCGTTGATGTTATTTTTTGAGTTTATAGCAGAGCCAAGGTAGACGAAGTCCCTTACTACCTCAAGATTATAGCTGCCCACTGTGACATTCTGTCCAATTCGTCGGTGTTGATTGTCCCTTCTTGTTACCAGCACATACTTGGTTTTGCCCTCGTTTATCGCTAAACCCGATTTTGGCCGTTTCCGCCTCAATGGTTGTAAACGCATCGGTGACAGCCCGCTTAGTTCTTCCAATAATGTCTATATCGTCGGCGTATGCAAGCAGTTGTACAGACTTGTGATAGATTATGCCTCCGGTGTTGGCTTGTGATATCCGCACAATATTAAAGAAATCGAATGACAGCGCGTCACCTTGTGTAAAACCTTTTTTGATATCAAAGGTCTCGGTGAGATCACTACCGACCTTGATGGAGCAGCGAGCGTTCTCCATCGTCAGCCCGAACAGACGGACAAGTTTGGCAGGGATGTCAAAACTAGACATGGCTCTATAAAGCTCTTCTCTAGGCGGCCTTGAAATCGATAAAGAGATGATGAGTATCGATTTGGACTTCTAGAGTTTTTTCCAGATCTGTCGAAGTGTGAAGATTTGATCGATGGTGGACTTTCCTGGGCTGAAGCCCTACTGATAGGGTCCAATCAGGCTGTTGATAAAAGGTTTCAGCCGTTTACACAATATCGCAGAAAAGATCTTATATGCGATGTTGAGGAGACCGATGCCTTTATAATTGGCGCAGTTGAGGGGGTCTCCTTTCTTGTGGATCGGGCAAACGATGCTGAGATTTCATTCATCAACCATATACTCGTCTGACCAAATTTTAGACATGAGTTGGTGTATGCACTCTACCAGTTAATCACCAGCTGCCTAGAAAAGTTCGGCCGGTAAGCCGTCAGGTCCAGCAGCCTTGTTGAATTTTAGCTTAGATATTGCTATCCTCACTTCGTTTTGGTCAGGTGGACGGAAATTTTTAATATCATTTTGAATGGTTCATTCTGCCTGACAGCGGGATGTTGGTCTTCGTCGCCGTTATACAGTCTGCAGAAGTAGTTTTTCCATATTCTCAGCACCGTTTGTGATTCTACTACGATGTTTCCATTTTTATTTCTACAGGTTTCAGTAGAGGTATTGCTTCTTTAACACGTTCTTTTTACCTTTTGGTAAACTTAGAAATTAGAAATATAGTTTTGTTCGTATGTCTATCACAAAGTTGCCTTGTAACAGTTTCCGCTTCCTCTTCGAATCTAGTCCGGACGGACGGCGCAGTAGAGGGCCTCCTCGCCGTAGGTGGCGCGCACAATTTCAAGGGGACTTCAACCAACTGAGAGTGTGCAACTGGAAGCAATTAGCTAAAGATCGAGCTAAATGAAGAGGCTTACTTACATCTAAGTAAGTAAGTTGTCCGCTGATCTAGTTCAGAAAAAAATATTTCGAACAATATACTTCAGATTCCTGTTTCAAACAAAAAGGTATATTTATAAGATCCTTCGGATATCAGTCCGCCTGGAAGTCTTATCTGCGGGCAGTACCAAAAAGCTCCCAAGCATTAAAGAAAAATGAATACCATCAGAGTTTCTCTAAACACTCTACCAAAAGAGTGGAGTTTGCCTGCATTGCCATTGCACCACATCGAGTTTTAATCCTTTTGATTGCAGATAATATGTCGTGGGACTAGAATGTTAAAGTAGTAAGCCTATGGGAATCAAGAAAGTTTTTTTCTCTATAGCCTTCACTCTATTACATCTTCATATTTTTGAACCCTCCAAGTAAGGTAGCAGCCTTTTTGTTTTAAAGGCTTTGCTCATATTGGTTTTCCAAATTTTTCATGTACTCCTACGAATGTATTGTTTACTTACTTACCAATCACATCTGTACATTTCAAAAAGTACAGGTACAAGTTCTATGACTTTTCGCGCTGAAACACCCCATATTTAGTAATTCCATTCGACTTACGTTTTTTGCTGTTTCAATATTTTAAGACTACCGCAAACTTCACTTCATATCCATCTTAGATCTAACCGAGTGCTCAACTCCCAAAGCGAGTCGTCAAATGCAAACAATGTGAAAATCATCCATCACTACTACTCAACACCTCGTCACATCTGCCACTGTCGCAAGTCACAAGAAATACGATAATCGATTATCTGCCATGCCAGATGGCGCCTATTAAAAAAAAATCCACAAATCACAGGGAGCAAACTTGCTCCGAACCTCACTATAGTACATTGCATAAACTGAGCACTTTCAATCGACGCGCGGCGCGTACTCTTTATTCTCCGAGCATCGCTGCCCCGCCGCCGCTGTCATCACCGTCATCATCGACCGTATTGATTTGAAATTTATTTCATCGATTTTTTTCCTCCATTTTCTTTATGCAATGCGGCCAAATCTCCAAAACGGTAATAAATATTCGGCACTCTTGTGCGCTGCCGCGCACTTGCACAACATGGCCAGCGCGCGCTTGCGCACAGAGATTCTTTATCTGACATTTCGAACGAGTTCGTGATCTCCATAAAATGGAAAAGGAAAAATCAATTCATCGAATTCATCGAAAAAAGATTCACCTGGTTCGCCACCACACTGAGCTGGTGACACCGACACCAACGTCATGTGTCGGTCTATCTGTCAGCGAAAGGGTTTTATTGTGCCTCTCCACTTAATCCATCTATCTAATCAATTTTCTGAAGAGATAATTTGATTCTTCTGCGCGAAGTCAAGATGGGGCAGATCTGTGCCAGCGCTATCCCCCCCTAGTGTGGTGTCGAAAGAGTGATTTTCTCACTTTTTTTGTTCGCGGTGCTTTAATGATTGAGCTTGCGCCGCCGCCGTCACTGAAGTCACATTCTGAAGGTTGTCGAGAATCAAATTATTTCCAAATCAAATAATCGATCTTAATTCTATCTAATCGCGCAGAGTTAGAAGAGAAGACGACCTCTGTGTAACCATTGGGGTATCGTATCGTATTCATTCTAGTGGATGCACATGCTCAGATACAATCCTATTCGGCGATAGACACATTTTGTTTTATTTCCATATTCTATTGTTTTCCAGTGAAATTTGTAGTGGTAGGGTGCCAAAACTTGGACACGATGGAGGTTGACTTATTTTATATTTTTTTTTGTCGTCGTCGACGGTCGTCGTCATTTGAGATCGTGATCACGTGCCTTTGCGCTGTCGAAAAAGATACGACCCAGGCGATTGCTTTGTGAGCGATTGTATGCCGAATTGTATCTGGCAGCATCTGAATATCTGTATCTGTTTTCTGTTATGATTTTATTTTACTTGTGGGCATTGTTTTGTTTTTTGGGTAAATAGACAAATCTAGTGCAAGGTACTTTGTTGTACGAGCAAATGAAAACATTTTTTTGTGCATCTGACGGTGTTACAATTTTGAACTTTACAATTGGAAAGATATCCAGCGGCGTAGGAATTTTGTCGGCGGTGTTTTGCTGAGATTTTTTTTTTTATACTGCGGCAGAGTGTAACATAAGTTTTCTCTCTGAATGTGCTAATGGCAGGAGAGCCATATGTTTTATTGAGTGTGCAATTTTGGTTGGGCAACATTTTTGATGAGGACTGCACATATCTTGCATTTGAAGAATGGTTGTGTACCTTCGAAGTGGCGTACCTAGTTGAATTGATATTAATAGAAAAATTGTTAAGGCTCCTGTAGGCAATGAAAGGAACTTATGTCTATTTTTAAAAATTCGCAGTAAGGATAAATCCAATAGTTCGCTAGGCAACGCTTGCCTTTCGTGTATAACACAATAAACAGTGACTTTGCTGGGCTTAAGGTGCTTTTCATGGTCCTTATGAAGGAGGTTTTCTGAACAACTGCGCTACGTCTTTCAATCTATCTGCAGCCGGTATTCTACATGCGTTTCAAAGTAGGTGCTAGTACATTTTACGAGTGGCCTAATACAAGTGTGATAACCAATTCGCGTTTTAGTGATGTATCTTATTGGGAAGAGGGCCAACGCAATTTTCGAGCTCAAGGAAGTCGAAGAATCTTTCGAGAGCAGCTTTATTTGAACTTTTTACGCGGAAGCTGAGCATGTAAGCAGTCGACTTTGAATCCAAGATGCAAGATTTTCGATAAGTCTTGAAGATTTCGATAACTGAAAGGAGCCTAGTTACGTAGACGTAGGGAATCGTTGATGTACTTAGACCATTTTCATCAGCTGAAACTGTTATCAGGTAGATAGCGTGACATGAAAAGTAGACAAATTCAGTCACTGAAGAACGACTGGAAAAGGCTTTAAAAGGTAAAATAATAAAACTGCTGGATTCGGTGGCATGGTGGTATATAGGATACGATGCTAAGGTCCTTAATATACATCGCGGCCTGTACAATCAATTGCCATGGCCCAATTGCTACCCATACGCTAGATTGGGGCCTTGATAAGCCTCAATTGATCTCTAAGTCCCATGTTCCAGGGTTCTGCTGAGCTCATCGAGTCCCGCATAAGATTCAGTAATATTTCCCTTGCGGCCCCTGGGTACTTATAAAGAATGTGTTCTTCGGTACCTGATAATTTAATTTTGATGGTATCTGATCCAGTTAAGAATGTTTTTAAAATCTTGCTGAGTTCAAGTATTTTTCTAGCCTCAGTTTGGTTGGGGTTGATACACATTTTCGCTTGGCTCAGGCCCATAAAGTTGGCATAATGATCAGCGAGGACGTTGACTTCCCATTTTGTTATTTTAGAAGACACATTGCTAGGTGGTACCCCTAAGCAGGGTTTTTCACCAAAGCTCATCTTATCGTCAGACATTCAGCCCTTTCATTTCCTTCAAAACCTTCATGTTCTAAGGTTCGGGTCATAGTGACCTTGCTGGTGAATGCAAGATTTGGGTGTGCGTGAGAATACATGTACCAAATCATTGATAAAAAATTGGTTGGATGACAGCATGTCCACCGATAAGAGTGTAATCTTTATACGCCCTAACTATCCTATCCTATCTGGTGAACCTCTCAAACCTTTCTGCAAAAAGTTGCTCTATTATTGAGTGAAATCCTCGCAAAGGCGAACGAGTTTCGGGTCGATTCTCGTGACCCTTTCATGAAAATTAGAGCTGTATATGAGAGGAATAATGAAATTAAACTCTGTAAGGCAGTGGCTGGGTAAGGAATCCCCTGATTGCTGTAATGTGGGGCATATGGTATCAAAATATGTAGGATGTATGTTATCTTAGTGGGTTTCCTATGCGTAAATGATCTATGACTGATTCCCCACAGTCTTCCATCATCACTGGGCATGTTGCTTTTTAGGCCAACCCTTCTGAAATCCATTGACACTTGGCCTATATTCTGGAGGTTCGGTCGTTTATGCTGTCTCGAACTTGGGGGGTGCAAATCAAGGATCTACTTAGCTGAATCATTGCCGTTCATCTTCATTTGTACTCGAGTGAATATAGTCATCGCTTCATGACTTGGACCATCCGAGTATACACACACTGAAACAGCTGATTTAGCTCACGGCTTAATTTTTTTGTTTGTTGAAGAAGTGTCTTTCATGTTTACAAATGGATAGATGAAATCATAATAAAGTTCTTTCCAAGACCACGGATAGATGCTACATCGTTCTTTGGAAACATGTACTTTGTCTTCTTGGTTTGGTTGGGCATAAACCATGGAATAAGTCAGTTCTCTAATTTAATACCACCTCAGTTTCAAGCCACTATACCAGAATAATATTTTCTTCTCTATCTCTTCTTCTTAATATACTCCAGTCGTACAATTGCATTAAAATGTTTAAAGTTTTAGATGTAAACTAGTATTTGACAAAACCACTGGCTTAAGTTTACCGATATCGTTTGCGTATTTCAGCAGTTGGACGGACTTGTGTACCATTATAATCTGATACAGCATGGGATTGAAGAAGCCACGCGTAAGCGCATTTTCTTGCCAGCATTCAAAGCATATTTGCAAGAGTTCACATGAGCCGTTTCAAAACTGCACAGTGCGTCACATGTCTTGCAGCGTTAAGCGACACAGCTGAATGAGTTCTAAAAGACCCGGTACTAAGCATTAGCAGTATAATTTAAAGTTGATAGAAAAGTTCTGAGTTTTGACTTCAAATTCGTTGGTGTTTCTCAGGATTTGTGTGAAACTTTGGTCTATGGACGGGCTGGAAGCTACACTGGCATGTGCCGCCGGATTAGAGACATGCCTCAGAAATTCGTACTCGACTTAGAATTGGTTTAATATTTTTAAGGTGAGGCATTAAGAGCTAATACTCCAGTCATCCGGAATGCTTTTGTCCACTTACACTTAGTTGATGACTTGATGTATAGGTATACTTCTAAAGCCCCATTGGAATATATCAGAACTAGCGGGTTCGTTGTTGCTCACTTTTATTATAGCTGTACTAACCTCTTCTTAACTGGATTGCTTCTTCATTTACTAGACCTAGGTTCTGTTCTTATTTCATCACTCTCTCTACCTAATGCCCATTTAGCCATCTATTATTCCCAGCATCTTGGTGAGTAGATTTTCTTTGGTACTTCGGAAAGCTTGCGTTCTGGGTTTGATGGCAGCTATTAGTTCCTTTATTTTTACAACTCACAAACGCTCAATGGATCTTGGGAACCCCTATGATGTACAAACGTGATACAGAGCTTGAACGCTAAATATATAAAGTTCAATAGAGAAGTAGGTGCCGATATACCAAATGCCTCTGGGCTGTAGAGATTAGTAGTGCTTGGCTTTCCGCTAGGATTTCCGATGTTGGCGAGCTCGCGGGACGCTTTGACTTTTTGAGCTGGTAAATGACGTACTTTTGTTCTCCTCTTTTGAGTCGATACTCATCTCTCATTGGCCTTGCTTTGTGCTGCTGCACTTGTTGCGTTATGCCGTTGAGCACACTCATATTTTTCTATTTTTTTAAGAAAAATCCAAATCCCAGAACTCTCAAACTAGCCGGTCCATTGTACTACTAGACAGGAAGCTTTCTTAGGTGATGACTGCTATTCTCCACTAGGGCTTTGAGCACTCATCATTACACCATCTTTCTAAATGGTGGTTAGAAACCCAAGTGGTCTTGTCTACTCCTTTGATGATGGTACCATTCTGAATCCACTGGTTCCGGTTCGCTTGCGGTTGGAAATCGACTGTAGGCGGTTTTTCACTCATGCGCTCTTCGTAGGATCCGCCTACTTCAGGCATGCTAAGTTCCTTTTCTGGGCGATTTGCAGCTTCTTCTCACTGAAAAGTCTGACTTTGAACTTGGCTGCAATAAGAAAAAGACCACAGTCGACGTTGGCCCTTCTGAATGTAAGTGCATCTATTATTTTATATATGTGCCTCGCATCGAGTCAACTTAATCGATTTGATTGGCGGCTTGAGAAAGCTAGGTTTCTGTGCGGGTTTTCGGATGAAAAACCCTAAATGAATCTACACGTACTAAATACAAATAATATCTCTCTAGTTACTTAGAATAGAAAGGACGTAACTGGTTATTCCGGATACCACCTATGCAGTAAACAGAAACCACCACCACCCTTGTTTCAACAAATACCATCAATAATATTACTTCCCTACTTCTTCGCCTTTACTTTTTTTGCATGCATGATAGTTACAAAAAGCCATCCAAGTCCCTTAACCGTTGAGTAAGTAATTTATATGTGAGGTCCGCTGATAACTAATAACAGAGGTAATTCGATCAATCATATAGAAATAAGATATAGAATATGTAATGAAATCGGTAATTCAGAAATTTACATAATAAATTAAAACTTAACTAGTTAAATAATTTTTTTTTTAATTACTATGTAATAGATATAAATTATAATTCCATATGAAATATGAGACTAGTAAACGCAAGTGGCTAAGAAGTGTACACAATTCTGTCGAATTCAAGCAGGATAAGTGTTTATACCGATAGACCTTTTCAACCTTAAGATAATCACACGAAAAATACTGTTATAACAACTCAAGGCATTCAATAAACATTTGAATACAACAAAAGGAATGAAAATATGAAAAACACCCTCAAGCTGTCATGACATCCACTCCGGTAATAGTTTCGTGTTCAATCGTGCAAATGCAATTGCAATTCAAACAAATGTGCACACAATGATCATAAACAATGAAATCACAAGTGTGTGTTAACGCTCCAGGTGTCAGACTGGTAACACTATGGCCATTCGGTCGCAAAAAATGAAAAAAATATCACTAGAACTCGTCCATAAAATGCGACGGCGCAAATAGATAAAATATAGAAGCAGTCTGATCCTGATGCAGTATGAACATGCGAAACGATCAACTTGTGAATCATAACGCTGGCGGCTGTGAAACAACAGGCCTGTCCTTGCAATCTCTAGCTTGCATCCTGCATTAAAATTTCACCCGTGCTCTTAGGTATTGCCAATATATTTTTTATTCTTGTTTATGTTTTCGCTTACAAAGTGAGTGACAGCAACATTCACCTTTCAGGTATGGATAGTAGTCCAATGTAACAGGTTTGACATCAAGTAACACCATCTTATCCTTTGTTTTGTACTGAGAAGCTTAAATTTCTAGATTTTTGATAGCTTATCGAATATTTTTTTTTACTTTTTCAATTTTACCGCTGTTGCATGAAAATGTTAACACTTGACCAGTTTGAAATTAATTTAATTGCCCATTGAGTGCTGCTTGACTGTCGGAGAAAATGTGAACTTTGGAGCCTTTAATTCCATTACCAAACTTAATTCAGGCGCAGTTTTCAATAGCACGGATGTCAGCTTGAAACACACTGGGACATGATTTTAGTTCTACCGAGATTTTGGTGTTTTTTTTGTTTTGGTGCAATAAGACCAGCACCAACTCCCGGGTCCGTTTTCAACTCGTCAATGAACCTGTTCAAACCTCTTGGGTTCGAAGACTAGACTATAGTGAACAATGTAAAAATTTAGCTTTAAGTAACATGATATCTAACTTTATTGTGTTCTTCAAACATATGGTTCTTACAGAAAAGTAAGGCTGATGAATTGGCAACAAGGGCTTGGAACTATAAACCTGGATCGACCGAAAGATAAAGAGTTTTTACGGGTCCACAAAAGAAAAGGGGAAACACAAATGACCGTTTGGCTCTTGTGAGAAGCACCTGGGTACACTTCCCTCTTACCTAACCTAACCTAACCTGCAACGATCAAGGCGCACTGTCAACTAATTCAAAGTCATTCTAGAAATAATAGTTAACACAAGGTGATACAAGGACACTTCCAGCAATAACAAGCACTAGCTTCACTCGAAGCCTATTTGTTTCTATATTCGCAGATCTTGAGGCAATACAATAGACATGCAGGCAGATCTTAGTGACGCTGTAAAATTCACAGACTAGCCACCCAACAACCTGATCATCTCTAAAGCCGGACATTATTCTATGTGAAAAACTTATTTCATTCATCAGTTTCTTAGTTAATTTCCTAAGAGTGATTATATTCAAAAATTACATACTTTTAGCTCCTACCAGCCGCAGAAAGGGGACCCCTTTATTTTGAATTTATTTCACTATTCGATGAAGCATGAAAATTATGAAATTCCTCTTCCTATTTTTATTTTCTTTCCTAGTGCGGGAAAATATTCGTTCTCATCGTTGACCTTATTCAATGATTATACACGTGAAAAAATCAAAAGTCATTGAGCATGAAAATGGTGCTGAAAGACTAGTGTGAGCTGTTGCCTAACTTCCGGTGGTCGGGGTTCACATGAAGTATCCAGAGTACCTTTATTTTATTTTTTCCCGCACGATTAGCAACAATTATTCCCTTACATTGAGAAGTTCCTTTTTATTCTGAAACAAATGTGTCTACAGGTAAAATTATTCTTCAATCGGTGAATTTCGTCATCCGTGTAATTTGCTCACCTACGTCACCATGAGCAGCGAATGCAATTTCAGGACATGAATGTAATTACCCAGATTACACCAATCGGTAGGTAAGTAGTAATTAAAAATGACTGTTGCACGCGATGATGATCGAGTTGTTTTCAGCAAGATGATCGGAACGAGTGGGTTTTCATGTAATTATAGTCGATTGTTGATCGAATTTGTGTTTGTTTGTGTTTATAGTTTAATCGATTGGATGGGCATTCTCCCCCTGAGAAGGTTGAGTAATGGTCAGTCATGGTCATGAAATGGCATTGCCAGTCTGATGTGATCTGTAAATTGTGATCAAATAAATGAAAATAATTAATTCGCAATAACTGTTGTTTTGCGTATGCCTAGCAAAGCTATAGAAAGATAATGCCTTGATATGTTATAGACGGGTAGAGCAAATTTATTCCAGTAGGTATAACAAAAATGAGAAAAATGAAAACTGTAATCTATTATGGTAACGGATATCTATACAAGAAAGCATAACACTGCACTCATTGCAGTTCAATGTTCGAATCGTAGACATCACCAAAAAGTTTTTTTTTTTTTTAACGATTGCATCTTTAGCGAAAGTTGGATAAATATCTGAGAGTATATGAAAGCTTCCCAAATAATAAATAGTCCTTCAGATACCGTATAGAACTATAAGTTCCTTCCATTCGTGTGAAATAGATAATGCGCATAACACGAATAATTGTGAGAAGATGAGCCCTAAACCCTGTATGGGCTGTTTGCGCCAAGTATGTTTTTTTAAACTTAATCCCGTTATAGTCAGTCGGCGAAGATTTGAAATTTGTTGTCCTCTTCGAATGCTCATCCGGTAACAGAACATTTGCTAAAATATAGCGGAAGCGTGTTATGGAAATACATATGTATGTTAGAGAAACGTAAAACATTTATTTTTTCTATAAAATGGTTCCATCGATTCTTACCGAATTTGTTATTACATATACAAATATATGTGCAGTACAAGATTGCTTACCAGTTTCATCGAAAAATACCATATGTGCTTAAAAGTACTCAGAAATATCTTAACTTGCAGGCTAGGCATGAATTGGTATATAGGCCCTGTTATTCGGCAACTTAAAATTTATAAACGTTGTATCGTATCGATCCACTGCTGAACTTTCGTTGCCTAAATCCGTTTTCAAATAATACCAGCAGAGAAGATTTTACTCACTGAAGCTAGGAGACAAAAGCCCCTGTAAAGCAGGGCCAGGCAGTTATGCAGTTAGCTCTAGCAGTATTTAGCATTACATATCAGTGACCATAGTATGTTTTCCTTTGTTCATTCCTACCACTTGATCTACGGCTGTGATCAGTGTTTGACAAGTGTTTATATTATAAGAAATATTGTATTATAATATAACATATAATACTAGGTGACCAGTGCTCGCCTTGCTTCGCCCGCATTTTAGTTGACGGTTATTTACTTGTTGAAATATAATTGCCAACTGAATACAATACCGAAAATGTGTAAACTCAGTTATAACTTCCGCCGTGGGAATCCCACCAGAGCATACGCAAACCCGCTTCCAACACACAATTTATTTTAAATTCATTAAAACATTCTAAAATGTAGACAAATCCAACGATCAACATCTCATCTAACAAAATGGAAAAATATTGCAATAGTTCCATGTCTACACATGCATATGCATGTACATACATATGTACCTACGCGTATATTCCCAAGTCTCTTAATTGCATGAAGTTTTGACAGCACATGGATATCTTAGTTAATAAAATTTACAATATCTTAGATTTGGCACTGATAATGTTTCTTTTTTTTCAATTTTAACTCTAGAAGAGATCGCATACTGAAGATCAAAACATAATCATGGGATAGCGCGCCCATATACTCACACACACATACTACTGCAACGATAGCCACTGCTGCATGACTGCTGGCCGTGGCCTCCACTAAAGGAAAATTGTGGGCGATGATTTGATTAATTGTTTTTAGCATTGCTCAGCTTCAGGACAACGCAGAAGGATGTTTTATACCTTATGAATCAGCGGCAAATTTACCAAATTTACCAATTTTTTATTTTTTTTACTCCGGAGAGCCAGTACTGAGCTACGGCTGTGGAATCAATATTTACAGATCGAAAATTCGATCCAACCCCCTTTATGCCACTTAGACCTTGAATTTCGGAAAATCCTTTCTTATCTCGCATCTAGGCAAAATAAGGAATAACTGTGCAAAATTTCAAGTAGTCTAGTAGTTTTCGAGAAACGGTGTTCATAAGGAAAATCGACTTTGCTTTTATAGTATTTAAGATATGTGTTAATATTTAAGAAATAATGGTCCTGTTGCAGCTCTTTTATCTTTAACAGTGTGCAAGACAACCTCTTAGTTACTTCTAGTAGTCAATTTCTTACTGATGACCACCAAACCTCCCCACCAAGGCGGATTAATATTGGGATAGTAGGGCACTGATGGCAGCAATTTCGCTTTCTTGTTCCTAAAGAGTGATATTTGTACAGTTTAATACAGGGGGAATGATGCACTTACAACTTTGAAAGGATGGATATAAATTGTCCGAGTTTGCTTGATATCTTATGGAGCAAAATTTGCTTGATACCATCGTCAGCTGCCACATGAAAGCCTTTTTCTGTTACGACGATATTTACAGGCAGCGGTTAGTGTGTCGGACCACTGCGTGTGAGGTTCCATGTTCGAATCCCAAGAAACACCAACAAGTTCCTCACGGACCCACCTGTCGCGAACGTCTGACAAACATCAGAGAGTATTTGTTGTGACGAGAAAGCTTTTCAAAAACTAAATAAAACTTTCCTTTCGGGAACGGCACCCTTCCATTCGTGCAAAAAATATAACGCACACAACACGATTGGTTGCGAGAAACTAGGCCTAGGCTCTCCATGGCATGTTGCTTCTCATATTTATCCGTGTATAACCTAATCAATATAACGACAACCTTTATAATGAGTTGGTTCGTTATAAACGTTGCTGCGGTTGTTTCGGATTATAATTATTTACAAAGAGTTATATCTTTCAGTCTGCCTGTTAGTTTGTTTGTTGTTAGGTGGGGGTGTAGTCCGGGATGGACCCGGGCCTCAACCAACAAACCTCTCCAGCCAGCCCAGTTTCAAGCCAGCGGCCTCCAGTTGCACACGCCGATTTGGTTGAGGCCCCAGCCACTTGTTTGTGCCACCTACCACGAGGTCGTCCTTTATTGAGCCGTCCACCCAGGATGGATTCAATTCTACTACTACTTGTATATTACCATAGTAAGCTCTGTTCTGGCTTTGAAACACTGGCAAGAACATGTTGTATAAATGTGCCATTTGCATACAATAATAACAATTCTACCCGCAATAAAGTCTCTCAATCTCCTTGATCGAGTGCTTCTCATGATCCTTTTTCTTCTTTCTAAAAAGTCGATGTTTCTCTTTTCTCCTCGCTCGCGAGCAGCTATAGTCCTTCTTTGCAGCGTCGCTTTGTGCCCCTCTTGTTTTGCTGCATATATTGTACATTCCTCATTAAACTGAGGTTTCGTTGTGGTGGCCGAGAGAAACCCTGTACAACAGAGGAGGCATCCTTGATGGCTTATTGGCAACGCTGCCACTATTTTTCCGCATTTGTTGCTGCCGGCATAGGACTCATATTAAGATTAAAAAAACTCGATCGGCAAAGGCTCTGACGGTCTTTTGCGATTGTCGCCGTCCTACGTCAAACTTCCTTAAAGTATTATTTCGCTCCATTCTGGAAAACCGTATCCATACCTTGACTATAAGTAGGTAGTGATCCAAGCTCACGTTGACTCCTCGGAAAGTCCGGACAACCAGAATACTGAAAGAATGCCTTGCGTCGATCGCAATTTGACCGATTTAGTTGACAGTTTTTCGATCAAAGGAGAGCCGTGTTCCGTTGTGAATATCGAGACGTGGGAATCGCGTACTAGCTACGTCAAAGTTTCGTCCCGCCGCAAAGTCGACTAGCCTGAATCCGTTGTCCAATGTGAAGTCGTGCAGGCTGTGCTTTCCGACCACTAAAGACGTCCTCCTTTCCTAGTTTGCGTTAACATCGCCTAGGACAATTTTAACGTCGTCGCTAAGGCATTGCTCATACTCATACGTCTTGCCTGTTAGTTTAAGGAAGTGAAACGGTCAGCAAATAAGGTAAGCTTGGTTCAAGATGTAGTTTTACAGAAGTTAGATGGAACAAAACTAGCAGAGTCCAACAGACTACCATCCCGTAATTCTGTAAACTGCAAAGCCAGTCATCCAGTCAGCAGTGATGTAATCCAGTATTCAGTTCTCTCTCTCTTTCAAGACAAAGAAAATCCATAATATATGTCGTGCACACTGCTTTGCCGTCGCAGATACCTACATTTCTCAAAATTGTTGATCGATTAAAGTGCTCGGGTAATTAGTAACACTGTTGCGCTGCAGTCATCTGGTGCAACACCATCGATGAACATATACCAGCTACATTTCTTGTTCCTCATCATCATCCTCCCACCATGGTAAGCTATTCCCCGTATACTTCATACGACAAAAAGCGTACAATTTCCAGACAATAGTTTGTACAAACATGTATCTACATCTATGTCACATAGAAAACACAAAGTAAAACAATGGCCGTCGGACTGCTTTGCATACGAGGCCGCTCGGAGCAACTCCACATAGAATATCTATTTCAAATTGCTTCTCCGCTTACCGCTTGGATACGTTTGACAAAGCACAGCTCGGCATATAGCTCGACAGAAAAAGACAAAAAAGCTTTAGCATTTCACAACAACTTGCTTGGCCGTGTCGCCCGTCATGCGCATCGCATAGAATTTGTATCTAGATACCCTATTATTTCATTATACATTTTTTGTCTTTCTTCCACGTTTTTATAAATTTAGTTTTTTCTTTTCTTATGTATAAAATTTGATTTGTTAGATATTGCAATCGTGTATCTGTAGCAGATGTATGAGTGTATGTGTGCTAAGTAAATGGGAATAAAAAGCATGAACCAACTGAAACAAAAATCATGTGTAGATAGAGAATTGTATCACAAGTAATGGGCCACTCTTGTCAGCCATTTTGATGTGGTGGCTTTAATTTTTTTCTTCTTTTCGGTTCGTTTAATTAGTTAAGAGCGGAACGAAATGTTCAATGGCAAATTGTTGACTTTTTTGTTGTTGTTCTTGCTTCGTTTTATGATTTTGTGGAGTATATTGTAATTTGTTGGTGGTTCGATTGGTTGAGGGCATGAGGAGGGCTTCTATCAAAGCATTTAAGTGATTTTTGGATGTCCATTTTTTTAAAAGTATTTCTTTCAGTATATGGAGGTAATTGCATGAAACATTTGGAATCTTGTGTTTTGTGATTCAATTAAGCTCTAATGAATACTTCCATTGACTGGAAAACGTTGAAAATTGCATACACACGTGAAACTGCAGCAAACGATTTTATTATTAGCTCTTTCCACAAATATATAAGACAAAAATGCTCTCTTTATTTCTGCAGAGTTCTGTCTGTCTTCATTTGCTTCAAGGTTCTTGTTCTAATCCTCTTCTTTTCATACATTTGGTAGCCCAAGATCACTGTTAATACATAGCTGATGCCAAGTAGCCACATTTACATCTACCAAGTTTGGTAAAAAGTACAGAAGAAATCATAAGGCTGACACCTGATTTGTCACTGGGTCCGCTTTTTCATTTCCTGGTTCCTTAGTATCCTTACACCTTAGCCAACGTCAATTCGCTTTACATTTGTTGAGTTTCTTCCCACATTCCAGAGCCAGTGATGTGCCAACGTGCACTTGCTCCATCGAACAGAAGCGCTTAGAAAATCGAAAACCCTTGGAGACCATAATGATAACGGTGAGCGGTTCGTGGACTTCTGCAATACCAACCGATTAGTCATTGGAGGTACGCTGTTTAAGCATAACACCTGCCACAAGATCAGCCGTCACTTTAGAAATTGTCTCCTGGACGTCCGAAGCTAACGTGGAGCTGACATCGGACTAGAACGAGATCACCATCTCATGTTAGCTTATATACGCCTTTGTACTGCATCCATCAATAGCAACCTCTCAAACTTACTTAACATCACCAGGTCTAATATTGACAGGCTCAAGGTTCCCCAAGTGCGCCAACAGTTCAGGGACCACCTTGCCTTAGAAGCAGAAGCAATCAACAGTACAATGCAGGAGAGCATGGATAACCACTGGAATACTGTGAAAAATGCTTTTACGGCTGGGACACATACCTATGTATGTCGGTAAAATGCAGACACCTGGAGATGGATCGATGAGCGCACAGCAATAAAGGCTCGGATTGCAGCAGTCTTAGTAGTAGAGAGAACCGAGCTAGAAGCCCAATACCGTGCGAAGAAGAAAGACGTGCAGTGTAGTGTGAGACTTAACAAGCGTCAGCACATCAACTCACTGGCTTCTATTGCTGAAGAAGCAGCGAGCAGGTGTGACAGTAGGACTGTTTATAGCATCACTAAGGAGCTCACTGGTGGTCTGGCGGTATAATCTTGAATTCAAATGAGCAGTTCGAAGCAATAAATTCCCGAATTCACACCGTACTTCCCAGTAAAAACGAAATAATAACAGCACTCAAGTCCCTCAAGAAGAACAAGGCGGTGGGTATTGATGGTATCCCTGTCGAACTATTTCAAGCGGCGCGAAATACATCGGCAGATCTACTGCACCCTCTAATACGAAGAGCTTGGGATAGTGAACAATTTCCGCAGGAGTGGAAAAGGGAGAGAGAGAAACTTGACGGAATGCGGAAACTGGAGAGGTATTTGCGTTCTTCCAGGAGTAGCCAAAATAAAAGCTAGAATAATTCTAGAACGAATCAAAGAGCACTTATATTCAACTCTCGATGTGGAACAGGCAGGCTTTCGTGCTGGATCCTCTTACATCGACCACATAAACACCTTACGGATTATAATCGAACAATGCGTTGAGTACAAGTTTCCGCTACAAAGATACAAGGATGAAACTGACATCAGCCTACAGACTTTGCGCTATAAGGACTATTAATGGTTTTAGAACTATCACTGACGAAGCAGCCTTTGTTATAGCAGGAATGGTTCCGATTGACGTCGTCGCGAACGAGATGCAGAGAATCTACAATAGAAGAGGCTCGAGCCATCAAGAAGCTAGAGAAAGAAGAAGGGTTAAATAAGAAGAAAAGGCAGCTTCAACAGCTATGTGGCAAGCTCGATGGGGTAATGCGGTTAAAGGCAGATGGACGTATAAATTAATCCCCACCATCGACATTTAGATAAACCGAGCACATGGGAATTGGACCTACCACCTCACTCAGTTTCTGTCTGGCCATGGAGGCTATCGCAAATACCTTCACCGGTTTGGACACGATAGCTTTCCTTTCTGTCCAGAATGTCCAGACCAGGAAGAAGACACGGAGCATGCGGTCTTCTACTGTAGGCGATTTGAAAACTGGAGAAATCACCTTCCCAGTCCTCCATTCCTCATAGACCATATGGTATAATCTGAGAAAAAAGAGCTTCGAATTCAGGGAGGAATACGTCGAGAAGCAGAATCAATTTTACTGCATCCGATAATCAGTGAGTTCACTATACCATTGTGGACTTGCACCATTTCTGCTTTCATGCTAGCACATTTCGAATTCCTTCCGCCTTACCATTGTCTCTTATTGAGTCTCAAACTTCAAGGTTGTTGACAAAGGCTGGTATCATTTCGTTAATGATGTATAGCACACCGTTTGGCACCGTGTGGGAAACGGTTATTCTGCGCCTGCTTTCAAAGCATATGCTCTTCTTTCTGATGACTTTTTGGAGCCACCCATATAAGGATCAATTACACCATTCAGAGAGGTTGCAACGTTGAGCCCTGTATCATCGGACTCACATATTTGAGATTGAATTCGGACGATAAAATATGGTCGCCTAGTATTCCATTCTTATCCCAACAGTTCACAGCCAACGACTTGTTATCCGACATATTCCTTACTTACTTACTTACAGTTCGGGGTAAACCTACACCTCAATCAATAATCCTCTCCATTTAGCTTGGTTTTCAGCTAATTGCCTGCATTTTCGAACTCCCAGTTGGTTCAGGTCGCCTTAAACTTGTGCGTGCCACCTACGGCAAAAAGGCCTTCTACTGCGTCGTCCCTCCGGGTTAGATTCGAAGACATACCATATTTCTTACTGATGCATTTGACTTTTTCTAAATATCTCATAACCACCACAACGGGAAACCTAAAGATCACCTTGTTTGGTATACCGAGACCCAGGAATGGTCCTTGCTGAACTCCACTAGATATAAAAATCTCCTGTACTTTTACCTTCGTATTGCAATAACTCAGGGCTTAGAACAGATTTAAGAAAATTAATGGTGGCCGAGTTCTGAACCAAAAATCGGGATGCAGATTGCAGCTGCCTGCGATGGAGTATCGTTATTACCAATCCTATATTTGATTTCTCTATTATATACGCTTAATATACGCAAATGGAGGTATAGATTGATGAAATAGACTCCTTCGAGGGCCTCTGAGATGATCATTATAAAACGACCATGTCACACCTAGGAGTCAACAATAAATCCATCCATGTATGTACGTATTTTGTAGATACAAGGTTATTTGCATATGCTTATTGATCAAATTCACTAAATTAAAAATCCATGATCCTTTTAAGTCTACTACATATAAGCATTATACCTATATTATGCAGAATTTAGCGGATAATAACAGCCTTTTCCGAGAGGATTATTTTGGTGAAAATAAAAAAGAAATGTTACATGATACTATTGCCTTATCAATAATTACATAACAGGTTTTTAAAAGCTGCCATTAATTTGAAAACATATTTGAATAATTGGTAAAAAGACTTATTTTCCAATAGCTACCTAATAGCTTTACAGAACTTTCAGAATCCTTGAGTAGCCCCAGTAGTCCACGTTGCGGAAATGTATCTATAAAGGTAAGAAGATCTATTTTTCAATCGGATCGTTACCGGCTATGAAAAATGCTAAGCTTAGATGACAATGGGTTGACTAAGATAAGGCACTGTCTTCAACATAGAAAGTGGGACTTCATCTGAAGATGATAATATCTATAATATGTGGAGAGATATGAAAGGAATAATCTATTACGAGCTGTTTCAAGCAAATCAAATTTTCATCAAGGAAACGAATAACTAAGCTATGAAGCTATTGAATAATAAAGACCGACGTTAGCCAACAAACGAAGAGTTATCATCATGACATCACACGGCAGAAAAAACGTCCCAAAATTTAAGGCAATTCCAATTGGAGTTAATAACTCATTCACTACTTCCCGAATTTATCATCATTGGACTACAATTTCCATAAATCACAACAATGATAAACAAGCCCGATTTTAATATCCTTCAACCGTTTGCGAGATACGACAATTTGTTATCAAGACTTTTCAGGAATGTCCTCTACGAAAATTCAGAAATTCTTCTTCTTCGTTAGACCAATCGTTTCTTATATTGGACAAATTGTTTGATATTTTTTTCCCAGACTGCACAACAGGTGATGATGTGTCGCAATGTCTTAACTTTTTATTGCAAGCAGTAACTTATGCAAGATGGAAAAAATCCATACATCCTCCACAAATACTGATGGCTATTTGTCATCACCGTCATCACGCCTTGTCGTGAGAAAGCCTTCCGGCAATACGCGCCGGCAATTGCCAATTAAATCTGCAACAACTCATTCGAAACTGCGCAAATTTCCTTTTAATTCCTAGAACAAACCAAGTACACACCTCATCACCTCAACAGAGAGATGTTTGCATCACATCGCTTTAATATAACCCAATTCTGCTCAAAATGCAGAGGCGGTACTTATTTTTTTAATCGACTGCAATTCATCTTGCACCGGCAAATGAGCCGCTGTACTTCTACAACCAACACCTCATTGATCCAAACTAATGGCAGACATAATTCTCCTGCCGGCTTGAGTAAGTCCTCCTGGCTAAGAAAAAAATTAATAATCCCATGTTCTCTGCCTCTTTGTCTATTTGCAGTGTATTTCCAGAATCACAGTGTTTTTTGCGCAATTATTAGGGAGCGGAACGAGATAAACGGCAAACGATAGCCAAACATGGTTAATAGAATTGTAAGAGCGTGGGTTACCACTTCATACCACTCATCTCCTTCATCAATGCGATGATGAGTGCATAAGAAGAAAATTTTTTCCATCCATAACCATCCACCACTAGACCAAGCGCGCTCATCTGCAAATCTCCAATCGGTACTACCTATCTGGCTGCGTGGAAGAGATCGCTTACTCGTCAGTAGTAGGATGATGTTACACCTAAAGTAATCGCTACGCCACTACGAAATGGTGTTGGTGGCGCGTTTGCAATCACACATAATTAAGTGGTTCCCTGCGTATGAATACTGTATTCCATTTGCAGATGGAATTAGTCATAAATTGCTTTCGATGCACGCGGAGGGATGTGCCCCAATATGGATGCTCCTTATATCTTAATGTGCGATCGTTCTCACAGAAAGTGATATGCAATCGCAGTGCCATTTGGCAGTATCTATGGCAAGCGAAACGCTGCATTGATAGTGTAGGCGGCCGGCGTGGCGATGTGTGTTTCTCATGTGCACTCATGGGAGTACCTATGCAGTAAAATCGGTACAAAAAAATTAATTTTTTATATTTTTCACGGATCGATCGGTCTGCGAATTCCCATGGCATCGACGATGGCAAAGTTTTGTGGATTGCTCGAGGCGGACTGTTGTACCTTGCTGCAAGAATGTCCACATTTCGATATGAAAAATATTCGTGTCAAGATACCTGCTAATTAGATGCAAGAAAATATGGGATTGGATGGGAGTTTTCAGGTGGTGTTTTGAGTTTGAATTATTCACAGGTCATTCTGCGGGAATTTAAGGCCTTGATATGAGGAGGTCTTAAAAGTTTTTTTTTTTATCTCTTTGCGAAGTTTTACTTTGGTGAAATGATATGAAAGTAGAAGTATATGTAGGTAAAACTACAACGTATCATCACCGTTTCTTGAAATTGCCATTTTTTTCGCAGCAAAATATATGCCTTCTAAACGTTTCCATACATATGCACATACTTGGCGCAAAAACCCACGAAGGGCCTAGCTTCTAGTTTCTCGCTACCACTGAGTGTGTTATATTCTTCGCACAGTTAAAAGGGACCAACAGTTTTGTGTCGTAGCCGAAGGGCAATTTGTATTTTGTTTTTGAGAAGCTTTTTCGTTACAACAATACTCTCCAATGTTTGTTAAACGTTCGTGAAAGGTGGGACCGTGAAACAACTTTTTGGTGGTTTCTGGGACTCGAACATTAAACCTCACGCGCAGTGGTCAGACGCACTAACTACTGCACACGGCGCACGTACTTATATTTTCAAACACAAAACCAAATGTGCAATTCTGCTGACCGTAGCAATATACAATATACAATATACAATATGTCAGTGGTGCTGAGAGTTCTTAGTGGCGACAAGTGCTGAAGAAGGATAATCTCAGTATGAAGTTCATTCTTCATCGGCTTCAGGACGAATTACCCGCGCATTAAACTGGCCTGAGTCCATTTCTTATTTCAACCAAATATACCGAATAAGTTGTGTATATTGTGTGAAGAGGAGAGACGTTTTGAAAAAGTCAAGCAATCTGAAGGTATTGACTGACTCATTCAGTCTCTCTTTTACGAAATTAGTTGAATTTTTTTTTTTTCGATTTCCTAGGTTTTTTCCTCGATTATCCTTTAATAGTAATTTATACATATTTCTAAAGAAAATAATATAGACATTTACAGTTTGGTGTTCATTTCTCGATTTTGCACTTCTGTAGTGACTGTAAATGGAAAAGATTTGGCGTTTGACAGAATGTCTGGATCGTAGTAGATTTAGTTTTTTTTTTTTTTTAATTTCGATGTGGCGAAAAAATTGTATTTTCAAATTACTCATCCGAGGTTTTCACTCAAGCAAGTCCTGCTTTTGAAGATTTATTTTTTCGTTGAACATTTTTTTATTTATTTAATTTTTTTTTTAACAAGTTCATATTTTTTCTAATCGTGCCGGCAACGTTGCGACTTTAGGATTTTTTTTCGCAGTAGATTCTCTAACAAATGCAGTAGAAAGAATTTTTTCGCAGTAGATTTATATTTTCAAACCAAAACAAGATAATAACATTAACAATAAAAAATTAACAAAAACTACGATTTAAACAAAACAGACAAATTCTTTCATATTTATTAACAAAACAAAATACATGATTGATTCCATTTTCTTGTGAACTTCCGATCAGTAAAATAAAATCATTAAAATATTCTAAGACCCCTAGCGAATCAGAATATTAAAATTATCAAATTTTTGGGAGATATTTAAATTTTCTAGAGTAGTGACTGCGTTTAGATAAGAAATTCAGCTTTTTCGAAAAGTTTTGTTGTGATGTGTTTTACTAAAAGGAATAAATTTTCAAGATCTTGAAGTGAATACAAGCATACTACAAAATACAGTAGATTTATTTCGAAATAAATGCAGTATATCTACTGCAATTGTAGCAAAGTGGTAACACTTCGTACGTGCACTAGCAATTACTTGTATTTGTAGCAAGGCAGCGTTCAGAGCGCAGCACAGTGGCTCCTTTTGACTTTTTTGCTTGCAAGTATTATAACTCTTAAACGAATAAAGATATTGCGACATGGTTTTTTTCTGCTTAAAGGAAATTCCCAGGGTTATGAAATTCGTAAGATTCTCGAACACCCTGTGAAGCATATTTCTCAAAATTCACACATTTTAAAGCCTTGGGAATTTCCTTTAAGCAGAAAAAAGACTTTCACGATATCTTTATTTGTTTAAGGCTGTGGTTATGTAGGAAGCGAGTAATACTAGCTCTAGCAAGCGCGAGCTCGCGCTTTAAAATTAAAATCATTTTGTCAGGGCATTGTAGTTATGTAACATCATTTTACAAGCGCCAGCAAGCGCTTTTCAATTTTCTGCAGTGAACTCAATTTCATTTGCAAGCGCGAGCTTAGTCGAAAAGTGCTACCAACCGAGAATAGACTGTGAAAAAATAATAAGTTAAGTGCAGAAACGGCGTAGTCTGTGGGACATACGTTAACTAGCCAAATTTGAATCGACCACCTTAAAAGCCCAAGAGAGCTCGAGCTCGCGCCACACATAGCAAGCGCGGGCTCGCGCTAGTATTACTCGCTTGCTACATAGCCACAGCCTAAGAGTTACGATTTTTGCAAGCAAAAAAAGTCAAAATGAGAGAGAGATAAAAAAATGAAACTTGACTAGCCTCGTCAAATCAAATCTCTCTAGCATAAAGTTCCCACAAGTTTCCGCACCTGAGTTTTTCAATACATACTCGTATTAACAAATATATAGAAATTAGTTTATATAACTAATTCATAAAACTATTTGCTGCAGGTACAAAAACCGAGCAAATTGGGATTTCCAATAGATCGTAGAAGAAAAAACAATATTTCGTTTCCACCAGCAATTATCACTTAAAACACTAAATGACACAATGACTTCCGAACCTAAAAGGAATGGAAGTCAATAAAAAATAAGCCGCTACCTAAACATACTAGTAGTTAAGGATTTTTCTGCGAAAAATTGACGATGTATTGTACTTTCCGTGCTCGCTACTATAAATCCAAGCATGGAATATACGTGGGTTTTGTTTTAAACAATTTTTTTTATTTCTTAAATCGGCATATCTGGCAGCTGGAATTTACAATTTACTGCACAACGTTTAACAAATAGCTATGGTCTAAGATTCTGTTACATTTTCTGCAGCTCAATGAAAAGTTAAAAAATGTACTTAAAAATATGTTATAATACAAAATTTTTTAAAAATATTAAGCGACATTTTTTTTTCTTTTTGCTTAATATATTAATTTCCTTAAAAACAACGAAACCGAAGTGCAATTAAAGAAAGGTATATTGCTTGGTGAATATATGAAATCTGTACGGGGAAACATGAACAACAATTTTAAAGAGCTATAAAAATAAAACGGATCATCTAATCAAACAATTTTCTTGTTTGTTTCATCTTCTTATTATTTTTTGAGAAACTAATTTTTTTTTTTCAAATTAACACATCGAAAATTTTGCCACGACTTTTAGCATTTGGCGCCACAGTGCGCCGTCAATGCAATGCTTTTGGTGTTTGACAAAATTCGAGAATTTTGTACAGTCGACTGAGGATTTCGCTCAAGCAAGTCGCATCCGAAAAATTATAATTTTCTTTTCCTTTCGTTATTAAAAAATTAATTAATTTTGAAATTTTAATCTGTACACTCGCATTTCTTTTATTGATAGCGAGGCGGCGTTCAATGTGCCGTCGACCCGCTACAAACTAATTAAAGCAACACCACCTGTTTGTCATTTTATTTTCATTCCTCTATATTGAATATTAAATCGTCAATGCTGCTAGTGTATATTTATTGCGACAAAATTTGACTGCCTAGTCATAAAAAAAGATTTAATTTTTTCAATCCAAAAAACTGAACGCAAAAAACAGTATTTGTCAAACAAATAATCAAAATGAAATGAGAGTTCATTTGCAGTAAGGTACAAGTATTTTGCGTTTCCAAAATGATTGCAAATTTCTTTTCTACACGAATTGGCATTGCAACATAACAAGCGGTGCAAAGTTGCAATACAATTTTATACATCTTGTTTGCAACTTTTTTTGGATTTGACATCTTATTATGTCGCCGTGACTTTTCTTATCGTCGAAACGGCACTGCCTTTCTTTATTAGGATTTTTTTTATTGTCACTGCGGCATCAAATTTCATCATCGACTTTCAAACTCATCATTGTGGGCTTATATTTCATGGATACGAAGTTTAAAAGAATTTTATATACAAAAACGCTGCTTAAGAAGTAAACGGTATGTCATTCATGCATAAGAAGCTACTATAGGTATATCCTTTCATTTATTTATTTAAAGATAAAGAAAATCCAAACCCCAGGGCACTTAGACTCGGTACGATCTATTTCCAAGCACAAACGCTTCTTTGTTGTTGTTGTTGGGAAAATTTTGGTCGCAGTTGTTACCCTTTATGTCTAGGTAGATGTTTCCTGCTGAGCTTCAAATCTTAACACATTGAGCCATAAATTAATTCTAGTTCTATACTAGTTCAAGTATATATTCGTACTAAGAGTCTTATTCCAATGGACAATTACCGTGGAAACAATTAAGCAATGGCTGGAAGAACACAAATTCGGCCACACATTAGGTTACTATTCAAAGGGGCTTGATATTCATCTTCCTTGTCCATTGTTTAAGACCGATTAAAGAAGTTTAGTCGATATCTTTGGCGCTGTTTGCATAAGATCAACTTGGGTACTGTCTAGAGTGCTGTACATTGCGGTCACAATCTATGTGTTGCTGGATGGATGATTCGGATTACTCATTCGAATCGAAACCAGCGTTTTTATCCAGCAGAGTTTAGTTCGAATTTCCACTGCTTGTTCTACTTATTGAGCTGGAAGGATCTAAATCTTTCAGCATCCGTTGTTGTTGTTTGGAGTATTGTCCACCTATTGCCTTTTTTGGTGATTTTTCTTTATTGGCTTGTGATGTCAACATGATTGTCCACATAACATTGTTTGAAAAGCATAGCAACATCTCGCACACTATGTCCATACCAAATATCTTAATTAACAATTGTCCTTTGCAGTCCTTGTTTCCGTATGGCGCAAAAAGTTCACATGCAGCATTCAAGTAAAATTCTTGACGTATATCCAATCAAGACCCCAGTTCAATGGTTAATGCCATTCACGCATTCTTACATACCAATTGACATGAACAAAACGCCTCCGGTCTGATGCGATACAACCTCTCGCAATTCGCAATCCACCATATCGTCGACGTCCAACAACTTATTTTTTGTTTTGTGTGTGTCTCAACGAGTTCCATAAATATCTTTACACACTCGCTCATAGCGCGAATTCCCCCTCCCCATAACAATTTAATATTCATTCACAAAAATCTACAAAGTTCTACTATAAAACGCTATACGCACACTTCCTCTTACCCCTCCTACCTCCCTTATCATCAGCATCCAAATGGTATAAGAAAAAAAAAAAACTTTCACAAAACCTGCGTGATCAATTGAGAAGAACAACCTAAGCGCAGAAAAAGAAAGAACAAGTATCTCCGGGGAGCCCTTAAGTTATCGATACTCCATGATCCACCAACGGCCGGCACGGATGGCCAGTTCACTCAAAACATGAACAAACATCGGACGCACACACACGCATATACACATGGGTGAACATATTTAGCGATGAGATAACATCTTGAATAATTATCAGAATGTATCTGGTTTTTTGTTGTTTTATGAATTCTGTGAGATTCGTACCAATACAATCTGTCCGATGACAATGTTTATTGAGGTAACAACAATGTTGAGGGCTTGTTAAATGGGTTCTGACCGCAAGTGTATAGTGTATCTTATAATGCCGGAGGATTATTGTAACCCCAATTGATGGAATGGTGGTAATATTTATTTTACAGGGAAGAGGTTGTTGTTTTTTCTTATTCGCTAGCTCGTGTTTTGTTCTTGGAAATTGAGTCTTCTTAAGTTAGATAACCAATTGTTCGTTTTAGAAGTAAAGAAATGCAATTCGTCTACTATTTTAGGTTCCCAGCTACGTGGCTCACGCAATTCTATACATTCTCTCTTAAGCAACAGATAATATTTAGAGTGGACTAATTTGATCATTCATCTTCAATTGGGATGTGGTCAGTCTTTCTAGGTTACGTTTTCCTTTTTTTCTCTTTTTTTTTTATAATTTGCGCGCACTCAAAGGGTTATGAATACCTTTAACATGTTTACACACAGTGCGGGCGTTGGAAAGGATGGATAGAGAGAGAGAGAGAGAAAGATTTTGGTTTAGTGGTTCTTGAAGTTCAGTTGTTTATGCTTCAGCTATTCTCCGGGGGTGGCGTCCAAATAACTGGGGAGATTTTTGTTATTATTGTCTTTGCTTCTGATTCACAGTACTTTTTTCACGATAACCGATGTCAAGGGCAAATCATCATCAACAGAGTGAATAATTTTTCCAACCTCATGACCAAGCTACTGCCAGTGTTATGCCTTCGCAGTAGTGTTCAAAGAAGCTTTTGCAAATGATCGGACTGACTTTATATATTTCATGAGTAATAAATAAATGCTTGCTGACATCAGGATTTGAACCATGAACCATTAGCGTGGCAATTGACGACGTTATCACTACACCATTGCCACCTCCTGCGTTAACTCCAGGTCGTGATGTTGACCATGGTGTACATGTTTATCAAGCTATGGACTCTGTGTCATAGACCTTTAATTTATTAACGAATTGCTTACTAAAGATTGTGGACCTTCCTTTCGTGAGATACAGTTTTTTCTGAAGCACCCTCATTCTCCATCCTTCGAAGATAGCTTGTGAATACCGATGGATCGGCAGTACCAAAAAGGATGTCATTGCAGAACACTTATCTTGAAGAAAGCCATCAAAGGCCATTTCAAAATTCACTCTAAGTTCGACATAAATCAGGGATAAGCCCACTAATTAACTGAAATCCATCTTAAACAAACTTGTTCTTCTACTATTTGGTATCCCACATCAGAGAACGCAAAGGATCCAAAGAAATCTGAGTGAAACTTTTCAGTTTCTGTACTTACTTACTTACTTTACTTATGTCTGTCCTGTATCCCCTTGTGGGTCCTAGGGCCTCCATTACGCGTAGGTGCCATCGTGTACGGCTTCTGGCAATGTGCCTTAGCTCTCCCCAACTGCCGTGCCTCCTTCTCAACTGTTCCGCGCCATGTTGTCCTCGGACCGCCAGGTCTTCTACCATCCTGAGTTAAAGGGTTCCATTGCATAGCATGGTTCGCTACGGAACCCTTTCGGAATATGTGATCAATCCACTGCCACTTCCGTCGTGGGATGGTTGTGCCAATTGATTCCTGACCCGTTCTCTCGTAAAGGTGTTCGCAAGAGATACGATTGGGCCAGAAAATCTTTAAGATATTGCGTAGGGACTTATTAACGACCGTTTACATCTTTCTGGTGATAGTAGTGGTCACTTTCTACGTGCTGTATCCATACGTATATAAAAGCACGGATTCAACATTGGAGCCGACCAGTCTTTGCTTGGCCTTCAAACTGATTGCATTGCTTCGCCTTACGAGTGTTTTGGACAACATTCCGAACGCGGACTTTGCTTTGGCGATCTTGTTGGCTATATCCAGTTAGATTCCACCATCGGTCGAGACAATATTCCAAGATACTGGAAGTCCTCTACTCTCTACCGGGTGTCCAGTAATGCACATTTGGATCGATGAGTTTTTTCCAAGGCTGATCATTTTAGCTTTTGCCGTATTAATTATCAGTCCGACGAAGCTCTCCACATCTGCTGTCATTTGGTAAATAAAAAAAAATACAAAATTTGGCGCAACAACTCTTTAAGTGCCAGGGCCTAGCTTCTCGCAACCATTCATATTGTGTGCGTTATATTTCTCACATGAATGAAAGGGACCTACAGTTTAGTGCCGTATCTGAAGGGCAATTTGTTTTGAGAAGCTTTTTCGAGACAACAATACTCTCGGATGTTTGTCAGACGCTCGCGATAGGTGGAACCGTGAAAAAGCTTTTTGATGTTTTCTGCGATTCGAACTTGGAACCTCACGCACAGTGGTTCGACACAATAACCACTTACGCCACGGCGCTGTCATTTGGTGGAGGTCGATAATTCTGTGAGAGAGTAAGCATATATCGTCAGCGTAGTCAAGATGTTTCATTTGGGGTGTAAGAGTGCATCGAATTCCTACGTTTCCCGTCGACAAAGCTGCACGAAGCACATCGCAAATCAATAATAGGAATAGTATTGATGAAAGAATATAGCCTTTCCTTACGCCACTTTGGATCTCAAATTCCTCAGCACCTTTATATATAGCTTTGATAATAGCAATTAGTTTATCGGGAATACCTCTCCTGCGTAAGGCACGCCAAATAAACTCCCTGTTGACACTATCAAACGCCTTCTCAAGATCGATGAACAGCAGGTGAAGAGGCAATTGATATTCAACGCACTGTTTGATGATAATCCACAGGGTGTTGATGTGGTCCACACAGGAGGATCCAGAGCGGAAACTTGCTTGTTCGGGATCGAGTATGTCTTCGAGATGTTGTTTGATTCGCTCCAGGATGATTTGAAGAATTATCTTAGCTACAGCAGGCAGCACGCAGATACTCCTCCAGTTTCCGCTTTCCATTAAATTTCCTTTTTTAGGAAGCTTGACGATCATTTTCTTTTTCCATTCGTTAGGAAAGCTTTCAGCTTCCCAAGCTCTCTCTATAAGCGAAAGCAGAAGCTCAGCCGATGTTGTTGGCGCATCTCATAATAGCTCTGCTGGAATACTGTCAATTCCTACCGCCTTGTTGGTTTTGAGTGCCTTTCGAACTTTCAGCTGTTTTCGTTCGTCAATCCTTCTCCATGTATCGTCCGAAAGCCACGTCCTATGTCTTTCCTGCAATCGACCAACAATTCTTTCAGCACCAGCGGACGTCTCCTTTTCAATTCGAAATCCAATAAATCAGCGTCTTATTATTCAAAATCAAACACCGAATCCCGGTTGCAACGACCTTTGACAGCCGATACCGCACAAAGTGCGCCGACTTCGCATCAATTCGCCAATTTCCCCTGAATACGAAATACAAAATTTGCATTTGTTCCAATCAAAAAGTCTGCCCGCGAGCCATCAAAACCCCTTGTGACCCGCTTCAACCAATGTATAGGTCCAGCGCATTCCGATACCAAAAACGGGCCGACATTATTAATCATCGCTAACCGGGCACTGCGCCGTGCTGCTGTCCGCAAAACGCAATAATAATTGGGCAACCGCTGCGAAAATGCATTCGCTTCAAAAGTTAAGTACCCCGAGTTTGACTCACAGATACATAGTTGTATATGTGTGGGGGTTAGCGAGGTGTTATGCATCCGCAACTCGGACATATTGCCTTGCATTAGATTGGACAGACAGACAAACGAGCTACCCATTCTAACATATGTCCCCATGAATGGTTGCAGTCCATGCAGCGGCCGGCCGGCCGATGTGTTGCGAGAGGTGAGATTTCCATTAGAATCAAAAATTGGTAATCGACCGGCGCGTACGAGATGCGGCAGTGTGTATCGATGGAATAGTGGGCAAGCTCAATCCTCCTCCGCTTCGAAGCAGTTTAAACGCGATTGGTACCCGTGTAATGCGTTTGCGGCTGCGCAGCTACTCGATATTCAATTTTACCATGCGCGCTCGGCTGTGGCGGCATCGCGGAATTGATATCTCATTTTCATTTCACACTTAAATCATTTGCGCCTTTGGCCAGACACCGGGCACCAGGGCAACCGGCATAAATTGGAAAACTATTCCGCCTGACATATGGGGGAAATGCTGCCGGCGGCGGCGCAGTCCAAGTACAATGTGGTGCGCTGGATGATGGAGAGCCATAAATCGCTCGAACGATGAGATTCATATAATCGATGAGGAGGTGATATGCAAAAGAAGTTTACTCGAGGATGGGGTGGTAGGCAGGGAAGAAGCAATTGGTATACGTTGGATGCGAACCCACGTTAGACGAGGCGGATAATTGGATAAATGGATAATTGAAAAGGTTCCAAGGGATTTATTTGCTAAGCGATTTTGGTGATTTCACTCAGATGCGGGCGGCAAAATTGCTTTAAATTAGGTTTGAGTTACTGGGATGGTAAAACCTTAGTACAATCGGCGTACGGAAATGTATTTGAACTATAATGAGACAAGAAGTTTCAGTCAGCGAAAAGTTGTACTCAATGAAATCGTTTGAAGATACAACAAATTGTACAAAGAATAGTAGAATAAATCAATTTTTAATGAATTTAGCCACCTTCTATAGCTACGGGCTTTAGAGTAAGATCAGACGCAGAAATGTTTCAAGTAACCCACATTATAATGTTTGCCCCAATGAGAACTTCTACTCTTTTGTGTATTGATAAAAATTATAATTTTAATTATTTGATTGCCTGTCTTAAATCACCTCCAACACATTCGTCATTTAAGGTGTACCTAAAGTTCATATCTCAACGTCTTTCTCTTTTTTTGTGTACCTAAGAGTAGCAGTGGTTTAGTGAATAGTATGCTTGCGTCTAGCCCAATGTTCATTCATTTGATCCCCATGGAGAACACAAACTAACAGTCACTCGGCTATAAAAGAGGAGCGAATGTCATCTATCCAATCATTCTTGTTACAGAAATAACCTTTTGTTGCCATGACTAGAAGAACTTCTTCAGCGCTCGCTTCAAAGTAGGTGGCACAGGAGGCATTTTTTTGTTTTTTTGGTAGCGCAACAGTCCTTGTGGACCTGGGTCTTTACCAATAAGCCTCTCCAGCTGCATCGGTTATTAGCTATGTGCTTCCAGTTAAGCACACCAAGTTGCTTGAGGTCCCTTTACAGCTGTCCGTGCTACCTACATTGATACTTTCTTCTATCGCTTCGTCCCTTTAGGGTGAATTCGAAGACTTTTCCGACCGGACTATCGATGCCTACGTGTACAAGCCATCCCAGTCACTGTGTACGCAAACTTCTGGTTAGGTCGATTTCGCTCGATCTTTTGTGCTATCCCCTGGTTGATTGTTTTGAGTTTGTCAACTAGCTGAAATCAGGTTCATTAATGAAGCTAAGGTTAGTTCGAGCTGAAGAAGAGGTGACATCAGAAGGTGATGTGACGCCTTTATTAAAGTGCTTTAGCCTCAATCTGGCTATGGACGGGCAATCACAGAGTATGTGGGCTGTTTTGGTGTCTTCAAGACAGAGACGGCACGTTTCCGATTGAGCACGGCCCATTTTCTTAAGATGGTAGTTGAAAGAGCAGTGTCCATTTAGGAAGTCAGTAAGGATCTTAGCATTCTGTTTGCTCATTGATAGAATGTCTCTAGTTCTAGAAGTCTAGATAGACAAAGTCTGTAACTACCTCAAATTGTTCGGTTCTTGAAAGTTATTCTGTAGGATGCCAAGCTCAGGAAGGATGTCAGAAGTGAAAATGCTCCTAGTTAGCTCCCCTCTATGAATTCTGTCATATTTTCATATCTATACAAACATTTTAATATCTATACAAAAATTTGTGGCAATCGATTTGGCGATCCTGCGTCTACTTCTCTAATTGATGCCTCTGTAATTGGCGAAATTAAGGGGTCCCTGGACTCCATGTAGAAGTTCGGCGGCTAGACATTTTACTCCATCTGTCTTTGTTGGACTTTTGTCTGAGGATCGCTATTCTCACATCGAGGAAGTCGAGAAAGTTTCTGTGACAGGGTGGAAATTATTATACAATTGCGCTTTCAGGATCACTCACAATGCAAACATTGTTTTAATTTATTTGGATGGTGATACCGGCACCTTCAATGATAGATAAATTATCCCAAAATCTTTGGTAACTCAGTTGTAAGCAAAACTTCAATTTTCTCTAAGCATTTGCTCAATGTAGATCTTTGTAGCCTGTACTTCCAGGTAGCATTAGCTTTGAGAGTTGACCTTAGAATTCCGATATACTGACAGTTTATCATTTTCGCGTCTATCTACTTTGGAAAGTGACATATGTAGGTCGTCTTGCGATTAATTTGTTGATCCGCTTGGGTAAAAAAATACTTCTCAAGAACAAATTGCAGACTCGCACAGCATGCAATATCTTTCTCCAATTTAGCAGTATACTCTATGTCCTTCGTAGTTATCTTCTCACGGTTTACGCATACTTTATCATTCTACACCACTAGAACCCATATGCCCTTCCTCAGAATTATGTAATTTCACAGAAACTAAAACATCACCCTTTTTCTTTGCCATTAACATCGATTTCCGTTTACTCGTCGTCGCGTTGGGAAAAGAGTTCAATATTTACAACAAAATAATGTCGTACATCGTGCGCCTTCCATCGGTCTTCGGCAAAGAAGAAGACAGAAAAAAACTTTAAGTAGAACGAACTTCTCTGAAAGGCGACCGCCTTCTAAAATTAGAATACCAGCAGAATCAATATTTGCATCCGACCAACTCACACTTCCACTCGCACTGCACAAACATAGAGGGAGGCCGTCTCTAACTCTCATTGTCTCCGTCAATCATCATCCTCATCATATAGCGTGAACCCGTAAAAACCCATAAAAAAGTATCTCAGTTTCTTTGCATACTCTGAAAATCTTTCGCGAGGGATGAAACAATTTGACATGCAGGCCCTAATGTCAACGCAAATAAAAATACCCGACACGAGGTAAGTGAACCTATGAACTGTGACTTCAGGTGACACACATAAACGCCGACCGTAGAACAGATCTCGAATTTCGATTTGCATGCGTGAGAAAGAACTCACCCCCTTTTGTTTGTCAATCTCAAATTACCGTGAAATTAAATTACGTTTCGAACAGTGCAGTCCGGAACCAACACAACATTTAAGGGCTCATTGGACCTCGTAACTTTTATGTATAATGCTCCTGAGCGGAGGGATTCTCTTGCGCCGAAGTCAGAAAATAAAACCCGATTATTGGCGGAGGTGGAGGTGAAAAGATCGCGATCGAGTCGTGTTTTGGGTGAACAAGCGCGGCAGCGGTGGCGGCGATAACGATTGTGGCCAGTGAAGCTTGAAGACGCATGGAATCTATTTGTATCATTATTTTGATGGACTACAGGATTTGCGGGTAATTAATTGTTGGACTTTGCTTTTACTGAATGGAATCAATGAAGGGGAGAATCAGTGGCCGTTGGCGATGGATTTTTATTTTTTGATTTTTTTTTATGTATGCTCTATGAAAGAACATAATGACCAATTGTTGCTATGTGCATAATTTTGGTTTTCGGTAATATTCTAGGGTACATAGAATGTTAATAGTGCGTAACGTGAACCGGTTGAATAAGCTCTTTATGTACATTAGAGCAGAGGGGAATGTTATATTCATCAAAAGAAAGGAATTCGAAATTTCGACCACTTGTTGCAGCTGATTGCTGTATTTTTCTTTTACTGAAGGAATTGGTTTAAATGTAGATCGCCCTTTGGTCGTTAAAAAAAAACACGCATTATTACTGGATGGAAAATGAAGCTAACAGGCAAGCTAAAATTTATCAGCCAAATACATCCCACAAAATTACGAAACAACTCCTACAGTTAACTAGGAGTCAAATTCGAATAGCCAAACGATTATTTACAGTCCGCAGTCGAGGCAAAAAACATCTCATAATAATGGAAATACCGCAAGATAACATATTCGTTTGCAGAATGTGCAACGAAGACGAAGAATCAGCTAAACATGTTCTATGTCACTGTGATTGTCTAACCAGAACACGTCCTTGTTACTTGATTAAATTCTATCTTGAAGCAAACGAAATGTCTGCTAGTTCACTCAAAGACATAGTCGAATTCATCACCAACTCTGACATCCTGAATTAGGTTTAAGATTAGAGCAAATCAAGATAGGCGAAATAGCAGCCGCAATGATAAGATAACCAGATTATAACTCAACGAATAAACTTCAATCAACATAAAGAGCTATATATATTTTGGATGCTCGCCAGTAAAGGTATTAAGTCCATTTTTCAATGTACCACGCGATTGCCTTAGAATCATGTAATGAGGGGCCAGTAGACATAGCATTGGGTCTTTAGACTCTTGTTTTATACCTCCTGCCAAAGTGGAAGGATTTGGACAAGAGGACGAAAACCGTGTTAAGCCTGTCTATGCTATGAAAAATCGGAAAACAAATCCATGTGACGCCTGTTTCCTTTTCACAGTTGCAGACTGGTCTGCGGACTACCGCTATCACATCCAAAGTGTGTTGCATACCGTTGAATAGGAAGTTTCATTGGATATACGATCAGATCATACTAATTTTCTGAACTTCGGTTGTACCACCTACATTTCTTTCCATAACCTAATTTCCATTACTTAAAATTAAGTTTAGGTGGATCACTCCCTTCCCCACCCCTTTTTACTTGCACTGACAAGTATTGGATTATTAAAAATGTTTGAGCTCGAAAATGTTATCAATTCTGGGCTCGGATGTCGAAACGTTGAAGACGATTGCCATCCTAACGACGTAAATCGTCATGGCGTTACTTCCTGTAACTCAAATACTACCCTCTCTTCTTTCTAAGATTTGTTTTCCCCTCAAGCACAGAGGAAGCTATGGAGAAGCTGACATTCTTTGAATGTTGTTCTGTTAATTTATCTGAATTGTATGCTAGAACGTAAAAGATATACTCGTATCTGATTTGTTGCGAAATATTAACAAATATATATCTACATATATTTAAAAATAAATGCTCGAGAAAAAGAATCTCCTAAAAGAATCTGAATTTTGTTAGCTACAATAATTTTCATTTCTACTGCCTGGCAGAGTGTAGGTCTATGTTGAGATCTTGAGATATATCTAGATCTAAGGACTTAATACTTACAAATAAGCACAGCGAAATAGCACTTGGCTGGCACAACAGAAAATTACATTGGAAAATTAAATTTTCCTTGTTTTGTAACAGAATTTTCACAAATTGTTCATTTTTAAGATTTTGCTTAGATTTATATTCTGAATAATATGCAAGCCTTGAACGGCGCCCAACGCACACCTCTTAGGAGGCACTCATAATTTGATACTTCAATGGCTTTTAAGGTAGCGACGAAGATTATCTCCGTCTCTCTTTAAACTAACAACATCTAACTGTCATTTGAGTGATTGTACTAGTTACTGCCAGCTTAGATTAGAAATTAAAAAAATGTAAGCAACGCAAAATTAATAGAAATCAAAATGGGTCATGTCAGAATTTCTGAATTCCGTGTTGGCTGGATTACTACAAATGGAAATCTAGTTTTTTTTGCTCCTATAACCCCCTGCAAATGTTATCGTAAGCTACTCAGAAAAGCTTCGTATGTATACCAATGCTCTCTCGTAAAATGTCAGGAATGACTCGAAACACAAGGATTTTGTTATGTATTAAATAGTCCACGACAGGGATAATTTTTCTGATAACAATGACATTTTCAATTAATTAGCCTGCCTATATTATAGCTGTGAGGCCATTTAAAAACCAACAAACAATTATATACTTAAAATCTTGTACCAAATGTGTCAAGCATAGCAAACACGTCTGGATAGGTCAGTCGCCTTACCCTTCTGCTGAGCACAGCGCCTTTAGGATAAATATGTACGTATATGTACTGAGTTCGATCTTCGCAACTATGTTGTTGTAGTAGATATCTAGATGATGATATTGAGCATAGTCTCCAGTGCTGCTGTTCCCAATGTTTGTTGACCTTAAGACTCATTTTTAAAACTGTAAAGCACTGCTTAAGTTCCTAAATCTTGTGCTGGATTTTCAACTAAATTCAGTTTTACATATTCTAACTGTGTTGAACTTACTTAGTGGGCGCTACAGTCCGGGGTGGACCTGGGCCTCAGCCAACAAACCTCTCCAGCCAGCGCGGTTACGAGCCAGCTGCCTTCAGTTGGGCACGAGAAGTTGGTTGCGGTCCCCTCGACTTGTTTGCACCACCTACCGCGAGGTCGTCCTCTACTATGTCGTCCATCCGGGGTGGATTCGAAGACTTTCTTAGCGGGAACGTTGGGCTCCATCCGCTCTAAATGACCCAGTCATCTTAGTCGCTGTATGTGAACTCTTTTGGCTAAGTCAATGTCCTTATATAGGCCGTATAGTTTGACATTGTACCTTCTCCTACACTCAACGTCTATGCAGAAAGGACCAAAGATCGCTCGAAGAACTTTTCTCTCAAAATAACCAAGGGCATCCTCATCCGAATATGTCAAATCCCATGCCTCTGCGCCATACAGCAGGACTGGAATGATTAGTGTCTTATAAAGAGTTACCTTAGTAGTTCGAGATAGGACTTTGCTACTCAATTGCCTTCTTAGCCCATAGAAACAACGATTGGCAAGAGTAATTCTTCGTGTGATCTCCCTACTGGTGCTATTTGCGGAGTTCACCATAGAGCCTAGGTAGACAAAATCCTTTACTACCTCAAAATTATATCTGTCTATTGTGGCGATCTGTCCAAGAAGCCGCTGTTGGGTGTCATTTTTTTAGACAGCATACCATATTTTGTTTTGCTTTCATTGACCGCTGCCTCGATCTCAATACTCGTAAATGCCCCATTGACGGCCCGCTGAGTTCTTCCGATTATGTCAATGTCAACAGCATAAGCGAGTAGTTGTACAGACTTGTAAAAGATTGTACCTCCGGTGTTGGCTTGTGCGTTTCGTACAATTCTCTCAAGTACTATGTTAAAGAGATCGCATGATAGCGCGTCACCTTGTTTAAGACCTTTCCTGACATCGACCGGTTCGGTGATGTTCTTACCGACTTTGATGGAGCAGCGAGAGTTCTCCATCGTCATTCTGCACAAATGAACGAGCTTGGCAAGGATGCCAAGACTAGACAAGGCTCTGTATAACTCGTCTCTATACACGCTATCATAGGCAACTTTGAAATCGAAGAAGAGGCGATGCGTATCGATTTCATATTCATGGGTCTTTTCCAAGATCTGCCGTAGTGTGAATATTTGGTCAATGGTGGAGTTTCTAGGCCTGACACCGCTCTGCTAAGGACCTATCATCTCTGGTGACTTGTTGGCAACGCTGCCACTGGTCTTCCGCATTTGCTGGATTAGAAGAAACCCGATCGGCAAAGGTTCTGGTGGTCTCTTGCGATTGTAGCTTTTCGACGTCAAATTTCCTCACAGTATTTCTTTGATTTCATCATCCGAATATATGTCATCCGTACCTTGGCCACAACTAGGTAGTGATCCGAGTCCATACTGGCTCCTCGGAAAGTCCAGACACCCAGAATATTGGAAGAGTGTCTTGCGTCGATCGCAATGTGATCGATTTGGTTGAGAGTTTTTCGATCAAAGGAGAGCCATGTTCCCTTGTTAATATCGAGACGTGGGAACAGCGTCCTAGCTACGACAAAGTTTCGTCCCGCCGCAAAGTCGACTAGCCTGAGTCCGTTGTCGGACGTTGTGTCGTGCAGGCTGTGCTTTCCGACCACGCTACTAAAGACGTCCCCTCTTCCTAGCTTTGCGTTAAAATCATCTAGGATCATTTTAACGTCGTGGCTAGGGCATTGCTCATACGTCTCGTCTAAGAGCTGGTAGAACTCAACCTTGGTCGCGTCGTCCATCTTCTCGTGAGGGGCGTGAGCGCATATTAGGCTAATGTTGGCAAATTTAGCCTTGATACGGATAGTTATGAGACGCTCGTTCACATGCCGGAAATTCAAGACTTCTTGCATAAGTCTGTCTCCAATGGCAAATCCGCATCCGAATATGCGCTGTCCTTGTTGTCTGTAGCAATCGCCGTAGTAGATGTCGCAGTTTTTCATACTCCTTTTGCCTGGCCCATCCCATCGCACTTCTTGTATGGCAGTGATGTCTGCTTTGCGATATTCTAGGGCCTCCGCAAGTTGTTCGGCTGCACGTGGTTTGTAGAGGGACCTAACATTCCATGTGCAGACACGAAGATCGTTGTCCTTTTTACGTTTGCTTGGGTCGTCAACAGTAAAAGCATCCATATCCGAGGCTATTGGTTGGTTCGTAACCGAAGGTTTTTTACGTGGTAGGGAAGTTAACCCGACGGCACAACCCCCAACTTGGGGGACCAGATCATTTTTTTTTTTTACGCAGTAACCCACTTCGGGGATATGAGCGCTGCCGTTGAAGGGTTTATCCGCCACTATCTCTTTTTCAATACCCTGACGCGTATTGAAAATCCTTACAGACCTCAGCTCCAAATTTGTGGAAGTAGCTCAAGTAAGGTATCCGCTGGCCTGTAGACATCACCGTTGATTCCATCGGGAGGATTTATCTGCTGCACGTCCTCCTTCTGAGGAGCTCTTGCTAGACTTCTGAGACGCATATTTCAGCCAATCAGGTCAACAAGAGATGCCTCGTCCGGTTAAACATATGCGTGCTGAAGTTCACCCAGATGTGCTAACGCAGGTCTGAGTGTTCAGCTAAACATATATCGTCAGACTCAGCACACGCTCATCGTTAGTCCGCTAACAGATAGCTTTCCAGCGGGCACCGCGACGAGTTGATGATGCGAGTTTGCCACGCCATTCTGTTGAACTTAGCAACTTCTTAATTTTATTGCTGACAGTACGGCATTTCTAATCTCTTGAATAAGTAACAGCAACAGCCCGTGAAACGCCTAGGCCTTCTCGCAACCCCTCGTGTTGTGTGATTTATATTGTTTGCAAGTATGGAAGGGAAATTTATTTTTGAGAAGCTTTCTCATGACAACAATACTTTCGGATGTTTGTCGAACGTTCGTAAGAACTTTAGAAAACTTTTTGTGTTTTCTGGGATTCGAACATGGAACCTCACGCGTAGGGATCCCACACACTAACCACTGCGCCACGGCGCCAATTGAAGAAGGAATAAGGCTTGTTATGTAGTATATACGTTAACAAATATCTGGCCTATTTTTTACGCTCAACTGTATAAAATTTCCTTTGAATTCAAATTTTTGTTACATCCCTCGGAAGCTCGGGAAGCCACTATTTTCTAGAGAACTTTTCAAAAATGTCCTACAACTTTCAGATAGAATTTATAATTTATACAATATATTCCTAAAAGTCTTTCGAGGTTCATTCAAAATGAACTTAAGAACTTTGAGTTTATAAAACATTAATTTGATAACACATCCTCTAGTCCAATCAGACCATTTTCGAAACGAAAAAGTTTTCTTTTAGTTTCCCTCATAACCCCTACACACTTTATATTTGAGGTCTCAATTAATTAACAAAAACTCCAAAATTGAGTATTATTTCCACCCCCGCATACATACTTACACGCAAAATAATTTTAACATAAATATCACCTGGGGAAAAAGATACATATACGTTAACTTATTAATATGCCACCTCGCGGCGCACAAAAACTCAAAAAAAAAAAAAAACTGTTTGATGAATGAGAAGTTCAGTGAAAAGAAAAAAGTATCTCAACATATTAAAATTCAATTCTCGTTACCCTCTGACAGTGTGCTTGGTGTTAAATGAGGGCACATGTCGGTCAAAGAGGCCAAAGACTTATCCATACACAGTCACATTTGAAGACCATCATTCCATGGAATGATGGAAACGAAAATAAATAAATGTCCACACAGACACAGCACACATTCAGGACACGCTATTCACGTTTATTTATTGTACTGTGGCACGCGTCGCTTGTTATCGAATTACGGCACCCGATGGGTCAACCAGATCATCGTCGTCATCATCATAATTTTTTGTTCTAGAGGGTATTCCTCCTCCTCGTTTTTTAATTATCTCCTCTTTGCTTCTTTATGGACTTTCTGTGAATAGGGGATGAATGTACTATAAAGTGATAGACTATTAAAGTCACTTCAACATCAGTGAGAATGACAAATGTTTATCTTTTCCACACTAAAAGTCGGATTGACTGGTAGATACTTTTATATGCATACATGTTTCCCAACGCTCTGACTCAGCTATGGTAACAAATTTCAATCAGAATACTACGCCCGTGAGGCTAACGCCACTATTGATTGTGTATGTGTCCTTAACGCGAGCGACACAACTTCACATCAATTGAAAGTAGGTATCTCGATGAGGCAACAATCAACAAATCAAATGGCAAAATGCGACTTAAATCGATTTTACGCGAGGACCCTACGACAATGAAACACGGTGTACATGGACCTCCGGCAGGCTCCCCCCTTTTATTCCGCATAAATCACTACGTTTATAATTTACAAATAAATCGACCGGAATAATAATAGAAAATTCAGATATTAATCTTTTTATCCCCTCAAGGCTTAGATACTTTAGATACACTCGGTTATTAGCCAAAGGAGGACGTAGGACGTTATGACGGCCAAATGATAGAAAATCACCGCCACAATTGGGTGCTAAAGAGATATCTGCTGCGGTTCAAACCAGAAAAAAAAACGACTTGTATCTCGACTGCGACAGATACAAATTGGATATCGCCCATATAGATTTCCCTTTAAACTGCCTCCTTTGGGGGCCCCCCAAAAGTATCCATGCGCCAAATAACAATGGCTTCGAACCTAAATGGCGTATTTAGTGCAAAATCCACCATCCATGGAGAAAAATCAACCTCATGAATACTCCGTATTCACAGCGAAACGAGACGGCATCTCGGTGCGATTTGCATAACAGACGATTGGTAATATTTTGTCCGTTAATGCCTGTCAGGCAATTTTTAACGCAATTAGGATTTTCCTGTGTGTGCCGTGATGCTAAGCTCACCTGAGAGCCGAAGATACATATATTTTTTTCTTTAAAAGATTGGTAAAGCAGTTTTCTTCGGCGGGATTATAAATTGCTCTTGTGACCGAAGTGGTTGGCTGGGGCGTATTGCTAAAAATATGGCTAAATAATTACTGGGTAAACTTGGCGGAGCGTACTTGATAAACTGTCGCGGCAGTCGGTCGTCGGTCGTTGCTTAGCTGGTTGCAGCAATGTTGCACAGCGTTCAGGCGCTGCACAGATGTTGTTGATGACTGCGACGGTGGCTGTGTGTGAATGCATGTGTATGATCGGTGAATTGAAATGCAAATAATTTAATTAGACAGTCGGTAATTATTATTATGATCTGTGATTAATTTGTCAAGTGACAGCAGAGCGATTCGAACTGGTATTTAGCTCACAGCGGCGTCGACGACAGCGACGAGTTTACCCTTGAATTAATCAAATGAATAGATTATGAACACTAGATAGCGCGGGTGCTTGCGGTACATTACATTATTTTTTCTAAACAAATAAAATTCATATGGATTATATAAAATGCTTTTAGTATACGCTTGATTATATCCGGGTGGTAGACTGAAATAGCTTTATATGCAGATAAAAGCGGATTATATCTCGATATATTGGTACTTATGGTAGACTTACCTTTCAGTACCATGTGTCGATGGTGGAAGTTGGTTGCCTTATGATGACTAAACTTTACAAGTTGGAATTATGTGGACAGTTATCCTAAGCTCTGCAAGTTATAATATAAATCTTCAGATTGCTTCCGTGGCACCTCCTATCTGTATGACTCGCAACCTATTTCCTGGCAGTTATTTTTCCTATTAATTGTATGATTTTTTAGACATTTCGCTTTTGGAAAGAAAGGATGCTCCATATTCGAATAAAGCACTTATTTCAAGAATAATTTCACAAAAATTCACAAAAACTCCCCAGGTAGTTTCTAATTGATAATAAACCAAACAGATACCGACTTAGTACCCGTATCAGTTTGATTTGCTTTTTCTACTTTTTATTTCGTTGCAAGAAAATGAAATATATGTACATACATGGGCTGCATATGAGTAGCTTATAATGCATTATGGCCGATTTGTTTGTTGTGCCACTGTGATTTATCTTGATCCGTGGTAATATTCCTTCAGTTCAGATTCAACAACAGATTAAGCTTTCGTCGCACTACAACTCCTTCAGGTTCTTGAAATATTCCCATATTGCAATGGATAATTAGTAGCAAGTCAAAGCATTAACTACATTTTCTGGCTACAAGGTTGAAACTGCTATGCATGCAAAAGCATTTCCACATATCATTGCACAAAACTGTTTATCTTCTCTTCCCTTTTATCAACGAAACGACACAACCGCTACAGCTGGCGCTACAGTTCGGGGTGAACCTGGGTCTCAACCAGCAAGCCTCTCCATTTAGCTCGGTCTTTAGTTAATTGCCTTCAATTGCGCACTTCAAGTTGGTCGAGGCCCCTTTGAACTTGTGCGCGCCACCTACTTTATCGCTAAACCCATTTTGGCCGCTTTCGCCACAATGCCTGCAAACGCACCGGTGACAGCCCACTGAGTTCTTCCAATAGTGTCTATATCGTCGGCATATATAAGCAGCTGTACAGACTTGTGATAGATTGTACCTCCGGTGTTGGCTTGTGACTTCCGCACAATAGTACAATATTAAAGAAATCACCTTATAACAAAAAAATTAAATTATCTAAAACCTTTTTTGACATCAAAGGTCTCGGTGAGGTCATTACCGACCTTGATGGAGCATCGAGCGTTCTCCGTCATCATCCTACACAGATGAACAGGTTTGGCAGGGATGTCAAAAATAGACATGACCCTTTAAAGCTCTTCTCTATATATGCAGTCATAGGCGGCTTTGAAATCGATAAAGAGATGGTGAGTATCGATTTGGACTACTTGCGTTTCCTTCAGAATCTGCCGAAGTGTGAAGATTTGATCTATGGTGGACTTTCCTGGCCTGAAACTGCACTGATAGGGTCCAATCAGGCTGTTGATAAAAGGGTTACAGGCGTTTACACCATATCGCGGAAAAGATCTTGTATGCGATGTTGAGGAGACTGATGCCTCTATAATTGGAGCAGTTGTGGATCGGGCAACCGATGTTGGGATTCGATTCATCAGACATACACTCGTCTGACCAAGTCTTAGAGATGAGTTAGTGTATGCACTCTACCAATTCATCACCAGCTGCCTTGAAAAGTTCGGCCGGTAAGCCGTCAGGTCCAGAAGCCTTGTTGGATTTCAACTTCGATATTGCTATCCTCATTCCGCTTTGCTCAAGTGGACGGACATTTTGGCTATCATCGTCTATGTTGAATGGTTCATTCTGCCTGACAGTGGGATGTTGGTATTGGTCACCGTTATTCAGTCTGCAGAATTGGTTTTTCCATATTAACAGCACCGACAATGATTCTACTACGAGGTTTCCATTTTCGTCTCTACAGAAGCCTGTAGTTTTGAAAATGTTCGACTGTGATGAAGTGATCGTTTTTTATACCCAATACTGTGAGATTTTCAGTAGTCAGATCAAACTGATAGGAAAACAACTTCACTACCACCGATCGAAGGGTGCGAGGTAACCATTCTCTTCCTTCTTAAAACCTACGCTTAATTTAATCTACTGCCGCCATATTAATTGCATTGTAAGCATTCGTCGTAGAGTGCGAACGGAAGGGATTGAATACCTTTTCGAACTCATGATTGTTACTCGTATTACTGGAGCTTCTTACTCCCATTTTCGATTAATGTTAACTCCTGCCAATTCTTACGAAAGTACAGGATAATATATGGTTTTATCCCAGTGAGGCATTAGAGAAAGTAGAATCTACGGGTGCTTAATACCACTAGACACCAATAATCGGTTTGAATCACAATAACTCATTACGCATACGTATGTCTAGAAAGAAAATTAGTTTTTAATACGTATTCGTAGTTCCCCCCAAAAAGCAATTATTCACCACCAAGGCACTGTCTTTGGATTTTTTTCAACAAATAAATTACAAGGTAGCCAACGGAAAGGATACAAAATGTTCCCCCTGCGTGACTTCATTACGCGATAGAAGTACTTTCCAAAATGGAGCAGAATAACGTTCTCCCGTTAACAAAAAAAAAACACAAAATGGCAACCAAAACGTCGGGGGGTGAATATGTATTCGACATGACGCCGTAATGGACGTGAAATGTTTTATTACCCCCATTAAATAGCGACGTCGAGTCGACTGTTTGGTGCTACCACCCCTGAGCTCACGCCAGTTGCTGACCAACCAGGTAATCGTTTTCCGCCTCATGCGACCTTCCACCCCCTGTTGGTATGGCAAGTGTGCTCTCAACTTTGTAGTGAAGCGTTTTAATGGCCAGCTACCATCTACATACAATATGTGTGTGGGGCTAAGCTAATGGCGTGGGTAAGTAGTTTGAGCTTGTAGGGGGATGGGTTACGGATACCCTTACCGAACACCTTAGCAATTAGCTAATGAAATTTTACTTAGCTTCATGGTGGTGGCAGCCATCGAACTTTGACTTTTGTTTGAAGTTTGCTTTGGTTGTTGTGTCCAGTTGAATGGCGTGGTGGGGGTGAGTAATGAAAAAAATAAATCAATAGAAATATGGGTTGAGGATGCCACCCTTCTGGATGGAATGATTGTATCGCGGCCATTTTATGATTGTGTAGTCTTCTGTTGCAGAGGTGACTGATTTATGGGTATTGAAGCTAATGTTGCACTCACGATGTAATCAGTTTTTCGGCTTGTAGAGTGAGAAATGACGAAATGGACAAGTTTTAAACTGATATTTTAGTAAAAAATAAAAGCACTGATGTCTAGACAGTCTGAATCAGGCAATGAGTCTCAAACCTCAGGGCTTATGTATTCGAGCCATTTGGACCTTATACTCTCTTCAACGACTGCATTCCCGGTAATTTGGTGGCGCTTTATAAGTTTCTTCTTATGCTTTAATTTTCGTGAAATCATGAGAGTTGGAAAAGTGTGCACATGTTTTTGTTTTCAGTAAATACATGGTGGGTAAAGAGCAATACCTATACTTGTACTTACGCAAGTACTACCAAAAGAATCCATTCATGGGCTGTAGTTCAATTCTCCATCTAATCCAAATCTGTAGTGATTTTAGCGTTTGCTCTGTTAGTCGACCGTGAGCTATTCGGTTCTTACGATCTTGGCCGATAGCTTCCTTTAAATTCCAAGACAAGCGTTATTTTTCAGTTCAACGTAATTGTTTGGTTTATAGTTGACTTTCTTTCTTCAAATTGTACTGATGCAGTTTGTTGAAACTTATATAATAACGTACACTTTATGTTTGATGACCAGTCAAAAATATCTCATGAAATGTAAGGCCTCGAGAGCTGAAATTGCAGAGATGTAGATCTCTTTTCAAATACTGGCATCAATACTTTAAAAAGCGGAATTTGGAAACCTTAATGCGCACAAACCTTTGGATATTACCCCACACGCTCTTCACCTAAAAGTAGGTTCCTTGGTAATGCTCATAAGGAATGTTTAAGACATTCATGCATTTGTGTGTTGACATTATTTTAGCACTCTAAGCATGTTTGTTTTCGAGAAATTGGATGTCGATTGTATGGTCATTTCCAGGTCCGGAGATCAAGCTTAAGGGTATACTAAATTTAGTATTAATCCGCCTACTTTCGGAGAGACTTGCCTTTTTGTAAAATGTCAGCTCTCTAGGCATAATAGTTCTTGATATATTTTTGGCTGGACATCGGTTATCAGACACTAACTGACAATCGACCTTCGAGTTGAACAGCCTTGTTGGGGCCTAGTCTTAATATTACTATTTACATTAGATGTCATCGTCCGGGTTGAATTGAACATTCTGTCTGACAGTTTGCTGAAGTATTTTTTCCCAATTCTCCGTTCGACTCTTCTACTAAATTTCTTTCTTCGCCTCTGCAGGCTCGTGTTTATGCTTTTAGTAAATTTTAAGTAAACTTTCTTGAACATCATTTCCCGTATAAGCTTTTCTATAGCGTGAAAAAAATGTAACAAGAAGTTAAAATGCGTCATGAAGTGTATGAACCGTTAAGGATTTATGCAATTAAATTAATTCAGCGTACACTCCTTTTCTTAATATAAAGAACTAATCCTAAGTCAGCCAATCCTTGTTTTTTTTCTATTGTATCTGTACAACATTGGTGCGCTTCCCATTTTAAAATATGCGTAGATAAATCGAAACTGCTTCGGCAAACCATACACCATTCAGTAACTACAGATAGTTTCTCATTAAATTACACCCTCGCTCAATTAAATTCCAATTCATGTCTACAAATCTCGGCATTTGGCAAGTGCCATCTCAGTGCGTCTTCCGCGTGGAAGATCGGAGACATATTGCACACGTACATCGCTCATTAATTAAACACCTAAATGCTTCTAACAGACGCCATTTAAACATGCATTTTAATTGCATTTAATTAATCAGTCGCACAATGTGTCGTCTGTGTGCGGAAAAATTACCCAAAAATGCCATGTAAATCCTCACCAGTTTCGATATTTTACAATTGCCCTCTAGACAGGCATCGGTGTGCTTTGGCTAACAATGCGGCCAACACAACGTCCGTCGCTGCCGCCACTAGACTGACTGATTGCGCGCTGTGGGCCTACATAATTGAATTCTGCGCGCCATTTGGTGGATGTTACAACACCATCTAGCATCCTCTTCGTAGAGTCTTTTTCACGCAGGTGTTGATGATGATAATGATGATGATGGTGAGTAACACACGTTGACTGTATGGCTTACTGTCCAACCATGCCTGCCACCCACACTCGATCGGAAAACCAATCAATCGTTTTTATTTTTCACATGTTATTCCCACGGAAAGTTTTCTTCGGGCAGCAGACTTGGGGGCGAGGTGGTGGAAAATTATTGCAACGCATGGATTAAGTGGAGGAAGTACTCAGAAAAGAACACAATTAGTGGATCTCTCACCTCTGTGTTAAACGACATAGGCGCACGCAGGTTTAATTGCTGCAGGTTCTCGAGTACACATGGAGGCTGTGGTTTGGTACGAGTATGTTCCCACTGACAAGTTTCTTTTTTTTTTTTGTTCACGGCCATAGAAAATGTATGCTGCACGATGACTAGTAATTATAGTGTTGCAAGAATCAACACATTTCATTATTACAATGTTTGGGCACAAGAATAAATTGCGTCTACTATGTTGGATCAAGGACGTTCAGTGAAATTTGTGATGGCTCCCAAGGCTTAATCATATTCACATATATTGACACCATGACTTACTCCCACTTAAAAGGAGAATGTTAATATGGTAGGGGGTCAGGAGAACAGTTCTTAGTTGAAATTTACAGGGTATGGCGAATGACATGTAACTAGTTTAAACTAAACATCTCCTGAACGAATTAATGAAATACATCATTTTCTTAAATGATTTGTTAGCTCTATTCAACTTAATGGAACTTACTTCCTCTTCTGCCTCTCCTGCCTCGCGATGTCTTTGAAACGTTCACTGATATTGCCTTTGCAACAGGGTTCAAATGATCTCTTCTTTGAACGTGACAATACCAGCTGAGACGGTCGTACTCTGTTTTTTGTACGATGGTTCCCTTGAGGCTTCTATGGATCTTCGAACTTCTTATTCGATCAAGCTTTGTCGCTCTTGTTGTCATGCGAAGCATCTTCATCTCAGCTGCCGTTAATTTACTCATTGATGTCGTCATCACAGGCTGCTTTGCTATTGATCATAGATCCCAGATATTTGAACTTTTCGCACTTGGAAAGCACTGTTCTATTCAACTTAATGTCTGAGTGGATCAGAGAATGGGCAGCACAAGTATTCTCTCTTTTTTGAACTAATACGAAACCCATTTCCCTCCAAAACGTCCACCCACACATCAAGTGCTCGTTGCAGGGATGTAGGATCCTCACTCATGATGTCTCCATCGTCAGCAAAGAAAAACTGATATACCTTGGGGTCCATCACTTTACCTTCAAGCAGATAGTCAAAGACTGTAATAAAGCGTAAAGGACTTCAAACGCTTCCCTGATGCACCCTGACTTTGATTGGGAACTCTTCGGTTACTCCAGCGGGGAATCTTACTCTTGTCTTTGTTCCTTCGTACATGTCCATGATCATCTGTACATAGGTTTCTGGAACCCCTAGATGTCTAAGCACTATCTCTATCAGATCTCGTGGTTGTCTGTCGAATGCCTTTTCAAAGTTAACCAATGAAATATGCAAATCTCTTAAGGAATCACGATGTTTTTCCATTATGATCCTTATACTTTGGATTGCATCTGTGGTTGATTTACCCGCGACATACCCACACTGATCATCAGATAGCCGTATTTTCGCATTCGGACACCTAATACCCGCTCAACAATCTTCATGGTGTGTGACATCAGCTTGATCGAACCGTAGTTATCACAGTGATGCGTATCACCCTTCCCTTTGTATACAGGGAGAAGGTAACTTTCCCTCTATTGATTCGGCATTGGATCCCTTCTCATAAATTAGGAGATGAGAATTCTGAGCCATCTGAACCCGATGTCTTCCATCTGTTTCCAGAACTCAGAGGGCATCTCGTCTGGCCCAACCGCCTTTCGTTTTTTTAAGTATTCGACCGTCTCACTAACTTCTTTGACAGTAATGTCGGGTATTTCTTCAGAGTTATGTGTGGCCCTTGGAAAGCGTATCCGGGGAAACTTTTCATTCAAAACTTCTTCAAACTACTGCCGCCTCCTCCGCAGAATTTTGTCCTCATCCACAGAAGCTGGCCATGAGCATTGTTAATGAGCTTTGGCGAACAAATCTCTTGAGAATACCTCCTTCTTGGGTGGATATTTTGAAGATAGTTGTGCTCTTGTTCATATTGTGTCAGCTCCTGTATAGCCTGGTTCGCATCAGCCATTGGGGAAGATATTTTCTCCAGCTCCCGATACAGGCCCTCCGTACTCTCTGCTTGAAGCTGGGCGCACTTCTTCTTCGCTTTTTCCTTGCAACATCTGTATTCCACTACGAGGCGAGCTTTTTCGTCTCTATTATTAGAAGGGCGCTTTGACCATCACTTTCTTAGCTTCATCACTCCTCCACCCACTCTCCATCCTCAGCTCCGTTGATGGTGTGAGAGAGGTAATTTTTCATTACGAAAACAAAAGCCTTCCCTTTTTCTTTGCCCAGATTGTACCACTTCTCAGAGACCCTTGTTTATTGATTATCCATGGTGTCTTCATAAAAATTTCTGTTAGTAGGAGACGGTGTTGCTGAGCGATCGCTTCTTCCAGGATCACTTTGCAATCTTTTACCCGAGGCTTCATGAAACTGGCTACCAAATGGTAGTCAATCTGAATTTCATCTCCACCACTGCTCTAAGTGGGCCGACACCTGGCTTCGTTTGATGAACATGGTATTTAACACGATAAGACCGTATGATTTGCACATGCTTAGGATGTTTTCACCGGGAAGGTTCCTGTTCCTTGGCATGTTCTTAAGGAGATTGTGGAAATCTAGCCAAATTTAGAAAATCTGATCAATTTAAATACATCTCTTAATAATGTGAATACTTTCCCTTCAATGAAATAAATTGTACGGGTATCTTATTTCGCAGTTAATAAATATTGTTCTAAACTTTGTTTTTGTTATCTTCTTAAAACTAGCATTGAATTTACTGAAAACTTATATGAACAGAGTTCTAATGGTGAGCTGTATATTGCTAATCTATAAGACATAATAAAATTATCGATTCCGTGTCAGAGACAAATAACTAACTCGGATCAAAAATGACGCAACAGGAAACAACGTTTCTTCGTTTGTTTAGAAAATATAACGATATTCGTATTACTGAACGAGTTATATAGCAGAGCCACTTTTCAGTACATACAATTATGCCGACAGAAGAAATCGGAGTACTTCGAAAACGAAGCCAGGAACCTTGCAAACTATACAAACTTCTTGGACTTTTGGGAATCTGCAAGTGGTACCTCACTAAAAATGAATAATTAGCTCACAGTTGAAGTCCTGAGAATTAATTTTAAAAATCTGCTGAATCCGCTTAACAATAAAAATCCCATATTTAATTCATTTTGGAAACGAAACATTGGACAGTTCAATATCCAATCATGAAGTCAATGTAACAATAAACGATGTTGGTCTTATCTTAAAGGATGCTGATCTTACTTCCAAAACAGAGCCATTCCTTCAATTAATTCAATCTCTGATTTAGGTATTATCTGCGACGGGGAACTAAACTTTCGCTTACATATGTATTGATCATATCATCAATAGAGCTAACTCTACCCTCGGTTTCATCAATCGCTGGTCCAAAGTATTTTCCAATCCCTATGTCACTAAATCACTTTATGTCACCTTTGTCAGGCCCCTCCTCGAATACCTTAAGTCAAGTTTGGTCCCCCTACCAAGTTACCAATTCCCTCAGAATTGAAGCCGTGCATACCTTTCGCCCTACGTAGTGTCTTCTGGGCTGACAAATATAACTTGCCTCCATACGAGGACCAGCTAAAACTGATCAGCTTAGAAACTCTTGAAAAAGGCAGCTAGATTGCCGATATACTCTTCGCGCAGCAGTTGTTCGTCGGTACAATCGATTGCCCTGCTATATTTCGATCTACCTGAACACTAACCCTCGAAACCTTCGGTCTGTACCCCTCTTTCGTCTCTATCTCCACCGCACAATTATGGTCTCTTTGAACCCATGCCCAGAATGTTGCGCTTTGCGAATTATGCGCATAACACACTAGACCTCAACCTCTGTTTTTCCCTCACAAGGTACTTTTCTTCCTTATGATTTTTTCCTTTCTATAAAACTTCCCCTCATTTTCTCAGTTTTAGGTTTTAACGAGAACTATCCACGAAACTTGTTACTAGAAAAGAGATTGATATTTACATAGATAGTCAAGCTGCTATAAAGGTCATCTCATCCGCAGTTATAAAATCAAAGCTAATAAAACGCTCCGGCGAGGAACTTAAAATGCTCATCCATCGCGATCATATAACATTCTGGTGAATTCCAGGGAACGAGATGGCGGATGAACTGGCAAGAAAGGGTTCAGAAGAAGACCTGACAATGGTCCAAAGCTCAGTCTTTCCTCCCCTTAAACTTGTTAAATCAAGCATAGCACTTGACTTCAAACGATAAGCAGAAGAAAGATGAAGAGCGCTCCCATCATGAGAAGATGAAAACCAAGCTCATCCCCACTTAAAATAGACAAAACTTGGCCCTTCTCATAAGTATCATTACCAGCCACACCTATTAGCGGCCCACCGGAAGAGAATGCGGCTAAGTACAGATGAACTCTGCAGAGAATGCGGCAACACAGACATAGAGGAGGACACGGAACACTTCCTTTGCAAATGCCCTAGTCTCTGCAATACCAGGGAGACGGCCCTTGGAGAGTATTACTTCAACCATCTGGGCGACCTGTCTGAAAAGTCACCAAACGCCATCATGAAATTCATAACTTCTTCAGGTTTAGGCCGTTCCATTAATACAGAACTCTAGCCATTTTGGTTTTTCATTTCTTTTTAGTTCTTGAGCCAGGAAACTCCACGTCAGGGGAGCACAATAGATCCGTTTGAGATCCGAGTGCAGGCTGCACTCATTCGTTCCAGCTAACCCCTAGGGACGTCCTAGGCAAACGTGGCGCAAGACATTCGAGGATGACTCAAGTTCTTTGGGAATCAGTTGGAGGCAGCTCAAGCGCGTTGCAGAACTCCGACTTTGGCTTATGTTGGATTATAGTGTGCTGTGGAATCTGGAAATAAATTTGAGCAAATGAAAGGTCATGACTTTCAGAACGGGTGGAGTCAGGTGGGCAAGGTAGAAAAAGTGGGCACTTATTGGCGAACCTGTTGAAATCGTGAAGAAGAATAAGTATCTGGAAACTGTCATTTCCAATAACTGAAATATGGAACCGCATTTGGCTGATAATCTTTCGTAGTCGAAAAGGGCAATTGGTTCTATTCGAAGCAATGTCAAGGTCAATGCTGTTTAACGGAACACATGCTTTGGGTCATATATATTATGATACAGTAGAGAAGCTACAGAAGTTTTATTAACGCAAAACTTTCCGACTACCTCCTGACTGCACCTAGCTATATGCTAATGATAGAGATAGGACTTACCACACTAGAGACAATCAAACTGAGCATCACTTAAAAGATGAGAGAGGACCGATTGCCAAGAAAGGTCGCTAGGTACGCTATGAGCTCGCGAAGTCTGTGGTAGAAGGATGTATTTAATTTGGCTGAGCACTATGGATATAACTTGGAATTGAACTATAATTCGCAGAATAGTTCAAAAAGTAGGCTTTACGAATTCATGCCGCATGTAGGTATATGTATGATGTTCAAACATTTATCGAGGAAGCTGGTGCATCAAGGCATATACGGCATTGAGCTTAATGAAAACTCTCTGAACTGCTTCAAGGATTCGAACAAACTAGAATTCAACTCAATCAATTTCCGCGCAGGGGGGAGGTACTACCATTAAACTTCGATCCACATAGGGAAGATATTCCTGTTTTGTGTTCAATGTGTAGTCTTGCAAGAGGGGAAGACATTGTACACTTGTTGGGAAAGTGTCCAATTTTGCGTGATATTAAGAGGTTCTATTTTGGGAGTTACATTTTTTTAATTCAATAAGTTCATGGAATAATGAACGGGTCCAATCGGAAACTTCATGTTTCATATAATGAAACAGCTCTAGCATATCGGTATAGAATTATGGAGGAAGATTGTTAAATTAGCGAGGATTACATGTAGTTATAATGTATTAGTAAGATATGTTGATAGTCTTTGGCAGATGGTTCTAAGCCATGTCACTTAAGATGAATTTGGATTTTTTTCTTTATGTAGTGTAATCATATCTCTGAATTGTAAAATGTACGGAAGCGAATGTAAATTATATTGTAAAATATAGTACATACATCTGTCTATCTATTTATGTAATGTAAATAAACTGAATGAATAAAATCTATTAAAAACTAAAACTGAAAACTATTCTTTTCCGGTTAATTTTCCAACATCACCACTTGCTCTAATATGCTCTCCCTTCTATGGGCTGTAGCTGAAAGGGAACAGTATGTCATTGACAATGAAGTGATAATCTCATGCTTTGCACCAAATACGTGTGTATTGCAAGTTGAATTGCATAACTTCTAAACTTTCGTAGTAGTTCCTGTTCCGCTTTTTATTTGCAAACCAAAAAAAAAAAACTTATCACTCTCTACTGAACAGAAAAGTGCTTCACTTGAGAACTTCGACGCAACTGGTTCAGGGAAAGCCAAGCAAACGCTTTAGTAATGAGAATGAGAAGCTTACAGTATCGCCACTCACTGAAAATATGCCACCTGATAAAAGGAAAGGCAGGGCACTCGCAGAGGAAATGTTCCGTAATATAGTCGGCCCCTCTACAAGCGTCGCAGATTGTATTGCCTCTTAAGCGTAGCATGTTTAGATGACTTGTCAAGATGCCCATAAGCTATCTGTAACCTTTGCTGCTGAGAGACAGCAAGGATGCTGTTGACTTTTTGTACATAAGTCTGGGACTATCCGGTTGGTTAGCCTGCATTCTGGAGAGTCATGGCACTCGTATATATTTACATATACGCACATTTGTAAGAAACATAATCGTTAATGGAAGTCCTAATCGAGGACGCAGAAAAACGCAATATTGGTTCGGGTCATAAGAAGTCATTCTCGGAGCTTTGCCTAGCAATCTGATCTGAGATCTCTTTTCCCGTTATCCCAATGTAATCTAGGAACCAAGGAAGAATAAGAGAATTCAGAAAGGTTGCGTTCACGAAATATTTTGCAAGGAATTTAAGGGTTGGGCAAAGCCTTAAGAGCAGCTTCACTGTCACTGTAGACACAAATACTCCGGCCTTTACATGGCCTTTAGGATTGAATGTATTATATAAGTGTGCGCACATATTTACCTTAAGAGAAATAAAGTCTAATGTTGTCGTCTTTCACGAGGACACCAGCACCAGAACTTGGCGCTATCTATGAAAATGTGACCACATTTCGATTCTGGTGAAGCCTGACTTGCACTAAGAAAGTCGACTTTTAATTTACGCCACAGCCGAAGTTCTAGTGTCATTGCAACAGAGGACATGTTCACGAGACCGGAAAATGTACACCATTTGCATCACGGATAAAAACTCCCAAGCAGCACTTGGGAGTTAAAAGTACTGAAATCAGAGTAACCTATTGTATTGGTAGTCCACTACCTACAAAATTTGCATGCCATGTATATTTGGAGTTTTTACTGCACGCATGACTGATATAAGACCAAAGATTTATTTTATGTTCGCTATACCTGGCAAGTACTTTTTGATAGCATTTCAAGAGGCCACTAACTGATCAGCCAAAACAAATAAAACATTAACAATTGGTTTGGTTCGGTATTCATCATTGTTGTCCATAGGTTTATGGGTACAACAATATTGAATAAATTTAGTTTTGAGTACCAACCGTCTGACTATTTACCTTGAAATTCTAGGGAAGGTTAAACAATTGAGACTGTAATCAAAATTAATTTGTTTGAACTTTATCATATTGGTTGGGTATACGCTCCAACAAAATTCCCTAGTGGTTAGTTACTATCCATTTATACCAATTCAAACAACATACAATTAAATAGTGCACAGACCAATCGAAACCATCTACTAGCACTAGGGCAGGGGTGTATGGGCCAAGGACTAGATACTCAGAATCACTGGGAATATTCTCCAGTATATTTCAAGCAGGAGTTCACGGGATTCAAAGATTAGCCCCATTCAAACTATACAGGAAATATCGCGGGCAGGACATCGCAGTACTGTCAGACAGCCAAATCCCTTTTAAAGGACTGACTTCGCATTAGATCAGATGCAAACTGGTATGGGAATGCCTTACCAAGATCAATAGACTGGGAGAGGCAAATAAATTAACTCTTTACTGGGTACCAGAACATGCAGGAGTAGAGGGAAATAAAGCAGCTGATGAACTAGCAAGAAACGGGTCAGACACGCCGTTTCTTGGACCAGAACCCTTTCGTGCGATAAGACCCCATCAAATACGAAAGAATTAAAAAAATAAGAAGAAAACAAGTATGTCAAACATAGAGATGATATCCCCTAATTAACAAATGCAAAAGAACTTCCGGCGAAATACAACCAGGAAAGAAGCAGAACCTGCCCAAGAGTTAGCAAGAATCGACTTCGCATCTTGACGGGCCTGTTAACGGGTCACTGCAGACTTAAGGACCACCTTAATGGGGAGAAGAAGGAAGGGTAAAGAATGACATCCGAAGCAATTGAAGGTATAAGCGAATCCAAAAGTGACTTCTTGTCTAAAATATTACTGACTAACAACATCGACGCAGGCGTCGTCCAAGAAACGCAAACTACACCTTACTTACTTAGGTGGCGCTACAGTTCGGGGTGAACCTGGGCCTCAACCAACAAGCCTCTCCATTTAGCTCGGTCTTTAGCTAATTGCCCCCAGTTGCGCACTCCAAGTTGGTCGAGGTCCCCTTGAACTTGTGCGCGCCACCTACGGCGATAATTCTCTCTACTGCGTCGTCCCTCGGGGTTAGATTCGAAGACTCTGCGGGCCGGAGCGTTGGTGTCCATTCGCTCTACATGTCCTAGCCATCTCAGACGTCCAATACGCAGTTTTTTGACTAGGTCGATGTCGCTGTACAGCTCGTATAGTTCGTGATTGAATCTTCTCCTCCAAAACCCGTCAACGCAAACGGGACCGAAAATCTTACGAAGAATTTTTCTCTCGAAGCGACCAAGGATATCTTCATCCTCTTTTAATAAAGTCCATGTTTCAGCGCCGTAAAGCAGGACTGGGATGATCAAAGTCTTATATAGAGTCTCCTTAGTTGTTCGAGAGAGGGCTTTACTGTTGAATTGCCTTATAAGCCCAAAAAAACAGCGATTGGCAAGAGTTATTCTTCGATTGATTTCTGCGCTGATCTTGTTTGTAGAATTTATAGCAGAGCCAAGGTAGACAAAGTCCCTTACTAGCTCGAAGTTGTAGCTGCCCACTGTGACGTTTTGTCCAATTCGTCGATGTTGGTTTTCCCTTCTAGTTGACAGCATATACTTGGTTTTGCCCTCGTTTATCGCCAAACCCATTTTGGCCGCTTCCACCTCAATGCTTGCAAAAGCACCGGTGACAGCCCGCTGAGATCTTCCGATAATGTCTATATCGTATGCAAGCAGTTGTACAGACTTGTAATAGATTGTGCCTCCGGTGTTGGCTTGTGAGTTCCGCACAATCCGTTCAAGTACAATATTGAAGAAGTCACATGACAGCGCGTCACCTTGTCTAAAGCCTTTTTTGACATCAAAGGTCTCGGTGAGGTCATTACCGACCTTGATGGAGCAGCGAGTGTTCTCCATCGTCAGCCTGCACAGGCGGACAAGTTTGGCAGGGATGTCAAAACTAGACATGGCTCTACAAGCTCTTCTCTATAGATGCTGTCATAGGCGGCCTTGAAATCGATAAAGAGGTGGTGAGTATCGATTTGGAATTCTTGGGTTTTCTCCAGGATCTGCCGAAGTGTGAAGATTTGATCGATGGTGGACTTTCCTGGCCTGAAACCGCACTGATAGGGTCCAATCAGGCTGTTGATAAAAGGTTTCAGGCGTTCACACAATATCGCAGAAAAGATCTTGTATGCGATGTTGAGGAGACTGATGCCTCTATAATTGGCGCAGTTGAGGGGGTCTCCTTTCTTGTGGATCGGGCAAACGATGCTGAGATTCCATTCATCAGGCATACACTCCTCTGACCAAATATTAGAAATGAGTTGGTGTATGCACTCTACCAATTCATCCCCAGCTGCCTTGAAAAGTTCGGCCGGTAAACCGTCAGGTCCAGCAGCCTTGTTCGATTTTAGCTTTTATATTGCTATCCTCACTTCGTTTTGGTCAGGTGGACGGAAATTTTGACTATCATCGTCCATGTTGAATGGTTCATTCTGCCTGACAGCGGGATGTTGGTCTTCGTCGCCGTTATACAGTCTGCAGAAGTAGTTTTTCCAGATTCTCAGCACCGACTGTGATTCTACTATGAGGTTTCCATTCTCATCTCTACAGGTTTCTGTACGGGTATTACTTCTCTGACACGTTCTTTTTACCTTTTGGTAAAACTTCCGTACATTGTTCCTGGAGTATAGACTCTCGATATTCTCAAACGCTCGCTTCTCATGCTCTTTCTTCTTCTTTTGGATAAGCCGATGTTCTTCCCGTCTCTTTTGCTCGTAGAGCTCACGAGCAGCTCTCGTCTTCCGCTGCAGCGCCGCTTTGTATGCCTCTTGTTTTGCTGCATGTACTCGCCGGCATTCTTCGTCAAACCAGGGGTTTCGCGGTGGTGGGCGAGCGAGACCCAGCACATCAGTCGCGGCGTTTCTGATGGCATATTGGCAGCATTGCCACTGGTCTTCGGTACTTAATGCTGGCGGCAAAGGGGTGATTGAGAGATTTCGGGATACGCGTTCAGCGAAGAGTCTGGCGGTCTCTTGCGATTGTAGCTTTTCGACGTTAAATTTTCTCACAGTAATTATTCTTTGTTGCTCAGATTCGGATATCCGCATTCGTACCTTAGCTACAACAAGGTAATGGTCCGAGTCTATGTTGGCCGCTCGGAAGGTCCGGACATACAGAATACTGAAGGCATGCCTGCGTCGATCGCAATATGATCAATTTGGTTGATCGTTACATGATCATTACACCACCATGTCTGCTTATGAATATCGAGATGAGGAAACCATGTGCTTGCTATGGTGACATTTCGCTCCACAGCGAAATCAATTAGCCTTAGTCCGTTATCAGACGTGGTGTCGTGTAGGCTATGCTTGCCGACTGCCCTACCAAAGACGTCCTGCTTTCCTATTTTGGCGTTAAAATCGCCCAATACGATCTTAACGTCGTATTTAGGACATTGCTCGTATGTTTTGTCGAGGAGCTCGTAGAAACACTCTTTGGAGGCAAGGTCCTTTTCTTCTGTGGGGGCATGAACACATATAAGGCTTATGTTAGCGAATTTAGCCTTGATCCGGATAGTCATAATACGCTCGCTCACGTGTCGAAAGCTTAAGACTTCTTGCCTAAGTCTGCCGCGTATGACAAATCCGCATCCGAATAAGCGTTGCCTGTTGCCTCTGTAGCAATCACCGTAGTAGATGTCACAGTTTTTCATCCTCTTTTTGCCTGGCCCATCCCATCGCACTTCCTGGATGGCGGTAATATCTGCTTTATAGCAGTCTAGGGCCTCTGCTAGTTGTTCGGCTGCACGTGGTCTGTAAAGGGACAGAACATTCCACGTACAGATCCGAAGGTCGTTGTCCTTATTTCGTTTGCTGAGGTCGTCATTAGTTGGGTCATCCTTATCCGAGGCTTTTGGTTGTTTCGGAACCATGCGTTTTTTACGTGGTAGGGAAGTTACCCCGACGGCACAACCCCCAACCTGGAGGGCCAGTTCCTTAATTATTCCCCTAGGACGAGGGGCCGGGTACACCGGTGCCAGTAGTCCACTACGGGAGTATGAGCGCTGCCGTTGGCCCATTAAGGGCTCCTCCGCCACCGTCTCTATTCCAATGTCCTGACCAACATTGGAAATTCCTTACCGACCTGTGATCCGAATACGTCGAAGCAGCTCGCGCAAGGTATTCACTAAGTTCAACCTAACTGGAACTATAGACGCCACCGTTGACTCCGTCTAGGGAATTCGTCCGCTGCCGCCTGGAACAGGAAGAAGTGCTCTAGTGAGAAAAGCACTCTTCCCCCCCCTCTCTCATCTGCTGCCACCAAGAATCCGCCAAACGGGGTTGGTTACCCATTTCTTGGATTAAGGTACTAGGCACCCGGCTGTCACCGCGTGGAGGTTGAGAGTAGGAGTTGGTAGGCCTCAGCTGAGTGAAAACGCTTGTGTTTTCATATCATCGCATGCACTACCGTTTGACTAGCCAACTACACCGCAAACTACACCGGACGCTGCTCAAAAGGCTAGAGGCTCTGTTGCCGGCTACTCATGCACCGGATCCACCTTCCACCAATCATTTAGAATAGCAACATATGTCAAAAATGGTATAGAGGACGTAAAATTGATAAGCCTAGAGTCTAACAACAACATTTTTACAATAACTATCCAAATTGGAGGCATTTACATTATAAACACATACAAACCCCCAGGAACACTATGGCCGGCTAATGTTCTCAAAGTCTGGGATCAACCCGCAGCTTTTATTGGCTTCAATAGCCACCATAACAAGTGGAGATAGGAAAGTAATGCTGACAATGGTGACATGCTAATGGAGCCTACTACGCAAATCCAGAGGGAGCAGTAGCTCGAACACCACAAGCTTTTGCATGGACCCGCACAAAGTGGCCAATCGCATCGTAGATGTTTCTCGTACCCTCGCGGACAAGGAACACACCGTGCGTCGCCATAAAACGAGACCTGAGAAACCTCAAGACCAATACCGAGCTGACGTCGTCGTTTTCGGGCAGTTGTACAATGCTTTTTCCGCAATAAAAACAGGAAAGGCAGCGGGCTTCGATGGCATTTATCCAGAATTTCTTGTACATAGCGGGAAGAATACAAGGCGATGGCTAGCGAAATTCTGCAACAACATACTTGATTCAGGCATAATCCCATTGGCGTTTAGGCGAACGAAAATCATAGCCATTCCCAAGCCCTGTAAGCCTAGCGATGCACCTGAAAGTTATCGTCCTATAGCGCTCTTGAGCACGTGTTATAAAATACTCGAACGCGTTATCTATAATCGAATAAACCCTACGATCAACGAGCTCATACCTGTCGAACAAGCCGGATTTGGTGAGGGTAGAGGGGTGAGGCAGGTACTATCATTGACGATACACAACGAAGCAGGATTTTAGGATAGGCTTAAAACATCCGTTGCGTACGACACCTTCTAGAAGGATGGGCTTATCTTTAAGCTACTGAAAGCAATCCCCTGCTTGAGGATTTCGTGCCTTATCAATAACCTACTTTCATGCCGCCTATTTCAAGTCTTCATCACTGAGGACAAAAGAAAAATAAGAAAGCTCATCAAGGAAAATTGGATATGCAGATGATCTGGCAATCGCCACTCAGGATAAAGACATAGCGAACACAGAAAGAACTCTAACTCTAGACCTTGAGCAACTCAATATATATTTTAGACAATGGAGACTTTGCTCAAGCATATCTAAAACAGAAGTTTGCTGCTTCTAACTTACCAGCAAACTAGCAGATTATAGACTGAGCGTCCAGTTTAAGAACACCATACTTAACCACAACCGAAACCCGAAGTGTCTAGGCGTAACTCTAGACAGATTCCTCATATATAAACAACACATAACAGTTGAGTTGTTGGAGAACTCAAAACTCGCAACAACATCATCCAAAAACTCACTGGATCGACATGAGGGTCAGGTGCATCTATGTTTCGTACTGCCGCACTTGCTCTCGTGACTCCACAGCGAAATTCTGTGCCCTAGTCTGCCTGAATAGTGCATACGTATGCAAGGTGGACACTCAACTTAACAACACCATGAGACTTATATCCAGCACGCCGGACGCCACGCCAACACGATGGCTCTCTGTACTGTGCAGCATTGCCCCGCCTTATCTGCGCCGTTTAACCACGCTATTAAGGGGACCCACAAAGTGTTGGCGAACACTGAACTGCCCATCCACCATGATATTACTGTGCTCTTGTTACGGAAGCAGAGACTAAAGTCGCGGCACCCAACTACCAAGCCTGCTGAAGAGCTTGTGCGTGATGCTTCCGATCTGAACTCTATCTAGTCAGCAGATTGGACAGCATCAATGCAAACTGATAACATCACTATCTCGAGCCCATTATGCCGACCCTTCGGGTTTGAATTACCGCGCAACGTCTGGTCGACGCTCAACAGTATCCGCACCAACCGCGAAAGATGCGCAGACTCGCTGTTCCGCTGGGGAATTGCTGAATCTCCCGCCTGCGATTGTGGAGCCCAACGATAGACTATCCATCACATGATTGCAGAACAAGCGTAACAAGCGATCCTACCGAGGCGACATCCAAGACTTTGCAGATAGTAGTAACAACTCAGCCATGATAGACTGGCTACAAAACTTAGATGTTGTTATTTAGTTATACTTATCTTGTATTTGTATTCAATACTGTGATCACTAAATGTTAGTTATTTAGAATAATTATATTTGTTGCTTAACTTGTAAGTGTAAGTATCGTTATATGTTATACCATATGTTAATCCATCCGCTAAATAAATAAATAAAAACCGACGAAGCACTGCGACCTAAAAAGAACTCTTGTACTAATAAGGAGCAACTTCTTATGAAATGTGAAGCACTGATCAACAGAAGAAGAAACCACCTATATGCATATCTTCTACCAGAGATGGTTCTACCTTCGCTGGATCAACTTAAGATACACCGTTTCATAAAAGCAGCTGGACTGGAGGAAGTGCGCTAGACTTATATGTCATCGACTAGAGCCAAAGAGGCACAGTGGATCTGCCAAAGGTCGCAGTGCGCTTGCACCTCATTAACACCTATATATCTATCTATCTTTCTACTATCCATTTGAATTTTATTGTACAAATCCGTTGCAACTTAACTATTATATAAAGCTTTTGTTATTGGACTTAGGTTCAATTTTACAAGTTATTTTATGAATGCCAAATATTGAGAAATTGAGCAAAATGTGACAGTGGAGAGGCCGTCGTTAAGTTTTTTTATAAGCTTGGGAAAGGCAAACCTACAGCTCTGAGCTAGCGCCCCGAGATACGTGCAGATGTCAGTTGATTCTGCGTTTAAAGTTTTCCAAATTATATTGTAGTTTTCGGGAAATATCTCCCCTAAGAGTGAGTTCCAAAGATTTCTTGTCCTGTAACAAAATAAATTTTGATAGAATGATGTTCTTGCGGTTGCCAGGGAAACATGAAAGTTGTATGAGTTAAAGGCCTGCCTGGTCAAACGTTAAAAGGTAGATTTTATAGGTATGATTCTGTTGAAATTTTTCGAACATCTGTCATGGTAGTATCTGTAGATCGGGTATAAATATGCCACCTACCTCCGATGAGCCAACGATTGAATTCATATGATGGACGTAAGTCCATAAATTGTACTTGCCTCTGGATGCTGTCAAGTAGATTAAGATAGTGTTTTGGGGCCGAGCTCCAGATATGAGTGCAGTATTAATCACTGGTTTTACTTGTGCTTTGTATATTATAAAAGAAGAAGTTGCGGCAACAAGCTAACTTAACTTCATGGAAGCTGATTTTGCCATGTTGGGTATGCCATATTACTCCAGCATGGTCTCCTTGGGATCGATTATTTGGTTATCCATTTAAACCTTGGGAACAGTAGATGCATTGTTTCTAGAAAAGGTGCTGGATTATGTTTTTCTCGAGTTCAACTCCACAAGGTTTGCTTTTCCCCACTGCAAGATTTTCTGCAGACTTTCATTAATTGTGAGGATTTCTTCGTATCTTTGACTATGTGCCACTCACGAGCATGTTGTTTGTGCAGCATGCTTCTAGAGTGCTGTCATCGGCGAAATTTAAAATCCAATTGTTTGTTGATCCTAGATATCAATATGGAGTAAAAATAATGTTGGAGAAAGAATGAATGCTTGAGATACAGCAGCATTAATAGCAAACATGTCGTAAGACACACCGCCGACAACAACTTGTCGTGAAGAAAATGTTCCACCCATCCGCAGAGTTGTTATGGTAGTCTATGGGAAACCTTTTTGCTTAGTAAAGCACTAGGGCGATATAGCTCTGCGACGCTGGCCTGGGTCATTGGTCACGCGGGTATTGAGAGTAATGGAAGAGCTGATACTTTTGCCTGTAGCAGAATTTATTGTCCCACAACATTCTTCCTGCTGCTCATCTTTTAACAAACATACAATGACTGCCTTGCTATGGCTCCAGCACTGCGTATATTGTTATGGATTGACCTCGTACCGACATTTGAAGAGACTGATCAATAGAGAGTTTGGTTAAATATCTACTTGGACTGAACAGACGTGACTTAAGAACCCTAGTGGACCACATTACTGGCTTTAGTCCCTTAAAACCATTTGTATAGTGTTGTCTTGAAACGGACGTAAAGGCCTTACATTTTATCTGTAAATGTCCTCGGTCGAATCGGGATGGCTACCTTATGCAAAACCTTGTTCAGGGAAGAAGAGTTAACTTAGCTTACCCTCTCTAGTTTCTTTCGATTTGCGAAGGCTATGGGCAGGTTTGAAGCTCTTGGCTCACTTCACTTGGAAGCAGCGAACAGGCGGTTATGTTGAAGAACAGTCAGTTTATCTTCAGAGCTCCCCGTCGTATAACGATATAGTAAAATAGATGTGCAAATTTCGAACAAGCTTTTTTGGTTCAATTGAGATATTAAAACCATAGCGTCTGCTTACCTTAGATTGGTGATTCCAGTTTCATCGTTGCCTTTTGCTTTCTTAAAAATCCATGTTGAAAAGTGGTGATGATAATATACTGGATTGTGGGCGCCGTGGCGTAAGTGTCGGACCACTGCGCGTGAGGTTCCAAGTTCGAATCCCAGAAAACACCAAAAAGTTTTTTTCACGGTACCACCTTTCGCGAACGTGTGACAAACATCCGAGAGTATTGTTGTCTCGAAAAAGTTTCTCAAAACAAATTGACCTAAACTGCAAGTCCCTTCCATTCGTGTGAGAAATATAACGCACACAACATGAGTGGTTGCGAGAAACTAGACCCTGCCACTTAAAGAGCTGCTGCGCCAAATATTTAGTTATTTATTTATTGTCGCACTCCCTTAGAATTATATATCTGATTCTATACCACCTAATTTAATGCCGGCATTGTGGCTCCCATGTAAGTATTTAAAACTGAGTCCCATTTTTCTTAGCATTTGTAGCATTTTGCGATGAAGGACTTTATCAAATGCCTTCTCATAGTCAAATGTTTACATATATGTATCTCCTGTTTCATTTCATATGACTCATCAGACATCGTCTGCAATCATCATATTTTGTTACATTATTCTTCTAAATTTTGATCTAGGACGATTATTTATATTAGGCGTTTTTCTTTTTTAGTTCAGAGCAGAGAACTGTCAAAAAAAAATTCGTGTTTCTTTTTTAGCTCAGACACATCAGAGCTCTAAATTCGTTTTTCTTTTTTCGTTCAGAGCATGCTCTGAGCGCACTCTATGAGCTCTGCATTAATTGACCGAGCGTTCAGAGCAAAATCCTGAGCACAGTCGTTTTTCGGGTTTGACAGGAGGACGAAGGAAAAAAATTTGCAAAACAATTGAAATGGCGGACGAAATTTGTTGTTCTGGTGCAGAAAGTAAATATAACATAAAAAATAACTATCAATAGATATTCTATTCATATTTTGACAGCTCAAGCTCTAATTACTAATCAAATGACTCAGAGTGCTTAATTGTGTTTCATAAACAAATCTGAACGGTCTGAGCACGCTCGGTTCAGAGCACGTTCAGAGCGCGCTTGATGTGCTCGTGCTCTGTTCAGAGCTCAGCTCTGAACGAAAAAAGAAAAACGCCTATTATAGACAGGTTACAATATTTACATTAATTTTGAACACAGCTTGCACAGAGATATTATAGTTGATTGTTACCTTACTACTTTTTGTATTAAGAAGTAAGTTTAAAGAAAACAGAATTGAAATCTTCTAATAGACTTTTTCAAAAATACCATACTTTCCATACTAGAATTCATGAAAAGATCTGTTCGTAAGATATGTAGAGATTGACCTTCTTTTCAAATGATGCATACAAACCATGAGGCCACATTGAGTTTTTTGAAGCTTTCTATCTGAAAAACTAAATTCGATTTAATTTCCAAACAATTTACGAAATTATGTTTAAGTATCTAGATTTATTTGACAACAATAGTTAATTACTTAGGTGGCGCTACAGTTTGGGATGAACTTGGACCTCAACCAACAAGCCTCTCCATTTAGCTCGGTCTTTAGCTAATTGCCTCCAGTTGCGCACTCCAAGTTGGTCGAGGTCTCCTTGAACTTGTGCGCGCCACCTGCGGTGAGGAGCTCCTCTACTGCTTCGTCCCTCCGGGTTAGATTCGAGGACTCTGCGGCCCGGAGCATTGGTGTCCATTCGCTTTACATGTCCTAGCCATCTCAGACGTCCAATGCGAAGTTTTTTGACTATGTCGCTGTACAGCTGGCATAGTTCGTGATTGAATATATATATAAAACAAAAATAATAAAAAAGCACGTGTCAAACAACACACACCATCGCAATATGGTAATATTGCAAAACTGTATCATTATGGTAATACTTGCTAAAAGGAGGCGTGGATATCTTGTGTGTCGAAGAAACGCAATGGAAAAACACCGGAAATCTAGCTGGTTTTTTGGACGCTAGGGCAAAAGATTACAAGATGTTCTACTACGGAACGGAATCGGTATCATCCTTGCGGCAGAGCTACTTGGTAACGTCTTGAGCATTTCGAAGTCCAGCGACCGTTTGATGTCTCTCAAACTAGTAATACAAGGTGAGGTGTGGAATATTTTCAGTGCATATGCCCCCCAACTTGGGCGCAATCAGAGGGATAAAGATGTATTTTGGCTAGATTTCCACAATCTCCCTAAGAACATCCCAAAAAAAGAGTTTCTGTTTGTTGGAGGAGATTTGAATGGACATGTCGGGAAGTCAAACGAAGACTATGAAGGACTGGGACACAGCACCAGAAACCTTCCTGGTGAAGATATCCTAAGCATGCGCAAATCACACGGTCTTATCGAATTAAATACCATGTTCATCAAACGAAGTCGACACCTGATCACTTAGCGCAGTGGTGGAGATGAAACCCAGATTGACTACCATTTGGTAGCCAGTTTCATGAAGCCTTGGGTAAAAGATTGCAAAGTGGTCCTGGGAGAGTGATAAATGAGAAGAAAGCGGCTTTCAAAGCTTGATCAAAGTGCCCCTCTAATAATAGACACGAAAAAGCTCGCCTCGAAGTGGAATACAGATGTTGCAAGAAAAAAGCGGAGAAGAAGTGCGCCCAGCTTCAAGCAGAGGGTACGGAGGACCTGTATCGGAAGCTGGAGAAAATATCTTCCCCGGTTGCTGATGCAAACCAGGCTATCCAGGAGCTGCGAAGACACAATATGAACAAGAGCACAACCGTGTTCAAAATAGCCGCCCAAAGACGGATGAATGCTCAGGAGATTCGTTCGCCAAAGTTAATTAATAATGCTCATGGCCAGCTTCTGTGGATGAGGACAAAATTCTGCAGAGGTGGCGGCAGTATTGTGAAGAACTTTTGAAAGAAAAGTTTCACCGGGTACACTTTCCAGGAGCCACACCTAACTGTGAAGAAATACCCGACATTACTGTCAAAGAAGTTAGTGAGATGGTCAAATACTCCAAAAAACGAAAGGCGGTTGGGCCAGACGAGATGCCCTCTGAGTTCTGTAAAAAGATGGGCGACATCGGGTTCAGATGGCTCAGAATTCTCATCTCCAAATTTGTGCGATTTGATCCAATGCCGAATCAATAGAGGGAAAGTTACCTTCTCCCTGTATACAAAGGGAAGTGTGATAACTACCGTTCGATCAAGCTGATGTCGCACACCATGAAGATCGTTGAGCGGGTAGTATTAGGAGGCCGACTGCGAAAAATAATACGGCTATCTGATGATCAGTGCGGGCTTGTCGCGGGTAAATCAATCATCGCGTAAGCGTAGGGTGGATGAATTGGCGAGAAAACTCCGCTATCTTCTGTGACCGAAAAATGCCACCTAAGTTGAAAGGAAGGCTGCACACCGTAGTTGCGCGTTCAGCGCTCACATACGGTTCACAATGTTGGACGATGTACAAAAAGTATGAGAGTAAATTAACGGCGGCTAAGATAAAGATGCTTCGCATGACAGCAGGAGTGACAAAGCTTGATCGAATAAGAAGTTCGAAGAACGAGTTTACGAGAGAACGGGTCAGGAACCAATAGGCACAACTATCCAACGGCGGAAGTGGCAGTGGATTGGTCACACGTTCCGAAAGGGTGACAGCTCCATAGCGAACCATGCTATGCAATGGAACCCTCTAACTCAGAATGGCAGAAGACCTGGCGGTCCGAGGAGAACATGGCGCAGAACAGTCGAGAAGGAGGCACGGCAGTTAGGGAAAAGTTGGGGAGAACTAAGACACATTGCCAGAAACCGTACACGATGGCCCGTAGGCGTAGTAGAGGCCCTAGGACCCACAAGGGGATACAGGACAGTTAATTTATCGATTCCTCGGTTTTTTAAAAAAAATATCTGTGTTTTCATTTACTTTTGTTTCAAAAAATTAAAAAATAATGTTTCAGTAGAAAGATATGATAACATAAAATTTGTAGTAGGAAAGCTGATGTAAATTGTGATATTAAAAAAAAATATTTATCTATCTATCAAATGCAAACAATTTCAATTTACCTTGATACTAAAAATTTATTCCACTTTATATCAGATTCACTTTTCCATATCCATTAAAATTCTTTTTAACTAAAACTTTTTTTTTTTTCTCATTACAGGTAAACCAAACCATCCATTCATATTAATACTTCAAGCAAATTGCTAAGAATTAAAAAATTCCATTCTGCATTCAGCAATTTGTTTCGTACTACTTTTTTGCCAGACTAAGAGTGCGATTAGAGTTAAACGCGTCGACTGCGCGCGTGCACATATTCCGGCCATCCATGATTATACTCGCCGATAACAAACGCGTCGCGCCGCCAGTCTTGCAGTTAAGTGTCACTTGATTTGCGAGGTCTACTTGTCAGTTACAAATTAAAATGCATCAAATCATAAGAATCAATCAGTCGGTTTTCAGTCTCGTTGAATATGTATGATGCGATCGCACTTATGTGGACGCAATACAAATTACACTGTCGGACGATGATATCTCAGACTACATCTGCATAGGTGAGTTGCTCTCCAAATATGTCTGAAGATATATTGAATCCTCCAGAATCGATATCAATAAAATTCAAATCGATCAACAGCCAATACCGAGAAATAGATACAAGCTGTAGAGAAGGATGCGGGGGTGAAATGATATGAAAATCATTTCGCAAGTAGGTATGCCAAATGGCTTAAATAATTTCCAAGTGCTCCTTGACGTCGTAGTCAAAGTCTTGTCACATTTAGCAATGAGAATTTCCATAAAACAAGAGCATAATACTGTCACAGATACAGTATCTCTGATGGCTTTTGGACCTCCTCCATTTGCTGCTGTTGCTGCCTGTGGACAATAGCAATTTGATCTTTTTTTTCCTCATTGAATTGAAGACCCATTTAGAGTGATTCATCTCCGACATCTAATTTTTTTTCTGCTTCGTTGTCTAGAAAAGCGGCAGCTATCTACAACAATGAGTAGTAGAAGTTAGATTAGGAGCTCGATCGAGCGCGCGCCAGCTTACTTCACTTAACTTGAAGTGGAGGCGCACGTTGCGCGCATTGATTCCTAAAAGATACTCAGTATCAATCTTTATTCCATTGTGGGTAGCACTTTGCTGCCACACAAACAACAGCAAAAAAGATACAGATGCAAATGTTTTGCAGCAATAGAACTTATGCAACAATAATAACAATAGTGCTTCCATCAGCATAGAGAGGAAGGGCAGCGAGAAGAGGGAAAAGTATCTACAGAATCAAAAATTACAATAATTGCAGTAATAATCATTGGGGGGTTTTATTTTTATGCATAAATATTTATGAACTCATGAAATAGGTATTTGTTCTGTTATTTGTGAGGAACGCGCAATCCAATAATTGTCCACAATCGAACTTCACGCAAGGCCTACAACGATCACTGCTATGGACCAAGAACAACAACAACAGCGAAAAGGTATCGTTTATTGAAAATGTTGCGTGGATGTTGCAATAATTATGCAGCAACATCTGCGCGTTGGCTCCTAGGGAGTTCTGTCTGTTTGAAATTAGATCGAATGTAGGTTCCGCGGTTTGGAAACTACGGCTCTCTAAAGAGCGTCTAATACTCGGTGATGGTAAATTGATTTGGTGTAGTAGTGGAGAGTACAATTGTTAGTACTGCTACTGCTGAGTCACCGGCGAAGTGAATTTGAAATTGATTGCTTTGCTCGCAATGTGGTTCGATTCAATGGCGATGATGATGTTGATAATTGCATCGGCGCGTCAGATGGAGGACGCATAGATTTTGCAATTGTTGAATTGAATTGGTGCCGTGAGACTGGAGTTGTTATGTATTGCAGCAGGCATGAGGGAGAGGAAGTGTTCATGTACTCTTATGTTGTGGGTTGCATCTCTTTTTTTGGTTCGATAAGTGGACTAATTTCTATGTTAAGTGATCTATGAAGTGGGATTAAAGTGGAAAATTGTGGCATTAGTGGAACGGATGAAGAGGTACTTATTGTGTAGTGTGGTGGCGTAGTGCTGTATGTGCTATTTATGTCAACTTTTAAGTAAAATATTTATAATAGGTTCGGGAAGTTTCGCGGTTAGAATCAAAGCTATAGTACGGTTTAACAAATTGGGAAGGAGTAATACCATTGAACCACTGCTAATAGCTCAAAAGCATATGGTCAGAATTATTTCTAAGAAGTAGATAATAGCAAGTAGTCGGTCACTTTTGTACAGTCCTCGAATTTTATCTATAAAGCATCTATATGCTTATAAAATTCTATGCAATTCTTAGGAATTCAACAACTAGTAAAGATACCGCTACATTATTTAATCAATTACCATACGCAGTTAAATTAATTGAAATAGATTGAAACTGGTTTGATCAATGAGAAAATGCTCGTTCACTATTGAACTGACTGAGTAGAACGATTAGTCAGGTGTAAAAGCATATTTTAGGGGTGATGATTTTCATACGCTTCAAAAGCTGTAGAGGCTAGCTCTTTTCCATAATTTTTAAGGACTCCAGCCATTGCTTAGTATTGCGTCCAGGGAATTTCAAAAATGCTGGGTAGATGTTATCGAAGCTCGGTGCTTCACAACAGCAGACGGGGCAACAACCACTGATGAAAACGAGAATAGTCTACTTACTTAGGTGACGCTACAGTCCGGGGTGAACCTGGGCTTCAACTAATAAATCTCTCCAGCCAGCCTGGTTACGAGCAAGCTGTCTCCAGTTGGGCACGCAAAGTTGGTTAGGGTCCCCGTCCACTTGCTTGCGGCGCCTAACCCGAGGTCGTCCTCTACTGCGCTGTCCATCCAGCGGGGATTCAAAGATTTTCCGTTCTGGAACCTTGGGCTCCATCCGCTCATCATGACCCAGCAATCTTGGTCGCTGTATGTGAACCCTTCTGGCTAAGTCGACTTCATTGTAGAGACCGTATGATTCGCTATCTATGCAGACAGGACCAAAGATCACTCGAAGAAACTTTCTCTGAAAGTAACCATCTATTTTTATATAGTTCATGCCTCTGCGCCATACAGCAGGCCTGGGATGATTAGTGTCTTGTACAGAATTACCTCAGTAGTTCGAGATGGGGTTTTGCTACTCAATTACTTTCTTAGGCCATAAAAAGAGCAATTGGCAAGATTAATTCTTCGTTTGATCTCTCTGCTGGCTCCATTTGCGGAGTTCACCATAGAGGGTAGGTAGACAAAATCCTTTTCTACCTCAAAATTATATCTGTCTATTGTGGCGTTCTGTCCAAGACGCCGATATTGTGTTTCCTTTTTTTTTAGACAGCATATATTTTGTTTTGCTTTCATTGACCACTAAACTCATCTATGCTGTCTCTGTCTCAGTAGTCGCAAACACTCCACTGACAGCCCGATGAGTCATTGACGTAAGCGAGTAATTGTACAGACTTATAAAAGTTTGTAGCTCCGGTGTTGGCTTGTGAGTCTATTTTAGAATAATCGAATTATGCCAAGTATGGTACACTTGATTGAACACTTGATTCACTTTTCAAAAATGCAACGCGGGTACTTATGAAAGATCCTTCTTTTCTAATTACACTAAAATGTTGTTCATAACAACTGCTGCTAAGATCTGTTTGCGGACTTAAAACTTACAGATTGTAGCCAGTTTGTTATAAAAGTAACATATAAATTAGGGTGTCACCAGTAAATTCGGCTAGATAATTGCGTTTTATGAGCGGCAATAGAGACGTTATAGAAATGACGTTATTTGCACCAAAAGACGGGTTTAAGATGAAGATGAGCTTACTACAATGCGAACAATCTTGCCGAATACAGAAAGGTATACATACTCGTATATTGGAATTTCATAGGTCAAAGTTAAAATTATATGGCGAGTAATATAAAAGTACAAGTAGTCCTTTAACAAACCTGAATTGCCAATATCAACAGTTAAAAACAGTGAAGCATAGGATGGGTTAAGGAGAAACTTTGTAAAAAAAAAATATTTTGCAGTCAGATTTGTTTATATTTGCTGCTTTCTTTTGAAAGTGTTTTGTTAAAGACAGTTAAGTTTGGCTTTGAGCTAGAATCCGTCAATCATTTAAGCCTCATGTTTCTACTGGAAGCACACGCTAAACTGCAACTTAACCCCTTCCTCATAAGCCACATGTACATCATGAGAATGTTCTTTAATAGAACCTAACACGCACTCACCTAATTGAATTATGCACCACAATTACTCCCTCGCGACTATAACCCATCAAAACACGTTACCAGAAAACACTGCATGTAAATTTCGTTTAGTCCTTCCTCTGACCTCCCCCATCCATTAAAGTAAAAAACAAAAAACATTATCACCCGCAACCATCATTATACATTGTGATCCTTTTTTTGTTCACTTTATCGATCCGAGCATAAAGCAGAAAAACATCAAAATTCCACGTAAAAAACTGATGGTCATCACGAAGGTCCTGAAGGAACTTCATAAAAAACATTTTATGGATGTCATCATGTCAGTTTTTTTTTTTTTTTTTGTGTTCTATATGTAAGGGTCCTTGTCGCGGGAGGGTTACTGTTCGCGTGTTCGAGTTCGATTTTCAATAGCAAACACCATTAGTTTGAATACAAGCGTTATCCTGCGCGATGACCACGTCAGTCTCGGAGCAGATGATAATGATGAGTCAAGAGTCAAAATATCAAGGGGACCGACACGGCGGATAGTGATTTCGAGAATGAATCAAGAAATGCAACTCACCAACTGGATCCTCATTAGAGCAGTGATGGTCACCACTGTGCAATACATATCAGACCAGATGCTTTGAGGATAGAAATGACTATAAAAAAACGGAACTGGTGCTAGAGGCACTAGTAAAGGTGTAAAAAAGGTGAAAATTAAATAATGTCCGTGGCAGGCGATTTATGACATGATTATATGCTTCGATGGGTTTTTCGTGTGTTTTTTGTGTGACTCGTGGCGGCTCAGAGTCCATCGTGGCATATGGCAAGATGAGATAATCTACTCTATTATGTGCGATGTGTGGCATACACCCCTCTGGGACGTGTTAAATGCGGTAGGAGGTACCCATTATCTTGATGATTAAGAATGATGAATCTCTTTCCTTGTAGCTATTAATTTTTTGAAGAGATACTCTTTTTTATAGTCGGCGAGAGAGGAAATAATAAAATGAACCCTTTTACGTAATTAGGTTGAGGCAGCTGTTTTCGATTTAGCATAAACGATTGGCTTCCGTTATTTAGAGATTTCAAAAGATTCACCAGTGCTCATTATAGGAAGTACATTTTTTCATTGTATGTATCGAGTTGAAAAAGTCTTTATTACTTCTACCTTTGTGCCTCAATAGAATCGTTTAAACAGTCACTCATTCTAAAGTACACGGGGGAATACGAACCGCGCCCATCGCACCGCAATCTTCCTGGTACATGGATGTGTCGAAAATGGAGACAGCTACCTCCTCGATCGAGCCTATTCATTACTTTACCTTTTCATCAAAGGGATTGGTTCTGGAAACCTTTTTGGATGTAATCAGTAATACCTCGGGTCAGATGTTTATAAGCATACGCACCCTTTACTGGCCTTGAACCGTACTCTGGTGTAAAAAAAACTCAAAGTCACCTATACCTTAGGTAAAGCTTGAGGGGCTGCCAAACCAATACGGAGGTTCCATTAGCCTCATAATAGGTAAAGGGGACAAAATAAACCCACTTCTTACGAACAATACTTGTTCCTGTCCTGACTTGGGATCGTGCAATTGTCTAAAAGCCATGTTCCCAAAGAGAGTCCAGCAACATTTAACGGCAAAAGAAGTGAAAGGTGTTTTCCACTCACGATCTCCACAGCCTCTGTAGGCCTGGCGAACATTCGTTAACCTATATATTTTTTTATATTTTGAACGCTGCTGGTGTTACTGGATAGAATTCAACTTTTTTTGATTCAACCAACAGTTACCGCCACCATTGCTTTGATGGCCTTTTAAGTAGACACCTGATCCTCGTTCAATTTTGATCCGCCCGTGTAAACTGAGAAGACAAACTCTTTTGACCTCCACTACCTCCTGTGGAAGCGAATGGAATGATCTCGATTGAAATCTAGGTATGAGGGCTTATAATCGGTTTAAGGCTGTTGTCTTCAGTTACATCAAGAATTGTTATTATTTTTTTTTTTTTTTTTAATTTGCGCCACTCAAAGGGTTATGAATACCTTTAACATGTTTACACACAGTGCGGGCGTTGGAAAGGATGGATAGAGAGAGACCCATTTCTGGTTTCTTTAAGATGCATTGTACTTTTTGCAGTGGATTGCTGTATGATTAGGTTCAGAGATATCAGAAAAAGTATGGTTTCTGGACCTGCTGCAGAAACGGTCACTGGATTTTTTGGATTGCTGTCTACCAGACTAAGCATCCACATATTATTATGGTTCTGATGACGACCGAATACAACCAGTGCCCCCCAGGACTTGTCATAGAACCTGTTGTACTTAGTGTTTTGTTGCATTTAGCGCAAAAGTATTTCTGCCTCGTTGCGGCAGGAAACAATCTGGAATAGATCTCTTGTTAGTGAATAGAATATAGTAGTTTAGTTTTGGTAGGATTTAATCTTATGTATACTATCAAGAGCTTATCAATTTGTTTAGTTCGTTAAGTGTGCCCTGTAAAATGTCGCTGATGATGGAGTTGGAGAGAAATTTTGCACAAGCAATGATAACTACTTAGTTTGTGGAAATGACAGGTCTAAACCCTATCCTTGCTATTTTTATTAGAATTTCGCTTATGACCATCAGTCATAGGAGCAGCGATAGAACTCCCCCCATGACATGGCTTTTGCTGTTGATCCTTCCGTGGAACAGTCGGTTAGTGCTGATTGGACTATGCGTGTTTCTAGCAATGTCATAACCCATTCGCCTAAATTCGGCGCTGCACATATTGTGTGCCTCCGTTTTCACTTCGCAGTTTATGTTGGTAAATAAGTCCTTGTCTCGAGAAAGCTTTTCAACACAAATTGCCCGTCGGATACGGGACTAAACTGTAGGTCGATTCCATTCGTGTGAAAAATATAACGCACAAAACATGAGTGGTTGCGAGAAGCTCGGCCCTGGCACTTAAAGGGCTGTTGCGCTAAATTTTTATTAATTTTTTTATGAGTTCTTTATGTTCAAAAATTCTGTCAGAGATCTGGACTTAAGAATATTATTAGGTCTGGTTAACTATTCTAGATTAAGACTGCATCAGACGCTTTTTCCTGAAATGGTTGTATAAGAAATCCAACTTTTTACAAGAAATGCCATAGAATCTTGATTGGAAAAAGCCTCAAACTATCTAGTAGGATTACTATGAAAGTTTTCTTTCCAGTAAGTCAAATTATTTAGCAATAAAAATGTAGCCCAGGTTTTTTCGGCAGCGAGGCACAGATTCTACTCTAAGAATTTCTTTAATCCCTGAGCTGTGTTGGAGTAGAAGTAATATTTTACATTTGGTTGCCGCTCCTCAAAGCTTCACAGACGCTCTCTAGCCTGTGAATGAATCAATTCAAACTGGGGACTCAAGGCTCGTTTTGCCAAACACTAGGACTCACAGCAGTCCATTGTACTGAACCCCCTAGTCAGTGGTTCGTCGAATTTTTGCCTACCCTTAGTAAAATGCAGAATCTCGACCACAGTGAAAGTTTGAAAGATTGAACTCATTCTCATAACATTAAGATAGATTTTGAGTCTCGTTCTTACTAAGACGCGACATTGGTAGAAGAAGTATCTCATAGTTTTTGAGGCAAGACTCGCACGTAGGGTCTACAATGACTCACATGTTGCTCGTATGATGACCATATGTACGAGTATATATTTGGCGCAATAGCTCATTAAGTGCCTAAGCCAAGCTTCTCGCAGTCACCCGAGTTGTGTGGATTGTATTTTTCGCACGAATGGAAAGGACCTACAGTTTTGTGCCGTATCCGAAGGGCTTTTTTGTTTTTGAGAACATTTATCGTGACAACAGTGCTCTCGAATGTTTGTCAAACGTTCGCCAGATATGGGACTGTGAAAAAATTTGTGTTTTCTGGGATTCGAACATGGAACCTCGCGTGCAGTGGTCCGATTTTCTAACCATTGCGCAACAACTCGCCACAGTTCTTCAATCCTTTCTATTCAGATTTTATAATACTTTTATTAGACATGTTCGCAAAATATTTAGTGGTTTTGAAAGGATTCGAACTACATATAACTGTCACATGAGATCTAGTATAATATTCTAACCAAACTAACATCTCTTTCGCAAGCCCGACAGAGATATCATTGTCTCTAATTTCGCTATTACTCGCTATCCAAATAAAATTATATATAATCCATTTGGAAAACTTCTGTAGTCGGTTTTTGAATTCTCGAACAATCTATTGAGAATATCGAATGCACTCTCTAATGTAGTCTTCGCGAATACTACATTTTTTTAAACGCAAAGTTTTCGCTATTTGATTCAAATAGAATACTGGGGGTGCGTTATGCCTTTAAGGAGTATATAATATTCTGAGATAACATATATGCAGAAGTCAGTGTTATATTTTTGAAAAGAGTGCGTATGGTGTCACGTTACTTGAGATGACTTACACAGGTACCGGCCAACACACTACGCAAATTCCTTTCAATATTTCAACAGGTCACTTGATCCCCTTCTGTACATCTTAGCGTAAACAAAATCCTTGACGTTTCAATGAAAAATTTGCGCACAAAAGTAAGTCAAAATATTTATACAATCGCATTCATAATTAATATCTACCCACTTCAGTGGCACTTTTGTTACCGCAAAAACCAGAAGCAACCACTTACATTACTCCACCACTACTACGACACCAATGGTCCATTGAATAAGATTTCAACCTACTTATGAGCACGAGCGGTCTTAACGTTCTGTCAACACACAAGACTTATGCAATTCTTGGCCGGTAAGATACGCATAAATCTTTTTGTCTGTTTTTTTTTTTTTTTTTTTTGTTTTCTCTCGATCTGTTTGTCTCCTTGATAAATCCTCTTTTCTTGATTTTTATTTAATATTTCTGGTCTTGCAGTGCCTTCCTTCGAGCGAATCGAATGAATTGCTCATTTAGGAGTAACTAAGTAGGCTTCCTCGTTTAAGATCACTTCTTCAGTTTATTTCTTCTTGTGTCGTTTTGTAAATGCGAATGAGGACAACTATCCTCTTTGCAATCAGTTAAGACTGTCTTATGCTTAAAATGTTGTACGTGATTAAATGGATGATTGAGGGGTGATTTGTTTGCTTTGGACTTAATGACATATTGTTGACTGTAATGAAAATAAATTTTGTTCCAAAAATGATGGGGACTGAATGAGGGAGTTAAATTATATGGGTAACCAGGACAAGGTAAGTTGAACTACTTTACTTTGCAATTCAATGTTATTTTTATGCGTATCAACACACGCCATATGACATTATCTACCAGCAATGTAAGTTTAACTTAAAATACTTCACAGATCCAAGATCTACTCTCCTAAACCTTTAAAAAGCAAAGAAAACAGACTCGACTAAATTTCGTTAAATTAAAATGTATAATGGACCAGCACATAAAATTGTTAGAGCATTCTAAGGTCCAAAGCATCCAAAGTTTTTTGGAAAAAGTGTTCCTTGTACGAATTAATAAATATACATATGTAGTTGCGATATATTTGCTCGACAAAGTCAAGTATGCATTCTAAGTGCAACTGTAAGACGGCTCTAAAGGCACCAAAGACTTAATGTTTCAACAACCTTAAAGATCTCCGATCACCAATATGCCAAGTTCATTAATATTTTGTCTGCAACCAGTAATCCGTGGTGGGTAAATGATCGAATTAGCTTACATTGATATACGAGTATGGTATCCACATTTGGGACTATTCTTTTTCACCTCTACGTGAATGAGCTCGCAAGCGTCATCAGATACCGGCCAGTTTACATGTACACCGATATTGTCAATTGTTTAAGAAAATTCTCCATGATATCATACTATACAACAGCGAAAATGAATGATTACATTCAAAACATCATAAACTTGACAACAGTCTAACAACCTCCGTCTTAGGCTATGGTTATGGAGTAAATGAGTAATATTAGCGATAGCAAGAGCAAGCTCGTGCTTTAAAATTAACTGCATTTGTCAGGGCATTGTAGTATGTAATCAAATTTTACAAGCTCGCGCTTTAACATTTTCTGCAGTGCAAGTGCTAGCTTAGTCGAACATTGATATCAATCGAAGATGAACTGTGAAAAATTGATAAGGGAAGGAAGGGAACAAAAGAATATAGCAATAGACTTCTAACGGAGAAACAAATGGAAGAAGTGGTAAATGAAATGCAAGTATCCTGTAAGTACTTATTATGATTTTTTTATTTATTAAAAATGTCTGTTAATAAAAGTTCTTGATGTAAACAAAATGCACTTCACTGGAACCAAACAGAAACTACCTAGATTTTAATCGGCCAGCATACAAGCACAAGCACAAGCTTGTGCGAGCTCGTGCTTTTATTACTAGCTTGCTACATAACCATTTCTTAAATCTAGTATTATAAGTCGAAGAATATTGTCATTTATGAACATTTTCCTGAAGAGTAATTATAAGTGCCTGGAGTCGCACTCAATTGGTATTTATTTTGAAGGTAAGTAAGCGACACCATGGATATTCGAGCAATGATAAGTCTAACCTCTTTCATACTAAAGACTTGAGAATGTATAGAAAACTCTCATCAACAAGCAAAATAAAATAAAACGACTGTAAGCTGCATGCTGCTTACCTGTAAATTATAAAACCATTAACAATTTGTTCCAATCCACTAAAATGCTAAAATATTATTTGAACCAGTTTCCCCGTGCAGGGATAGGTTAAGAATATCACTGCAGCGCCCCCCAACAACTAGCGCTTGTCGTAAAATGCGACTAAAGGCAATATAACACACAAGTGAGCCTAGCGACACATATCCTACCTTAAAGACCCTCCCACAAGTGTGCATGCGAGTCCGTGGGTTGACACGACTGGAGATCACCGGTGTCATAGAAGAAAGATCAAACAATACTAAAACAGGAGCATGCACGTGTCAAACAACAAACACCATCGCAATATGGTAATATTTCAAAACTGTATCATTGTGGTAATATTTGCTAAAAGGAAAGGCACTACCCCATCAGGCACTACCACTGCTGTGCATGGTACTGATCCTGGACCGAGCAGAAATGTTCGGGTCAGAGCTATATGGATTCCGGGGACTAGCAAAATAATGAAACAGTTTGGAAGAAATTTGATGGTCGCGAGTTGGAACATTGGAAGCATGACCGGTCGAAGTTACGAGCTGTAAGAGATGATGAATAGAAGGCGGGTGGATATCTTGTGTGTCCAAAAGACGAAATGGAAAAACACAGGAAATCGGGCGCGTTAGGGCAAAAGATTAGACGATGTTCTACTACGGAACGGAAAAGGCTAAGAACGGAATCGATATCATCCTTGCGGCAGAGCTACTTGGTAACGTCTTGAGCATTTCAAAGTCCAGGGACCGTTTGATGTCTCTCAAACTAGTAATACAAGGAGAGGTGTGGAATATTGTCAGTGCATATGCTCCACAAAATGGGTGCAATCAGGGAGATAAAGATGCATTTTGGGTAGATTTCCACAATCTCCTTAAGAACATCCCAAAGGAAGAGTTTCTTTTTGATGGAGGAGATTTGAATGGACGTGTCGGGAAGTCAAACGAAGACTATGAAGACTGGCATGGAGGACTAGGATATGGCACCAGAAACCTTCCTGGTGAAGACATCCTAAGCATGTGCAAATCACACGGTCTTATCGTGTTAAATACCATGTTCATCAAACAAAGCCGACACCTGATCACTTACAGCAGTGGTGGAGATGAAACTCAGATTGACTACCATTTGGTAGCCAGTTTCATGAAGCCTCGGGTAAGAGATTGCAAAGTTATCCTGGAAGAGGCAATCGCTCGGCAACACCGTCTCCTGCTAACAGAAATTTTTATGAAAACACCAAAGAAAAGCAAACAAACAAGGGTCTCTGAGAAAATCAAGTGGTACAATCTGGACAAAAAAAAAGGCGAGGCTTTTGTTTTCGTAATGAAAAATTACCTCTCTCACATCATCAACGGAGCTGAGGATGAAGAGTGCAGAGCACAAAATATGTGGGATTCCCTACAGCGAACTTGCTTAAAGAAGGCCAAATCGCTGCTAGGAGCTTCAAAAGGCCACCATCAATACGCCAAAGAAACATGGTGGTGGAGTGATGAAGCTACGAAGGTGATAAATGAGAAGAAAGCGGCTTTCAAAGCTTAGTAAAAGTGCCCCTCTAATAATAGAGACGAAAAAGTTCGCCTCGAAATGGAATACAGATATTGCAAGAAAAAAGCGAAGAAGAAGTAGAAGAAGAGAGTACGGAGGGCCCGTATCGGGAGCTGGAGAAAATATCTTCCCCGGTTGTTGATGCAAACCAGGTTATCCAGGAGCTGCGAAGACACAATATGAACAAGAGCACAACCATCTTCAAAATAACCGCCCAAAGACGGAGGTATGCTTAGGAGATTCGTTCGCCAAAGTTCATTAACAATGCTCATGGCCACCTTCTTGTGGATGACGACAAAATTCTGCAGAGGTGGCGGCAGTATTGTAAGGAACTTTTAAATGAACAGTTTCCCCGGCTATACTTTCCAAGAGCCAAACCTAACTGTGAAGAAATACCCGACATCACAGTCGAAAAAGTTAGCGAGGCGGTCAAATACTCCAAAAAACGAAAAGTGGTTGAGCCAGACGAGATGCCCTCTGAGTTCTGTAAAACGATGGAAGACATCGGGTTCAAATGGCTCAGAATTCTCATCTCCAAATTAACGAGAGATGATTCTACTCAGAATCAATGGAGGGAAATTTACCTTCTCCCTGTATACGTCTGGGATCTATGATCAATAGCAAAGCAACCTGTGTTGACGCTATTAATCATTGCGTAAACGTAGGGTGGATTAAGTGGCGAGAACATTCCGCTATCTTCTGTGACAGAAAAATGCCACCTAAGTTGAAAGGAAGGCTCTACACCGCAGTTGTGCGTTCAGCGCTCACATACGGTTCACAATGTTGGACGATGTACAAAACGTATGAGAGTAAATTAACGGCGGCTGAGATGAAGATGCTTCGCATGACAAAGCTTGATCGAATAAGAAGTTCGAAGATCCGTGGAGGCTTTCACATTAAGGAAACCATCGTACAAAAAATAGAGCGCGACCGGCTCAGCTGGTATTGCCACGTTCAAAGAAGAGATCATTTGAACCCTGTTAAAAAGGCTATATTAATGCATGTTGCAAAGACATCGCGATGTAGGAAAGGCAGGCCTATAAACGCCGGGATCAGACTCAGACAAATGCAACGGCATCGGCATTTCATTGGCCTCAGTAACCGAGTGATCCAAAATCGGCAGGCCTGCCGATATTTTCTGAGGTCAAATAGGCGAACCCCGCAGGCGGATCAGTAGAAATGCGGTGAAGTGGGAGGGTTGTGATCCCTTGTTTTCGGATCATAACCTCGCTGATGAAAAAGAAGAAGAAGAAGATTATTTCAACCAGTTTCCAAAATTGATGCTATGTCCTCGCATACAAACATCAAATATATACATTGTTCATGCATAAACGTTGCACCAAATCGACTGAATGAAAAACATACAAGTACGAGTAATAAGCAATTTTAGATATCTGTATAATAAATGTTTAAAATTAATTTTACATCCAGCCCTACCCGGGGTTCAAAAAGTATAATGTTTGCACCCGTTCTCATATCATATCAATAGCAAACATTTTAGAAATTAATATCCAAAAATGAAGTCTTTGGCAGTAAATGATTTGTGTAATAAAATTGATTTAATTGAAATCGGTGCAGCTATTTACACGGCCAAGTTAGGGCCGTCTAAATGATTATAAATGATGTTATGGTTAGTAGTTAGCTTTCTGATTAGTTTGAGTTTTCTTATATTGAATACTTCCAGGCCGCTAAGCCGCTAAATATGCAATAGCGAAAACTTGGTCTGATACGAGGCCAAGTATACAAAAAATTAAAAAACAATTATTGATTGTATGCACAGATTCTTAGAACTAGGTATGTATTGTACATCCATTCAACAAATATTTTTTGAAATAACCACCATCTTTTGTTCTCCACCTTCTACTAAAATTAAGTTGTGCTTTACTTGGTTCCGTGAAAAGTCTTGGGATTTCAAAAAGTCGGTCTTATAATTGGTTCCTTCTCTCTATCTGTGAGCCTCAACGTCTGGAGTTCGTGGCGTTAACGATTGTAAAAATCTTCTTTTGTTCAAATTTCATATCTGAACTTATTTGTTGGAACATTACGCTAGCCAAATGCAGATGAGGCTACACATGTATTGTAATTGAGCAGATTGACGAGGGGACAGAATAAAATATAAAATTGCCGATGACGCCGAATACTGCGATGGATGAAGGAGAAAAAATAAAAACAGAATATCTCTGGTTCCCGAGAGGGTTTGAATGTATATATACATACTTATATAGTACAATTTGTTCGGTTTATAATCTCCGCGTCACTAATATCGACTGTCAACGCTTACGAAAACAGAACTCATCGCTGGGTTTCTACCATCATCCTTTTATATTTGACTCTGGCTTTTCAGACAAATTACGAAATTTCCAATTCGCCCCTGGAATTCCATTCGCCAAGAATCTGGAAAGTTCTGGTACCTTCAGGTTGATAGCTTCGAGATGTCTCTTAGGGCTTCTCGGTTGTTTATGTTTCTGTGTCGGCTCGCGTAGGAGTAACGATAAAAGTCTACATTTCAATTTTCAAGGAATCTGAGCAGCAGCTTTAACAGCATTTTATTTTTTTCCTCTTGTACAACCCATGCCCGCGTGGCAACGACACTGCGGCCTGAAAGATCTATTGTATCGGAGGGTTGGAGTTTATTTAACAGACGTACTACTCCTCTTATGAAAGTGAGTATGTCTTTAGTACTGGAGCATTTCAGTTCCACTGAAGTAGGTATCTCCTTGTGAAGAAAACGTTTCCTTAACCAGTGTAGTGCCGGGCATTCACAAAGAATGTGTTCAGATGATTCATCCTCCTCTAAGCATAACCCACAGTCCTTCTCTTGGCACAGGTTCAACTTGTTAAGGTGATATCTCGGGCTGCAATGGCCAGTTAGGAAACTCATGAGCTTCTTAATGATTTCCCTATCTAAGTTAAGGATTTCCTTATAGGAATAAGGCTTGATTAATCGTTTGGATTGTCTTAGACTTGGCCCATTGGTCTAGTAGTCTAAAGGTTGTTTGTTTTCCCATTCGTTAATCGGCGTTGTAGCTGTTGTCTAGTTGATGCCACAACAAGGTTCAGGACCTATGGACACAGATTCTGAGGCAGCCCTAGCAAGTTCGTCTGCAGATTAGTTGCCCACAATCCCTCGGTGTCCAGGGACCCAACCGAGTTTTACCCTGTTGTATTTGGCAAGGTCTTGTAATGCACCGTAGCAGTATTTCACAGTTCTTCAGTCCATTAGGTTGGACGATAGTGCCATAAGTGCTGCTTGGCTGTCTGAAAAGATCTGTATTCTAGCGCACTTGGTCCCCTTGCGCAGATTGCATCTGGCGCAATGGCATAGATTTCAGCCTGAAACACAGTGGAAGTCGTACCCATAGGTACCGAAATCTTTGTGTTGGATTCAAAGACCCCAGCTCCAACTCCAGAATCCATTTTTGAACCGTCAGTGAACCAGACCAGACTTTTAGGGTCCAGCGTTGGAGCACCATTGGACCAATTTCCGTGGTCCAAAATTTCAACCTCGAATAACCTACCGAAGCAATGTTGACTGACCGTAATATCTGGTATAGTGCAGAATTAGTCTCTTTTAAGGCTTGAGTTGAGTATCTTATAATCTAGCTGTCGCATGATGGCATATCTAGCAGTCATCTTCCTAATGAAGATTGGTAGGGGTGAACAATAGCTTCCAGAGCTGTCGTAAGGCAGGTGCTCATCTTACCTGTAATGCCGAGACAGGAAATTCTTTGCAACTTCTACAACTTGTTTGCCGTTGTCTGCTGGAGAGTTTTTGGCCACCTAACGATGGGTCTAACCATCAACCAATATACCTTCTTAGGAGAGAGACCCAAGCTCTGCCGTATAGACGTTTACTGACCCACAGTGCGCTAGTAGCACGCTCTGTGGCGGACTTAATATGTGAATTCCAGTTAAGTCGTTTGTCAAGAACTACCAAGATATTTGACCTCGCTTGAATAAACTAGTGTGGTGCCTCTGATTGTAATAGTTTTAGGGTTGACCTGTGCCTTCCTTGTGAAGGACTCCAGAACGGTTTTACAAGAATTGATGGATAGTCCTTCTTTGTTACACCATTCTACAGCTTGAGATATTGCACTTTGCATGACGTTGAATTGTCGTGTCGTGTTTACCTCTAATAAAACCGGCAAGTCATCAGCATAACCGGCGGTGGTGTAGCCTGATCTGTGAAGATCTACTAACAAGTCATCCATGACTATTGACCATAACAGAGGGGGAAAGAACTCCTCCTTGAGGACAGCCTTTGGCTGCAGTTATGGAGACTGACACTCCCCGAAGGAGGAGGTAATGAATCGACTTACCAGCATGGCCCTAATCCATTGGTTGGTCAATTCTTCGATACCTCTGCTATTCAGCAGAGCTATTGAGCATACTCGTACATGTTTTGCAACTTTCAGTAACATAATCGAAATTCTGAACACTGATTCTGTTTTTAAATTACTTTTATCACTTTCTTTCGATTTGCTTTTTCAGCATACGTTCTTCTTCTTCCTATTTCGACGAGGTTATGATCAGAAAACAAGGGATCATACTCGCAACCTTTCCACTTCACCGCATTTCTACAGATCCGCCTGCGAGGTTCGCCTATTTGAGGTCACAAAATATCGGCAGGGCTCCCGATTTTGGATCACTCGGCTACTGAGGCCAATGAAATGCCGATGTCGTCGCATTGTTGTGCGATCCCGGCGTTTATAGGTCTGTCGCTCCTGCCTCGCGATGTCTCGATGCATTCAACATACGCTGACCCATTGACTCCATCACGAGAACAGAAAAGTTACTCAGATAATTAGCTTTAAGTTTGTTTTTGTAATAACAATGTAATAAAAGTCACTTACAATATCCAGAAATCTCACCAAACAAATAAGGTGAGTTCATTCAATCACTTAGCATTTTTAAAAACCTTTATGATCTACTTTTTTTCTTAATTCTTTTACGCATAATTCAAACCCGACTTTAGCTATTCTAAAATGACTTCGATGACATGTTCGTGTTTAAGACACATACATATGTATATTCCCTTAGCTTTCATATAAAATCATATTGCTCACGTGTGTCATGCTCGTCACTAAAACGACAAAAAGACTCTGCAAAACTTTTACGACATATAAACTTTTAACATGTAATAATAAAATCGTAAAACTTTTAACGACAAGCCCGAAATTTTACGGATGGCTCTTTACAATGACCGTTTAATGCAACGTACACGTTTCACCAGTCACAATCGGTACCTTCTAAATGCCAAACGATTGTGGAATGCATTCGAATGCACTTACTTACTCTTCTCATTTATTTTTGACCGATCAAAGATGTTTAAAGTTTTTATTACAATATTTTTCGAAAATTAATATTCCATCAGAGTCTTGAGTATTGAATCGAGTCGGATTTCTCTCCAACAATGTAGCGCAACGAACTTTTTATGTAAAATCATTATCTAGATACAAATAAAAAAAAAAACGTTTTTTCTCCTCTTCTTCTCAACATTATTACATGGTAATCTCAACAATGAAATAACTTAATTAAAACTAAAAAAATCGTGAGTAGAACTTAGAATTTACATAATCTGATTGATCCCCCTCATTCTGGAAAGCGTGAGAGAGAAACGTGCGAGAAACAAGAAATCAATAAAACCCAAAGATGTTCTTTGAAAAATTCGATCCAACAGCATCTTTCCGTCATTCAAATTCATAAGACTAAAAGATTTTTTTTTTTTGATAGATACACTAAAATGAAGCACACTGGCGGAGATTTATCGCTTAATTTTGTCCCATAACGCATACTTATCTAAATGACCTCTAATTTTTCTATTCTTTATTGGATACCCACAGGCGGGTAACAAGACGTTAACCTAAATTGGTTTATGCATCAAAGATGTTCTCGTATCTTGAATATTGTGTTTACAGTGTGTTCCCCAATTAGAAGCTCATCTATATATCCATCACATTGTAGATGGGGGTAAGGAAATAGATACCTCTGCGCTTTAACATTTAATAGCTGGCTATTTATTGTCAACATCTGATAAATCCAATGAAAACAAAAAGAAAAGATACGAGAAATCTAATAGATACTAGATACAATAAAATCGATGGTGATCCTTCTCGGAACACAAGCTCAAATTACAAATTAGTGTGGCATAAGTTTAAGTCAAAATATAGCAGGCATAAATTAAGTTCGATATTAACTCTAAGAAGTATCTATTGGATTTATTGAGTATCTATGGTTGCTTTTTGTGTTTATTTATTTCACACATCAGAGTGGATGCCGCCTCGCAGTGGGTATATTACATACTTACCTACATGTGTTGACGCTGAAGAAGATCATGTATCTTTTAGTATCTCTCTACCCGAGGATGCTGCATAGCAATGCGATAATTTATTAATGAAATCAGTTAGTCAGGTGACACTTTACCACACACTGTAGCATGACAGATTTTCTACATAAATAATGTTGAGGTGAGTGCTTCATAGTTGTCAATTCTGTTGTTAAATCATTTGATAGATGTTCAAGAAATACAGTGAATTCGTATGCTAATACGACAGTGAAGTTTTATTTGCTATTTCATCGATCATTTTGGTAGGAATAAGGAGGTGAAAAATTGTTGGCATTATGAGCTGTCGGTTGTTCGCTAAAAATTTCTCTCTCATTCCATGTGGAGGATGGTAGGTTATTTAGAGATTTCGCGGTAGTGATCGTGCATGTATCATTGTTGGCTAATGGACCCCTTAGGGCTATTTAATTACTATGGCCGGTTTTTCATTTAGCGCGGAGAATAAGTGAGAAACTGTGTTTCTGTATGTGCATATTCGAGCACTATGTATGTATGTGCATATTCGAGCACTAAACATGTATTTAATGGGATGTGAACTTTGTTGTCGCAAGCCGGTTAAAGTACCCACGGGTGCTTTTTACTATATGTCGTGTACAATTAGCAGGTCTTCAGTATTTAAGTTTGAATTAAAATTTCTCTTATTTTTCATGAATTTGTAGGCGATTTGTGAGTAGGTCTTAACGAGTTCCAGAAGGAGTAGGTATAGACGAGAATCACTGTAAATCTTCTGCAACATTGGGCAGAGATGTTGCTGAAACTGATATGCCTGCCGGTGTTAAGAAAAATCAGATTCAGGAGTATATCCATATGTAGGATGAGTACTTATACTTTAACATTAGAAACAAGTACATATACACATACTATTATTATTATTTCTTGTGGTTGTCCCGATTTAAAAGAAAGCATTTCTTTGCAGAAAGAACATAATATTTTGTAGAAAAAAGGAATATCTGTTATCGACTAGAGATGTTTTGCCAGCAAGTGTCAACAAAAAGTTTCCTTCACGTCTCAATTCTCCTGAATGCCTGGGAAAAAACCGAGAGTACATAAGAAGAAAAACTGAAGGTCCTTACCACTCATGTGAAGAATTTAACACACACAACGCGTATAATTCCGAAAAGCTTATAGCTACTAGACTGGAAGAGATTAGCTGTAGGAACACGATTCCAAATTGAGGTCAAAAGTGTTTTGCGTAAAAAGTTTGGGCTGGAGCTCCTTTTGAACTAAATTCGAAAACTCGTCGTTTGAAACTTTTTAGAGAAAAGTCGAGTAAAATTCTATCGAACGTGACCATACGTGTGATAAGGAACTTTACAGAGAGTACCTAAGAAAGTCGTAACAGCTGGGTATATTATTAAGTAGACTCAAGTACCCGAGCTATTTTAATATCTGAATTTAGGGGTAGATAATGGAGTGAAAGGACTTCTTGGCCACGAACGCAGTAACCCAATGAAGCTCCCGCGTTCGTGTTTGATGGTAGTATACTGTTTTGCCTAGGCAATGGCATCCATGTTAAATTTGGCCTGCCTTTCTCAGAGGATATCTATTGCAGACACTGCCACGACGCAAGTTGCGTAATGCAGAATGCACAGTTTCAGTACACTGATTCGATTTTTAATCTGATTCAGTAAATCACCATGATCCTGGCCCATATGCCAATGATTATATAGGTAGATACATATAATTATTCTTCCTACAAGTAGTGCCTTTGACTTAATTTCAGCCCTCCTATATTGGTTGAACAGTACTCATTGTTGACTTACTGGTCTGTTCCACATCCTTCAATAGCTAAGCAGCAAAAACGCCGCTCCGTCGATATTGCCAGCGAAATCTACAATTTTTGTTTCGTTCCGAAAAGTATTAAAATACTTTCTGTATAATGTATAATATTTTGAACTATATTTTCGTCAGTATTTGTTTCAACACAACGGAACAAATTAAATGTTTTTCTGATTATATGTTACGTGAACCTGGGCTGAACTATAATTTTTGCTGGCTCAGAAAATAGAATAATTAAACCATAGCTAAACCTCCGAAACAAATGTCTAAGCGTTATCTTGAGGATCTTTTGGCCCAATCGTATGTCCAACGAACAACTTTATCAGAGATCGGACCAAGAACCTATAAACGTGCGAAGGAGAAAGTGGCAGTGGATTGGACACCCTACAGCCGGCTGTGCGAAAACAACTCCATTGCGAAATACGCCATCTAGTTGAATCTGCTCACCCACGCAGGCAGAACAGCGGGACGCCCTAGACAAACGAGACGCAGGACAGTCAAGAAGGAGTCAAAAAGCTTGATGAGATTGGGAATGAGCTGGAGGCATCTCAAATGGGTTGCAGAACCTCAAACAAGATGTTGCATAGGCATTGTTGACGTCTAAAGTAAGAAAGTAAGTTTAAATTGCGTAAAACTTGGTTAAAAGCTTGATCATCGGTTAATCAACGTTCGTACAGCTGGCCCTTATGCGATCAAAATTTCAAAGAAACTCTAGCACCATTCAAACCTTTTACCTGTTTAAAGCATATGATATAAGGGAAGTCAAATGGTAGGACACTTTTTTTTTATCTTCAATTTATTAAGCAAGAAGAAACAAATATTGGAATAATGACACTGCAATTCCTAATCTAAATGGTGTACCCCTGCTAGCCTTTCAAGTACTGGTAACTCTGGAACGACTCGGAAGAAAAGTAAGTCCCAATATTGCTGTAAATGCATGCCTTGCCGATATCCATTGAAGGAATAGAATTGAATAGTTACGCTTTTTTCATGCCGAATATACGAATATAGGGTTTAGCAGACCATCCTTGGGAGCATAAAATTCGATCCACTGTTAAGAGTTATTACTGTGGCCTCAAGCAATAACCGCTTGAGTCGATTTTCACAATTTCTCAGAAAACCGGTTTGAAACTTTCCTTCTTCCCAAAAACGTATGGGATTTTGCTATATCCGTGTTGTTTCTTTACTTACAACTCGGTAACCATTACAGAGAGAAAAATAAAAATTATAAGGCGTAAACTTCGAATTCTGGAGCGTCTCCTGGCATTCTTAAGGCAATTCCTTTATAACTCCAATTAAGCGGTTATCGCTTGAGGCCACAGACTCTTTCGTTATCAATTTTTTCTTCGACAGTCCTATAGTCATTTTAATTCATGTCGAGACGGTCCGCATTAAGACTAGTGGCACTAAAAAATGCCAGAAATGACTTCTACATCCTTATAATTGATTTTAAAAAAGGTGCTGTAGTAATGGATGTTAACACAGCAAAGAATTCTATACACACGTTGCAAGTTTATCATCCGTTGTCCTATATATATGCACCGGTACTTAATGTACCTAGGTAGAGTCACTGCTATCTCGTTTAGATTTCGCTTGCCGAGTTTTACTAGCCTTTATTTAGCTGTTGTTGTTTTCTAACGCTAAACGCGTGGGTAGTTCTTCTGGCTGCTTAATGACAGTTACTTCTGCTTAAACAAATTTGTAATAACTATCAATCCTATGGGAACAGTAACACAAACAACTGCAGCTCTCATATCAACTTCGATTTTATGTAGAATCTTCAGTGTATAAGACCAACTCCCCTTATTTAAGATAGGTAATAGGCAGATCGAACTACCTACTGAATATTGGTGACGGAATTAGATAGTTATTTCTTTGTACGATAGGATGAATTAGTGGCAATGTAGTGGTGCGAACTCCAATTTGCTAAGCCTTACTGCTTACTTCTACAGAATCATTCGCACATCCTTCAATGCTTCTATAAGTGTTGATCTTAGAGGTCCAGCTATCCAAGTGGGGACCACTATCTGGGATGGGACTTATTGTACAATTGTATTAATGCTGCAACTGAAGTAATGTGATATAATAACCAGCATAACATATACTTATGTACATATTTCAAACTGCCATGGAAGCTGTGGTTTAAATCAGTACACTTACCGAAATAAGTGTGTCTATGCTAATTTAACCACCACCGCCAATATTTATATTTCGGCATTTTCACACACTTCTAAACTTTTCTTAAATATTCAATTGATTTTGGTTATAGGGATTTTTGAAGGCAGAATACTAGTGCTGGCTCAAAGAAAGTCAAACGATTAAAAGAATCTCAACACAATAGCTCCTTGCATCATGTCTGATATGTTTAAGACCAGTAAATATCGTTCATCCACGCATGACCGCTTACAATACCTACAAACTATTTCCTTATAGGGACTTCGAATCGTAAAGGCCTATTTTCACGAAAAGCTGTCCAATCCATTCGGCAATATGGCCTAAAATCGAATTCAATTAAATTTATTGCACCTTCGTTTACTCAGGGCTCTAACTTCTCATGTACCGTAGTTGTGGGGGACGCATGTACTAAGATGCAATCAAAATGCGATACAAATGCCAATCTGCGGACAATATCACTGGTGACATTTAAATTCACGTTCGCCTGTAGCCTTCGCACCACCACCAGCTCTCCCGAAGCCCGGATTAAGCTCGAGCCTTATCTAGGAAGTAACTACTTGTACATTTGCATCCACTCAGACGCACAGTTAAACGCAATTGCTCTCGCCGTCGTCGTTGTTGTTGTTCATGGTCGTCGTCGTCATCGTCGTCTGCTCTGTAACAAACGTTTCAAACAGTCCAACCAGACCACACTCTATGCCGCTCCGCTCAGAAAGAGATTTACGATTGGACAGACCAATAAAATGATTGCGAGCGATCTTAATGCAAATTGTTATGTTTTTATTTATGAGTCATTCGGCGAGGGTCACTGCGCCGTCACAGTACGATCAGCAAGCATTGCCTATCAAAAAGACCCCTGTGTTCATATACACACGGCCGACGTGGATTTTCTGTGCGAAAAAATCTGCAAGATACATTTCTGCTGCGCTGTTGCGGCGGCGTAATAAGGTGCGAGTGCAGTTTATCCACTTTGTGTGTCAAAAGGCTGATAAAAAAAATCCGATTTACACTATGTTTTATGTTTTATGACAAACATGCGAAATTTATTGCTCGTGTTTTTATGGCACAATGCTGCACTAAAAAAATTAACTCGGCTATGTTTGATTTTTATTAAATTTTTTTTTTTTACTTATTTTGCAAAACACGAACTGATAGCTTGCGAGTGATAAGAGCGCCAAGATAAGAACTTGCCGCCTGAACTGGGCGAAGTGGCGAAATCACGTCGCCGTGGCTTGTCATTTCGCGGATCTCTGACTAAGAGGTTGATGAAATGAGTATATCGCTCTTAACGATGTTTATCTGAGTACAATGGGCTCAGAATGGGCTTTCCTATTTTGGTAACTTTATACTTGACCCAATTGTCAGGCAGCAGGCAATAAGTCTCAGACTGTTCTGTTTCGCCGGATTTCTGATTCTTTTATTTTATTTATCTGTTTTATATGTGCTGTGCTGCCTTGGAATAAAAGTTGAAAAGAATTTTTATTGCTTAAAATTTTGATTTCTCGTATGGCATTGCTGAAGTGAGGGAAGACAATGAATTCCATTGAGGCATGTGTTTAATGTTGCGGTTTTACTTGTGAATTCTGCAAAAAGTCCAAAATTAGAATTTCTTGTAAACGAAGGCGACTATAAGTTGTTCTCTTTTATAGGAATTCGAATTTTCTGGGAATATTGACAGCGTGCTGTATGTCATATGATTATGTTTTTGTAACAGATCTGAGCTTTACCTGTACTCAATTATAATGTAATTTTTTTTTCCAGCCATTCAACCATAGACCGTTTGGAAAAAATAAGCCTTGATTGTCTTTTCAAACTATTTGATCCATATGTGTAAGATTCAACAGTTCTGTAAAGTGTTGGAAACCTAGTGATGGAGTGAAAGGAAAGGTCTTGGCTAACATGCATACCAGACATTGCAACTCTATTCATATTTATTTTAGCTACTGTGATGTGCTGAATTTTTGACGCGTTGAGCTCAATTTGGTTTTTTGCGTCTCAATTGATGACGGCATCATAGTCTGGATTGAATCCTATTGACATACGTTGTCGCTATGACTCCACAGCTTGGGGACTCCGCTGCGGTGTTTTAATGAATAGACGAAGTCATCCGCGATTGTGGCATATACTCGTATGTAGAGGTTAGGTATGGGACAGAGCTCTAGGGTGAACCACCAGTGGTTGAGAATGGGGTAGAAGCACATCCACCTAATATAACTGTCCACTAGATAACGTATATAACATGGTGTTGTGCTACTGGTAGGGGTCAATATAAACTTTAGTAACGACTATCCTAGCACGACACGAAAGTTATCAACTCCAAGTGTCACTTAGTGTCCACGCCAATGAAAGTCTCGCTAAACCAACAAGAGCACATGTTTACAAAAATAACTACACAAGCACACAATATATATATCTGCAGAAGCATATGGTGCACTGTTATAAAGCATGTATCATCTTACAGCTAGTAGGGAATGTCCTGAATCCACCAGATATGAGAAAATAAAGTCGTACGGTTGCTTTTTTAAATAGCAAAGAAGCCATATTACTCTTTCCTTTTATATTTTGGGGACTCAAAGTACTGCACATAAGTTAAGACTATATAATTTGTTGAACGGTTTAGGTTGGCATCCGATGAGGTACATTTGGGACAAAACTAGGTCTTGACAGTTGTCGTTCGCCGATTTTTGGTTGTAATCGCAGCTCATAGTTAGGAGGCTTTTTAATTTATCTGCTTTAAAGCAGAAAATTGTGTCGAGTAGCCTAGATTTACATTGTTAGCCGGAGAGTAAGACCAATGAGATAAAAATGGACAAAGATTTATATCCAGAAGTTAAATAGGCCAACCAACCCTTTGAAGCTATCACAGGCGCTGCAAGTACAGGATGAGCCAAGGTGCTGTGACGTTATTGCAACGGCTGTAGCTACACCCCTGGGCGAGATTATACTTTTAGAATGTTTGGTATACACTCCTTATTATGTGCACTTTGAGTTGGGATGGATTTTTGGATGGTTCAATATCGCTTCATTTCACTACCAGAAGACATTAAGTGGCCCTTCGATCATCGGATCATCCATCGTGACCTATCTTATTCGGTAAACATTTCACTGATGCAACATATATATGCCAAATATGGCTTCTTCCCAAGAGGAAATTCTGTATTCCCTGAAATAGTCTCTAGTAAGTTTTAGGAATAATTAAGTTAGACTTAATTCGAATAAGTAAATATACATTTACTTTTAAAATGGCAGGTCCTTTGCGGTTGGTGCACATCAAACCCGTGACGTCTCTATTTTTACTTTCCGCTTAAACAACAACAAAATTGGCATAAAATATCCATGAATTGCTGCTTTTGTTTTGAATTCCTGCAGCAAATTGATGAGGGAAAATTCCGGGGGAAACTTTGTTCATGATACCTATTTTTTCCGGGGGAAATTCTTTCCCTAGTTCGAAATTCATTGCCGATACCTATTTTCGGAAAAAGGGAAACATCTCGGCGGGAATTTTATTCACGATGGCCCTGATTATATAAAATAATTCACTTGAGCCGTGTAGGCATTGCTAAGAATGTTTAGATTGTTGGAAAGGCAGTCATCTAGTGCAGCACCCCTAATGTTGGCGACTGCTGGGAAAAGTGTTATGGTTCCCTCCTCTTTTTCTTCTGTGCAGTTCCAGTAGAAATTATTGTGGGGAATGCCCAATCCTGGTACATGCGTACTCTTATAGGCTCTGCTTCAGAAATCCAGTAGACTTTTGATATGGTACTGGTCTTAGAAGGTTAACAGTATGTCATTGGTGTAGTTGTTTCCATCGACGGTTCATCATGTCTAGAGTATCGAAATGGATAAGCTACTCAAGAAATGACATTAGTACCTCGATGTTGCTGTTAATAGGCGAATAATCTTGCCTGGCTAGTCTATCATCTACGCAATTTCCTGGAATTTCACAGTGATCTCGTAGATTCTTCTTTTCTTATGTCCTGTATCCCCTTGTGGGTCCTAGAGCCTCTACTATGCCTACGCGCCATCGTGTACGGTTTCTGGCAATGTGTCTGAGTTCTCCCCAACTTTTCCCTAACTGCCGTGCCTCCTTCTCGACTGTTCTGCGCCATGTTCTCCTCGGACCGCCAGGTCTTCTGCCATCCTGAGTTAGAGGGTTCCATTGCATAGCATGGTTCGCTATAGAGCTGTCACCCTTTCGGAACGTGTGACCAATCCACTGCCACTTCCGCCGTTGGATAGTTGTGCCTATTGGTTCCTGACCCGTTCTCTCGCAAAGGTGTTCGTTAGAGATACGATTGGGCCAGAAAATCCTTAAGATATTGCGCAGACACCTATTAACGAACGTTTGCAGCTTTCTGGTGATAGTAGCGGTCACTCTCCACGTGCTGCAACCATATAGCAGCACGGATTCAACGTTGGAGCGGAACAGTCTTATTTTGGTGCTCAAACTGATTGCATTGTTTCGCCATATTTTAGACAACATCCCGAACGCGGACTTTGCTTTGGCGATCCTGTTGGCTATATCCAGTTCGGTTCCACCATCGGTTGAGACAATACTCCCAAGATACTGGAAATCCTCTACTCTCTCTACCGGTTGTCCAGCAATGCATATTTGAGCCGATGAGTTAGTTCCAAGGCTGATAATTTTAGTTTTTGTCGTATTAATTTTCAGCCCGACGACACCTGCCTCGCTCTCCACATCTGCTGTCATTTGGTGGAGGTCCATAATTCTGTGGGAGAGTAAGCATACATCGTCTGCGTAGCCAAGATGTTTCAGTTGAGATGTAAGAGTCCATCGAATTCCTCCGTTTCCCGTCGACAAAGCTGCATGAAGCACATCACTAATCACCAATAGGAATAATATTGGTGAAAGGATACAGCCTTGTCTCACCCCACTTTGGATCTCAAATTCCTCAGACAACCTTCCCCTGTGCAGAACGTGACATTTGGAGCCTTCATATGTAGCTTTGATAATAGCAATTAGTTTATCGGGAATACCTCTCCTGCATAAGGCACGCCAAATAAACTCCCTGTTGACACTATCGAACGCCTTCTCAAAATCGATGAACAGCAGGTGCAGTGGCGATCGATATTCAACACACTGTTCGATGATAATCCGCAGGGTGTTGATGTGGTCGGCACAGGAGGATCCAGAGCGGAAACCTGCTTGTTCGGCATCGAGTGTGTCTTCGAGATGTTGTTTGATTCGCTCAAGGATGATTTTAGCTATTATCTTAGCTACAGCAGGCAGCACGCAGATACCCCTCCAGTTTCCGCACTCCATTAAATTTCCTTTCTTAGGAAGCTTGACGATCATTCCCTTTTTCCACTCATTAGGAAAGCTCTCAGCTTCCCAAGCTCTATCTATAAGTGGAAGCAGAAGCTCAGCCGATGTTGTTGGCGCTGCTCGTAAGAGCTCTGCTGGAATACCGTCAAGTCCTACCGCCTTGTTGGTTTTGAGTGCCTTGATCGCGGTAATGATCTCATCTTTACTGGGAGTTGTGTTGCGTATACGGGAACTTCTCACCCCGGGCATCTCAGTCTGATTTGGGAGCATATCGCTAGCGAATACACGGTTCAAAACCGTAGCAAAATGCTCATTCCATCTCTTGAGCTGGTCCTCATCCGAAATGAGCAAGGAGCCGTCTAGGCTTTTCTCTGGGTATTGGCTGGAGCTGCGACCACCTGTCAGCTCTTTCGTGATTCTGTAGACAGTCCTGCTGTCGCACCTCCGTGCAGCTTCTTCTGCTTCTGTAGCCAGCGCGTTGATGTAGTTGCGCTTGTCACGTCGCACGCTACGCTGAACTTCTCTCATCTTCATGTGATATAGGGACTCTAGCTCGCTTCTCCCTGCTGCTGGGGTAGCTGCAACGCGAGCTTTTAGCTGTTTTCGTTCGTCAATCCGTCTCCAGGTATCCTCGGAAAGCCACGCCCTATGTCTTCCCTGCGATCGACCGACAATTCTTTCAGCACCAGATGTAAAAAATTTTTCACAGCACACCAATGGTCTTGGATGGTTGCGGGCATTGAGCTGCTGATTGCTTCCACACCTTGCGAAAAGTGCTCCCTAAATTGTTGGCGCACTGAGGGATCACTAAGTCTATCGATGTTGAACCTGGGCATTCTTGTGTTGTCGTGGGATCTTCGAACTGCAGCAGTGCGTAGTTGGAGAGTAGCTATCATAAGATGGTGATCACGTACTATCCCCACATCTGCCCCTCGTCTGTTTCGGACGTCCAGGAGACGTAGCTTGCAAAGGGTTTTACGCTAAGCTATCTCCAGAAATGATAGCCCTTTTCTTGCTTTAGACTTTACATATATATAATGCTGGAGGAAATACATTTGATGAGTACCTGATTGTCGATGTATAATACAATAACTAACAATATTTGTCTTCGATATATTAATAATCGCCAGCTAGACAGCGCCTTGACAAACAGCAACGATTGCAGCCTGAAAAATGTTGCAATGGCTCTGGAAGTGTTGAATATCTAGGTCTGCATTATGGCAGGCGCACTCTGTTTTGTCCGTACAGGCTTCTGGCATGTCACGTGGATTCCCCCGATCTTACGGTGAGCTAGTAGCCAGTTGCTCGACAACAATGTCGATTGCAAAAAAGGTACAGTATAATTTGGAACGGTTCTGTAGGGTTTAGAGTGCTGGTGTAGCAATAACCTACTTATTGAGTTTCCCCCACAAATTTCGGTCTACCGCATTAATATATCATACGAGAAGATCATAGGTCTAATTCATATGGGGACAGGGGAACCGTGTGTGTGGTAGTTTCGCTGACGTATTTATGGTACTCTCAAGCTTTAGTCAGCAATCCAAAATAAGAGTACATCATCTTAGATTGGGAAGAGTGAAGCAGGGGATTTTATGTTTCCTAGTGACCAGGAGCAGCTTGTTCTTGGTCATGTTAATAGTGAGATCACAGCTATTAGTCCAGGTGGTTAGATTATTTAGTGAAGATTGCATGACTACGGCAAGCGACAAAGAGTACTAACCTGACGCTAGGATTGTGGCATCATCTGCATAAGCATAATATGACGTACCTGACTGTGATTATTTGGAAACTATTGACTTCTTAAATTCACGCTTATTTCAGTAACGTAACATACAAAAATATGTAGTATGATACATTTTGTGTATCATAGGATTTTTGGATGAAAGAAAGTAAAATTATTACCTAAACTATTTAAATAAATAAAAAAAAGGCATTTGTTTGACTCATGTTCAACTTGAATCTGACATAAAAAAACAATACGAGTATTCGCATTTTGTCGTCTCAAAGTATCTACCCCAAAGCGGGCAGTAAAACTAATCACGCACTCATATCTCTTCTCGAAAAGTGTTTCCCTATCCACGTCTATCAAAACCGTATTCAATCTGCCTTCATCTCATCCGAATACCTCTGGTAATGACTTTGATTTATTTTTTTATTTTATTTTTTTTTTAGAAAAACAGGTAATTATACCCGTTTTTGTTGGCACGAGCTAAGCAAGTTAAGCTTTTGGTGGAATTTTTCGCCGCACTAGGTCATTTGATTTTGGCTCTACGCCAGACGTTAATTGTCTGGTAATCTTTTGTGTAACATTCTTTTGATTTTACTTCAGTGAAAGTATTCACAGAGAGGAGTAGTTGAAAATTATTGTGGGTGATTTGGAGCACGATTTTACCTTTTTATTTTTGACTGAAGGAGGAGTAGCTGGTCTTTTGATTGATTGATAATGAGATGGTATTGAGGTATTTTCTTCCGTAACACAGAATTCGTTTTGGTATGAAACTCATTTAATTCAATATGCGGAAGATGAGATGGTCTAATTTACTTTATTGATATTCATCTCCTTTCACTTTTTTCTTTGATTTAAACAGAAGTGAACAGTATTGAAGTTGATTTTTGTTATAATACTTTGATAGCCTTTATGCTGATCGAAGTCAATAAAAAATATTCTGTAGTTTAGTGCTTAATACTTTTTATGAGGTACATTTATATATTTAAAGCGAAAAGATAAGGGAGAATTGGGTTTGCCTTGAATAGCTTATTAAAGGATAATTGGAAGCAAGTTCTTTTGTTAGGGGCAAAAAAAGAAAGTACATCAAAAGTAATCATAAAATTAACGCCAACAGCCCTGAACTTCATTGAGTAAGTTAGTCAAATGGGTACTCAGTACATAGTGTTTAGTTGAAGGTCATTACGAGATCTCTGCTCTCTTATTCGGCGAAAAGACCATGTCTAATTTTTTTTTTATCATCTTGATGTCACAAAGGTTAATATATGGTACGAGTATATAGGGTTTGAAAATTTCCAACAGTCAAAGAGGCAGGCAAGTAGTTAATTTATAGATCCAGGGTGAGTTGATTCCTACCACTTGAATATTTTTACCCTTTGGGAACATTGTTGTGCAGGCAAACTTGCTGGCTTAATGACTCCACTCAGGATTTCATAGTAACCTGGTGAATATTCCGCAGTTCACTAAACTTTCAGTTCACTGATCTGTTTTGGGGTACTCCTCTCTGGTGTGTATTACATCACCGATGTACATGAGTCAGCATTCTAGTCAAGTGTTCGTGCTGACCATAGTCAGTACAGTGGTAGCCAGACCTGGCTGACATATTCAAGAATCATTCCGATTTGATGATGTAAGGGTTTAAAAATTCCTTCGAGCAAAGTTTGAATAAAGCAAATGCTGAGTTGGCTCTGCAAATTGTGGTATTAACGGGAAAATGGAAATTAAGTTGACTGTCATAGATGATACCCAGATCGCAAATTGAAGTTACTGTTAGAATAACTTTGGGAAAAACTTTTGTACAAAGTTGAGTAACAAGAAAGAGTGGAGCAACGAATCTACGACATACGGACTGGGCAGCCACACAATAAAGTGGTATACAGTCGGTTTGAAACCGAAGAAGGAACAAGGGCGGGCGTGTTTGGGCCAAGAACGAGTCACTCAGAACTCATGGGCAAGTGTACCAGGATCTTTCAGGCTGAAATATGTGCTATAGACAGATGTATTCAACTAAATCTCAAAAGAAGATACGGCAACTGCGACATAGCAATACTGTCAGATAGTCAAGCAGCTATCACAGCACTTGACTCCTATGCCATTAAGTCAAAACTTGTGTGGAAATACCTACACAAACTAAATGAATTGGGTAGAAGAACAAAGTTACGATTTACCCGGTCAAGTTAGGATAATAGGTAATCAAGCAGCAGACGCCTTGGCAAGACAGCAAGCTGATGAGCCCTTCATTGGGCCTGAACCATTCTGCGTAATAGGGGAACATTCCATACGTGAGAATTCAGGAAAATGTAGAAAGAAGAGAGGGCAAGAGCCTGTTATAACACCACAGGTGTGAGGCAATCTAAGAAGCTACTGGGATGTTACAACCATAAAAGATTCGAAGCATGTATTTAAAAAAAATCGAGGCAGATAGCGTTAGGAAGAATAACCTATGGAACTTGACAGGCTTCCTAACGGGGTACTGCAAACTCAGGGAGCACTTACGGAAACCAGGTATAACAAATGAAGGCCTTTGCCGATTCTGCAATGAGTCAAGCGAGACTCCGGAGCACCTGCACTTGTGGTGCACTGACTCACGAAAAATTGAAATACTTGGACAATTACCAAATATCAGATGAGGATATGCGTACCATGGATCTACTTCTCATTCTCAGATTCCTAAATGAAACTGGTTTGGAGAGAGAGTTCTAAGGTGAACTATTCTCGCCAAGGGAAAGTAAGAGTGTATGACCTTCAAACATAGTCCCGAAGGCATTATATTGCGAGGGGAACTCTAACGAGGGAATAAACCTCTCCAAGGTACTGGCAGGGAGCACAATAGACCACTAAGTCGCAGTGCAAAATAACCCTATACAAATAAAAATAATAATACTGTTAGAATAAGCTCATAGTTAATCAAATACAAATGTTCCTAGAGGTAGAGGACGACGCTTACTAGCGAACGTAATTGTTTGACATTTTTTAGCTTTGACTCTAGAAGGCTGTGTCGGGGCCAGATGAAGAACGTGTTCAGGTAATAATGTCGACATCATTTATAACTAATACGATAATCAGAATTCCTAAATGGGGGTACTGAGGTACTTCTGATGTTGCATTGGCTGGATTTAAGACAGAGGATCTGAATAGGAGGTTATGCTGACTATTTTCTAGATAAGACATATTGATATATTTAATAAAAAAAAAAAAAAAACTATACATAATCTCTATATCTATATCTATATATCTCTTTTAAGTCTCCCTGGAAAAGTCTTCGCTAAGGTGCTAGAAAAGCGTTCCAGAGCTGTGGTTGAGGACAGTTTGGGGGATGAGCAGTGCGGTTTCCGTCCCGGTAGAAGCACAACCGACCAGTTGTTCACTCTCAGAATGGTTCTTGAGAAAGCCTGGGAATATGCCAAACCTGTCTACACTTGTTTTGTGGATTTGGAAAAAGCATATGATAGGGTTCCTCGAGGCAAACTCTGGAGTGTTCTGCAGGAGTATGGGATTGATGGTTCCCTGTTAAGGGCGATTCAGTCTTTATATACAAACTGTAAAGGCTGTGTTCGGATAAACGGTGTTAAATCAATACCTTTCACTGTGGGCGTTGGACTCCGCCAGGGGTGCGTTTTGTCACCTCTCCTCTTCATTGTATATATGGATTGGATGTTGCAGCGCAGCCGTGGTTGGGAATGTTTCAAAGTGGGAGACCTAAGGATTAGTCATCTGCTCTTTGCGGATGATTTGGTCATCCTTGGGTCCTCTCAAACCGAACTTCAGCGCGCACTCGAAAGGTTTGTAGCCGTTTGTGATGATGCTGGAATGAAGATCAACGTGAACAAATCGGAAGTAATGGTCGTTTCCAAAAAACCCATTCAGTGCACTCTGCATGTTAGTGGAGTCCCACTGAAGCAGGTGGAGAAGTTTAAGTACCTCGGGGTTCTATTCACGAGTGATGGGAGGAGCAATGCCGAGTTATCCTGTAGAATTGGTCAGGCTGGATCAATTTTGAGAGAGCTTGGCCAATCTGTTATAAGGAAGGCCGAACTTAGTATTCAAGCTTAGCTATCGGTTTTTAACTTGGTGTATGTTCCAACTCTCACCTATGGTCATGAAATTTGGGTAGTGACCGAAAGAATAAGATCGCGAATACAAGCTGCCGAAATGAGGTTCCTTCGCGGTGTTGTTGGAATAACTCGTAGGGATCGAGTGCGCAACACCAGAGTACGCGAGGCGCTCAACGTTGAGCAGCTACTTCTCCGAACGGAACGATCTATGCTTCGATGGTTTGGTCACGTAGTGTGTATGCCCCAAGACCGGCTTCCAAGACGCGCCATGGTTGCCGTACCATCAGGTAGACGACTTCGCGGAAGGCCCAGAAATAGATGGTTGGATCAAGTCCGACATCTCTCTTGGAGCCGCTTAGGGATTCTCCCTGATGAATTGGAGTCAATGGCGGAGGATCGAGAAGGATGGAGAGTCCACCTGAGCATCCTACCCCCGCGACCCTCATGAAGGATTAGCGGGCCATTGAAAATGAATGAATGAATACATAAGCTGGCTCGCACACCTACCCACATAATTAGCTAAAATTGAAAGGAAATATTGTGCTATACCATCATTAAACATATCTCCGTTGTTAAAATTCTATAGTACATGTAAGGCATTACGATTTGAAAAAAAACCTATAAGTTGTGTATTTATGTTCGGACTAGAAAAAAAAAAAAAAATTCGCTTTTGTTACCTACTTGCAGAACGCCAGAATGTTCCCAGATTATCCTCCATATAACCGTGCTATCCACCTAGAAGTAGAATAGTAGAAAAATGTTTGAGCCTGAACCCACAACGCTAGCATATCTAGTTATTTATTCATTCAACCTTGAAGACAATAGTGATGATAAAAGAATAGTGGTAGAAAGAAGAAGCTGACTGAGTATCCTATTAACTTCTTTTGCAACTTAGCCAATATGGATGATTAGATATGGAGATATATTAAAGGTGCGTGCAACTCTAGTTGAATAGGTTCGTTTGGAAACTTGACTATTTCAACCTTAAATATTTCTCAGAAATTGAGTCGTTTGTTAAAAAAAATAAATAAATATTTGACGCAACAGCTCTTTAAGTGCCAGGGCCTAGCTTCTCGCAACCACTCATGTTGAATGGAAGACCTAAAGTCTAGTGCCGTATCCGAACGGAGATTTGAGAAGCTTTTTCGTGACAACAATACTCTCGGATGTTTGTCAGACGCTCGCGAGAGGTGGGACCGTGAAAAAAACTTTTTGGTGTTTTCTGGGATTCCAACTTGGAACCTCATGTGCCGTGATCCGACACACTAACCACTTACGCCACAGCGTTGGTTAACTGACCTTTAATTTTGTTTTGATAAGGAAGTGTGATAAAGAAACTTTTCAGCGAAGTATTGTTTCCTGCAGAATTTTGTGAAATAATGAAGGTGGAATAGTTAAGTTTTGAAACGACTCTCCTCAGTTGCAGCGACGACAGCACCACGCATATTTTCAAGAAATAACTCGGCTTAATCTATACTGTAAAACTCTTTATCCAACATAACTATAAGGTCGACAATGTTCTGAAGGTACTGCTGTGATATTCTAAAACATTTCCTGACAACGAATATATTCCTCAAATATACTTTGCACTAGTCGTCCCCAGAAGATGATATATTGAAACACTAATTTTGCAGGTATATACATTACATTACATACAATACATCACGTATTACATCTAAGATATAAATAAAACGTAGTAAATAAGGCAAATTCTATTTATAAATTTAATAATATATTCTTAACCTTTAAATAAAATCAAACCATGAAAGATGACAAAACTGTAATTTTCGTAGTTTTAAAATAGATATTGTACTCTTAAGTCAAAAATGATATATTAAGAAAAATGAAGATAATTTTATAATATATGTTACATTTGTATTTCATTTTAATTTCATGCAGAACTATAAGGACGGATTTAGATAAGTGTATAAGTTACATTTTAAAGAGTATGGTTTATTAAAATGCCTGTAGTCTGGTCCCATGATACATTTTTTGGCCATATAGTTCGGCATTGTACCTTCTCCTCCACTCGCAGTCTATGCGGACGGGACCAAAGACCACTCGAAGAACTTTTCTCTCAAAGTTACCAAGGGCATTCTCATCTGATTTTGACAAAGTCCATGCCTCTGCACCGTACAGAAGGACTGGGGTGATTAGTGCCTTATATAGACTAACCTTAATATTTCGAAATAGGACTTTGTTACTCAATTGCCTTCTTAGCCCATAGAAACAGCGATTGACAAGGGTAATTCTTCGTTTGATCTCCTCACTGGTGTCATTTGCGGAGTTTACCATATAACCCAGACAGACAGAGTCCTTTATTACCTCACAACTATATCTGTTTATTGTGGCGTTCTGCCCAAGACACCGATGTTGTGTGTCGTTTTTTGTAGACAGCATATATTTTGTTTTGCTTTCATTAACCGCAAAGCCCATCTTTACTGCCACGATCTCAATACCCGCAAACGGCCCACTGACAGCCCGCCGAGTCCTCGGCATAAGCGAATAATTGTACAGTGAAAGATTGCACCTAAGGTGTTGGCTTGTGATTTCTCCCGATAACGTTAATGTCCTTGGCGTAAGCGGGTAATTGTACAGTGAAAGATTGCACCTCCGATGTTGGCTTGTGAGTTTCGTACAATTCTTTCAAGTATTATCTTAAAGAGATCGTATGATAGCGCGTCGCCTTGCCTAAGACATTTCCTGACATTGAACGGTTCGGTGATGTTCCTTCCGACTTTGATGAAGCAGCGAGAGTTCTCCATCATCTTCCGCAGAAATGGACAAGCTTGGCAGGGATGCCAAGACTAGGCATGGCTCTGTATAACTCGTCACTATACATGCTATCAATAGGCAAGTCGATGAAGAGGTGATGCGTATCGATTTTATATTCATGGGTTTTTTCAATATCCGCCGTAGTGTGAATATTTGGTCAATGGTGGACCTTACCGGCCTCAAACCGCACTGATAAGGATTTATCAGGTTATTGGCGATCGGTTTTTGGCGTTCTCATAATACGATAGACAAGATTTTATATGCAATGTTGAGGAGACCCCTGTAGTTGGAGTAGTTCAGAGGGTCTCCTTTCTTCAAGGAAGGAAATGGTGCCGCGAAATAAGGCCAACTGCAGTAAGACTAAATACACAAGTTTGGCCTTATTTCGGTTTGCGAAGGTGCAGAATTTTTATTTTTGTGAACACCTTGTTATGTGAAATTATGACTCAGCGTCGTACACCTTCTTGATCACAAATTACAGAAGAATTTTTGTCTTTTACTGCAAAAGCGCATAGTCCGCATGTGGTGGTTGGACTCGTCAGTAGGTGGACACCACATCTTGTCTAGACGCACTGTTTACTCGAGGCCTTATGACTACATCTGCTAAAAGCAGATGCGAATTATAGGCTCCCACTCGTCTTTAGTCAAAACTGTAGGCATAAGACTGTATAGCCCGTGCCAGGCTTCATATAATCAAAAAAAAAAATATTACATTACCAACTATTACCCCAGTTAAACAGTTTACATTACAACTAGTAATAGTTGATAATATAAATGAACTTTTTTACAGTCTAGTTTACCTATTGTTGTGAGTTCCTTTGTGTCTACCACACGGCTACATAAATAAATTAAGATCTAAGAACAAAATAATTTGGTGGGCTCCCCCGATTTTTCAATAGAAAATTCTGTGGAATTACACTTAGTAGCTCCATTGAACTTACGATTTCTCTGTGGATTTCTGAACAAAGTATGAACATTAAATTATACCTCCGAAGTAATTGAGTTCCTTCGAGAACTCTATAGCAACGCTGTATGTATTTTGCAAGGTGAATGAGAAGGTCTGGTGCCTTCACGTCTTCTCGTAAGATACATAAGATCTTTAAGCTAGTTTTAAATATTTTTTGCATTTTTGTTACTGAATTGGATAAATCAAAATGCGTTAAAAAATGAAAAAAAAGAGAGAAATGTCTTCTTGTCATAAATTGGACAATTGTTGCTTTCATGGAAGTTTTGTTTGTAAGTACTCAAGTTCCGTTTATTATCTCTACAATCCTTATCTTCACCTACTCCCTGTTTTCAAGCCCGTGGCAGACCAAAATTCTATCATTGAACAAAAATTGTTGATGGTTAAAACTAACGAAACCTTGATTATTAATTTAATCTTTCCAAACCCGTTTTACTTCTAAACGTATTCATACTCTGCAACGCCATAGATTGCCTTTGGGTAATTAAGTGCCTCTATCAAACCAAATAGGAAATTTTTCCATGTAAAACCATCGTCATTATCATTAACAACTTCCAAGAACAAAAAAAAAATAAAAATCAATTTCGATCTACAAAACACAAATGTATCTATACCCTCGCCTTCTTGCATACACGAGTCTGCTCCTAAAAACCAACCACAGATTGACCGTTTGGCTTCTGTTTCCCCATTGACCAACATCATCACACTTGGCACCATAATTCAAAATTAAATTTCCCATTTCCATGGATACTATGACCATTGCGGCGTTGCTGGCGTTTTTTGCCACTTTAAATTAGTCGATTTGAAAATCCATTCAAGTGAGAATTAAATTTACGATCTTGCGGTTGCCATTCGGGCCAAAAGAAACCTCAAATTGGATTACGAGTGGTGGGGGGGTGCCCTGCGTTATGAACATGGTGGTGCTAATTCTAAGACTCTCCCTCGTGCGCGCATGACCAGCATGAGTCAGGCGCATTCCGATTGCAGCGCACCGCATGCGATCAGTGGCGGTTGTAAAGAAAACAACACAAAAAGAAAAAAAAAATTTGTAGAACGTTTTCTGCAGATACATGTTGACCGATAATTTGTTACAATTTCGGGCGACAATTGTGCTGTCTGTTTGTTGGACATTAGAATTGTTCTGTCTGTCCGGATAGAGCTGGAGGTATACAATGTTGGTACGAAAATAGATAAAAATGTTAGCGCTATGAATGTACATAAGTATATGTATGTTTTTTTTTTATAAATTCTCAATAATTCAATTAGCAAATAAAACGAATAAAGTATTTGCTTGGCATGATTTTTTTTTATTTCTTCATTTGTATGAGGGGGTAAACAGCTTTTTTGTTTACTTATGACACCTTAGGATTTTAATGACTTTATTGGAACATCAACTGTGTTTGTAAAGTACTTCGCACATATGAAGGTTTTTTTTTTTTTACTATACATGACATTTATGTATACATACGAATACCGTATACACAGGGTGAACCAGATTTAAACAGTGAAGTGTTGGGAAAACTTATGTCGGAATGATTTTTTCTTTATATGTATGTAATTACAGTCTAAGTTATTCCGTTTGGTAATAATTTATAAAACAAACCAACTCACAAAAGTTAATGTATCATACTTGCCAGGATGTACCGTAGTTCAGGGTACCACCCATAGGCATACTTTCAAATTGATTACGAACAGCGAACATCATAAAGATAGACTTTAGTTCTGTTTTTATAGAATGGGAAGTTTTAGTCGGGAAGTTTTAGAAGGGGATAACTGAGAAGAAAGTGGCTTTCAAAGCTTGGTCAAAGTGCCCCTCTAATAATAGTGACGAAAAACTTCGCCGCCAAATGTAATACAGATGTTGCAAGAAAAAAGCGAAGAAGAAGTGCGCCCAGCTTCAAGCAGAGAGTACGGAGGGCCTGTATCGGGAACTGCAGAAAATATCTTCCTCGATTGCTGATGCAAACCAGGCTATCCAGGACCTGTGAAGACACAATATGATCAAGAGCGCAACCATCTTCAAAATAGCCGCCCAAAGAAGGAGCAATGCTTACGGCAGTATTGTGAAGAACTTTTAAATGAACAGTTTTCCCGGCTTTACTTTCCAAGAGCCACCCCTAACTGTGAAGATATACCCGACATTACAGTCGAAGAAGTTAGCGAGGCTGTCAAATACTCAAAAAAACGAAAAGCGGTTGGGCCAGACGAGATGCCCTCTGAGTTCTGTAAAAAGATAGGAGACATCGGGTTCAAGTGGCTCAGAATTCTCTTCTCCAAATTTGTGAGAGGTGACCCAATGCCGAATCAATGGAGGGAAAGTTAACTTCTTCCTGTAAACAAAGGGAAGGGTGATACGCGAAGCTGTGATAACTACCGTTCGATCAAGTTGACGTCACACACCATGAAGATCATTGAGCGGGTATTAGGTGGCCGACTGCGAAAAATAATACGGCTATCCGATGATCAGTGCGGGTTTGTCTCGGGTAAATCAACCACAGATGCAATCCAAAGTATAAGGATCATAATGGAAAAACATCGTGATGCCTTAAGGCATTTGCATATTGTATTGGTGAACTTTGAAAAGGCATTCGACAGACAGATACGAGATCTGATATGGGTGGCGCTAAGACATCGACAACATCCCGAATGCGGACTTTGCTTTGGCGATCCTGTTTTCTATATCCAGTTCGGTTCCACCATCGGTTGAGACAATACTCCCAAGATACTGGAAATCATTTGCTCTCTCTACCGGTTGTCCAGCAATGCATATTTGAGCCGATGAGTTAGTTCCAAGACTGATAATTTTAGTTTTTGCCGTATTCATTTTCAGCCCAACGATACCTGCCTCCCTCTCCACATCTGCTGTCATTTGGTGGAGGTCCATAATTCTGTGGGAGAGTAAGCATACATCGTCAGCGTAGTCAAGATGTTTCAGTTGAGATGTAAGAGTCCATCGAATTCCTCCGTTTCCCGTCGACAAAGCTGCATGAAGCACATCACTAATCACCAATAATAATAATATTGGTGAAGGGATACAGCCTTGTCTTACCCCACTTTGGATCTCAAATTCCTCAGACAACCTTCCCCTGTGCAGAACGTGACGTTTGGAACCTTCATATGTAGCTTTGATAATAGCAAATAGTTTATCGGGAATACCTCTCCTGCGTAAGGCACGCCAAATAAACTCCCTGTTGACACTATCGAACGCCTTCTCAAAATCGATGAACAGCAGGTGCAGTGGCGATCGATATTCAACACACTGTTCGATGATAATCCGCAGGGTGTTGATGTGGTCGACACAGGAGGAATCCAGAGCGGAAACCTGCTTGTTCGGCATCGAGTGTGTCTTCGAGATGATGTTTGATTCGCTTTAGGATAATTTTAGCTATTATCTTAGCTACAGCAGGCAGCACGCAGATACCCCTCCAGTTTCCGCACTCCATAAAATTTACTTTCTTATGAAGCTTGACGATCATTCCCCTTTTCCACTCATTAGGAAAGCTCTCAGCTTCCCAAGCTTTCTCTATAAGTGGAAGCAGAACCTCAGCCTATGTTGTGGGTGCTGCTCGTAAGAGCTCTGCTGGAATACCGTCAAGTCCTACCGCCTTGTTGGTTTTGAGTGCCTTGATCGCGGTAATGTAATGATCTCATCTTTACTGGGAGTCGTGGTGCGTATACGGGAACTTCTCACCTCGGGCATCTCAGTTTGATTTGGGAGCATATCGCTAGCGAATACACGGTTTAAAACCATAGCAAAATTCTCTTTTCATTTCTTGAGCTGGTCCTCATCCGAAATGAGCAAGGAACCGTCTAGGCTTTCCACTGGGTGTTGGCTAGAGCTGCGACCACCTGTCATTTCTTTCGTGATTCTGTAGACGGTCCTGCTATGGCACCTCCGTGCTGCTTCTTCTGCTTCTGTAGCCAGCGCGTTGATGTAGTTGCGCTTGTCACGTCGCACGCTACGCTGAACTTCTCTCATCTTCATGCGATATAGCTACTCTAGCTCGCTTCTGCCTTCCAGAAACCTATTTACAGATGATCATGAACATGTACGAGGGAGCAAAGACAAGAGTAAGATGCCCCGCTGGAATAACCGAAGAGTTCCCAATTAAAGTCGGGGTGCACCAGGAAAGCGTCTTAAGTCCTTTGCTCTTTATTACAGTCCTTGATTATCTGCTTGAAGGTAAAGTGATGGACCCCAAGGAGCATCAGTTATTCTTTGCTGACGATGGAGCCATCATAAGTGAGGATCCTACATTCCTGCAACGAGCACTTGATGTGTGGGTGGACGCTCTGGAGGGAAATGGGTATCGCATTAGTTCAAAAAAGACCGAGTACTTGTGCTGCCCGTTCTCTGATCCACTCAGGCCTATTCCAGACGTTTATTTGAATGGAACAGTGCTTCCCAAGTGGGAAAAATTCAAATATCTGGGATCTATGATCAATAGCAAAGCCACTTGTGATGACGACATCAATCATCGCGTAAGCGTAGGGTGGATGAAGTGGCGAGAAAACTCCGCTATCTTCTGTGACCGAAAAATGCCACCTAAGTTGAAAGGAAGGCTCTACACCGCAGTTGTGAGTCCAGCGCTCACATAACGTTCACAATTAAATTATAGTCAGTTCGTGGTGTCAAAATAACTCCGAGATACTTATACATCTTAACAACTTCTACTGGCTCCCCTTCGTATCTCAATCTATCTGCTGATGACTGCCCTCCCATTCCGCTCCCAAAAACTATAAATAGCGATTTGCTTTTGTTCACTGTGAGACTCCAGATTTTGCAATAGTCCTCTAACTTTGTCATCATCATTTGAAGCTGGCACCATATCATCGGCATATATCAATATTTTAACGCAGCATACATCCCTGTCGTAGACCCGTGGTGACTGAAAACTCTTCATACATCGTTAACCTGTTCTTCACCGATGATGTGTTATTATATTACCATATAACGACTTCAATGTTGCAAGGGATTTAGAAGGAATTCCTGGCGTTGATAATTTAAAGAAGAGTGACCTTCTATCCATACAATCGAATGATGCCTTAAAATCAACAAAATAACCATAGACCTATTTGACCTTCACGCGGTAGATGTCGGCGATGGTGATCAATGTGAATATTTGATCTTCTGTTGAATATCCTTGCCGAAACATTGCTCAGCACTCCCTTAATCTACTACGCGTCTTAACCCAATCCGTTAATCGATTAAGCAGGGTGCCCCCGAAAACATTTCTTACGGCATTAAGAAATGAGATACCCCTATAGTGTTCGGCATTGAGCCAGTCTCCTTTTTTAAAGATTAGAAATATTATTACTCGAAACAACTCAGGATTGTTTCTCTTTAATAAATTCTATTAAAAGCCTGGATCAGACACTCAGCGAAATCATTTGTGCTGTACTTCTAGAATTCGTGCGGTGAACGACATAGTGTCCCCTGCCTTATTTTCTTTGAGAGTTCTCAGGACTACCTGTAGTTCCGGTCCTACTAAAGGTCTTGCCGTGGGATTGCCTTGAATAAACGGCTCACAATATTGAAATTGTAGGGCCGTCCTATCCGTGTTTAAAAGTGCTTGAAAATGGTTTTTAAGATCATTTGCGGATATGTCTATTGGACTCTGGGACCTTTCATGTAGGTAATTATCTTCCAAAAATCTATAGTATTATATTTCTGCTTGCCGTTACTATTTGGAATTTACTTTTACAGAATATACTTTTTTTCTTTATACGTAAATCTTTAAAGCCACTATTTGCCTTAGCGTATTCTTGTCTAAAGTAGCTCGTATCTACTGAACTTTCTGAAAAGATCCAAGAACGCAAATGCCGTCGATCGAAATTTTTCATAGCTTTTGCCGAACCATTTTTGTTTTAGTCTTTGTATTTCTCTGCTTTCTACATGCTTTGTAGCTCCCATTCGTATAACTGCTTGCATATGTTGGGTTGATACTCCATTTTTCGAGCTATGTAAGGTATTTAATTTTAGATTAACCCTTCAATTGTAGTATTTTTTAAAATTGTTTCTCCATTTAATTTTTGGCAGGGACCTTATATCTGTAACATCTGCGTTCTGCAACTCATTAGCAATTTGTAACTTGTAGCTAATTGGCATGTGATCTGAGAAGAATTGTGTATGCCCGACATAAATACTTACATACCTCCTGCTTCCATGCGCCAGATGTAAGGCGGTAGTCTGCGACGGAATTCGCATTTCGCCGAACAAAAGTAAATTAAGCTGAACTTTATATCAGCAGAAGACTAGTAGGGAATATGACTAGTAGCAAATTTTCCTTGAAAATGGACCCTATCAGCGCGGTTTCAGGCCAGGAAAGTCCACCATCGATCAAATCTTCACATTTCGGCAGATCCTGGAGAAAACCCAAGAATTTCCAAATCGATACTCACCACCTCTTTATCGATTTCAAGGCCGCCTATGACAGCATCTATAGAGAAGAGCCTTATAGAGCCATGTCTAGTTTTGACATCCCTGCCAAACTTGTCCGTTTGTGCAGGCTGACGAGTTCAAAGTGACCTCGACCAACTTGGAGTGCACAACTGGAGGCAATTAGCTAAAGACCGAGCCAAATGGAGAGGCTTGTTGGTTGATGCCCATGTTCACCCCGAACTGTAGCGCCACCTAAGTAAGTAAGTAAGTTGTAGGCTCAGTAGGTTTTCATACAGTGGTTACAGTTCAGATACGTAGGAACTATGTGAGTTTTAACTGCTTCGACCCATATCAATTCATATTCGTGATATATCGCACTTATATTGATCCCCTAATAAAAATGTTTTAAACAGAAAATATATATCAAATTCTTTTATAAATTAAAAACAACGGGGAACAATAACATATTTTTTAAACCATTGACGTTACGACTTAGAATACATACATTTATGACATTAAGACTATTACTATGTGATGGACAGACGGCTATATTTTAATTTTTATTTTTATTTGGTTTTAAAATATACGTAAATGTTTTCTTTTCCTGTTGAGTTGGTTGCTGATGCGAATATGTTGGTGGCGCTGGTGGCGTAGTGGGGTCGCTGTGTGTCAACTTGGCAGTTTATATTAGAGTGTCACAACGCAAACCGCAAACATTTCTTTTCGCGTGTGAAATCCATTATTTTGTCAACATTTCAGTCCTGAATCTGATGTTAAGTTCCATGTATATATTTTCTCAGATACAATAACTTTATCGTCTCGGAGTTGCGTTTTGGTCCCGGTTATTTGGTTTTGCCCTTTTAGATCGCACGGTCCAGGAGGCGACCCAGTTGCTCAATCGACATATTCCTGACTGCCTTTTGAGTGAGTGGCCTTTGATTTCTAGGAAGTTCCTCTGGATATATTTCCTTAACCTCCCGTACGCTCATTAAACGCGATCTTTTGTCTCTTGACCAAGTAGCTTTATGATATGGTCGTTTTAAGATATTTATATACTACAGAACTTACTGATTTTACACAGCAAATTTTTTGATTTTGATTCTTCTACCCGGGCGAAGCTGTGTACCACGCCTAAAATATGCCAAACATCTGTAAACTCAATTATAACTTCCTCAAAGGGAATCCCCAGCACAGAGCACACAAACACTCACACAACCCGTCAAGCAGGAATAACACAAATGAAAACTGAAGAATTAGAAAATACGAATAGTAACATCCCCCTTCCGTCAGACAGTATGTTCTGCTCTTAAAGATAGCGAACAGATAGCGAAAGAAGAACAAAAAAAAATATTAGATCATGATCAAGAAAACCTTTAAATTCTAAATTTTGCAAAAGATATTTTTGATTGGATCTCAATTCGGGCGCCGTGGCGTAAGTGGTTAGTGTGTCGGATCACTGCGCGTGTGGTTCCAAGTTCGAATCCCAGAAAAACACCAAAAAGTTTTTTTCACGGTCAAACATCCGAGAGTATTGTTGTTACGAGAAATCTTCTCAAAACAAATTGCCCTTCAGATACGGCACTGAACTGTATGTCCCTTCCATTCCTGTGAAAAATATAACACACACAACATAAGTGGTTGCGAGAAGCTAGGCCCTGGCACTTAAAGAGCTGTTGCGCCAAATATATATATATATATATATATATAGATCTCAATCTCAGCTTCTAAATGACGGATCGAAATAAAACATACACCATATATGTACATGCTTAATTTCGTGCAGTTGTTTTTGTGTGATGCCTGTTCAAATAAACATACAGTAGTAGGTACGAGTATAAGTTAAAATTGAAACGGAATCTATGGTATATGGGCTGACGTTTATAATGAGGATTGATTTATCATCCTAATATCCATTAATGAAAGACTTATAAAATTGAATTCGAAGCCCTTTACAGTTCTCGGATACACCCTGTGCAAGTATATCTACTAATCAGCGACAAATCTATGAACAGGGAAACTAGTATCTTTGTACGTTTGTCACTCTCTAGTTTATTTCATTCCAAGTAGTTTTTTTTTTTTTTTTAATATTAATTCTCATGACATTTATTTATTTATCCAATGATATTGCATTTTACTGGGAATGATTCATGCTAACTAAGTGTATGTTGTCTGTGTTTGTGGAACGAGATTTAAACGGATATCTGGCCAGAGACTTCGGATAACAATATTTCTATTACTCCCAACATCTTTGTGAATTGTCACACTTGAGATATATGTATGTACTTCTGCTGCGGTGGGTCCAACTGCTGTCTCTTGTTGAATGGCTTTGCTTCAAGGTTTCACTTGACTTTTTGGGGTTGAATACCAGCACAGACCTATACATTGTCGCTATCAGTCGCTGATTAGATAGATTGCTAGGTGCTTATTGAGTTAGGTGGTTGGTTCGTTTACTATTAGATTGGTGGCGGTGGTAGTGGGTTTGCATATTTCTCAAAATATTTGCGATTTTGTTGCGATTGCCAATGCTGAGAGGTGTTACATTTTTTATATCTATTTTCATTGTTTATTTACTTTTTTGCAAGTACACACACTGACTTTTTTATTTTATTATTTTATTACTCAGTTAGCTGGATTGGATTTCGGAAGACTGATAGAGCTGATATTTGTTAAAGTTTTTCTTCTTTTTTGTAACTTTGTTATTAATGTATAAGCTTATCTATCCAGTGGGGAGGGTGCAAGTCAAGTACATTTTATTTTAAGGTATTTTTTTATAAATATAGAAAATTATCAAAAAATCTAAAGCAGAAGTTTTGGTTAGAAACGCCAAAATAAGTATTAGCAAGTTAAATTATGGCTGCGAGAATCGCTCATAAAAAATATATTGTTCATAATTCAGTGTATGCACACTTAGGGCCGGTCTGTTCACAGTTGGTTAAATATCTGGTTAGGTTATCACAGATTTTGCTTATCCCATTGTTACAGATCCATGGTAACCAAAGAGTGTTTGTTCACAATATTTTTCAATTTGGTCACCAAACCATAGCTTTGTGGAAATTCGCTCTATTTTCCAGTTTATCTGTCATCTCGTTTGTCAAATTAATCTGTGGTTAACTTTGTTTTTGTTTATCGGTTTTGTTCTATTATAAAGACGTTGAAATTTGAAAATACATACAAAATTTGAATGGATGACAAATAAAAAAAACTCACTCCATTTTGTGTTATTTTTTTTTTATTATATTATCTGCAATGAAATCTGTGGATGAAACTCGGCCAGAAATGCTCAAGGCTTTAGGTAAAGATAGTTCCTCTTTTTAAAAAAGGGGGCAAAAGAGATTGCGTCAACTATAGGGGTATATACCCTTTTAAGTCGCCCTGAAAAAGTCTTCGCTAAGGTGTTAGAATCGCGTTCCAGAGCTGTGGTTGAGGACAGTTTGGGGGATGAGTAGTGCGGTTTTCGTCCCGGTAGAAGCACAACCGACCAGAGTGGTTCTTGAAAAGGCCTGGGAGTATGCTAAACCTGTCTACACTTGTTTTGTAGGAAGCATATGATATGGTTCCTCGAGGAAACTCTGGAGTGTTCTGCAGGAGTATGGGATTGCTGGTTCCCTGTTAAGGGCGATTCAGTCCTTATATACAAACTGTAGAAGCTGTGTTCGGATAAACGGTGTTAAATCAATACCTTTCATTGTGGGCGTTGGACTCCGCCAGGGGTGCGTTTTGTTAGCTCTCCTCTTCATTGTATATATGGATTGGATGTTGTAGCGCAGCCGTGGCGGGGAATGTTTCAAAGTGGAAGACCTAAGGATTAGTCATCTGCTCTTTGCGGATGATTTGGTTATCCTTGGGTCCGCTCAAACCGAACTTCAGCGAGCACTCGAAAGGTTTGTGGCCGTTTGTAATGATGCTGGGAAGAAGATCAACGTGAATAAGTCAAAAGTAATGGTCGTTTCCAAAAAACACATTCAGTGCACTCTGCATGTTAGTGGAGTCCCACTGAAGCACGTGGATAAGTATAACTACCTCGGGCTCTTATTCACGAGTGATGGGAAGTGCAATGCCGAGTTATCCTGTGGAATTGGTCAGGCTGGATCAATTTTGAGAGAGCCTGGTGAGTCTGTTATAAGGAAGGAGGAACTTAGGGTTCAAGCTAAGCTATCGGTTTTTAACACGATATATGTTTCAACTCTCACTTATGGTCATGAAATCCAGAGAGTTACACGGATTCTCATGAATAATGGGTATCCTGGGGAGGTCATAAGGAGTCTACTAGATCGCCAACAAACTAGAGCTCCTAGTGATGACGAAGCCGAAAGAAGAAACGGGGTCTACAAGAGCATGGTCTACATTCCCAAGCTTGCTGAAAGCTTTAAGCAAACAGTTGTCGAATACACCAAGGACGTTAATCTGGCGTAAAAGTCCAACAGAACGCTTGCACCCCTTTTCAGTAAACTCACGGCCAAAATAAAAAAGGGTAGATGCACAGATGTCATCTACAAAATAGGTTGCCTTGGGAATGACGATGAAAACTGTGACCTATGCTACGTTGGTACAACGAAACAGCTCTTAAAATAGCGGATGTCCAATCACAAGTCGGACATAAAAAGTAAAAGTGCCAATAAGACAGCCTTTGCAAGCCACAGCATCGAGAATAGCCACACACCAGACTTCGACAACGTAGATATCCTGCAGACGGAAAAACATACACCGAAGCGCTACACTCTCGAAACGCTACGTAACAGCATGAAGCGGAAGCAGGACACACAGAACATCTCCTCGATATATTGCTCTCTCGTTTCTGCAAAGTTTTAAATTTTAAATGTACTAGCCGTTATTTAGTGACTAAACTTCATCATAAGAAGTGTTCTTTTTCTTGTTTGTTTTTGCGATAAATTGTTTAATTGATTTCCTGTATTTCCTGTTTTCTTACACAACTGTTTTCATTCGTCCATTTTATTACTCGTTAATGTAAGTTTGTTTTTTAAAAATAATGTAAACCATTTTGTTAAATTTCTCTCCATATGTATTAACTTTCTCACGAATAAGGATCCCCTGAAGAAGGCAGCAATCCCTGCCGAAACGTTGGGAAAAACATATTGAAATAATTCTGTTTCATTTAACAACAAGTGTGACCAAAGAAGCCGACAAACAAGGAATCTACCTCTTGTACATTTCTATGATATATATTTTTATCACGCAATATCTGCATAGAATTTTGTTGTGTCGCATAATATTGTGTCAAAAGTAACCTGCTGTATGAAAACTAAGCATGAACAAACAAAATTCCAGAAAATCATTGGTTAAAATGACGTTAACGAAATTCGTTAAAGAAATTAGGTTGGTTATCGATTTCTCTGGTTAACTAACCAAACCATGGATTCTCTGGTTACAATTTCGGTGAACAAACACAATCGATGGTTATCAGCTGGAATAACCACTGGTTAAAGTTAACCGAGAGTGAGCAGACCGGCCCTTAGAGTTAATGAAGAGTTTAAGATCTTAAAACTTTCCAAAGAGGGCGTAGGAAACGTGTTTTATCTATACTTAAAAAAAATGTTGGTATGGGTATTTTACTTACCAGAATTGAAAGTGGTTGAGTATAGGAGTATCTAACTGAGTAACATAACATTTCTGATGTGTATAACGATGGATGTCAAAGAATTAATTATTCTAAGCTCGAACTCGAAGTGCTGTAATGTCGCGTTCTTATCGCCTTTGAGATAGGTCGACAACTCGAGTTAATGTGGTATATCTTCCTGATCGAGCAGATCGAAAAAGATATTATTAGGTGAAGGAGAAAGATTCAGAAGTTCTTAGTCCTGCTGAAGTAGCTTCCAGCTGAGAAATGGCAATACACTTAGAAAAATAATAGGTCCATTGTGATACCATGTGGATCATGGGAGAAAATCGCTCTACCTACTCGCTAAAACCATTTTGAATTTCTTATGAAGCGTAGGAGAATCTTAGCATCAGTATCTATCAGGTGGCCTAAATCGTTGTAATGGGCAGCTCCTAAATGAAGCTTCCTTCTACGGGAGAGAGCTGGGCAGAAACAAAGAAGGTGAGTAATAGTTTATTCCTCTTGTTCATCCAAGCTTCTACAAAGTCGTTCGCAAAGAGGCCTAGCTTTGTAGCATGCTTGCCTATTAGACAGTGTCCAGTGATCCACTTGTTCACCTAAGATTTGTACTCTCGACAGCGGCCAGTTTAAATTTAAGTTGCGAGTAGAGATTGGTATACCTAAGGTACCTTTATCGGGCAGGGTGGGTATTAGTTGTTCCTATTCTGGCGAGTTCATCGGTCTTTCAATTCCCTGGAATGTCCCTATTCCCCGGCACCGAACACAGGTGATTATGGTACTGCTCAGCTATCTTCGCAAGAGACGATCGGCAGCGTAGAGTTACTCAGGAATTTATAGAGGTCGATTCCAGGGATTCGATTGCTGCTTGGCTGTCTGAAAATATGCCGATATCTCTAGCAGATATCACCTTTTTCTTAAGCCAAGATAAGACTTCTTCAATCGCCATTATTTCCGCATGGAATAAAACAGTCCTGCTGTACATATGTTTAGATTTTTGATTGGGTACCTATAAGCTACGTGAAGATATATTCCAATTGCCCCGCCGTGGGTTGAAACAATTTTTGGTTCACGGACGACACAATAAATAAAAAGTAAATAAAATATTTGGCTCAACAGCCCACTAAGTGCCTGTGCCTAGCTTCTCGCAACGTTGTGCACGTTATATTTTTCTTACGAAATGGAATGCCGTATCCAAAGGCCAATTTGTTTTGAGAAGCTTTCTCGAGACAACAATATTCTAAACACTTCTAACAAAGAAGTTAGTATCGTTCATATAATTTATGTTTTAGATAGGTTATAATCAAATTTGTCGCGGTTACTATTTACTTCCTTTGCCATACGCGTAAGAGGTTCGTTAGATGGAAATTTACGCGGAAATTCTCGGTATTTCTGGAGTTATAGTATCTTACGTTTGAACCGACTTCATTTAAAAGTAAAAAAGGCGAGTCAATAAAACCATTTACCAGTTGGTATAAAAATACTAGATCACATACTTCCCTACGTTTCTCCAAAGAATGACGATTTAAGAGAAGAAGGCGGTCGCAATATGGTCGAAGACGTATAGGGTCATTCTAGTTTAAATGGCGAAGTGCAAATCGGACAAACTTGCGCTATACCGATTCAATACGGTTAATGTGTTCTGCATACATTAGAGACCAAATGTTAGAAATGTTAAATGTTGTTATTCTAAGTTCATTTCAAAAATAAGAGATTACCATCACTGAGCAAAACTGAATCAGCATGTTTCCTTCTAAATAACAAATTAGCTAACATGTATCTATAAATAGAATTCATTGAATACCAAGGTGTCTAGGAGTAACTTTAAACAGAGCTCTTACTTCCAAATAATATCTGATGAACAAATCTGGCAAACTTAAAATTATATAAGAAATAGTTTGCATAAAAACCAAGCGTGAAGTACCTAGGAAGCTTAACCATGCTCTTTCCGTACATCCATTCTTTAGTTGGCGCCAGTTATGTTAAAGAACTCCCACACCCGTTAAATTGACAGCCAACTTTATGTATCAATGCGTTTAATAATCTACTACAATCAACCTACTTGCTACCGGTCCTGAGCAATATAGCTTCCCCACGCCCACCTTTCGGATGAATTCATATGTTAATGTGTGAAAATATCCGAAAAGCAGCAACTCCCAATCCATAAGAACATTATGTCCTAACACTTTAAATTTAAGATGACAGAGTTCTGGGCATATCCTTATGTACATCCTCATCACCATAGCATATATATACATACCTATGCAAACTTGCCCGCTCTTGAAGAAAGGAGGCCCTTTGAACTGCGCCAACTACAGAGGTATAAGTCTTCTCACCGACGCATATACGTATAAGATCCAGTCTTCCTTATTATTTACGTGAACGCCTAAGATCGATCGTCAATAACCTGATAGGTCCCTATCAGTGCTGTGTCAGGCTGGGAAAGTCTACCAACAAATATTCACAATACGGCAGATCTTGGAAAAAAACCCATGAATATAAAATCTATACGCACCACCTTTTCATCGATATCATAGTTGTCTATGATAGCGTGTATGGATACGAGTTATGCAGAGCCATGTCTAGTCTCGGGATCCCTGCCAAGCTCGTCCGTCTGTGCAGAATGACGATGGAGAACTCTTGTTGCTCCATCAAATTCGGAACGAACATCACCGAACCATTCGATGTCAGGAAATGTCGTTTTGAATATTGCTAGCCCCAGATTTCAGAGACTTCAAGCGGGGAATTCTGGTTTAATTCTCTTGTTTGTGAACAGCATTTGTTTTGTTTCTCTCTAAATTAACCGCGAGTTGGTCAACTAACCACAGTTCCTGACTACCTCTAGGCTAGCTTCAAGTTGATTTTTCCTTAGCTAGAAACAATTTCTCAGGAGCGATAAGATCTAACTACATTGTCTGCGTACTTTATAATTTTTGTAAGACCAAATGAAATGAAATGAAATGAAATAGGGCTGTCGTATGTAACCGATAGAATCTGACCCCGAATCGTCGTATAAATATTAACGTATGCTTATTAGTGTTATCGATGCTATTGGCGAACAGTGCCAAAAAAGTGTACTTTTTAATCGTTGAAACTCAATTCAAATCCGGCAAGGATGATGTTCCGAATTTAGGAATATGTACTAAGCTCTGAGGGCCAATTCAGGGCTGCAGGGTGCAAATTGATCTTTACAAACCCTCCCTTTTTCTTAGAGCAGTCTTGGTAATATTGAGCCGTGTCCATGAGGTGGAATGTTTCCTTCCAGGTTTCGCAAGCTTTTGCATTCTATGAACAGGGTTCCTTTACGCATCCAAAATACTGCATTCACTACCTTTACAGGTGAACTTGAAGTTGTTTGCTGCTTCTGAGCCGTGCCTAGTTTACTGTCAAGGCCGCAATGATTAACTCTGGTTTTACATATACTAACAATATGTTGGACAATACTTGAAGGATTTTCGCCGACAGAGCACCGGACTTGTTTCTGATCTGCAGGAACCATTATACGTGTCCAGTTTGCACTGACCTCTTACAAGTTTGAGTGGCCATGTAAAATTAAATAAATGACTCCAACGGATACGCTAGACCAGTATCATCTTCATTCTGATTCGAATATCTTTTAATACTTACAAGTCTTATTCCATATTTCCTGCGTTCACTTCAGTAGCGGCCTCGATTGGTCGCCCAGAGTGGAAGGTCGTTTTGAATTCACTTGACCACTTACGAACTGTCCGAATAATAGTCGATATTTATCACTTATCAGTGCATTTCTTTTTTGGCGCTCTATTGCTTTGTGTGAAACTTAGTTATACTCAATCTGCATCCCTTATTATCATTTTAATAACAAAAAAAAAAAAAAAACCTGTAACCGAATTCTATCCACATGGATGTAAGTTGAACAAAGTGGTAGAAAAATAAAGTTGATGTTGATGTTGAATATGAACTATAAAAACACATATGGTTTTAATGTCACGACATATATCTATAAGTTGTGCCACTAGTAACAGTACTTAATAAAAACTAGAAATAATTAATCATATCCATGGGCGTGATTATGGGTGGATACAAAGCATTTACTTTATTAATATCTACTGACAATCTAGAGATCTGCCTTCTAAATATCTACAAAGTTTAAGCCCCCAAAAGCTCTTTCACATGGGCGAATGAGCAAGGTTAGATCAACTTTGGTGTTGGTATTGGGCATTTGTTCGTTATCTATAAAATAAATAAAATGTGTAAGACGACTAGTATTTTTAGTTTTTAGTGTGAACAATTTTTAGACTTTTACCAGCTCTATCTCGAAAGGATTATATACTATGAAACGTATCAGGAAAACGCAAAAAACTTCAGCTCACCATCTTCTTTCAGAGATCATGACCAACGCACGCTTGAGAACTTGATATATTCTTCTTAGACTTACAAGCGACTAATACCATTTTCAGCATTCTTTACATTTTTCAAATTAAAATCTCTGCAGCCTCACCTATTAATAGGATAGTGTAGGAGACAAAGGATCATTATCAGCCTGTCATCATCGACTGGCAGGTCGATAATAGTTCCACGATGAAATCGCCTAACCTAGTCTTAGCCACATCTAAAGAACTCTTTTCTACGTACAATAACTTAATATAATAGAAATATTTTCGGAAGAGATATACATATCCCTGTAATTGGCTCAATCTATCTTGTCCGCCTTTTTTAAAAGACGGATAATCACTCCAGTTTGCCAATCACCAAATGGTTCACCGCATTCCCAGGTTGCTTTAATAACACGCGAAACCGACTACACTCCGTTTTTAAAGGGCCTTCGAATTTCTGTCCTGATTGCACCCAGATCATCAGATTTGCAAAATTTTAGCGACCTAATTGCCGAATTGACTTTCCTCACTATTGGACTACATTTCGCCCTACTTAAGTCCATAGTTCGGCCAATTTCATTGCTTTGTTCGAGATTGAGCAACTCTCAAATAAGCTCACTCCATCTAGAAGTTTTCCATCCTTGGATTCGACTTTTTCGATTATATTCTTTTATCTATAACTTCTTTTCTCCAAGTCGGCCAACATTCTGCCAAAACACGTTGTTTGCAGATCTATGATCGCGCAAAGGATGACAGTTTTTTTTTTCTCGATATAACTTTTGCCATCTTGTTAATTTTCCAATTAAGTTCAACCCATGAACTCATGAAATCAGTATTTCTTATGGCTGTTTCCCTGTATTCCAGCCTTTCATAATATTTCTACGACTTCCATTCTTATCGCTTCAGCTGAAACATTTTATGCCAAAAGGAAGTCCGTTACCACCACTCGGTAAGTCACCATTGCATCAGAGAACCTCATTTCATTCATTCAATTTGCCGTATCAGTTCATAAAATTTGATTGTCCACATTTGCTGGACGAACGTAAGGACATCATAATCAATCGTCTTTATCGCAGAATTTATATCGCTATTTCTGTCGCATCTTCCACTGTACACCACCACTCCAACTGATAACGACCTCTCGCGCCAGCGCAAATCCTGTTTTAATTACGAACCGCAAGGCTTCCTGGCCACCTCAACCGGCCGGGAGTATTTACTGCCATTGCACGGTGGTGACTTCCTGATGTAGAAATACGGCACCGTACGCTCAAATTTACTTTTATCTGAAACCCATTGGGAGTAACAAATTTCATCAGATACCGCTGGGCTATTTCTCTCCGTCTTCTGCGTATCTTGTGTTTTGTTGTATGTCTGCAGCAGTATCTCTCAGTGTCTCAATTTCATTTCCAATATTTTTTTCTCAAAACACAACTCAAGAAGGCCTTAATTGCAGCTTTACCAGTTTTTTTTTTGTTTTCTGCAAAGCCAGCGGCCGACGATTATACGGTGAGAATGACACAATATGACCACAAATGTCGGGAGGGACCAGGAGTGTTACCGTGGTGCGGCGGCATGACGTCGCTTATTGTTTGAGGTTTTATGTGCGGAGAAAATACTCCATAAAATAAAATCGAGTGTGTCTATCTGGGTAGCTAAGATATCCAAGCACCTCAGTCATCGTAGACACAATAGATAATCGTTTAGATAAGATATGCGATGCAAAAAGCAAAAGTATCTGCGTATAACTTTAACATTCTGAGTTGAAGCTGAAGTTGAGGTGGCCGCTTAATGGCTTGGTCAGGTGATAGAAAAAGGAGAAACACACGGCTTTCCGACAGTGATATGGATATGGAAATGGTCTTTGGTGCATGGGATATGAAATATATTCCATTGAGTTATTCAGGTCGTGTGGTCCGGTGTATAGAGTTTCTTAAAATGAGCCTTTGCCGTATGTAAAGTGAAGGTGACAGGTGTCGAAAAGGCTACTGGATGTAGGTGATATGGGCATAATTTTTTTCAACAATTGGGGCAGGTGTATGCCTGCGTGTGGCTAATGAATTAGAAACGATTGGTTTTCGCAATTTGTTGAACATGGTCAATGCAGCTTCTGAGTGATAGAAAGCGAAGACGTTGGTAAATAGAACTTCATTCTCATCATCAAATATGCACTTTTATAGACCGCATAGCTTAGATGCCCCTGTGACCTTTAATTAAAATAAGGACATCTTCCAATTTTTGGCGTTGTTCTACTTATCGTTTATATTTGTTTCAGCTAAACTTAAGGTTCACTGTAAACTAGAACTGCAAAGTACTGCTTTATTTCAGTTTCCAGGAATTTAATGTTTTGAAGTACAACTACTTGATACTGGTACTGGTACTCAGGTACCGTGTCTGAAGGGCAATTTGTTTTGAGAAGCTTTCTCGTGGCAAAAATACTCTCGGATGTTTGCCAGACGTTCGCGGAAGGTGGGACCGTGAACAAACTGTTTAGTGTTTCTGGGCTTCGAACATTGAACCTCACGTGCATGGTCCGACACACTAACCTCTGTGCCACGGCGCCATCAAATTTTACTTTAGTCTAAAAGAAATACTGCAGCATTCTATGTAGTTAGTTTAATTGACTCTTTATTTAATAAAAAAAAGAAATTGTTAACAATTTTGAATGCTTCGTCTATATGGTTTGGTTTAAGGCCGACTACCAGATTGACAACATACATTTTCTATTTCATTAATCTTGTACAAGTATATAGTTTTAACCAATTTTATGTTTATTATTAAAATTTTTCGTCTATAATGCATTTTACCAGAGTAGTGCGTTGGTTACGTAATTGTACAATGGATTCCAGCCACGGTTACCGTTTAAGATTCTTATCAATTCATCAACCGTGAGTTCCTGCATTCCAAAGAAACTGTAGCGAAATTCTTTGAGGATGGGACATATAGCGATGAAGTCGAATACGTCCTCTCGTTCCTTGCGATTACAGAGGCTACGGCAACATTCTGTGTTAATTCTTCCCAAAAGGTTTCTTTTGAATTCTGACCAATATGGTATATGATATTATTTCCAATTAACTCCATTTAGGTATATGTTTTAAATATGAACCTACAAATCTGAATGGAGTGGTATCCTCTGGTAGGTATCGCCTTCTTTTCGTCTTCTAATAGAACATACGTTCAAGTTCAATTGTAGCGACATGTTTCTAGCTTGGCAACATTTACTTTATTTTTTAAAATAAAATTGACATAGCTATTGTCATTCCTGGCCAAAAACTGTGTTTAATGACAAGATTCTATGAATGAAGGGTGTGGCTACACCACTGCCAAACGGAAGGGCACATAGACAGAGGGATTAGCGAAAATTTACTATACATAGTGTGGGATACGTACAAACTGTTTCGCTTTGTTACGAGGTACATACATATATGATATCATAATAAAAAAGTCAATAATATGTGCAGGTTAGGTATAGGTTGTAAAAATAAATAAATAACACCTGCTGGTGATGAATTTTGCGACCTGTTATACAATTTTCAGTCACTTACGTCTCGCCTAAACGAACTGTCCCAACCCAATTACCTACTCGTTTCCAGTGAATGAACTTTCCTCTAAAAAAAAATGTTTACTCTCTCACCCTCCCTCTAATTCGTTTCAATCATTTCCTTATCTGTTCGACAAAAGTGTTACAATGCGAAATGAAATTCCACATTATTATCGACGCGCACCGTCTACGATGCAAGAACCACTTACAAATGCGCATAAACGTGTGCATACAAGAGATGCAACAAACCTCAATGCAGCGCAATCTAGCCCAGCCACTGAAATGAGAAAGTGCACCTACGCCCCGAATATGCAGTGATTCCCATATCCACTTGTCCACTTGTGCGCCACAAATCGTCTCACACACAAACATCCAACTAAATACATTCACAGTTAGGCAATAAATTCAGTGCACCGGGCAAACTATTTGTTATTTATCTACGGCCAAGATGCAATACAACCAACAAATCGTTCTTGGTGAACGAAAAAGAAACCAAGACCGTAAAAGACTGCTGCTCGGGCAATGGTAATGGCCAAAGCGAATGTGACGTTTCTTCCCGCCGCAATGTCAGGAGCTCTGGCTCAGCCCAAACTATCTAAGCACAGCAGCACAGTGCATATAGTTAGTCAGTCATTCAGTCAATTGTACAGATTTCTAGTGGCAACGGCGTCAGAGAAGTGAAATTTATGAAGCAGCCTCCGCTTCTAATCAGATGAACAGTCTTCCAAAGTCATCTCGTGTTTGTCGGACAGACGAATGCCGTAGAGGAGTTGAACGTGGTTAGTTTGGTGCACCGACCGTGGCTAGTAGACGACAGCCGCGCGAAGATAATCAGTTACTGGAAGGGCGGCGGCAGGTTGTTGTGCATTCAGTGCGGCTTGCACAATTCTGCAACAGGAACAAAATCGACGAGGAGTGATTTATTTGTCCAAGAGGCCTGTCAATTTTCATCTGGTTTATCTTTTGGAGAGATTATGTCTTATTAGCTTTAACAGTGAGTTTGATTAGTTAATTTAATAAAATATGTTCTTTTGGATTTTCTATTCCCCGAGGCGTAAGGCTGTTTTTGGCCTCGATGGTCCCATTGGAATAGGGTGGTCGACAGGCAGATAAAAGAAGAAGGGGACTGCGAGTTGATGATCTTTGAAAGATTTCTTAGAGAGTTAATTATCCGCTTTAATTAGTGGGCAGATATAGGTGGATGGAAATGAAATGCAAATGAGTGTGTCCCTGCTGAAAGGATTATTCTCTTTTAAAGTAAAAGAGCTGAGCAACGAACGGGGAAAAAATGTTAACACGGAATTTGTCTGTTTGTATACTGTATTGTGTGATTGTTAAGCCCGACGGAATCCCTGGGGAATCTTCGTTAAAACTTAAAGCACTACTGCGGCTTTTCAGCACTGCTAATATTAGGTGGTCGCATATGCAGATGACATGATTTCATAGATGATTCCTTCTATGATTAGGAAAATAGAGAACATTCCACCATTCCTTGTTTTAGTTCAAGTAAGCACATGGAATAGTACTGGGAATTTAGCATTTGTCAAAACAAAATTGATGCTTTATCTACTGGAAAGTACAAATAAATCAATGGCAAAAAGTCTGTGAGTATCTTATGTATAGATTATCTCTTACCTTTACCATTCCTTCAATAGTTTGGTGGCCTGCTTTGAGTAAAGACGAGAACATAGAAAAACGAAACAATTAAACTATGCAGTCAAGTCCGACCAACGTTCTGAAAGCTGGACTGATCCTTCTACCACACATAATAATATAAAAACACCTCGTCCTGCAGAGCAGTTAAGTTCAATGAATCCGGGTTTTGGTCTGTAGAGCATTGTGGTTATAGCAATATTTCCGTTTCATTATTGCGGCTGATAACCCCGCTTGGATACATTTAATCCTTAGAGTAAACAATTTTTTTTATATCACTTTAAATTTTGTCAACTATGCCGAGTTTTTTTTTTTTTTTCGAAGGTAGGTGAAAAATCTTCCATAGACACTATGAAAATAGCAAGCGGGTGCTCATAGTAGTGTTATTCTTACTGACTAAAAAAACACCACCCTTCGATATAAATTTGTTAGATATCGCAACTAAGTAATAAATTATCAAGCAATTTTTCTATCATGAAATAAAAACGTTTGGCAGGTTACTTTCAACTGAAGGATCCTGCATATTCCGCAATCTAGACGCTGTTAATACTTATCTCGCCAAGTCGAAAGGTTTCGTCCTTTGTAGTCGGCGCAATAAATTGCTCTCATCCGAAATTTGTAGGACTGTATTGTTGACATGTCCGATTAGTCGGTTTCTATGCTTTCTCGCGAAGCTTCTAGTTTCAGCTTCGATTGTCGGAATTTCGAGATCCCTGTGGATATCGTCATTTCTACTATACCACGGTGCTTGGACAATTTCTCTTAGCACTTTATTTTGAAAAGCTTTTAAATATTTGCATTTGTTTTCTTGGTACAATCCCAAAGTTGTATACCGTAGGTCCACACCGGCTTTAGCACTTGCTTGTATAAAAGCAGTTTGTTCTCAGTACTGAGCTGGGAATGTTTTCCGAGTAACCAGTACATTTCTCTGTATTTGATTTCGAGTTCTTTTCGTTTCATTTTCACGTGCGAATTCCATTTTAGCCTTGCGTCGAGTGTCATTCCCAGGTATTTGGCCTCGTTTGCAAAAGGTGTTCGGGCCGAGTTTAGGAAAATTGGCAAGTCATTAGTTTTCTTGTAAGTGAAATTCACGTGAACATATTTAGATTCGTTGAGGGCGATCCGCCAGTCCCTCGTCCATTCATTTACATTATTCAGTGCGTTTTGCAGTCTTGCAGTCGTATCTTCGATTGTTTTACCTACTGCTAGGATAGCGGTGTCATCGGCAAACGTAGCAAGGATAGTGCCATCTTCGTTCGGTATATCACGAGTATGTAGCAAAAAGAGAAGCGGCCCAAGAACGCTTCCTTGCGGTACGCCGGCCGAAATTTCTTTGAGATTGGAGTATTCGATTCCATGTCTAACACGAAAGAGTCTATACCCGAGATATGATTCTAGAATATCGCATAAGCATAAAGGGAGAACTTGTCGTAGTTTGCATTTCAAGCCATCATGCCACACCTTATCAAAGGCTTGCGAGACGTCAAAAAATACGCTTGAGTAAATCTTTTTTTCTTCAAGTTACTTACTTACTTACTTAGGTGGCGCTACAGTTCGGGGTGAACCTGGGCCTCAACCAACAAGCCTCTCAAGTGCTTTCTCGATTACGTCGGTAATTCTATGCACCTGGTCAATCGTCGAATGCTGAACCCAAACTGGTGGTCAGGGATACGATTATTTTCTTCTATAACCGGTTGGAGACGCCTTCATAATATCCTCTCGAAAATTTTCAATATGATTGGAAGAAGCGAAATTGGTCTCTATGATTTTACCTCATTTGGCGGTTTTCCTGGTTTTAAAACCATTATGACTTCCGCAACTTTCCATTGGCTCGGCTCGTGTTTTAATCTGAATGCAGCATTTACAATATGGAGAAGTTTTGAGAATTTCTCCGGTAATCAAATCATAACCAGGAGATTTCTTAGGTTTTAGATTCTAAATCTCATGTTTGGGTTCCCTTAGCGTTGCACTTGTGAGCGTCAAATCATCAGATGGTAAATCCAGCCTATTGCGGTTGTCGTAAACCATCGTACGGTTTAAAGGTTTCTGCCAAGTGGGCAGCAAAAATGAAATGAAAATCACCTGCTAGTATACAAATACAAATAAGCCTCCAAAATGTAAGACTTTCCCTTAGCTGTTTTTCTGCATGTTTCAGTTCAATTTTTGCACAACAATTCGTATTTTAGAAAGCTGGTCTTATTCAACGTTCATGAAACAACTGCAGTTCAGAAACACATATGCCACTGTCCTTATTATGTACCGGATTTTCACACAAAATCACTCACAAAAATGTAATTCACACTAAAGCCTCTCAAAAATGGGAATCCATTCATCCATAATAACAAAAAAAATTCCAATTCTTCACCACGTCAATTCACCGAAATAAAAACTTTCCTTGACCGTGATATCACACTGAATACACATCTCAGCAATAATTCCTTATTGTTTCCCCCACATGTAACCTCCAAAAGTATCCAAAAATAAATCACGTACCAGTCATCATCTCATATTGACCCCAATGAACAACAATGAACCTACCGTACTCAGCCTTTTGCATATGCATGCACTCTCTAGAGTACATTTGCACAAATTGGCGCCCAATACGCCGTCCCTGTCCGCACCACTCGAGCAATCAAAATCAACGACCAACGCGCTCGCCAAAAAAATAACTAACCGCAGATCTTCACACAAAAGAATAATAATTAAAATGATAATGAAACGACGCACGGTGAGTGAATCTGCTGCTGTTCCTGCTGCAGTGTTGTTGCATTTTAAGGCGTACTTAAGCGCGTACTCGATTCTTTACCACTTCACTTGGTGGCTGATAAGTATGCCGAACACGTGAGATCTTTTCGCTGCTTGTTCTTTGGGTTTTTTATTTTATTTTGAATATCAATTTGTTAATCGGTAAAAAACGGTATTTAAATAAATTTGTATGCGTTATTTTTTTTTGCCAGGTTACCCCACTCCGCTCGAGCCTTCAAACAGCTTTTATACCGCTGACTGATAGCTGGCACTTAGTGCCCAATGGTATTGAGGATTCTTATGAATTACTGAACTCTGAATGGATGCGTATACGGCACGTAACCCAACCAGAGGAATACCAAGTGAGTGTGCTGCAATGTGAGTGAATGTCCAGCACACCAGTGTAGTTAGTTCTAGAGTGAAGTTCTTCCAGGTGCCCTAGCGAATTCCGTGCTTTTTTTTTCTCAGCAACTAAGCGTATTCACCTGCTAGTCTAACATCAGTATTCAGTTGTCGGCTATTGTAAGCCACAGCATAAGTTATGTAAATGGTGTCTTTGGGAAACTTAGGAACCCATATGGGTACCCATCATATAGGAACGCACACATTTCGGTTATTATGACAATAAAATATTTTTTTAAGTTTATGCATTTTTTTTTATCTTCTTAATTTCTCTTCCTTGGTTTTTGTAATATACTTTTTTTAATGTTTTATATGTTGTTGTGATTATTAAAATGCAAAGCGATATGGTTAAGCTGGAAATCGGATGGAAATTTGCATTTTTTTCGTTGATTACTTTGTCATCGTTTGGGTGATAATGGGGTTCTTGACCATAATTGGAAAGAGGTGAACACGGCGTTTGGACTTGTTCTCGAGCCTGGTAGTAACTTATTCAGAAAATAATCACTATTTGTGTTTTATTTATCTATTTGGTTAGATTAGAGAAGAGTTATTGAATAGATTAGCTACTGATTGTTTGAGCATGTAGTAATAAACGTAAAATGTAATTAGCTAATAGTCTCGTACCGAAACGATGGGGTAGAGCTTCATATAACGACTTAATTAAGAAATGAATTTTTATTGAAAGTAGAAAGTCCAGTCGATAAAAATCATGCTATCCTGTGAATTTTAAAAAGTCCCATTAAATGAAATGAAAGAGAATAGGTGGCGTTAACGAGTATCAGAAATTCGATTTAAGTGATATGGTATCATATGAGCCGTCGTCAGTGTTAAGCATTTTGGTTGTCCTAAATTCCATTTAGAATGTTTAGACCAAAGATAATAGATTTAAATGAGTTAATTTAATAAATTGTCAGATCCTGACTACTCTCTTGGCAGTTATTTTTCGTACTCTTGTAAAACCACAAACCTGACAAATGTTAACTAAAAGGAAGAGAATTTTCTTTCTCTTTTCAAGGGACTTTCAAATATGCGTGAGATTGGCTTTACTTATGATTTTTTTTATAGCACTAGAAAATATTACGCGTCTTTTGGAGTGCGGCTGACAAATTGCATTCAGAGCTTGCAAAACTGGCATTCGAACTATAAATCTTGAACACAGGATAATTGGATATTGATTTAGTAAAGGGCTTTTTAATACGGACAGTTCGATTTTTGATTTCGTGGCGGCCATGCTGTTTTATCTGTTGTTCATTTTCTTGTTTTTTTATTTTTCAGACACTAAAGACAAATCGGTGGGCGTCGCCGTGGCGTAACTAGTTAGTGTGTTGGACCACTGCGCATGAGGTTCTAAGTTCGAATCCCAGAAAACACCAAAAAGTTTTTCACGGTCTCACCTCTTGCGAACGTCTGACAAACATCGGAGAGTATTGTTGTCTCGAAAAAGGTTCTCAAACACTAAACTGTAGGTCCCTTCTATTCATATGGAAAATATAACGCACACGACATAAGTGGTTGCGAGAAGCTTGGCCCTGGCACTTAAAGAGCTGTTGTGCAAAATATTTTTTTTTTTATTTTTATAAAAGAAAATCACCATGGCATGTTACAACGTCGAGTAGCACGTGCAAATGATAAAACTTTATTATCAAAATGGGTGTTCTGTTGTGGCAACGATGTGTGCGTTCCGCTTATTTTAACGTTTAAATGGTCATCCTTCCCAGTCTACTATTCAACGTTTGGTGGCCAAATTCGACAAAGTCGACCGGTTCGGTGAACTATCAACCAACACCGGTAGATCAGCGAAACGTAAGATTGGCCGAAAACATCGCCGGTGCCCGTGAGAGTGTGTAGGCAAACCCGAGGCAGTCAATTCCGCGCCGCACATAAGAACTCGGCATTTCGCAGGCATTAAGTTGGCGAATTTTACACCGGAACTTAGGCTTTCATCTGTACAAAATCCAACTGACCCAAAAAATGACAATAGACAACGCCATGTATTCGCTGACTGGGTTCTGGAGCAGTTGGTAGCGGACCCCGATTTCAGCAAAAAAAAAGATCATCTTCAGCGACAAGGCCCGTTTTTGGATGAACTTGTACGTCAACAAGCAAAATTGCCGGATTTGGGACGATACCAATTCACACGAGGTCCACCAAGTGGCAATGCATCCACAGAAAGTCACTGTCAGGTGTGAATTGTGGGCTGGCGGTATTATTATTATTTGTGTAGGGTTACTTTGCACTGCGACCTAATGGTCTATTGTGCCCCCTGCTAATACCTTGGGGAGGTTTGTTCCCTCGTTAGAGTCCCCTGCGCAATTGCAATTCCTGAGGAATTGTGTTTGAAGGTCATATGCTCTTACTTTGCCTTGGCGAGAATAGTTCACCTTAGAGCTCTTTCTCCAGACCAGTTTCTTTTAAGAATCTGAGAATGAGAAGTGGGTCCATGGTTGGCATATCCTCTTCTGATACTTGGTATTTGCCCAAGTATTTCAATCTTTTGTGGGTCAGTGCCCCCCTGGCGATAATTTTTGGGCGATTTGACACCCAACCTCATTCCACACATAATGTCATTGATAGGCATTTAAAAAAAAAATAAAAAAAAAATTGTTGATATTTCACACACAACTTGTTCTAATCAATTTAAACGCTTACCCGTCTCTACTGGAAAACCCTTAATATAGCACACGAATATAAATGTAAGGAAATTCATTTGATAGTTAATTTTCCTATTCGTAAATATTATACCTGTTGTTGTTTTTTTTACGTTTTTACATGAAACATTTTTTGCGCAGTATTTTTGAGATTTTTACTATACGTTTTTTGTGGGCACCGTGGCGCAGTGGTTGGTGTGTCGGACCACTGCTCGTGGGATTCGATTGATATTTGAATCCCAGATAATATGAAACATTTTTTTCAGGGTATTCAAGATACTGTAACCTAAAACTAAAAAGAAAAGCAGTGCAAGATAACTTACTTACTTACTTAGGCGGCGCTACAGTTCGGGGTGAACCTGGGCATCAACCAACAAGCCTCTCCATTTGGCTCGGTCTTTAGCTAATTGCCTTCAGTTGTGCACTCCAAGTTGGTCGATGATTCCCTCTACTGCGTCGTCCCTCGGGATTAGATTCGAAGACTTGTGGGCCGGAGCGTTGATGTCCATTCGCTCTACATGTCCTAGCCATCTCAGACGTCCAATACGCAGTTTTTTGACTAGGTCGATTTCGCTGTACAGCTCTTCTTACGAAGAATTTTTCTCTCGAAGCGACCAATGATATCTTCATCCTCTTTTAATAAAGTCCATGTTTCAGCGCCGTAAAGCAGAACTGGGATGATCAGGGTCTTATACAGAGTCTCATAAGTTATTCAGGATAGGGTTTTACTGTTGAATTGCCTTATAAGCCCAAAAAACAGCGATTGGCAAGATTTATTCTTCGATTGATTTCTGCGCTGACGTTGTTTTTTGAGTTTATAGTCGAGGTAGACAAAGTCCCTTACTACCTCGAAGTTATAGCTGCCCACTGTGACGTTCTGTTCAATTCGTCGATGTTGGCTGTCCGTTCTTGTTGACAGCATATACTTGGTTTTGCCCTCGTTTATCGCTAAACCCATTTTGGCCGCTTCCGCCTCAATGCTTGCAAACGCACCGGCGACAGCCCACTGAGTTCTTTCGAAAATGTCTATATCATCGGCGTATGCAAGCAGTTGTACAGACTTGTAATAGATTGTGCCTCCGGTGTTGGCTTGTGAGTTCCGCACAATCCGTTCAAGTACAATATTAAAGAAGTTACATGATAGCGCGTCACCTTCTCTGAAACCTTTTTTGACATCAGAGATCTTGGTGAGGTCTTTACCGACCTTGATGGAGCAGCGAGCGTTCTCCATCGTCAGCCTGCACAGACGGACAAGTTTGGCAGTGGTGACAAAACTAGACATAGCTCTATAAAGCTCTTCTCTATAGATGCTGTCATAGGCGGCCTTGAAATCGATATCGAAGTGGTGAGTATGGATTTGGAATTCTTGGGTTTTCTCCAGGATCTGTCGAAGTGTGAAGATTTGATCGATAGTGGATTTTCCTGGCCTGAAACCGCATTGATAGGGTCCAATCAGGCTGTTGATAAAAGGTTTCAGGCGTTCACACAATATCGCAGAAAGATCTTATATGCGATGTTGAGGAGACTGATACCTCTATAATTGGCGCAGTTGGGGGTGGAAAATGATGCTGAGATTCCACTCATCAGGCGTATACTCGTCTGACCAAATCTTAGAGACGAGTTTGGGCGGTAAGCCGTCAGGTCCAGCAGCCTTGTTGGATTTTAGCTTGGATATTGCTATCCTCACTTCGTATTGGTCAGGTGGACGGAAATTTTGACTATCATCGTTTATGTTAAATGGTTCATTCTGCTTGACAGCGGGATGTTGGTCTTCGTCGCCGTTATACAGTCTGCAGAAGTCGTTTTTCCATATTCTCAGCACCGACTGCGATTCTACTACGATGTTTCCATTTTCATCTCTACAGGTTTTTGTACGGGTATTGCTTCTCTGGCACGTTGTTTTTACCTATTGGTAAAACTTCCGTACGTTGTTCCTGGAGTATAAGCTCTCGATATTCTCAGTACAAGATAACCCTAATGACACAAATAACTTTTGGTTTATCTGGAGTCATTGAACAAAATTTCAATGAAAAATTGGCAAACTCATTAGTGATATGTATGTATAGTGCTGCGTTAATTCACAATAAAGTGGTCAAAAATTATATGTTTAGTTAAAAGCGGTTGTATTAAGTGGATTGAATAACAATAATTTGTTAATTACACTGCAGTGTGCAGTACTAATACTTCAACTGCGAATATCTCAAAAACTAATTCTGAAAGTTCAACTTTTCGCAACTATTGTCTTGTGTGTATTATATTTGCACCTACTATTTTTTGACGAACCCGAAAAGCAATTCATTTTTTTTGAGGAGTTTTTTTCATGAAAACAAGACTCTAGAATATTTGTCAGACGGTCGCGAGAGGTAAAAGAGGACCATGCCGCAAAACCTGCCTAATAGCTGAAACGTTTAGTTGGTCGCAGGTCACATAAAACTTCCCTCTCCTTCATATAACAATTGCCGCACTAATTAAAGTGATTTTTCACTTCTCCTATTATGAAATCGACCAACCTCATTCATAGAGTCGACAGAAATTTGTTGCCATCCCCACATGTTGACCTCCAGCATCTAGTTCATCCATCTCTACCAACAATCCCGTGGAATTCTCATGTTCACTTTCGATTGAACAGAACAAGTATAGGTACACAAAACTCGTGTCAGAGATTGCCCCATTCAGCGTAATGGACGCTCCAAGAGACAATGAACATAGAAAAGAATCGAATCCATCGCGTTCACCAGATGAAACATGAGCCCATTCACAGGAGACCAAGGAGCAGAGGAACTAAACATACAACAGAAAAAAGTGAAAACCGTAACGAATCAAAGCCAGAAGCGATTTAAGCAATCGGCGCAACAGCTCCAACTTCGATATCTCGTTCGGGTAAGGTTCTTTGTCGATGGGTTGGCCTAATTTTTTTGCTTTGCTTCTTCTTTGCCGCCACTGAAGCATGTTTGTTTGCTTGGACCATTGAGTGTACGCTTTTTGAACGGATTTAGCAACTGGTTTGCAAGCATTCAAATAAGATACAAATGAAAGAAAAACAAAAACTTAGAGCGAGACATCGTCATCGTTTGAAGGAAACAACATCGTTTGGTGGTTGCATACACACACCGGTGGTGGAACAATAAAGGATCATTGGGTCATATTTGTCACGATTTGGTAGTCTTGGCTTAGGGCGACGACGCTCTTCTCTGACAGCAGTGACAAGTAAGTACTTTAGTAGCAAACAATTGTGTGATTTTTTTTTCAACTTGAAGTTGCGAGTAGTGCGCAATATTTTGCGAAAAAGGTTGACTCATATTCAATGCGAATGTTAACTTTTGGTAGGGTTTGTATGATACGTAAAAGCTAGATTTTTGACCCAACTTTATTGTACAGTACTTAAATATTTGTACTAATTTTCTTCAAGAGTAGAGTAGAATGGCTACTAGTATGACTAACCTATGTACTAATAACCGTAGGAGTAGTAATCGAAAACGGTAGAGAGTAGCAAGTACTTATATTTCTCATACTCAATTTTGAAGTTCAAATGCAGGGTGTACTTAAACAAGGTATCTTAAATTAATAAGCCTTAATTTTCGTTAGTGACATTATCTATTAAATTTTATTCAAGTTCTGTAGAATGAATCGTGGAGCGATACATACCTCGATAGAATTTTGCTTTTGTGAAAAATTATATGCAAAACAGCACTGGAGGACCGCGAATTCCACAGAAAGTACTGTCATCATGCTTGATTCGAAAAACAGAGGACGCTGAAGGATGTGAGGTAATAGCCCACGAAAAACTGACAAGAGTTAAATAAGAGCGATAGGAGTATGCACAGGCTAGCTTAGGCTTAAAAAAAGTTGCCAGTTTTGAAAAGAAATTCATCATGCGCATCAAATCCCATTTTGATTTCAGTAAACCTCTTATCACTCCAGATATAAACCGATGTTGAAGTAACCTTGATTTTTACAAAGAATGTCTACTTGGTTTTCCGTATTTCTTCATCACTGGCATTAGTCAATATTGTAAAGAAATTTTGGAAGACTCTTTGAAGACCGATATGGAGGAACGGGGACTGGAAAACATGTGGTTAGGTGCGATAGGTTAGGTTAGGTTAGGATCGGCCCTCGATGAGGATGTACTTAGACCAGAAAGTAGGTCCATTGTACTGCCGATGTGTAAGGCGGGTGGGTCACCCTCTTACTCTTGGAACCATCTGCTTCGTTGAATGAAGTCTAGAATTTTAGTCGTGCTGGCGTTGCCGAGATCATTAAGATCATTGTAGAAGTATTCACCCAGAGTGGCCTTCCTGATGTTGGCGAGCGCAGGACAGGCGCACAGGAGATGATTGATGGTCTCTTCTTCCTCTTCATCTCTGCAGCTTCTGCAGAAGTCGTTATGAGGGATACCTAATCTCTGGGCATGTCTTCCTATGACGCAGTGTCCAGTGAGGACATTTGTTATTTTTGAGAGGGTTCCTCTCTTGTGCTTCAAGAGTCCGATGGACCTGGATTTATTGAGTATCGGCCAGAGCTGTCTGGCGGTATGACATTGGTCTAGATGTTGCCATCGATGATTGACTACTTTCTCGGCATTAATTTGAATGAGGTACTTAACATAAGACGCTGGCGCTTCGATGTCGGTGATGCTTATGCTTTCTGTACCAGAGGAGACTTGTCGTGCTAGTTCGTCGGCTGCACAATTCCCGGTATGTCACAGTGACCTGGTACCCAGCAAAGGGTGAGGTTGTACTGACCAGCTATCTCGTTAAGAGATATGCGATAGTCTTTCACTGCCTTAGATCTCGTAGTGCTGGATGCGAGGGATTTGATGGCTGCCTGACAGTCGACATAAATAACAATATCAGGTGTTGATAGTGTGCTAGCCGCCAGCCAGTCAGCAGCTTTGCGAACCGCGGTGATTTCGGCTTGAAAAACGCTGCAGTAGTCTGGAAGGTTAAAGGAGAGGTGTATGTCCAGATCTTCCGAGAAAATTCCGGCACCGACTCCGTCCTTGGTTTTGGACCCATCCGTGAAGATTGACAGCGATTCGTTTTAAAGGACATTGCGTTGCGTCCACTCACTTCTGTCCGGTATCGAGTGCGTGTAGCCCTTGTCAAAATCATATTCAGTGGGCAGATGGTCAGTGGAATTGGGAAGATGACGGTGCATCGAAAGTATATTGGCATGTCCCGTGTGTTGCTCCTTCCACTGCCTGGAGCCTCTCAGTCTTATTGCCGAGCTGACAGCCAATTGTTTACTGACGATGTCAATCGGAAGCAGGTGGATCATGGTTTGGAGCGCCGCTGTGGGAGAAGTTCTCAGTGCACCGGTAATACTGAGACATGCAACTCGCTGAGTTTTTTCCATTGTGGATAGGTTGGATTTCTTCTCCAAGGCGGGCCACCATACCAATACTCCGTACATGAGACTCGGTTTAATGACCGACGTGTATAGCCAGTGCATGATGCTTGGTTTAAGGCCCCAGGTGGAGCCCACTGTTTTCTTGCAGATGTATAGAGCGGCCAGCGATTTCCTGGCCCGTTCGATGACATTCTCCTTCCAAATTAGCTTGCGGTCAAGCTTTAGGCCTAAATAGCTAGCACTATTTGAAAGCTTGAGGGTGGATCCCCTTATCTTGGGCGGAGTGAAGTCAGGTAGCTTGTGTTTTCTTGTGAATAGAACTAGCTCGGTCTTCGTCGAGTTAACGGAGAGGCCACATTTATCGATCCATCTGAGCAGTTCATTGAGAGCAGACTGCATGACATCGGCCAGCGTCTGCGGGTATTTGCCTGTTGTTAGAATGGCGACATCATCTGCATAGGCAATAACATTGCATCCAGTTTTTTCGATCTTTAGAAGGGCCTCGTTGAGCACCAAGTTCCACAATAGTGGAGACAGTACATCCCCTTGAGGGGTGCCTCGATGTGCATGTCGCTTGACAGTACTACTTCCGGAGGATGCTGTTACTACCCTGTTCTTTAGAAAGTGTTCAATGAGACAACAGAGGAGTTCGCAGATGTTGAGCCCACGTAAGGCACTGGTAATCGAATTTGTTTCAACGTTGTTAAAGGCTCCCTCTATGTCTAGAAATGACACTAGGGTGAACTCTTTGGTTGAGAGTGATTTTTCGATAGGGTGAATGATGGAGTGCAAAGCCGTTTCGACAGACTTACCTTTTTGATAGGCGTGCTGTGACGTGGATAGCAGGGTGCTATCAATAGTGGCCTTGATGTGTAGATCCAGGATTCTTTCTAGAATCTTGAGAAGGAAGGATGTTAGACTAATAGGTCTAAGGTCCTTTGGGAGGGTGTGCGATGTCTTGCCTGCTTAGGTATAAAGACCACTCTTACCTCGGTCCAGGCAGTTGGTGTTGTTCCGAGCTCAAGACAAGCCTTTAGTATACAGGAAAGATACTGCCATACTATACTGAAGGCCGTCTGAATCTGGGCCGGAAAAATACCATCCGGTCCCGGGGATTTGAATGGTTCGAAACTGTTTACAGCCAATTTCAGCTTATCTTCGCTGATAAGATTAGGAGGTGCCTGTGGGCGTGCAGCATTTACCAGGGCGCGATCATCGTTGGGGGTAGGCGTGCAGCCGGGGAAGTGAGTATCCATGAGCAGGTTGAGCGATGCTTCGTCCGATTCCGCCCAGGATCCATTGGGATTCATGAGGACACTAGGTATAGTTGGTGTTTTGGAGAGGACTTTTCGCAGTCTAGAGGATTGAGACGGGTTGTCAATACTCTGACAAAAACCGCGCCAGGATCTGCGTCTAGCTTTCCGAACCTCTATTTTGAAGTTCTTCAGACTTTCTTTGTAGATCTCCCAGTCCAGTGGTAGCTTTATTGAATTGCTTCCTGCTTATGCAGCGAAGATTGTTAGGTTCTGCATTCCACCATGGGGGACGATTGCCCACCTTTCTTCTTGTGATTGGACAGGATTCGATGAAAGCTGTATTAAGTGCAGACGTTAGAACGGTGTTTAGCTCGTCTAATTCCAGCTGTGTAGTTGGTGTAGTGTACACTTGATTGGATAGTTTAGCAGAGAGGGATTTATTGTGAAAGCACCAGTCGGTTTTCCGTCGATTGAGGAAGACCAAGGGTGCGGTACTATGACAAATTTCCAGTTCGTACTCCAGATAGCGGTGATCGGAAAACGAATGACTGTCATTGGGAAGCAAAGGTGACGTCAAGCACCTTTTGCCGGGTCTTAGTAATAAAAGTGGGACTATTTCCTCTGTTACAAACTACTAGGTCGGTGCCTACTAAATACTCGAAAATAGACCTACCTCGAGGGTTAGTGTCGGTACTTCCCCATAGATCATGGTGCGCGTTGGTATCGCACCCCAATATGATGGCTTCTCTTCTCCTCCTTGCTTCATCTACCACTTCTTCCACTTCCTTGGATGGAGCAGACTCGGGGTCTTCGTAGGGTAGGTATCCTGATGCCAGCCAGATGGTGGTGTTTTTTGATTTGAGCAGTGTTACTGCTAGGTCTCTTGTGCTATGGTGGGGAAGAAAAGTTAAGTTTAAGGAATTTTTAGCGAGAATGCAAGCTCGGGTTCTACTTACATCCTTCGCGTGGTACAGCGTATATCCTGGGGCCCTCAATCCTATGACGGTGTCATCTCTTATCCAAGGTTCTTGGATCAGGGCAATGTCGAAGCCTCGTTCACTGAGGCGAAGTAGCAGGTTAGCGGATGCTAAGGAAGAATGGTGGAGATTAATCTGTATCAGTTTTAGCATCATTATGAGCTGATACAGACCTCTCCACGACGGTAGCGTTTAGGTCATCGGGGGATGATGGTTCATCATCAGGAACTACAACGCGGGAGAGGGCGGGAGTCGCCAAGTTAGAGGGACCTGCGATGCTATTTCGGTCCGCCGTGAAAAGCCTTACTTCAATTACCTTCAGACCACAACGGATCTTGAACTCCTTCGCGCGGAGTAGAGGTACTGATTCGGCAGTTAGAGAGATGACTAGCGGTCAGATCTCTTGGTGTCATTATCCGTCTTTTTAGAGCTCGATGGCTCCTCAAATGCCTTCCAGTCATTGACTGGCAGGTCCGGATTCTGATAGGCGATCAGGCTAAGGACTTTTGCTGGCTCGGGCGGTTCGAGCGGAACTCAGTTCCTTGCTTTCGGCCTGTGGGGGATTTGGCTCCGTTTCACCGCCTCTGCAAGGCGATACTACAGCATATTCAGCCCGTGAAGCCCACACTATACCATGAGAAAATTATTGCGGGCTTCGCTGACGATATCAAAACCCGTGTCACTGCTAACTGTAAGAAAGGTTAACTGTGAACGCACAACTTAAGCGGAACTCACAAGCAGCTGGTAGAAGATATTTACAGTTACCATCACAGAGGCTGTCAGATAATAACATCTGAGCCAGACATAAAATATCGAAACAAAATAGTAGATAGGAGTGGCACTTGAGTGGTAAAGCTGCACTTGCACGCATCATGTACAAAATAAGAGAGCCAAATAACAGTCGAACCCTTCTTAAACGAGAGTAGTTGTATCAACAATTCTTTACGCTATACCAATTTGGACTGAAGCCATGAGGTGTTCATATAGAAAATTAATTAACATGTAAGTGCGTTCGAGTATGCTGTGTATTCTGAAATACCTCAAACGATGCAGCGGGTGGCAAAATACCTCCAATATATATTTTGGCAGATGAGAAATGACTTAAATGCTACGCAAATTACACTCAAGAAGAGTCTACTATTTTGGATGGCGAAAACCGCCTGATATCAGAAAGAAAAATAAAAGAATAGCGAGAGAGCTGAACTGACTCTGAGAAAAGCAGTTGTACACATTGACTTATAACTGCGAGTATTATAAAATGAGAGCAAAAGTCCAAGCAGGCTAATTCAAAAGTGAATGACAGTTAAGCCAAAACCCTCTGCATTGAAATACCTAGTGCGGCGACACCGCAGAGAACCCGTGTAGTAAGCAGAGGTGGGTTAAGTGGGTATAAAACTCACATTGTTACTGAGAACGGTCTCAGTTTCATCTTTGAAAGGTTCCTACCTTCGATTTGATTATTAGCTATAAAGCCCCACTTTAAATTATAAATTCCAAATTTTTCAATTTATTAGGGTAAAATATTCGCTTCATAAAACAAAAGAGTTGAGCAGCAAACTAGTTTTTTGTTTGATGTATTTTTTATTTCGCTTAAAGCTGCAGCAACCAATTATATGAAGGACATCATTTGCTTGTATACTTGTAAATAAAATTCTAATTCAAATTTCACCATAAATCCCCAAAAACATATTCATACATTGTCCCAAAGTTTCCATACACATGTACATACGTCCTCATGATTAATGTCATATTCATTCCAGCACACGCCGCTTACTGCCAATATCAGACCACTGTCCCCATATAACATGCCGCAACAAGCACAAGTCCAATCGAAAAAAGCACACAGACACACGACAGAAAAGTCCTCATAGATCCACAGACTGAATTATTGCCTGGCCATATAGATATATATATACATTTCAATAAAATCGATTTAAATAAAGTTCGATTTTGTTGCAGCAAAACGGATTTCTGTTCTTTTTTCTTCTCAATTCTTTTGACATAGATCTTCCAATCGTTTATCATACACACAGAAACATGTATGCCGTATGCACAGTAGAAGTCCAGCAGTCCAATCAGAAGCACTACCGGAGCTCATTTATGCAAATTGCATCGACAATGTTTCGTAGGCACAAACATAGACAACAACCGAAAAATGGGTAACATAAACCCACTAAACTATGTTGCGCAACATTATACCAAACATATGTCAAATGTCACAAAAAGACTACCAATTCTTTTTTTTTTTTTGTATACATGTGTGGGTGTCATGCTAATATTGCTATATGAGAAAATTTGACATGTTGACCATTTTTAGAAAAAAAATTGTCGACGATTTGATTGTATCTAGATACAATTGCAACACAAATAGAAGAGAGAAAACTATCTGCTACCATTTTCGGAATGTAAACCTCCAAAATGAAAAAAAAGGACAGAGACCACATGCATGCAATTGACATCATTCGATTTTGTTTGCTTTTCCTTTTCATCGTTGAATCTTTTTGCTTCAGCTTGTGTACCATTTTGGTGTAAAGCGGTTAACTCCGACTATTGTAATTGACAAAATCATCGAATTTAATCGACATAAGCTGTCGGAATAATATTGTCGAGATAAATGTTGTCCACCGGTATGCCCAGTGGTGGAGTTCCTTCGACAGCAGGGTGTAATGCCGGTGGTGTCGTGGCAGAAGTAATTTCTCCTCTTGGCGGCTTTTTGTTTTATACAAACAAACTGCACGACAAGTTACTGTAATGGCGTAAAAAGTTTCGACAAATCGATTGCAGAGGCTTGTTCCGATAGTTGGGTATCTAATCCTAGAGATGGCGAAGTGATCATGCAGATTATATTTTTTTTGTTTTTTTGAGGACTGTTATGATATGCTGGAGGAGTAAAAGGAAACATGTGGTGATAGATGTGGTGGAAGATGCAATTTATAAAAAAGGAGAATATATAATTGGCTTTTAAAAATACCAATTTAATAATAATTTAATTTTTTTCACCATAATTATACAAGTTATACTTATTTATTTAGGTGGCGCTGGTGTCCAGGGTGAATCTGACCCTCTCCACTTAGCTTGTTGACTTCAGTTGCGGAAGTTGGTCGAGGCCGTCTTGAAATTGTGCACGTCACCTATAGCGAGGAGGCCCTCTACTGCGTCGTCCCTCTGGGTTGGATTCGAAGAGGGCGGCAGTGTTGATGTCTATTCGTTCTACATGTCGTAGCCATCTCAAACGTCTAATACGCAGTTTTTGACTAGGTGGATGTCGGTGTACAGCTCTTATACTTCGTCATTGAATCTTCTCCTCCAAAAACCGTCAACGCAAATGGAACCGAATGTACACCGAAGAGTTTTTCTCTTGAAGCGACTAAGGATATCTTCATCCGCTTTCAATAAAGCCCATGTTTCAGTGCCATAAATCAGGACTGGGATGATCAGGGTCTTATATAAAGTGAGATGATCAGGGTCTTACATAGAGTCTCCTTAGCTGTTCTCGAATCGCCTTACGAGTATTAGTTATTTTTTGCATGATTTCTACGCTGGCGCTGGTGTCGTTTTCAGAATTTATAGCAGAGCTAAGGTGGTCAAAGTCTTTTATTACCCCAAAGTTGTAGCTGCCCACTGCGACGTTTTGTCCAATTCGTCAGTGTTTATTGTCCCTTCTTGTTGACAACATATACTTGAGGTTCCACCCTCATCTATCGGTAATCCCATTTTGGCCGCTTCTATAATACTCCAATGCTTGCAAATGCACATATAACGTCAATGTCGTCGGCGCATGCAAGCAGTTGTACAGACCTTCTATAGATTGTGCCTCTGGTGTTCCGCAGAATCCATTCAAGTACATTATATTAAAGAAGTCACATGATAGCACATCACCTTGTCTAAAACCTTTTTTGACATCAAAGCACATGAGACCTTGAGGAAGTACGGAGCATTCTCTGCCGCCATCCTGCACATACGGACAACTATGGCAGGGATGTTAAAACTAGACATGGCTCTATATAGTCTTCTCTATAGATGCTGTCATAGGCCGCAATGAAATCGATAAAGAGATGATGAGTATCGATTTGGACTTCTTAGGTTTTTTCTAGAAGCTGCCAAAGTGTGAAGATTTGATCGATGGCTTTTCTGGCTTGAAACCGCAGTAATATGGGCCAATCAAGCTGTTGATAAAAGGTTTTTCGAGTGAAACCCAGCACATCAGTTGCGGCGTTCCTTATGAAATTGTAGCAACGTTGGCATTGGTCTTCGGCATTTGATGTTGGTGGCAGGGTGATTGAGAGATTTAGATATACGCAACAAGCCCAATATGATTTTAATGCCGTATTTAGGACATTACATCAAACAAGTGACCACCGAGTGCGACCTCTGAAGTACCACGGCGAACCAAAAGATTTCATCATTGCCTCTTCCGCTGGTATCCAATGGCAAGAAAACCTTGAAAATTAATTTTGAGTCAATCTGCAATACTTATAACTCTTTGTCTGGAATCGAGTATAATACTTCATATTTATGTATTATGCAGTTTAAATGTACACTTAATGTTTATTGTGAAACATGAGGAGCTCGTAGAAACAATTTTTGGTGGTAGAGTCCTTTTGTTCCGTGGGGGAATGAGCACATATCAAGTTTATGTTACCCAATTTAGCCTTGATCAGGATCGTCATAATACACTCGCTCACGTGTTGGAAGCTTAAAACTTCTTGCCTAAGTCTGCTGCACATAGCAAATCCGCATTCGAACCACCGCACCCACAGCTCAAGGAAATTGAAGGAAAACTTAGGTATTTTGCTATGAACTTGAGTTTGTTAAGCTTACATAGACTCTTGAACCATTTAAATACATCAACAAATGTCAATATAAGACATGCATTATAAAGGTAATTTTTTTGACTAACTTAAGAAAGGATAATGAACCTGGACGGAATCCTAAGAATATAGACTAATATAGTCAGTGTAGATCTGTATAGATAGCAGTCAGGTTATGTAAGCCAGGTTATGGTCAGCACATGTCAGCATTTCTATTGTAAAGCAGGTGGTGGTAGACAATCTGACAGCAGATGATTACACTCTAGCACTGTGTAGCGATAATAGTACTGCCAGGAACATCATTAACCTGGCTATCTCTGATAGCCAGGCGGCCATTCGAATTCTGAAGTTAATTTACGTTAAAGCTAGTGAGATTGATATCAGACTCCAATTCAGTGATTCTGCGCTGTTAGGAAAGGTTCAAGGCTATATTCCCTTTGCTCACATCGTCTTCAGCAGTAGCAGAACTTAGTGATGTAGCCATGAAATGGCCAATATACGCACTACTAATCTAAACAAATGCGTGTAAAATATCTTAATCGCAGCGATATAGATGTAGGAACCGTTTCTGAGATCCTCATTAGAGACTGTATTCATTCGTATTTAAAGGTTCCTCCCGAAGACTACGTTACTTACTTACTTATTTAGGTGGCGCTACAGTCCGGAATGGACCTGGGCCTCAACCAACAAACCTCTCCAGCCTGCACGGTTACCAGCCAGCTACCTACAGTTGCGCACGCCAAGTTGGTTGAGGTCCCCCTTAATTTGGTTGTGTCACCTAAAACGAGGTCGTCCTCTACTGCGCTGTCCATCTGGGTGTATTCGAAGACTTCTTGGCTGCAACGCTGGGCTCCATCTGGTCTTAATGCCCCAGCTATCTTAGTTCCTGTATGTGAACTCATCTAGCAAAGTCGAAGTCCTTATATAGGCCATCTAGTTCGCCATTGTACCTTCTCCGCTACTCACCGTCTATGCAGATGGGACAAAATATCACTCGAAGAACTTATCTGTCAAAATAACCAAGGGCATCCAATTCCGGTTTTGACAAAGCCCATGCCTCTGCGCCTTACAGCAGGACTGGGATGACTAGTGTCCTAGCAAGAGTTACCTTAGAAAATCGATATAGGGATTTGTTACACAATTGCCTTTTTAGCCCGTAAAAAAAGCTATTGGAAAGAGTAATTCTTCCTTTGATCTCCCCACTGATGTCATTTGCGGAGCTCACCATAGAGCCTAGGTAGACAAAGTCCTTTACTACCTCAAAATTATACTGTCTATTGTAGCGTTCTGTCCAAGACCTGCCGTAGTGTGAATATTTGTGTCAATGGTGGACTTTCAATGCCTGAAACTGCACGGATAAGGGCCTATCAGGTTGTTGACGATCGGTTTTAAAGGTTCACATAATACGGCAGACAAGATCTTGTATGCGGTGTTGAGGAGACTTACACCTCTGTAGTTGGCGCAGTTCAGAGGGTCTCCTTTCTTCAGGATCGGGCAAACGATGCTGATGTTCCATTCATTGGGCATAGTTTCATCCAACCAGGTTTTACAGATGAGCTGGTGCATACTGCTTACTAGCTCACCTACTCCTGCCTTGAAAAATTCGGTGGCAAGGCAAGGCCATAGGCTCCAGTAGCTTTGTTGTTGGATTTGAGTTTAGATATCGCTATCCTCACTTCATTCTGATCGGGTTGACGGGAATCTTGACTGTCATCGTCACTGTTGAATGGCTCATTCTGCCTGACAGTGGAATATTGGTCATGATCGCCGTTTAACAGTCTGCAGAAGTGTTTCTTCCATATCCCCAGCACCGACTTCGATTCTACTTCCATATTACCTTTTTTTCTTATTCCTCTTTTTTCCAGCGCCGCTTTGTACGCCGCTTTTCTTGCTGCATATTCGGTATTCCTCACCAAACCAGGGGTTTCGTTATGGTCGCCGAGAGAAACCCAGTGCATCAGAGCCGACATCTCTAATGGTTTGTTGGCAACGCTGCCACTGGTCTTCCGCATTTGCTGCTGGCGGCATAGAACTTAGATTCAGATTAAGAGAGACTCGATCGGCAAAGGATCTGACGGTCTCTTACGATTGTAGCCGTCCTACGTCAAACTTCCTGAAAGTATTTCGTTGATTTCGCTCCGTTCTGGATAACCGTATCCATACCTTGGCTATAACTAGGTAGTGATCCAAGTGCACGTGGGCTCTTGGAAAGTCTGGGCACTTAGAATACCAGAATGGTGCCTTGCGTCAATTGCAATGTGATCGACTTGGTTGACGGTTTTTTGATCAAAGGAGAGCCATGTTCCCTTGTGAATATCGAGACGTAGGAACCGCGTACTACCTACGACAAAGTTTCGTCCCGCCGCAGAGTCGACTAGCCTAAGTCCGTTTTCGGATGTGATGTCGTGCAGGCTGTGCTTTCTGACAACTCTACTAAAATCACCTAGGATAATTTTAACGTCGTGACTAGAGCATTGCTCATACATCTTGTCCAAGAGCTGGTAGAAGTCCTCCTTGGTCCGCGTCGTTCATCTTCTCGTGAGGGGCGTGTTTTGATTATGGAGGGACCTGACATTTCACGTGCAGACACGAAGATCGTTGTCCTTTTTACGGTTGCTTGGGTGGTCAACAGTAAAGTCATCCGTATCCGAGGCTGTTGACTGCTTCGTAACCGAAGGCTTTTTACGTGGTGGGGAAGATAACCCGACGGCACAACCCCCAACCTGGAGGACCAGATCCTTTTTTGCAATCCCTAGGACGAGGGGCCGGATACACCGATGCTAGTAACCCACTTCGGGGATATAAGTGTTGTCGTTGGCCCATTAAGGGCTCATCCACCACCATCTCTTTTCAGTACACTTATGCAGCATTGAAAATCCTTACAAACCTCAGCTTCAAATATGTCGACGTAGCTTAAGTAAGGTATCCGCTGGCCTGTAGATGTCACCGTTGGTTCTATCGGGAGAATTCATCAGCTGCATGTCTCGTTCTGAGGAGCTCTAGCTAGACTTCTGAGGCGCATATTTCAGCCAATCAGGTCAACAAGAGATGCCTCGTCCGGTTAAACATATGTGTGCTTGAAATTAACCCAGATGTACTTTCGCAGGTCTGAGTGTTCAGCTACACATACCATATATTATCAGACTCAATATTCACTCATCGTTAATTCACTATCAGATAGCTATCCAGCGGGCACCACGAGGAGGTGATGATGGGATTTTGCCACGCCCGAAGGCTACCTAATAAGTAATATTTTTTCGGTACCGGTTTTATGAGCCTTCTACTCTAGTTCACAGAAGGCTGAGAACCCTTGGCATACATTTCTTTGATGAGCTTGGAAACCTAAGTAACGTTGAGCCAAGGGTTCTGCTAATATTTTTTCTGTATCCGTTTGATTCTAAGCCAGCGGCAAAAAAATAAACAAATTTCCAACTGCGTACTACTCATGCAGCCGGATTTAAGGTAAGAAATATAGGCGCAAACCCGTCTCCATTCAGTCGATGTACACAGCTAGATCCATTTTAAAGGAAACCTTAGTCTTAGATCACTTAGACTCATTGCGGTACATTGTACTACCAGGCAGGAACCTTGCTTTGATGCAGTGGGTGGAAAAACAGTGATCTTATTGGATCGAACGCTTAGCACACAGGCCAAAACTAGCGTCTACCGATTTACAGCAACCACGGCCTTCAAATAGAGACTGTGTCTATATATTAACAGGTGCAGCTGAGGGCACCGTCCATTTACTTCGTCATTGCCAAAGAAAAAAGACACAAGACAAGTGAAACTCCAAAATTTATACTGAAACCGAGATGATTCAGGGAGGCGATCTAGCCAAAACTGGGCCAATCACATAAATCCTAACTATTATCTCTTTCTCTTCTCAGGTACGGCATTCCAAACTGGCCACAGTGGATCCAGAAGTATCCAAGGCCAGGATATAGAACCGCCCCATCAACTGAAGTAAATTTTATACAGTATAGTATTGTATTTAACGCCGGTTCATCCGAAAACGACAAACACGCGAAGTGTTGGAGTATACAATCCTCTCTTAAGGATGTAGACCCTCTACTACCAAACGACCGCTCCATATGTTATACTCATACAAGGTGAGGTAAAAATAATATCAATTCATATTGGCTGCCATTTTGTTAGAAAAAAAAAATTTGGCTCTGTTTTCGTGAAAAGTTTATTTGAAAGTGTTCCATTAAGTTGAAAAAATGACATCGGTCAAATGACCACCTCATGAGGAGATGCACATTTGTGCTCGTTATACGGCATTTTGAATTGTTGCTCACAAAACATCTGGCTGAAAATTGATTTTCTTCTTCAATGCTGGCTTTCAAGAGTTGAAGGCTTTTGATTTTTTGTGGTAAACGCCAGATTTTGTAAAGCCCCAAAGGAAGAAGTCTGGTGCCGTCAGATCTGGCGATCTGGCCGGCCAGTTCAAATCGCCAAACTAGGAGATCACATGGTTTGTAAATTAGCGATTCAAAATCTCCATCGTTTTTCGAGTTGTGTGAGCGGTCGCTCCGTCCTGCTGAAACATTGATCGAGACCAAATTCAGCAACTTGCGGCAAAAAATTCTCCGTGCCACAGAAACGCAAATTTAGCATTCGTACAACCACCTAAGTGGAAATGGGCTTCGTCGCTCATTACGATTTTGAATACGAAATAATTCCGCGTTCTCAGGTGTTTATCACTCCAATGTTTGTTGTCAACTAATTCTCTATCTGTCTACAACATAAATGTCAAAGTACCCCCCATGCATATGGTCTTACAATGCAAGTGTTTATCCAGTTGATCGTGTGCACCAATTTAGGACTCTCATAAGTTATAAATAAATAACTTAAATTTAAACTCCCCAAATGGGTTTTAATTTATACTTCTTATGCAACTCGAACATTCTTTAAGCTTAAGTTACAACATAATTCTTCTTTCTTTCGTAAACAAAGACATAAATAACATTATGTAGATTTGCATCCCAACAACCTTATTGTGCACTGATTTTCGCAAGTTCCAGATTAAAATTCAATTATCTCCGACAGTAGCACTTTATTTTCCAAATTCAATCAACAACCAGTGAGTAGGCGTCACAAGACAGCACAACTGACCACTAGCTTTCAAGCTTAATTTATGTGCACATTCAATCAACCCCTTTTGTTCCGTTTTCGATTATTGTCCCCATTCAATTGCTAGACACGGCCGCACCGGTGGTCCGCGCATTTATTGTTTACATGCTTTTGTTAGTAAATTGCTAAACACCTCAAGGCAGACATTCATATAATTCGATTCATTTATTTACAGATTTTTCATTCCGCCTTTGTTAGTTTAGTCGAAAATCAAAAAAGTCTACCACACATCTTACGTTTGCGCACAAAAATTCTGAATAAAAATCAAAAACGATACCAAAAACAATCCACAAAAACGATGACAACAACAAGGCGAAGGAATTCGAATTAAATATCCCATTTTTGTTGTCCAATCGAATTTATGAGTATTTGTCGGAATCAATTAGAACGGCGTGCGAGAAACACGGGGCCAAGTAAAAAGAAAAGAAAAAGAAAACACCCAAACTAAACCAAGACGACAGGCAAATACACCTCTTATGCGAGGAGTCACATCCAACGATAGTGTGACAATAATTTTCAAACACACACTCACACACGGAATCACCATCTGGTTAAGAGGTTTATACCTGAAGATAAACTCGTAAAATTAATTCCAACACGATGGCTGGATGTATATTTAGAACATTCAGACACAGATGGAACCATGGAAGGACCTCACTTTCCGGTCGGAAATTAATTCGATCTCTATGGGGCTTGTTAATTAGACCATGGACGAGTTCTTAAAGTGTGTATGCATTCGTTTTTGTTTTATCTCGGGGAATATTATATTCAGATTTGGTTTTTATGAATGGAAAACAGATAAGAGCTGTTGTTGTTGAACATGAATTTAAATTTTATCGATATTCAACTGGAGTGGTGTAATGTGTAGTAGTTAAGAGGCGCCAGTAGTGGCTTGGCTTCTTGGCGATACTCTTAAGTTTTAGGTGTATAGTTGTACGCTTAATGGGAATCTATCTCTAGCAAGTGTTTATGTTCAATAAATCCATTGGTGTATCGAAATGTTTTTAGTTTTGAGTGCAATTTAAATTCCAGTTTGCTGGTCAACTCTTTTGTTTTGGTTCTTTTTTCAATTTTCTGGAATGTTAATTTATTGATATTTTATTTAACACTGTTTATTTGAGTGTAAATGATTTTTAGTTTATCTTAATTAAAATCCTGTGGTTGAGATACATATCGCGTTTAAATGGCGTGAAGAGCTTTAAAAGGTGGTGACAACTCATGGATCTAAAGTAGATTACTATCGACTGACTGTTACCATTTTGGAGTATAAAGCTTCCATAGTGCATCGGAAATTTTGAATTATTTAAGAAAGCATCCATTACGGGGATACCGATCGCCGACCTTTTCCGACCTATTGGCCAACTGACTCACAAAAAATTCCCGATCTTATCGATTTTTTTGTTACAAAACGCATTTACGAGAAGTTTATTACAATCAAAGAATGTTCTGATCTCTCTTCTGACCACTCGCCAGTAATTTTATTACTTGGAGAAGCGCTGATCAAGAAAAAATGACCTCCAAACTGGGAGGGCTTTAGAAATGATTGCGAAACAAATATCGCCTTAAATGTATCACTTAAAACACCTTGTGAACTAGAGGACGAAATTGATCATTTCGTGGACGCAATTCAAAGAGCGGCATGGAGAAATACTCCTTCTAGAAGCTATAAGATCAACCGCAACGAAAAGTATCCCAGAGAAATCACTGAACTGGTGAGGGAGAAACGAAAAGCACGAAAGAAGTGGCATATCACTCGTGCACCGCAGCATAAAACGGTCCTTAACCGACTATGCAATCGGCTTAGAGATAGTATTCGCGAATTTAAAAGCAAAAAGATAGCGACCTACCTTGAAAATCTCTCCGGTGAAAGAGAATCAAATTATTCGCTTTGGAAAGCGCTAAAAGGCATCCGGAAACCTCAAATGCAAGCACCACCAATTCGGAAAATCGATGGAAACTGGGCCAAGAGCGACAAAGAAAAGGTAGAACTTTTTGCTTTGCACTTAGAAGAAACGTTTAAGCCGTTTGACGGCCTCTCGGTAACGCCCGACTCCCCAGTCACGACATCTGACAACTTAAAAGTAAAAAAAGTTGCATTGCTTGAACTGAGGGAAGTGATTAAAAATTTAAAGACAAAAAAAGCTCCGGGTTACGACTTGATAACGGCCCAGGTAGTCAAGGAATTGCCGAATAAAGCTATTATCAAACTGCTCTATTTGATCAACGCTTCGTTCAGATTGCTTTACGTTCCTAGGCAATGGAAAGTCGCCGAGATTATAATGGTCCCGAAACCAGGTAAACCGCTAATTGAGAAGAAATCCTATCGGCCTATTTCCCTATTGCCGGTTATCTCAAAAATATTTGAAAAACTTCTTTCCAAACGCCTACAGCCTGTAATCGACGAAAGACGTCTCATTCCTGACCATCAGTTTGGATTTAGAATTAAACATTCTACAATTGACCAAGTCCACAATATAACTGGCGTGATTGAGAAAGCTCTGGAAGAAAAAAAGATTTGTTGTGGTTTATTTCTTGACGTCTCACAAGCTTTCGATAAGGTTTGGCGCGAAGGCTTGGAGTATAAATTGCAACGACTACTGCCACGGCAACTCTTTCTAATCCTACTATTGTACCTCACCGAGAGACTCTTTCGTGTTAAGCACGGAAATGATTACTCAGACTTCAAGGAGGTTGCGGCCGGAGTTCCACAAGGAAGTGTCCTTGGCCCACTTCTATATGTACTCTACACGCGTGACATCCCGCAAGAAAGAAACTGCGTCGTCGCCACGTTTGCGGACGATACGGCGATATTGACCACGGGCGAAACTATTGAAGCAGCAACTGGAAAGCTGCAACATGCTATTAACAAAGTCCACGCTTGGACGAATTCTTGGCGTGTTGTGCTGAACGAAAGCAAATCTACTCACGTCAACTTTAGCTATAAATAGTGGATAGATTACCTCTATATCTTAACTCGGCTCAAATACCGTACGCGAACGAAGCAAAATATCTAGGAATGATTTTAGATGTTAAACTTAAATGGAAATCACACGTAAAAAAGAAACGCGACGAGCTAGAAAACAAATACCGACAAATGTACTGGCGACTCGGAAAACATTCGAAGTTGAGCCTACATAACAAACTGCTTATCTATAAGCAAGTGCTACCAACTTTTGAAAATAAAGTTCTTAGAACGATCGTCAACGCACCGTGGTATGTACGTAAGAAGTATGTAGCGTCGTCGAAGAGATAACAAAATTTGCGCTTAAACACAAAGATCGTGTTCACGGCCATTGTAACCGTACCGTCACTCAACTACTTGACGCGAATAATTCAATTCGTCGTCTTCAAAGGATAAAACCTTTTGACCTCGCGTCATAGTTATGCCAGTCGCGAAAAAGGCAGGAAATATCATTGGAATTTAACCTGCCTAAAGCTCTACATTTCTTTTAACTTCGTACGAGCATTTTTTTTTCCCCCAAAAATCACGTGTATCGTAAGCGATCATTAGAACAATCTTGAACTGAAGTGCAAGCGGCTTCTAATATCTATGTTTATCAGATTGGCGCTACAAAGCAAGAATCATTTGTCTGGTTTCTTATTAGGAACAGATTTCTTTTGAGTGAAAACGGGAGTAGATGAGGCTTTTGAAGTCCGAATCTATTCAGTTGCTAAAGTCAAATTCCAATCACGTTTACATATCGTTCCCTATATGCCAGAAGCATGAATGTGCAAATTTAATTTTTTTCGACTTTCTTAGTTTGTTGGATAAGTCTTTCTGTATTCTATTTTGCTTTAGAACTGTAAATGTGCAGAAAGCGTGGAAACAACAACAACGTTCCTATTTAGTAGAGCCAGAAGCATAATTGTGGTCATTCCTCAAAAATTTTAAATTTGCACATTCGTGCTTCTGGCATAAGGGGGTCGATATGTATTATGTTATTATACTGCACTATAAAAAACAAAAAGAAGAGAAAATTCCTTAACATATTTAGATAGCCAAAAGTTAATTAGCCTTTTCATATATAGTTCGACTAAGGAATATTTTTCCTTATATTTGAATGAATGAGTTTCGACACAAGGATGCCGTAAATGCTTCAAATTTAAATAATTAATTGCAAACGCTTGACGTCAAACTTCCCCACTAGTAACTGGCATTCACTAGGTAGTGATCAGATTCTATAATAACTTTTCAAGCTATTGGGACTCTTGTGTAAAAAACTAGACTTGTTGCCTGCCTAATCAGAAGGCTGAAGATTTTTCTTCGCCAAACCTCTCGTTAATTTTAAGATAGAAACCGTATTGAATTCGTAGAAAGCATACACCAACTCATATCTAAGATTTGATCAGATGAGTGTATATCTGATAAATGGAATCTCAGCATCGGTTGCATGATCCACAAGAAAGGAGACCATCTTATCGGCGCCAATTATAGAGGCATCAGTCTTCTCAACACTGCATACAAAATCTTTTCTGCGATATTGCGTGAATGCTTGAAACCTTTTATTAACAGCCTGACTGGCCCCTATCAGTGCGGATTCAGGCCAAGAAAGTCCACCATCGATCAAATCTTTACACGTCGACAGATCCTGGAGAAAACCCAAGAAGTCTAAATCGATACTCAGTATCTCTTTATCGATTTCAAGACCACCTATGTCCGCATCTAAAGACAGGAGTTACGAGTACCTATATAGAGCCATGTCTAGTTTCAACATCCCTGCCAAACTGGTCTTCTTAAATATAAGGTACTTGAACGAATTGGGCAGAGCTCACAAGCCACCATCAGAGACATAATCTATCAATAGTCTGTACAACAAAAATGGGTAGCGAATAACGAGGGTAGAGCCCTAAGTACATGCTGTCAATAAAAAGGGTCAATCAACACCGACCAATTGAACAGAACGTCACTAAGGGCAGCTACAACTTCAAATTAGTAAGGGACTTTAATGAAAGCACTGTTAGAACATAATCAATTGAGCAATGAGTCAGCCCAAGTTATTTAGCTAAAACTGGCAGTGTATCACTAATTTGACCCAAAATCCCTTGAAGCAACCTGCCAAGTACCTTTCACCATTTCTATTGCAACTTCGTCATCATCATTAGTACCATTTTCCGCTTGGCCTCACAAACCAAACCATCCGACCTCAATACAAATCGTGGGTGCCGTTGTCAGTTTTATTCCAAAGAAAGCAGATAAACAGTCAAAATAGAATTTCATGCAATAGATCGATTTTTACAGCTACACAAACCACCAACAACTTTAGCTATCCTAGGTAATAGCCAGGTCTGCAAAAATCGAGAATCCACCACCAATTGATGATGTGTTGCAAGCAAACCAAGCTCAACACTCATCGACCACTAAATCGGGACGAAATCATAATTACAAATTATTTCAGTGATTTTCTGCCAAAGCCGCAACCGACCCAGAGACCGACTGGCCCAAGTTATTTCACCGCCGCCGCCGACGCCGCAACATTAACAGAAAGCATGACTTAATTTATTTTTCTTATTTCTAATTTAGCGTGCTGATGGTGGTACCAACACTATCATCAGCTATACCTCCACCAACATCGCGGCTGAATCCAGCTGCGCTCAGATCTATGCTCGGCCAGAGGTTTCCTTTTGTTTCCAAATGTTAACATAAATTAAATTCACCTGTGAACAAAGCGATAACAATTTTAATAGTAACTAATGACATTTAATTAAATTGCTTTTCGATATTTTTGCTCACCCCGCGTGGCCTATAAGTGAGGTGGGGGCTTCGGGTTTTCCGTTGTTTGGTGGCGCTGAGGAATTTTCATTTCCCTTGAATGCGCACGATCTCGGATTTGGGTAAATTGGGAGAAAAATATTTTTTTTTTTATGTTTTATTGGCATCTGTTGTGCATTGTAGATGGTATTTATTGGATTTGTTATGCCAGTTTAGTCGAATCAAAATTTTTGTGTGTGGGAAATTGGGCAATTTGCGGGAGTAGATAAATTGCGTTTTGCAGGTGTTAACGGGTGTGATTTGGCAATGCATAAATTTCAATAACAAAAGCTCACACGATGATTATAGTGGTCTCAATATGGGTGGGGGTGGTATTTGTTTGGATTCGTGTGAGAAAATATACAGGAAATTTATAATTTATCTGGAAAGGATGGTACATATTTCACCTCACCGCGTATTGTACGACTCAGCCATATTTAAGAGTGCATGGGATTATGTACATATGTAAAACTTGGCACTTGAATGTATTTTCTCAGATTTTCCAAATATTATATGAATTTCTAGTTTTTTGAAGAACACACCCAATAAAGTGGACCTACCCTTATGACGGGTGTTTCATTTGAAAAACCAAAAACTCAAAAACTTTGGGTTATACATATAAGGTGCAAGCAGCTGTAAAACTTGCTCTTTGTGGCATAACGGTTGGCTTTATCAGCTTTGTTCTTTTTTCGAAAATGGTTCCAATCCTAGTGTAGAGAATTATTAATTCTCTCGCTGATGAACATGTTCTCTCTATTAAGACGCATCTCTCTCTTTGTCATCGGTGACTTTTATAAAATTATATAAAGACTTATTTTAATCGCAACATTTTCTCTTGAAAATAATACTACCACCAGCTCTTAGATTATGATGTAGAGTATACAGAAACACTGTCGTCGGGAGTACGGAAATATCCATATTAATAATAGTAACGGGAAAACAGCCACAGGAACTGGAACAGCCATATACGGACATAATACTAAATACTTCGACTCTCTGGGAACATCCCCTAGCATATTTATGAGGTTCCAATATGCGTCTAATTCAACCTTAATAGAAAATGAGCTAAATAGAGCCATCACAATACTGGGCCGCAATCAAGGCACTGAAGTGACGTGAGGTCAGACCCAGACCGACATGAGAATGCGTTCCTACGATCACCAAATTGGGGCAGGCTAATCAAGTAATTCTTCACTGGATAGTAACACATAAAGCTGCGGACGCGCTTACAAGAAACAACTTGAAGACCCTGCTCCTCAAACTGGAACCATTGTTTATGTTACGACCGCAAAAAATACGGGAGACTAAGTAATAGGATTATATCCCTCAACTGAAGCAGGCCAAAGAACTTCTGTGAAACTACAATCAGAAAATAAGTATAAGTGTAGCAAAACTCGATTTTGCATACAGCCAGACATACCAAGGAGCCACTGAGGACGCGGTGAGCATATACTTAGGAGGCTGAGCGCAAAATAAAATGGACGCTGCGGAATCTAGCGGGATTTCGAAGAATTACCAGGACTTTTTTTTTGTCGGGATAGGAAACGCTCGACTGGATCACTCAAACGCAACTGGTTTATTACTCTACCAGAGAGCAAACCCTGATTTACCAATTTTATAAGAATTTCCTTGTCTTTCGAAGAAAGCCAAGCAATCACTTCAGTGATGAGGAGCTTACAGTACCAGCACTCACCACATCAGCACCGAGGATCTGCCACCTGATACGAGCACAGGCCGGACACTCACAGAGATAATGTTCCGCAGTGTCGTCGCTCTCTCCACAAGTGTCGCAGGTTGTAGTGTCACTCAAGCCCAACACGTTAAAGTGTTTGGCGAAAGTTAAGTGACCCGTCAAGATGCCAATAAGTTGTTTACAGTCTTATCTGCTGAGAGATAGCAAGAATGCCGCTGATTTCTTACAGACGTCTGGGAGCATACGTTTAGTCAACCTGCGTCTTGGAGAGTCATGCCACACACAATTCTGTTCGTCAGAGACATAGTTGTCAATGAAAGCCCTAACCGAGGACGCAGGGAGACCCCTCGCGGGTTCGGGACCTGCAAAAGTCTTCTCGGAGCATTGTCTACAATCTGCAATCTACAGAGAAGAGACAGAGAATTCAGCCTTGCGACCGAGTTCAAAGAGGTTTTGGTTTCACGAATTATTTTGGACGTGGTTAAAGGCTTCAGCAAGGTCTTAAGCGTAGCCTGACTGTCACTTCACACACAAATACTACGGCTCTTCCACCTGGGATTGCATAAATTTCCACTTGGAGAACAGACGCATATTTGCCTAACGAAAAAAGAATTCTAATGTTGTCGACTTCCACGAAGACACCAGCGCCAGACCCTTGACTGGTTTTGGAACCGCCCGGTCCGTGCAAATACGACTATATTCCATTCCCGGCTCGGACTCTGGCCGAAGCCAGTCCTGAACACAAGGATAGTCGGCTCTGAATTTACCCATCAGCTGAAGTTCTGGTGTCATTGCATAAGACGGTATATCCATAAGACCAGAGTCTTAAGATAAGTATCGCGCAAGTTCATCAAAATTTCAGTGTGGAGTATACCAAAAACCGCCCCAGCATACTACGTTATGGAATGCATTAATCCACACAAACAGATATAATCTGCGAGCCCATTTTGTACCAAAGACCGATCTACTTTCACTGAATACTCTGATTCATCAAGTTGGGATAGAGGAAGGTATCATTGAGGTTCACTATATTATCCGCCTACGTAATGACTTTCAAAAAGAAGCCATTGAATCCTCGGTTTATTTTAAACTTTAAACAACTTAAATGAAAACAATATTTAGATCAAAGCTTGTAAGAATCTGCAACTGCTATCTTAATGAGGTATCACGAGTCGTTTAGGTCACCCTACACTGGGGTAGAAAATATCATCCATAAGCCTAATCTATAAAAGTGGCCTCAGGCACTCAATTAAGAACTACAGGCCAATCTCGAAACTTTCAGCAATTTATAAAGTATTTGAACAACTGGTTTTCAAAAGACCCGATTTTGCGGTGAAATAAATTTTAACTTCAAGACAGCATGAATTTTTGAGCGGTCGCTCCGCTGTAACGAATTTATGTATTTTCACTCACTTCTGTGTTTTTACTTTGGAAAAAGAATGCAGGTCGATTTTCTATACACAGATTTCATGAAGGCTTTCGACAGAGTTCGTCATGAAATTTTGATTAATAATCTGAGAAGAAATGGGTTTAAAATCCCTTTTTCATGAATAGTTGAAATCCTATTTGTCTAGTCGAAAACAGAATATTTAAATTCAATCTTTCTGTGTATAGATTTAATGGGGCCTGCCTCAACGCAGGTATTTGAGCCCTCTCATTTTTAATCTCTTTTGTGGGCGCCGTGGCGTAAGTGGTTAGAGTGTCGGATCACTGCGCATGAGGTTTCAAGTTCGAATCCCAGAAAACACCAAAATGTTTTTTCACGGTCCCTCCTCTTGCGAGCGTCTGAAAAAAATCCTGAGAGTATTGTTGTCACGAAAAAGCTTCTCAAATCGCCGTTCGGATACGGGACTTAACTGTAGGTCCCTTCCACTCGTGTGAAAAATATAACGCACACAACATGAGTGGTTGCGAGAAACTAGACCCTGGCCAATGCATTGCTAGGCTTCCTAAAACGCAACGCGGTAGTATTTAAGCATATTTATACTCTAAAAACGCTTTTTTATCTTTGGTAATATTCAGGTTGGAATTCTGCTGCGTTGTTTGGTCTCCTTTTTACCAAAATCCTCCAAAAGGATTGATTACCTTAAGGAACTTGAGGTAGTCTGAAAGTTTATCCAGTTATAGGTCTAGATGCGGATAAATTGATCTAAAATCTTTGAAAAGTCACAGACAAACTCTAAGTGTTCTTTCTATTAAGGACATACTCAATGGCAGGATAAATTCTCCAGATTTACTTGCACTTATGTTTCTTTATGTTCCTGAGAGAAATCTAAGAACGTTCTTTTTTTTATTCCTAGTCACAGAATAAATCTTATAAATACTATAAAAGCAAAGTCGATTTTCCTTGTGAACACTGTTTCTCGAAAAGTACTGGACGTAGGTACTTGAAATTTTGCACATTTATTCCTAGTTTGCCTAGATGCGAGACAGGAAGGGATTTTCCGAAGTTCAAGGTCAAAGTGGCATAAAGGGGGTTGAGATCGAACTTTCCATCTGCAAATATTGATTTCACAGCCATAGCTCAGTACTGGCTCTGCGGATTAAAAAGATAAAGAATAGGCGAATTTAGTAAATTTGCCTATTCATCGCCTTAAATTTCATTTAAAGTATAAAACATCCTTCTGCGTTGTCCTGAAGCTGAGCAATGCTAAAAACAATTATTCAAATCATCGCCCACAATTTTCCTTCAGTGGAGACCACGGCCAGCAGTCATGCAGCAGTGGCTATCGTTGCAGTGGTATGTGTGTGTGAGTATATGGGCGCGCTATCCCATGATTATGTTTTGATCTTCAGTGCGCGATCTCTTCTAGAGTTAAAATTGATAAAAAAACCATTATCAGTGCCAAATCTAAGATATTGTAAAGTTTATTAACTAAGATATCCATGTGCTATCAAAACTTCATGCAATTAAGAGACTTGGGAATATACGCGTAGGTACATATGTACATGCATATGCATGTGTAGACATGGAACTGTTGCAATATTTTTCCATTTTGTAAGATGAGATGTTGATCGTTGGATTTGTCCACATTTTAGAATGTTTTAATGAATTTAAAATAAATTGTGTGTTGGAAGCGGATTTGCATATGCTCTGGTGGGATTCCCACGGAGAAGATATAATTGAATTTACACATTTTCCGTATTGTATTCAGTTGGCAATTATATCTTAACAAGTAATTAACCATCAACTAAAGGGCGAAGCAAGGCGAGCACTGGTCAGCTAGTTATGGGATAAATGAACCCATAACACGGGCTCTATATTTGTTCAATTTAACACATAATGAAGTCCATCTTGAAATGAATAGAAATGTATTTAAAGGAGTTGTACTGAATCTTTTTAATAATGTTAAAACCATGTTATTAGCTGTAGTCAACAGATTGTATATCCATTGACGAAATAAATAATAATAATGAATGTTGTGATATAGAGCCTATATTATTCCTGATAGATAATTCTAGCATCTCAGTAAATTGTTCTCGCAATCGAATGACTCTTTAAAAACTGAAGTGAAAAGTTATAAAAACAAATGAGCATTATGGTATTGCAAAATTTTAAGCATTTAACGTACTCTAGACAAAGACCTTAATATACAATCCATTCCAGAATGCTCTGTCACCTCAGGGCGCCTTTCTTACAGTTTCTTTTCCACTCATCTACTCTTTAATTACCCTTTATATTGCCAGAAGCAAATACAGAAAACATTGCCTGATTGACTTATCGAAATTACTTTAAAGCTCCCCCGTTCACATCTCACGTCTAATGGTCAATTCCTAGCTTGGATTAAACTGTCAGTGATTAGGGTCACCACTGTTTGTGCCTGAGTGACGGGCGTAAAAATAATGTTAACACAGAAGCTTAAAATATTTGCGATAGAACTCGATACTCAAATAAGATTTAGTAGCCAGCAGATTTCATCAATCGCTCTGACACAGATTCTAAGTACCTTTTCTCTTATTTCTCATTTCAGTCCCCAGAATTGGATTATCGGCATGAGCTGATGGGCCGTCTGCATAAAATCGAACCCGATGTCGAATTAGAAGTATTACCTCATCACCATCACCATCATCACGATCATAGCAATCATCATCTGCATCACCAGCACCATCACGACCAGCACCATCACCAGCATACGAGTCAACAACAGCATCACCAGCAGCAACAGCCAAATCACACCATCGACAATCCGTCCAGCTCACCGAGTAATTCGAGTTCCGGCTATGGTTGCGCATACGCCAGCACTCAATGCTACGACGGTGGCTACTCCACCGGCAAGGAGTATCTATTCGGTGAGTACCCACAGTATCGCATTGACTCAATCAGTTAGATGGTCTTAATCCACTGATTAGGTATCACCAGCACCAATACCAATAAAATTATTATTCAAAAACTAATCTAACTATGAAATTTAATATACATATTTTTTTCTGTGAGATACAGATGCGGATTTTCTATTTGCGTTCACTATTTGATCGAGAGTGAGGGACTTACCTGCGACAAAGTTGAATCTTCGTATTGAGTTACGAATTTTGAATGGAAACAAGCGTGAAGAGTAAATATTATCTCGGGGCTTCTTTCTAATGAGTTTCATGGGCAGACCCGAAAGCTGATGGGTTCCCATTCTGAGGCATACAATCGTTATGCGCATGCGCGCGTGCAGCAGTCTGACAAATTGCTACCTAGACATAATTTGATAAATCGCCGGTTAATTAGGAGGCGTTTTTAAACAGCCTATTGATAGATGGCGTGCCGTCTCTGGCAGGAGTAGTAGGTGTCATGTTCACCTGACAACCATTGATATTAAAATTAGTCACTTTATTTGATTTCCTTAGATATTGCCACTTTAAAACTGTAAATGGAATGGCCTATGGCATCCATTTAGCGTGAAACAAGTTAAATTGATGTCATCTAATAAAAATACATGATAAATGGGCGATTGAGCGGCGACTTGTGAATGGTCTTTCACCACGTAAGAAATGTCGACATAAGTTGTCACATACATTTTCATAACTAAGCAATAAGTGTCTGCATACGAGAAACCAAGCATTAGTGGTTTCTCTTACATCTGAAGGAATTCCTTTTTAAACATTAGTACAAACATATTGATATTAGTAATAATATCTATGCACGTAACTATGTACTTGATAGTGGTAAGCGTAAATTTAATGTGCCGCAGTGAATGGGTATAAAGTTTAAAACCTTTTTTGGCTTTGAGTGCTTATTAACTGGCTTCAAATGTATTATCCTTACCTGAGACGTTATTCGAAATTTGATCACCTCTCCGTTATTATGAATGAGAGGGCTGCATTTGTAATTAGTAAAAATATATGATATGGCGTCAGTTGGACCCTTTAGTTACTTATTTGTTTTACCATTTACTTTATCAGCGGTACAGTGCGGGGTAAGCCTGGGCTCTAAATAAAAAGCCTCTCCAGCCAGCACGATATTTTGCATACTCCAAGTTGGCTTAGGCCCCATCCAGCAAACGGACGCTATCAAAAAATAGGTCTGCTCTCTTGTGTAGATCCTTGGCGTAGATTAGGAAACTCAGTGGGTCGGTGCAGTGTGGTTCATTTGCTCTGTACAACCTAGTTGTCTAAGGCATTGAATTTCTATCTTTCTAATTAGACCAATAACACTATATAGCACGTATAGTTTACGATTAAATATTTTCCTCCGCGTATTGTCAACAAACATAGGACCATAGATCATACAAAGAAGTTTCATCTCAAGGATTTGAATTACATTTTATTCGGCACCGATTCTATCATCACTCTGCACCATATAGTTGGAGTCAGAGCTTTATATATATAGGAATTATCTTTAGTTCTACGTAGTACGGCTCTGGTACTCACTCGCCCTATCAGCCTGTATACACAGCTGCCGAAAGTTTAGCTAACCATAGCGGTATTTTGGTTGGTATTTGTTTATAACAAGACCCATCATAGCCGCTTCTAATTCCTTATCCGCGGATACGATGATGATTATTCTCTCCCTTCTACTGATGATGACAATATTGCCTAGTAAAACAGTAACTGATGTGATGGCCTGCACTATCATTTCAGGTGTAAAGTTGAAAAGAAAAAAGTCATGATTGCCTTAACTTAATCCTCAGGTGATATGGAAGATTGTGTATTTTCCGACCATGACGGAGTACCGAGTTTTTCCAATTGTCATCATACTCGTCAATAAGAGAATGAGCTCTTTAAATATAGCGACATTTTTCATTGCTATTTACACTGACCCTCGAGGTCTTAAAATTAGGTACTATGTGATGAGTATCCGTTTGGAGTATCCAAGATTTGGAATAAGTTGGAATTTCTATTGTCGATTTGCAATTCGACGACATAGGGTTTTAAGCATTCTCAGACCACACTAGAATTTTATATGCAATACTCGGGAGATTTATACGTCTTAAACTGCTCCATGTGAAGCGATGTCCTATCTAATGCTTCCTTTCAGAAGACCTCATTCTGCTTAAAGTAATATGGCCTTCGGCTCAATTTAACTTCTGGCTTTGTGTACCTCAAGCCCCGCAAGAACTGACTTTCAGATGATGGTCATCTTATAAATTAAGACGATCAGACAACGTAATAGTCGAGATTTTAACTTTCGGCGCTGTTGAAGAGTCTGCAGAACTGGCATGTTTATATTTTCAGCACTACTTGAGTACCTATGATGCAATATTAAAACGTCCCCGTCTTTGTCTTTACGAATACCTTAAGTTGTCTTATTTATCCTTCGATGAAAATCTCGGACTTCTTTCCTATTATAACATCCCCATAATTTCCATTTCATGTTGTAATGATAGTTTTATTTGCAACCAAGAGTGTACGTATAAATTACAGTTATAAAAGTTGTAGTCGTGCAAAATCCAATATCAAGATTTCAATCAAAATTGATATTACAATTATAGAGACTCTTGAAAAGTAAGGTCTCGCAATTCAGTCATACAGTCTGTTCATATGTCCGTATATACCTCGGTCTGCAGCTTAAATAGCGAAGCCGAATAAGAGAGTTCAATACATATGTAATACAATGTAAAATTATACAAAGAAGTAAATAAATTGAATTGAATTGAATTGAATATCTAAGGTCTGAAGGATAAGGAATTTGCATTCTTAACCCAAGATTAACTGTACTTTATTTAAGACCGATTCTGAAAAATTGCGATTTGTTCAAAAACTTTTAATACCAATTTTGTTAAAATTTTATATTTGCACCAGTTCGGACATATGCAATCAGATAATATACCAAGTCTTTTCAAAATTCATATTTTTTTATTTAGCGTATAGCGTAGGCACATTTCATTAATACTGCTTACTTATTCAATGGTCTCTTGACCCATGTAGAGTCTCTGCCTGAGACACAGAATCTTTCCATCCTCGTCGATCCCGGGCACGTTGCTTCCGTTGCACAGACCAAGTTTTCTGCCAACTGCGATTAATTGGTCTTATTATCGGAGGTTTGGTGGCTTTCGTTGTCTCAGGTCTGCCATTCGAAGATTCTCTTTGTCGGAGCATTATATTTTTCGCTTGATGTGATGAATACACTACAGGGAGTTTCTCAGCCAGTAGCTCTTTTTAAGCGCTGGCTACTAACAGCGTACTAAGGCATCCAACGTTAGGTTTATTTCTTCTGGGCGATTTGAAGCTTCTTCTCGTTGGACAGTAGAGCTCTGAATTTGGTTTCAATAAGAAAATGGTCAGTGTTGACGTTGGCTCCTCTGTAGATACGCACATCCAAAATATTGGATACGTGCCTAGCATCGATTACTACGTGGTCAATTTGGTTGCGAGTTCGACCATCAACAAAAACAGCCAGGTTCCTGGCTTTTCCTAATCACCGTATTACGAGCTACCGTAAAGTCAATTAGTCGGAAGCCGCTATACGTTATCTTTCGTAACCCGCCAAAGATGTTATCCTTACCGATTTTTGCATTAAAGTCATCGAGTACGATTTTGACATCGGACTCCGGACAGGTTGCGTAGGTAACGTCCAAGAGGTCATACAATTCCTCTTTGATTGTGTCTTGAGCTTCGTTGGTAGGGGCGTGTGCACATATTAGGCTGATATTGTAGAACGTAGTTTTAATGCGGATCATAACCAGGCGATCACTTATCGGTTTGAAATCCAAGACTCTGGAACTAAACTGATTTCCCACGCGCGCATTTGCATATCTGATCCCATCCGCCATATCTCCTGGGTTGCAATAATATTTGACCTATACCGCGCGAGGGTAGATTCAAGTTGTTAGGAAGCAACACATATTGTGGGGTGTAAAATGTACGTACGTTCTAGGTGCATATTTGTAAATCAAAATCCTTAGGCGTTCCAGTTCGTGTTGTCGTTCAAAGGGATCTATTATCCGATGTTTGTGCCTCTCTAATAACTGTCGTTTTTCAAAGTGGTGAGGAAGTTACCCTAACGACACAACCCGTACATTATTGAAGTGCGAGCGCTGCCGTTGGCCCAATAAGGTCTCCTCCATCGCCATCTCTATTCCGAGGTCCTGATTAATCAAATTCAAATTTCCTTACCGACCTGTCCAATCATCCCGAATAAGGTATTTACTGTAGTTGCCACCGCTGACTCCATCTAGAAAGTTTGTCTGCTGCAGTCTGGAATAACAAGAAATAACCTAGTGAGGAGGCACTCTTCCTCCCTCTCTCGTCTTCTGCCACCAAGATCTTCCCAAGGGGTTGGTTACTCAATCTCCGATCGAGGTACTATGCACCTACCGGTAACCAAACGTGGAGGTGGAAAGTAGGATTTGTTATGTTTTCACGTATTCGCATGCACTACTTTTCGACCACCAAGTCTCGCAAATCTTGAAAATCGATCTCAAAATTTGGAATCCTTACGCAAGAGATTGATTTTCAAAAGATCAATTTTAAATCAGTATCCGTAGCAGGAATAATTCTTCAACAACGGCAACCCTGGCTGTATGTGTTTCGCAAAATTTTTCGCAACTTTTTTTCTTTTGATCATCTCTTATATATTTGCAATGTGACCCTTATCATTTGTTCACTGTTGATATTGCAAATCACTAACTAAGCTATTTTTCCATTTCTTCAGCTTCAAATATCTGAACCATTATGCTTACAAAAAAGTAGTGAGCATCAATTCAGCTAAAACTTTATGAACACAACCGATTATTTAATTTCAGAAACCAAAAATAAAGAGGCTCTCTGCACGCCATCATCTGAAATGGATGACCCCTTCCTACGGCCGCCTCTCTGGGAAGATATTGCCAGCTCAATACAAAACATCGATCCAGAGAATGCGGTAATGCTTGGCGCCACCACAATGGCGCAGGTGAAGATGGAGACCGTCGATGATCCTTTACTCGAAACGCTCTCGACACCGTTGCTCAGTCCGTTAGAGATAAAAACCGAAAAACACCCAACCCACCATCCGCAGCATCATCTGCATCAGCACCATCACCTGCATCAACACCATCCGAGCTTAGGAACAGGTGGCGGGGGTGGAAATAACGCTGGTGGCGGGACAGATTGTGATACCTTAACCCAACTATCCATTCTTCATGGACCCATGCACCATCCGCAACTTCACCAACAGCTTCAGCATCCACACCACCATCAGCATCATCATCACCAGCATCAACAGCAGCAGCAACAACAACAACACCAGCAGCAGCAACATCCCAGCAGCAATAGCAATAGTCCCAGCCACAATCGAAGCAGTAGTTCTAGTAGTAGTAGCAATAACAACAATGATAGCCTAGCCAATAACAATAACAGCGGTAGCAGTAACAACAGCAGTAGCTCGAGCAACAGCAACAGCGATAATGGCTCGTATCTATTAACTGGATCGAACTATCCGCCACCACCGCCGCCGTCGCATTTGAATACCTATCTAGGCGGTGGCACTGTGAATGCTAATGTAGGCCAACATCATCAAATGCAATCACAAAACTGTTCCGGCGGCAGCAGCAGCAGTGCTGGAGTTTGCAACAACAACAACAGCAATACAAATAATAACAATAACAATAGCAGTACCAATAACAACAACAATAGCAACATTGCCAGCAATAACAACAATAACAACAGCAGCAACAACGGAGGTGGTTACGCCTATAATTGGCAGAGTCACACACAGGTGAGCCATTCGAGAGCGTATGTTTGCATACTGAACTCGACACCTAGCTTCAATTAACATTTTAATGTCTTTGTCTCCCTCTCATTGCAGCCTTCCTACCACAATAAGTATGCCGTGCAAAATGCGGCTGTCGTGCCAGCTGCTAACCTCTGCCCGCCACCGCCAATGTCAAGACTCATGTATGTGCCGCCGTTGACGCCACCCAGTTCAGATCCAGGAAGTCCGGGTAGTTCGTTGGTGTCAAACAGACGCACAACACCGCCGCCACCCTACCAGCATCAGCAGCAGCAGCAGCAGCATCAACAGCAACAACAACAACAGCAGCAGCATCCACTTTCGGGAGTTAGTGGTCCCACCATCATTGCCGTGCACTCATCGGTAGGTGGTGGAGCGGTTCATTCACATCACCTAAGTCCACCTATCGCCCAGCCGAATAGTCGAACGCTAACCACCCTCACGTCGAACAATTCGTCGAATGTACAACAAAATAGCACAGCGCATCTGGCAAATATAATTTCACCGGTGATGAGGACAGTACGGTACAATCGCAGGAATAATCCAGAGCTGGAAAAGCGGCGGATACACCACTGCGATTTTTTGGGTGAGTTGTATACTGTTTCATACATACGAGTATCTATTTTTCGTTATGAGTTTTTTTTAAAGTCAGTAAATATGTATGTGAATCAAAAAGAGGCATTGGTAGCTCAATAGCGCTGCTGAGTGCTGACCATGAATCATTCAAGCAGAAGGCTGTCAATGCGTTGTAATAATATGAATCTAAGAATAATTAAATTATGAACTATTTAGGGATACCCAATTCTGGCAAGCAGAGCTTTGTCGAAAGGTAACTAGGAATGGAAAGGGGATTAAGGAAGAAAAAGTGGGAATATTAAATGTTCATGTTCTGTGCTGCCAACAGGGTAACCAATGTAAAGAAGTGCGCCTTATTGACTGCTCTTGTATATTTCTATAAGTGTAGTATTAGCTGGGAGGAATGAGGTGTTTCGTTTGAGTACGTTGGTGGTAAGACTGAATAAGTGAACCAATCTTAGATCATAATAAATGATACAGAAGGAAATACTGCCAGAAAACTAATGATGTGTAAAGAGCATAACACCGATGTAACGACGTGACTGTAAGGATTAAAGATTTATTAGTCGGTTCTCATAAGGACGAAGCCTTTTTATGCCCTTCCAGCCCAATCATCTTAGAGAAATATGGACGAATTTACGCGGAACACCTTCAATTCTTTGAACGTGAAGATTATAGTGCGGTGAATAAACCTGGCTAGCATAGTCGGGAAGAGGTCTTACAAAGGTCATTTGGAGGGGTTTGTAACACAAGGTTTTGAACAACCCTTACACCAGAGTTTAACAAAACCAAATGCGGATTTAGGTTCGATATTTATACGGCACATTATAAAAGCAGAAGGTAAGTTCTCTACAACAGATAACGCCCACATCACGTATAGACTTTTTCTTTGGGGATTACATTTTCGGGAATAAGTTATGGCTTGTCATATTTTTTATATTGAGCCTTAAAAAATGGTGCTGCTACCAAATGGAAATTTTATTTATCATAGATCCTAGAATCAAATAATGACTTAATTTGCCTTAAGCTTCTCATGTCATCTGTAAAGACCGTTCTTTAAAGACAAACCTAACATAATTTATGAGTAAAATTAAGATCATGGGTCCTAGGTGACTACCCTGTGTGACCTAAAGATTGCACTTATTAGGTTTGATATTAAGGATCTAAAAAGGACAAAATCTTGGCGATCTTCAAAATAAGATTTCACTCCAGAACTTCATCTAGACAAGCGCATTGAATTTGAAAATTATAATTTCGTAAGTCTGCAGCCACAATATCCTTTTACCTATCATTTTCTTCTCCTTCTTCTTCCTATTTTAGCGAGATTATGATCTGAAAACAAGCAATCATAACCTTTCCAATTCACTGCATTTCTACTAATCCACATGTGTGGTTCGCCTTAGAGTCACTCTCCCATTGCTAACTAACTCACAGTTGTTCTCAACTATATCTAGTATACACTATTAGGAAGTTATAGTACTATAAGAGAATCAACGAATCAACCCCTACAACAAGAAAAGGTGGATATGGTGGACCCTCCTTTCTCATATAATTTTTTCTTGTTGCACAACGTTCTACCACATCCTAAAGCTTTTTCCCCGCTTAATACCTAAATTCAAACATATATTGTTAGCTAGTATTTACGGATTAAAAAGAACAGTATATAACAGTTGACGAAGGAACAAGGTATTATTCATTCATTCATTCACCCATCAGCATTTCTTTGCAATTCAAATTTCCGTTTCGTCCAAAGACTGTGGTTTTGAATATTTCCTGGTGAGAATATCACTCCAAAAAATTATGAATATGGAATAAGAATTTGAATGCAAAATGTCGACTGACAGAAGTATCCGATGTTAAAGCGATTAAGACTTCGAACTAAAATGTTGAATTATAGTCAACAACAGTGATAGACACTGAGTTCCGAAAAAATGGGTGCATCTTGAAAAGTTCGGTTAATTGTACAATAATTAAAAATAAAATATATTTTTTTTTTAAGAAGTGGCAAGATGCTAAGTTAAGACATTTACGAATTAAAACATTTTGCAAACATTTTTTTTGTGCATGATGGATAATATAGGGGATCCCCCCTGGCATTAAATAAGGCAGAAAGTATTCTCGGCATACTTCGGATGAATTTCTTGATAAAGTTTTCTTCCATTTTGGGGGGTGGCCATGGAGTAGTGATAACGTCATCAATTGCCACGCTAATGGTTCATAGTTCGAATCCCGATGTCAGCAAGCATTAATTTATTTGTCGTGAAATAAAGTCAGTTCGATCAATTGTCCAATCAAAGGCATAACACTGGCAATAGGTTGGGCATATGACTGGAAAAATTGTTCGTTCTTTTGGTTAATTGATGCCTATGACATCAGCCAGTTGGGAAAAAATACTGTGAATCAAAAGCAAAGACATGAAATAACAAAAATCTTCCCAGTTATTTGGACCCCACCCCCAGAGTTTCTCTGAAACAGAACCATCTGAGTGTCGAAAAGCCACTACCCCAATCTTTCTCTCTCAGGTTCAATGTTCGAATCTCATAAAACACCAAAAAGTTTTTTCACGGACCTCTCGCGAACGTTTAACAAATATCCGAGAATATTATTGTCATGAGAAAGCTTTTCAAAAACAAAAAATGCCCTTCGGATACGGCACAAAACTGCAGGTCCCTTCCATTCGTGCGAAAAATATAACGCACAAACCAGGTTGCGAGAAGCTGGGCCTAGGCATTTAATGAGCTGCTGCGTCAAATTTGCGTTATAATCTTTCTCTCTCTCTCTATCCTTTCCAACACCTGCACTGTGTGTAAACTAGGATGCATGTTCGGGCTATTTGCAGTTTATGTCAAAGCAACAATTGCAACTATTTAAAATTTATCGATTACATACATTGTCACATGTGGTATTGCATTATCAAAATAAAAAAATGTATTGTATTATGTAATGTTTGTATTTTTATACAATCGACTATATGTTTTTTTTTTTTTTTTTTTTGTGGGCACGTGAGGTTCCAAGTTCGAATCACAGAAAGCACCAAAAAGTTTTTTTGACGGTCCCACCTCTCGCGAACGTCTGACAAACATCCGAGAGTATTGTTGTCTAAAAAAAAGCTTCTCAAACCAAATTGCCCTACGGATACGGCACTAAACTGTAGGTCGCTTCCATTCGTGCGAAAAATATAACACAACATGAATGGTTGCGAGAAGCTACGCCCTGGCACTTGAAGAGCTGGTGCGCCAAATATTTATTTATTTTTTATTAGTTTTTTTAAGAATTAGCCTATTCGTTTCAGCACCGTCATTGCTTATCTAGCTCGAGACCTAAGAAGACATTGATCAGACCGAAGGACAGTAAAAGTATAATCTTTCGTTTCCTTATTAAATAATTTAATCTTCATAAAAATGTCAAGCTAATAAGTTATAGCATTTGCAATTATGACAAATAATTCCACCAGTGACCATTGCAGAACGAATTCCCTAACAAATTAATATTTCATAACTGAATTTTAATTCAGTTGCAACACGTACAACTGGGATTTTCTACGCTCAAAATTCATCATCAATTATATTTCCAGCGACTAGCTTACCATCAAGTTCTCAAGCTCTACGAGCGTTTTTTTCTACAAATTGGTCTGCTTGTGAATTCGTTAAACAAAGCGCACCGCCAGACATGCAGTCAGACGAGACTCCGGTTATTTATTTTTCCCTCGCCCCATCCACCCTACCGTCAAGACGGGCAAAATTATCTCGTCCACTTAATGAGGCGAACTCACAGCATAGCTGCTGAAGATGAAGAAAATGTCCAAGTGTCTAATTAGCGCCGCAAAAAGTTGCAATTCCAGCTGCAGGATCTACTCCTCCTCTCCGCTCGAAATTTCGGAATCTCTTTTAATGAATCGATCTCCATTACTCGGTTGAGCGGCGCAGAGGGGGGCTGAGAGTAAAATATGAAAACCTATCCAACGAATGCGCATAAGTGCAACAGCATACGATTGAATTGAATAATTGTGCTGATCAGAAATTCGTAACGCATTAGACATAAATCTGTATTAGAGTTGACACTCAGGGCATGTTGAGAATATCGTTGTTGGCTATTGCACGGTGCTGCATGCATCGCAGCCCGTCTGCCACTTGTTGGTGTTGGCTATCCTCTGCTCCGCCGTCGACTTGGTTGCGCGCTGAAACTGATTGCTAATGTGGAGTAAAGTGGCATTTAATCAATGCGCCATGAAGGCATTCCACAAACGCCAGAGGGGATTTGCGTAGTTGTAGTAGTTGGCACTTATCCAACCTGCTATTCATGTGTCTGTGTTTATCTCTCTTTCGGTCAGTCTCAGTGCTGTCATGATAGCCGGTGTCGATTGGCGATAATTTCCAAGAATTTGCGGCACTGTCACTGCAGCGAAGTGATGTTTCCGTAAACACTGTGCGATTGGATTGCCATTTTACGTATGTGATGGGGTCTTTTAGAAATTTTAATGAGTTTATGATATAAACGTGCGAATGACTTCTTTGTATATGGGGCAAAGGTTAGGTAAGGAAAGACATATGTATTCAACCATTTTATCTTAAAAAAATTATTAACCTTAGGGTATCCATATTCATCCGTCTTGATTTGTTTAAAATGTCCAACCCAAATTTTTATTTGACCAAAGTATGTCTGCTGGATTTCTTCTTCATCCTTTTTCAGCGAGGTTATGATCCGAAAATAAGGGATCATAACCCTCCCACTTCACTGCGTTTCTACTGATCCGCCTGTGGGGTTCGCCTGCTGGACTATAGGGGAAAAAGAATGAGGCAAATACCTCCAGGGAAATAATATTTGAGTCTACCTAGCTAATATCGAGAATCACAATACGAATTTGAATTAGAATATGATACCATCTTGTAATTTGAAATTTCAATAAAATTGATTTAAAATTCTCAATGCCAATAGAGTGTACAGTTGGACGGAAATTCCACCGAAACTCGGCTCTAAGCACCCCGCAGCAAATAAAAGAAAGTGTAAAAGCAGTCTGTCATTCGTCGAAATGTGATTATAACCTGCAACCTTGAAAAATGTAGTTTTCTTTATTACTAAGAAAACTTAAATAAAGTTAGCACAAGGAATTGCAAGAAGGATTGGAGGATTTCCTAAAATGCTGATTTTTTTTGGTAATATTTTTTGGGTAAAATTTGTTTGGTAAAAATGGTATACATAATAGATTCTAGTCTTAAAAACAGTAAAAGCTGAATCTTCGAATAAAATTATATTTAGATCGATAGGACCTTGACGGCGTGTCAAATCAGGTATGTCATATCTTAATCTAGACCAATGTGTTTTTTTAATAAAAGGGGTGCAAGAACTGAACACACACAAATTAGACAATCAACCACATTCAAAGGAGTTCGTAAACCTATGCACTGATTAAAAATAGTCGCAGTTTTTAAACAATCTTTTAGAATGTTAGTCTGCTCTGAGTAAATTTTCATCAGGGAATGGAAGGATTCAATGGTAGTTAAGATGACGAATATGAGTATGTTTGCTAAATTGAATCGTGTGCACATTTACGGGACATCCAAGGTCATGATACTCTCGACATTCAAGAAAGTCCCATAAAGTGGCCAAAGCACAGTGAAACTAATATTTGCAATATGTCCTTTCACTTTTACCCGTCGATCAAAAAAACGTACACTACAATCCCTTGGGTATTTTTTGACCAATGTGTTTTTTTAATACATGTGATACTTTATTAGACTTATTTTTTGAAAATTAGACTCAACTGATATTATGTGATATTGATATTATGTATAATAACGAAACAAAAAGCGAATATAGTGTGAAATAATACTGACGGGTCATTTTTGACCCGAGGAAGTGTAGTGTTACTATTTTTACCAGGACGAACCTACAAATTTTTATACATATTTATTTTTTTATCAAAAGTACTAGTTGCACACAAAAACGAAAGTCACTAAATCTCAAAAATGTATGCCTCACATTTTAAAAGCTATTTGAAAAGAAAAATTGCTTTGGGGTGGGATGAAGGTTAAAGAAAACTTTTTTCTGAGTATGTGAATGGTGAATTTTCAAATACAAAGCAGAGTAAAAGTAAAATGGATGCCCAAGGGGGTATATTTACCGAAGTTTGTTGTCAATTAAAAAAAAGCAATATTAAGGAAAAGTTAATACTGGTTGCTTTAAATCCCCAGGATCCGACGGAATTATCCCGATCATGTTACAGAAAACCGTAACCAAGATTATTCCGGTACTCGAAAAACTATACCTCAATAGCCTCATTTCGGGATACCTACCTAGAGCATAGAGAGAAGTAAAAGTGGTTTTCTTACCCAACGTCGGTAAGGCAAGCCACACCACTGCGAAAGACTTTAGACCAATAAGTCGTATGTCCTTCGTCCTAAAAACTTTTTAAAGATTAGCTGACACAGACATTTGCAGCAAACTACGCCCTGGTGATCAATTCCCGGCACAGCACGCATATATGAAAGGAAAAAGCGTAAAGATAGCGCTGCACCGTGTGGTAGAAAAATCGTTGAAAGACAAATTATGCATACTGGCCGCTTTCTTAGACATTGAAGGAGCCTTTAACAATGTCAGAACAGATGCGATTCATAGAACCTTAAGGAACCTCAATATTCACAACTCCCTGATAAGGTGGATTGTCAATATGCTAGAGGAAAGGCAAATTAAAGTAGGACTCAGAGGAATAAAGTTGGAAGCCTACGTCTCAAGGGGTACTCCTCAAGGAGGGGTTATATCCCCACTGCTGTGGGTAATTGTCCTAAACGAAGTTCTTCTAAAACTCAGAAACAGCGGCGTCAAAACCATAGCTTACGCGGACGACGTCGTGCTGCCTGCAACCGAAAAATTCCTCCCGACGCGACGCTGAGCGAGCAAATCGAAGGAGCACTAAGATCCATTGACTCCTGGACGCAGAAATGCGGATTAGCGGTCAATCCCCAGATATCGGAATTAGTACTATTCACGATCAAAGGAATAGTTCCACAGTTCGTAGCACATTCTGTAAGGGGTACCCCCCTAGGTATATCAAGCAGTGTGAGATACAGCGGCCTGATGCTCGATAGAAAACTGAATTGCGGACTGAACATTAACGATAGAGTCAAAAAGCAACGATAGCCTTCTACTCGTGTAACAGAATATTCGGAAAAACTTGGGGACCGAACCCCAAAATCATCTTATGGATGTATACAGCTATAGTAAGGCCCATACTAACTTATGGCAGCCTTATATGGTGGCAAGCCGCCTGCAAAGCGAACAACCTAACTGCCATCACGAAAGTACAAAGACTAGCGTGCATTGGCGCGACCACTGCAATGAGAACCACACCTACCGCAAGACTCGAAGCCATCATCAACCTGCTTCTGCCAGGCATATTTATACAAGCATCGGCGGCTATTAGTGCCGTAAGTTTAAGCCAAATAGATAGCTGGAGACTAAATTCAATGGGTCATGCTATGATTCTACACAGATGCCTGGGCAACTATCTAGTACAGACTACACAACGCCACACCTAGACTTCACAAGACCATTTTCAAGCACCTTCCCGACAGAGAAGAATGGAAAACAGACAGAGCGGCCAACCAGAGAACCATAGCCATGTACACCGATCCAAAATGGAAACGGGTGTCGGCGCAGGCATCTTCTCTGAAACGCTTGGTATCAAACTTGGTCAGTCAGGCTTCCGAACTACAGCAGCGTTTTTCAGGCGGAGGTCCTAGCAGTGACAATAGCGGCGTGAGACTGTGATGAAGGCAATACAATGTGAGGATATCACCTTACTGCTACAGAAGTAAAATTGAAGCTTGTGAAGTGTTGTAGAGAAGAGCCCAAGGTTTTTGGAACACAGAAAAAGGTAGAGTTCTGCTGGGTCTCACATGAAACCGTACCACGGAATGAGAAAGCTGACCAACTGACTAGAGGAGGTTCGGCACTTAACTCGGACCAATCCGACCCCTCAGCGTGCATCCCGCCTTGCAAACTCAAACTTGAGGCAGAGGACAAAGCCCTAACGGAAGCAAACAACAGATACTTGCATCTTTACGAGGAAGCTATGGCCTACATTTGACAGTGCAAAAACCAGTAAACTCATGGAGAGTGATAGAAAATCACTCTCTATTCTCATAGAAATTATTACAGGGCACAACACTATGCGATACCACATGAAAAAGTTACATGTGACGAACGACGACCTTTATAGGGGCTGTGGCCACGAGGAGGCTCACGAGGACACAACCCACTTTCCCTGCCACTACCCAGGCCTCTACCACCTTAGAAATAGATATCGTGGACAATACTTCCTTAAGGATTTAGAAAAATCGTCCAACAGACCGATCAACCACATCGCAAACTTCATCAAATCATCGGGAACAGTAAGTACAATACTATTTGCTTTCTAATAGGGTACGTACGGAGACGTTTACTTTTCTTCACGAGGAAGGGACTTTTCTTCTTTCTATTTTCTTTTCCCCATGGTTATCACAATGGGTCTATGTTGACCTGAGTGTGCTGTAGAGGATTTTCGTCCCTAAACCAGCCCACTAACCTAACTTAACCTAACACTGGTTGCTAATTTATTTTTACTCTATCTATTTATAAAAGAAACTCGTAAAGTTTTTAAGGGATTCATAACACCAGCACCCAGCGAAAAAGTTGCACTATCCTATGAAAGACGGACTATAGGTAAAAAACTTCCAGTTCTTTTCTTTCGGTTGGTAATACCCCTTATTGGAAACAACAACTCAACTAACAATACTTACTTAACAATATTCAAATGATGCTCTCTAGTCGGAAACTAATCTTAAGGAGTTCTTTGTTTAAGATGCGATGTGGAAAAGATAAATCTTACCAATTTTCTTCAACAATTCAGACGAAAGAAGTCAACAATTTTGTGATTAGTAGTAGTAGCAATCAATTGAGAACGGCTGGATCGATTTGGCTCATTTTTGTATTTAATGTTCGTAATAGTCCGAGTAAAGTCTTTATGGAAAGAAAAATTGGAATCGTTGCTCGAAAAATTGGAAAATTCGGGAAAAATTGTTATTTTCCATCGGAAAAAATGTGTGTACCTATGTTTGTATGCTATGGACTCCGAACCACGAAACCAATTGAACTCAAATTTTCAGGCAAGGTATTGGCCCAAGAGTGTTCCTGTGAAGTTTGGTCAAAGTCGGACAAGTACTTTAGTATTATAGTACTTTAGTACTAAACATAATCTATTTTGTTAGTTGCAGCAAAGCACGTCGGGTACCATCGGTCCAGCAGTTTGCCCACTACTTTAGTATTATAGCACTTTAGTACTAAAAAAATGTTGGTATATATATTTAAGGTTGGACTACTTACGCACTGTTGCTCAAGGCGCCTACCTGACAGTTGTTACTCCAAATTCGGGAAAAACCGAAAGCGGGATTCATGGGATTTTTGTATGTACTCGTGACAATAACTTACGATTCGAAAGATGGATTTGCGTAATTGAAGAGGAAAACGTCTGTCGGGTCAGTTAGTTTTCAATAAAATATTATAAGGCTAAATGTAAAATCGTAATATTTAATCAATGGCTTGCCACTTATTACCAACTAAATTCAAAATTTTGAAATAAAGTTCTCTTTTTCGGGTATAGTTAATGTTTTAGCATTCTCCAGGAAGGGTAGCAAAATGCTCGTACAAAACCAATCCAAAATCATGCTTATTTTCCATCGTATATCTTAAGATATTCTATTTGTGAGATTTAATATCATATTTTTAGCTGTTGTACTTTCGAACATAGAGGGACGAATTATTTTTGGTAATTGTCTAGAAGTGGGGCTCTACCTATTTTTGAGGCTATCATTTTTTTATGAATCTTCAAATTTTAGTGAATTTTTTTTACATTCTTTGACTCGCGGCAAAACTTTTTCAACCACTACTTAGCTTTTTTTGATGGTGTTCAATTTTTTTGTGGTTATATCATGTTAGACCAAAGATGCATGAGTCGAAGAGTGTCCCATAGTTTGAAATCCTTTTAACCCGCGAAATGCCGTACCAAAGTACAGTTCAATTCAGTTCGAATTTTAATTTCTTCATCATTTGCACCTAATGGTAATGCAATGTTGGAAATAGCTTTCACCCGATTCAAAGAGAGTAAGAAAAAAATTCACTCACATTTTGAGATTGAAAAGAAAAGAGTTAAGCACCGAAAAAATGTGGAGCCGGACTTCCTGATAGTTATTACTTTATTTTTTAAACATTAAAACATTTTTTCAGATCTTTTCAATCAGCCTACATGTAATACATATATCAAGTTTTTTTTTTTTTTTTTCCGAGGGTAGGTGAAAATCTTCAACAAGACACTATGAGGATCGACAGCGCGTGCTCATAGTAGTGTGGGATTCTTACCCACTAAAAAACCTCCCTCCAAAACAGACTTGTTTTTATTTTTACTACAACTAAGTTTTCGACTTATCAAGAAGTTTTCGTTTCGCAAAATAATGACGTTTTGCAGGTACCTTCCCATTAGAAGTTCCTGCTAGCTCCGCAGTTTAGACGCGGTTACTTAACGCGCTAAGTCTATAGGTTTGATTCTTTGTAGACGGCGAAGTAAATTTCTTTCATCCAAAACTTGGAGGACTGTTATATTAGCGTGACTTTCTAGTCGACTTTTATGTCTTCTCGCGTAGTTTTTGATTTCGTCTTCGATTGTTTTAATGCCAAGATCTCTGTGGATATCGCTATTTCGGATATACCATGGCGCATTAACAATACCCTTTAGCACTTTATTCTCAAAAGTTTGTAAAATTTTAATGTTACTTATTTTGGTACAACCCCAGAGTTGTATACCATATGTCCATATAGGCTTTGGCACCTTCTTATATAAAAGCAGTTTGTTATATATATTAAGCTTGGAATATTTTCCAAGTAACCAATACATTTCTCTATATTTATTATCTAATTCTTTGCGTTTTTTCTTTACGTGCGTTTTCCATTTCAGCTTTGTATCAAGTGTCATTCCAAGATACTTAGCCTCGTTTGCAAACGGGATTTCAACCGAGTTTGAAAAGATCGGCAAATTATCTATTTTCCTAAGGGTAAAATTTACATGAACAGATTTGGTCTCGTTGAGTGCGATTCGCCAAATCTTTGTCCATTCATTTACTCTATTCAAAGCTTCTTGCAGTTTTTCTGTAGTATCTTCGACCGTTTTACCTACTGTCAAGATAGCAGTGTCGTCGGCAGATGTAGCTAGCTCAGTGCCTTCTACTTGCGGTATATCACGAGTGTATAATAGATATAAGACTGGACAAAGAACGCTTCCTTGCGGCACCCCATCCATTATTTCCTTAAAATCAGAATATTCGTTTCCACATTTGACGCGGAATAGCCTTTTCGTAAGGCAGTTCTTCAAAATATTATATAGGTGCTCTGGCAGAACTTGTCGTAATTTAAACTTTAAGCCTTCATGCCAGACCTTGTCAAAGGCTTGAAGAACGTCAAGGAATACGCTTGAACAAATATTTTTTTCTTCAAGTGATTTTTCGATTACATGTGTTACTCGATGTACTTGTTCAACTGTAGAATGCTTACTTCTGAATCCGAATTGATGATCAGCGATGAGATGCCCTTCTTCTATTACCGGCTGTATTCGCCTAACCAATATTCTCTCGAACACTTTGGATATAATTGGAAGAAGCGAAATCGGTCTATAAGACGTTTTCTCATTCGGCGGTTTTCCAGGCTTAAGGACCATTATAACTCGGCGACTTTCCATTGACTGGGAACATATTCTAGTCTAATCGCGGCGTTTATAATGAACAGAAGCTTAATTAGTGCTTTTCTTGGTAGTGCTTTAAGAACCTCTCCCGTAATTCGGTCGTATCCAGGAGCTTTCTTAGGTTTAAGTTTCTTTATTTCTTCCTTAAGTTCGGTAAGTGTTGCATTTCTTATTACGCTATTGTCTATATACGACGTATTTATATTTTCAATAAGAGCTTGTCCATCAAACGGTTTGAAAGTTTCTTCAAGGTGGGTGGCAAAAACTTGCGCTTTCTCTTTATCATTCCTGGCCCATTCGTCTCGATTTTTCCTAATTGGCGCGGCTTGAATTTGAGGTTTTTTAATACCTTTTGTAGTCTTCCAAATCGAATAGTTAGAATCTTTTCCTGCCGTTAAGCTTTCTAGGTAAGTTTGTGTTTCATTATTCTTAAGGTCTTTAATAGATCTTTTAGTGAATTGCACAAACGGTTAAGATGTGCTTTATGTTGCGGAGCCCGAGTTCGTTGCCATTTTTTGCGTGCTTTTCTCTTCTCCTTAATCATCTCTTTTATTTCCTGCGGATAAGTTTGAATGTAACTGGCCGGAGTTCTCTTTGGTTTGGGAGTATTCTTCCACGCGGCATCCTGTAAGATTTCGACGAAGCGATCTACTTCAACTTCAAGTTCATAGGGCGTTTTAAGTGATACGCTCAGCTCAATATTTGCTTCAATATCTTTTTTAAAGCCATCCCAATTAGTTTTCGCGCCGGTTAATCTGGCCGGTCCTACTTTCTTAATCAAAGCTTCGCTTATCGTCATAATGATTGGAGAATGATCAGAGGAGAGATCAAAGCTTTCTTCAACTTTTATATAGTTGCCAGATATTCCATTAGCAATAAAGAAATCAATCAGATCTGGTGTCTTATTTTCATTAGTCGGCCAATATGTTGGTTTACCCGTCGAGTAATAATCACAACTGAATTGCATACCCGCATTATAAAGCTGTCTACCTTTCTAAGAGGCGTACCTTGAGCCCCAGAAAGGGTGTTTCGCGTTGAAGTCACCACCAATAATAAAACTTGGCTTAAGGAAGTTGAAGATGTTTGTGAAATCACTTTCTTCAAGTTTATATCGCAGTGGACAATATATAGATGAAATGTTGAAAGCAAAATGTCTATTTCTAACGCGTACCGTGCTTACTTGCATTGCTTCTAATTCAATCTTTATTTCCGCTGAGTGTTCGATATTCTCTTTTATAAACAAAGATGATCCGCCTCTGGCTCTTTCCGATGGGTGAAAGGCGTGATACCCGCTATATCCCCTTATCTTAATATTCGATTGCTTTGTCAGATGAGTTTCACAGACCAAGCATATATCAATATCTTTCTCTCGCATAAATATTTCTAACTCGTCGAATCTTTGTATGAGCCCGTTAGCCGTTCAAAGTAAGAATTTTAAGCGTTTCTTTCATATTCTGGTTGAAGTGCGCGTGTTATGAATGTTGTTTTCTAGTGCAACTAGTCTCTCGAAAATTAGTTTATTTGTTTTGCATTGCTCATCAAGTTTCGCAAGAATTAGGGAGAAAACATTGGATACATGATCTTCTGAACTAGCTCTATCACCATTTTTCAATGTCGCAACTTGAGTAGGAGTCTTTACATTAAAGTTTGGACGGTTTCTTGCTTTGATCTCCCGTGAGTTGTCGGTCGTGTACGTACTCTTAACTGTCTTCGCCGCTTGAGCATAAGACTGCACGCCAATATCCGGAGATTTTGCTTCTGTTACCTTATCTCTATTACTTTCGGATTTTTTTATCATTAACCGATCTTAAGTTAATATTGACGGACTTTCTATCTTTCGCTGCTTTTTTCGTAGCTATTTTGGGTCTGTTCTTGATTGGTTTCATATTCAAACGCATCGAATTTTTTAGCGTATCGCGGCGTTTTTGAAGCTCTTTCGCCACTTCGCAACCTCGATAGTTCGCAGGATGTTTTCCTTTGCAATTTATACAAGTGGCTGGGGTTTGCTTGTTTAGGTGACACTCTTCCGAGAGATGCTTACCTGCGCATTTGACGCATCGCGGTTCTTTCTGGCAGTGAGTCTGCGTATGATTGAAGCCTTGACAGCGCTTACACTGCGGGATCGATCTGGAGGTCTTACGCATGGGTTCGATTTTGACCACGATGTTTAGAAAAGTCTTGATACCATATATAATATCTTTATTTTCGTCTTTATCAAAACTAAGCATGAATAGTGGAAGTCCGCGCTTTACCAATTTTTCATGATCTCCCTCCGACTGTTGCTTCTGCTTCTTGATAATATTGACGGCATCAAGAATTTTAAAGCCTTTGTCTTGAAGGTCGTGCATTACATCTTCTTTAGTGCACAAGGGGTGGAGTCCCCTTGCTACAACACGCAGTGGTTTTTCTAACTTATTTTCATAAGTATACCACTGAATCTTTTCGGCATTCAATTTTTTAGATACTGATCGGTAACCATCGGCATCATCGACATTGATTTTCCACGTATTGTTTCGCAGAGATGTCACCTTAAACTTCGATGCCAGAGTTCCTTTAAGGAGGCAATGCAACTTATTATAGTCCGTAATTCCAACGACGTTTATCGGTGGCGGAGGACGTAATTTTGGTTGTTGTTGCTTTTCTTGCATCTCCTTGCGCATATTCTCTGCATTAACGCGTGTACGTATATTCTCTGCATTAACGCAAACGAAGAAGTCTTGGTCCGATTGCTTAGAATAGTTTAATCAAAAGCAGTAAAGGGAACTATTTCTTGAAAACAGATTTTGTCCAAATTTCATATTTCGGTTAGCTACGACTTATGTTATCCAAAGGCACATCTCGTGCTCGTCTAGAAATATTGTATGGCGATACATTACATTACAAAAATTTACTGTTTCTTTGGTACATCATTGTCAGTTTCGATCAAAATCAATATCCATATAATTCTATACACAGCGCATGGATATACGGATAGTTTAGCAAATTTTAGAAAATTTTCAAAGCGTTTTTTTTTTTGCATTTTAGTTAAGTGAAAAATATGCATGTCCATGATTGCAAATCTAAAAGCGAATACAAACAAACACCACAAGAGCATAAGTACGTACGGTTAAGTTGTGCAATTTACCTTAAGATATTCATCCTAAAAATTCAGTTAACTTATGTACCTTGTGGCTGTTTGTATAATACATAACACCCAAAATTTTAATTGCTTGAGTTTCTTGCATCACATTCAGCTCGAATATGTAGGTTGATCTTAATGCTAGTTTTGGGCGTTGAGGGCGATATATGTAGATTATGATAAAGAAGTTGAGAGGAAACATATGCATATGGTTCTTTGAAAGTTATTGTCAACTGCTCATCTTTTATCTAACACTCTACTCAACCCTCACCCTTTTTATATGTTTTATTGAAAATTGTAGAACCATTTCCAGCTGAGGTCTTGATTTGCCTTGTTTTCATTATTTCCAGACTACCTGTCGAATAAGGGGATTTCCCCTTTTCTTTTTTATTTATGTACAATACATTTCTTAAAGAGAAACCCTAGCCTCGAAATTGACTATGATTGAGAGATTCAAATCTCTTTTCAACAAATTTCAATGTATGGGCGCCGAATTCAGTTTATGCAAAGTAGTGATTCATGTAATCTCACAGTTCTGCCTAAGACTAAGCTAACCACCTAAATCAAAACAATAGCAACATCACCCTCACTCACACAACTCCTTTCTCTCCAAGGAGACCTTTGATCTCAATATATCTCTTTCCGTCCATCTATCTCCCTCCCCTAAACAGAAGTCGAAATCGCTATTCAACAACTACTCCACATTGCTAACCCAAAACCAGTGCCATTAACATCAACAATAATGTCTAATTTTGGGCGAAATTTTCCTCACTCACTCCTTGCTACCATATACCTACTCATCCATTGCAACTTCGCATCCATCCTTGGTTAGTGTCTAACCAAAAAAACTTGTTGGATGAATTGCGAGAGATGGGTGCCTTGCTTGCACAGCCTATGACCAAATAAATAGCAGCAGCAGCAAGGCACACTTAAGGTGAAACCACAAACTCCGTATGCGCCCCATGTCTGGGGGTCCGGACAGCCATAGTGACTTCTAACAGTTAATATCTGGAAGAAGCAAATCATATGTCTGGCCATTGAATCCATACGCAGCGCGGGAAATGAGAGGGAGGAATTCATCTGCACAGCTCATAGCGGGCAAAGTCATCGCATTCGTAATCGTGTGTGTGTAAACCGCGTTGCCCCCAGGGTAAGTGGTGCAGCTGTCTGCTTCTGCCCAACTACTGACTTTAAGCTGCCGAGCATTGCTGAACTACTATGACGACGATGATGATGATGATGATGGCAATGGTGATGGGCTTAAACATGGCTAGGAGCATACCCAGGAGCAAAGCAGTCAGCTCAGTCTGCTATGCCCATGGTATAATCCATTTACGCGGAAGTACTTTAGACATTTAAGGCTATTATTAATTGATACGGTTTAATGTTAAATGGGATGCATTATGGCAAAGAGAGTTGGGCTTTTATGTCTCTGCTCTCTTGTTTATTTATGGTGAGAGATTTTCACAATTCGCCTCATGTGTGTGCGAGTCGGATAATTAAATTGCGTTGCAACTCACATAGGAGGGTGCTATAGAATCGAAATTATCTTGAATGGGTTATCATTATTCTTGGGTGGTACCTTAGTGTGGATACAAGAAACCTGCTTAGGAAAAAATCGACTTTTAGCCTTTCTAAAGTTGAAATTGACTAGAAAAAAAAATAAAGATATAAAAATAATTTCCGCGCACGACTTTTTGTCATACCACAAGGAGTTCGTTAAGCGAATACAGCACTTGTGCGCGCGCTCATAAGCCTCGGTTACTTTCTAACCGAGGATGATTGAAGAAATTGATATCGAAGAAGTAAATCGATTCATGAATTACTTTTCACCACGAATTTTATTAGGATGTCGTTTTATTGAATTTTATTATGTGGTGTTCGAGCTGTTAATGTTTTCAAGAATTCTGCAATGGAAATGGGCGATTGTAGTGGAATTTCACTCAAAATGTACATCTGAGACGGAAGTGTCAATAACTGGATTGTCTGAGAGTCTTTCAAATCATATGGACAAAACTAATGTCCCGTTTGAAAATTGAAAATATAAACTTCCAAAGCAGATATGAAACTTAATGGCCCTGATAAGACTCTTTTGAACATGCCTTACATATATCGAGCTAAAACTTAGCTGAGAACTAACCACTGGAGAGCAAGTTAAGAGACCAAGCACGGCTTTCTATACCTGCTACAAGACTCATTAAAAGATTGGAACTTCAACTAGTAATGACCGTATGAACACAGCCATTTAGAGTCTGATTCTTACTTATGCCGCAATCATCTAGTGGCCACCTTAAGTATGAAATAATTATAATATCGATAGGATAAAAGGAGTCCACAGGCGCATTGAGACCCTGTCCAACAGATGTTCTAACTGCGATCTTACATCTGCTATATATCTATTTACACATCAAATGTACATATAGCACGATAAGCGATAATTACGTCTTCGAATGACGACGAAACTCCCAAGTTAGGCTTCAGGAAATTCGTTTAGTCAAACTCCCAATCGAAGCAAAACGGAAGAATAAAGCAGTGACCAAAGATTTCAAAACAGTTATTTACACACACTGTTCAATAATTAACTTACCATTCTTATCTACCATTTAAAACTACTACAATACCTAGCCATTATGTTGATCTCTTTACTGATTGAGCTAGAATGACATCAGCCGATTAAATGTTGGAACATTAGGGGTCAGGCCTTAATAACTACATAAATATATATTCCTCTTTAGTGTGTCTACGAATAATGGAGATAGAGTCTCGAGATAAAGTGAGTAGTTTGGTGAGCAGTTAGAGAGCTTAAATTGTTACTTAAGAAAATATCACAGCAACTTTTCGACGTCTTCGTACTCTTTATATCCCCAAACTTCAGCGCCATATAAGGGGATTGATTTAGCCATTGCAAAAAATAGTTCATATTTCGCACTGGCCCTTATATTTCTCTCAGGTAGGCAGGTCTTCCACATAGCGTTAATTGCCGCTTTCAATTCCATTAGTTTCGGTTTTAGATATGGCCTTATGTTTAAATTGAAACTGATATGCATTCTGAGATATTTGTTCTCGTAGGTCAAGACTACTTCAATTGGTTCGTTCCTATAAGCCCACTCCTCACCCCTTGACCGTCTACCACTACCCTTCTTAAAAATTATAATTCAGGATTTTTCAAGATTGATTGTTAGGTTCATTTTTGGCAATAATATTATAGCTCATTAATCATTGCTTGCAGTTCAGATGGTTCCTCAGCCAGAAAACAATATCGTCCGCATTCATAAGTATTTTGACAATCTCTTCAGCAATTTTTGTTCCGCCTCTTACCACCTCCGTTGTTGTGTCATCGAGAAATAACACAAAAATTAGGGCGCTTAAAGTACTTCCTTGTTTGATACCTATTTCTGTAGAAAACCATTCTGATAGTGTGATACCGTCGCAAACTGTTGCGAAATTGTCCACATACACTGATTGCTAAATTCGTATGAATTTATATGATATGCCAAGGTTAAAGAGTTTGTTGATTAATGCGTGCATGTCTATGGAGTCAAATGCTGCCTTAAAGTCTACAAAGAATGTGTACAACTTTTTACTTTTTTTTCTGTCGCAGACTTGTCAATGGAAATAGGGAGTGGAATAGAATTTGCAGAATCAGGTCTGGCATTTACTCAATACGCCCTTCTGTTGCACCCACCTTGATAGCCTGTTTAAGACCATGCTTCCAAAAGTGTTCAAGGACGTGTTTAAAAATTATATTCCTCTGTAATTTCCTGGTTCATCGGCATCATCTTTTTGTGTGCAAAACGCTTTAAAACATTTTTGAGCTTTGCCAGTGTTCAAAATTTCGTTAATGGCTTTCGTTAGTTTTTTAAGAAACTGTAATGTACAGTTCTAATAGAATTCTGCAGGTATCCTATCCTTTCCCGGTACTTTATGCGGTGTACTTTGTCCGATTGCCTATTGCACTTCCTCCAGTGTGAATAATGAGTCCATATCATTATCTGTGACAAACGGTACAGCAAAGAGAAATTGTGGAGAGACTCTTTCTAAGCTAAAAAGATTGCTGAACTTATCTCTTAGAACTATAGCTTACAATCTCCTTCCGGTTTTGAATAGAGTGCCATTAATTGTTTTCAAGTGCCTCCAAAATTCTGCAAATGATCTTGAAACGGATATTCTTTTTTCAGTGTTAAGCAGATATTGCTGTTTGGTCTCTATGCATTTTGATTTGTATTCCTTATTACAGTTAGCATACAACACCTTGAAATAGTCTGTGTTAAGTCTACGCACAAGTTTCAGATACGCAAAAGCGGTGCGCCTCGCCTTTTCGCATTCATCATTGAACCAATTCGGTCTCACATATTCGCAAGCTCGGGTATACTGGGGCTGACTGAACGCATGTGGTCAGAGAAATTGTTTGCCTGTACTTTCAATTTATTAATATTAATTGGAAGAATGGTGCGTTACTCTGCGACCTAATGATCTATTGTGTCCCCTACTAATGCGTTGTAGAGGTTTGTTCGCTTATCAGGGTTCCCCTCGCATTACGAGGGTTGTGAGTCTTGCACTCTTACTTGTTTTCGGCGAGAATAGACTACTCTTAGACCACCTTCTCCAGTCCAGTTTCTTTATCGAATTTGAGAATAAGAAGCGGTCTTATGTTTTGTGTATCCTCATCTGATATTTGATACTTGCCCAGATATTTAATTCTTTTTTGGTTTAGTGCACCATAAGACTACAGAATGTGCTGCGGATTCTCACTGGACTCGTTGTAAAATCTGCCGAGTTCTTCTTCTGTTATAATTAATTTCCCTAGGTGTTTCTTGAGTTTATAGTTACAGTTTCCCGTTAGGAAACCCTTTAAAATACTTAGGTTAAAGCATGCTTTTTCGGTTATGAGAGTATAAAGATGGACCTGCTTTAATTTGAAATCTAAGTCAGTTGCAAATGAATGTCATGCAGGTGCAAGTACGTGTGCAATCTAGTCGTAATCTTTTTACTACTTGCTCTCTGTTCGAATGGATTATGGTATTTTAGATAGAATGGTCTTCTAAATGTGCAAATTCTTGAAGTCGGTTACTTGAGTTTTAACGACGGTGGCGAAATAATACTGCAAGCGGCTTAGTCTTACAATCTGCGGATCATTAAAAGTTATAAAGTGATTGAATTCACAATCATGCATCATGTCAGATCCAGTGACACATAATGGTGGGAGAATATATCGATATCACGCTACTTTGTCATTTATCACCATTCGGTATGTTGATACTAAACATACATAAGAAATACATACTACTTTCTAATAAAAAATTTGCAACTAAAAAATGCGTTGTTAATTTGATAAGCCAATTTGACAAGTCTTACAACCGTAATTAACATTAACACCTTTGGAAAAAAATTTCTCACCAATTGATTTCTTTTCATAGTCAAATTAGTTTCACATACCTACCTACCACCCATGCTCAAGCCAACGGACAGAGACCGTTAGGGAACTTATTCCCGAAAAGAAAAAAAGAAAATTACGCGCATTTACACAATTACCAAACCAGGCGCAAACATTCATCTATCCATATTCAAATAGATATACCACAGCCAACTTACAATCAATATACAAACACTCCGCGCGGATAAATACGTACTTCAGTTGAGGACGTGAGTAAAATAACACGTACGTGCTTGGCATTATCAAATGAATTTAATGTGAATTAGAGAGAATAAAAAAAATTAAATAATACCGTAAAACGCTTTAGCACGCAATCGATTGAAAGATGAATTGATTTGTTCTAGAGTCGATGTTACAAGCGTGGAAATTTTCCATAATTAGTTCGAGATGGCCGAACAAATAGACTGCTCTCTGTCAGAGTTTAAGCGAAAAACGCTGAGGCATTTCTCAGTGGCTTTTGATATGGGTGTCAAATGCTCCGTTGACCGAATTCAAATCAGTCACGTACGAGATGGTGGCAAATAACTTAAACCTTCACCCATTCAAAGGCAAATTTGTTCGCTTTCAAAAAGGAAAACAAAAGAGCTGGCGTGAAAACTTTAAAATTTAGTACCAACACCGTTCTATTCATTTTCACAGCAGCCACATTTTGTGGTCACTACTACTAGGTAAAGTGGTAGATAAAATAACAGGTGCTAAAGCACTAAAGTACCAGCAGTGACCTTTTGTGACGCCTTCGGTACTCTGAAGGAGCCGCTAACATTGTTAACAGACGACAGACAGAAGACAGGGAAAAAACGTCAGCATGCCACGTTTTACGTGACATTGTTTGCGGTGTTGCACAATTCCGTCAACTTGAATAGACCAGCGTACAAAATGAATGGAGCACACCAGTACACTACAGCACACATAGTTGTACCATGGCTGACCAGCAGAATTCAAGGAATTGCATCTGAAGAAGAAGAAGAAAAAGAAAACTGCCGCGCAATGTTACAAATTTCATTCGGGGGAGACAGAATACAACAGCAACATACAGGATAGGAGGACACAAGCGATTTCGTTTCAATGTGAAAAGAACTAACTGCCCACTTGTGTTGAACACTTATTTATTCTAGTGGGCTAATGCAAGTCTTCCGCGAGTGTTTTTTTTTTTTTTTTTTTTTTTTGATGGTGTGCACATTTTTGTTTGTGAAGAGATTTCCGCGTACGTCCCAAGTACTAGGTATTTGGGCAAGGAGGCTTTTTTTTATTAGGCACTTTGTGGTCTCTATGGGTTCACATTATGTGTGCGTGTGGAACGATGCTTTGTGTTGTCACCTGCTTGAGAGGTGACGGTTGGTGCATTATTTTTTGCGGTGATTGCGCTGTCCGCAAAGTGATAGCAAAATGCAGTGGAATTTATAGCTGAAAAGAACTGACAACTGTTCATGTGAACCTGTGGCTATGAAAAGGTGTTATCATGTGAAAATCTTGAAGACGGAAGCTGATTTGTGGTGTTGACAAATGGCCATATTCATGTGACTTTGTTATAGGTAGGAGCATTCTTTAATTGCCAATGAAACTTGTAGTGAGGTAGAAACATATTTGCTCTTTTTCCCTTTCGAAATTCAGGGCAACCCTATTGTATATTTATAAATGTTATCAATGAAATACTTTTACAATTTTAAAAAATGTGTACAAAATCAGGAAAGGGCTCCTATCATGGCAAAAGACTGTAATAAAAGAGCTACCGGATGTAACAAAAAGTTCTTTACGCTTCCAAAGTACTATTCCATGCATTTTCTGATAGAGTTTTCAGATAGTAGGGGACAGTTACACTTTGTAAAACCCGGATATTTTCAATAACTTACTTAAATTTGGTGAAGATTTGCTGTGGATGTTTCGAAACGAAAATCTGAAAGTTGCCTCAAATCAACTCGAGGAAACGCCGCCATTTTAATACCTGTCGTCATATTAAAAGCTCCTTGTTTTTTTTCACCAATTCGAGGGCATCGCTAAACACCTGACATTTTTTTTTAGTTCATTTGCCTCGATACTTTCTATCATTTTGATGTATTTGGAATATTTCGTTCCCCATCCGAAGACAACTACTAAAACTAAATGTAGTCGGACCGTAAAATTCACGAGCAACATCCTTTTGTGCCCTCTGCTGTTATTATTAGTCGTATCCAAAAGACTTCTAAGCAGAGCATCGTGAGTTACTGATGATCCATACATTTGAGACATGTTTATTTCCGTTCTGCCAGCTGAGTTCTTTTGATTATGATAATGTTATCGGCGTAAGCAATTAGTTGAACAGACTTTTAGTTTATGAGTTTTGTACACATTTTTCAGAAATGATGTTAAAGAAATCGCATAACAGCGCGTCAAGTTGTCTAAGACCTGTTCTGATATCAAACGCTTCGTAGGTGTTCTTACCTACTTTAATGGTAAACTTAAATAAACTGAATAAATCCGATGTGAATGAATAAGACGAAATAATTCTCCGTAATTTCATGCAGGAATCGCACAACTACTCGTATTGTGTGCGTTATATTTTTCGCATAATTGGAAGGGACCTACAGTTTTGTGCCGTATCCCAAGAACAATTTTTGTTTTTGTTTTTGAGAAACTTTCTCATTACGACAATACTTTTGGATGTTTGTCAAATGTTCGCGAGAGGTGGAACTGTGAAAAACATGGAACTTCACGCGCAATGATCCGACAGACTAACCACTACGCCACGGGGCCCACCTTACCCATATATGGAACTTGAAAAAAATTATTTGTCCCGATTTCGAGTAAATCGACTTTTCTAAAATCTTTCACATTTTTCAGGGGTGCATGTGGACTTTAGTAATTAGTAATTTTTAGTATGTTTGTGAGAGCTCGGGAAAATTGTGAATAAAACATATTTTGAGAGCGCTTTTGGGGCACCTTTTCCTAAGCAGAAACAAAAATATCCTAACCACGTTAACTGAATGGCGGAAAGCATGAGGACTATAAGTAGGAAATGAATATTTTTTCCTGTTCACAACAGAAAATTTGATACACAGTTCACAAAATCCAAAGTATTTCTATGAACCTAAGTAGAATTCGATGTGTACATGCCCCGACATTTATTCACTGTCTCGTAGTGTATTCTATTTTGAAAATGAACTGGTGTATTTATTGTTCAGATTGATCAGAACTGGTGTATTTATTGTTTATTGTATTTTATTATTTCTGCAAATGTCCATTCAACTCTTACATTCTTATGAACAAAGCAGAAATTACCTATGGATTCTGGATTGGGAATGCCAGGGCTTTTGAAAAAAATGATTATCTCTTCATGAATCGTCTATCTAAATTTGTAAACTATTCACGGTAATTATCAATCCTTTCACAATAAGGATCCCTGAGCAAGTTTCAAGAAGATCTTCGACTTCTAAAAAAACAAGGGGAAAGAGCTGGGAAATGTATGCAGAAGCTCACCCACTCAAGATAGCGAAAGAATTACACTACTGTAAATGTTATTTTCGAGCCCGTTGCCTTGACAGCTTTTACATTTATTTACGCTCACTCCAGCAAAAAAAAAATACCAAACTTGTCCATAGGTTCTTCAAGTTAGCAATTTATTTTTAGTAAGACAGGGCCTTATCAATAATCACCCAGAAAGTGTGCGAAAGTATGCAACTCATATCTTCTATGACAATGCACAAATTGAACTAGATAAAATTTTTACATATGGAGTATACGTCATATACCTAATTTCTTCTTTTTTTATTTCAGGTTGTACAAAAGTCTATACCAAAAGTTCACACCTGAAAGCCCATCAAAGAATCCACACAGGTAAGTCTGCACTTGGCATATGTATAGTTTCTTCCTCACCGAAAAGTGTCGGTGCGACACTGATTAATAACCACATAAATAAATTAATTTTGAAATTAATAATTATGAAGGCTCGGTATCATACTGTGCCAATGATCATTCCTTTCATTCGAATCTGTCCACCGCTCAGCGTGCAGATACATTGTTCTTATCTTAATGGGGGCAGCTAGCTTGTTGCTGCATTGCCGTCGCCATCGTCGTTGTCGTTGCTGGTAAATAAAGCCAAATCGACATTGCTGTGCGCAGTCTCAATACACATGCCTAGATACGTCGCGCGCCGTCCCGATGCCTTGGACGTGCGAAAAATTATGTTAATTTTCGATTTAAGAATGTGGGTTGGCTAGTAGTTGGTCCATACTGGAGTCTACCTCACCTCAGAGTGCATGATTGAAACGTATGATTCAGCAGCTCCTGGTGGAGTAGGAAAATTCGATTTAAAATTACTTACGCTAATAGAGTTTTACGCGTTTTGTCTTTGAGTATGTTGCAATGAGTTATTGTTTAGCGATAAATTCGGAGTTTTGTTTGAGATATAGTGTAGCATGTTCCATGGACATATGTTAATGGGTGGACCTTATTAATCAATTGCTCCACAAATAGTCGTCATGAACTAATGAGTGAGTTGGTCAATCCAGAAACATGTTCCGACAGAGTCAGCATGTAAACGAATCTTATTTGCTGTTTCTTTGCAAATCACCCCCTTTTTACGATTTTCTTCATCATCATTAAGCGCCGCATAGAGACCGTTATTAAATAGATCACCTTCTGTTCCTCCTTTCATGCAAACTCATTTCAATTAGATAATCGTAGACAAGCCCTGTAGCACCTGAAAATGTTGCCAATATTTCATCCTGCAACTTTAACCCAATTTGTTGATGCTGATTGCCGCTAGTACAGCATAATGACCCACAATCTGTCCGAAAGAGCGACGCCATTGAAGAGCAATCACGCTCGTACTACTGGTGCTGCTGTTGGAGTAGCTAGGTGGTTCAGTTACATGGATTTCGTAACAACAGCACTACTGACTTACCTCAGTATTCAATTCATTTTCGATTCTATTGCATTTGCCACTGCGCGGTACTGATTCTATCGCTTTACTTTCAGGCGGGTATGAATCTTTCCTTATGGCACGACGTGAAGGAGGGGAATAAGTAATCATGCTGGAGCTATACAGATTCATACGTACACTTGTTGCAGTGGCTGCAACAGAGTGGTTAGAGCAGCAGTCCCAGCAAACTTTAATTAATCGGACATGCCCCCATGATTTATGATCGTAGAATTATTTCACTAAGTTATTATGATTATTATATGAAATTTCCAAACGAGAGTAAAAAGAAAGAGGCGTGAGCCTCTATGCCGGGCTCTTGCGGCGACGACCGACGTTGAACCAATTATGCTGTGACAAGAGTTCAAGCTTGTTGAAAACTTAATTTATTTACCGTGGTGCCACAACATTTTTATACAACTATTTTGTTGCTTTTCTGTTCGTACATACATATGTCCTCCACTCTTGCAGGTAATAATCAAGCATGGACAAAAAATATCAGATGACACATTTATGTACCTGCTGATACGCGCGTAACGTACGTGCTTTCGTAAAAATTCTTTCTCTCCGGTTGTTTTTTTCTTTTTTTTCTTGTACCAAATGTCATCATTATCATTTGTAAAGATGAATGTAAACATCATGAGGAAAAGACACAGGGACTTCGGAAAAGGACTAAGTGGATTTTATTATCGAGTTTGCGCGCCAACTCTTTTGATTTACAAAAAAAAAAAAAAGATTTTAAGGTTTTATTGGAATTATTCTTAAGGTTGGCTTCCACTCTTCCTACAACAATTGAAAAGTTCCGATTGCAGGTTTACCTAATATTAGGAAAATATTCTTTCTTTTAGAATTCTGGTGCATCCGCATGCTACATCTCTTCATTATATTTAATTGTAACTTAAACTAAAGGCAAGGTACAGACTTTTCGACTCAATATGAATCAAATGGCCACTTTGACTTCTCCTTCAAAAGTTTATTATTTTGAGGAAATTTTCCAATTAATTTCTCCAATAACCTTTGCAATATTTTCTTCGCGTAGCCGCACCCCGAGCACCTGCATGTGAAGCCAAAGCCCGTCCGATGTATGTGTATGTCGAAGAATGTCCCAGAGTGTGAAATCATGTTACTTTTAAGATAAAAGCGCCTGCCAGACAACATGTACTTACTTTTAGTGGAGTAATGAATTTGCATACATATGTATTTAGCGCAAACAGCCCACGAAGGGCCTAGGCCTAGATTCGCGCAACCACTTATGTTGTGTGTGTTATATTATCGGATGAATGGAAGGAATCTACACTTCTGTGCCATATTCGAAGAGCAATTTTGTTTTTGAGACAGCTTTCTCGTGGCAACAATACTCTCTTATGTTTGTCAAACATTCACGAGAGGGGGGACCGTGAACACCAACGTTTGGTGCTATTTTCAGTATTCAAACATTGAACCTCATGCGTAATGGTCGAAGTTGTTGCGTGAGCAGCAAAGACTAAAGGGTGAAATCCTTTAAGCCCGCGAAGAAATTCTATTAGTTCGGGTATATCAGGATGGTGGGAAATAAAAAAAAAAAAGCGATATTCACTACAAGAAAAAAACCAAAATATATTATTCGATTTAATAACTTTTTGGGCCTTACTGAATTTTCGGATGACTGTTCATTTGTTTTGTGCACAGAATTGGACCAAGTTTTTTATACAACTGACACGTCTCATTTCTTCGGCTTTTGTGGTGACTTCCATTGTTAAATGAAACACATTTATTCATATGTTTCCCAACATGTTGACAGGGGCTGCCTTCCTCAGGCGATCTTTATTTTGGAGAAGTTTACAAATATGTGGGTACTACGTCAGCACACATCCATGTATATGTATTTGGCATAAATATATATGAAAGCCCAAGGACTAGCTTCATACCAAAACCAAGTCAACGGTATCGCAATAATTTGAAAAAGCACTTATCTTATATATAAAACACAATGTATGTTATGTTTGTATGGGCTCAAATTTTTAGGCAATCTTCGGTATTGTCCCGAGAGTGTTCCTGTAAAGTTTGGTCAAAATCGGCTTTTACTACTTTAGTAGTAATTTGGTAGTAACTTACTTTGGTACTACAAACTTTTATTATTTTTCTGTTAGGTGCAGCAACGCACGCCGGGTGCCTCCGGGTACCCTCGGTTCAGAAGTCTACTCACTACTTTAGTATTATAGTACTTTAGAACTAAAAAACAGTTGTTATATATATTTAAGTTTTGACCATTTACCCACTGTTGCCCGGTACAAAACTGTTCTCTAATAGACTTAGCCCCCCAGGCGCCTGCCTAACAGTTGTTTTTTTTTTCTATTAGGCGCAGCAACGCACGCCGGGTGCCTCCTAGTATAATATATTTAACAAGCTAAACATTTCAGGCAATTAAACGCTGAATAATGTAATTTAAAAGCGGCAAGAAAAAAACAAGGAAAAATAAAATGAACAGCGAACAAATTAACAGAAAGAAAAACGCTTCTTCTTAGTCAATTATTAATGGACAAAAAATGTTCAACCTTAACTATTACATTTGAGAGAGAAGTTGATTTGTGAGTCTAAGAAGCATTGCATTTATTAATTTAGTGGATATTCCACTATTTAAATTCAATTTACAATGAACTGCATTACAAAATATACTTAATTACTATAAGGAAAGTTGCATTTAATGAAGATAATATAAGTCCTGTTTCCGGTTCATGTTGGTTTTGCTTTTTTTTTTAAATTGCATAGGCACAGAGAGAGAGAGAGGAGAGAGCGATGGACAAAGAGAGAGGAAGATAGCGAGAGAGATAGAGAGAGAGAAAGAGAGAGAGAGAGAGAGAGAAAAAAGAGAGATAGAGAGAGAGAGAGAGAGAGAGAAAAAAGAGAGAGAGAGAGAGAAGACGGAAGAGGAGTACAGACCTCGGGCTGTATGGATTGGTGTTTAAGGGAGATCATTTTCAGTATCGCAGGCCAATCAATATTACCGGCTTAAAGCTGGCGAATAAACGATGTGCTTAAAACTTAAGAACGTTTTGCGAAAGACTGTTTATTAATAGGTGTTATACGTTCGACGTAGGGGTGGGAAATTAGAGCTATCAATCAAAATAAAATCACGTGTCAAAATCATGGATTTTGTCACATATACTCGTAAGTTCAAAAATTAATTTGCCCAACGGTTATTGAAACCGAGTGCATAATGTTGTCAATATGAAATAAAAACTGACTTCCCGATCCGAAAGATTTTTTATTTTCTATTTGCTGGCATTAATATCAAGAAGACTTTTTGCCGCTATATGGAAAACCATTCAAATCATCTTGGAGTGGGCGACAGACAGCAGTAGATGTTATATTTCTGAAGATTGCTTTGCCTTGATGACTTTGGGATGGCATTAAACTACTCATATCTTACCTCTACTTCATTCTTTTGTTGTCCGTTAATTAGGCTTACTATATATGATACGTGAGTACATTTTTGTTTGACATTATTGGACTTCAGATGTAGCAATCATAAAATGATAACAATTCTAAAATTTAAGTTCGACAGAAATCAGAGGGGCTGTTATTGACAATTGGAGTTTTTGAAAACTGGTTTTTATCTAAGCATGCATATCTTACTTCTGATGCAACTAATTTTAATAATTCTTAGACAGACAATAGACCACAATTCGCTTTATACAGTTAGCGAACCATCTATTAAAGCTACGTGGCTTTTGTTAGTTGGTTGGTTGCCATATCTTTGTAACTTCACAAATGAGTCTATTCTATTTCGGGTCGTTACTGTGCGATCTAGTTCATGCTCGTAAAAAACTCATGGTAAAGAAGCAACCAACCGCCTCAAATACGGATGATTTTACTACTGACCCCCCAAGCAAACGTAAAAAGGACTACGATCTTCGTGTCTGCCCGAGGAATGTTAGGTTAATCTACAAACCACATGCAGCCGGACAACTTGCGGAGTCCCTAGACTGCTACAAAGCAGACATTACCGCCATCCAAGAAGTGGGACGGGATGGACCGGGCAAAAGGAGGATGAAAAACTGCAACATCTACTACGACGACTGCAACAGACAGGAAGGACAGCGTCTATTCCGGTGCGGATTTGGCATTGGAGGCAGGCTTAGGCAAGAAGTCTTGAGTTTCCAGCATGTGAACGAGCGCCTCACGACTATCCGTTTGAAGGCTTAATTCGTCAACATTAGCGTTATATGCACTCATGACCATCAGGGGAAGATGGACAACGCGAAGAAAGATGACTTCTACCAGCTCTTGAACAAGGCGTATGAGCCATGCCCTAGCCACGACGTTAAAACTGTCTTGGGTGATTTTAACACACAGCTAAAGAACACGTCCTTAGTAGCGTGGTCGGAAAGCACATCCGGCACGACATCACATCCGATAATGAACTTAAGCTAGTCGACTTTGTGGCGGGACGAAACTTTGTTGTAGTTGCAGTATGCGGTTCCCACGTCTCGATATTCATAGGGGAACATGGATCTCCTTTGATCGAAAAACTGTCAACCAAATCAATCACATTGCGATCGACGCAAGGCACCCTTCCAATATTCTGGGTGACCGGACTTTCCGAGGAGCCAACGTGGACTCGGATCACTACTTAGTTGTAGCCAAGATACGGATGCGGATATCCTGAATGGAGCGAAATTAACAAAATACTGTGAGAAAGTTTAACATCGGACGGCTACAATCGCAAGAGACTAATCTAAGTCCTATGCCGCCAGCAGAAAAATGCGGAAGACTAGCGGCAACGATAGTGATATCTAAACTAAAATCCAACAATGCTGCTGGAGCCGACGGCCTTGCAGCCGAACTTTTCAAGACAGTAGGAGATGAGTTGGTAAGGAGCATGCACCAGCTCATCTGTGAAATCTGGTCGGACGAAAGTATGCCCGATGAATGGAACCTCAGCATCATTGCCTGATCCTGAAGAAAAGAGATCCTCTTCTCAATATCACATATTGTGATGGTATCTTTACTCGAAGGCTGAGGTGGGCTCGCCGGCCCCAGGGTCAACCCAAAAGAATACCCTAGACTTTGGGAAGAGGCACTTTGTTGTGATTACTTATATTGGTTGTTAACAATGGTTAGCTTGGAGCAATTCAAATGAGTCTTAGTTAACAGTTCTTATACCTAACAATATGAATATAAGCTTAACAGTATTGTAGTCGTCCTGCGGGTGATTCTGGTACGCGTCGGGGCTACGCGAGTTGTTGTCCGGCTCGGCTCGGTGTGTCGTCTCGAAGGGTTCCAGTCCGCACTTAGGGCAGGCTTAGAAGGTCGCAGTCCGCACTTAGGGCAGGCTTGGAAAGTAGCAATCCGCACTTAGGGCAGGCTTGCAATGACCCAGTCCGTAATTAGGGCAGGCGTGCGATGACCCAGTCCGCACTTAGGACACGCTTAGGAGGGACCCAGTCCGCACTTAGGGCAGGCTTAGAAAGCATCCAGTCCGCACTAAAGGTAAGCTTGGGAAGTAACTAAAAACAAAGGGCGGCAAATCCGCTATGTTTTAACCAGTTGTTTCTCTCAGACGGGGGGAAACCTATCGGACGAGCCGGCTATGGCCAGTAGCAGACCCGTGTGTTATTGCCCAATCACCGAGATGAAGGCAAGAAAAAGATCGGTGGAAAAAGTTCGTAAACTATTTGCTTGGGATGCTGTCAAGAGTACGCTTGCTTGGTACTATCACCGCTTGAGCAGACTCTCCCGACTGCCTTTCATGCACTCTCCTTCATGCGAAAATCCTGCACGACGAGAATGTAAATCAGGAACCAATTTAAAATTTCCTTCACATTCTCGTGTGCGACCTTTGCATGTACTTCCTTCCAATAGAATTTTCCTCCCTTTCGTCAGTTTCCGCCCTTCACACTGAGGACTCGGAGTGTATTCGAGGTTCGCTACCTGCCAGCAGATGGCGGCCTCCGCATTAAGTGTTTAGCAAGGTGCGCGCAGTGTGTGGATGCTTGCTTGTTTGTATTTCTGTGGCGGTGGATTATGTCACTTCGTTACAATATAAGAACCGGTCTGCCGTATTATGTGAATGTCTAAAACTGATCGTCAACAACCTAATAGGTCCTTATCAGTGTGGTTTCAGGCCGGTAAAGTCCACCATTGACAAAATATTCACACTACGGCAGATCTGGGAAAAACCCATTAATATAAAATCGATACACATCGCTTTTTCATCGATTTCAAAGTTGCCTGTGGTAGCGTGTATAAAGACGAGTTGTATAGAGCCATGCCTAGTCCTGCCATCCCTGCCTCGCTGCTCCATCAAGTCGGTAAGAACATCACCGAACCGTTCGATGTCAAGAGAAGTCTTAGACAAGGTGACGCGCTATCATGCGATATCTTAAACATAATACTTGAAAGAATTGTACGAAACTCACAAGCCTACACCGGATGTAATTTTTTACAAGTCTTTACAACTACTCGATTACGCCGATGACATTGGCATATTCGGAAGAACTCGTCGGGCCATCGCGTCAGTGAAACATTTGGGACTATTTAGATCGAAGCAACAAAGATGGGTTTAGCGGTCAATGAAAGCGAAACAAAATATATGCTGTCTACAAAAAAGGACACCTAACATCGGCATCTTGGACAGAACGCCACAATGGACAGATACAATTTTGACGTAGTAAAGGATTTTGTCTACCTAGGCTCTATAACGAGCTCTGCAAATGACATCAGTAGGGAGATCACACGAAGAATTACTCTTGCCAATCGTTGTTTCTATGGACTAAGAAAGAAATTGAGTCACAAAGCGCTTTCTTGAACTACTCAGATAACTCTTTATAAGACACTAATCATCCCAGTCCTGATATGTGGGGCAGAGGCATGAACTTTGTCGAAATCGGATAAGGATGCCGTTGGTTATTTTGAGAGAAAAGTTCTTCGAGTGATCTTTGGTCCTGTCTGCATAGATGGCGAGTGGAGGAGAAGGTACAATGCCCAACTCTACGGCCTATATAAGGACATCGACGCAGCCATAAGAGTTCAAATACAGCGATTAAGATGGCTGGGTCATGTAGAGTGGGCGAAGCCCAACCGGTGCAGCCAAGAAAGTCTTAGAATCCACCCGATATGAACGGCGCAGTATAGGACGACCTCGCGATAGACGGCGCAAACAAGTGGAAGGGACCTCAACCAACTTGGTGTGCGCAACTGGAGGCAGGTGGCTCGTAACCGGGCTGGCTAGAGAGGTTTGCTGGTTGATTCCCACGATTCCCAGAAACCACCCTATAACGGCATTCCATGCTTACCATACAGAACAGGTAGTTCTGCTGAATGACTCTATCCTTGTGGTATCATATTAGATCTCTTTTGGTCTAAATAAGTCTCTACTTCGGTGCAGAAAACTAATTAAATCTAACAGAGTCTAACATAATCTAACCGAAATATGCCTTACGTACCACTCGCATTGCTATTGACTTAATGGTCAGATGGGATTTGTGTCTCTCTGTAGTTCAACAGCACATCTGAACAGCCAGTTCAAGAGGGGAGTGGGACTAAAATGCACATATTAGCGTTAATTATTTTCATTTGACTCACAACGACTAGGTATCAACCTTATATACAAAATTACTGGTGATCGTTTTTAATGCAATAAAACGGAATCGGAGTTCCATCAGTCTACCTCTTCCAATACCTCTAGACCGTACCACATCATCTCACTCTACACCAAAAGCCATTAAGCCAAATTAACTGAGCCAAGTCGAATTGTCTGCGGAGTTGTGCCCAATATGGAAAATGTGGTATGCATTAGCAAATGAATTCTCCATTCAAGTAGCTATGTATTTACCCACTACATACTACAAATGCCACTAGGCATTATTTTCCCGGCGGACACTAGTAGACAGGAGAACAATAACAACAACAACAAAACACAAACCACTCACCATCTCTATAGATTAGTGTAGCGTCTCAGAGTTGACAGACAGTCAATCCATTCGACAGACCATACCAATCAATGGAAGCTTTGACAAATATTGTTTCAATTACTATAGAAAATCTTCACTCCATGCGGTAGGTAGGTAGTTTAAATTTGTATAAACTTAATAAAGTTTATTTAAAGTTTGTCAATCTCGGTATGCTATAGTGAAAATGAAAATGCCAAATAAACTGACAGACAGGTAGTGTCGGTCTTCTGTTTGCTTTTCATATGGAAAGTAACGCAAATTGAATTGGTAAAACCAAATAGATCGACTTATTGATTTAAATGCCCTATACTCGTAAAAAAGAGAAAAAAAAACGTGCTCCTAAATTGGCCACAGATTAACGATAGTAATGATGGGAACGAAAGTTTTCCTCTGCAACGGGGAAGTAATTGGATCAATTTTGTAAAATGCGTTTGAAAATAACAGGTGCTTGGTTTAAAATTAGACAGCTTTACTTGGTAATTTTATATTACAAGAGGGAAACAACTAATAAATGTTTGGAAATAATAAGGTAGCCAGAGTGCGGTAAGCAATTACTCCAATTTCTTTAGTAAAATTATAGATAAAAAACTACAATAATTCAACCGCTGATGGTGGCTGTGTAAATGGGCTTAGCACCCATTGACAAATTATCAAAACACAAACGTGTCAATAACGTTGCATTATGCTGAACAAACAGGACTAACAGCCACCTTCGATTGTGGTGAGGCAAAAATTGTTGGCGCGTGCTCCATTCTTCTCAGTTTTTGTGCAGAAAAAAAAATCAATTTGTATCTTAGAGTGTAAGGAAAATTAATGACCACCAGGGCTTGGATTGATAACCAAGAGGAAAATCGACAAAACGCAGTGGAAAAACAGCTACTGCTGGTGGTAAGAAAACAAATCAAGGAAAAAATAAATAAAACAAGTTTTATGCTCAACTCCTTTGTTTTTTGTTTACGTATATTTATCCGATCGATCTAACGAGATCGCAGCATAGCGATGTAAGCTAAAATTAACACCATTCGAGTATGACTTAACTCCCTAGTGCCTTTTGTCGCATATTGTAACGCAACGAGAACCCAATTATTTTTCCGCCAAGCCACTGTGATTTTTTCTGCTTAATGTGTTTCAGCACACAGAGATTAATCGTGAATAAATTGAAAAAATAAAATACGTCTAAGCTCTCCTTCATATGTTTTCATAGTGCAGCTACACCAAATTTTTTATACAAAATAACAATGCAGAGGGTTGAGCACACGCGTTTTCTAAAGGACTTTCGTAATAAATTATGAGCCTGGGAGGTTGCTGCAATGAACAAAAAATTGTAACACTTTGTTCCTATGACTAATTTTTCAAACCTGGCAAATTGTTTATTATAATACATATGCGGACTGGGTTGCCGTTGTGCGATTTAAGTTTCAATTTGAGACCTTCTGATGTCATGAGACTATGACGAGCTTTTCAAAACTTTTCTCTAAGGACCCTTTTTTTAATGCCATAGAAGTGCCTGAAAGGATTTATGAAATACTGTCCATCGGAAAGTAGACAATGCCAGATTTCATCACAAACCGACCGCCTCTCCTTTAAATCCTACAAGAACACACATAATTTTTTATTTTTTTTATTTTTTTATAATTTGCGCGCACTCAAAGGGTTATGAATACCTTTAACATGCTTACACACAGTGCGGGCGTTGGAAAGGATGGATAGAGAGAGAGAGAGAAAGATTTTAGTGTTGTGGTTCTTGAAGCTCAGTTGTTTATGCTTCAGCTATTCTCCGGGGGTGGCGTCCAGATAACTGGGGAGATTTTTGTTACTATTGTCATTGCTTCTGATTCACAGTACTTTTTTCCCGATAATCGATGTCAAAGGCAAATCATCATCAACAGAGCGAACAATTTTTCCAGCCACATGACTAAGCTACTGCCAGTGTTATGCCTTTGCAGTAGTGTTCACACAAGCTTTCGCAAATGATCGGACTGAATTTGTATATTTCATGAGAAATAAATAAATGCTTGCTGACGTCAGGATTTGAACCATGAACCATTAGCGTGGCAATTGACGACGTTACCACTACACCATTGCCACCCCTCAGTATCAGGAAATTTGTGATAATACATATTTGCGATTCTACTGAATCTGTTTTTATGCGAAGAATCTAGTTTTATGTCATTTTATCTTAAAGGAAAAATGACAAAGGATCAAATATTTTACCATTCTCGTTGTCGAATGAGTTCCTCTAAAGCTGTTTGACCAAGTGTTCACTTTTATTTAAATCAAATTTTTGTCGAGCCCCGACAATAGGCAAATGGTCAAACATTTAACAGTTATCAAAGAGTGATTCAGGTTCGGCATCTTCATATTGTCTGTGAATCGCCATCGGTATAGGCAGCCATTAATCTGATAGTTCAAAGAGCATCTAATGCTTAGACCAGACTGAATTCGAATACGAAACAGCTTGAAAATGAAAAAAAAAAAAAAAAACTGCTTAAAACCTATTGTATATAAATGCATACAATATGTTTTAAGCAGTTTTTTTTGTATACATAACCTGCATTGTAGCCATTTTTCTTTTTTTGTATTCTTATTCTTTTATTAAAGGCTGTACAGCCCGTATAGTTCATTTTTGAATCTTCTCCTTCAAAACCCGTCAGCGCAAAAGGGGCCGTATATCTTACGAAGAATTTTTCTTTCGAAGCGACCAAGGATATCTTCATCCTCTTTTAATAAAGTCCATGTTTCAGCGCCGTAAAGTAGGACTGGGATGACAAGAGTCTTATACAGAGTCTTCTTAGTTGTTCGAAATAGAGCTTTACTGTAGACAAAGTCCCTTACTACCTCGAAGTTATAGCTGCCCACTGTGACTTCGTCGGTGTTGGTTTCCCCTTCTTGTTTACAGCATATACTTGGTTTTGCCCTCGTTTATCGCTAAACCCATTTTGGCCGCTTCTGCTTCAATGCTTGCAGATACATCGGTGACAGCCCGCCGAGTTCTTCCAATTATGTCAATATCGTTGCCGTATTCAAGCAGTTGTACGAACTTTTGATAGATTGTGCCTCCGGTGTTGGCTTGTGAGTTCCGCACAATTCGTTCAAGTACATTATATTGAAGAAGTCACATGACCGCGCGTTATCTTGTCTAAAACCTGTATTGATATCAACGGTCTCGGTGAGGTCATTACCGACCTTGATGGAGCAGCGGGCGTTCTCCATCGTTATCCTGCACAGACGTACAAGTTTGGCAGGGATGTCAAAACTAGTCATAGCTCTATAAAGCTCTTCTCTATAGATGCTGTCATAGGCGGCCTTGAAATCGATAAAGAGATGATGAGTATCGATTTGGACTTCTTGGGTTTTCTCCAGGATATGCCAAAGTGTGAAGATTTGATCGATGGTGTACTTCCTTGGCCTGAATCCCCACTGATAGGGTCCAATCAGGCCGTTGGTAAAAGGTTTCAAGCGTTCACACAATATCGCAGAAGAGATCTTATATGCGATGTTGAGGAAACTGAAGCCTCTATAATTGGCGCAGTTGAGGGGATCTCCCTGTGGATCGGGCCAACTATGCTGAGATTCCATTCATCAGGCATACAGTCGTCTGACCAAATCTTAGAGATGAGTTGGTATATGCACTCTGCTAATTTATCAGAGGCTGTCTTAAAAAGTTCTCCCCTTAAGCCGTCAGGTCCAGCAGCCTTGTTGGAATTCAGCTTTAATATTGCTATTGTCACTTCGTTTTGGTCAGGTGGACGGAATTGAGACGCATTGTGTTAATTTGCTTCCTTGCTAAAATCAAGTTCATGTAAGAAGCTTAAAATTTTTTGGGTTCAGGAAGAGACAACGTTTTCGGTGTCCATAAGGCAAAGCCTACATATATCGCACTGACTAATGCCGATTTTCTTGAGGTGGTATTTAAGAAAGCAGAGACCAGTAAGGAAGTTAGTTAAGATCTTGGTATTATGTTCGCTCATTGCTAGAATCCCTTTTAATTCTTTTGTATAAGAAATTTATGAATTTCTTAGCATGTCTTAGGAAAGGTTGAGAGTCCCAGTGTGTGAGCTCATCCTTCTTTTCTTATCGATTCAGCTCAATCGTTATTTGACTAATGGGAAGGCCACATAAGATTGGGCACTAGATATGGCTAGTTCGTCAGCAACTTAATTGCCAGTGATATAACTAGGGACCCAAGTAAGTGTGATTTTGTTTTGTGCAGCAATCTGCAGAAGAATTTGCAGACAGCTCCAGACCAGCTTAGACTCAAAGTTGTAGGAAATAAGAGCTTTAAGGGCTACTTGGGTATCTGAAAGAATGTTAATGTGAGATCTGCGGAGGTTTCTTCTAATGCATTCTCTGGCGCATAGACCTCGACTTGAAGCATTTTAGCAATACGAAACACATTCTTTGTTTGTAATTCGTTGACCCATTTAAAGTTTGTCTTAAAATTAATTCAAATCTTCATCAAATGTAAGGAAAATTTTGCATTAAGCTCTCACGTATTGGAAGTGAAGTTTCCTATAAGCATTTATTGAAATCATAGAGGGACAGACACAACTGTTGAAGAGCAAGAGCAGATTGAAAACATACCGTTCGGCCAAAAATATTGGTGCTTTGCCGCAGGATGTGGAAGAGTGTTCAGAAACATCAACGAGATGACGACGACCCATGCAATTGCGCACTTCCAAGCGATCTCTTCAGTGTACAAATATTTTGGTGAAAGTTTTGAAGATGTTTGCGTTGACTTGGTAAAGGATACTTTCCAGGCCATGTAATGAATACGCTTTAGCCATTTACATTGGCCAGACATTCCAGACCTCTTTCTTTGGGGTTATTCGAAGTCATTGGTCTATGTGACCATGAAGAAATTATACCTTATTCAAATTGGGTCATTACTTCTGCATCACCTTATATTATTTTAGAATATTCTTTGTCTGGACCATATGTTTAACACCAACTGCCTTCTTGGTATACGGGGATTATTATAATATCTATTGCTGCGGCTACTGTGACGATGAGTTTGCCATTCAAAATTATCTCCTTCCATTTTTCGATAAATAAATACCGTTTGACAAACATCCGAGAGTATTATTAGTCACGAGAAGGCTTCTCAAAAACAAGAATGCCCTTCGGAAACGGCACAAATCTGTAGATCCCTTCCATTCGTGCGAAAAATATAACGCACATAACACGAGTGGTTGCGAGAATCTAGGCCTAGAGACTTAATGCGCCAGATTTAAACTATATTATATGCTTATTAAACTTGTGTCTATACTTTCTTATATATTCGTGCACTTTCGTTTCCATTACGTCTTTTCTTGGACATTTTTCCACAGTTGAGCGTGTGGCTGTCCAATAATTTTGCTTTGAATTCTACCGCCTCTAAAGAAGTTTTTCTTTAAAAATTAAGTACACCAGCCATCATACAAAAATTTCAGATGGAAAAATCTTCACCTTAACGTAGGACTATGGACTTTTCATGGACCTTTAACGCAAGACTATGGTTGAACAATTATATCCTCAGCCTATGGTTGATGTATTTTATAACCCACCTAGGCTGCAAGTTGGAAGAGATAACATTTCCCATATAAAAAGCTTGTCACCCTGGTGTTCAGGAGATTAATAATTTTGGGAATTTAGTTTGCCAAATTTGAAGTAATGTCGAAAACATAGTTTTGTGGCGCTTCTACATCCGTGAACGGATAAATATAGACGCGTTACTATTACAATTGACTGAGGATCAATTCTCAAATTTAGAGATTTTGTTGTTTGCAACTTGTGTTTGTTTGCAAAAATAATCTAATCAAACTAATCTTTACCAGTGGTGCACATGAGCAAAGGTATGACAATTATAAAGGACGTGTTTCGTGGATCCATTGCCCTTAAGCCTAGGATATTAAGATGCTTATTGACACCATAGTGCACTGTCAGAATGCCTTAAAATTGTGTGCAGTCTTTTCTTTGGAGAGACACCAAGAATACTGCGGATTTCTTACAGACGTCCGGGATCATTCGTACAGTCTGCCTGCATTCTGGAGAGTCATGCAAAATCGTCAATGGAAGTCCTTACCTAGATCGCTGGAAGACCCAACGCACGTTCTATTTCTGAGAATTCCTACTCTGACTAAGACAGTAATTTGAGAGTTCACCTTTGCGACCAAGTTGAATGAGTTTTTACGTTCACGAACTATTTTGAAAGTCGTTAAAGTGTCCATTTGTATCATTTTATTTGTTGTTTCCTTGCACCATGATATTGTCTTCTTAACTTTGAAAGAAATGCAAATAGATCACTACGTCTTTCCTAAATCTTCATAAGGCACCTTCGAAGTATATGTATGGTATGTATGCACTTTACAAAATACCAAAGAACCCTAACAAATTGCATCCAATTTGTCAACAGCTTTTCATTTATCATCGAAATTAACCAACTCGAATATTGATAGCTTCAGTCATAATTCACTTCCAGTTAATTCCAGGAAATACAAAGCTCGCGCCTTACATAAATATATATTTTTATTTAAAAAAACAAAGGCCATGTGCATTATTAATCACTGCCTATTAGCGAAACCATTTAATTTTGTTTCACTCTCTTTCCACGTCTGCCAAAGGGGAGATAATTTTACGAAATTCAATTCTGATTAATTGTGTCGGCAAGAACGTGAAATTGGATTTCATTCTGTAATCTTTCGAAACATCAAGTGGCTTCTTAATATTTTAAAGTCTTTAATTTTGTGTGCTCGGTTCTTTGAGCCTGCCGCGAAAAATTATTCTTTATTGGCCCTCGACGAGTTTTTGATTGCTTATCATTGGGACCATTAAAATGTGTACTGAGGGAGTAGGTATAAGAAGAGTAAGGTTTTTTTGTTCATTATTTCTTTATGAAAAATGACAACAGTCCTACAGAGGTTAATTTAGGCAAAATAAATAGATCTATTGACAAAATGTGACCGGCGAATTTGTCTGTGAAGAAAATAATATAACTTACGAGTAGTTATATTGGGTGATCGAGACGAAATGCCAGCCACCGTTAAACATTTTCTCGCGATGGGTTTTCAGCCTTACATTTTCGACTTACGCATTATTGCACTTTGTAGTTCTGCATTTGTCTGCTATTGTCTATGGCTTTCATTGATCCTAATCCTTTTCATTCGCTGATGTTTAAGACGTTTACCGCCGTATTTCGTAGCCTATCACACACGTAGCTGGATGATAGCGTGTGACTAAAAATGTTCTCTCCTGCAAGAAGCTCTCCAGATCTCTATTTGAGAATTCTGTGCTCTTGGTCAAATCGTTGACAAGAATACATGTTTAGCATCTTCTGGGTCTCTTCTCGCTTTGGTCAGATAGGAAGACATCATGTTGATTCTATAAAGGTACGCTTGGTAACATCCTTTCCCTGTTAGCAACTGACTTAAGCAGAAACCAACTTCCCCGTGACGCCGATTTACACAGTTTTCAATACCTGGTATCAGTCAATGGGTCCATCTTCCCTTTGTCGATTGGTTCTTCCTAGGCTGCCATAAGATCATGCTCCTATTTATTTCAGTCTTCTTAGATTTACTACCTGAATCTCGGGTCGGCGTCGTATACTCACTGCTGTCTGTTATGATGGAATATACACTGAAAGCAGACCTGCAATAGTATTTACAGCATCATTTGACACAGTTCTGACCTTAGATTTCTTGCATGCGGCTTCAGCTGACCTAGTTCTGTACGTTACCTAAACAACGAGATTACAGATCTCTCTCTTTTTTTCCTCATTACCATACCCTCCATCGTGCCCTGTCATGTAGGGTAACTATAATCGTGCATATGCTTATGGTCAAGCTTAATTTATTGAGTTTGTATCTAATCACACCCATACCATCTTATATGTGATTGCTTAGGAGTTTAACACTTTGTAGGTAACTTGCTTTTGTAACAAGGACGCAACGTCGTGCTTAGTGCTTTTCGCTTTAGAATTGGGTACACTATCCTGGTCGAGTGCATTTCCTCCTGGAAGATATTGGACCGAAAAGTCGTGCTACAGTCCCATCAACTTTAGCCGATCTATCTGTACACCATTTATAGTTTGGTCTTTAATGGAGAACATCGAAGGCTCATTGGTCAATTTTTTTTATTACTTAATTTCCTGGTAATTTTTAATTTTAACAAAAATATGTCCTAATCGCGTAATCCCTGATGATATCTGGTGATCTTTGAAATTGTTAAGGTAAAGAATTTTTCCCTTTGCATTATCTCGGGCTTAAATATAAATACAATACAGTTTGGAAAATAACTATCCCAAAGGTATTCCATTAGAGATCAAGTATGTTCAATAAACTTAAAAAGAATTTGACCTATGGTCCTACCAATAGAAAATACCACAAACTGTATTTCTAATCAAGGCTTTTACTCAGAGCACCATGCTGCGTTGTATCTATTATTACATATCAACAGTAGCTACTTGAGTACGCATACATTATGTACAATGCATCTTCAGTGGATGCTAATCCTTCATGAGGGTTGCGGGGGAGGATGCTCAGGTGAACTTTCTATCCTTCTCGATCCTCCACCATTGACTACAACTCATCAGGAGGAATGCCTAAATGACTCCAGGACAGATGTTGGCCCTGATCCAACCGTGTATTTCTAGGCTTACCGAGAGGTCGCTTACCTCATGGGACGGCAGTCGTGGCACGTCTTAGAAGTCGATATGTGGGCATTCGCACTACGTAACCAAATCATTGATGCATAGATCGTTCCGGTCGAAGAAGTAGCTGCTCAACATTGCGCGCCTCGTGTACTCTGAAGCTGTGCACTCGATCCCTACGAGTTATTCCAGTAGAACCGCGAAGAAACATCATTTCAGTAGCTTGTTTCCCCGACATTATTCTTCCGCTTACTACTCAAATTTCATGACCATATGTGAGAGTTGAAACATACATCACTACGTTCGGCCTTCCTTATGACAGATTGACTAAGCTCTCTAAAAATCCTGCCTGCCCAATTCTTTTTGGACCAATTCTACTGGGATCAATTCTATTTGGACCAATTCTATTTACTATTTGTACGATAAAGGTCTTATATCTTCGAATGTTTGACACATTTCTATATGCAATCAAATTGACTATCTCTCCATAATCATATAAAATTGACATCCTCACATCACAAAACCCATTTGTGAATGAATATACATATACCCGACCATGTACTGCATCGCATAATCCATTCTTCATGACTAATAGGACATGCATCCAGAACTGTGATATGTAGAACTGTAGAATCTCAAGTTGTAACACCACCAGTAGAAATGATAATCACGTCACTATCTTACAATTGCTATACACACAAAAATGCTTGAACAGAAATTCCCACAGAAAATGAGGTACATGAGCGATGGTGTCACACGGCGGGATGTCAGGTTGCTCGCTCGCACACACAGCCAACGATAAACATTGTCCGCAATTCGACCAGGACATTGTTGTAATTGTACCTCTGTTTGTTTCTTTCTGACTTCACACTGGCACTAGAATGGACAGGTAACCGAGATATTCTAGGCGGCAAATACTCATAGTAGTGCTAATGCCAGATACCGCGGTGACCCATTCATCATTGTCCCAGTGCGCGCGCATGCGTGCAGAGTTTCGATTATATCTTTGCAATTTTTTTTTTTTTTTTTCTGCCAAACAACATTGCAAACGGGGCGCTGTCAGAATAAGATGCATGTTGGCTTAGCTTGAAGGAGGTTGCTGTATACATACGTACATTTTTGTTTTTCCTTGTCATGCTCGATTGATTGAAACTTGTTTGGTGAAAATCCTAGGGTCAAGATGTCAGTTGAAATTATGCAATCAAATAAAACTCTCTTAAAGTGCTACTTTCTCCAGTACAGAAGTGGAGATTTAACCTTTTATTTGAAGCTCTTTTTATGGGGACCGTAAATTTTAATTAACTGCAATTTAATGGGTAAACAGTATCACAGTTGGAGATGAAGGAATTCAGAGATTTTAATTGAAACCAAAGATCTTAGAGATCGCTCTTACTCTCTTTCTCAATTAATTGGGATCGTTGAATTAAGATATAAAATAAATGTTTTCAATGCGGAATTGGGAAATACATAGTTCGGTAGAGAAAAATAGGTATAGTATCGGTTTTCGATTTGACTGCCGGTTGTGTGCATTTGAAAAACTGATGAAAGGAAAAATAAGTAAGCGAAACTGACTGCCAATTAAGTAGAAGCTCTGTAATAGATGATAACCTATTAAATTGGTTTGTGATGTATAGGGTTTCCATTAGCAGAGTCAAAGCATTAAAATTGGAGGACAAATTTAATTGGTATAAAGTGAGAACAGAGCTAAACTAAGAAGGTAGTAACTTAAGTACACTGAACGATTGCATGACGCAGACATCCTAAAAAAGTAGTGTTTGCTATTTTTTGTTCATATATTCAAAAATTTTGGAAATAATTATTTATTAATAAACGACAATATTGTTGCACTGAAGTTAGGTCAGAGGTCAAATAAAAACACAATGTTAATAGACCAATGTCGCGATTAGTATCAGAGTTCTTCCTTCAGTTTTGCCGTTAGTTGGTTGTTACTTGTAGTGATTAGAGAGATTATTTTCATATGTAGTGTTGTACGATTACCATAAATAACAAGTGGGTGAACAAGTATGCCTAACTGCCAAATTTGACTGAAATGGATGCTGTAAGCGATAGATTTTTAGTTAAAGTAGTAATTGACAGGTAGAAGTTCATTAAACCATGATAGAAAGAGTTATAAGACGCTTTAAGGAGATATGTTCCGATCGAGAAAGATGAGGATGTGGTCGCCGATGGTACGAAAACGGGAGGAATGAACAAGATGAATGCAATAAGAAAGCGACCCCTAATGAGCACAGAGCTTAACAATTTACTAAAACAGGTAAGGAATGCATATATTTATCAGCAAACAGTCTATTGATATCTGTAGAGAATCTCACTGGATAAGCAGGAGACCAGCGACTTGTCCACAGCTCAGTATGCAGCACCAAATAGCCCTACTTCTTTTCTCACATGAATATGCTTATTGAGCATCAGATCACTTAAAGCAAGTACTCTTCTCTGACGTAACCATAGTAAGTCAGATTCACCAGCTGAAGTTCGCTTTTCATCCCGAGACATAGCTTAATATGGCTCTGGCAGTAGCATACTAAGACGAAGACAAAAATACGCAACTTACATCCTTAATGCCATTCGCTTATTTCATTGGTTTAAATTTCATTCTGATACAGAACGAAGCTCGCCCATATAGTGCAAGAGAGGTGTGGGGGCACTGCTAAGAATTCGACATAGCCACAATGTATTGAACATCCAGGAGTCCAGATTAAAACCCAATCGAATTTTTGTACGACATGACAAAAAGATGAGTTCCAAGACAAAATCCACCCCCCGACAATCTCGCTCAGCTTGATACAGTTGTAAAAGAGGAGTGGAATAACAGCCCTCAAGAAGACCTGAAAAATTGAATGAAAGAAATGAACAGAAAACTGCAAGCTGTTAAAGTAACACTCAACTGGAACTTTGCACACTTTAGCAAAGGGCAACTTTAGAGACGTTTCTTTTAAACTTTTGCGTACTTAACTACTAAAAAAAAGTTTGCTTCTCTAATGCAAAAGAATGCGATCTTGTAAACTTCTAACCACTGAGAAGTATCGATCCCTCATTTTTAAATAATGATTGGGTCAAGCAAGTAAATGCATCTGAGGGATCATTTTATGGCGTGACCGCTAGTGGACGGCCTTAGACAAAGCCGTCCATCGCTCTTAGAACCACTACTTTAGTGGCTTCCGATATAGTGTTCCACGTGCTGCCCTTAGCTATTTATGGCAAACAAGTAGCATCAAAATCATATCCCAGTGGTCCAGTTTACATACACGTAGGACACTCAACTATTCTCAATGACTCAGAATTCCTCCAACAAGACACCGACTACAGTCTATCACAACTATTTCTTCTTCTTCCTTTTTTCAGCGACGTTATGATCCGAAAACAAGGGATCATAACACTCCCACTTCACCGTATTTCTACTGATCCGCCTGTGGGTTTCGCCTATTTAACATCAGAAAACATCGCCTCCCTATTTTAGATACTGAGGCCAATGAAATGCCGATGTCGTCGCATTTATCTGATCCAGGCGGCGTTTATAGGTCTGCCTCTCCTGCCTCTCGGTGTCTTTGGAACGTTCATTGATATTGCCTTTTTAACCGGGTTCAAGTCCGCCACTTTACCTTCAAGCAGATAGTCAATGACTGCAATAAAGAGCAATGGACTTAAAACGCTTCCGTGGTGCACCCCAACTTTGATTGGATATAATAGCGATCAAACAGCCTCTATCTTGGCTGGAGCATATCACCACTTTTATCGACAGCCAAGCTTCGAACAGATCTCTGAAATATTTCACATTCAATTCAAACTGCTTTATATTTCGACTTAACGAGATAGCTTAAGTATTCAAAATTTACCTTATCAGGTAACTGTATGGCCAACGAACTCGCCAGGTATGGCAGCTTTGTCGATTCTGTAATTCCAGAGAAGCGGATTCTTGGCATGCTTCTCGCTACATGCAAACTGTCGCTCAAACTGAATGAATTGACACCACTTATCGTAGATAGGCAGGTAACACTGCCTCCCACATCACTAAAAAAAATCTGGCCTGAGCTGGATCAGAAACGATACTAGTGTTTAATTACACAGAAAAGGATGTTCATCAGTACAATAGTAATAGTGTAAGGTATTATGCTCTATCTAAAAAGCGACACGTGACAAGCTTTTCTATGTCAGATATGCTCTCGAATATTTATCAGGTGTTTGCAAGAGATGAGCCGGTGGAGAAACTTTTTAATGGTTCTTATTTATTATTTTTCATAGATTGAACCTCGAAACTAGCGCGCAGTAGTCCGGCGTAATAACCACTGCTCTACCGCATCCACATACATATGTATGTACCTACATGTAAAGTGAGTCCTAGATATTGCTTTGCGTACTTATGCTAAATGCAGCAAACATTTTTTTTTTTTAAGCTGCAACATTGGTTTGATTCCGCAAATTTCGTCTTTGTGAGTCTTTTTTTGAGTTTGCTATGGTCAAAGAAACTTTTCTTATATGTACGTACATTCATATATACTAATATGATTATTAAGGGCATTTTGCAAGATTTTTATGAAATCGTTGAATATGCATGTAACTTTCTTAATTATTTTTTCAGGAAATCGTTGAAACCTCGTTTGCAACATTTAAGGCTTTCACTTAAAGTTCAAGGAGAAGCCATTCAAGCATGATCAAGTGTCTTATGACACAACTCATAATGTACCGTAGATGTTCTTTTGCATAATGAAGTCATTACATGGGTTTGATTTATCTTGTGCATGCTTTGTAAATGTCACAATGTGGTCGATGGGAACAGAAATCAGTGTGTTACAGTCGGATTTAACATCAATTCTTACTGCCTTGCTTGGCTTTCCTATCTAAAAAAAAAAAAAAAACACTTTAACCATTGACTTATTTAACGCGTATCTACATCTCAGCACACCACACACAACCATTTCGGAAAGCATAAAACTCAAAATTTATCCCACCATCACCGTTGAATTAGTTTCCCACAGAAATTAGGGAACACACATTCTTCGCCAAATTAGCACTTAATTTATCCCCAAACATAGTCGTTTCGCGATATATCTCTCATAAACTTGACAAAAATAAACCCAATATGTTAATTTGCCCTCAAAGATTTTTATGCACACCATCCGCCAAATAAACCCCAGCACCGAATCACACACAGCACAATGAGTTCGTTGATTTTATACTTTTCATCAGCACCATGCCATGATGCGTCGAATTTAACACCGTTTTATTGCGGGTGCAATCATAATTCTGTCGAAGATGCGTGCTGTGTTTGAGCACTAGACCACCGATGCGGATGGTAATAAAACTCAAACAAATGTAACAAGGTGATAGTGTGAGCGAACGCATTTGAATGAGGATGCCATTAATTGACGACATTCGGTGGATGGTCATTTATGTTATATCCCGGTGTGATGCCGCACGCTTCAACCGGATGCATCAAAAGAGTATTTATCGTTGGCTCTGTTGGAAGAGTTTGGGGGGGCAGAATGCGTAAAAGTGTACCACACCGTTGAGAGCATGTCATAAATTCGGGTTCTTATTCAGTTGTTTGACATTCAAGCGATCGTATTAAATTGGACGGGAATGGTGATGGATTTAATTATCGATTTGATTTCGATTCTGATTATAATATTATTTTGATAAAGTTGATAACCAGTTTTTTGAGGAAGTGTTTGATATGGGATAGAACAGAATTATTTCAATTTTTAATCGAAAATGCGCATAGCTTCGATTTTATTTTTCTTTTATTTGTTAGCGATTGGTCCTTTTAGAAATGTTGAGTGGACTACATGATAAATAACAAAATAAATATACATAAGTCTTGAAGACATTTTCCTGTTACAATATAACAAGCAGAATCGGATTTTTTACTCAATATTCCTTAATTGGTCTAGAAGTTTCTCCAATTGCTTACACACTTACAGGTCGTAGATTCATACTTGGTACGATCATACTGGCGATGTTCACGACGTTGTGTTTAAGGGCACTTTTAACTACGTTTTGTATAAAATGTAAAGCCGTCTCATATGTAGTACAGTGAAGAGCCGATTAACTGGGATGGTCGGGACCGAGCTCATAATAGAAAATCGAAAAGCCCGGATAAATGAATTTCTTTCTATGAAAGAAAAGAATTAATAAAAGTAAAAAAAAAAACGATTTATTATGTCAATAAAACAAAACCGAAACAAAAATAAGTAAAATTCATTATCAACAATTCATAAAATATACACGTAAAGAAGTAAATACATACATGGCTATAAAAACAATTATTTTTTTCCTTAGTTAGACTTTCTCTGATGCGATAGACTTGCATTTTATCTTGTTGTGATACTGTAGGTGAGTCAAAGTCTTCTAAAAAGTCCTCAAGGGTATTGCTTGATTTAATAGCCTCATCTAACGTTATTTTTGAAGCCACTACGTCGTCTTCATCAAATTCATCAGAATTTGATTCCTCTGCCTCAGATTCATGAGGATGATTTATCATATTAACAATATCAGTTTCAGAGAGAGAGTAGCAAACGCCAGATCATTCATATCAGAGTCCAGCCAATTTCTGACTGCTTCTTCATTAAAATTATCCGCAATTTCCATAATTTCCGCTAATTCGTCAGGGCTATCTTCAACTTGAGTTAATAAAGTTAACAGAAATGTTGGCATAATGACTCCTATAAATAGTGGAATAAAACATGTGCAATGTACATGATGCTTCAGTTTCAGGGCAAAGTAAATTATGCCAAACATTTTTCAACACGTCGGCAGTAACGCAGTTCCAAGATGTCGCGATAGTCCATAATGCATTTCTGATGTTGAGTGACTTAGAAAATTCTTGACGGTTTTCCGAGATCACTAATTTTCGTACAATATTTTTCCGATAGTGACTCTTTAAACTCCTTATGACAGCCTGATCCAATGGTTGGATCAAAGATGTGAAAGTTTGGTGGTGGTGGCAGATATCTCATATGTCTCTTAAACTCGTTTACATCTATGTGAGATGGGCAGTTATCCAATAGTAAAATAATTTTACAGTCTTTTCCAAGATCGGTATTTCCCAAATACTCCTTGACTTCGGGTATACAGTTTTGGTTGAACCGCTCTACAAAAATTATCTGCCTTACCCAGGCCCTCTTGTTGGCTTTATATACGACAGGAAGTTCCCTCATATTTTCGAGTGTTCTTGGGCGAAGACCTTTACCAATTACCATTAACTTGCTTTTGCGAGTACCTGCAGCATTGGAGAAAACTAGCACAATGAGTCGTTCCTTGGAATCTTTATCGCATGCTACAACATGTTCTTCTTTACAAGCCAAAGTATTACATGATAAGCACCTCCAAAAAAGGCTTGTCTCGTTGGCATTGTGTATTTACTTTTTTGTTAAATTTTCGTTTTTTTTAGATCAGCTAGCTCTTCAACAAAAATTTTAGCAGATTCATAATCAGCTGATTCTTTTTCACCTGAACTTTTAAGACAATGAATTCCATGATGGTTTTCGAAATTTCTCAGCCAGCCAAATGAATACAAACATTCAGAGTTTTGACCCAACTCGACGTGAAAATATTTTGCCTTTTCCGCAATCATTTCACCAGAAAGTGGAATTCCTCTGAATCTTTGCTGAAGTACCCATTCATATGTTGCACTATCCACTTTTGGGCTCTCAGCTTTCTTAAATGTTTTATGTTTCTGCAAACCTTTGATGAAATCACTTCCGGCAAAGCATGTTAATATTCAGTTTGTTCGCCAATTTCGTATTTTCTATGATCATTACGATTTTAGGATCATTACTTGAGTCTACTTTTTCTAAAATGGATAACATTTTTCTTTGCCTTTTTACTACACTTGATGAAGATGCCATTACACTAAAATAAACTATACTAGCTTCAAAATTCAATTTAAATGAAGCGTCCTGCAAAACTATCGTGAACACAATGATAAAACACGTACCAATTTGTCAATAAACACAGAGCAGAATGATGTATGTATGTGTAAAGACTAAAAAGATTCAGCATCTAAAAGCGCTATTTTTTCCATTGAGATATTAGTTACAGTTACAAACCAATGTATGTAAGTGCGAAGAATCTACACGAATCAACGTGTAATACGATTGTGTTGATTTTAGGTTTCATCGCGGATAGTAGAGTCTTTTCCGGTTACTCGAATTTCAATGGGAAAGAAACAGCTTTTTTAAATATTTCGGTTGATTGGATCCCGGTTAATCGGTTCTCCACTTCTACTTCTGCTGAAGAAGCACACAATATACTCGTATATGTTATGTCAGAAATTAGTGCAGCTTTAGGAGCTTTTGCTAAAAGATTTATTCAATCACTGTAGTAGTCAAACTCTGTGAAGTACGAAATCACTTATGTAGGTGACATAGAAAGAACGAGATGTCCGCTCTTCTCAAAGATAGTTTATTGACTAACACAATACACAATTCGGGAGACTTTTCCTTTTAATCACATGATCGGTTGGACTGATTATGCTTATTACATAGACACATCTAGCAGATCGTTTGTCGTCATCTTTTGTACACCATTACGATACATATATGCATACATATTTGTCGCAATAGCCCATGGAATGCCAAGGCCTAGCTTCTAGCAACCACCCGTGTTGTGTGCGTTATATTTTTCGCACGAATGGAACGGACCTACAGTTTTGTGCCGTATCCGAAGGGCAATTTATATTTTCTTTTTCTGAGAAGCTTTCTCGTAACAACAATACTCTCGGATGTTTGTCAGACGTTTGTGAGAGGTAGGACCATGAAAAAACTTTTTGGTGTTTTCTGGGATTCGAACACTGAACCTCATGTACAGTGGTCCGACACACTGACCACTGCGCCATGGCGCCCACATACCATTACAATGGAACAAATGTAACTGAAACGTTAACAAAACTGCAGGTGACAGTGTCAACTAAGAACTGATGGCTTTCCACCATTTGTTTGCAACAGCCACTGAATTCGACCGTAAATACCTTCCAGCCGACGAATTTTCATACTCCCTGGAAAAGAGTATGTATTTTTGGGTGCTGAAACCGCATTTGGTATCACTTTTTTTTATCACCCACAATTCTCTCACAATATGACATCGATTATATATTTCAAAATAAGGAAAATTTGATACATACAAATTTAAAAATCATAGTGTTTTTTTATTAGGCTACGTTTTTTACTTACGCTAATATTAAATTACTACAATATGAATATTTTAGGTGCTTATTTTTTTATATTTCCTATCCCTTTTCTCTGTAAAGTTTCTTGTATAGCTTTTTCTTCGATGTGATGCATTTTGTTGTTCTCTGTGAAGCGACCAACAGTAATTACCCATCAAGTTTATATTCCACCGTCCCTGATATCGTTTCTCCATTTCTTGTATGTTCTTATGAAACCATTCCTTCTGCTCTTCACTCACATCACACAAGTTTTTAGGAAAAAAGTCAAGATGGTTGTGCAAGAAGTAGACTTTAAGGCTCATCAGGCAACCAAGAGTTTTGAACTTATCTATCATATTGGCTACAATAAGTTCATAGTTGGGCGTTTTCGCATTGCCCAAAACTTAGTCCTTTGTACTCATCGTTGCAACGCGAACACCTAGTGAACAAGACGCCTGAAAAGGTAGCTCCATAACAAAACGATATGTTAAAAGTTTTCATTGGTTGTTATCGGTTAAAACATGTACTAATTAACTACTGTACTATTCCTTTATGAAACCTTTTTAACCGAAGATGATTTTAGTGCTTATGAAGGGAAATTTACAAGCTACGAATTTATTTGGTCACCAGCGAGTAGAATTCATGTTAGGGGAAGAGCAAGCGGCGGATGGTCTCACTTGTGACTTCAAAACTATAAATGATATGTCTTACTTGAATGTGCAATTTTACAACAACAATTTTGGGATAATTCCGACATATTTGAACTGCAATCATTGGAGGACGTATTTCAAAGACTGGAGAAGTTGATGATGTGTATGAATATGCCGAACATGCTTATTATAGGTGATTTAAATGCACGAGTGGGGACGGAAGCAGGTGCAAACAACATCGAATCTGGAATAGCGCGGCAGTCCAAAGATAATGTTTGTAATGCTCGAGGCTCCAAGTTATTGGAATTGTGTAATTCGTTTGAATTGCGAATTCAAAATGGTACAAGTGCATCAGACTCAGCTGGCGAATTTACATTTGTGGGAAGACTGAGGTACTTTCAGTTATAGATTTCAGTCTGATTGGAGGTGATTGGGTGACTTACGTAAATGATTTTAAAGTGGAACATGTACCCTTTTCAAACCACCTCCCTTTAATTATAACATTCCAACTGGAAGCCAGTGAACCCGAAGAAATTTTATGCATGAAGCTCCTACCCAAACTGCATTGGAATGAGGATAAAGTACGGTCTTATCGAAGCCAGCTCGATATGCGGTTACGAAGTCATCAGGAATGCGATATCGGTCAAATTGGAGAAATCATCAAAGAGTCTTACCCAATCTCCACCATCAGTAGGGGTAGTAGTCAACAATTTTCTGAGCCATGCTTTGATGTGGAATACCTAAGAGCGAGACAGGTATCTTTTGCGTGGCTTCAGGCGTTCCGGGACTCCAACGAAGGATTCTTTAAAAATCGCATTATGTAGGCGCAAAAAGAAAACGTATTATGAATTGGAGGCAGAACGGCTGGGGTTCTGTAGTATTGCTCCGAATTTTGGAAATTGGCTACGAAACTGAATGGGAAAAAGCTCACCATCCATCAGGAATTAATTCCTAACCGTCTTTTTGCACATTTTAATAGCCTGTTGAACCCAGTACTCAATGGATGCACCTTTCAGTATGCTACACCTGATTTCAACTATGAAATATTGGATTCCCCAATCACCCGGAATAAGTTAATGGAAACTTTAAGCAGAGTCAAGTATGGTAAAGCCCCGGGATCGAATAGAATACCTGCCGAATTTTATAAGTACGCTTCTGCTGAAGTTGAAAACCATCTCTTTTGCATCTATAACAGTATCTATGAATTCCTTAAGAGTTTAAGGAGGCGCTTATCTTCCCGATCCACAAAAAAGGAAGCTTGACTGATCTGAAAAATTATCGACGCATTTCCTTCCTAAACGCATCGTATAAAATTTTTACTGGGATCTTGCAAAATCGAATCAACTTGTGGACTGCAGCTAACAACTTACAAGGCGAATATCAAGCAGGATTTACTTACTTACTTTACTTAGGTGGCGCTACAGTTCGGGGTGAACCTGGGCCTCAACCAACAAGCCTCTCCATTTAGCTCGGTCTTTAGCTAATTGCCTCCAGTTGCGCACTCCAAGTTGGTCGAGGTCCCCTTGAACTTGTGCGCGCCACCTAGGGCGATAATTCCCTCTACTGCGTCGTCCCTCGGAGTTAGATTCGAAGACTCTGCGGGCCGGAGCGTTGGTGTCCATTCGCTCTACATGTCCTAGCCATCTCAGACGTCCAATACGCAGTTTTTTGACTAGGTCGATGTCGCTGTACAGCTCGTATAGTTCGTGATTGAATCTTCTCCTCCAAAACCCGTCAACGCAAACGGGACCGAAAATCTTACGAAGAATTTTTCTCTCGAAGCGACCAAGGATATCTTCATCCTCTTTTAATAAAGTCCATGTTTCAGCGCCGTAAAGCAGGACTGGGATGATCAAGGTCTTATATAGAATCTTCTTAGTTGTTCGAGAAAGGGCTTTACTGTTGAATTGCCTTATAAGCCCAAAAAAACAGCGATTGGCAAGAGTTATTCTTCGATTGATTTCTGCACTGATTTTGTTTGTAGAATTTATAGCAGAGCCAAGGTAGACAAAGTCCCTTACTACCTCGAAGTTATAGCTGCCCACGGTGACGTTTTGTCCAATTCGTCGATGTTGGTTTTCCCTTCTTGTTGACAGCATATACTTGGGTTTGCCCTCGTTTATCGCCAAACCCATTTTGGCCGCTTCCGCCTCAATGCTTGCAAAAGCACCGGTGACAGCCCGCTGAGATCTTCCGATAATGTCTATATCGTCGGCGTATGCAAGCAGTTGTACAGACTTGTAATAGATTGTGCCTCCGGTGTTGGCTTGTGAGTTCCGCACAATCCGTTCAAGTACAATATTGAAGAAGTCACATGACAGCGCGTCACCTTGTCTAAAACCTTTTTTGACATCAAAGGTCTCGGTGAGGTCATTACCGACCTTGATGGAGCAGCGAGCGTTCTCCATCGTCAGCCTGCACAGGCGGACAAGTTTGGCAGGGATGTCAAAATTAGACATGGCTCTATAAAGCTCTTCTCTATAGATGCTGTCATAGGCGGCCTTGAAATCGATAAAGAGGTGGTGAGTATCGATTTGGAATTCTTGGGTTTTCTCCAGGATCTGCCGAAGTGTGAAGATTTGATCGATGGTGGACTTTCCTGGCCTGTAACCGCACTGATAGGGTCCAATCAGGCTGTTGATAAAAGGTTTCAGGCGTTCACACAATATCGCAGAAAAGATCTTATACGCGATGTTGAGGAGACTGATGCCTCTATAATTGGCGCAGTTGAGGGGGTCTCCTTTCTTGTGGATCGGGCAAACGATGCTGAGATTCCATTCATCAGGCATACACTCCTCTCTGACCAAATATTAGAAATGAGTTGGTGTATGCACTCTACCAATTCATCCCCAGCTGCCTTGAAAAGTTCGGCCGGTAAGCCGTCAGGTCCAGCAGCCTTGTTCGGTTTTAGCTTGGATATTGCTATCCTCACTTCGTTTTGGTCAGGTGGACGGAAATTTTGACTATCATCGTCTATGCTGAATGGTTCATTCTGCCTGACAGCGGGATGTTGGTCTTCGTCGCCGTTATACAGTCTGCAGAAGTAGTTTTTCCATATTCTCAGCACCGACTGTGATTCTACTACGAGGTTTCCATTCTCATCTCTACAGGTTTCTGTACGGGTATTACTTCTCTGACACGTTCTTTTTACCTTTTGGTAAAACTTCCGTACATTGTTCCTGGAGTATAGACTCTCGATATTCTCAAACGCGCGCTTCTCATGCTCTTTCTTCTTCTTTTGGAGAAGCCGATGTTCTTCCCGTCTCTTTTGCTCGTAGAGCTCACGAGCAGCTCTCGTCTTCCTCTGCAGCGCCGCTTTGTATGCCTCTTGTTTTGCTGCATGCACTCGCCGGCATTCTTCGTCAAACCAGGGGTTTCGCGGTGGTGGGCGAGCGAGACCCAGCACATCAGTCGCGGCGTTTCTGATGGCATGTTGGCAGCGTTGCCACTGGTCTTCGGTACTTGATGCTGGCGGCAAAGGGGTGATTGAGAGATTTCGGGATACGCGTTCAGTGAAGAGTCTGGCGGTCTCTTGCGATTGTAGCTTTTCGACGTTAAATTTTCTCACAGTAATTCTTCTTTGTTGCTCAGATTGGGATATCCGCATTCGTACCTTGGCTACAACAAGGTAATGATCCGAGTCTATGTTGGCCGCTCGGAAGGTCCGGACATCCAGAATACTGGAGGCATGCCTTGCGTCGATCGCAATATGATCAATTTGGTTGATCGTGACATGATCATTGGACCGCCATGTCTGCTTATGAATATCGAGATGAGGAAACCATGTGCTTGCTATGGTGACATTTCGCTCCACAGCGAAATCAATTAGCCTTAGTCCGTTATCAGACGTGGTGTCGTGTAGGCTATGCTTACCGACTGCCCTACCGAAGACGTCCTCCTTTCCTATTTTGGCGTTAAAATCGCCCAATACGATATCAACGTCGTATTTAGGACATTGCACGTATGTTTTGTCGAGGAGCTCGTAGAAACAATCTTTGGAGGCAGGGTCCTTCTCTTCTGTGGGGGCATGAACACATATTAGGCTTATGTTAGCGAATTTAGCCTTGATCCGGATAGTCATAATACGCTCGCTCACATGTCGGAAGCTTAAGACATCTTGCCTAAGTCTGCCGCGTATGACAAATCCGCATCCGAATAAGCGTTGCCTGTTGCCTTTGTAGCAATCACCGTAGTAGATGTCACAGTTTTTCATCCTCTTTTTGCTCGGCCCATCCCATCGCACTTCCTGGTTGGCGGTAATATCTGCTTTATAGCAGTCTAGGGCCTCTGCTAGTTGTTCGGCTGCACGTGGTCTGTAAAGGGACAGAACATTCCACGTACAGATACGAAGGTCGTTGTCCTTATTTCGTTTGCTGAGGTCGTCATTAGTTGGGTCATCCTTATCCGAGGCTTTTGGTTGTTTCGGAACCATCGGTTTTTTATGTGGTAGGGAAGTTATCCCGACGGCGCACCCCCAACCTGGAGGGCCAGTTCCTTAATTATTCCCCTAGGACGAGGGGCCGGGTACACCGGTGCCAGTAGTCCACTACGGGAGTATGAGCGCTGCCGTTGGCCCATTAAGGGCTCCTCCGCCACCAGCTCTATTCCAATGTCCTGACCAACATTGGAAATTCCTTACCGAACTGTGATCCGAATACGTCGAAGCAGCTCGCGCAAGGTATTCACTAAGTTCAACCTAACTGGAACTATAGACGCCACCGTTGACTCCGTCTAGGGAATTCGTCCGCTGCCGCCTGGAACAGGAAGAAGTGCTCTAGTGAGAAAAGCACTCTTCCCCCCCTCTCTCATCTGCTGCCACCAAGCATCCGCCAAACGGGGTTGGTTACCCATTTCTTGAATTAAGGTACTAGGCACCCGGCTGTCACTGCGTGGAGGTTGAGAGTAGGAGTTGGTAGGCCTCAGCTGAGTGAAAACGCTTGTGTTTTCATATGATCGCATGCACTACCGTTTGACTAGCCAAGCAGGATTTAGTCCCGGTTATTCTACGATCCACCACATTTTTGTCCTAAGGAGTATCGCAGAAACTTTTCAACGGAATGGTAAAAAGTTGTATGCTTTTTTGTCGATTTCAAGGCTGCATTCGATACAGTTGATCGCGATGCGCTGGTTTATAAACTGTATAACCTGGGAATGTCTCGGAAGTTCGGCAGAGTTCTTCAAAATCTCGAAACTCATGCAGCAGTGTGGAATGGTGAGAACTTTCTGATTGGTTTCACACAAAATCTGGAGTGAGACAAGGATGTACTTTAAGCCCGTCTTTATTTTCGCTGTTTATCGACGACGTAATTCATTCCTTGCCCGGTGGTATTGAGTAGGTCGGACAACAAATTAAGGCCTTGCGTTTTGCGGACGACATAGTTCTAATTGCATATACGCCCGAGTCTCTTCAATTGATGATCAACTGCCTGCATCAATATTGCTCGTTGTGGAATCTGTCGGTAAATTTGGAGAAATCTTAAGTAGTGATTTTTAAAAGAGGCGGAGGACGAAACTGCTTAAATGAAAGGTGGAATTTTAATGGTGAGAGCATCGAACTAGGCAATAAGTATAAATACGTTGGCGTTTACCTTACGAAAAATTTAAGCATGGAAAGACATTTGACGGAGAAACTTCTCAAGGCTAAATGCGCTACCAGCGCCACATGGAAACGATGTTTTGCCAATAAAAACATTGTGCAGCAGCGTCTGAGGCCATTTTGTTTTATGGGGCACAAGTATGGGGTTGCAGACACTATGAAACAGTCGAAAAATTGTTGAGCTACTACATCAAACAAGTATTTCGGCTACCAACTAGCACCCCCAAATACATGATTATGTTGGAAACGGGTTTGTCTCCACTGTTTATCTAAATACTAAGTTACAAGTTGATTACATCTTGAAGGTCCTCAATATGAACAACGACCGGTTGCCCAAGAAAGTGGCTCTCCTAACAATTTATAATAGGGACAGCTGGTAAGCGGTGTGGTTGGAACTAGCGAACTTTTGTAGGATGGATTTAAATCTAAATAGCTCAGATTTTGGCACTTGGAAAGCGGTATTTTATCAATTAATCTCAACGGTGGACATAAAGTACAGAGAGCGATTCTTAGAAGAGGCTATGGGTTCCCTGCATAGGATGATCTACAGCCGTTTATGTCACAATCTTCGGCTGAAAAACTATTTTCGGGATGAACACAGCGTGGACGAGATTTCTATGATGCTTAAGCTACGAGGGGAGCTCCTACGCCATTACATACCGCATCGTGAGGATCTCCCTATATTATGCAACACATGCAACCTTGGAGAAAGAGAGGACGTTTTGCATTTTGTTGGCAGTTGCCCAATTTTGAAGGAAACAAGAAGGCACTTTCATGATAAGGACATCCTAACAGAAAATGAAACCTTAACCCTGCTCAATGAATTGAACGTATCCAAGCTATACCGTTTTTGTAAGGTAGCCATAGCATATCGTAATAGAATAAGAAATGAAAACTTTTAACTCGATTTTGTGTTCTTTTGTTTTTGATTTCCCTTTCTTTTATACTTATGAAATTGAAAAATGTTATTTAGTTGTTAACCTGGCAGACGGCAATGCCATGCTATATAATTTTGTTTTAAATTAACTGTAAATTTGTAAATGGTTACTGCAATAAAATCAATCTAATCTAAAAATTCGAATCTACTCATCGTTGCTTCGGAACTGAATTCTAATATCATTTTACGAATATCAGGAGAACGAAAACCCCTTCTTTCAGTTTAGCTTCTGATAAATCAGGAAATATTCTACTCAAATATTTAAAACAAACACCATCACTAGGCTTTTAGAAATTATTTCATTAAGCCCAACTTTATGTGTAGTGGTGGTAGAAATATCTTTTTTGGGTCTACTAAAGTATTATGCAAAATACTCTTCTCGCCAGGTGTCAACCAACCTTTTTCTTATGGGCCTTTGTTTTTTTGGACCAATGTTGATCCCTTGCTCTGCTGTCCAATCACATATAAAACATGGAAACTTTTTAAATTCCTTTTGTTGACCAAGGAGCATGGAGACAACTTTTAAATCTCCACATAGCATCCAATCGTGAGCTGTATAGTTAATGTTCTGTAAAATTGTATTAAGATGTTCGTTTGTTTCCTTCATATGGACTGAATGAGCAATAGGTAATGAAGCATAAGCATTTCCATTGTATAACAGAACACTTTGTAAGCTAGTTTTTGATGAGTCTATAAAAAGTCTCCAATCTTCCATCTTGTACTCAATGGCAAATTAATTTATTAGGCTGTCAATATCATGGCAATAAATCAAATCCTCTTCCTGCTTGAAAAATTGAGCAAACTGTTGATCTCTTGTTTTATAATGATAAGTAGATGTTCCAGATTCCAATAAAGGGACATAAAGTCTCGGTCCTAGTTTTACCGGCCGATCAGGTTAAGTAAGGTTAGGGTAGACAATTACTTTCTTATTTTTGGAGTTATATCCAGAAACATCAATGCTGCAAAAATAACAATCGTTTGAATGATTTTTTTACTCTCTCCATACCGTGGGTACTGCCAATTTCACATTTTGAATAATCATTTTTTTTAACCCATATTCTCCGGAGTAACGAAATACTTATCCAAAAGTAGTGAAATTCACCACGGTGTCTTTAATGGACTAAGACGTATAAAATTTAGTGCAATTTTTTCACAAGAAAAATTTTTTTAAAAAAAACATTTGTATTTGTAAAGCTCTTTTGTCCTTTAGGGTGATGTTTCGACTGCAGTAAATAGAATATGGCCAAATCACGACGAAAGCTTAGTTGGGTCATCTTAGTTGCATTTGAATGAGCCCGTGCCAACAACTAGGAGTTCTGGACAGAGACATCGAACATACATGTGCATAATACCCACCAGCATTTTTTCCGCGGATGGATATGTGATGTTCATTTATAGCATGTCCTGGTCCATTCGGACGGTACCTCCCGTGTTCTGGTTACAATTTCGAATGACATAAGGGATATCAACAGAAACATTTTGTTGTTCGCTCTTTAGGTATCTTCTAACAGTGTTTTGTGGATCAGCTGCGAAAGATGTGGAGGCAACTGGGACAACAGAATTATACTTTCAACCCAACGGATCAAAAATATGCTAGTGTTACTGTACTTCGAGGTTTGTTTTTTATAAAAATTGGATGAAACTTCTGTTCTCTCCACCTTCAGACTTGCTGATACCAACAGCTGATTCCGAGTGAGAGGGTCTACATTCAGGATATCGTCCTCTTTACCCGAATCTGCATCTGTCAGATCGTTGACTGGGGGTAGCTCAATGAAAACATCTTAAATTTTATCATCACTTTCAACTGTTATATCTAATATCTCGGCTAAAGGCAAATTTTTCAAAGAAATGAAAAACAAGAAATGTACACATATTCTCCTAGTGTCGTCATATGACGACAGTCAAATATATATGCAAATATCATTCCTCAAAAGTGCATTACTACACTTTTATATTTGCACACCAATTACACTGCTTCTGCTTATTCAAAATATATAAACTCTCAAATACATTAAACGTTAATTATTTCTTTTTCTTGATGAAGCCATAATATTAGCCCTTTTTCACATATTACCACTTTTCAACCAGACTGTATACGCAGCCAGTGTCAACTTTATGGGCTAACTGTAAATTTTCAATTAAAGTAATATTTCCTTGCACTAACAAGATGTTCGGAGCAAACCAGAACATGAGCAGTTAAAGTTTACGGGAACTTGAGACACACTCCGCTTGCGTCGGCATAATATGACGACACTAGGAGAATATGGGTTAATATTAAAATGTGAGAAATTGGTGGATGATACGACTTTTTTATTACTACTTTCGCATACCGAACAACACAGGAATTAGGTAAATTTATTGAAAAAGTTTTTTCATCGTTGGCCTGTGTAATAATTCCGTGAAGCAGTACATGCTTCCAGGACAGTTTTCCTTCCTATCGATTATGCTTTTATTTTAAAATTATCTTTTTATTAATAAGTCTTAACATTGCAATCTGTCCATTAACCCTTAAATGCATTATTTTTTGTTTTGAATTTTAAAAAATCGTTTTTTTACAGGAATGTAGTCATAGGTGACGTAAAAAAATAATAAAAAAATGCAGGTAATAATATTGAGTATTCATTTTAAAAAAAGGTGATGTAGACTTTTGGCAACAATATGCGTTTATTTGTAAAATTATTGTAGACGTAAACATATGGTCATGTGTAACTGGAATGAAGACAATTGGCAACAATATGCATTAAAGGGTTACAAGATATTGTATTATTTATTTCGTTTTGTGAATTTGCCTCTACTTGAAGATAAGTCTTAATTGATTGATTCTTCCTCCTAAGAATTTATTCATTTTTCCCACTCCTGTTGCAGGGTTTTCTCGTTTTATTGGTTGCAATTATTTTCACCAAATAGAATACGTTTTGTATATCATTTATATACTTTTTCCCAATATGTATTGCATATATTCAAGTAATGCTAGAATTCCTATTTTAAACCCATTCTTTATATATATTTGCTTTACCTGAGTGCGAGACACAACAATAGCACCTAAACTTAAGAAGATTTTCTGCTAATTGAATTTCTGAGCATTCAATGAAAATATATTGAATTTGTAATAGACAGAGAAATGAATACACATTAACGAAATATTATTTCATTCTATAAAAAAAAAATTGAACATTAGCATGAATCAAGTTCGCACGCTAACTCTTTCATTTAAATGATTTTCAATACATGTAATTGTACACAAAGCTTTTTACTAAAATATGATGATTCATTTTTTTATTAAGAAAAAAGACATTCGAAGCGATGGACAGAGAAGAAGTCTGTGAATCATTCGTTTACATAAACATGAATTTCGATAATTTTTAGTGATCATTCGAGAATTAGTTCGTCTTAAGCTTTTCATACTTTACTATTATTTACAGACATTTGTCATCTGATTTTTTTTTGCTAATAACCCTTGATGTTGTCAGTTCTCGGCATCCATTCGCACTTTAAACTCAAGACCTGCAGTAAAACGAGTTTTAAACTCTGTCTTGACCCTAAAGACATAACTCTTTTAGTAACTGCAAAGATTTCAACCTGCAACTACTTCTTCACAACAATTTTCATTTTTACTATTTTCCAATCTTGCTGCAATGGCTTAAGGTTTATTGAAAATAATTGTATTTCTTATCCACGCTCTATCAGAATATGTAGATATTGCAAAACCGCCCCATAGAATCACAACAAAATGTTAAGATAAAAAATGTATCTCTCCTATGCCGGTCGCAGCGTGACACCTGTTGTCCGAATAACCAAACTCTTGGTTAAATTTATGCCGCCGCCGCCCGATCGATCGTTGCTATCGCAGCAACGAATATTGAGTTTCCCGCATCGGATAGTATTTCTTCGTGTCATTTCAGTGTCACAGAACATGAACTGATTGAGATATGTGAACCCGAACCGAATTGGAATTTAACCTTTCATGTTCTATGGAGCAATGCTAGTCGTAGTATTCCTATGTGTGTGTTGTGCTGCAGTATTGTGAATAGTTATGTGACGTGTCACTTAACATCGGTATGCTCGTAAGCTTCCAGCTGTGTGACATATCAGATCGAATGGGAATTGATCAAATTCTACTGAACCCACTGAGCGAATGCAACGAAAAGATTGGCATCGCCATTGGAGGAGAGCCAAACGCACACATGAATGATATCACATTCGAGCTTTTGAGATTTTTGTTTTCTGTTTATTCTTTCTGGTGAAAAGGTTGTTTCACATTCCACCTGTTGGAATTGAGATGATCTGTAGATGAAAAGAAATCTCCTATAGTGTATGTGCCATTTTTTGTATGTTTTCTTGTGCGATAGCAATAACCATCATCGTGTGGAACGTGTACACATCACTAAATTTAATTACCATCCAAAGTCATACTCACGTAGAGAGACATCCGTAGTATATCACCAGCAGCCATCTGTATACTTTTATTTTTTTTTTTAATATTCGGTCGGCAAGAGAATTCCAGTGTTCCACCCATAAATAAGAACTAACTTTACGGTTCTATCGCAACGTGCTTGATGAAGAGTAATAATAACAAAGGCGAAATGATGAGAGAAAAAGAAGAGTCAGAATCAGTAGAATTGCATGGTCAGGTTGATACTGCTGCACGCGTTGTTGACCTAAGTTATGAGCAACTCCATGTTCAGGCATTTATGAATGAACCATTCGCGTGTTACTATTTGTTGGTTCAACACAACACACAGAGAGTGCTTTGTGAGCATCATCATCATCAACATCACCAGCATCCCCAACGTCTGTGATATCATTAAATTTTTGGTCATGGTATTCTTGGTGTTCGCAACTTCTTGTGCAATGTGGCACACCACGGTATACCATGAATGAATGAAAAAGAAGAATACCTCGTTTGTTGCCTGCATGCCATGCAATGATGTAACATGATTTGACCACGCGCTTTTGGGTTACTGCGGTGGTTTTCCCTTTTGCAGTTGAATGCTGTTTGTATTTTTCTTTATCGTCTGCACACTTGAATTGCAGACACGTTGAGGATGTGACAAAGTGGAAGAAAAAAAGAAATAGCAATGAAGTGAGGAAATTTCTGCTTGAAATAGTGCCTACATTGAAGAATGGGGAAATGGAATTCAATTGGAGATGAACTGGTTTTCATCCTTTGAATATGTGGACTATTTTCGTTGGCGAAGATTTGCACTGATAGTATAAAGTTACTATTTGGTGTTTTTAAATTAAAGGTTTTGACTGTGAAGCAGTTATCATACAGTTCTATCGCAACTCGGGTTCATTGCCTCTTTTTCTAATTCCAAACTGCTTCCTATGGCTATGTCGGTTTTATTTACTAAGATTATATGATTCTCCGAATAACATAGTTCCATCCACACACACGCCATTCAACTGTGCTACTGATGGTTATTTCCTGCCGTATTTATTACTCTATTTCGCATTCATATATGTGCTGTAAGCTTAGCAACTCATCAACCGTATTTACATATGTAAATATTTTCATGTTGCCACCATGGCTACGAATATCTGAATTGTTAATATAAATGGATTTATGAATTCGTGAAATATTAGCAGAAAGTTCAATAGGTCAGATTAAAATTCAAATTCAAATCAAAATTTATTTTATTTCTGTGATCATCTCGGCTGTATGGAAATTCGTACGTATTTTGGTCAATTTTGACTCAGTCCGACAATATAGTAAATATCCCAAGTGTTTCTTTGCAAATTTTTTTATTTATTTTGAAAAATGCGTTGCGGTTGCAGGTGAAAACAGCTCTAAGACCCTGAAGAAATCCATGTCGATCCTTACCTTTTCATTGATATAATGAGTAATCTGCAAGCATTCACAACTTTATAGGATTGTTACATGTAACTCATTCATTTACCCCGTAAACAATCCACATGTACGAGTACATGAGATGCGCATTTCTAGGTGGACTGCTGGAACACAGCTGCGAGTATAACTTTCGTCCAAACAATTTATAAGGATCGGTACATAAGTGAAACTTTCAACATTTCAGCGGTGTTCCAATTTAGGAATTCGTCTGCAGATTGCCTCGTGACCGATCGAACTGTAATTTAGTAAACTCAAACATGTTTCAGAAGTTACATGTTCAGAAATATGCCTTCTAGTCAAAGTAGTCCTAAAATATTTGTGCGCAGAGTGAACTCAGAATAGCTCTGTCGTTTGTATTGTACGAGTATGTTATGTTGATATATTTAATTTAGACATGGAGGTGCCTTTTTTGCAATAAAAATAAAATTAAAATTAAAATTCGTTAGTCTTTTCTTATAGGTATAATACTTTTCCTGTACGAAAAGACTATTCATATTTTTCGTATTGATATACTTTCTGTTCGAGGGGCGAGCATGAATAGGATGTGCCACAGGATTTCCTTGCTGTTAGTACAACGTACCCCAAGAAATTCTTATATATTTATTATCTTTGGACATCCATGAAATGTATACCTTCTCATTAGATTAAATGGTTTAAGAAATATAAGAGCGTAAGCGACAGATAAATGAAATAGTTTGATTAGGAATAGTTGAATTCATAAGTGTTTCATTTCAACCCGAGAATTAAAGACAAAAATATGGCGTTCTTCGATGAATATAGCGATCAAAATTTATAAAACTTAAAATGTGAGCAGAATAATTCATGGGAATATTTTAGAAATTCCTATATTTATAATTGTTTGAAATATTTACGGGCATGAAGGCAATAAACTCTTATTGAAATGTGTAAGGATATAATATATACTAGCTCTTGCTTGCTAGGCTATTCAATTATCTTGAACTGAAACCAACAGTCTGACTGAAACACAGAGCACTGCTAACAGGCCAATTCATCTGAAACAGAAAAAAGTAAATAATCGACCTTTTCTTCCGCAATGTTTGTCCCGAATTGTCTTAAAAGAAACTCAACTCAACAGATCCAAACTACGCAAATAAGAGCAGTTTTTACGACAGCATAAGCGTTTAACTGAGAAGTATAATATTTTGTCTGACAAATGGGTGTTTGTCAACTCATTCGATTTGACTACAATCATATTTTCCCAGTTCATGTTTAAACTCTTCTCTCGTATCAGGCCAGCTCAAAACAATCGAACAAAAAATCCCAACATTACCAGGTCGGGGTCAATTCGATGTAATAAAACCACTTAGAATCCAACAGTCGATTGTTGGCTACTTCGGGAACCCCAAAAAGGGCTGCAGATAAGAAAAATATCAAGCAAATGTCAATTTCTACCCAAACATTCATCTGTTTCAATGAACACCCGAAGATAACACCAGAGAATTTCTACCGAAAAATCCATCAAACAAAACATAAAAGCCAACCAACTACCACAAAACACACTTTATCAATTAGCCACACGACGTAGCATCAAAACTCTTATGATATCACGTAAAAGCAGTCACGTGCCTCATAAACTTCATTCAACTTACCAATGAAGATAAGGCCAAAACCCAGAAGTAAACATATAGCTAACCGATAAAAATCGGGACTCGTCTCCCTTTTGTTTTCTCTTTTTCTACATTCTCTGGGCGATAATCCTCGTATCATCTACCTATCTTAATTAAAACAAAGGAAGATCGCTTCCCATTTGGGTCAGAAACACCTCCAGGGTAACTTCCACTTTTCTTGTAAGTAAAATATGTAAGAAAAATGATCACATTTACATACGTATCTCTGTCTGAAGTATTGAATTTATGAAGTGCATTTGATAGAGGGAAAGACTCAAATTTATTATCGCAAAGCGCTACGAGCTGGTCTGCTTAGCCCGGTGCTGGGTCAGCACTTAATGTCGCCGCTACATAAACAACACAATTCCGACCTATAAATAATTTTAATGTCATGTTATTTGCAATACGCTATAAAGGCGGGCGATAATATTCACGCTTGTAATAAGAAAATCGGTACTAGGCTTTTGTGCTCCCGGTATGGTGCTCCATTTTTCTTTTCGACAGCGCGCATTGCCACCGTGATAGTGCACATTGGTGTGGCGTGTGTCATATGGAGTTGTTTAAAAATGAAGTCTAACACGAGCGAGCATGGGAAATAAATCAATTCTTTATGTGAGTGTTAAACTAATAATTGGTTTAGTCTGGTTCAGTCTTATGCGAATTTTATATCAAGGCATTGACGGTATTTCTTGGGTTAATACTTTAATTTACAGCTTGTCTTCAGCCAAGGTAACTATATAGTGGGATATTGACTTTAAGGCTTACCGTCTGGTATTCAGTCGAATAAGGTTCTTTGTTTCGTTAAGTGACTATAGAAATTTGATTTTTTTCTTATTTAGGTGTCAAGCATATGATTGGAATGCAATTGGATTATAAAAGTAATATTATTTCAAGTAAATGTAAATTGTGTGGTGTCATGGATAAATGTCTTGGGTAGGTAGCCGTTTAGAGCATTTTCCCAAAAAGGTAATCTACTTAATTATGGCTTAGTTTTCGTAATATAAGTCAGCTATAGTGGTCATATAATGCTACTTGGTAGGTCTTATAGATTGCCTAATCGCAGACTTGTAGTCACTCTAATCAAATTGAGAGTAAATTCTACAGTACTTTTTTCTCCCCTTTATTTGTTCACTTAGTCCAAACGATTTCACTTAGGTATGTTTATTTTTTTAATCAGCTTCCAGACTTGAAAAATCTGCACGTCCTCTTTACTTAGACTTCAGGTATTATTTTTTCAAAGATTCTGATAAAAAGTATTCGTGAAGAATCCTATAACGACAATTAAAATGCCAAGCTTTTAAGAAACTGTATTATTCCGGTGGCGCTTAAATATCAGGTGGATCTGATTCTTAAATAGCAAACCCCTCCAGACAGCTAGATATAGTTGCGTACACCAAGATGCTTTTCTGCTTATGTACAGCACGTCGAAGATCAATTTACTATCAAGGTCAAATATCTACTTGTATTCAAACTCTTCTGACCAGATGGAAGACACTATAATGGTCTCATAGGTCGCCAACATATTTTTTTCATTCAAGCAACGAAACCCAAGATCACTGGCAAAATTTTTCTTTTGAAATAACTAGTAACATACTCATGCGCTTCTGAAAAAGTCCATGCCACAGCACCGTAGAGCAGAACTGTGACGGTTAAGGTCTTGGGCAGAGTTGCCATTGTTATTTGAGGTAGGACTTTGCTATTCTATTATTGTCTTCGCGAAAACAATGACTGGGAGGAGTAAAACTTCCCTTGGTTTCCTCGCTGTTATCAGTGTTCGCTAACAATTAGGCAATGGTGTAGTGATAACGTCGTCAATTGCTACGGAAATTTAAATCCTGACGTCAGCAAGCATCTAACATATTTATTTCTCATGAAATTTACAAAGCCAATCCAATGAATTGCAAATGCTTGTGTGAACACTACTGCGATGGTATAACACTGGCATTAGCTTGATCATATGGCTGAAATAATTGTTCGTTCTGTTGGATATTTTTTTTGCCTATAACGTCGGTAATAACAAAAAAAAAGAAAGTGAATCAGAATCAAAGGCAAAAAATAACAAAAGTCTCCTCTGTTATCTGGACGACATCCCCAGAGTTTCTCTGAATAATAAACAACTAAGCTTCAAACCACTACACCAATGGGGGTGGCAATGGTGTAGTTGTAACGTCGTCAATTGCCACACTAATGGTTCATGGTACAAATCCTGATATCAGCAAGCATTTATTTATTTCTCATGAAATATATAAAGTGAGTCCAATCAATTGCGAAAGCTTGTGTGAACACTATTGTGAAAGCATAACACTGGAAGTAGCTTGGTCATATAGCTGGAGAAATTGTTCGCTCTGTTGATAATGATTTGTCTATGACATGGGTTATCCGCAAAAAAATACTGTGAATCAGAAGCAAAGACAAATAAGAACAAAAATCTCCCCAGTTATATGGACGCCACCCCGGAGTTTCTCTGAAGCATAGACAACTGATCTTCAAAACCACTACATGACTACACCCAGTTTGTCTCTCTCTCTCTATTTCTCTCTCTATCCCCCCCTCTCTCTCTCTCTCTCTCTCTCTCTCTCTCTCTCACACGTTAAAGGACATCAGCCAAATGGCGTCTAGATGTGTTTATCATCAATCCATGGTACAATACTTTCTTTTAAAAATATACAACAGTAAATTAATTTTGTTCATAATTAACCGTTAGTTCTTCCCACGGACTGTTTTATTGATTTAAGGTTGCTCCTGAAACGTTCTGCGTTACTTTTGTTTAGTAAATTGCAATGCATAATATATTAAGCAACAGAATATTCCTCGCGCCGTAGAGTGTTATTGATCTGCTGCTATTTTTTACTTAGTATTGGGATGTTTGTTTAAAAGTACCTCATTCATTAAAGCTCAGTAAAGCGAAAACATCTTGTGATGTAGGTCCTTGACTTGTGATCTTTGAAGCATTATATCCATAAAACTGGGCTGATGAAATATTTGCGCGAAACAGTAGCAGTCTCTCCGACCTTTTCTCGAACGCATTACTTCTTCAGAGTTGCCACAGAGTATCCTACGGAAATTTGTCTTTTCCTAAATTTCCTGTGAAATGAAAACTGTGAACTCATCACACTCGCAGAGACGTAAATTAAAAGCAATATTTTGGCGATATCATTCCTGCACAAGGTTAACTGGACAAAAACGCGATTCACGTTGTCAAATAGCTTCTGGAAGTGGATGAAGAGTATATGAAATGACATTCTTAAAAAATAAAATAAAAATTGCTCTTTAGATACGGGACAAACTACAGGTCCCTTCCATTCTTGCGAGGAATATAACGCACACAACACGAGTGGTTGTAAGAAGAAGGGCTAGGTAGCATTGCTCTGTTCCATAAGGAGTTTCTGTATTCAATGCATTAGAATGTAGACTGATATCGAGAGTTGATTCAATAACAAACATTCCTGCTGAAAATGCATAAATAATTTCTCCGTGCGTATACTACGGAATTCTTACTGCTCTCTAGCTGTTTTTCTTTTGTTTGTTTGTTCATCGGCATATCTGTCTGTCTCCTTCTGCCATTTTACGGACAACATGAGCAATTTTAATATGAAATGTGTGTAATATTATTTTTTTCGAGTGCTGTTATTTAGAAGCGCAACAAAATCCAAAGTAGATCTTTCAACTAGGTCTTATAACCGTGCAGCCTTAACAAAGACACACATTCAGAAGGAAATTAGTGCTAGATTTTGTATTAAATTTTCATTATGAGCAACATTTGGCTGATGCTCAATTTAATTTAACTAAATCAATAGTTTATCTGCTATCCTATCTGCATTTTTTGTGCTTATAGCGCCATCACAAGCTAGTGACTAGAACAGTCCTATCGAATTATTACCCCATACATTTCTAAAAAAATATGTTACATAATTAAAAGAGTTGACGCGCGAACTTCGTTTCTTTAAAAATAATTCTTGATTTCTTCACTCAATGCCTGCACTCTTCAATTTTTATAACAGATTTTATATCAGTCTCAGACGAACTTCCCGGGGTCTAAATTGCAACAAAATTACACGCGCTGGTGTATCATTTTACTGAATTAACCCGCACACCATTTATATTCCTCCATAATAAAAGGAAATCCTCGTGGTAGTACTCTGAATCTGTTTCTCTCTCTCTCTCTCTCACTCTACTATGCAATTTATTGACAGACGACCATGATTTGTGCAAACCATAGGGCAGGATACACTGCGTCATCTGCCACTATAATCCTCCAGGTAACATCACTACTCACGAGAACAACAACCAAACGATGGATAATGGCGAATTCATACGATTGCGTAGGTTGGCTTTGCGTCAACAAATCTACACACACACATACAGAACAGCGCCGAGAGTGAAATCATCGAAAAACGTGTACGAATGGACTTGTGTAGGCCGAGGACATAATCGACACTATCCTCCTCCCGCCTGCGCGCCGGCCGTATTCTGCGTATACGTTCAGGCGACAACAACCATGGCGTTGACAGCACACAGCACTCTGTCTGCAGCTATTAGCGCACTTCATCGATTATTATAATTTTTTTTTTTTCTCCTTTGGTTTGTTGCTGTTTATTTCTTCTTCTTTATCCTTTCCGCGCTCTTAGTGCCAGAGAATGTGGTGTTTTGTTCGACATTATTTTAATGGACTGCTGAAAGGATTTCAAGCGCGATGCATTTTGTAGACACTGAGCGAAAGTGACATTAATTGGATAAATTGCATCAGAGTGTGACTAGATATATTTCTTACATTCAGTGGAATTAAAACTATTTCATATGGAAGTGATTACGCTGTAGGTGGTCTCATTACCGCTTTATTTGACGTCCATGTTGGCCAATCACCATTAAAATTTTGAAAACCACTACTAGACAACATTTAGTACTAAAATTTTGACAAAGTACATGTATTCGTTACACTAATAAAAGAATTCGATTCGTCATGCAACGCAGTTTATGGTAAAATTCTTTTGCAATACCAGCAGCTACAGCTCCCCATCTATTGAAAGCAGAATGTGGTAATGGTGGGTGCTTTTGGGTAATATCAATATTTTAACGACTTTCGAAGAATATTTGATCATAAAACTCACATAAAACTATGAATATCGATCATAAAATCGAAGAATGACATCATAAATTCGAATTTACCAATATGCACCATCGAATATCTGCATTACGCCATACTTGTGGCATACTAAATATTCATGAAGTGCGACTTTATTTGAATTTAACTTGTGCTAAACAAAAACAGATTTGCTTGCATACACCGAATGCCGACAGCAGTAGCAGCAGCAGGAGCTAACTTACTTAGAACAACTTTTAATTAAACGCAACCATGCAGATTTTCTCAGATTTCCAATGGAATGGGTTTTAAATTTATGCGATGCTCTATTCGTTAGTAAGTGCTGTGAGCCACATAACCGCCATAATATCGTTCCAAGTAGATTTGTCATATACATATATCCACAGACAATAAGTGGCTGGGTCTAGGTGGCCAACTAGATGGTATATGTATTATTCTACGGCTGATTCGAATCATGTGAAACTAAAATCGAACTTTATGCACAACAAGATGAACTAAATGGCTTGTTCGCAGTTTAATTAAAAGAAGTGCAGCAATACAAATGTTTTAAATTGGATATTATTTATCGATTGGTTAAGTCTACAAATATTAAAATGAGCTCTGGTTGAGAGCTGAGTACAGGGTGTTATAAAACTCGGTAAGTGTACTGTGCATTGGTATTAATTAGTTTCAAAGCTTCTCTCTAAGTGAAGTGTCCCTGCTTGAAATAGCATAATCATCTAGGAACAGTTTGACTCCTTCGCATTTTACGGAGTGAAACAGAAATTTCTATGCGCAAGTTCTAAATCGTAAGTTAACGTATTTGACCATTACATTTAGGATGATGAGGTCAATGGTCGGCTAGATGGGTAGCGGGCATCAAAATTATAAACTAACGACCAAACTACGAGGCAAACTATAGTTCGATGTCTCCCATGGTACAAAGATTGCATTTTGACCATCCATGATAAGCTTAGCCCTTACGCTGAATTAGAAAGCAATCCTTATTTTGTCATGTATTCATCGAAAGGAACATAATTCCGGATCTCCTATTTCGACCTTGAATAAATACTGAAAAGCTACCAATACTAAACAATGTTTTTGAAACAAGCCTTAACCAGTGGATATCTGAAAACAATTAGCAGCAGCTTGAAGAGTGCCTTTTACTCGAGGCTCGTTTCGCATCAGTAGACAGATTTGAACTCGAATCGCATTACCGATAAAAGAAAAAAGCTCATAGCCCAACATGCTTGGCATATGAAACCGTATCAATGATTTTCTCTTACTTGATAAATAATAAGATCGATTGGTCGATGGATGCTTCTTCTTGTCCATTTAATTCGAATTTATTTATGAATATGTTTCGAACTTCATAGTTTTGTTCTTTTGTCCGAGAAATAAATATTTGTTGAGCTTTATGTATCATTAAGAGAGTTTATTTTTTTATTCCTTGACATTGCGAATGAACCGCAAATTAGTTCAGGGGTTTGTGAGCCACCGTCTGCAATAGGCAATCTCATTTCTTTGGATTCGATTTCGTAAGGCTTCTTGGAAGTCCAAGTGAATAAAACTTTATTGCGATTGGCGTTAGTGACTTGAAGTAAAAAGAATTTAGGGCTAGTTGAATATATGCCTACGTATGTCTAATGCAGTTTTTGGTATTGAGCTAAACTTTTGTACTCGGTGACTACTTTTCTCAATTAACGGTCTTCAAGAAATTTATTACTATGGATTTAAGTATCTCATTACCGTTCATTATTATCGTCGTATCATTACCAGTGTACTTTCATGCCATATATCAATTAAAATATCAACTAAAAAATAATTAACTAAGAGGACCTGTTAGTTTAAAGGTGCGAAGTGGATTGGAAATGAGCCCGGAATGTTGTATCAATATATCTTCCGCACATTCATGGTCCTTAAAATAATTTTTTTTATAATGACCTTTGCATAAAAACACAAACCTAGTATTCACCGACGGTCGCCAATTCTTTAGTTGAGATGGTTCAAAATGAATACGAAACCAAAATTTGATATATGAAACGAAATTACATGACAATATTTCGAAATTGTTAAACTACCCTTCTTATGTATTTAATTAAGAAAAGCAATATGCCATTATACAACCAGTTACAAGACATAACCATTGAAACTTACTTACTTACTTATATCCTTTAACCCCTCGGGGGGCATAGGGCGTCAACCACGCCTGCGCGCCATCGTGTTCGGAGTTCTGCAACGCGTTTGAGCTGCCTCCAACTCATTCCTAAAGAGCTCGATTCCTCCTCAACTGTTCTGCTCCACGTTTGCCTAGGGCGTCCCGCTATTCTGCCTGCCTGGGTGAGCGGATTCCACTGCATGGCGTATTTCGCAATGGAGTTGTCTTCGCGCCGTAGGGTGTGTCCAATCCATTGCCACTTTCTTCTTCGTATAGTAATGCCTATAGGTTCTTGGCCCGTTCTCAGATAAAGTTGTTCGTTGGAAATGCGGTTCGGCCAAAAAATCTTAAGCATTTGTTTACGAAGACTTGCAGCTTGCGTGTGTTAATGGTGTCCACCTTCCAGGTACTGCACCCATAAAGCAGCACTGATTCTACGTTGGAGCGGAACAGTCGTAGCTTGGTTCTTAAGCTAATAACATTGCTTCTCCAGAATTTGGACAGCATTCCGAACGCAGCTTTAGCCTTCCCGATTCTGCTGCACACATCCAGTTCGGTGCCACCGCGGTTAGCCGAGACGACACTTCCTAAATATAGAAAGTTATCAACTTTCTCGACTTGCTTTCCGGCAATGTTAAGTTGAGCGCGGGTATTGGAAGTACTCAGGGCTTTTGTTTTGGCTGTGTTTATTTTTAGCCCCACTTTGTTTGCCTCAGGTTCTAGATTTTGGGCCATCAAATGAAGATCCATTATCCGATGTGAAAGTAGACAAACATCGTCAGCGTAATCTAGGTGTTTAAGGTACGATGTCATAGTCCAACGAATTCCAGAATTAGCTTCCGTTAATGCTGCACAGAGTACATCGCTGATAACAACCAAGAACAATAGTAGGGACAGTATGCACCATTGACGTACTCCACTTTGGACTTCAAAGCCGTCCGACACCTTACCATTGTGCACGACGTGACACTTGTTGCCCTCATATGTAGCCTTGATAATAGCTATAAGCTTTTCTGGAATGCCTCTCCTGCGCAAGGCCAACCAGATAGCATCTCGATTCAAGCTGTCGAAAGCCTTCTCGAAGTCGATAAACAGTAAATGTAGCAGAGACCTATACTCAACGCATTGTTCGATTATGATCAGTAAGGTGTTTATGTGGTCGATGCAGGAGGATCCAGCGCGAAAGCCTGCCTGTTCGACATCGAGAGTTGAACCTAAATGTTCTTTAATTCGTTCTAGAATTATTCTAGCTATTATTTTGGCTACAGCTTGAAGAATACATATACCTCTCCAGTTACCGCACTCCATCAAGTTACCCTTCGTTGGAAGCTTAATGATCATCCCCCTTTTCCACTCCTGTGGAAATTGTTCACTATCCCAAGCTCTCCGTATTAGCGGATGCAGCAAATCTGCCGATGTACTTGGCGCCGCTTGAGGCAGGGATGCCATCAATACCCACCGCTTTGTTTTTCTTGAGGGACTTGATTGCTGTTATTATTTCAGTTTTACTGGGAGGTACGGTGCGAATTCGGGAATTTGTTGCTTCGAACTGCTCATTCGAATTCAAGATCATACCGCCGTCGTCTAAGTGATTTAGCACTGTAGCAAAATGTTCTCTCCATCTAATGAGCTGATCCTCATCCGAAATCAGAAGGTTACCGTCTAGACTCTTCACTGGATGTTGTTTGGAGTTTCGACCACCAATGAGCTCCTTAGTGAAGTTGTAAACAGTCCTACTGTCACACCTACTCGCTGCTTCTTCAGCCCTTGAGACCAGTGGGTTCACATATTGACGTTTGTCACGTCCCACACTACGTTGCACTTCTTTCTTCTTCGCACGGTATTGGGCTTCAAGCTCGGTTCTCTCTACTGCTGAGGCCGCTGCAATCCGAACCGTGATTGCTGTACGCTCATCGATCCGTCTCCAGGTGTCTGTGGAAAGCCATGTGCGGTGGTGTTTCTGCTTTTTACCGACATACGAGCGTGCCCCAGTCGCAAAAGCATTTTTCACAGCACTCCAGTGGTCATTCATGTTCTCTTGCAATATGCTGCTGATTGTTTCTGCTTCTAAGGCAAGATGGTCCCTGAACTGTTGGCGCACTTGGGGAACCTTGAGCCTGTCGATATTAAACCTGGTGATGTTAAGTAGGTTTGAGCGGTTGCTGTTGACGGATGCAGTACGAATGCGTAAATGAGCTACCATAAGATGGTGATCTCGTTCTTATCCGACGTCAGCTCCACGTCTGTTTCGGACGTCCAGGAGACAATTTCTAAAGCGGCGACTGATCGCAATGTGGTCGATCTGGTTGGATGTTCGTTGCCTATCAGTAGAGACCCAACTGATCTTATGGCAGGTGTTATGCTTAAACAGCGTACCTCCGATGACTAGGCGGTTGGTATTGCAGAAGTCCACAAACCGCTCACCATTGTCATTACGGTCTCCCACGCCGTGAACTCCCATCACGGGCTTAAGCATGGTGTTGTCGCTACCCACCTTGGCATTGAAATCTCCCATTACCATTACGATGTCCCCATTAGGCGTTTGGTTGTAGGCGGCACCTAAGTGGCTATAAAAATTATCCTTTTCATCCTCAGTCGCGTCTAGAGTCGGAGCATAACACAATTTTTCTAACTCTACTCTGGAACCTAGCCGTCAATATCCGGTCATTATGGGGTTTCCAGGTTATGAGGCTACTACGTGCTGCTGGAGTTAGCATGAGTCCTACGCCAGAACTCCGTGCACTTCCAGCTGGTTTACCAGAGTAGAGCATCACAGTGCTTTTGGTTGGGGAGATGTATTCCCCAGCATCGTACCATCTTATCTCGCTCAGCCCTAAGATGTCGATTTTATACGGTGCGAATTCGCGCTCCAATTGGAGGAGTCTGGCGTTATAAGGCCCTTCCTTGAGTGAGTCCAGCAGGGTCTTAACGTTCCAGAATCCGATCGTTGTCGATGTCCGATAGCCAAAGGTCGTCAACAAATTATTCGTCCTTATCCGAGGCGATTGTTTGCGTTTCGGAGCAATAGTTTGTTTTACGGTTGCGGCTCGCTGGGCCACAGACCAACCGACACTTGTCCTGTTTTTTGGCGCAGGAAGCTCGCCATTCGTCTTCTCCCGTTAGCAATTTCCGAAGAAATTCCCAGATGACACCACGAGGAGGTGGGAGTAGGGCTTACTAACAGAGCTGCTAGGTTTTCGGCTGCAGTGGCTCCTACTCGTTACTTATTGGTTCGTGAACATATTTTTCTTACTTGACCTACCACATACAGTAGTTATAAGAGCATAATAATATAGCATAATAATTATAGTATCCCATACGCCTGAAAACTGACAATTTCTTAAACGAAAAACTTTGAAAATCGACTCTGGTCAAAGATATTGTCCCGTCAGGATTGGTGAAGTCAAAATGACGTCTCCCGATTCTGAGAAAATTAATTTTTTTTAACATTTGCTACGTCAGACACTCTTGTTGGATCTTTATCTAGATCACTATCTCTGAAAACAGAGACTATTTATCTATTGTTATAGAATTCAATATAACTAGATTGTTGACTATGGCTTGGCTGGAACTTTATCTGTATCTTCCTTACGTACTTACTTTCTTAGGTGGCGGTACAGTTCGGGGTGAACCTGGGCCTCAGCCAACAAGCCTCTCCATTTAGCTCGGTATTTAGCTAATTGCCCCTAGTTGCGCCGTCTAAATTGGTCGTAGTTTCCTTGAACTTGTGCGGACCACCTATGGACAGGAGGCTCACTACTGCGTCGTCCCTCTGGGTTAGAGTCGAAGACTCTGCGGGCCGGAGCGTTGGTGTCCATTCGCTCTACATGTCCTACCCATCCCAAACGTCCAATACGAAGTTTTTGACTAGGTCGATGTCGCTCATATAGTTCGTTATTGCTTCTTCCTCTCCAAAACCCGTCAACGCAAATGGGAACGAATACAGAGTCTCCTTTATTGTTCGAGGTTGGGCTTTACTGCTGAATTGCTTTGTAAGCCACAAAAACACAGCGATTGGCAAGAGTTATTCCTCGCTTGATTTCTACGATGATGTCGTTTTCAGAGTTTATATCAGGGCCCAGGTAAAAAAGTCCCTTACGACTGAGTCGTCGGTGTTGATTGTCCATTCTTGTTGACAGCATATACTTGGTTTTGCCCTCGATTATCGCTAAACCTATTTTGGCCGCTTCTGCCTCAATGCTTGCAAACGCATCGGTGACAGCCTGCTGAGTTTTTCCAATTATGTCAATAACGTTGGCGTATGCAAGCAGTTGTACGGATTTCTGATAGATTGTGCCTCTGGTGTTAGCTTGTGAGTTCCGCACAATCCGTTCAAGTTAAATACTAAACAAGCCGCATGACAGCGCGTCACCTTGTCTTAAACCTTCTTGGATATCAAAGGTCTCCATTGTCATCCTGCACAGACGAACAAATTTGGCATGGATGTCACAACTAGACATGGCTCTATATAGCTCTTTTCTATAGATGCTGTCATATGCGGCCTTGAAATCGATAAAGAGATGATGAGAATCAATTTGGACTTCTTGGGTTTTCTTCAGGATCTGCCGAAGTGTGAAGATTTGATCGATGGTGGACTTTCCTGGCCTGTAACCGCACTGATAGGGGCCAATAAGAATGTTGATAAAAGGTTTCAGGCGTTCACACAATATCGCAGAAAAGATCTTGTATGCGATGTTAAGGCGACTGATGCCTCTATAATTAGTTAAGGGGGTCTCCTTTCTTGTGGATCGGGCAAACGATGCTGAGATTCCATTCATCAGGCATATACTCGTCTGACCAAATCTTAGAGATGAGTTCGTGTATGCTATCTATCTGTATCATCCGCTCTTTAGTTATTTATCTGCCACGCAAAACTTCTGAAATACGTGTCGCCCTATATCCATGTATTCTAATTTGATCCAATTACTATTTGAAGGTGCCAATTATGCAGAATCAATAATTTTATGAGAATCAATAACTCTGGTCTTGCTAGTAGCAATGTAGTAGACTGTGCATTTTAATAACTTCTTAATTAATTGAAATTATTTTTTTTTTTTATTCGATAGTTAAACCATCCGTTCCGTGTTTATCGCCTCGTTGAAGTATAAAATAGCTTTTATTCGATTTCGATTGACATGGGAATCAACCTAGTTTTGAATTAGCTAGGTCGTTGAATATTTATGACTACTAGTCGGGAGCATCTCCACGGAGGTCTCCGTAGTTTCAAGTGATTTATGCGAATCGCCGGTTAGTTAAAAAGCGGACAAATTATTACTAGACCGTGAGATGACATTCTAAACTGCTGCTTAGTTGCAAAGCGCTGCATTTGGTGGTGCACAAAAAAAAATCCAATGAATCTTTTCCATTAATTATTCTGGTACTAAAAGCTCACAAATTCTAATCAACTCAAATCGAAATTGATCCGATCGAGATCACGTATTTGACAATCGTTTCGTAGTGTCTGTTGAATATTTATAGAAGATTTTATTATATTTTTTTATTGTACATTTAACTTTGTTATAAGTGCAATTTTGTGAACACTGTTCGTTAGCGTAAGCTAGTATGAATGTATATAGCTTTGTTCTCTGACAGGCTTATCTTTTTTGTTTTATCTGTAATAGGAGAAATTCATATTTTTTTCAAATAGCACGTGGAGGGAATAATAAACAAAACACTGTGTTACCTAACAGATGCTGTAGTTAATGGAAGCTGTGCATTGAATATTAACTAATATTGTGGTGTCTTATGGGAGATACATAGTAGAGTTAAATTTGACAGTCATTCGCTATTACATATAAATATAGGGGAATCTATTACATGCCGGAAGGATCGTATTATAGATCTTATGTTTAATATGGTATGTATTGTAGGTTTTACCTAGTCGTGGAATTTTTCTATTTTTTTTATATAGCTAACGAAGCAAGTATCTTTGATTGCGATGTGTAAAATATGAATCTGTAATACTTCAGATAATTCAGTGCATCTATACTTTGTTTGACTATAACAAATAAACATGGATCCTTTCATATTTATACATAAAAACATTAAGTAGGGCCTTTTTCGCCAAGGGGGCAAAAAATAAATGGTTTAATATATATATGATCCAGCTGTACGGGTAACATACATGATAAAAAATATAAATAATAATATAATAATAAACGTTTCAGCAAATCTACCATAGGAGAAGCATGGCTATCGTAATTTTATCAATATATGAAATTTTATTTGTATTCGGATATGATACAGTCCCGATACGCGGAAGCCGGTTCTAAATAATTATAAAGAGCTGACCAGTTTTCACCATTAAGGGCTATTTTTGTTTCTTCCATTGATAAAGAAAGTTTGCCGAAGTGGGTAAACCTTAGATCTTTATAAATCGGGCAAATAGCTTTTTTCTTTCGCTTGCAAATTGCATAGACTACATTGAGTAGTGATTATTTTTTTGTATGGAGAGCCTTCTAAATTTAACATATCACACCTAGGTCTACAAATCAGGGATATCGCTCGTGTATTATAATTATCATTGAAATAGTTATTTACCATGTCGTAGGATAGTTCAGGATAAATTACCCTGTTGATAGAAGAAATCGCTTGAAGAATTTTTCCATTGCGTTGATGAATAGCTTTTGCTTCTAATAATATATAGAGCTATTGTTTTAACAGAAAGGGATCCCTGTATTGGATGTTCAGTTTGACACCGCACCGATGCGCCCAAGATCTCCAGTCGCTTATCCATTCCACCTTATTATCAAAAACGTATTTAGTGAAAATCAAGTGCCATCTGTTTGCTGTGAAACTAAGAACTTTCGACACATAATCGATTTGTAGTTTAAAGGTGTAGATGAACAGAGTGGGTAGGCCTGTTTCGAGCAGCAGAACGTAATTAGGTGTTGTTGCAGGTAGATGAAATATTTTTTTGAGGAAGAAGCGTTGGAGCTTTTCTACTTCTTCATATGACCTATATCCCCATGTTTGGCAGCTATAACGCATTACGGAACGCTTGACGGTTTGAAATACTTTGAATTTTGGAGAATTTGGTATCTCCTTTTTTTTGAATAATACTTTGCCATGAGGCATTAATCAAACATTTTGCCGCATCTAATTTATTCTCGAGGTGATGGTCGAATTCATGTTGGGTTTCATTAGTATTTCAAGATATTTGTATTCCGTAACTACCTTAACTTTTACACCATCAAAGAAGAAATTCCCATTTGTACTTAACTTCAATTGTCTTTTGCATGTGTTATAATCATGATTTTTAATTTTTCTAGATTTACTGTCAAGTTTCATGTCTTGCAGTAGTTATTTAGTGCATTTATCATTAATTGCAAACTATGGGGAAATTCTGCTAGCAAAATAATATCATCATCATAGAGTAGAGCTTTTATATTCAAACTGGGGAGATACGTTGTTATATCGTCTATAAATAGAGCAAAAAGAGTGGCACTCAAAAGACAACCCTGTTTTACCCCGGACTTTGTATCAAACCATTTTGACATATTCCTACCAACCCATACTGCTTGACGTGTGTTTCTATACATGTTTTTGAAAATTTGTAGCATTTTTGTTGACATACTATGTTCCGATAGCTTGAAGAATAATGTGTTATGATCTATTGAGTTGAATGCAGCTTTAAAATCGACAAAAAATATATAAAGCTTTCTGTTTTGCCTCAGAAAGTATTGTGCAATTGATGTTACATAATATGAATATATTGTCTATTGTCGAATACTCTTTACGAAAACCTGATTGATATTCGCTGAGGATGTTGTTTCTGTTAATCCAGCAATTTATATGACGTACCTACAAGTATATAATGCATATTTCACATATGTACATATACATGAATGATTTTACCCGCCCTGATCTTTACTTGTACGAAAACATCCTTCATGAATGAAAGCTGAAACAGCATAGAGTCCTTACGGAATACAGTTTTTGCAAGTTTATAGAATTTTAAGCAAAATTAAATTTTATTCTACTGATTTCGCCTCCAATAGGTAGCCAGTAAATGCACCTATTGGTCACTTCTTTACTTTATGTTTTCAAGTAGATAAAGCAGTTGTGTCTGACCGGAACTTAAGGTTCCATAGTTGTATTTTGCACAATAGTTTAAAAGATGCAATTCTCTTGTTATGCAACATTTTTCGTTTTGAATACTCACCATGAAATACCTTTTTGCCGGAACCATTTTGCGGCCTACCTACAAGCCAAATCAAAATTGAGCTTATTGTAAACTTATGCATGTCGCCAGATAATAAATATTTCATTTAGACTCGTATAGACTTCACCATAATGTGATAATTCATTAAGCGCGATATATCTTTGAATTTCAGTAAAACAAGTTGTATTTTAGGTATTCGTATAGCGGATATTTTTAATTCAAGTTAAGGAGATGCACTTACCAGCTCTTTTTTTTTTTTTTTTTTTTTTTTTAACACTCGACTGGGGCACTCAGACACAACTGGTCCATTGTACTGCCAGAGAGCAAACCCTGATTTACCCATTTCGTTGGAATTTCCTTGACTTTCGAAGAAAGCCAAGCAAGCACTTCAGTGATCAGTGATGAGCTTACAGTACCAGCACTCACCACATCCGCACCGAAGATCTGCCACCTGATACGAGCAAAGGCCGGACACTCACAGAGATAATGTTCCGCGGTGTCGTCGCTTTCTCCACAAGCGTCGCAAATTGTAGTGTCACTTAAGCCTAACACGTTAAGGTGCTTGGCAAAAGCGAAGTGGCCTGTCAAGATGCCGATAAGTTGTCTATAGTCTTTTCTGCTGAGAGACAGCAAGAATGCCGCTGATTTCTTACAGACGTCCGGGAGCATGCCTTTACTCAACCTGCAACCTGGAGAGTCATGCCACACACAATTGTGCTCGTGAGAGACCCAATCGTCAATAGAAGCCCTAACCGAGGAGGCTGGAAGACCCAACACGGGTTCGGGACCGGAGAAAGCCTCCTCTGAGCCTTGTCTAGCAATCTCATCGGAGATCTCGTTCCCCAAGATCCCAGTGTGGCCTGGGACCCAGATAAGAGACAGAGAATTCAGCCTTGCGACCGAGTTCAAAGAGTTTTTGGTTTCACGAACTATTTTGGAAGTGGTTAAAGGGTTAAGCAAGGCCTTAAGCGCAGCCTGACTGTCACTACAGACACAAATGCTACGTCCCTTCCACCTGTTCTTCACAACATAGTTCATGGCCATTAGGATTGCATAAGTTTCCGCTTGGAAAACAGACGCATAATTGCCTAACGAGAAGTGAAGTCTAATGTTGTCGACTTCCACGAAGACCCCAGCGCCAGACCCTTGACTGGTTTTGGAACCATCCGTGGAAATACGACTACATTCCATTCCCGGCTCAGATTCTGACCGAAGCCAGTCCTGGACACAAAGAAAGTCGACTCTGAATTTGCGCATCAGCTGGAGTTCTGGTGTCATTGCATCAGACGGCATATCCATAAGACAGGAGTCGTAAGATAAGTGTCGCGCAAGTTCATCAAAGTTCCAGTGTGGAGTATACCAAAAACCGCCCCGCCTAAGACGATGGATGGCTTTGATAGTGCAACCCATGATATAAGTATCAAGGGGAGGTAAGTTCAGCAAAGCGTCTAGAGCAGAGCCAGGCGTACTCGGGAAAGCTCCTGAGCAGCCGAGACAAGCCGTTCTTTGGAGTTTCGAGCAAAAAGCAACCACATATTTACGCGAGAGCCCCTTCCACCAAACAACCGACGCATATGCGAGGAATGGTCTTATCATAGCCGTGTAGATCCAGAGAACCTTATTTGGTGATAAGCCCCAAGTCTTGCCAAAAGCACCCTTACACTGCCAGAAGACTGAGAGCGCCTTGGATGTTTTCGACTCGACGTGTTTAGACCAATGAAGTTTCTTATCAAAAATCACTCCCAGATATTTAGCTTCATTGGAAATGCGAATGGTGACGCCTTTTAGTACTGGCTGAGTCAGACCGGTCAAAATCCTCCTTCTCGTAAAAAGAACAACCTCAGTTTTAAGAGGATTCACCGAAAGCCCACTCCTAGTACACCATTCATCAATCATGTCCAGCGCCGCCTGCGCGTTAGCACAGACCGTCGCCAGGCATGGCTCGACAGAAAGTACGGCGACATCATCCGCATATGCCTGAGCGTAGATGTTAGAACTATTTAGAGTGTTCAACAGAGAGTCGACCACCATGCACCATAACAATGGAGACAGAACGCCACCTTGCGGACAGCCCCTGGGTACCCCTGTCATAACATATTGGCCACAATCCGCATCCACTACCAAAGTTCTATTCATTAGCATTGCTTTAATCCACAACACTAATGTTTCATCTACCCCGTGTTGTCTGGCAGAGTCGCACATGCAGTCAAAAGTCGCATTGTCAAAAGCACCCACAATGTCGATGAAGATACCCATCGCGTATTCTCTCCTATCAAGCGCGCATTCAATTCTGGCCACTAGATTTTGAAGTGCGGTCTCGCAGGATTTCCCACGCTAATAAGCGTGCGCATCTCCGATATTGGATGCAGTTTCAAAGCAACTTTGCGCACGTGAAATTCTACCAGTCTCTCCATACTTTTCAGTAAGAAGGATGTCAAACTTATAGGTCTGAAACTCATGGGGAGCGAATAGTCTTCCTTACCAATTTTCGGTATGAAAGCTACTCTGACAGTCCGCCAAGGTGTAGGAATATATGCCAGCGCCAACCTTTCGTTTCGTTCTGAGTTTAGTTGGAGTTTTGACAGATCTGTCTAGCTCTTTCCTAAACCGCACCCAGTTGGTTTTCCTGGGATTCCTCCTCTCCTGCAAAGTTAAAGCTTCGCATTCGATTTGGAAAACGATGTATCTATGATCTTGATAAAGTCAAGTCAATTACTTCCTGCCTCCTTGCCGTAACAAAAGTTGGCTGGGAGCCAACATTGTTTATTGTCATACCAGATGATAGTATAAAGTCTAGGAGATGGTTTCCTCGTATGTTGCATTTGCTGCTGCCCCAGACTGTATTCTGAGCATTAGCATCGCAGCATATGACTAGTCCCGTCTCCCGAGTGTCACAATACTTTATGAGTTCGGCAACGGCCTTCGGTGGTGGAGGCATTACCGAATCATAAGGGAAATAAGCCGACGCAACGACGAAAGTTTTCCAACTTCCGTTTGTTTCGTAGCTTACAGCTGCAGCAACCAAGTCCTGACCACAAAATTGTCCAAGCTTGCTTACTGAGAGGAAATTCGGCACAATTAGACAAGCTCTCGGTCTTTCAGATCGCTCGTCACATAGCACCGTTACTCCACGAACACCACCAAATCCACATATGCGCTTGTTCCGCACATATGGTTCCTGGATAGATGTTATGTGGGGTTTTGTTCGCACCACGGAAAGTCTACTACTTAAGAGAGCGGTAGCAGCCTAGGAGTGATGCAGGTTAATCTGCGAAAATATCATAGATATAGTCGGTGGTTTTCGCCCATTACTTGCACTCATTTGGAAATTAAGCGGAAATGAATCCTTCCAAGATGCAGGTAAGGACGCATGTCATACCTAGACTTCAGAACCTCCACAGAGCCAAGATCTAAACCCACAACAAGCGAAGAGCCTTCCACATTTTCCCGATTCTTGCACTTGCCGTGAGAGTAGACGAACCATTCGCTCGTGTCGAGGCCAGGATTCTAGGTACGGAGGGGTCCAGCAGAGGGGCGCGCATCAGATGCGCACACGCTTCCACCGATGAAAGTAGGCGAAACTTGCTTCGTCCGCTTTGACCTGTTCGAGCCAACCGAAGGGGAGCCGGCGTTGGGTCCGAGGGATAGACCGACTCCAGTTGGAGTACTTTCTGTCGACCTAGGCCTCTTTCCCGCCGCCATTGAGGGATGACTGCTACCAGCGCTTGCGCCTTCAGCTGACTCTGCAGCTTCTTTGCACCGCGCCATCGCCGCCTTCCTTCTTCTCCTCTTCAACTGACTCTTAGTCAGGAGCTTTTCGGAGTGCGCCGTTTCAGGAGCTCGTTCACCTTTTTCGGTATCCCGAGTCAAACCGTCTTCAACACAACTTCGACCAGCTGCCCGACTATTAAAACAGAGATTAGACGTTCCAGCCGAAGCCTTTCCGCCACTTTCTCCGTCATTCCAGCCCAGTCTACCAAACGAGTCGGAGACAGAGCCGCAGGATTCTTCAGAAGCAAGCATCGCTACTACTTCCGGGTCAACGCCAGAGGCGGGGGGTTTGAGCATGCTGGTTGGGACCTCCAGAATTCTCGTCCCGGCCGGGGTCGAAAAGACCACGGGTGGATTGTCGCTTGCGCGAGTACCACCTGGAGTATATACCGTGAATGTTTCTTCCATCATACTTTTAACAGGTTTTGCGTCACAGTCAAGACGTCTTCAGCCTTTGGTTCGATGTCTCACCTGGGGTCCTTTCGGATCCTTAGGGTCATTGACTCTTAAGTCGTTCCGCCACGTCAAGGCAGCTGAAGAATGGGAACGGAAGGAGATGCACTTGATTCCATTTGTTTTTTTTAATAATGTCGTTCAAATGGCTTCCACGACTTTGCTTGACGGCGGTCTTCTGAGCGGTCTAATTTTAAATGACTTGGGCCAGTTTGCCTCAACATCGCCAATGACGTGAACAACATTGTCCTCAAGGTGGGCAATAATTGCTGGCTGGTTGGCAGAGCCCATTGATTTAACGTAACGCCAAAGAAAAAGTATAGGGGCGTCAAATCGTACGATCTTGGCCGCCAATTGACGTCGGTTCATCATGAAATTACGCAACCGGAAAATTCGCCTGCAATATCTCCAGCATTTCATTCGATGTATGGCACGTCGCATCGTCTTGTTGAAACTACATACCGCCAATACCCAAGCGATGAATTTTCGACCAACCAAATTCGGTTGCCATGACTCGGTATAGCTCCCCGTTGACAGTCAGCGTTCGCCTATGCTCATCTTTAAGGTCCGCTTATGCAAAAATACAAATACAAATATTTGGCGCAACAGCTCTTAAAGTGCCAGGGCCTAGCTTCTCGCAACCACTCATGTTGTGTGCGTTATATTTTTCACACGAATGGAAGGGACCTACAGTTTAATGCCGAATCCGAACGGCGATTTGAGAAGCTTTTTCGAGACAACAATACTCTCGGATGTTTGTCAGACGCTCGCGAGAGGTGGGACCGTGAAAAAACTTTTTGGTGTTTTCTGGGATTCGAACTTGGACCCTTATGCGTAGTGATCCGACACACTAACCACTTACGCCACGGCGCCCACATGCAGTTTATGCAGTTTGTCTATAATTCACTCCAAAGAGTGAATTTTTCGGATTTTAATTGCTCCAAATGCCCCAATCAGACAATGCGCGACCCATGGAATGGTAAGTAGGCTTCAGTTCTTGAACAAATTGAATTTAGGCCCGAGTATTTTCGCAAAATTCTCCAAGTTGAAGAGCACGAAAGGTCAAGATCTTGAGAACGACGCGAGAGGTTTTGCTTCTTGTGCACACTCTGTGCCACCACAGCAAAATTTCACTCTGCACGTTTCGTTGACGAACTGAGACTGCTTCATCAGCCACTGAACCACTTTTCTGCATAATTCGCCGAGTGGACAGCTTGCCAAGGACGCTGTTTACGACCGCAAATCGTACGTAATGCGCGGAAAGTTCCGCAAACAGAACTCGAATTTTGGTAAACAATTTTTACAATTTCGATACGTTGTTGAATCGTGTAGCTCTGCCTGATAAAATGGTGACTACAACAGAACAAAATATTTTCAAATATGGCTGCAGTTGGCTGTCAAAGTTCTATCAATGCAACTGAATTACCCTTTATAAAAGACCAGCAAAGCATACAACAAAGATTTACTAGTGTTAACCCTCCTAATAATCTATATTAGGTTAGATTAGCGTAGCAGGCTGCATTGGATGCAGCTATATTTAAACTAGGGAAGGTCCATTGTGGTGCTGCTTGCATTTACGTTTAGCCTTACCCCTAGAATCAACTGGAACCTGTTATTAAGGGCGAATGCTTCTGATGTTAGCGTTCGCCAGTTTGCCTAAATTCTCGAAGAGTAGGCTCCTAAATGCAATCTTCTACGAGCGGAGAGAGCCTGGCACGTTCAAAGGAAGTGTAGTATGGCTTGCTCTTTTTCGTCCATACAGATTCCACAGAAGTCATTTACGAGGAAGCCTGTCGAGATAGTATGTCTGCCAGTTATGCAGTGCCCTATAATGATACCTACTTTAGTCATAATGAGCGGCATTTCCTGTCGAATAAGGTGGTTGAAGCGTTTCTGATACAGCTTAGTTCAGCTCTGTCTAATAATGAGTCAAGCCGTGCCGTCTGCCTATCTACGGTTTATTACGTTTATAGTATTAAACTTAAGCAGCAATTGGCCGATATTCCCCTTGTTCGGTGAAATCGATAGGCTAGTACCCTGCCTGGCGAGTTTGGCGTCCATGCAATTCGCCGGAATTTCTCTGTATCCTGGCACCCGAATAATGTGAATATTGATTTGTTTAGCTATCTAGTTAAGAGCCCAGTGACGATTTAGGGTAGTTTGTGACAGATTTCGGGGATTTGATACCGCCTTGACTGTCAGTAAAAATTCTGATATATCAATTAGAAATCAAATTGTACTTTAGCTACGACAATGCTTCCTTTAACCCCATAATCTCCGCCTGGAAAACTCTGCAGTGATTGGGAAGGAAGAAAGAGATACTTATGTTTAGATAGTTCTATCTTGGCATGGATCTCTCTATAAACATAGGAAATGCATTTTCCATTTTAATGTGTCAATCTACTCATCCGCCTCCTCCCATCCCCCATATTCTAATCACACAAATTAGAAACGATCACTTACACTTAACACACAATGCCAGCGCCAAGTTCAGCCAAACCATCTCCATACCTAAAGAGCTATTTCCAGTATACCCATTTAAAAGCGTTCATTTCATAGCCATACATCAACATCTTTTCATCTCTTCAGGCGACTTTTGTTTAATGAAGTTTTCATTTGACTTGAACTGGCCCAAGGGGCACTTAAGTGGGGCCCATTAGTAAGCCATTAGAATAGTGCGCGCCACAACATGCGTATCGGCGATTACACCATGTCCAAGTGGTACTTGTGGTGCCTGTTTGTTCTTCATCATCATCATCTCGCCAACATCGTTCCATAGCGACCAGCAGCAACAGCAGCACCAGTATTAATGATTAGACCAAATCAACGTTAAGGCGCCACAATGACCTCACACGTGGAGCATGGAATGCAAAAACCAACAACAAAACTCTGTCAACTTATGCACAACACCGAATCGGATTGCATTTCTCGAGCATTTGCAGCGCAGAATAATGGGTCACGCGAAGGTTGTGATATATAGGTACTTGGTCAACAATACGAGTATACGTAGACTATGGCTTTTTTTCGATTTTCTCTTGGTCTGGTTTCTGGGTAGCACAGCCTCTATTCTCTACAGCTTATGAAGGTCACAGGGTGATTGCAAGACAATCTGACAAGATGCTTGTAATTAGAGGCAATTTTTCATTCTGTGCTTTTCGACCACCCTCTCTGTGATGTACTCGTGCCTCTCGGGCATTCTCTTAGAGTTGAAGTTTTCTTTTGATTTTTATTTACCTTACACTCTGCAAATGAAATTCCTCTTGGCTAAGAGGTTTGGAAGTATGCGTGGGCGACATGGAGCCAAGTGATTAAGATTAATCCCATTGTTGCGTCCATCACATACTATGGTGGTATGGACACCACCGAGAATGCGATTATAGAGGACTGGCGTAGACTCCTGAAATGTAATAAGTTGTAGTATCTTTGCTCAAAGTTAAATCGATCTTGCCCGATCATCTCATGTGTTGATGCTGATTTCACTGGCAGGAGGTAATTAAATTTGAGTGATTGGGTATTCTGGGTGAATGTTTCTAATTAAGACTTTGAGCTTTTGATGTTTGCTATTATAATTAAATTGTTTTGTAGACCGTAGGCATCAAAATAGAAGAACGGAGAACACGTAGTGTATGAAGATTTATCTAATTGGCGTGGAAAAATGCTTAGTTTGGTGACTTCAATATAGCAGTGTATACATACACGTAATTCTAGTCTGTCTTGGATCTTCCAGTCTTGAAAATTACGAATTTGGCTTTCATATATGTATTGCGCCATGGGGCAGTGGCTAGTGACTCGGACCACTGCGCGTGAGGTTCAATGTTCGAATCCCAGGAAACACCTTGTTTTTCGCGGTCCCAATTCGCGCGAACGTCACGTCGGAAAAACATCCGAGAGCATTGTTATCATGAGAAAGCTTTTCAAAAACAAAAATAAAATTTTTCCGTCGGATACGGCACAAAACTGTGGGTCCCTTCCATTCGTGCAAAACGTATAGCGCACACAGCATGAGTGGTTGCAAGAAGCTAGGACTCGGCCCTTCATGGGCTGTTGGGCAAAATATGTATGAATGCATAAAAACATTTTTTTTTTTCTTCTTAACTAGGTTAGGTTAGGCTAGTGGGCTGGTCACTCAGGTCAGTATAGATCGATTGTGATACCCATGGGGGAAAAGAAGATAGAAAAAAGAAAAGTTCCTTCCTCTTGGAGAAAAATAGACGTCTCTGTACGTACGAGTAGCTTATTAGAAACCATATAGTAGTTACTGTGCCCGAGATACAAACCGTCCAGAGGATTTGGTGAAGTTTGCGATCGGTCTGTTGGACAATTCTTCTAAATCTTTTAAGAAGTATTGTCCAAGATATCTATTGCTAAAGTAATAGAGGCCTGGGCAGTGACAGAGAAAGTGGGTTGTGTCCTCGTGAACCTCCTCGTGGCCGCAGCCACTACAAAGGTCCTCGTTCGCCACACGTAACTTTTTCATTTGGTATCGCATAGTGCTGTGCCCCGTAGTAATTCCTACTAGTATCGCGCATGGTCGAAATTCGACCGAGGGGAAGATAACAAACAGCGTATTTTCTTTTCTGCACATCTATGACACAATACCTTTCGAATAATATAAGTTTCATTCTTCTCCTTTTATAATAAATACTAAAAAAACGTTCGATAAATTTCGTGTTCACGTATTAATATATAAGATGAGAGTAGAAAGTTATTTTCTATCCCTTTGCATGAGTTTATTAGTTTTTGCACTGTCAAATGTAGGCTATAGCTTAGGGGAGTATATTTAGAACTGCTAAAGGTTAATATCGTAACCTTCAAAGGAGTAGATACCTCTAGCTACCATATGTAAACAGTTTTGGCCTTTTTAGCAATAATCATCCTAGTTGTCAGATAAGTTAAAACTGAAGATATTAACGAAACCAATATTTGCATTTATCAGATATTCATAGAAAAAAGTCAATAAGGAGGGATTCATTTACAAAATCGATGATGTTGGGTCTAGCTCAATATATCTCAATTACGGATGACAAAGTTGTGTAGTTAAACCTTATTTCTTTATGTACCCGTATACAAGGTGTGCTGTTTTATGACGCGAATAGAAAATATTAAATTAATGTTTAAGACGAGGTCTTTTATTTATTTTTTTTTCTTGCACCGTGCCCAACATTTTCTTGGTATGCATTGGATCATCGTGCTGAACATTTCGGTGATTTAACACTTCTCTCTCCGACATTAGATATCTGATTGAAACCCAGATTGAAATCTTTTATAATCGCCAATGATACACAGAAGTGATATATCCTATCCTAAAAATAAAAAAAATGTTAGCGGCCATGCATTATATAACTTACAACTGTCATTAATCCTTCTTATTGCTTAATGAATTTTCTGGTAGAACAAAGATTGCTTTGCATTCATATTTCATCGAATAGCTGACACAAATAGCTACCTTAACCATATTAAAACATCGCTATCATGTTGCAAGCTTAGACGTGCCACCTGCAAATGAGTTATTATATTATCCACATAATCGAATTTCTATATAAAAGTATAGCATCTAAAGGTATTCCTCAACGGAGCAAGTGATTGACCCTAATGGGATTATTCAAAGCTTAATTCGCTGCGTGTGAGAAGTAAAATACATCTGGTGGAATTTCTAACTTTACGAGCTACCTCTATGCCATGATCATTACCCATCGACAATAAGGAACCCAACATATCTAATAAATTTCTTATTTTTATCCCTTGAGTTCCAATGAAAAATTGTCATTTATTGATAAACTAAATCCTGTTTTCTAACAATAAAACTGCCAATAAAACCACTTTAGCTTCAGCTATAAATTAAAATAAATTAATAATCGTGATCATAAAAAACGTACTTAACCCGCAATTTAATGAACAACACTTGTCTATACATCACAAATAAAAGCTATAAAATCTTCATGTAACACTTTTGGTCAGTAAGTCAAAGCTCGTAAATAAGCCATTACAAATTTGGTTTATGGGTTTTCTTTTAATAAGTATCTTCAGATTGGTATTGCCAAAAATTATCTTTTTAATGCTTCGACTATAGTAGTTCTTATATTATTCATATTTCCAGTTCTATAAGTTTTGATAGGCTTTCAGTGTGTCTATAAGCCAACAATCACCTAATCAATTTATGACGTTTTAACAGTGTGTCGCCTTTATGAACGGATATAGCCATGAGACTCAAAATAAAGGTTGAAGCTATAACTTAATACCACCTGTCAATATGAAACTGCTGTGTATGTAGGGAGACCTAATCACCCATCGGGGGGTAACCAACTGTATTCCCATAAAAGTTTAAAATCAGTGAAAGGAAGATTGACATTTTTATTAAGTGGAAAATATGCCAACTACAATAGGTTGGGTCAATGGATATGAGGAAACATTTCATTCATATTGCGGAAGTATCTCCCAGTTGTGACATATTCATGTGAAACTAAAGTGTTACATCTTTGAACTTTAGTCGATCTGTAAGCACTACGTAGTTAGGGGAGAACCATAACTCGAAACTTAGCCATAAAAGAAAAAGTTGTTCCAGCCTTTGGACAAAAGACATTTCTCCAAAAAGGTTGCATGGTTTAAAAAGGAAATTAAGAAAATTTGCTATTTTAAGTAAAAGGAAGTGGAATTTGGATGATGTGCGAAGATAAAAGATTTACTCAATGTAGTAAAGCTTTAATGATTGCCAAGTCCCAGTACAGTCTGGGTTGTGACAAGGCACAACTGTTCAATGGAATTCATTGAGTACAACTAAGGAAGAGCAACTGCAGAAAATTATTCAGGCACAAAACGAGACGATGCGTGTTTAAATGAAAAGCAATCACGTATTATATGGGATGATAGTGTACTCGTATATATATGTACATTTGGCAGTCTTTAACTAGGTTGACGATATTCAAGCTGACTTGATTTTCTCAGTTTCATTAAGGGCTTTTCTCTTATAAATCCGAGTTCGGATAAAAACATTAAAGAAAGGAAAAAAATTAAGACTTAACCTACCCTTACAGCCTCTCCCCTTTTAACTACTTTAACTACGGACGTTAGTTCTTTGGGCTGTTTGGTGCAAGGTAGTGAATTTCGCATGCTATTGGGTGACAAGTTTCCTAAGAAAACTTCAAATTAACATATTTAATAGCCATCTATACAAGAACACAGAACATGACTAAATAAGCTACACTGATCATTCCATAATGAAAGGCGAATCTTGTGTCTTATGTAAAAGACACATTTTGACGTATAGTAAACGTATGTTTGTACAACAATAACAAATCAGCCTGTTGAACAAGACTTGTTGTTCTGCGCTACATGGCCAAGATATGACGTTTTAAGAGAATCCATTTAGCCGTATAGGCTGCAGGCAGGTAGGTAGACCGAGTCAATCTTCTTCCTTTTATCAGCGAGGTTATGATCCGAAAACAAGGGATCACAACCCTCCCACTTCACCGCATTTCTACTGATCCGCCTTTGGGATTCACCTATTTGACCTCAGAAAATATCGGCAGGCATGCCCATTTAGGATCACTCGGTTACTGAGGCCAATGAAATGCCGATGTCGTCGCATTTGTCTGATCCAGGCGTTTATACCCCTGCCTTTCCTACATCGCGATGTCTTTGGAACTTGCATTGATATTGCCTTTTTAACCGGGTTCAAATGATCTCTTTTTTGAACGTGGCAATACCAGCTGAGCCGGTCGCACTCTATTTTTTGTACGATGGTTTCCTTGATGTGAAAGCTTCCACGCATCTTCGAACTTCTTATTCGATCAAGCTTTGTCACTCCTGCTGTCATGCGAAGCATCTCCATCTCAGCTGCCGTTAATTTACTCTCATACCTTTTGTACATCGTCGAACATTGTGAACCGTATGTGAGCGCTGGACGCACAACTGCGGTGTAGAGCCGTCCTTTCAACTTAGGTGTCATTTTTCTGTCACCGAAGATAGCGGAATTTTCTCGCCACTTCATCCACCCTACGCTTATGCGATGATTGATGTCGTCATCACAAGTTGCTTTGCTATTTATCATAGATCCCAGATATTTGAACTTTTCGCACTTGAGAAGCACTGTTCCATTCAAATAAATGTCTGGAATAGGCTGGAGTGGATCAGAGAACGGGCAGCACAAGTACTCTGTCTCTATCGGTAGACCGAGTCAGTCATGTCAAGATTAATCGATATCCCGCACAAGCGAAATCACTACTAGCATTTGTCTAGTCTCCCTGCAAACACTTCCTTCAACCAGCTGTTTGTGCAAAAATCTTAACTAAATCATAATTCTGTATCCAATAATAGCTTCGGTCAAACAAAACATATCGAAAACTAAAAGGTATGGGTTGTGGAAACTAAGTAAAGGAATTAAATATGAACTGATGTCAGAACTGATAATTATCAATTCTTAAGTATTCAAAATTCATAGCCTTTTTTCTTCGTAAACTGCAAAGTACAGAACAAGACCCAATTTACCGTCTGTGTAAGTTTTATAAATTTACGAGTAGTTTAGCATGAAAATCAAAAAACATTTTACTTAACAAACGAAGCTTAACGCTGAATACGAGTACATACATACGTACTGTAGCTTTACTTCCTCATAAATATTTGTGTACCTTGTTGAAACTTTATATACGAGTATTTCTTTCTACAGAACTTAAGTAAAATTTTATATCATAATATTTGCCATTGGTCCTCCAGGTTGGGGGTTGTACCGTCGGATTAACTTCCCTACTACGTAAAAAACCTTCATTTACGAAGTAACCAATAGCGGATATATGGATGGTTTGAATGTTGACGACCCTTGCCAACGTAAAAAGGAAAACGATTTTGCACGTGGAATGTTAGGTAAATCTGCAAACCACGGGCAGCCGAACAACTTGCGGAGAAGCTAAACTTCTGGAAAGCAGATCTTAACACCGTCCAAGAAGTACGATGGGAGAGGCCGGGCAAAAAGAAGATGAAAAACTGCGACATCTACTACGGCATTTGCAACAGGTAACAAGGACAGCGTCTGTTCGGGTGCGAATTTGATATTAGAGGTGGACTTAGGCAAGAAGTCTTGAGTTTCCGGCATGTGAACGAGCGCCTCATGACTATCCGTATCAAAGCTAAATTCGCCAATATTAGCCTTATTTGTATACGCTCGCACCCCTCACGAGAAGTTGGATGACGTGACGAAGGAGGACTGCCAGCTCTTGGACAAGACGTATGAGTAATGCCCTACCCGCGACGTTGAAATTGCCCTGTGCGATTTAGAGCAAAGCTAAAAAAAATGGACGACTTTGGTAGCGTGGTCGGAAAGCACAGCCTGCACGACACCACATCCAACAAGGGCTAGTCGACTTTACGGCGGGACGAAACATTGTCATAGCTAATATGCGGTTCCTGCGTCTTGATATTGTTATTAACCTACAATTTTCACAATCAACCGATTTTTTAAAAATGAATACAATTCATTTAATGCAAATACATCAATTCAAGTAAATTTAATTATTGACCTAAGACTAAGAATAAAGAGACTTTGAAAACGTTTCTGGCCACATAAATATCCAAGGCGACATGGCTCTATTTTGAACGAAAACCGTCAAACAAATCGGTCGCTTTGCGAAAGGCACTCTATCAGTATTCTGGGTGTCCGGGCTTTGCCAGGAGCCAGCGTGAATTCGGATCACTACCTAGTTGGAGCGAAGGTAGAGATGAGCATATCCAGAATGGAACGAAGTCAACAAAATACTGTGAGGAAACTTAACGTCGTGCAGCAACAATCGCAAGGGACTACCAGAGAATATGCCGATCGAATCTCTTTTAGTCTTAATCTAAATCCAACAAGCCATCAATGATGCCGCCTCTGATGTATTGCATTTCTCTGGACACAACAACGAAACCCCTGGTATGATGAAGAATGCCGACAAGCACATCCGACAAGCGAGGGGCGTACCAAGCGGCGCTACATAAAAGGACTAGAGCTGCTAGAACTAGAGGAACATCGACTTCTAAGAAAGAGGAAAAAGGAGCAGAGAAGAGAGACTTGATTACAGGAATGTTGTCCGAAAATGTTACCAAGAGGGACTTACTTACTTACTTAGGTGGCGGGGTGAACCTGGTCCTCAACCAACAAGCCTCTCCATTTAGCTAGGTCTTTAGCTACGAGTAATTGCCTCCAGTTGCGCACTTCAAGTTGGTCGAGGGCTCCTTGAACTTGTGCGCACCACCTAGGACGAGGAGGTCATCTACTGCGTCCTCCTTCGATGTTAGATTCGAAGACTCTGCGGTCCGGAGCGTTGGCGTCTATTCGCTCTATATGCCCTTGCCATCTAAGACGTCCAACACGTAGTTTTTTGACTAGGTCGATGTCGCTGTACAGCTCGTATAGTTCGTCTTTAATTTTCCCCCTCAAAACTCGTCAACCCAAAAACGGGACCGAATATCTTACGAAGAATTTTTCTCTCAAAGCGACCAAGGATATCTTCATCCTATTTTAATAAAGTCCATGTTTCAGCGCCGAAAAGCAGGACTGAGATGATCAGAGTCTTTCACGGGGTCTCCTTAGTTGTTCGAGGGCCTCATAAGCCCAAAAAAACAGCGATTGGTAAGAGCTATTCTTCGTTTGATTTCTGCGATGATGTTGTTTTTTGATTTTATAGCAGAGCCAAGGTAGACAAAGTCCTTTACTACCTTGAAGTTATAGCTGCCCACTGTGACGTTCTGTGCAATTCGTCGGTGTTGGTTTTCCCTTCTTGCTGACAGCATATACTTGGTTTTGCCCTCGTTTATCGCTAAACCCATTTTTAATGCTTGCAAAAGCACCGGTGACAGCCCACTGAGTTCTTCCACGAGTATATCGTCGGCGTATGCAAGCAGTTGTACAGACTTGTGATAGATTGTGCCTCCGGTGTTGGCTTGTGAGTTCCTCACAATCCGTTCAAGTAAAATATTAAAGAAGTCACATGACAGCGCGTCACCTTGTCTAAACCCTTTTTGACACCAAAGGTCTCGGTGAGGTCATTACCGACCTTGATGGAGAAGCGAGCGTTCTCCATCGACATCCTGCACAGACGAACAAGTTTGGCAGAGATGTCAAAACTAGACATGGCTCTATAAAGCTCTCTCTATAGATGCTGTCATAGGTGGCCTTGAAATCGGTAAAGGGATGGTGAGTATCGATTTAGGCTATTGGGTTTTCTCCAGAATCTGTCGAAGTGTGAAGATTTGATCGATGGTGGACTTTCCTGGACTTTCCTGTTGATAAAAGGCGTTCACACAATATCGCAGAAAAGATCTTATATGCGATGTTGAGGAGACTGATGCCTCTATAATTGACGCAATTGAGGAGGTCTATTTTCTTATGGATCAGGCAAACGATGCTGAGATTCCATTCATCAGGCATACACTCGTCTGACCAAATATTAGAGATGAGTTGATGTATGCCATCTACCAATTCATCACCAGCTGCCTTGAAAAGTTCGCCCGGTAAGCCGTCAGGTCCAGCAGCCTTGTTGGATTTTAGCTTGGATATTGCTACCCTCATTTCATTTTGGTTAGGTGGACGAAAATGTTGACTATCATCGTCTATGTTGAATGGTCCATTCTGTCTGATTGCGGGCAGAAGTAGTTTTTCCATATTCTCCGTTCCAACTGTGATTCTACTACGAGGTTTCAATTTACATCTCTACAGGTTTCTGTACGGGTACCTATTGCTTCTCTGACAAGTTCTTTTGGTTCTTTTTACCTTTTAGTTAAACTTCCGTACATTGCTCTTGGGGTATACGCTCTCAATATTATCGATCACGCGCTTTTCATGCTATTTCTCCTTCTTTTGGAGAAGCCGATGTTCCTCCAATCTCTTTTCCTCGTAGAGCTCGTAGATGATAACCAATAGTCCGCTATAACCAGAATAAGGCATTCAACAGTGACGATGATGGTCAAGATTCCCGTCAACCTTATTAGAATGAAGTGACGATAGCGATGTTTCCCTAATGATTTTTTTGTTGACGTTTGCGCATCAGCTTACCTATCTTTGCAATAATGAGGACTTTACCAAAGAAGTGATGCCCATTTGCTGGCTTAATGAACATTTGACAGGGCTGATTGAGCATCGTCAATGCAGTGATGCGTTTCTGAATTTACCCAATACTTGAAAGAATTGTACAAAACTTGCAAGCCAATACCGGATGTACAATCTTTCACAGGTCTGAACAACTACTCGCTTAGGCCGCTAACATTTACATAGTCAGAAAACTCAGCGGGCTGTTTGTACGGCGTTGGCGAGTATTCTCAATACTCGAGACAGCAAGGAAGGACTCAGCAGCCCGATAAATATATGCTGCATACAAAAAAGACACCCAACATCGACGTCTTGGACAGAACGCCACAATATACAAATACCATTTTGAGACAGTAAAGGACTTTGTATACTTAGGCTCTTTGGTAAGCTTCATAAACGGCACTAGTGAGGAAATCAAACGAAGAATTACTCTTGTCAATCGCTGTTGCTATATGCTGAGAAGACAATTGAGTAAAAATGCCCTATCTCGAACTACTAACATAATTCTCTATAAGATACTAATCATCCCAGTCCTGCTGTATGGTACAGAGGCATGGACTTTGTCAAAATCGGATGAAGATGCCCTTCGTTACTTAAACAGAAAAGTTCTCCGAGTGATTTTTGGTCACATCTGCATAGGCACCGAGGGGAGGAGTATGCCGAACTATAGGGCTATAGTCAAGGACAATGACTAAGTCACTCGAGTTCACATACAGCGAGTAAAATGACTAAGCTTATGTAGAGAGGATGGAGCCCAACGTTCCGCCCGGAAATTCTCGAATCCACCCTAAATGGATTCATATTGCATTCAAATATGAATTTTAGTTCAGAGTACAACTGTACTCTAAGAACACTTTATTTCACTCTAGGGCTCGAAAAATCGTGTAATTTTGCAGAGTGTAGGCAAATACTCCTCTCGGCTTTATTATCTTTCTATCATGTACTCTATTTGTCCGATAAACATTCTCTATTTTTCACTTTTAATACTTGTTTTTGCAACGGTCATCTTTATTGTGTTTTTTACTATTTATGGTTTCTAAACGAGGATAGTGTCTGGTTATTCAGGTAAAAATGTTTCAAGAAATTGGTCTTACAACTAGCAGAACTTCATATACACAAACAGACATACATTTTTAATGGCCCGCTTATCCTTTATGAGGGTCGTGGAGATAGGGCGCTCAAGTGGGCTCTCATCATTCTCGATCCTCCGCCATTGACTCCAGCTCATCAAGAGGAATCCCTAGATGGCTCCAGGAGAGATGTCGGACTCGACCGAAGCATCTATTTCTAGGCCTAACGAGGGATAGCTTACTTGTTGGCAAACATTTCTTTGAACCTGGTTTGAGAAATACGCAATATGTGACCAAACGATCTAACAATAGATCATTCCGTTCGCCTCCCATACTCTGATGTTGCGCACTTAATCCGTCAATACCAGCAATACCGCGAATTAACCACATTTTAGCAGCTTGTATCCGCGATCTTTTTTTTCAGTCACTACCCAAATTTCATGACCACAATGCTCTCCTATGTTTGTCAGACGTTCGCGAGAAGTGAGGCCGTAAAAAAGCGGTTGGTATTTTCTGGGATTCGAACAGATAGATAGATAGATAGATTTTTATTTATGTACTTCACTATTGTTACAAAGGTTTAGCAAAAAATCAATAAACATGGCTTTGCCGTCTGCCTGATTGACAACATTAAATAAGTTCAAAATTAAAAATTGACTAAAATATGTATGTATATTTGGATAATTCTTTTATTTTAAGCGATTTTAGAAATCTTCATTAATGATCCTTTCACGATAATTTATAGCAATTTTGCAGTACTGGGATAGCTTAAATACGTTTGGTTCGTTAAAAAGCATAGAAACTTGATCCACCGACAGAACATTACTTCCAAAGATATGTCTAATTTCGCTTAAAACTGGACACTTCCCAACAAAATGTATGACATCTTCTCTTTCTGTCAAGTTGCACAGGTTGCATAGCACTGGTAGGTCTGCTCTGTGTGGAATATAATTAAGCTTTAGAAGCTCTCCCCGTAATTTAAACACAGTCGCTATTTCCGATATACTGTATTCATCGCGGAAGTAGTTATTTTCCTGCAGGTTATGACTTAAGCGGCTGTAGATCATTCTATGCAGTGATCCCGAAGCTTGCTCTAAATGCCTGAACCAAGCCTTTTCGTCCATACTTGCGATGAGTTGATAAAGTTGGGATTTCTAGTCTCCGCTATTACCCAGATCCAAATGTATCCCACAGTCCTCAGCAAGTTCCAACCACTCCCTGTACCATCCTGTCCTGGATTGTATTGCTTGCAGAACAGCTTTTTTCGGCAGTCTGGTATCCGGCATATTCAAAACCTTTAAAATGTAGTCTACATGCAATTTAAAAGTTTTGATGTACAATGGGGACAAGCCTGTTTCCAGCATTAACATATAATTGGGAGTGTTGGGTGGAAGGTGAAATGCTCTCTTAACGTAGTACCGCAGTAATTTCTCAACAGCCTCATACTTCCTTACACCCCAAACTTGTGCAGCATAGAACATGATGGACTCTGACACCGCTACAAAAACCTTATATTTACTGCTATAGGCAATGAATTTATTACTGAGACAATTCTTCCATACGACATTGATGGCCATTTTAGACTAGTTTTTCATTTAGATGTCTCTCCATATCTAAATTTTTTGTAAAGTAGACCCCAAGATACTTATATTCCTTAACGATTTCAATACTTTCTCCGTTGTAGTACCATTTCTCGTTTCTGCAGTCCTTTCCGCCCCCTCTCTTAAATTTCATAGCCTTTGACTTGCTAAGATTTACGATTAAGTTCCATAGCTTACAGTAGTCATACAGCCTGTTGATCATTAGTTGTAAGGATTCAGGTGATTGCGCCATTAGTACTATATCGTCAGCGAACAGAAGTGCTTTGATCAATAGTCCTGGGTACTGAACACCTCCAGGCAGAAAATCTACGATGTCCTCGATGTATAGCGCAAATAAGCTTGGACTCAGCGAACAACCTTGCCTTACTCTGGACAATGACTGGAACCATCCTGACAACTCCTCACCACTCCACACTGCTGGTTTTGTATGTGAATACAAATTTTGGATGACGCGTCCGAACTTCCTCGGCACGCCCATACAGTAAAGCTTATAAAATAGAGCATTTCGGTCTACCGTGTCAAATGCCGACTTAAAGTCTACAAAAAACGTATACAGTTTTTTACCCCTTCCAATGTAAGACTCCACAATGCCCCTTAAAAAAAACACGTGGTCCATAGTAGAGTATCCTGGTCTAAAACCCGCTTGATGTTATTTAAGTAGATTATTTTCCCTTATCCATGTAGATAGTCGGTCCTGCAAGATTGCTGTGAATATCTTATATGAAGCATTTAAAAAAGAAATACCTCTATAATTCGCTGGATCTGATGTACTGCATTTTTTATGTATGGGGAATATTAAGGCTTCTCTAAAACGGTTTGGAACTACTCCACTATTTAGGATATTATCAAACATCGTAAGGAAGGTATCCCATCCGATCCTGCAGCTTTACCATCTTTTAGTGCACTTAGAGCTCCGATAACTTCCTCATAACTAATCGATCTGTCTAAGGTCAGTCTTCAACAGCATAGTTGAAGACTAATTCACTAGGGGGTGGGTTCAGTAGTGCATTAAAATGTACTAGGAGGACACTGGGGCTTTAGTTCGTATTTATGACGAAGTTACCATCATTAAGTTTTCTAGCCGCTTTCCAAAAATCCGCCGAATCATTACCACATGCCAAGCTTCGAGCAAGGGATTCATAGTAACTTCTTCGGTTTTCCCTCAATAGGGCCTTGAACTCTCTATTTGCTTTTAGGTACATCCACTTCATCGCACCTTCATTGTGTTGCCGAAACATCCTGAGCCAGGCAAACGATAATTGCCTTACTTTAAAGCACTCTTTGTCAAACCTTACTTACATACTTGGGTGGCGCTACAGTTCGGGGTGAATCTGGGCCTCAACCAACAAGCCTCTCCATTTAGCTCGGTCTTTAGCTAATTGCCTCCAGTTGCGCACTCCAAGTTGGTCGAGGTCCCCTTGAACTCGTGCGCGCCACCTACGGCGATGATTCCCTCTACTGCGTCGTCCCTCGGGGTTAGATTCGAAGACTCTGCGGGCCGGAGCGTTGGTGTCCATTCGCTCTACATGTCCTAGCCATCTCAGACGTCCAATACGCAGTTTTTTGACTAGGTCGATGTCGCTGTATAGCTCGTATAGTTCGTGATTGAATCCTCTCCTCCAAAACCCGTCAACGCAAACGGGACCGAAAATCTTACGAAGAATTTTTCTCTTGAAGCGACCAAGGATATCTTCATGCTCTTTTAATAAAGTCCATGTTTCAGTGCCGTAAAGTAGGACTGGGATGATCAAGGTCTTATATAGAGTCTCCTTAGTTGTTCGAGATAGGGCTTTATTGTTGAATTGCCTTATAAGCCCAAAAAAACAGCGATTGGCAAGAGTTATTCTTCGATTGATTTCTGCGCTGATTTTGTTCAAAGAATTTATAGCAGAGCCAAGGTAGACAAAGTCCCTTACTACCTCGAAGTTATAGCTGCCCACGGTGACGTTTTGTCCAATTCATCGGTGTTGGTTTTCCCTTCTAATTGACAGCATATACTTGGTTTTGCCCTCGTTTATCGCCAAACCCATTTTGGCCGCTTCCGCCTCAATGCTTGCAAAAGCACCGGTGACAGCCCGCTGAGATCTTCCGATAATGTCTATACCGTCGGCGAATGCAAGCAGTTGTACAGACTTGTAATAGATTGTGCCTCCGGTGTTGGCTTGTGAGTTCCTCACAATCCGTTCAAGTAAAATATTAAAGAAGTCACATGACAGCGCGTCACCTTGTCTAAAGCCTTTTTGACATCAAAGGTCTCGGTGAGGTCATTACTTGATGGAGCAGCGAGCGTTCTCCATCGTCAGCCTGCACAGACGGACAAGTTTGGCAGGGATGTCAAAACTAGACATGGCTCTATAAAGCTCTTCTCTATAGATGCTGTCATAGGCGGCCTTGAAATCGATAAAGAGGTGGTGAGTATCGATTTGGAATTCTTGGGTTTTCTCCAGGATCTGCCGAAGTGTGAAGATTTGATCGATGGTGGACTTTCCTGGCCTGAAACCGCACTGATAGGGTCCAATCAGGCTGTTGATAAAAGGTTTCAGGCGTTCACACAATATCGCAGAAAAGATCTTGTATGCGATGTTGAGGAGACTGATGCCTCTATAATTGGCGCAGTTGAGGGGGTCTCCTTTCTTGTGGCATCAGGCATACACTCGTCTGACCAAATATTAGAAATGAGTTGGTGTATGCACTCTACCAATTCATCCCCAGCTGCCTTGAAAAGTTCCGCCGGTAAGCCGTCAGGTCCAGCAGCCTTGTTCGATTTTAGCTTGGATATTGCTATCTTCGCTTCATTTTGGTCAAGTGGACGGAAATTTTGACTATCATCGTCTATGTTGAATGGTTCATTCTGCCTGACAGCGGGATGTTGGTCTTCGTCGCCGTTATACAGTCTGCAGAAGTAGTTTTTCCATATTCGCAGCACCGACTGTGATTCTACTACGAGGTTTCCATTTTCATCTCTACAGGTTTCTGTACGGGTATTACTTATCTGACACGTTCTTTTTACCTTTTGGTGAAACTTCCGTACATTGTTCCTGGAGTATAGGCTCTCGATAATCTCAAACGCGCGCTTCTCATGCTCTTTCTTCTTCTTTTGGAGAAGCCGATGTTCTTCCCGTCTCTTTTGCTCGTAGAGCTCACGAGCAGCTCTCGTCTTCCTTTGTCAAACCACGGTTCTTTATACTCCTTCTTTCTGATAGTGCTTGGGGTTATACGCAGATAAACATCTTTTATAATTGTTTCGATCTTTCTAAGGTCTGTATCCTGTTGTATTTGTAGTTGCTCCACCAGAAGTCTATACAAATGTGCTTTATGTTTATTCCAAATCAGCTTGGGCAGAATATTCATATCCCTTCTATCGTTTTCCGTTATTTAATGACCAAAGCTAGTTACAATCGGTAAGTGATCAGAATATGGTAGTTGCTTAACCTCCAAATTTGTCACGTAAGCGTTTCAAGCTCCTCCTATTAAGCAGTAGTCAATAACGGACACTCCTTGTGAGCTCACCATTTCTGTCACTGTAGCTCGTTCCATTCAGTATTCTCAGCCCAAAAGAATCGCAAAATTCCAAAAATTGTTTACCTCTTGCATTACATGTACTATCCTTTGACTGCCTCCTTATTCCAGCTTCTCTATTTACTGTCCCCTCTTCTTTCCCTGTCCTCGCATTTACGTCGACGATTACCATCATATTCGGGTTATCACAGCTCAGTACTACCTCCTGAAGTTTTTCAAAATCTCTTTCCCAGTGATTGCAGTTTATGTATGAAGGAATAATACAAAAAATCTTCTTATCAAATACTAGACTTAAGTACGTGCTCCCTTCGAAATTTTTGAACTCACAGATGATGTCCTTAGGGTCGCGTTTGTATCCAAAGTAGCATCCTCCGCTTGCTCGTCCCTTCTCGTGCACCCTTATTGCTAGATTCCACTTGAACGAGTAGTTTAAAAATGTTCTTTCGAACTGGTAATAATTTTTTTTCCATAACAAATGTTTCATACAAAAAAATGAATTCAAATTGATTGACGAAATTATAAAATTCATTACATAAAGACTTATTGCTTAATCCAGGCACATTATATGATAAAATTTTAAAACAACTAATGTTATAAATCTTAATACTATCGTTACTATGGCAGACGGCATTACAACCAAAACTTCTGTTTTGGCACAGCAAAAACTGGCGGAGAAGTTTGAGAACCATTGTAACCTTCATTTGTGTTTCCACCATAATGGATTCCTACTCCACTACCTGTCTTTGACGTTGATGCTGTCACTGATCATTTGTTGTAGAACTGTCATTCCGCATTCGGTCTCACCTTCACATCGCAAATTGTTGTTTTCGTAGTAGAAGACCTTATTTCCTAATAATAGTTTCTGTCCTCGCACCTCCACCCTCATATCTTTGCTTTTCTGTGTAATTTCGTTTTTTAGTTTTAGCAGGTTCCCCCTTCTTTCTCTTGATGCTTCCGTATAGTCTTTGTGTATAGATACCCCCGTGCCGCGAAGTTTTGATGTCGCATCCAGAATGCGCCCCACATCGCTTTTGTTTTGGAGCCGGACGATGACGTTTGCGATGTTGTTTTTCGGTTTCATTGCCCATGTATTTGTCACCAAAGAGGAATCCGTCGATTTCAGAAGCTCCAAACATAATTTTGTCGCGCTTTCAACCTCTTCCACCCCCTTCTGCACTGGAATATGTACAACGATGTTGTTTTCGATTGCCTTTCTTTCCAAAGACTCGACTTTTCGCTCTAGCGTGTTGCATCGGGCTTCCATATGAATCAATTGCTCTCGCAGTGCCGTGTTGTTGTTTTTTAGCGCATGCAATTCAGTAGCAATCCCTTCTATGTCTGCTCTAGTCGGCATATTCTTTAATCGGTCATCCAAAATGGAAGCCATTGAATGCGTGATAAGCTCCTTAAGGTCAAGGATGGACATGTTTCCAACCGCATTTTGGTTGCCGCTGACCGAGACAAATTCCGGCGAAGTCTCAATTATTCGTCTCTTGGATACCGGTGCAGATGTTGGAGCATTGTTGTTGTGTTTTACTGATGGTGTTCTTTGCATTTTAGAGCCGTTGGTCGGAGCCATTGACGTAAACTTTTTGAAAGTAATCAAAGAAGGAGTTTGACTCACCAGATTTTTTTGTAGTAGGATGTTAGCTTGTATGTTTACAGTTATTTACACAGGTTTTTGCCAATTAAACCTCGATAATACCACTGGGAAACACTTAAAATTTGGGAGCTATTTCAAAGGCGTGTATACTTCGGAGAAACCGCGTTGCCAAAAAATTTAACATTAAACCTCACGCACAATGGTCCGATACACTAACCACTGCGCCATGGCGCCCACCGCCAAGCTTCGGTACTAGGTAATTAATTGATTCTCACGATCAGTTTCTGTCATTCTAATGCTAAATGCTGGTGCCACTTGTGAGTTCTACCTTATTCTTTGAAGACCTTAAAGCAATTAAAAGAGTATTTTTCAAACGCTTGTTTCGACTGCCAAATTCAACTCCGACGTTTCCCATTCATATATAGTTCGATTAACCACCGTTTTGAACCCAAAGTTTGAAAACCCAATCTGACTATAAATATACCATAGTTACAGTAATGAGTAAGTTTGCAAATTGTCTGCATAAGTCAATCATACTTATTCGTATTCTACTGCGAAGGACCATACTTTCTGAAGTCATTCCGCACTTAATTATGTACGTTTTTCTCTTATAAGAAATGTTTATAAAAATCTAAAAACTTCGTACCTCTGCAAAACGATCTTTCCTCAATATGAAGATGTGAGAGATAGGATGTCTGCCATTACTTGGCAGGTTTTCCCATCCTATATGCGTATATTTTGAACTTGCTACCATATTTACTACTAAGCATTCTTTGTTTTACGGCAGGCGTTATTTATTTATTTATTTTTTTACGAAAACCAAGATCAGAGATGTGCTTTTGCTGCGATGAAGGTTTGACACTTGTGTTTCATATAGGAAACTAATTTTAGTGTTAGATAAAATTTATTTTTCTCAATTACTGCATAAGTGCAAAATCTGTTTTCAATTCGTTTTTATCATATATTATGCAAAAACCTTGTTAAACAGCCCCTGTACCTCTGTTTATGGTAAACTAAGTAAATATTTCTGCAATATTGTTGGATAAAATATCTAAATAATTCACCTAAGGCTGTGTAGAAACCAGAAAGTTAGTCTAAAAAATCCCTCCTTGTAGTCAATCACCGTCCGTTTGAATGACACGCAACATAGCTTCCACAAATGTACTATTCCCATTTCTATGAGTTAGTAACCCAACAGCGACGCAGTCTATCACTAAGACATTTTGACAGAAGCACAATTAGACCACTACTCGTAACTCCCACAACAAAGCACTCATTTTCATCATACTGATGTCTGCGCTAGCTTCATAAATCTGCAGAAACGATGACAGCCGCACTATAGACGACAGTCGAACCGGTAATTAAGGTTCAGCAATGCTACAAAGCACACAACACACAACTTCCAAGGTTGCTCTCTGTACCTAAGATAATCGCTAAATGGAGCCCAAATGATTAATGCTTTAGCCGAACATTAAAAAAAGCAAAAAAAAAAATAAAAAATTGTCTCGAATCTTGATGGACAACCCCTCAGCACCCTATCATACGAAGAAATCAAATCAAACTCAGTATAATGATTTAGCAGTTTATCTCTGTTTTTTTTTTTTGATATGCCAGAACAAAGCCTATTTACGGAACCGTCACAATTACCTCCTCCGCAATCCATACGCACGCTGCGGCACGGTCAGTCGAACATGGATTTTCTTTAATGCGCTCGGAACGCTTAGCAAAACAGCGACTAGACAGTAATCCAACGTCCGTATAACATTTTGATCGATAAGACCTCACCGCTGCACTATCCGCACTTAAGACGGTTCTGGTTTCGCAACGGACATGGATATTTTGATTTTTGCGACCGATTTGGCTGTTGTATGTGTAGCATGTACTCTCGCATTTAATTGATGACCAATTAATGTTGAGCAGTTTGGTGCTGCTTTTAATTGGAGTGCTCTACTTGGAACCGCGTGCATGTACGTACGCATGATGTCCGGTGCAAGGTGTGTCCACCGCATATCCTTCGAAACGCATTAATCACGGCGATGAGTGCGTAAACAGTTTATGCGATATTAATTCTATCATTTAGGCTCGATTAATTCAATAACCGTAGGCGTTAATTTCGTGTTTAACGTGTGGTTGTTTGCTTTATATGTTGGGGTATATTAATATGCCTTTTGTTGATTATGAACGGCAGCGCGCGCAATGGCCATTTGATTGAGAGTAAAATTAATTTAATGAACGAAAATTCAAACATGGAATCGAGGGAAATGTGTAAAACATGTTTCCTCAGCTAATCGGTCTGTTTGTGTGTAGTTCGATACTTAGCGGTTCGGATTAAGTTATTATACTGCGAACACAATATGCGGAGATAATATTTCAAGTTTGTGCCTCAAGTCTTTTGTTTTTTTTTTTGTTTTCTGTTTCTCAATTTTGTTTTCGTTGAAAAATCGAATGCTCTTGGGCTCAATCGATCAATCGATAAGAGTTTTTTTTTTTTCGGTCACAAGCGATTAGAGAATTTTAATAACACGGAGCTTGGAAAATGCTAGATGCATATAAATTAGGATAATGTGATCGTAAAATATTTAATGAATTTATATTTTTAATTATTTTTCTTTCTTGTTTTTTGCTGGCAAATCCAATGTTGTATCGCTGTGTTGATAGCTTGAACGTTTTGCATATGGGAGAGATATTTATTCGTTGATATGTCAGCTTGCTGGAAATTATTGTTATTACAGTGATATATCCAATTAGTTTCGTTTTCTTTTTTGCCTTTGGGGAGAAAATGATAGGCAGCGGATTAGTACCACACGACTGGCGGGGGATCGTCATTAAGATAATTTAGATTTATTTCTTAATTTGTAACATCTTTTCGATTAAAATCAGATGTTCATTATTTGTTTTAGTGGGATGGTCGTGTGTGGGCAGTTTATTAAATCGAGTGTTAAGTTAATATATGTAGGTAAATGTGTATATGAGATTATAGATTAAATTATTTTTAGTTATATTTATTACAGTCTCTATATTGCAGCGTATTTTTAAAAATGAAGGAAGATTCTGGGCTAACGACTTCTGGCTAATTTCAAAACCTTTAGGGACACAGAGGATTGGCATATACATATACATACTTCAATATTTGTTGTTTATTTGATCGTATTGTCAGTGCGTTTACACATACGATATTTACTGTACAGGAATTTGTGTTGACATTTATAAAATATTGTTATTAGAGAAAGGTTGCCTTGCACATACATACAATGAAGCTCAGTTGATATAGACCTGCTGTCTATGTAATTAACATACTTACATAGGTGGCCGCAAGGCATAGGTTAGGTTAGGTATGTGGGCTGGCAAGCATGGACGCTCTCTGCCGCACTCAGGTCAGCGTTGAACCATTGTGATACACATGGGGGAACAAGTAATCGCTTACCCAATGAAACTAAAAATTATTGACTCAATCACTTACTTCATTTCTGCATACAAACCACCCTGATGATTTCATGAAGTTCAGCATCTTTCTTGTCGAAAGGCAGGAAAGCTCCTCGAGATCCTGGAAGAAATATTTACCAACGAACTTTTTTCTGGAGTGTTGAAGACTCGGACAGTGGCATAGGAAGTGGGTAGTGTCCTCAAGAACATCTTCGCCAGCACAGCCTCTACAGAGTTTCTCCTCCGTCAGGCGTAGTTTTTTCAAGTAGTACCGCAGAGTGTTGTGATCCGTGATGATGCCCACGAGAGTGGGAAGGGATTTCCTATCTTTGCAAGTAATTCTCTCGGTCTTTGCTTTGTCGAAGGATGGCCATAGATTCCTGGTGATGGCACAAGTTACAATGGAGTTCCATCTGGAGTTCGCCTCTTTAATGGCTTTATTCCCTGTAACGAGCTTGAGTGTGCAAGACGGGATACACACAGAGGGGTCAACTTGTTCTAGTAGGGCTGCTGAGCCGATTCTCGCCAGCTCGTCGGCTTTCTCATTGCCTGGGATAACCTCGTGTCTAAGGACCCAACAGAGCGATACCTTGTGCTGTGTTCCAAGAATCCTGAGCTCATCTCGACAACACTTCACAAGCTTCGATTTAATTCCTATGGCAGTGATCGCTTTTATATCCGCAGCTGCCTGGCTGTCGATAAAGATGGTGATACCCTCTGGCGGTATTGCCCTTGCCGCAGACTCACGGGCGGCTGATGCCACTGCTAAGACGTCTGCTTGGAAAACGCTGCTGTGGTCTGGAAGTCGTATGGATTTCGATATACCTAGGGGGTCGGAGAAAATGCCTGATCCTACACCAGTGCTCAGGTTTGTTTTTGAAAAGTTTCTCGTGACAACAGTACTCTCGGATGTTTGTCAAACATTCACGAGAGGTGGGACCATTAAAAACCACGCGCAGTGGTCCGAACTAGCTACTGTGAAAAGGCGCCTACATGTTATTTGTATAATTTTAGGAAATCTTGTAATAAAATAATACAGAGTGGATGAGCCAACTTCCCCGGATTTCCCTGATATTGTTTGTTCCCGATAATAGCTGTCTCCAGGTCGGGCCGCTACTTCAAAGTCTATTCAAACATTCCATTACCGAGTTTTTTTTTGTTACCATCGTCTTTCAGATCTATCATTTACAAATGTGCACAGTATTCAACGATTTAGTTGTTAATCGAACACAAAATATCTAGTGTATACAATATGGTAAGAAAATGTAACTCGAATCCTTGTAAAATCTTAACGTAACATTTTAAAATGTATTCCGATATCTAAAAAAATTAGAAAATTTAAAATTTTATTTTAAATGTTTTTGTTTAGCTTATATAATTATTATTATTATTATTAAATTTTATTAACATATAATAAATTATAATATTAATAGTATGAAACTTAGCACTAGCTACCAGGGCTTTCGGCTAAAGTTTACATAATTAAAATTAATTAAATTTTTTTTTTCTTTTCCGAGGGTAGATGAAAATCTTCAACAAGACACTTTGAGGATCGACAGCACGTGCTCATAGTAGTGTGGGATTCTTACCCACTAAAAAACCTCCCTTCAAAATAAACTTGTTTATATTTTTTACTACAACTAAGTATTCGACTTATCAAGTAGTTCACGAAATAAGGACGTTTTGCAGGTACCTTCCCATTAGAAGTTCCTGCTAGCTCCGCTAAGTCTAAAGGTTTGGATCTTTGTAGACGGCGTAGTAAGTTTATTTTATCCAAAACTTGAAGAACTGTAATAATAACGTGACTTTCTAGTCGACTTTTATGTTTTCTCGCGTAGTTTTTGATTTCGTCTTCGATTGTTTTAATGCCAAGATCTCTGTGGAAATCGCTATTTCTGATATACCATGGCGCATTTACAATACCTCTTAGCACTTTATTTTCAAAAGTTTGTAAAATTTTAATGTTAATTATTTTGGTACAAACCCAGAGTTGTATACTGTATGTCCATATAGGCTTTAGAACTTGCTTATATAAAAGCAGTTTGTTCTCTATATTAAGCTTGGAATATTTTCCAAGTAACCAATACATTTCTCTATATTTATTATCTAGTTCTTTGCGTTTTTTCTTTACGTGCGTTTTCCATTTCAGCTTTGTATCAAGTGTCATTCCAAGATACTTAGCCTCGTTTGCAAACGGGATTTGAAACGAGTTTGAAAAGATCGGCAAATTATTTATTTTCTTATAAGTAAAATTTACATGAACAGATATGATCTCGTTGAGTGCGATTCATCAAACCCATTCATTTACTCTATCCAAAGTTTCTTGCAGTTTTTCTGTAGTATCTTCGACCGTTTTACCTACTGCCAAGATAGCAGTGTCGTCGGCAAATGTAGCTAGCTCAATGCCTTCAACTTGCGGTATATCACGAGTGTATAATAGATATAAAACTGGACCAAGAACGCATCCTTGCGGCATCCCAGCCTTTCCTTAAAATCGGAATAATCGTTTCCACATTTGACGCGGAATAGTCTATTAATTTAATGTATTCTAAAAATAAAATTCGTCCTTTTAATTAGCCGTGTTCATTTTTATGCTTTTTGAGGTAAGGATACCATTGAGAATTTTGAAGTTTACTCTATTGATTGATGTTTTCGAATCTTTAATATTACTTACAATTCTAAAGAGTGGTCGTTGGTATGTATACGTGCATAACAATCATTTTAGTGACTTCCGAAGGTAGCGAGATTTGCTTCCATCTATTTTATGCAGTGATGATGATTCATCATATACAAAGGTATGGATAATATCGAATGATATCACAGAATAATTGATACGATTGATATTGTAATATCCCTAATAATATAAAAGAAAGTGAATATTTCTTTGCAAGGACCTACACACCAAACGACTGAACGGATTTTGATAATTATTATTATTTTTTTTTTTTATTAGGTTTTGATAAGGAGCATTTGATTTTGATTGTAAAAGACGAACTTTCCCCTCTTCTATTTCAATGAAACTAAATTCAGTTTTTAGAGCTCCAAAATACGCACCTTTTATATTTCTACGTGCTCTAAAAGCTGACCAATATTAATAACATCTTTCCGAATTTTCCTTTTTTTTTAAATTTCTTAATTGACCAAGATTTTCAAATCTTCTTTTAGTTTTTTTCGAGGCCTATTCGTAATTGTTTAAGAGAACAAGAGCGAATTATTTCTCTTTTTTCTGTGCATACATGCTTAAGCTTGAGTCGAATGAATTTGTGTCTGCTCAAACGTAAAAGTTTTGTCAGTGTGTATTTGTTTTGTTTTGGTTCTATATTATATACATTTATGTGTGTACACACTACCTACGATGTATTGTAGAAGTGCAGAGACGTAAGTCGTATTCGTGAAACCGTGTATTATATTTGAATGCAATTTAAATGTGCCAGGCAGGCGAAACAAGGCGAGCACGGGCCAGCTAGTATCATTTATACTACGATACACCATTCCATTGCTATTCAAAATTAAAAAGGATTGTAATTTTCCACATTTTTTTATCGTAAAACGACGGCAAACTGGCGTCAGCATCTGGCGCTACATTTCTCTAGTTTGTAGATTATATGAAGCAATTTTCAGATCAAGTCCCGAAGAGATGCTACTCGTTCTATAATAAGTCAAATCAACTGTGAATATATCGATCTAATTTTCTCACACAGTCTACTTTGATGCAGGCTTTTAGAGATCAAACACGAAAAGTCTGTGACCGGATATTGAACAGTTCTTAAAACTGTGTAATTATATTCAGATCCACTATTTATTTTGCTCGGATTAGACATGATCTTCGCAGATATGATCATATTACGCAATATAACTTACGTGCCTTAGGCTGCTCATTAACGCAGTTTTTAAACGCAAGAAAATTGATTTTTCTGCATAATATGATGTTTACAAAAAAACCTGCATATCTTTTTGAAAAATTGCAGTTTGCGCAATCTCAAAGGACTTCAAACTTTATTGTTCCAAATTGTCAATACCTGAACTCATCACGTCTATTCTTTGTATGCACCACTAAGCTTTGGAACGATCTGCCAACTGATATTAAACGAATAAGTAGTTCTAATTTATTTAAAAATAGAATATTCAAGTTTTTATCTGAACAGCGTTAGTACGATATTAAATAGTATTTATACTTCCTATTTATTTCCATCTATGTATATCTATCCTTCTACGAGTACCTATCTCTAGTATCTATTAAACACTTCTCTTTATACTCTTTTTTGTATTTTTGTATTTAAGATATAATTATATTTAAGCATTGTTAGTACTATAAAAGACACGGTCTTACTTGTACATTGAGAATAAAAATTGAATTGAATTGAATTGAATTGAATTGAAATACGTCACGGTATAAATACCTTACCCTATCGTGTTTCTTGATGTTGTAAAAAGAACAATATGCTGACAATATAAGTGCATGTGTTAGAATATATAAATGCATACATACATTTTCAAAAGTCCGCTAATCCATATGAGAATCGTGGGCGTAGGATGCTAAAATGGAATCTCGATCCTTCTCGTTCCTCCGCCATTGAATCCAACTCATCAGGAGGAATCGCTAGATGCCTTCAGAGAAGATGTCGGGCTTGGACCAACTGTCTATTTCTAGGCCTACATAGAGGCCACCTACCTGATGGCACGACAATCATGGCACGTCTTGGATTCCAGTCTGGGGACATACACACTACGTGACCAAACCATTGAAGCATATATCGTTTGGAGAAGTAGCTGCTCAACATTGAGCGCCTCGTCTACTCTGGTGTCGCGTACTCAATCACTACGAGTTATTCCAGCAACACCGCGAAGGAACCTCATTTCGGCAACTTGTATCTGCGATCTTATTACTTCGGTCTTTACCCAAATTTCATGTAAGAATACATTTTTTTCTAAATATTTATCGTCTGTAAGTACATCACGGTACTATGCTATACTATACTGTGGCTTGTACGTACTGCGACCTCAAAGATTTATTGTGCCAGCCCGTTGTTTCGGTTAAAGGTCATAATAAACTTCAACAAATCTCCAGGCTCTATGTATCAAAATTCTGAGGGGCTCAATAAAGCTCTTCCGATGTGAAGAATTCTTTTCCTTGCGGCCATGGGGCATTTATAAAGAATATGTTCTGCCATTTCTTTTTACTCTCTACATAGCTGGCAAGCCGACGATGGAGCCATCATAAGTGAGGATCCTCCGTGCAACGAGCATTTGATGTGTGAGTGGACGTTTTGGAGAGAAATGGGTATCGGATTAGTTAAAAAAACACCGAGTACTTGTGCTACCCGTTCTCTGGTCCACTCGAATCTATTCCAGATATTTATTTGAATGGAACAGTGCTTACAAGTGCGAAAAGTTCAAATATCTGGGATCTATGATTAATAGCAAAGCAAATAGCAAACCCACGCGTAAACGAAGGGTGAATGAAGTGGCGGGAAAACTCCGCTATCTTCTATGACCGAAAAATCCCACCTAAGTTGAAAGGAAGTCTCTATACCGCAGTTTACATACCGTTCACAATGTTGGACAATGTACAAAAAGTATGAGAGTAAATTAACGGCAGCTGAGATGAAGATGCTTCGCACGACAGCAGGAGTGACAAGGATTGATCGAATAAGAAGTTCGAAGATCCGTGGAAGCCTTCACATCAAGGAAACCATCTTATGAAAGATAGAGCGCGACCGGCTCAGCTGGTACTCCCACGTTCAAAGAAGAGATCATTTGAACCCTGTTAAAAAGGCAATATCAATGAACGTTCCAAAGACATCGCGAGACAGGAGAGGCAGGCCTATAAGCGCCTGGATCACACAAATGCGACGACATTGGCATTTCATTGGCCTCAGTAACCGAGTGAACTAAAGTCGGGAGGCCTGCCGATACGAGTATTTTCTGACGTCAATAGGCGAACCCCACAGGCAGATCAGTATAAATGCGGTGAAATGGGAGGGTTATGATCCCTTGTTTTCGGATCATAACCTCGCCGAAATAGGAAAAAGAAGATAGCCGGCTACTCCTACTATATTCAGATGGTACCGGAGTGGGCAATGACCACTCATGTAGTCTGTTAAGGTCCTTAAGTCTGCTTTCCTAAACACAAGTATCTTCTTAGCCTTACAATGGTTGAATTTGATGAAACTTTTTGCTTGTCTTAGGCCCTTGGATTTGGCCCAGTACTCTGCATGACCCTCAGCTTCCCATTGTTTTATTTTTAGGTTTGTGTTACTTCAAAATAGGGTTCAGGACCGACTAGTGGGCGGCTGGTGCCACTTCTCACTTAAGTACATCACAATACAATCCCTATGCTGTGTAAACTATTTTGCCCTCAACTACTACGGCAATAGTCAACTGAATAAGAGCTATTCTATTATGCAAACAGGGCATGACATTTTACGTAACCTTACACATTTTAAGTAATTTTACACGAACATACCAAAAATAAGACGCGTTTGCTGACTGAAATCGGCTTACTCAACGATACATTTTATAAAGATGTTAATAGAGCTTTCGTCAGTCTCCAAGCATAGTTTGCAGATGGGGTGTTTTTATATGGCATCCTTTTTATTAACAACGCCGTGGCGTAAGTGGTTAGTGTGTCGGATAACTGCGCGTGCGGTTCCAAGTTCGAATCCCAGAAAACAAAAAAAATTTTTTCATGGTTCCACCTCTCGCGAACGTCTGACAAACGTCCGAGAGTATTGTTGTCTAAAGAAAGCTTCTCAAAATAAGTTGCCCCTCGGATAGGGCACTAAACTGTAGGTCCCTTCCATCCACGCACACAACATGAGTGGTTGCGAGAAGCTAGGCCCTGACACTTAAAGAGCTGTTGCGCCAAATATTTATTTTATTTTTTTTTTAATTAATAACAACCTTCTAAAGCTTTAATAGAGTCTTAAGGATTTAAAATATTGTTTTAAAAATGTTCTTTTGTCGTGCGAATGTGACTTAATTTTTCATTCACCTTACTTACTTAGGTGGCACTACAGTTTGGGGTGAACCTGGGCATCACCCAACAATCCTCTACATTTAGCTCGGTCTTTAACTAATTGCTTCCAGATGCGCACTCCAAGTTGATCGATGTCCCCTTGAACTTATGCGTGCCACCTAAGGCGAGGAGGCCCTCCACTGCGTCGTCCCTCCGGGTTAGATTCGAAGACTTTGCGGACCGGAGCGTTGCTATCCATCCGCTCTACATGTCTTAGACATCTTAAACGTCCAATACTTACTTACTTATGTCCTGTATCCCCTTGTGGGTCCTAGGGCCTCTACTACGCCTACGCGCCATCGTGTACGGTTTTTGGCAATGTGTCTGAGTTCTCCCCAACTTTTCCCTAACTGCCGTGCCTCCTTCTCGACTGTTCTGCGCCATGTTTTCCGTTAACTACGCAGTTTCCGCACTCTATTAAATTTCTTTTCTCAGGAAGCTTGACGATCATTCCCTTTTTCCACTCGTTAGGAAAGCTCTCAGCTTCCCAAGCTCTATCTATAAGTGGAAGCAGAAGCTCAGCCGATGTTGTTGGCGCTGCTCGTAAGAGCTCTGCTGGAATACCGTCAAGTCCTACCGCCTTGTTGGTTTTGAGTGCCTTGATCGCGGTAATGATCTCATCTTTACTGGGAGTCGTGGTGCGTATTCGGGAGCTTCTCACTTCGGGCATCTCAGTCTGATTTGGGGGCATATCGCTAGCGAATACACGGTTCAAAACCGTAGCAAAATGCTCTTTCCATCTCTTGAGCTGGTCCTCATCCGAAATGAGCAAGGAACCGTCTAGGCTTTTCACTGGGTGTTGGCTGGAGCTGCGACCACCTGTCAGCTCTTTCGTGATTCTGTAGACAGTCCTGCTGTCGCACCTCCGTGCAGCTTCTTCTGCTTCTGTAGCCAGCGCGTTGATGTAGTTGCGGTTGTCACGTCGTACGCTACGCTGAACTTCTCTCATCTTCATGCGATATAGGGACTCTAGTTCGCTTCTCCCTGCTGCTGGGGTAGCTGCAACGCGAGCTTTTAGCTGTTTTCGTTCGTCAATCCGTCTCCAGGTATCTTCGGAAAGCCACGCCCTATGTCTTCCCTGCGATCGACGTCCAATACGCTATTTTTTGACTAGTTCCATATCGCTGTACAGCTTGTATAGTTCGTCATTGAATCTTTGCCTCCAAAACCCTTCAACGCAAATGCTACTGAATATCTTAAGAAGATTTTTTCTCTTGAAGCCAACAAGGATATCTTCAACCACTTTCAATAAAATCATTGTTTCAGCATCGTAAAGTAGGACTGAGATGGTCAGAGTCTTATATAGAGTCTTCTTAGTTGTTCGAGATAGCGATTTACTGTTGAATTTCGATTTAGGCCCAAAAAACAGCAATTGACAAGAGAGTTTCTAGCTTGGTTTCTGCGCTGGTATCATTGTCGGAATTAATAGCAGAGCCAAGGTAGACAAAGTCCCTTAGTACCAAGTCGTCGGTGTTGATTGCCCCTTCTTATTGACAGCGTATACTTGGTTTTGTCCTCATTTATCGCTTAACCCATTTTGGCTGTTTGTGCTTCAATGCTTGCAAACACACCGGTGACAGCACGCTGAGTTCTTCCGATAATGTCTATATCGTCGGCGTATGTAAGCAGTTGTACGGACTTTTAATAGATTGTGCCTCTGGTGTTGGCTTGTGAGGTTCGCACAATCCGTTCGAGTACATTATATTTAAAAAAAAAGTCATATGACAGCACGTCACCTTGTCTAAAACCTTCTTGACATGTCCCAGGGCAACGCAGCACCTTATTTTGAAATCATTGCACAATATTACTTTTGTTTGAATGCCATACGTCTTGATTGGTTTGAAAACTTGAAGTTATAGTAGCAGCTTATTGTGTGATATCCGATCCACTTCAAGTTGGCCGAATTTTTTTTAACATATTCATTCGGTGAAATTCTACGGTTGCGGTGATGAGCTTTTAAAAGGCAAAAGGCACTGATAAGCACCGTTCAGTATTCTTACGGGATTCCTGGCAATATTAAAAATAAACTTAAATTAATTTTTCATTGGTGCAATTTGGTCTACTTCCTCGTGTAATACTTGAAAAGACCTGTACTTAGTCCACAGGCTGGTCTTGTGGCAGTAAAAACGTTGCTGTACCAATATTGGCCTATTTCATTACCCGAGTCACATTTTTGTTACCAGAACTAAGCTTTATTTCATAGTAGCTAAGCCAAGGACCGTTAGAGCAGCTTGCCTCTAAAAGAAGACGAAGATGGTTTTGGTATGAGAGTTAGATTACAAGTTTAGGCTTATGCGCTAATTGATGTCGAAAAAATATGCCTGGGAAATTGGAAAATACAACAGAGAGGTTGCTGCCAGATATATTTAGATTCCAGACCCATATCCACTAGAGATTTTGGAATTATTCGTGTATCATACAAGATCAGGTTTCAATGAACGAGAAATGAATTTTTTCCAGTTTCGTAGCAGTAAGTGGAAAGCATATTATTCAAATGCATCTAGAATTCCCTGCCTTCGCTTTAAAATTTAAGCAAACTAAGGTCCCATCATACTAATTTCTAGAGTCGGAGTATGTTAAATAGAAAGAAAATGGCTTATCCAGGTATCTAGTTCTTGCCACATGCGTCGGCAGATCAAACGACTGATGGTGGTGTTACATCTCATTTCATTACTTGAATGACGATTAGTTTTGAATAAAGTCAAATATGAAGTGCGGGAATCCAAAATTTCCCTCCAGATCTTCAGCTTCATAGCAGAATTTGAGTCACTCTTTGGCTATGCTCAAATAGTTCATAGCATCCAATATCTGCAACTAATATTCTTCGCAAGACTCTACGTTATTACCTTACCTTGGGTCTTAACAAACAATTCTTGCAAGTAATATGTCGATCTACTGCTCGCAGCACTTTACCATTCCTTGACCAATTCAATAATTTATGTAACAACCGAATAAAATACACCCCATACCCCCCAAAGGAAAACTATGGAAATCATACACATTCTTCAAGCCGTCTAATTATATGATAATTCCACCATTCAGAGCCGATGATGCAAGTTCAATTACCACCACTACCAACGTCTTGTCTTATTCGATTGTTCACCTTATAATTTGCTGTCGAAAATTGATTTTCCTCCTCCAGCCATACACGCTTCATATACATATCTCTATCTCCCCACAAGAGTGCATAAAATTGATGTCGTCCCTGTGACGATAATTCACGGCTTTTTCGCTTCGCAGAAATAATAAACGTTTCAGCAATTACAAGAGCACTCAGATATGCGCACTCAGCAGATAAACACAGCAAACAGGGCCGAATCCTATCGGAAGGCGGCTTCAATTGTGATTATGCGTTCGCTCATTTGGTAAATAATGTAATTGCCCCGGAATGGGCCAAGAGATATGTACCCAGTCTCTCACATGGCATCCATCCGTGAAGGAGCAGTGTTTCTCATCATGTTCGCGCATACAAAATATGAATTGATCATAGGAGCACAAATAGTGAAGCCTTACCGCCGCTGCTGAGATCTATCGTCAGCCCTGCCAGCATCACCAGGTGCCAGTGCCAGGCGAGCGTAAATTATCTGGAATATAACATTAGATACATAGATACATGTGTATCTAACGATAGTTCGCGTACTGTTGATTACTTTGTCAGCAGATCGGAATGTGAAAATCGTTTCTTCGATCTTCCAATGGCGATGGTGTTGGTGGCGGCTATTGCTTGTGCTCGCATTTGGAAGATAGAATTTTAAGTGGAGCACAGAGGCAGGCGGCACAAACTGTACTGTGCCACCTCCGCCGACAAAGAAGTGCAATTTTCTTTCCATATACGGGCCAATATACGACGTCGACGACGATGACGACGGACGCGATTTCGTTAAATGAAACCGAAAATGAAATATTTTCTTTCTAATAAGTTGTGTATTACTGTGTGGCGGCAGGGAGGGCCGAACCACCATACCAATATGTTGGTTTTCGATTTTTCTGCCTGCAGTGCCTCCCCCAATTAAACTGTGATCGTGCAATTTCGCGATCAAATTTCCTGCCGCCATCACCCCCTGTACTGGCGCAGATCGGTAAGATCCATTTGATCATGACATTATTCAGTGAATAATAGGAAAATTATAGGTTTTCAAATTGATCGCTTACGTGGTTACGTGCATTTGTTGTGGCTTGAGCTATTTGCTGAGATGATGATTAAGACAGTAAAGTAGTTTGGAGCTTTTTTCATTAGTTTTCCTTCGGCGCGGTGGGGTGATTTCTGTAATTGTTCTTAACCACTGAAAGAGCGCATCATCGATAGTGACGTTTAAATTAATTAAAGCAATTGATTCAGTGCATGATTTATTTCCGAGTAAATGTCGGACTCATGACGACGCTGGCAGCTACAGGTACTTCAGGGGTACTTTGTCATGGAACTTCATCATCATTAGCTTAAATGCACATCTCAATTACTCAGCCTGTAATTCGTGTCGTGGATGACGACGGTTATAGAATGAGTTTTGAAACTTTAGACGGATAAAGATTGACTTTTTATTAAATAAAATCAAATTTATTTTCAGAACATTAATTTCCGAAATCAGATTTACAGGCGCTGGAGTCTAGTTTCCCCTTTGACTGTTGGGGGGGACTACTGCAATGATTAGCATTTGGGTTTAAGTATGCCAACTTTCCAAGATACCCCCTTTATCCAATAGAATCATCAACAGTTGAACCAAAATGCGTACATCAATTAGACTGCGATCCAGTTCTTCTTGCAAAATTGAGAATGTTGACCTGATTGTGTTATACGCTTTCAGTACAGATTGGGCCATATTTTCTATTTTTATTTTTTTTTATAATTTGGGCGTGCCAAAGGGATTATTAATACCATTGAACTGGTTCTCGGGGCACGGGCGGCCATATGTACCTCAACTGCTTTCTGTTTAAAACGCTCACAGCATTTTGTCCCAAATTTAGCAGTTCGAAGTACTGCAGGACTTCTATATCGATCTTTTTATACACTGCAGCCTTAGCCCTACTTGATGAGAATATATCTTGATTTACATACCTAGATTTGATAGCAGCGTAGGTATTCTTATGTTTTTTCAACGGTGAAGCTCGTGAGGATTTCATTGCTTCTTGCGACCGAAGCTATACATATTCAGTATTAGTGGAATATGAATATGAAGAGACTAGCTGACTTAAATTTTCATCTGTAAAAGTATTATTTATAAGGTGTCGGTGTTTTAACCAAGGTATTTTAGTCTTTCTCTCTGGGGGCTTAGGCACTTAATCTTCTTTCTTACTAGAACAGTTTTCCATTTTCTCAATCCTTATTATTCTTGGATTTTGGTCTTCCTTTCAAGCACGACGCTTTGAACCATGCGATTGATTATACTTATAACCGCTTTTAGTATTCTTATAAGCTCTATAGACACTGACTTTGGCGGTAAAATGATTGCTCTTATCAACATTTTTTAATAGTAACGTTCTTTTCTACGCTCTATATTACAAGACCTTACAATCCAAGGCATTCATATTCTCTGAAAATATTCTAAGCTTTGTAGCGCATCTTAGTGTCAAAAAACGTAGCTAAATGGTTGATGTAATTTATTTGAGAAAAGTAAGATTGCTCGTCTGCAAACCATAGCAGACTTCATCAGGCATACTAGAGCACGGTATACTTTTAAACGGTATAAATGGGGATGACATGATTATGATTAACCACACCAAATGTTCCGCAAACCTGCTTCATCGATTTAAAAAAAAAACCGTACTTATCCAAACTATACTTAAGCACACCTATGAAACTGGATGAGGTATCTCTTGTGGGACCTGAATGGCCAAAATGTATCTCAGATATCTAATAAGAGCCCTCAGAAGGAGGAAGGAGGGCAGAAGTATTCTTTCGACGGAATCAACCTCGGAATCCATAGACGGTTTTGACAGACACCTTATTCGAAGCTTAGGTCTGTAAGGATTGACACAACTTCTTCAGCGTTATGGAATAGAGGTGGTGGCGGATGAACCCTAAATGGGCTAACGGCAGTGTTCATATCCTCGAAGGGGAATACTGATGTCAATTTTCAAATCGGCCCCTCGTCCAAGGGGCTAAAACCTATGGATCTCGCCCTCCAGGTTGGGGGTTGTGCCGTCGGGATAACTGTCTTACCACGTAAGATAAAGCTATTTATGAGAGAGACACCAGCCTCGGATAAAAACAAAAATCCCCCTCAATTGGCAAACCGACCCGGAACGTCCACGGACTACGATTTACAATATGCACATGGAGTGTACAATCTCTGTATATCCCGGATACCGCGCAAAAACTTGGATATGTCCTCTCGCAGTACAAGGCAGATATTACTGCCTTGTAGGAATGCAAAAAAGACCCAGCTGCGACATTTATTACAGCTGTTTCAATATGTTGAACAGGCTGGAATGCGGATTCCTCGTGTGAAATCGGCTACGATCAAGGGATATCGACTTCAAGCCTATAAGCCTATAAGCCCCTTCTCCCAACGGGAAGAAGGGGGAAGAGGTTAGTGGGTAAAAATCTCACACAGTTACTGACTACGGGCTCAGTTTCGTCTTTTAAAGATTACCACCTCCCAGCGTAAAAAAAAAGAAGAAATATGTGCACACGCCGCCTTGTCCGGAGTATGACGTACATACCATATTTGGCGGAGTAGTCGCTAAACACAGCCTTCATGACACAACAATATATAATGGTTTCCGACTACTTGATTTTGCAGCAGCTCGTAATACGGTGATAAGTAGCACTAGGTTTCCTAGACTAAGAATCCACACAGCAACCTGGTTTTTCTTTGATGGTAAAACACGCAACCAAATCGGAACACACGCTAATCGAGGCAAGGCACGCGTCCAACATTTTGGATCTGGGCAATTTCCCAGGGTCCAACGTCGACTCTGACCATTTTTTTGTTGCAGCTTAATTCAGTGGCAGACTGTCCAACGCGAAGAAACTGCCACCCGCCCAGAAGAAGAAGATTAACGTTGGACGCCTTAGCACGCCGTAAGGAGATAGAGCCTACAAAATGTACCTGCCCGAAGCCAAGCCAAGCAGCTGACGGCTGGCTTCAAACCCGGAACATAGCCTCTTTGTAACAACGAAGGCAACCTAGTCACCGAAACGCAGCGAATTGTTCATGTGTTTAAGCAAAACTTCCACCAGTTGTTTAACGGACAGCAAACAGAGAGAATGGGCAAGAAGAGAACACGCTTCCAGTCAATGGCGAACCAATACCATCACCCAGTATTGAAGAAATTAGCGCAGCCATCAGACAACTGAAAAATAACAAAGCCGGCGGATCTGATGGCCTCCCAGCTGAACTTTTTAGTCATGAAGGTGATGCCCTGGTAGAGCGTATGATTGGAGGAAAGCATGCCCGACGACTGAAGTATCAGCTCTATATGCCACATTTTCAAAAAAGGCGATCACGTGTCTTGTAAGAACTTCCGAGACATATCCCTGCTAAATGTCGCATATAAGATCCTATTCAACGTATTATCTGAACGTCCTCAATCTTTCTGCAACACACTAATTGGCATGTACCAGTGTGGCTGTACAGATTGACAATAGACCGAATGTTCACACTGAGGCACATTGCGGAAAAGACCAACGAATATCAAGTCAAAACTCACCACCATTTCATCAACTTTAAAGCCGCTTATGACAGAATTCATCACTCTGCCAAGCGATGGCCCTATTCAATTTCAATTCAACTATTTATTTATTTCTTCTTTAATTAAAAATAAATTGTTACATTGCTCATCTTAAAAAATAACATTAAAATTGTATGTATGCTTTATTCACAAAATCACATACAAGACAATTATCCAGATGTGTCTTGTAACGCTGGAAAATACGCAATGCTCTGTGCAACTTGGAAACAGCTCTTCCGAACTCTTCCAAACATGCACCGGATTACGACAAGGAGATGCGCTGTCATGTGACTTTTTCAATATTGTGCTGGAGCAGATAGTGCACAGGGCAGGTGTAAACACGGAAGGCACTATCTTTCACAAATCCGTCCAACTCCTGAAGAACACGGACGATATTGACATCATCGGAAGATCCCGGCAAGCCGTTGTAGAGGCGTTTACGGCAATTGAAGAGCAGGCAAAACGAGTAGTATTGAAGTAAATTGGGATGAGACTTAGTCTCATACATATTGTCAACAAACAATAAATTATCTGCTTAAAACCTTGGACATAACGTCACTGTTGATGACTACAACTTCGAAGAAGTTACGGAGTTTACCTACCTCAGAGCAAACATAAATCCCACAAATGACAATTTCGTGGAGATCCGACGAAGAATAACCCTGGCAAATCGCTGCTACTTCCGTTTGGCAAAACAACTGGGTTCAAAACTCCCAACTCGACGGGCCACATTAATACTCTATAGAACGTTCATCCTACCAGTCTTTATAGCGCCGAGAGATGGACGATAACTAGGAAACTAGAGCAAATATTGGGTACCTTTGAACGAAAAATACTTCTTCGGATATTAGGTCCTATATGGGAGGAAAGCGAAACCACGAACTCTATGAGTTGTACCAGGTTATGGATGTAGTCTAGAAGGCCAAGACACGTCGACTACACTGGCTCGGCCACATCAACCGAATGGACAACAACGCTTCAGCCAAGAGAATCTTAGAATCTCAGCCCCCAGGTTTGAGATGGTGAAAAAGACCGAACCTCCGGTACAAAGACCAAAACTGTCGCGGATGCCAGAAAACTTGGTCTTCACAACTGGAAACAGTGTGCCCGGGACCACGGAGGATGGAAGGCAGGCGTGTCTCAGGCAGAGAATCTTCAAGTGTCGGGAGCACTTTAAGTAAGAAAGTAAGTACCTACTTATCCAGAAAAGTTATTTTCATATATACTCTGCTCAATTTACAAATCAGAAACAATAAAATAAGCGGTAGTAAACTTAACTATCATCGCACTTAAAAACGATTGAGTGGCTTTTTAGGCAATTTGACTTATTATGGATTGACCCCAATATTTCGAATTGATAAGCTTGTTTAGTTAGGTTAGTTAGGAAAATCAACGACCCATGCTCTTCAGGAACTCACAACTAGGATTGAAAAATCCTTAAGAGACAAAGAGTTTGCGGTAGGCTGCTTCCTTGACATCGAAGGAGCTTTTGATAACACCGAATACGCCCAAATATACAGATGCATGAAGTACACAGGAGTAGATAACACAACATGTAACTAGATAAAATGCATGCTAGAAGACAGAAAAATTACCATCTCACTAGGCGGCAATAAACTCAGGGTCACTGCTGCGAAACGATGCCCCAAGGAACAGTTCTCTCCCCCTTATTGTGGTCTATCGTAGTAAATGAACTACTGAAAATACTCAGCAACGAAGGCTTTTATGTCCAAGGCTACGCAGATGATATTGCGATATTAATAAGAGGAAAATTCGAAGAAACAATCTCGGATCTCCTCCAGAGCGCCCTGAATATAGTTGCTGCCTGTTATTAAAAAGCCGGCCTTAACGTCAATCCAAAAAAGATCACCATAGTTGTATTCACCAAAAGAAAAAAAGGAGACAGATTAAAAGCACCCACACTCTTTGGTGAAACAATAGAATTCTCTAAGGAAGTCAAATACCTTGGCCTAACACAAAAGCCATAGATGAAGCCAGGATATAATTATAGACCAGCAAAAGTCTCATTGGTAGAAATTGGGGCCTAAGCCCCAAAATGATGCTATTGCTCTACACGGCAATAGCAAGGTCAATTGTCACATATGCAGTACCAGTATGGTGGCAAAAAATAAAGCGAAGGTCTACACAGGACAGGCTCCGTTTGACCAGCCACTACAAAGACTAGCATGTGTATACGAGTAGCAGGTTCAATGAAAACTGCTCCTACTGCAGTTAACTCCTTTATGCTCATCGCAGAAGATAACTCAAATTCCAAACTAGTTCACTCGGCTATTGCGCATGAACTCAAAAACAATGAACAAATGTCTGCCAAGATTCGACTTCAGTCACAACTTCAAGGTTACATTCCCAGATCGCAATAACTGGGAACAGAACAAACCTACATTTTCCAATAACTCTCATGTATGGTACACAGACGGATTCAACAAGAGTTGGGGCTGGAGTATACGAAAAAGTAACTCCGTATTCCAAGCCCAAGTATTCGTTATAGAACTTTGCGTCAGAGAAAATATAAACAGATCTATTACCAACAAGATCATTTATATTCTTTCAGATAGCAAGGATGCTCTACTGGCAATTAAGGCTTATAAAAAACATCCAAACTAGTATGGGACTGCCTTCAACTACTCATATCACTAGCCAGCACAACAGAGTTCATCTCATTTGGGTACCAGGGCACAGCGGATATGAATGAAATGAAAAAGCTGACCTGCTAGCCAGAACAGGAGCTGCTTCAAACTTTATGATGCCAAGACCATTATGTGGATTACTAGTGAGTATGGCAAAAATCTGTATCAAAAATTGGCTAAAAGAAAAAGCACATCATTACTGGATGGAAATTGAAGGTAACAGACAAGCCAAGATATTTCTGCCAAATACTTCCCTCAAAAGAACGAAAGAACTCCTTCAATTAACTAGGAGTCAGATTTAGCCACAGGTTTCCTTGCAGGGCACTGTCGAGTGAAAAAACATCTCATGGCTATGGGAATAGCACAAAACAGCATCTGCAGAATGTGCAACGAAGACGAAGAATCAGCAGAACACATCTTATGTCACTATAACTGTCTAATCAGTTTCATACCATTTTGAAATGATTTCAAAATATGAATAGAAATTCAAACATTTGCCTTGATTGTAATATGAAATCCTGTGAGGAAGGGTAATATAAGACCGGGATCAGGTGATCATCGTGATGAGATATGGGTCAAATGTCTATCTTGCAAATTATGGGCCCACAATGAATGCGCTGCATGTAAGCACGAATATTATATTTGAGATTTCTGCAAGTGATGTATTGTAGGTATGAATTTTTTGGTGATAATTCGGAATCCAGATTCCATATTACCATAGGACATTGGTAAGCGTCTTTAAAAAAAATTAATAAATTGCATAATCGTGTGTTATCACACATTACATTAACTCATGCACATAAAGGATAAATTTAAATATGTATTTAATTTATTATTAGTTACATATGTATGTGAAGCAGATAGGGGTATTAGGGATATCAAATTGCTGATCTAGGCAGTTCAACCTAATTAATATATTTTGTGCTAACGCCTTGAAAAACGTTCTGCATGAGTTTGGGTGCTGAAATCAAGCAAACAGAACTCTTTGAGCTGAGGAAGAGACAATATGAGATGGGTTGGTGAACGCTTTCTGATTGTAAAAGTTATAAGTTAGTTAGTTAACAAAATTTAAAAAAATTGCTTATAAATCAAAAGGAGTTTCATACTACCACTTTCTTCCGTCTAACATGAGTTAGCGCTGTACCATCACTTTTTATTCTTGGGAGCCGTGGCAACTGTCGGAGCACAACTTGTGAAGTTCAATATTCAAGTACCATATATTAACATGTTTTTCCCGCTTTTTGTGTATATCTGACGTCCGAGAGTATTATTGTCATGAAAATGCTTTTAAAAGAATGAAGTGTTCTTTGGATACAGAAGGACTACAAGTCCTTCCCATTCGTACGGAAAATAGAAAGTACACAGCACAAATGGTTGCGAGAAGTCAGGCCCTAGACCCCGAGAGTTCCCCGAGAGAGAGGATTGGCTAAGGGATACAGTACCACAATAGAATGATATTGCAATTTATATGGATCTTTCAAAAACCGATGAACGCACAGGGTCAGGTATTAACTCTCATCAGTTGAATCTACAAGTCTCTCTACAACTTAAGAACGCGTACAGTGCTTTCCAAGCAGAAGTTCGAGCGATATATAAATCTGAAGAATTGCATAGAATGAAATCAAGAGCAAATAAGGATATCGCCATCTATATTAACAGTCAGGTTGCGCTCAAGGCGCTAGAATCCTCTATCATCAAGTATGTAGTAATCAAAAATTATCGCACAATACTCAGAACATGAAGAACGCCAGTACCAGATTATGTCTTGTACCAGGACAATGTGGTATAGAGAGAAATGAGATAGCCGACAAATTAGCTAGGAAGGCGGGGAAAGCTGCTACCATATGGTATAGTAGGTGGCTTAGGGGGTATATATTATGTAAGCCGCTTTGCGCAATACTAAATCGCCAGAAAATTCAAGAAATTCCTAAGAATGAGGCTTGGAATGCTTTTATGAAAAGCATGAAGCTAGGACTGTCAAACACAGATGTCTGCAGATATTGCAATGTCTTATACGTTGTAGAGGATATTGCACATATAATATCTAGGAATTGCTCGTAGTCAGTGGAAACACTAAGATTTTCTGCGCCTTTTATAAAAGTTGTCCAGGATCGCGATGTACCCATGATGGTACGTAGTGTTTTATGAAATCTTCATAACCCTACTTAGCCTAACCTAACCTTACGAAGAAGCACTCCCTGGTATAGGCACTATAGGTAACGGTTATGTTTTTGTATGTGGATTTGATTTTTGAAGTACTGTCAGAGTCTAAAGCTTTAATAACAATTCTACTTTATGTAATTTCCAATGCATTGGAAAAAATGTTATTGGCGTGTAAAAATTACTAAAACGTGTATTTCGCGAGAGGGATTTATAGAATCTTCACGAAATCTTGTGTGTAATGTGAAGCAGCCTTTTAGCATAATATTTTCGTCCAAGTTATAAATTCTGTTTACGCTATTGCAATTAACCATTTTTTTTTGTCGGAATAGGAAACGCTCGACTGGAGCACTCAGACGTAACTAGTCCATTGTCTTTCTAAGAAAGGCAAGCAATCACTTCAGTGATGATGAGCTTACATACCAGCACATACCAGGTCGGACAATCACAGAGATAATGTTCCGCGGTGTCGTCGCTCTCTCCACAAGCATCGCAGATTATAGTGTCACTTAAGCCCAGCATGTTAAGGTGCTTGGCTAAAGCAAACTGGCCTGTCAAGACGGAAATAAGTTGTCCACAGTTTTTTCTGCTGAGAGACGGCAAGAATGCCGCTGATTTCTTGCAGACATCCGGGAGCATGCGTTTACTCAACCTGCATCCTGGAGAGTCATGCCACACACAATTGTGCTCGTGGGAGGTGGGAGACCCAATCGTCAATGGAAGCCCTAACCCTCCCTAAGCCTCCTCTGAACCTTGTCACGAAATCTCATCGGATATTTCGTTTCCCAATATCAGAGAATTCCGCTTTGCGACCGAGTTCAAAGAGTTTTTGGTTTCACGAACTATTTTGGAAATAGTTAAAGAGTTAAGCAAGGCCTTAAGCGCAGCCTGATTGTCACTAGTGACACAAATAATACGGTTCTTCCACCGGTTCTTCACAACATAGTTCATGGCCATTGAGATTTCATAAGTTTCATAAGTTGGAAAACAGACGCATATTTGCCTAGCGAGAAAATAAGTCTAATGTTGTCGACTTCCACGAAGACACCAGCACCAGACCCTTGACTGGTTTTGGAACCGTCCGTGAAAATAGGACTGCATACCATTACTGGCTCAGACTCTGGTCGAAGCCAGTCCTTAACAGAAGGAAAGTCGACTCTGAATTTGCGCATCAGCTGAAGCTCTGGTGTCATTGCATCAGACGGCATATCCAGAAGACAGGAGTCGTAAGATAAGAGTCGCGCAAGTTTATCAGAATTCCAGTGTGGAGTATACCTAAAACCGCCCCGCCTAAGACGTTGGATGGCTTTGATAGTGCAACCTATGATATAAGTATCGAGAGGAGGTAAATTCAGCAAAGGGTCTAGAGCAGAGCCAGGAATACTCGGAAAAGCTCCCGTGCAGCCGAGATTATTATAATTAACTGTTTAGTGTTTATTAAACAATTTGAGAGTGAATGTTAATACATAATACCAATTAAAGTTTGCTATTATCTTCGAAATGACCATATGGTATATCAAACGAAAAGGTCAAATGTTGAAACAGACCTCTATAGGGGATGTGTGTTTAATGTATTTGTCTGCCAAACGTTTTTACGTTTTTTCTTACGTTTTTTCTTACATTTTCGTGTGCTTTATGTTTATATGTAATAGTATACGCACCGTTGTCTCTATATTGTGAACATTAAAAACTAAAAAAAGAAGTATCATATCGACTCTTTGCTATAATAAATTATAAAAGTCTAACATCTTAAAGATGAGCATAAATCGAGATCAATGTTTGGCTTGTACAAGAAAAAATCAGTTCAGTTCGGAAGTTAACAATATGCTTTTCGATGTGCTAAGACATTGTACTTGATCATATGAACATGCATACATGTTTGCCCATCGGTAAGCATCAATTTGAAAACGCAATCTTAAAACTATTTCTCTTATAAGGAACGATTTATATTAATGACTTCGAAACTCTAACTCAATTTAGTTACAAGTGCTATGAATCAATTTGCAAAAATCCTTTCTTAAATTTTCAAACCTTTTCCTTAAAATCCGTAAATAAATGAATTAAAAGTCACGGTCTATATAAAATATGCACATATATAATATTATACATACCTATTTATTTTTCACGTGTATATTTACAGATGTTTTTTTTTTTTTTTTCAGGTGAAAAGCCCTATACCTGCCAATGGCCAGAATGTGAATGGCGATTTGCGCGCTCTGATGAATTAACCCGCCATTATCGCAAGCATACTGGTGCAAAACCATTCAAGTGCATTGTTTGTGAGAGAAGTTTTGCAAGAAGTGATCACCTAGCATTACACATGAAGCGCCATCTACCGAAAAATAAATGATCCGCCTCGTCCGGCAGTATTGTCTCAAATGCATATCCAAACTAAAAATAAAAATCAATTACAAATCCAACAGCAAGCAAAACATCCAAAGGACTTTAGTATTTAAGCACTAAATTACTATTAAAACATAAACTTAAAGCAAAAACAAAAACTGTGTACTATAGTAGAGTTATGCGTAATATCTTTATTTTTTTTTTACATGCATATGTATAATTTAATTTAGTTCTCTCTGCAGTTAAGGTTGTTATTTTAGTTTTACTTATATAGGTTTCCTGTGTATGATTTTCCTTAAGTGTGCACTTTCTTAAGTCAAACCGATCGACGATGCGCGTACTATGAACTATAGGTAGGTTTCTATAATTTTGTTCGAATCGTAAAACAAAATTTAAGTGTGCTGGCACATTTGGAATAAATAATTTCAGTTCAAAGTCTTTGGCTTGCTCCCTGCTGAATATATACAATTTTTTTTTTACATATTACATTTTAATGAACAAATGAGGAAACTAATAATTAATTCCACCTACACGGGGACGACGAATTGACACATTCTCGCGCGCTCTATCATTACGTTTTTTTCTCATTTCTTAATGATAATCTAAGAAATATGTTAAACACTTGTTTGTGATCAAGACAAATAGCATAGCTACCATAAATTGCCTCTGGATGATGTTTCCCGATTTACCCAGTGAAACGTGGTGGAATGAAACAATGACAGACTTATAGTTACTATAGCATGATAATTAATGACTATTAGTTTAAATAAATAATTACAAATGACACGACGGGAGAGATACCGATCAAAAATATAACTGAGATTAATGAAAATGATGGGAAGCACACGGACAAATGTATCTGCAACTAGATGGTAATTAATTTGAATGCAGGCAAGTTAAAAGCATTTTATGGTTACATCGCTTCTGATGTCGTCAAAAATAAATGATGCTGTTGAAGGCCATTTTGCTGGTGTTGCTTGTTTAGTTTGTATTTTTTGTTAGCATTCCGCGATGTCGCGTTTGTGAAATAATTTAAATATTTAGACATAAATGCGTCATCTGACATTTGTTGCTAATGCGTGGCATTAGAAAAGATTATAATTCGCAATCCCATGTGTAATTATGAGTAATGCGGTATGGAATTGAATGTGTAGTTGGACGTTGAAATGCAACATGGGAAAGCGGTTAGAACAAGTAAAAGGCATGAGTTTACCTTTCAATTTAAATCATTCCATGATTTAATATCTAAAACGCCATCAAATAAGCGACTAACTTTTATCGAAGGTTATAATTTAATATTAATTACTCACTTAAGAGTACTTTATTCAAGCTTACTACTTCAACAGCATCCTGCTTGGACACATTTCAGTGGACCTATAATATCTGGATAGCGCCAAATAATTCGCCTTTTTTTCGTGTGTTAAAATTACTATGCGTAAACATTACTACCTCGCTACCACTTCACAATATGGATTTTTGATTCTTTGCTCTCCATAGAGATTATAGACACTTTCCAAGAACTTCGAAGACTGGCGATTCGTCAGATATTTCTCTCATTATTTGCAAACATCTACTCACGCTGCATACAATCAGTAAAGCCAATCACGAATGACACGCCGTACATATTAAGCCTTCAAAATGTTCTATCCTAAGCTAAGACTAGTGGGTTCTAATGAGTTAATTTTGATAAAACAGTCGCACATCAGCACCAACATCCGTTTGTCCAACAGGACTACATACCAATAGGGTTTGCATATTTTTCAACAGTGATATACGGGAATAAGAAGCTATTCTCCATTTTCCTAATAATTGTCCAATTGTTTCACCACCTCGGAGCTCTTTTCTTCTACAACATCAGAGACCTGACAAATATTGACGTTAGAAGCATCTTTCACTGCATAAGAAGCTGTATGTAGTTCAGCTAACTATTTAGGTAGTTAGCATGGGTGCATAGTGTTCTATGGTAACTCATGGTATTTCAAGTGCGTCTGTGCCCAAGTACAATACATACAGCTGCTCCGACTTAAAATTACTTATGTTAAATCCAATAATATTTGGAGGGTTTGTAATACATCCACAAATGCAAATGCCTCTAAAATGTGGATTGTCTGTGTCTGAAATAATTCACATTACAAAAGTACACTGTACTAAAATTTACGATATGATTATAATTTTTTTCGAAAACCAAGATCTTAAATTTGTTTTCTGTAATTTGCCTACGAGTACATACACTCATATACAGTAAGTATTCACCTGCGAGACACACAACATCACCAATACCTATGCGCCACTGAACTCTCTCCATTTCATTGGACCGACCGACCATGAGGAGTCTTTTTCGCACTGCGAGGCAATGGAAAAAGGATGTCAAGAAATGGGGAAAAAGTATTTCTCACGAGTTTCTAATGCAATGTGAAGGAGTATTTTCAAATTGCAACTGCAACGTAAAGAATAAACATTTTCTTAAGAAATTTATATATAATTCAAGTTTATAGCAACATAATGCTTAAAAAGCAAACTAGGTGGCATTCTTTCATTCAGTAGTTCCAAACATTGCTTCTTTATTCGAAGGGGAAAATATACCACATATAAAAAAAGTTATATATATTTTGTCCTATTCTTTACAAAATTAAATTAGAAATGCAAAAGGAATATTGTAAAATTGCACATATTAAGTAAAAGGATTTTGTTGATATTAAAAAGAATAATAATTATTTAAAAAGTTTTATACAGAAAAAAGCTATATTTAGATATTTGATCAAATATTTTTAAAATGAACATGCCATTAAATGAAATTCTTAAGCCCAATAGCAGCTAGTTTTAGAGGTTATGGTTCAGTGGTTAGTTTGAATCCCAGAAAAAATAGCAAGTATTTTTTCATTCTCAGCACCACCTCTCGCGAACGTCTTGCTGACATCAGAAAGTAGTACCTACTGACATAGCAAACATAATAAACGAATGATTGCGAGAACCTAGGCTCTATACCCCCTATTCGCTTGTACCCGATGCAATTACTAAAATAAATTTGTTTAAAATTTATTACGCAAAGCTTTCAAAGTATGTGAGGGAATCTTAGAAAGATTTAATTTAATTTGCAAAGGATTAGAAAATATAAGTAATATTCCGATTTATTAATTCAATATTTATTTTAGAAAAAAACAGCACTTCTTTTTTTACCAAAATATTATCCTCTGTATTTTGCTAAAATTCTAAACTTTGTTATCAGGGTAGCGAATACAGGTTATAAAGATGCGCGATTTCACTCTATATTTGCTTGAGACGACACACACTTCTGCCAATTGGGTTAGTGGATTCGATTGCACAGCGTATCGGTGTAGTAAAAAGAAATTCATTATTTTTGCATGAAATTGAAGGCTTTATTTAGCATAGTTAGAATGATACGATTTGGATCAAATATGCGCCGTTTTGTTCGATGACTTGTTGCCATTTTGTGGGTAATTCCATTATGCCTCTCATAGAAGCCGATTTTCACAAGCCTCTCTTGAGGCGAATTTTTCACTAGAAAAATCGTTCGCCATTGACAGAAACAGGTGATAATCACTCGGTGCCAGATCCGGACTATAAAGTGGATGCATAGGAACCTTCCAACCAAGCTCCCGGAGCTTCTGGAGAGTCACTATCGACGTGTGTGGCCTGGAATTGTCCTAATGGTTTACAGTTCCTCTCCTATTAGCCAAAACTGGCCGCTTCTTGGCGATTGCTTCATTCAGATGGTCCAATCGTTGAAAGTACAGGTTCGAGTTAAGAGTTTTGTCGTAGGGGAGCAGCTCATAGTAGATAATACACTGCCAATCCCACCAAACACACAGCAAAACCTTCCTGACCGTCAATCCTGTCTTAGCCACTGTTTGCGCCGGCTCAGCGTGATTCAACCACGACTGTTTTCGCTTTAAGTTATCGCAAGTGATCCACTTTTCATCACCAGTCACTATCCGCTTCAGAAATGTGTCGATCTTGTTGCGATTCAGCAGCGATTTGCAGATGGAAATTCGGTCCATGAGGTTTTTTGTGTTAACTCGTGTGGCACCCACACATCGATCTTCTTTTTGTGTCCAGCCTTATGTTAATGTCTAGCGCCTGGGCAATCGAAGCAGTACTTACATGAGGGTCAGACTCGACGATTTCCATGATTTTATAGACATTTTCGACAATTGGCCTTTCAGAACGTGGTGCATCTTTGAAATCGAAATTATCGGAACGGAATCGACGAAACCAAATCTGCGCTTGATTGGCTATTACAGTATCAGGACCATAAACATTATTCATATTTTCAGCCGCCTGGCTTGCGTTTTCGCTTTTATTGAAGAAAAACTGTAAAATATGGCGTATTTTCTCTTTGCTGGTGTCCATCTTTGACGCGCGCTCAAACAAAACTGAGCCAACCAATCACAAAACTGTCGGAGAAGTTTTTTTTACACAAAATGTCAGCTTTCTAACGCCATTTAGCGTACGTCCAATAGAACGTATACAACGCGAGATACAGATGACTAAAGCCATCTGTTGGAAAAATAATTGATTTCTTTTTACTACACTCTTTGCAGTGCAGTTAAATGAATGCCAAATCCTTCCTCAAAGGAACCCTCACCCAAGCAATGAGTTGTATAGCATTGTCGAACACGGTGTTTGAAAATAAAATCGTTGCCGAGTATATACAAGATGTTTCTCAAGGTCAAGTCGCTATTTCGTAGTCTGGTACAGAATTTTACCTTAAACAACAACAAATGTCATGGATAGGTCCACTATCTACAGTTTTTCATATACAAATATGCACCAATTTTAGTCATTTAAATAGAACATTCAGTGCGTAAAATCTCATAATATGCAATCTTGGAATAACAGCTCACAGTTTTTTTTTTACTTTCATTTTATTAACTTTAGTTTGGTTTCACAACTTGAGATATAATTGAACCTACTACATTACATTGCTAAATTAAGACTAAGATACAATAAAGAACTTTCTCTTTGTTTCCGTACCACGTACTTATGGATATTTCTAAATAGATGTTGGAAATTAATTTAGGCGAACCCCACAGGCGGATCAGTAGAAATGCAGTGAAGTGGGAGGGTTATGATCCCTTATTTTCGAATCATAACTTCGCTGATAAAAGGAAGAAGAAGAAGAAGATGTTGGAAAATAATTTCCTTCTCTCCCGCTCCCCAAACTACCAACATTGGCTATTACTGTTTGTAAAGCCCGTATGATACCCAATTATGTTCGCTCTTTTTTGTATCTTTATGCAAATTATCTTTAAAAGAAAAAGAAAACTATTAGTACGAAAGAGATAATTTTTTGTGCTAAGAACACTGCGCTTCTTAGTTTTCTAGATTTGGTTTTTAGACGTCTTAAATGCAACGCTTACTTCCCGATCTAAATAAATAAAGCTGGGATATTCTGTCTGCTAGATCATACTTGTTTAAGTGAGCTTTAACCTCATGCTGCTTAGAATATACTATAAACTCAAAGCTTTCGGCTTTTCGCTTTTCGGCTTGGTCAATTGTTTTTTTAAGTGGTTTTCTGAGTTTAATGATCGTCGGTCCTCCACAAGGGTATTGTTTTCGAGTACTGCAACGCTATGAGAATTGCAGTAAAACACATAACACAGTAACTGTTTGATTGAAGAGGGCTTGAACTGCATCAATCTATGTTAATTTTTCGTTACTTTCAGTGTATTTTTTTTATTTTTTTTAAGATCATTATTTCCGTAATAGCAACGTTAAGCATATCCTCATGAATATAAGATCCCTCTTTAGAAATAATGTGGCTACTGTTATGTTTCCAACTGTTTAGATATGTTTAGAGATAATTAAAATGGGCTTTACTAACAACGAATCGTTAGTCGTGACTTAAAAAAGGTGTCGACTTAAGTCTAAAGTATGCCAATAATGTTTTAATAGTCAGCTTTTAGTTAAACTTCACTCTTTCAAAAAAATGTACTACATTTTCATTGAATCTACTCATACTACATACATTGGTTTGGCGTTTTATAATTTCATCCGGCCAACAATTTAATTCAAAGTCAAAATAAATAAAATCAACTGAGATTGACTTATAAAACGGTGATGGCAATTGTACTGAAAATAATACTCTTTGTTGGTTCCCTTTTTTCTTCTTAAATGGAAACTGGAATCCATCAGACTCCCTTTTAAGACTAAAAGCGTGGCTACATTATCATGGGATTGAAAGTCGTGTCGCGTGAGACGGTTAGATTTCATGTGAGTCAAAAAGAAGGGGTTGATTGCACCGAAAGTCCACTACAAAATATAATTCTCGGTGGAAGTATGAGTGCTTTGTTTTCAAAGTGTTTCCCTCTAATCCTTTTAAGTATTGTTCTTACTATTAAATTACTACATTAGCATCACTCAGTTCTTTAACGTCATATAATAACAAATTAGACTTGGCTTTCTTTACATTACAATTTAGATCCATACTAACACTAAAGACGACTATTAAATTCGTTATTGGCACGAACATTTTGAAAAGTATGGAGATTATACTTAAGTTGTATTATTAATTTGATTGTTAGTAAGGCCCAATGAGTTTTCATTAAGTAAAACTTAATTAAAAGAACAGAAATAATTTATTCAGGCGTATAAGTATGTGCTTATCACAAATAGATTTTCTAAACTATCATTACAAGTTTAGTCCTCAGTCGTGATCGCTTCCATTACTTTTCTGCTAATGCCAGTCCTTGCAAATGTTCACCATTACTACTACAGCTACCGCTTCGTCATCCGCATATCTTATGATTTCAGCTAACAATAAATTATTTCAATCTGGATATCAGCTTAACTCAGCCAGTAGTACATTGACTGTACGTTAGGGTTTCTCAGGTATTTTTTGTTTGGAATTGCATACATTTTATCAAATGGCTAGGAATTACGTGCATTCAGCATTGTTGCATTGTACTTCATCAGGATTAGTTATTCAATAGTTGCACCTCTTAGCGAGCCCCTACCCTAGTCCACCTATAGATAATATAAAAAAAAAAACAAGATGAAGTTATAAACAAATTTTAGTGAGAAATACTTGAACCTCGCCTTAGAAGACCGAGTAATACAAGCACACCTCCCAAGTTTCATAAAAATAAAATAAAAAATAAAAGATAAGCCGCCGCTATTTTTCTTAAATGTTAATCACGTTTATGGTCTCAGCTTTGTTTAAACTCTTTTATATGTCTCTCTAATGTATGCAAAATATAAATTACTCAACCCATTCACATCTCAATCTCGATTATCTAATCTTCAAAGTGAAAACTTGTCTTTTCTGTTTTCTGATCTGAGCCATTTAATTCTGCGAAATTTAAACCTTATTATCTCTTTTACCACTCTGTTGCAATGCCAGTCCACCATATCTCCATCTAAGTCAATAACATGCCCCATCTTATCAATGACCGATCAATTAACCGACTCACGGCTAGGCGCACATATTAATTGAACATTAATGCCTCTTAGCACGATAACTATAATACTTTCCTGTGAACCTCTAGAGATGCAATTTCTCAAGCTTAGAATGTTATTCATTAGAAATTGTAGAATTTACATAGCATTCATATACATAAGTTCAAGCGCCAATAAATCAACTTACTGTGTCCTATCGAATGAAGCTCAGATTGCCGCCAACTCCAACATTTGTTCGCCTTCACTTCACTATCAATCAAACACGGCGCGCACAATAATTGCTCTTGATATTGACCTTACATTGAAATTGCAATCAAATGCGCAAAGTATCGGAGAGATATTAAAAATAAGACTACACTCCATTACCCCTCTCGTTCGTCCAGTGACAAATGACTTGGATTCCAATTCTGGTGGAGTTGCCAACTTGGCAACATCGACTTCAATCTCTCACCATGCACTCACTCTAATTGCATGCGGGTGCTCTATGCAATAATTATAAGCTTTATATAAAAAAGAAAAACAATCTCGCTAGACCAATTACCACTGAATGCATCTGCGTGGCTGTAACCGTTACTCCTGAGCTGTGGTAAATTGAAATCTGTAAGATTTAATTAATTAAGGATTATCAGACTGATGCCAGCACGGAGCTGGTGGGGACACACAACACTCTATACACAGATAAATAAAAAGTACAGCTAGCTAATTGCATGTCAAACAGGTAATCATTTATCATATTCATTAGCTCGCCGGTTTAAAAAAAAATATTAATCGGAAAATTCAGCGGGGGTAGACCAAGAGCCAGGTCTGAATTATACATAAATTAATTTTTTCTCCTTCTAGTAGAGTTTATTTTTTAACATGAAAAATTATCAATAAACAATTGTTCATGAGAACTCGAAACTATTTATTCAAAGAAATATAAATTTAGATATAGAAAATTACGTCAACTGAGTACTGTATACCCGCTTTATAATAAAAAAAAAAAAAATATACTTATTTAAAATTTAGAATTAAATCAGCACGTTAAATTGGCTCATAAATTGAGTGGCGGTATAAAAAATATAATAATAATCTACTATTATAACATTAGAAACCATAAACTTTATTTATTTGTAAAGAAAAATAAGAAAACCAGAAAAAAATACTTAATTGTAAATATATAAAATAAAATTAATTTTTAGAAAACAAACTACGATGTAATGAGAATAATTTGAAAAAACAAACAGCAAATTATCGTCGTGTTCTTTGATGCCATTACTTTGTAATTATATAGTAAATTTTGTTTATTTGTATAGTTTTTTTTTTTTTATTTCGTGTGGAAATTTTTGTTTTAATTTAAAGAGAGAAACACTTTTACTATTTTTTAAGTTTGTTATTATTTCCCTTTTGTTTTTAGTGATTTCTTTTTCGTTTTATGTAATTATTTCTTAAGTTTAAAATTAAATTTATTTGTATATTGTGTTAGTTGTAATGAAATGATTTTCTAAGAATTAAAGCGAAAAGTTTTCCTTTTTTGTGCAACAATTAAAGTTAAGTGTTTTTTATTATTATTGAATTTGTGTGAACCCCATAGGCGGATCAGTAGAAATGCAGTGTAGTGGGACCGATGTTATCAAGTCATAACCTCGCCGAAATAAGAAGAAGAAGTTGCATTTTTGTGGGCATGTAAAAATAACGAAATTAATGGATGAGCGAAGTAAGTAAGTAAGTAAGGAAATTAACCACAGCTTACTCACTATAAGCTCAGTCAAATACAAAGTTTATGAATGGGAAATACAATTGATATAGCGCATTGTACTGCCCACAATCTTATCTTAAATACTATAAAAGCAAAGTCGATTTTCCTTGTGAACACCGTTTCTCGAAAACTACTAGACGTAGGTACTTGAAATTTTGCACAGTTATTCCTTATTTTGCTTGGATGCGAGATAAGAAGGGATTTTCCGAAATTAGAGGTCTAAGTGGCATAAAGGGGGTTGAGATCGAATTCTCCATCTGTAAATATGGATTCCACAGCCGTAGCTCAGTACTGGCTCTCCGGATTAAAAAAATAATAAATAGGTGAATTTAGTTAATTTGCCGCTGATTCATTTAAGGTATAAAACATCCTTCTGCGTTGTCCTGAAGCTGAGCAATGCCAAAACCAATTAATCAAATCATCGCCCACAATTTTCCTTCAGTGGAGACCACGGCCAGCAGACATGCAGCAGTGGCTATCGTTGCAATAGTATGTGTGTGTGAGTAAATGGGCGCGCTATCCCATGATTATGTTTTGATCTTCAGTGTGCGATCTCTTCTAGAGTTAAAATTGAAAAAAAAAACATTATCAGTTCCAAATCTAAGATATCCATGTGCCATCAAAACTTCATGCAATATAGAGACTTGGGAATATACGCGTAGGTACATATGTATGCATATGTTTCCCCCTAACCCCTCTTCCTTATCCCTTACGCTATGCATAATGCATAAAAAGGGTAGTCATAACCCCTTTAGCGCGAGTAAATTATAAAAAAAAATATGCATATGCATGTGTAGACATAGAACTATTGCAATATTTTTCCATTTTGTTAGATGAAATGTTGTTGATCGTTGGAATTGTCCATATTTTAGAATGTTTTAATAAATTTCAAATAAATTATTAACAAGGTGGCGTAGGCAGTATATTGAAAGTTGAATACTCATACTTTGAGTCTATTTTCCTATGTTTTAGACGACATATGGAAAATGTTAAAATGTTGAAGATTACGCAGAAGAACACTTATACGGAAAAGTATTAACCCGCAAAAGTGGTGCACCTATGAAAACTAATTCGAAACGCAAGTAAAAAATATCAAAGCTGATTTGACAAATGTATTTTTTTACTGTTGTTTTCTGTTAAACTGTACCAACAGAAATAGTTGGGGTACAAATTGTCGATGATTGCATTATTGGCAAGTGTTTTTTGGAATATTATTCAGACGTTTTCTGCGTGCGATTTATTCATGAAGAAATAGTTTCGGTTATATTGCGTTTAATCCTTATAAAACTTAAATTAATCAACATAAACAATAATTCAAAGAATTCAAGTGAGTTAAAATAAGTTATCGTATATTGTGAAATTTTGAAGTGAATCTTCTTACTTACATACTTAGGTGGTGAACCTGGGCCTCAACCAACAAGCGTCTCCATTTAGCTCGGTTTTTAGCTAGTTGCCTCCAGTTGCACACTCCAAGTTATTCGACGCCCCCTTGAACTTGTGCGCGCCACCTACGGCGATGATTCCCTCTACTGCGTCGTCCCTCGGGGTTAGTTTCGAAGACTCTGCGGGCCGGAGCTTTGGTGTCCATTCGCTCTACATGTCCTAGCCATCTCAGACGTCCAATACGCAGTTTTTTGACTAGGTCGATGTCGCTGTACAGCTCGTATAGTTCGTGATTGAATCTTCTCCTTCAAAATCCGTCAACGCAAACGGTAGCGAAAATCTTACGAAGCATTTTTCTCTCGAAGCGACCAAGGATATCTTCATCCACTTTTAATAAAGTCCATGTTTCAGCGCCGTAAAGCAGGACTGGGATGATCAAGGTCTTATAAAGAGTCTCCTTAGTTGTTCGAGATAGGGCTCTACTGTTGAATTGCCTTACTTACTTACTTACTTACATAGATGGCGCTACGGTCCGGGTGGACCTGGGCCTCAACCAACAAACCTCTCCAGCTAGCACGATTACGAGCCAGCTGCCTCCATTTGCGCACGCCAAGTTGGTTGAGGTCCCTCTCCACTTGTTTGCGCCACCTACCGTGAGGTCGTCCTCTACTGCGCCGTCCATCCGGGGTGGATTCGAAAACTTTCTTAGCGGGAACATTGGGCTCCATCCGCTCTAAATGACCCAGCCATCTTAGTCGCTGTATGTGAACCCTTCTGGCTAAGTCGATGTCCTTGTACATGCCATATAGCTCGGCATTGTACCTTCTCCTCCACTCACCGTCTATGCAGACGGGACCAAAGATCGCTCGAAGAACTTTTCTCTCGAAATAACCAAGGGCATCCTCATCCGGTTTTCTCAAAGCCCATGCCTCTGCGCCATACAGCAGGACTGGGATGATTAGTGTCTTATAAAGAGTTACCTTAGTAGTTCGAGATCGGGCTTTGCTACTCAATTGCCGTTTAAGCTCATAGAAACAACGATTGGCAAGAGTAATTCTTCGTGTGATCTCCCTACTGATGTAATTTGCTGAGTTCACCATAGAACCTAGGTAGATAAAATAGTTTACTACCTCAAAATTATATCTGTCTATTGTGGCGTTCTGTCCAAGACTCCGATGTTGGGTGTCCTTTTTTGTAGACAGCATATATTTTGTTTTGCTTTCATTGACCGCTAGACCCATCTTTGCTGCCTCGATCTCAATACTCGTAAATGCCCCATTGACGGCCCGCTGAGTTCTTCCGATTATGTCAATGTCATCGGCATAAGCGAGTAGTTGTACAGACTTGTAAAAGATTGTACCTCCGGTGTTCGCTTGTGAGTTTCGTACAATTCCCTCAAGTACTATATTAAAGAGATCGCATGATAGCGCGTCACCTTGTCTAAGACCTTTCCTGACATCGAACGGTTCGGTGATGTTCTTACCGACTTTGATGGAGCAGCGAGAGTTCCCCATCGTCATTCTGCACAATCGGACGAGTTTGGCAGGGATGCCAAGACTAGACATGGCTCTGTATAACTCGTCTCTATACACGCTATCATAGGCAACTTTGAAATCGATAAAGAGGTGGTGCGTATCGATTTTGTATTCATGGGTTTTTTCCAAGATCTGCCGTAGTGTGAATATTTGGTCAATGGTGGACTTTCCCGGCCTGAAACCGCACTGATAAGGTCCTATCAGGTTGTTGACGATCGGTTTTAGGCGTTCACATAATACGGCAGACAGGATTTTATATGCGATGTTGAGGAGACTTATACCTCTGTAATTGGCGCAGTTCAGAGGGTCTCCTTTCTTCAGGATCAGGCAAACGATGCTGAGGTTCCATTCATCGGGCATACTTTCGTCCGACCAGATTTTACAGATGAGCTGGTGCATGCTCCTTACCAACTCATCTCCTCCTGCCTTGAAAAGTTCAGCGGCAAGGCCGTCGGCTCCAGCAGCTTTATTGGATTTGAGTTTAGATATCGCTATCCTCACTTCATTCTGATCGGGTTGACGGGAATCTTGACTGCCATCGTCACTGTTGAATGGCTCATTCTGCCTGACAGGGGAGTATTGGTCATCATCGCCGTTTAGCAGTCTGCAGAAGTGTTCCTTCCATATCCTCAGCACCGACTGCGATTCCACTACTATGTTGCCATTTTCGTCCCTGCAGGCTTCTGTTCTGGCTTTGAAACCCTGGCATGTCCTTTTCACTCTTTGGTAAAATTTTCGAACATTATTCCTGCAATAAAGTCTCTCAATCTCCTCGATCGACCGCTTCTCATGCTCCTTTTTGTCCTTTCTGAGAAGTCGATGTTCCTCTTTTCTCCTGCGCACGTAGAGCTCGTAAGCAGCTCTAGTCCTTCCATGCAGCGCCGCTTTGTACGCCTCTTGTTTTGCTGCATGTGCTTGCCGGCATTCCTCATCAAACCAGTGGTTTCGTTGTGGGGGGCGAGAGAAACCCAGTACATCAGAGGCGGCATCTCTGATGGCTTGTTGGCAACGCTGCCACTGGTCTTCCCCATTTGCTGCTGGCGGCATAGGACTTAGATTGAGATTAGAAGAAACACGATCGGCAAAGGTTCTGGCGGTCACTTGCGATTATAGCTTTTCGACGTCAAATTTCCGCACAGTATTTCGTTGATTTCGCTCCGTTGTGGATATCCGCATCCGTACCTTGGCTACAACTAGGTAGTGATCCGAGTCCACGTTGGCTCCTCGGACAGTCCGGACACCCAGAATACTGGAAGAGTGCCTTGCGTCGATCGCAATGTGATCGATTTGGTTGACGATTTTTCGATCAAAGGAGAGCCATGTTCCTTTGTGAATATCGAGACGTGGGAACCGCGTACTAGCTACGACAAAGTTTCGCCCCGCCGCAAAGTCGATTAGCCTGAGTCCGTTGTCGGATGTGATGTCGTGCAGGCTGTGCTTTCCGACCACGCTACTAAAGACGTCCTCTCTTCCTAGCTTTGCGCTAAAATCACCTAGGATAATTTTAACGTCGTGGCTAGGGCATTGCTCATACGTCTTGTCCAAGAGCTGGTAGAAGTCGTCCTTTGTCGCGTCGTCCTTCTCCTCATGAGGGGCGTGAACGCATATTAGGCTAATGTTGGCAAATTTAGCCTTGATACGGATAGTCATAAGGCGCTCGTTCACATGCCGGAAACTCAAGACTTCTTGCCTAAGTCTGCCTCCAATAACAAATCCGCACCCGAATAGACGCTGTCCTTTTTGTCTGTAGCAATCGCCGTAGTAAATGTCGCAGTTTTTCATACTCCTTTTGCCTGGCCCATCCCATCGCACTTCTTGGATGGCGGTAATGTCTGCTTTGAGACACTTTAGGGCATCCGCAAGTTGTTCGGCTGCACGTGGTTTGTATAGGGACCTAACATTCCATGTGCAGACACGAAGATCGTTGTCCTTTTTACGTTTGCTTGGGTCGTCAACAGTAAATTCATCCGTATCCGAGGCTGTTGGTTGCTTCGTAACCGAAGGTTTTTTACGTGGTAGGGAAGTTAACCCGACGGCACAACCCCCAACCTGGAGGACCAGATCCTTTTTTAGCAACCCCTAGGACGAGGGGCCGGATAAACCGATGTCAGTAACCCACTTCGGGGATATGAGCGCTGCCGTTGGCCCATTAAGGGTTCATCCGCCACCATCTCTTTTTCAATACCCTGACGTAGTATTGAAAATCCTTACAGACCTTAGCTTCAAATATGTCGAAGTAGCTCCTCTTGTTAGACTTCTGAGACGCATATTTCAGCCAATCAGGTCAACAAGAAATGCCTCGTCCGGTTAAACATATGCGCGCTGAAGTTCACCCAGATGTGCTTGCGCAGGTCCGAGTGTTCAACTACCCATATATCGTCAGACTCAGCATACGCTCATCGTTAGTTCACTATCAGATAGCTATCCAGCGGGCACCACGGGGAGGTGATGATGAATTGAGTTGAATTGCCTTATAAGCCCAAAAAAACAGCGATTGGCAAGAGTTATTCTTCGATTGATTTCTGCACTGATTTTGTTAGTAGAATTTATAGCAGAGCCAAGGTAGACAAAGTCCCTTACTGCCTCGAAGTTATAGCTGCCCACGGTGACGTTTTGTCCAATTCGTCGGTGTTGGTTTTCCCTTCTTGTTGACAGCATATACTTGGTTTTGCCCTCGTTTATCGCTAAACCCATTTTGGCCGCTTCCGCCTCAATGGTTGCAAACGCACCAGTGACAGCCCGCTGAGTTCTTCCGATAATGTCTATATCGTCGGCGTATGCAAGCAGTTGTACAGACTTGTAATAGATTGTGCCTCCGGTGTTGGCTTATGAGTTCCGCACAATCCGTTCAAGTATAATATTGAAGAAGTCACATGACAGCGCGTCACCTTGTCTAAAGCCTTTTTTGACATCAAAGGTCTCGGTGAGGTCATTACCGACCTTGATGGAGCAGCGAGCGTTCTCCATCGTCAGCCTGCACAGACGGACAAGTTTTGCAGGGATGTCAAAACTAGACATGGCTCTATAAAGCTCTTCTCTATAGATGCTGTCATAGGCGGCCTTGAAATCGATAAAGGGGTGGTGAGTATCGATTTGGAATTCTTGGGTTTTCTCCAGGATCTGCCGAAGTGTGAAGATTTGGTCGATGGTGGACTTTCCTGGCCTGAAACCGCACTGATAGGCTCCAATCAGGCTGTTCATAAAAGGTTTCAGGCGTTCACACAATATCGCAGAAAAGATCTTGTATGCGATGTTGAGGAGACTGATGCCTCTATAATTGGCGCAGTTGAGGGGGTCTCCTTTCTTGTGGATCGGGCAAACGACGCTGAGATTCCATTCATCAGGCATACACTCGTCTGACCAAATCTTAGAGATAAGTTGGTGTATGCACTCTACCAATTCATCCCCAGCTGCCTTGAAAAGTTCGGTCGGTAAGCTGTCAGGTCCAGCAGCCTTGTTCGATTTTAGCTTGGATATTGCTATCCTCACTTCGTTTTGGTCAGGTGGACGGAAATGTTGACTATCATCGTCTATGTTGAATGGTTCATTCTGCCTGACAGCGGGATGTTGGTCTTCGTCGCCGTTATACAGTCTGCAGAAGTAGTTTTTCCATATTCTCAGCACCGACTGTGATTCTACTACGAGGTTTCCATTTTCATCTCTACAGGTTTCTGTACGGGTATTACTTCTCTGACACGTTCTTTTTACCTTTTGGTTAAACTTCCGTACATTGTTCCTGGAGTATAGACTCTCGATATTCTCAAACGCGCACTTCTCATGCTCTTTCTTCTTCTTTTGGAGAAGCCGATGTTCTTCCCGTCTCTTTGTCTCGTAGAGCTCACGAGCAGCTCTCGTCTTCCGCTGCAGCGCCGCTTTGTATGCCTCTTGTTTTGCTGCATGCACTCGCCGGCATTCTTCGTCAAACCAGGGGTTTCGCGGTGGTGGGCGAGCGAGACCCAGCACATCAGTCGCGGCGCTTCTGATAGCATGTTGGCAGCGTTGCCACTTGTCTTCGGTACTTAATGCTGGCGGCAAAGGGGCGGTTGAGAGATTTCGGGATACGCGTTCAGCGAAGAGTCTGGCGGTCTCTTGCGATTGTAGCTTTTCGACGTTAAATTTTCTCACAGTAATTCTTCTTTGTTGCTCAGATTGGGATATCCGCATTCGTACCTTGGCTACAACAAGGTAATGATCCGAGACTATGTTGGCCGCTCGGAAGGTCCGGACATCCAGAATACTGGAGGCATGCCTTGCGTCGATCGCAATATGATCAATTTGGTTGATCGTTACATGATCATTGGACCGCCATGTCTGCTTATGAATATCGAGATGAGGAAACCATGTGCTTGCTATGGTGACATTTCGCTCCACAGCGAAATCAATTAGCCTTATTCCGTTATCAGACGTGGTGTCGTGTAGGCTATGCTTACCGACTGCCCTACCAAAAGACGTCCTCCTTTCCTATTTTGGCGTTAAAATCGCCCAATACGATTTTAACGTCGTATTTAGGACATTGCTCGTATGTTTTGTCGAGGAGCTCGTAGAAACACTCTTTGGTGGCAGGGTCCTTTTCTTCCGTGGGAGCATGAACACATATTAGGCTTATGTTAGCGAATTTAGCCTTGATCCGGATAGTCATAATACGCTCGCTTACGTGTCGGAACCTTAAGACTTCTTGCCTAAGTCTGCCGCGTATGACAAATCCGCATCCGAATAAGCGTTGCCTGTTGCCTCTGTAGCAATCACCGTAGTAGATGTCACAGTTTTTCATCCTCTTTTTGCCCGGCCCATCCCATCGCACTTCCTGGTAATATCTGCTTTATAGCAGTCTAGGGCCTCTGCTAGCTGTTCGGCTGCACGTGGCCTGTAAAGGGACAGAACATTCCACGCACAGATCCGAAGGTCGTTGTCCTTATTTCGTTTACTGTGGTCGTCATTAGTTGAGTCATCCTTATCCGAGGCTTTTGGTTGTTTCGGAACCATGAGTTTTTTACGTGGTAGGGAAATTACCCCGACGGCACAACCCCCAACCTGGAGGGCCAGTTCCTTAATTATTCCCCTAGGACGAGAGGCCGGGTACACCGGTGCCAGTAGTCCACTACAGGAGTATGAGCGCTGCCGTTTTCCCATTAAGAGCTCCTTCGCCACCATCTCTATTCCAATGTCCTGACCAACATAGGAAATTCCTTACCGACCTGTGATCCGAATACGTCGAAGCAGCTCGCGCAAGGTATTCACTAAGTGAATCTTCTTAACTACGAGTAATATTTTATCGAGTGCTAAAAAAAAAAGTGAATTATGATGGTTCTTTATTTCTGAATTTATTGTTAAAAGTAATAATAAAATAAAGTTATAAATCAGGCCCAAGAGAATGGTAAAAACAATCAGTGTTGTCGTTTAAGAAAATCTAGGAGTGATAGTAAAGTCAATAAGAATTTCACTTCCAACGCGTAAAAGTTGCATGCACCTTCGTTTTTATTTCCTTTCTATCTTAGATACTATAAAAGCAAAGTCGATTTTCCTTGTGAACTCCGTTTCTCGAAAACTACTTGACGTAGGTACTTTAAATTTCGCACAGTTATGCCTTATTTTGCCTAGATGCACCTGCCAAGGGTGCGGAATGCTACACAGACTTTACCTCCTCGTGGTGCATTCTGGTTAACACTAAAATTGTCTGCTTCATTAATACGTCTTCGAACTAAATAGTTACGCACTTTATAAAAATGATAGTTTGGCCGAATAGACACAACAGAAAAAAACGAGTTGAGCTCTTAGTATCAACTGAAACACCTGTCAACTACAACTAAAAATCGGCGATCTGTTTGGAAAGCTTATACTTCGCTATACCACACAAGGACCAATCAGACAATAGATTTAACCAGCAGATACAACGTTTAAGGATCTACGAATGAGATATCGACTGATTTTATAATTAATTTACAAGGAACTGACAAGTTTTGTGGAGAATTATTCTAGAAGCCTTCATTTGTTACAATTTAAAGACTATACAAAAAAATGTTTTTTTTAAACAATTTCTTTTTTTTTTCGAATTTCTATTCCCTTAATTGAATTTTTCCGAAAACGTATTGTAGAGATTCAATAAAATAAATTAATGGTACGTACGATTAAAATACTTAAAGAAATTAAATGTGCAATGTGCGGGTGGGTCAGCTAGTATATTATATTGCTATTATAAGGAATATTGATGAAAACAGCTTTACTCATAGTAGTGTTTAAGACAATCTGACTGCATATTCTTAAAACATAAACGAGATGACATTCTGCAGTTTTAGTTAAATATAAATGAAATTATTTATGGCCTTTGTAACCCATTACTTTAAATTAAACAAAAAAAAAGTACGTTGCCTAGCTCATAACAACGCGAAAGCCGAACAATTTTTCTTTGACCTCAAAAATACAACTGATTTCCACTAATCATTTGTTACGCTACTATTGCAATACAATACTTGGCTGAATTTTGTGTAGATTTTTATACATACTAGTATCGCGTGTGATTGAAATTCGACCGAGAGGAAATAAACAAACAGCGAGAGAAACAACACTATGTATTTGTTCCCATAACTTTTTTTTTGTAACATTCTCTCATGCAGGGAAAGCAAGTGATCTAACCCCTGCTTTCCACTGGCAATAATTCATTGCAAGAAATACGAGTATGTCAAGCACTTGAAATTTCCAATGGAGACCGCAAATTTCTTGAAATAATTCATTTCATGAAATCAATTTCTGCTTTTATTTCTTGCCATCTCTGTGGACATAAACCCTGAAATAAATATAAAAGAGACTGTTAATTTGAGTTTTACTACGAAAAAAACACGGCTGATTGGTGCCTGACATTAAGTCTGAAACAAATATGTCTCGTGGAGACTCACTATCAAGGCAAGAATTAGTCGTTGCATACTTACGCGATATGGTTGAAAATGAAATGTCTTAACAAAATTTGCCCACCGAATAAAAAAATAAAAATTTCTGACATGAAGTCTGAAATACATATGTCTCGTTGAGACTCGGTGTAAGCTCATACAGCCATGAACGTGATCAAAATGCTTTCATTTAATTGGTTAAAGCATTTTGTATGGGGAAATCATATGTGTATTCACTTTATTTTACCTAAAACCGAGTCTCCACGAGAAATATTTATTTCAAACATTATGTCAAACATCATGTTAGAAATTTTTATTTTTTTATATGGTGGGCAAATTATGTCAAGAAATTTCATTTTCAACCATATCACGTAAGAGCAAGCAATGACCAATTCTTGCTTAGCACCGAGTCTCCACGGACATATTTATTTTAGACTTCATGTCAGGCACCAATCAGCCATGTTTTCTTCGTAGCAAAACTAAAATTGACACTCCCTGTCAAATTTATTTCAGGGTTTTAAAAGATGGAAAGAGGCTCAACCGAAATTGCCACTTTAAATTACAGAGGCACTACCATATTTTTGATCCGATGCGGTGCAAGGATAGTTCTGTTGTTCCAGTTGCTTCCACATCATTCGCAGCTGGTCCCTAAAACACTGTTAGAAGATACCTAAAAAGCGAACAAAAAAATGTTTCTGTTGATATCCCTTATGTCATTCGAAATTATAACCGGAACATGGGAGGTACCGGAAAAAGTGCTGGTGGGTATTATTCACATGGATGTTAGATGTCTCTGTCCAGAACTTATGGTTGTTGGCACGGGCTCATTCAAATGCAACTTAGATGACCCAACTAAGTTTTTGTCGTGATTTGGCCATGTTCTATTTACTGCAGTCAAAACATTGCCCTAAAGGACACAAGAGTACAAAATATAAATGATTTTCTAAAATGCCGTTTATTATTTGTACTCATAATCTCCTAGTGTCGTCATCGTATTCATCTATCTTGTAAAAAAATTGGACTAAATTTTATACGTGTTGGTCCATTAAGAGACACCGTGGTGAATTTGATTACTTTTGGAAAAGTATTTCGTTACTCCGGAAAATATGAGTTAACACATACTTCAAAAAATTGTATAAGTTCATTTAGTTGAACCCATTCAGGATACTAAGAAATTGCGAGCAGAGGGGCACATTACTTCGGAAGGATTCTCTATCATATCTGTTGAAAATTGAGCAGATTCCAACGAAGTGGTAAGTATTTTTGGTGGTTTCTACATTGCAAAACGTATATAAGCCAACTGTGTCACTCTGAAATGCTCTGGCGTTTAAATTAAGCAAACCTCAACTTCCTTTCAATATTAAATTGATCATGTCGCGGGTATTTTTGTCATGACAGTAGTTGGGAAAATCAACGTAGTCTAGGTTGCAATGCACATCATGAAATTGAGATTGAAGTCCACAGCTTTTAAATTTAGTCCAGTGTTTCTCCTTAAGCTTAATAAGTAGTGCATTGTGAAAGGCATACCACTCAGATCTTGCTGAATTGAAACTGGATTTTAACTCAACATCACGAAAAATGTCTAAGCGCTCCTTGGCGCAATTAATGTATAACGTCCTCGGGAGGAAGCCTATTATGCGGAAGTGCGACTATTCTACGATGGTATGGAAAGCGCAGTTTTAGATTAGCTAGGAAGGCTTTATGAAGTTTATTTATTTATTTATTTATTTATTTATTGTTAACATTAGTGGCAAACACATTAAGAAAATAATCCTTATAATTAGTGACGCACATCGGATAATGGATCTTCATCTGATGGCCCAAAATCTAGAAGCTGAGGCAAACAAAGTGGGGCTAAAGATAAACACAGCCAAAACACAAGCCCTGAGCACTTCTTCTAACAACCGCGCTCAACTTTACATTGCCGGACAGGAAGTCGAGAAAGTTGATAACTTTCTTTATTTAGGAAGTGTGGTCTCGGCTAATCGCGGTGGCACCGAACTGGATGTGTGCAGCTGAATCGGGAAGGCTAAAGCTGCGTTCGGAATGCTATCTAAAATCTGGAGAAGCAATGTTATCAGCTTAAGAACCAAGCTGCGACTGTTCCGCTCCAACGTAGAATCAGTGCTGCTTTGTGGGTGCAGTACTTGGAAGGTAGACACCATTGACACACGAAAGCTGCAAGTCTTCGTAAACAAATGCTTAAGAATCATCTTGAGGATTTTTTGGCCGAACCGCATCTCTAACGAACAACTTTATCTGAGAACGGGCCAAGAACATATAAGCATTACTATACGAAGAAGAAAGTGGCAATGGATTGGACACACCCTACGGCGCGAAGACAACTCCATTGCGAAATACGCCATGCAGTGGAATCCGCTCACCCAGGCAGGCAGAATAGCGGGACGCCCTAGGCAAACGTGGCGCAGAACAGTTGAGGAGAAATCGAGCTCTTTAGAAATGAGTTGGAGGCAGCTCAAACGCGTTGCAGAACTTCGAACACGATGGCGCGCAGGCGTGGTTGACGCCCTATGCCACCCGAGGGGTTAAAAGATCTAAGTAAGTAAGAAAGTAATTAGTGACGCATATTATTAGGAGTTTTTAAATAAAAAGCAAAAAACATATTCAGTATTATATAAAAAGAAAAGAATGTATAAAATTGTAGAATTCAAATTTCGAGTTTAAGTAAAATTTAAAAAATTATCTCCTTTTCTTTCTCTTTGCCCATTTACTCAGTAGAAAAATGAACTATCTCGATGTCTGCAAATATTCTAAAAGTATATCCCAAAAGTTTCTCAGATGATTGCTTCTCTTTACACACATAGGTAAATAGTTCCAAGAATTAACAGTGTGATGAAAGAATTGATTTTGTGACAAGGCCGACGTTGATCTCGGTAATATAAAACCCGCTACTCGCGACGAATTAGTTTGCTGTAACTTAGAAAACAAGTATGAAGGTTCCTTTGAAGTGATTAATTTGTGAAGAAACATAATCGATCTAAAGTCTAAGTAGTTATCGAGAGAGCAACCCAATATTTTGCATTTATATGTGGATACATGATCATATCGCCTAAGACCATATACATAGCGAGTCACATTATTAAATGCTACGTTCAATTTCCGATTTGAAGCATAGTCCCGTTTGGGAAAGAGTTCGCATCCATAAGTTATCAATGGGACAATTACAGTTTTAGCTAGCATAGCTCTAGTGGAAATAGGTGTATACGATTGTGAGCGGTATAACGTGCGCAGGGTTGCGTAAATTCAAGAGCAGATTTTGTTAATATGTTCGTCCCACTTCAACGTACGATCAACGACTATGCCTAGATTAACTGCTTTATTAACGTAGGTTAATGCAGATGAGGCAAGTTTGACAGGGGTCAATGATAAGGTGTCAACGATTTTTTTTATAAATAACTATGCACTGCGACTTTTTAGGGTGCAAGCTTAAGCCATTACTAGCAGCCCACGTCGATATTTGCATAAGATCATAATTTAAATGTTCAACAGCAGAATTGATTCTATCAATAGGAGATGCCAGGTATAATTGAACATCATCAGCAAACATGTGAACATTACTATATTTAATAACACTTGGAAGATCATTGATATATATTGAAAATAAGAGTGGCCGCAGAATGGATCCTTGCGGAACTCTTCTTGCCAATGGCAGTGCAGAGGATATCTTATCATCCGCGAAGACTCTTTGTTTTCTGTTAGTCAAATAGGAGTGCATAAGTCCTGCTGCCGAATCGGAGAAGCTGAAGGAGTTCAGAAGTTTGTTAGCTAGGCTGGCATGATTAACAGTATCAAATGCTTTTGAAAAATCCAGAAGTGTTAGGAGTGAGATTTTCTTGGCGTTCATAGAAACTCGGATATCATCTGTCACCTTAAGCAAAGCAGTAATGCAGCTATGTATGTTTTTATCTAAACCCTGACTGTAGAGTACATAAGAGATTGTTTCGCTTTATAAATGCAGAGATCTGCCAGAATGCTAACCTTTCGAAGACTTTTGAAAGATATGGAAGGATCGCTACAAGCGTATATTCCACTGCAGCGGAAGGTGATGAACGCTTCTTTATAGTGGGTATGACTTTCGCATGTTTCCATTGAGTCGGAAAATTAGATGTAAGGAAAATTGTATTATAAATATGTGTTATAAAAGGAAGAATTTTGGGAAGGATCATTTTTATAAACAAAGGATGTATTGTGTCATACCCCATTGCGCTAGATTTTATACTAAGAATTGCCTTAACCACATCAAGTTCATCACATCTGGAGAAGTATAAAGGAGTAGCTCGCATATCTGAGCGCACTGCTGAAGTCGTTGTATCCAAAACTCCAGATGGAGATACAGATGATATATCAGCAAAAAGTTTGTTTAGCTCATCTACGTCGACAGATTCTGGTGCTGTATTTTGGATCTTTCCCGTGCACGATTCTCTTATATTTCTCCAAAGCTTTTTCGATAGTAGTTTATAATTCAATTTCTTTGAGAAATATTTCCGCTTCTCTTTTTTGATAAGATTTGTTACAGAGTTTCTTAGATTTTTATACACCAAGTATAATTCAGGGACTCGGAAACGTTTCCACCGTATGAAAGCACAATCCCTTAGCTTAATCCAATTGACTATTGTATCTGAGATCCATGGGCGTCCAGCATTTCTCAGTAATTTTGATCTGAATGGAACACATTCATTAAAGATACGCCTTATATTATATTGAAGAAACTCCACCTGATCTATGCTTGATGACATTTGATATATCAGATACCAATGTACACTATCTAATTTGAGTGACAGATTGTTGCAATCAACACTTCTTAAATCCCAAAAAGATACAATCTGTGGACCGGAATCAAGCCGAATGTCAAACGTTAAGAAGATCATGTCATGCTTGGAGAAGGCAGGGGCAGATAGTTGGTCAAAAAAGATGACTTTTTTCGGGCTGATTGACTATAAATAAATCAAGCAGCGTTTGAGATTGAGCCAAAAAATGTGTAGGGACAGTAGAATTGACTGGATTGATAAACGGTTGAGATAAATGGGCGCCTAGCAGATTGCAGTTAATATCACCAGCAATAAGGATGTTGTCGTATTTACATGAGATTTCTTCTAGTGCAGTGAAAAAGGACTGAAGAGTTATGGACATATTTAGTCTATAAAAGCATCCTATTAAACGTTTCTGTTTCTTTAGAACCAGCTCAGCAAATATAATATGAATAGTATTATCGCCCTGCGACGCCAGTACTTCTTTATGCGCAACACCATTGCGGATCTATATAGCAATACCTCCACTGATTCTACCAGATCTATCATTCCTTAGCAACTTGTAGCCACCAAGAGAGTATAAATGGTCAGGTATTTCCCGTACAAACCACTTCAATATATCCAATCAATATATCCAATCAATATTACAATAAACATTGAGCAAATAAATAAATATTTGGCATAAACGCAAAGATTCGGTCTACTTTTCGTAGAAATGCAAGGAACTTACAGTCTTCTTCTAAGCCGTTTGAAATAGAGAGGTGACCTTTCAATATACTCTCCTTATTGCTGATGCCCGCACGAAATGATGGCGGACAACAAATAGTTCGGTTTTCATTTTTTAGGAACCTCGTACTTAGAAAAAAATTGTTCGTCAAAAAATCATAATACAAAAATCCATTTTAAAAACTCATTCCACTTTGACCGAAGTGAAGTGGTACATCACTGAACTGAATTTACAAAATAAATCGAAGAAATAAATAAACCCAAAACACAATTAAAGTCACCCTTTCATATCTTACCCCCAGTCATATTTTAATTACATTTAGACGAAGCCAAGTCCGTTAAGTTCTTCTTAGTCTAAGTTTTTAACGAGCCCATTTTGCAGAATTAAAGGTACATCGCCTGAAAATGCACCATCTGCCTTCTTCGCCAATGCCACCTTTATTAATTTTTCATAATATGTAATATTAGAAGATTGTCAAAGAGCTAATTTTAAATTGCAGGAACACGGGTAGATATGAACATGTACAAGTATGCCTATAGTAACAGAAAAATAGAGTAAAACTTTTGGAAGGAAACCGAAAAACCGGTTTCAAGCCAATATGAATTAATTTATAGGTGTCCCACCTATAAAGAAATAAGTAAAAGTCATAATAGTGCTTAAATCTGAATATCAAAAACTAGTAGAATAACGAAATTTTCTTTGGACATGTATTTTTTCCATGATCTGGAGAAAGTGTCAACTAAGGCTACCGATAGCTATTCAAAAATAGATACATCCCTTACACATCATTTATACTTTAGTTTTATAAAACACAAATTGGATCTGATATATTTATGTATGTGACACAAAAACTCTGAATCTGACTAACGGATTTGAATTCGGTTTTTTCTTACAGATTTTGGATTCTCCCAATCTATAATTTCTATATCAGACATAAGAATTTGTATATGTTTAGTCGGCTTATAGTGCTAAGAACACCCAACTTAACATAAAGGGACTTGGACCGATTCTTAATTTTTTCTTTACTAGGTGATCAAATTTACGAAAATTAGTTTTAACTGTAATTATTAAGAAAATAGAATTCTTCCCCGATTTCGATGAAATTTCAATACGTAATACGAGGACCACTTACCCACTGTTGACCGACACAAAACTCTTCTCTAATAAACTGAGCCCCAGGCGCCTGCTTGACAGTTGTTGACATATCCTTAGCGGAGCGAAGAAGTCGCGTGAGCGGCTAAACCACTCCGGAAAGCGGAGTTTAAATAAATAAATTATGCGAAGCGCTTCACTTACCCACTGTTGGCTGTATGGTTAGTTTAGAAGGAGAGGCCCTCTTTTGAAATAATTACCAAAAATCATTCAAATTTAATTCGGCATAAATTTGGAATAAAATAATTATGAATTATTAAATATGACCTAATTATGTGGATTACACTGTATTTTGCAGTTGCAATGCATTTCCTTGTCTACTAACGTAACGGCTAATATCAGAGGCGATTACGATAATTTCAACCGTTGCAGTGCATGCATGTCGTTTTCTAATAGCAAGCTGTCGTAATTGTGAATTTTGCTGCTATGGCCCAAGAAACGTTTCGTTCATCTCAGCCCATCACAAGTTCTTCATTTGAAAATACTTTGACTGACAATGAGGAATAAGCTGCAGGGCGGCGGTTATATTCTGAAGAAGTTAAAAAGCAGAGGAATAAAGCTCGTCTGATCCGGGGATTCGGTAATTTGTGTATTTCATTTTATATGTAAATAATTTTTTATGCGGAAAAGTTTTACAATGATAATTCCTCCTACCTATATATTGGAAACTCGTCCTATTTTTGTTCGCTCGGATCAAAAGGAGCCTAAAACGACACCGTTTCGGTACGATTGAGGCAGCCCAAGTGGCTTATACGAGGTGCCTGAACAGCCTTGCCTCCAGGGGTCGCACAAACAATTGAAAAAGCGCTTGTAACGGTGTATTGATGTGAGAGAATCATATTTTTAAAAGTTCTGACTTACTGCACATATTTTGTTCATACATTTATTTTTATGACTTTATTCCCTATACTTATTGCACAAACCCTGTACATATAATAGAACTATAGAGGGTCGATGTTTTTGTCTTACTGTACACGCATCATGCAGAAACTACTAAACATGCAACTTGGTAGATTGATCCTTATATCCTGGGTCAACATTAAGGATACTTATCTCGGGACATGAAAGGGTTCTTATAAGATCTACGAAATCTATGTATACATATAATAAAATTGTGCTCGTAGATGTTATATCTGCTTGACGGGTTGTGTGTTGTGTGCGTGTTTGTGTATGCTCTGGGGGGATGCCCACTGGGGAAGATATAATTGAATTTACACATTTTCCGTATTGTATTAAGATAGCAATTATATTTAAAAAAAAAGTAAATAAGTGTCAACTAAAATGCAGGCGAAGCAAGCACGAGTCAGCTAGTTCCTAAATAAATTTCTAAATTCTTCACGGAGGCTAACAGCAATAACTTAAATAATTTTTCCAAAATGATGCTTGCTACACATCTAAGTCAGAAAGCATTTAAGGTTTTTAAAAACATTTTTAAAACCCAGTTTAATTTGACTGTAGTATATAGAGTGAGCGTTCTACTTCTGTTAAACTATGAAAATAGCACTTACTAAAATACACTATGGGTTATATAGAAAATTTGCGAAAGAGAAAATAAAGGCTAAGATGATCTCTGGACCTTAGTTCTTTAAAAATTAATATGACAGTGTAGATACGGTTACTGGAGTGCAGTATTGATTCATCATTGAAAATTGTTACCATTATGCTGTTGAAAACAGGCCTGAGATGTGGTTCCAGCAGGGTGGAGCAGCTGCTCATGCTACCCTTGTCACAATGGCATTTTGAAGGCACATTTTTTAAACGGGATAATTTTGCCAGCTTTAAATCGTGTTCATCATTGCAAAACCGTAAATGGTGGTCATTTGGCCATTATTACTATTACAATTTTTCCGGTTTAGGCTCTTGATTCTGCTATCGAAAGAAGTAAATCTAGATGGAGTGCTATCACAAGTTCTCCTACAATTCTCCTACTGTACAATTTGATTGAAACATTCAATGATAAAGTGGATTCATGACCAAAAACTGTATTTGGACCCAACAAAAGTGTCAAAGTAAATACCCCTTAATTACGTTTTTAGCTTTATCTGCCTGCAGAGAGTTACATAAGCATTAACGCTGTCTTAGATAGTACTCGAATTACAGTACGAGTAGTTCAAAGAAAATAAGTTGCAGTTCAGTTATAGAGTTGTTACTGGCAAATTAGCTCTATTGTTCTGAAAATGAAAGATTTTGACAATTCTAAGAAGCACTAGAAAGGTCATTGAACAAATTGTTGGATGCAGTAAAGGTAAAATGTTTTGACATTTTTTTTTTGATAAGCGATTTAATCAATACCAACTGGGGTAGTAAGAAGCAACCCACAATGACCTTTGGTACGTTTTCGAAAACTATAACGTAATAATTGAGGACCTTCAATTATCCTTCAATCAATTATTAGAAAGGGTGAATAGATTGTGATTGTGATTATTGACACATCTTTCTTCTTCTAACTGACAAAACTTACACCTCACAACTACTAACATCGACAAAACTAACTGTAAAGACCAGCAAGAATGCTGTCGTTCAAAAAACTGAGGCAATTTTTCTTCAAAATGTTGTGAACTTTTTTTCTAAGAAAATTGTAAGAAAACGTATGTATACCCTACATTGCTTTTTAACTAAATATAAAAGGAATAAACAAATTAGCGTTACAACTCCTTAAGTGCCTGGGCCTAGCTTCTCCCAACCACTCATGTTGTCGGCTTTATATCTTTCACACGAATGGAAGGGACATATAGTTTAGTGTCGTATCCAAAGGGCAATTTGGTTTGGGAAGCTTTCTCGTGACAACAATATTCACGGATGTTCGTCAGATGTTCGTGCGAGGTGGGACCGTGAAAAAAACTTCTTGGTGTTTTCTGGGATTCGAACATGGAACTTCACACACTAACCACTTGCGACACGGCCCCCAACTAAACAAACTGTAATTTATTATGGCCTAAATTCCTTTACATAATGTTCTGTAGTAACTTTTGGTGGCGCTACGAAATGATTCAGCAGATGCAAAGGAGTACTGATGCCTCAGCCCTAACCAGCAACCTTCTCGCTGCATTACTGCTGAGAAAAGAATGTCGAGATCCTCTTTCGATAATCTCTCAAACTCCCACGAAACTAACTCTAGGCGAAAATATATTAGCTTAGGCTGGTCATTATAATAACTCAAGAGAATAATTGGCAATCATCTTAACCAAGTTCGTATGTCAACTCTTTCGTCTTATCATTTCTTTAATATTTTGATACGCAAATGGCGAACGACCAACTTCTCCAATTTCAAATAGTGACCATTGTCATTCAATTACTCAGCACAGCTGAAGTGATCCGAAAATCAATTCACTCAATCTTAATTAATCTCCGGAGACATAGTGTTTTCTATCTCACAAAGCACATTAATCAATCAGCGAAATGCACCAGAGAGCAAAAACAACACCACACTGAACAGCATAAATTACAACATGTCTCGGATTATTATTTATCGATTAGAATTAATTTAAACAATCAAACTCAATCAGATATCGGCACCGAAATGCAATGAACTTTTCCGATTTGGCTTTGAACCCACAAAGAATAGGAAAATTCAAACTTCTAGCGGTGGTCAGCTGCAGTCGCAGCTCTACGGCGCTAAGATCGATGCGGCAGCTATTCTTGCCGCAGTTGCAATTGCCTGTATTAAGCTGCTTAGGCTGTCACTGAACAGATATCAGAACAATAGCGCCACTCGTCGAACAGCAGCTCCGGCCAGATGGCTGTCCAATCGCTGTTGCCACCATGCCAATCCACGGGCAGTGTTGTTTGGATTTGCTTCGTTATAATAGTAGCGGCAGTGGTGGCGGTAGCGGTAATAGACATTGGAAAAAACGAATTTCCTTTGGGGCATATTCAATCATAACACGCTAATCGTCGCACGGCCGTAATTCCATAAGTAATTATATTTTGTGATTGTTTTTAAAAAAAATTGCTTAGAATCGCACAAGGGCTGGTGTGAGCAAACAAGCGTGTTCTTGTGTACCGTCGCTGCAATTGTTCACAGCGGGGGGAGTTGTGTTTAACCACCACCCGCCCACCACACCATGCAGTCACCCGATGGGCCATGCAATTTGTTCTGCGAAGCATTTATTTGCTTTTAATTCGCAGTTGTCAGTAAGCCACTTGATTATTGTTCCCAGCTGCAGTTAAACGATATCCGGGGCCATGCTTTACACTGCCGATTGATGGCGTAATTACGGGTTTTTCGAAATCTCAGCGAAAAATTCCTGAACGCTAGAGGCGTGCGAACTCTTGACTCAAAAAATATCAATAAGACACGAATTTTCGGACAAATTGATTTAAATTTACCAAAAAGGGGCGTGGGAATAGTGACGGCTTCGAGATAAAGCTGGCATTTGCGTGCGGCTAAAATAATTCATTTGTAAAAGTACTATGGTTTCTGATAGATATCGAAGTAACGAGGCCGAAAGTTATGAATTTTTGAAGGCATAAATTGTTGCTGGGGATATGTGGGCATTTGGTGTTTGCTTTAAGATATGAGATCAAAGTGACCCTAATGGCAATAAAATTCAATGCTGCTCGAAGCAAACTATCCGAAGGCTTGAATTTATTGCGTGATTTTACACTTTGTGTTCAAAGTAGCCTGAAAGGACTTTTTGCAAATATAAGTCTAAATAATAATAAAGAAAAATCTGGAGTGTGACAAGGATGTACTTTAAGCCCGTCTTTATTTTCGCCGTTTATCGACGACGTAATTCATTCCCTGCCCGGTGGTATTGAGTACGTCGGGCAACAAATTAAGGCCTTGATTTTTGCGGACGACATAGTTCTACTTGTATATATGCCCGAGTCTCTTCAATTGATGATCAATCGCCTACGTCAATATTGCTCGCTGTGGAATCTGTCGGTAAATTTGGAAAAATCCAAAGTACTAATTTTTAATAGAGGATGAGGACTGAGGAATGGTGAGAGCATCGAACTAGTCAATGAGTATAAATACCTTGGCGTTTACTTTACGAGAAATGTAAGCATGGAAAGACATTTGACGGAGAAACTTCTCAAGGCTAAATGCACCACAAGGAAACGATGTTCTGCCAGTAAAAACATTGCGTACAGTAGCAAGGACAAAGCAAGTGAAGCAGCATCTGAGGCCATTTTGTTTTATGGTGCGCAAGTATGGGGTTGCAGACACTATGAAACTGTCGAAAAGTTGTTGAGCTACTACGTTCAATGAGTATTTCGGCTACCAACTAGCACCCGCAACTACATGATTATGTTGGAAACGGGATTGTCTGCGGTCTTTATCAAAACACTTAAGTTACAAGTTGATTACATCTTGAAAGTCCTCAATATGAACAACGATCGGTTGCGCAAGAAAGTGGCTCTCCAAACAATTCATAATAGGGACAGCTGGTACGCGGTGTGGTTGGAACTAGCGAACTTTTGTGAAATGGATTTAAATCTAAATAGCTCAGATTTTGACTCATTTACTAGTATTGAGATCGAGGCAGCAAAGATGGGTCTAGCGGTCAATGAAAGCAAAACAAAATATATGCGTGTATATACGTAACACTAGGCAGATATAATTTTGAGGTAGTAAAGGATTTTGTCTACCTAGACTCTATGGTGAGCTCCGGAAATTACATCAGTAGGGAGATCACACGAATAATTACTCTTGCCAATCGTTGTTTCTATGGGCTAAGACGGCAGTTAAGTAACAAAGCTCTATCTCGAACTACTAAGGTAACTCTTTATAAGACATTAATCATCCCAGTCCTGTTGTATGGCGCAGAGGCATGGGGTTTGTCAAAACTAAATGAGGATGCCCTTGGTTATTTTGAGAGAAAAGTTCTTCGAGCGATCTTTGGTCCCTTCTGCATAGACGTTGAGTGTAGGAGAAGGTACAATGTCAAACTATACGGCCTATATAAGGACATTGACTTAGCCAAAAGAGTTCACATACAGCGACTAAGATGGCTGGGTCATTTAGAGCGGATGGAGCCCAACGTTCCCGCTAAGAAAGTCTTCGAATCCACCCCGGATGGACGACATAGTAGACGATGACCTCGCGGTAGGTGGTGCAAACAAGTCGAGGGGACCGCAACCAACTTCTCGTGCCCAACTGAAGGCAACTGGCTTGTAACGATGCTGGCTGAAGAGGTCAGTTGGTTGAGGCCCAGGTCCACCCGGACTGTAGCGCCAGCTAAGTTTGCCAAAGGCTTTTCTGAAATCTATATAAATACAGTCGACCTGACTACGCTCTTCTACAAATTTGTATGTAAAAGATGTATATTCCAATAGGTTCGTAACAGTGAACTTTTTATTCATAAGCTCATGCTGATTGGTTGAGAGAAATGGCTTGCAAGCAACATAAAAATGCTTTCAAACTATAGCCTCGAACAGTTTTGGCAGACACAATAGTTTGGCATTAGATCTTATATATTTCACCTCGAATTCCCTTTTTTGTGTATTAGAATGATAAAAGAGTTTTCCAAATTTTAGGAAAAATACATGCTTTGCTTTAATAACGCCCGAAACAAGTGTGTCAAAGGTGTTGCCAGCATATTTCAACAATATTTAAGCACAATCAGACGAATTCAGCAGGGGCGCAGGTGGAATCACTGCTAAGTAAAGGTTAATCCTCGTTCACGCCTTCATCAGTTATAGAAATCTGACCAATTGAGTTGTTAGAAAAGGCTTTAAAGTGAGCAAAATTGTGTGGCAAATAATGAAAAGGACATATTGTAGACTACAAGAGGACAGCAGAATAACCATCCCATTTTTATTTTTTTGTTATTTATACAAATTTCCAAAAAAAAAATCCGTTTGAAAAGAAGTGAGCTACGCATTTAAACAATGTGACTATCACATAGATTTTTTGATAAGTTTTCAAAGTCTTTATAAGGGATAGTAATCTAGTAATAATCGCTTGTTCTACTTATTGTTAAATAATTGGTCCAACCCTTATTTATTTTATTTCGTAGGATTCGTCATTGGTTATTGTACCAAGGAGCAGTTGTAAATAAAGCTTGGCGTGTGTTTCTCACAGGTACGGACGAGATAAAACAGTCAAATTTATACATATCTAAATTTGGCCAGGGTCCAATACATACGGTAGCGCCGTCTGAGGAAGAAGGTGAATGGGGCAGTGCATCACCAACTTAACCAAGATGTTAATATTTTTTAGTAAGATTGACAATTGCTGCACGAGAAGGAATCCAGAACGCGTTTATTGGCTATTTCAAGTGAAAGTAAGTATAACGTTTTATTATAAGTCTACAAAGATAGTTTTTGCATACGATCAACCTTTAAAACAATTGGTAGTGATGATCGTAATAGCCAATTTTCATCACGATCACAGTCCTTGCGATAATAAGAAAGAATTGAGAAGATGTATGAAATACAGTCTCAAATATAGGTTAGCAAAAACTTTTTTTTTTAACATTGTCCTTGAAAGGATTTGTGAAACTCAAAAACAAACATAAGATGCATAGCTTTCATTAGTCTCTAAACTTAGTCAGCACCATTGCTCAAAATCACGCCGTTATATTAATGGTGGCTACGTGAGTATTGAATCGAAAAAAAATAAAATCGAACAAAAGAAGATATTGACTGCTTCGACAGAATATCATTGGCATAGGTAGGAACTTTGTCTATGCCGAACTCAAGAGAAAGCTTGAAAACTTGTAAACTTGTAATTTGCTCTTCATTTGAGCTAAGAAGACATAAGGTGTGTAATATTGTTTCGACCAATTGAGTCAATTTTGTAAAAGATCATGAAAAGGATGATCACAATCGCACAGAGAGTGGGCTTTATCGAAAGCTGATGAGGATTCTTTCGGCTATTTTAAAAGATCTTCGTGCTATGTTTGCTCCCGTCCACCTAGGCACTAAATGTGACAATAGACGAAAGGACGAACTGCCAGGACTCTACACCAGCATCGACATAGGCAGAAAAGTTTGAATACAATGACGAAGATAGCTCGAATGTGTATGGCAGATGAATACCAACGCTCTAGCCGATGAGTTGAACTTAATACTTGTTTCCTGTCGCACAGGGAGATAAGTTGACTATCACATGTTTGATGCTGTCCTTATCTTACTTACTTATTTATGTCCTGTATCCCTCTGTGGTCCTAGGGCCTCTAATACGATTACGCGCCATCGTGTACGGTTTCTGGCAATGTGTCTCAGCTCTCCCCAACTTTTTCCCAATTCCCGTGCTTTTTCTGCGCCATGTTCTCTTCGGACCGCCAGGTCCTCTGCCAACCTGAGTTTAAGGGTTCGATTACATATAATGGCTCGCTATTTAACTGTCACCCTTTTGGAATGTGTGACCAATCCGCAGCTACTTCCGTCGTTGGATGGTTGTGCCTATTGTTCCTGACCCTTTCTCTCGTAAAGATGTTCGTTAGAGATACGACTGGGCCAGAAAATCCTTAAGATATTGCGCAGGCACCTACTAACAAAAGTTTGCAGCTTTCTAGTGATAGTAGTGGTCACTCTCCACGTGCTGCAAGCATGTAACAGCACAGATTCAACATTGGAGCGAAACAGTCTTAGCTTGGCGTTCAAACTGATTGCATTGCTTCGCCATATTTTAGACAACATCCCGAACGCGGACTTTGCTTTGGCGATCGTATAAGCTATATCCAGTTCGGTTCAACCGTCGGTTGAGACAATACTCCCAAGATACTGGAAATCCTCTACTCTCTCTACCGGTTGTTCAGCAATGCATACTTGAGCCGATGAGTTTGTTCCAAGGCGGATAATTGTAGTTTTTGCCATATTGATTTTCAGCCCTACGACGCCTGCCTCCCTCTCCACATCTGCTGTCATTTGGTGGTGGTCCATAATTCTGTGAGAGAGCAAGCATATATCGTCAGCGTTTCAGTTGGGATGTAAGAGTCCATCGAATTCCTCCGTTCCCCGTCGACAAAGCTGCACGAAGCACATCGCTAATCACCAATAAGAATAGTATTTTCGAAAGAATACATCCTTGTATTACCCCACTTCGGATCTCAAATTCTTCATACAACCTTCCTCTGTGCAGAACGTGCCATTTGGAGCCTTCACATGTATGTAGCTTTGATAATAGCAATTAGTTTATCGAGAATACCTCGTAAAGCACCCCAAATAAACTCCCTGTTGACACTATCGAACGCCTTCTTAAAATCGATGAACAGCAAGTGGAGTGGCGATCGATATTCAACGCACTGGAGGAGGATCCAGAGCGGAAACCTGCTTGTTCGGCATCGAGTGTGTTTTCGAGATGTTGTTCGATTCGCTCCAGGATGATTTTAGCTATTATCTTAGCTACAGCAGCAAGCACGCAGTTTCCGCACTCCATTAAATTTCCTTTCTTATGAAGCTTGACGATCATTCACTTTTTCCACTCGTTAGGAAAGCTCTCAGCTCCCAAGCTCTCTCTCTAAGTGGAAGCAGAAGCTCATCCGATGTTGTTGGCGCTGCTCGTAAGAGCTCTCCTGGAATACCGTCAAGTCCTACCACCTTGTTGGTTTAAACTGCCTGGATCGCGGTAGTGATTTCATCATTAGTGGGAGTCGTGATGCTTATTCAGGCATTTCTCACCTCAGTCTGATTTGGGAGAATATCGCTAGCAAATATGCGATTCAAACCCATAGCAAAATGCTCTTTCCATCCCTTGAGCTGGTCCTCATCCGACATGAGCAACGAGCCGTTTAGGCTTTTTACTGGGTGTTGGCTGGAGCTGCGACTGCGTGTCAGCTCTTTGGTGATTCTGTGCAACTTCTTTTGCTTCCGTAGCCAGCGCGTTGATGTGGTTGCACCTGTCACGTCACACGCTACGCTGAATTTCCCTCATCTTCAAACGATAAAGCGATTCTAGCACTCTTCTCCCTGCTGCTGGAGTAGCTGCAACGCGAGCTTTCAGCTGTTTTCGTTCGTTAATCCGTCTCCAGGTATCCTCGGAAAACCACGCCCAATGTCTTCCGATCGACCGACACTTCTTTCACCACCAGATGTAAAAACATTTTTCACAGCACGCTAATGGTCTTGGATGGTTGCGGGCATTGAGCTGCTGATTGCTTCAACACCTAGCGAAACGTGCTCCCTTGTTGGTCCACTGAGGGATCACTATCTATCGATGTTGAACTTGGACATTCTTGTGTTGTCGTGGGATCTTCGAACTGTAGCAGTACGTAGTTGGAGAGTAGCTATCATAAGATGGTGATCTCGTACTATCACCGCATCTGCCTTCGCCTGTTTCAGACATCCAGGAGACTACTTCTAAAGCGGCTGCCGATGGCAAAATTGTCAATTTGGTTGGAGGTTGTTTGCCTGTCGTTGGAAACCCAGCTGACTTTGTGGCAGGTCTTGTGCTCACACATTTTGCCACCTATCACAAGGTCGTTGGCATTGCACAGATCCAAAAACCTTTCGCCGTTGTCGGTGCGGTTGCCATGCTTTCCGATTGAGAACTTCTTTGTCGTTGCCTATCTTGGCATTCAAATCCTCCATCACTATGACAATGTCTCCATTTGGTGTTGTGTTGAAAACGGCACTAAAAAGATTGTAGAAGCTTTCCTTTTCATCTTCAGACGAGCCATTCGTTGGGGTATAACACCGTATGATGGTGGCGCATCGTGCTCTAGTCCAGAATCAGTGTTACGCATTGGGGACTGCTACACGCCCGATTCTAACCATCTTATTTCACTTACCCCCAAAATGTCCAGTCTATATCACATGAATTCATTTTCGAATTGAAGGAATCTGGCATTGTAAGGACCTTCGCTTCCCGAGTCGAGGAGCGTCTTTACATTCCAGAAACCTACCTTTGTCCGGGTATAATAGCCAAAAGTCGTCAAAGTGTGATCATTCCTTATCCGAGGCATAGTGTCGGTTTCTGTAGCGGTCGGTTTTCGGTAACGCAGATTGCTGGCGCACGTTCTAGAATCAAAGCCCTAGATAACCCACACTTGCAATTTTAACCTACACGTATAAGGGTTTATACGTATAGTTGACCGGGGACCACCACTAGGAGGTAAAGCAAGTACTTCATCACGAACTTGATTGTTGCGCTACTTGCCCAAGCCAAGTTTTGAGCAGTCAGTAGTTTCCCGATCAAGCGCAATGCAGATCCCCTCATCTTATTGGATATTGATTAGGATTTGATTTTCTGTGTGTTTTTAAGCATTTTCTTTTGCTCAGTTCTGCTCGGACCACAAATTCCACCGAAAAAATACGACGTTTAAATTTGTTATTCCACTTCGTCACCGCATACACTTCATATTACATTGACAGTTTACTCATTGGTATGCAATACCCGAATATGACCACATTAACATATCACGTAGGCATTTCTATATTGACTGCACTAATATGACGATAATATTCATTTATGAATTCAATTATAAAACAAGTATCTCCATATTCATAACGTATCGGCTAAAGTGGACTGAATTTCCAGCTGTCAGAGCTATGTCATATTTCAATGCAATTTATGCATCCCCTACAAAGTAAGCGATCCAGCGTTTGCTGCACTTACTATTAATTAAGTGAATTTTAACGCCAGCAGGCTACCACGAAACATTATTGCAGCGATCTTGATCCCTCTCGAACTCTCACTGTCTCCGGTGGCGCCTTTGTACATGTAATGCTTCTTTCACCACCTCCTGGGATACAATCCACTTTAATTACTTAATTCAAGTGAAATTTATTGAAATCTTGACCTTAATGCCGGCACACACACACACACCTGCACGTCCATTCCATAATCGCTGTTCTGGGAGATAAATCATAATATTGAGTGCATACCACATCCGATACGACTTTCGCACAACAAATTAATTCACCACCACCAATGGCATCCTTGGGCCAGCATTAGTCAGAGACTTGAGCTGCAAGCCCTACCGAGAACAACGCATTCTGTTGATCAACGATCTGTAGTTCAGATTTCAAGACCGATGCTCAGCACTCAGTGTCCGGTGTGGGTGATCACCATTCCGGAGTAGGTACAATTATTTCTGAAATGAGATTGCGCATGCTCGCCAGCTAACAAATCATACGCGCCGGGGCTGTTATTACACTCATGCTGCAATAGAGAGACAGTCTCGGATCGAACCGGTAGGCCTTGAAAAACAACGGCGAACTGTTTGTGTTTGGCTTCTTTTGTTGTGTTGTATTAGTTGCTGCTGCCGATGTTGCTGCTGGTGGTGGTGATGGTGGTTGGTGGAGGTTACACTCTATACAGCTTATTTTGGACCGTAATTATTATTGCGGGATAAACGGTGCTCAATGGGCACCATGGTGGTTTTTCATATCGTGGCCAGTAGATCTACAATGAGTAATAGCTGTCAACTGGTCAGATCTAATGATGCAGTTTACAAACGGATTCGGACACAGAGGGTATATGGTATGCATGTATGTACGAGCGTGCTGTTTGCTTCGGTAACACATCAGAACATAGTGTGTGGGTGGTATGTTGGAACAATATGGTTGTTCTCTTGAGAAATGAGTTTGGAATTTAGGTTTTGGGTTAAAGCTGACCGATGCGCGGCTGGATTGGATATATTTCACATGACCCGTGTGACAGAGAGATATTGCTCTGGTGGTCAGATGAATAAGTAACTAATTTGGACATGTTGTCATACATCAGAGAATGTTTTGGCTGGTAAATGAATGGTTGGCACAAAGAATATGGGGATTTTTGAAAGACCTATAACTGGGATTCACAGTAATTTGACCGACTAAAGCTATGTTTATAGGATGGTAAAAGTTTCCGCCGATCGTTGAAAATATTTAAAACTTTCATCTAAAGATTCAGTTTTGCTGACTGTTAGCTACTGTATGACTCAGGATGAGTTCCGTAGAGTAAGGCTTTGGTTAAATAAAAACTCTTGCATGAGACTAAGCAAATTTATCTACAGTAAATGGCACAATTATAAATAAAAGCATAGTTGAGAGTTGTATCGATCAAGAGAACTAGCGACAGGATCATGTAACTGAAAATCGTTCTCGACGAACAGTCATGCCTCAACATTAGTTATGTCTATACCCTACAAACTGGTTGCGACTTAATAACAAAGCGTAAGTTCTGGGAAGATTTGAAAGACGTACTGGAAAAACTGCCGTCATCCTTAGCGACAAAAAGCAGGCCGAAGATCTTAAGGATTGTAAATGAATCCCCTGTGAACCTTTCTCGATGCAGCGTAGACTGATCGTGGCAAAGCTTAGCAAATAATGCAAAAACTGTACGAAAGGATAATCCAATTTCATGAAATGAACAGTCAGGAACGAAGCATATTCCTGCAATTGACACAGTCAAGAGCCATCTGCTGCTATGAATCTTTTTTAGGTCGCCTCTATACATGATGCGAAGGAACTCGAAGGTGTCCCAAACGGGAAACTCCATAATGGAAAAGAAACATGATGGTGCACAAGCAATACACTGAAAAAAGGATAGAAAAGAAAAACAGTCTTAGGTTTTGGCAAAAAGAGAGGAATACCGGAGAAAGTATTTGTAAACAAAAAAAATAAAAAATACAACGACTTGTAGCTAAAGCGAAAAGAAATGACGCGCTTGACTTTTTCAATAATATTGATACATCTGAAATCGATCGATATTGAAAAAAATTGAAACAATGCCATCGAGGACATCAAGGACAAAATGCGACAAAAATTCTTACCCGGAAGAGATATAAAGACATAAATGTACTCTGGGTTGATAAGCGCAGTTCACATCCATCAAGCCGTCGCCGGTCCAGTGCAGATAATCAACGTCTGCCGAAGTACAAAAGACTGCCAGTAAAATGAAAAAAGGAAAGGCTACCGTGGCTTAAAGTCAAGAAGAGATGAGGTTGGAAAAATGTAAGCTGACACTAAAGCCGAGTACATTCACCTTCCTTTCATCACATACGTACTCGTAAGTGATCGGACCACCAAATACAGTCTACTTGCTAGTTGAACCAGTTCCCAATACAACTCAGTTTAAGTATCCGGAGTCAGTAATATCAAATTGCGAAAGTACTAAAGAAGAACTGAGTGCAAGGATGGCTAAAATAGAGATCCATGAGTAGTATACTCGATGACAAAGGAATAAAAGTATACTCTTAGAAAAATCATACCAAATTGTATGAACTTACGATATTCTTAAATAACCTAAAACAAGGCTAAATGGTACAGAAATATAAACACGGTCGAATGGCTCCGTGAGACGACTGTATCACTAACGAGATATTGAAGACCGGCCAGTGACCTTTGGAAAAGTATTGGAAAAGTACTGCTCATTTTGCATGACGGGTTCTTAAAATTCCACATGAATTTTAAAAACTTCTATGTACGAGTATGCCTACTGCCTATATCCCTTTCTTTTATATTGTTTTTATTTGTGTCACAAAATATCTGTCAGCAAGGAAGAGTTTTGTCACCCTTACTCTGGAGCCTAGTAGTAGACGAGCAAGCTCCTACGTACAGTAATAACTTGCGGAGTAAGATACATAGGCTATGATCGTCTTAGTACAAGAGTTAAAAGAGATGTTGTGTGATATAATGCAAAAGCTATTAAAGAATAGGGGAACAGCAATCATCAGCCATCTGAATACAAAAATGAAAACAAATTATTTACATTGAATTTTTCCATCCACTGAACCAAAAAAACTGTTCGTGCCTGATAGTACAATGGACCGGAGAGTCTGAGTGCTCTTGGATTTGGATTTCCTTTTAAAAAAATTCTCTTCTTGGACCTAAATACTAATTTTACCAAAACCACGTTTTCCTTTCTAGAAGAAGACACTTACCTCATCTAAGATCTGTCCAGTTGGCTGGAGGTGGCATTCAGAAGGGATGTGAGCTCAATTACCTAGGAATTATTGTGGACAGCAAATTGTAATGAAATAGAGCAACAGAACAAATAGTAAGATAAGCACCTCATGGTTTGCAAAAGCCACGAAGACAAATCTCGAGAATCTACAAAGATTGGAATGTCTACACAATATACGTAGAGGGACCTGTTTTATCCGCCAGCAGCGATTATGGTATTACTGTATCTGCCACATCTACATACAGAATAAGCTTCGCTCTCCAAAATGACGCGTACAGATCATCAGAGGTGACATGATCAAGGAACTGTTTCGTCAAAAGCTTCTCCACGAAACTGAGTACGAAGGACGGGTTGACAATAAAATGTACAATTCATGCTATCAAGCATAGCTCCATAAAATTGTATACCGATGGTTGAAGAAGATCTGAGGGAAGTGGAGTTGAAGCATTTGGATCAAGAATCAAATACTGGAAACCAATAGGAAAGTTTTCAGTAGCAATGGATAAGTTCAACAAAGTTACCCTATACTGGGTGCTAAGGCACGTTAAAGTGCATATAAACAAAGAAGCCGATGAATTGGCAAAACAGAAGGGCGCTACAATATCACTTGTTGAACCAGAACCATTTTATGGAATAAGAGGATACGTGATTTGAGAAAATCTGCAGAAGCAAGAAGCAGCAGAAAGAATAAAACTCCTTAGGAAAAGGAAAGAAAGAAACTAAGGCAAGCAAAAGCACCGCTAGGAAATTTCAACCAGGTCTATCAAATGTATCAGCCTAAAAAGTAATAAACTATACATACTTTCGGGCTTTTCAGAGGGATACTACAAACTCCGAAAAGATCACATATTGAGAAACATCAGGGCACTGAGCAGAATCACAGAAATGTCTGCTCCCACCTGATAGAGGAGGAATACCTCTCATTCCTAGATCTGATGAGTGTCATTAAGTTTCTGGTAGGAACTAAGTTCAATAAGGTGGTTTATCTAGAGAACAACCTCAGCTGATACCAGGAAAAGGCAGAATAAATCTTTTCAGGTCGCAGTGGATATAACCCCATCACAATTTATTCATTAATCGTAAAACAAAACAAAATTTAATCGAGGGTGAAAAATACAGGAATTAAAAAAGGTGCACTATATTTGGCTTGTATGTCAAACTTAAAGGGACAGCACGTGAGAAGGCACAAATGTGAAGGTTCCCATATACTCACGTGCGACTCCGTCGTGCACTTATTTCTTCTTTAGAGTTATTGTCCTTCTATTATCCCTGCTAGGAAAACTATAATAATATTGATATTTTTGCAAAACAGAATAATTTATAGATGTAACCCAAATACTTAGGACATTCATCACCTAACCTAACCTAAGAGCAGGCAATATTGAGTGAGTCAATTCCAACTCGTAATTAACCCTTAGTTAAATTTAATTAAAGTTCAACCAGCTCTAGACTTCTTGTTCAACATCTGATCTGTACGGATCACTCAAAGCATCAATCATCGTAGGCTTCGACTTTACCAATTATAATTTGAATGCACAATTAGCCAGACCTATTATTATCCAACGTAGAATTGAACACATTTTCCTTCGACCAAAAAGGTCAGCAACATCTGTTGCTATTCATTACTCTGAAAAGGAAATGCTGCAACCTACGCGTGTTGCTACATTCAACAGCCATGGTGATGCGATGGGTAATTACAACAACAGGAAGCCTGCAGTCTGCAGCATCACGATGAAGTACACCACTACACGAAAGGACAGTAACCCACTGCCCGGACTGTAAAAGAGCTCTCAAGCGAAAATTGTTCACAATCAAGGCCTTGACATACAATGCCCTTTACAAGTCCTCCCTCGCCCACCCATATGAGTGCATTTCATCTAATTAGCTCCGCAAGCTACTTCACCAACTCACATAGTATACTGGGCCACTCCATTGGTGATCAATAAAAATGCAGCTGAGCGAGCATAAGGTCCAAGTCTGGTAGTGCTCTTAACTCTAATAGGACGAGTTTGCGGGATCAAATGTGGTAGTTAGTGGTAGCAACAGCCGCCATCATCCAATGTTCGATTCTTCTAAAGGTCAGGACTTTTGTGCACTTACGATGTGTACTAACCTGAATTATAGTGGAGTGCCGGGGGAGTTGGGAGGGGACCGCAGGCGGATACGTTGTCTTGCTGCTAGCAGCAGCTATCAACGCCGCAGCCGTACGCGATATTTCGTGACTTTCGTTGGCTAAATCAAAAGATTTTCCAGCTACAGCGGGGAATAGATCGTGCTTCAGCTATAGTGCGCATTTGCAACGCCGGCAGCCGATGCCACCGTCATCAGCTTGGAAGACATTTATATTGATCACGTATAAAGCAGCAGAGATCATTAGTTAAGCCGTCGATTTTCTGTAATGAGTAGGGGTAAGTGGACGTGTGTGTGTTTTGAAAATTTGTGGACGCAGAGGATAGATGTACGCATGTCCGCTGCAGCAAAAGGATTCTGAGTTGTTTTGCAACAACTTATCGCACAGATGATGTAACTTATATGTTGGAACACAAAGTGAAAGGTTTACTTTGGAAGTCATGGAATGATGAATGGAGAAACATGTGCGTCGAAATCCATATACATATTAAACTTAAACTAGTTTAAGTCAGTTGAAACAGGCATAAATATCTACCATTTGAACAGTATCTGTGGGATTTAATTTATGGCGGAGTTCCTTCTTTTATGCAAATGACTTCCCATTAGCTCAAAATACGCTGATTAGTAGCACTAGGTTTCCTCCCCTTAGATTCCCCACAGCACCCTACCTTTATCCAAATGGTAGAACCGCCAACGTATTGGTTCTAGTCCATTTCTATTTTGCTCTACCCCCAATATCACGCTGCTATTTATAGTTTCAAGTTACTCAGGGTGCATTTAATAATGCGCCACATTTTCAGCTTGGACGAAGTTACTAAAAAACCTTTTTGTTGGATGTTTGTGTCGCTTTGCCATCAACAAGTTGCCAATTATACTCGTATAATTTCAATAAAATCCATCCCAAAAAAAAAAAGGAGAAAGGAAGAAATTACTTATTTATATTTTTTTTTTCTTTTGCAACTTCATAAAGCAACCGCGATGGCAATGATGGCTGGTACAAAACCCAACATAACATCTATCCAGGAACAAGCGCATATGTGGTTTTGGAGGTGTTCGTGAAGTAGCGGTGCTATGTGACGAGCGATCTGAAAGACCGAGAGCTTGCCTAATTGTGCCGAATTTCCTCTCAGTAAGTAACCTTGGACAATTTTGTGGACAGAACTTGGTTGCTGTAGCTATAAGCTACGAAACGAACGGAAGCTGGAAAACTTTCGTCGTTGCGTCGGCTTGTTTCCCTTATGATTCGGTAATGCTTCCACCACCGAAAGCGGCTGCCGAACTCATAAAGTATTGTGACACTCGGGAGATGGGACTAGTCATATGTTGCGATGCTAATGCTCAGAATACAGTTTGGGGCAGTAGGAAATGCAACATACGAGGAAACCATCTCCTAGACATTTTACTATCATCTGGTATAGCAATAAACAATGTTGGCTCCCAGCCAACTTTTGTTACGGTAAGGAGACAGGAAGTAATTGACTTGACTTTATCTAATAGGTACTTCTAGTCGATTACTAACTGGAGCGTACTACCGGAAGTGTCCTTATCAGACCATAGATACATCGTTTTCCAAATCGAATGCGAAGCTTTAACTTTACAGGAAAGGAGAAATCCGAAGAAAACCAACCGGGTGCGGTTTAGGGAAGAGCTAGATAGATCTATCAAAACTCCAACTAAACTCAGAACGAAACGAAAGGTCAAGAGAGGATGCTGTTCAAAACCTGACTAGTGTCCTCACCAGCTGTTTTGAACTGACGTGCCAATGACAAAAAAAAATCCCTGGCGGAGCCCAGAACTGCAGCGACTTAGGTAAGAATCCAGAAACCTCTTGAATAGGTCAAATTTAGAAGGTGACTGGGATCTTTTTAGATCGAAGCAAAAAGACTGTAAGAAGTTAATTCAGTTGTCGAAAAGTGTTTCTTATAGAAATCTTTGTGAAAAGATCGAGACACTCGGTGAAACCAGCAGGTTGGTTAAGGTCCTCAAAAGGGGCAAGCCGATCAAACCGGAGTCACTGAGAAAGTCTGATGGCAAGGTTACTGAGACGAAAGCGGAAACTTTTAGTCTTCTGCTGAAGACTCACTGCGTGTGTGTACTGTGGCATTTTTTGATGGTTTCAAATTGCCTGCCATCGATGGAATATATCCAGCTATGCTGCAACAGGGTATAGATCAGTTACTGCCAACTCTGAAAAAAAATTTCATCGCTGGTTTGGCACTGGCATATATTCCTACACCTTGACGGACAGTCAGAGTAGCTGTCATACCGAAAATTGGTAAGGAAGACTATTCGCTCCCCAAGAGTTTCAGACCTATAAGTTTAACACCCTTCTTACTGAAAAGTATGGATAGACTGGCAGAATTTCACGTGCGCAAAGTTGCTTTGAAGCTGCATCCATTATCGGAGATGCAGCATGATTATCAGCGTGAGAAATCCTGCGAGACCGCACTTCAAAATTTAGTGGCCAGAATTGAATGCGCACTTGAAAGGAAAGAATACGCGATGGGTATCTTCATCGACATTGAGGGTGTTTTGACAACGCGACTTTTGACTGCATGTGCGACTCGACTAGACAACATGGGGTAGATGAAACATTAGTGATGTAGACTAAAACAATGCTAATGAATAGAACTTTGATAATGGATGCGGATTGTGGCCGATGTGTTATGACAGGGGTAAATAGGGGTTGTCCTTAAGGTGACGTTCTGTCTCCACTGTTATGGTGCATGGTGGTCGACTCTCTGTTGAACTCTCTAAATAGTTCTAACGTCTACGCTCAGGCATATACGAATGATGTTGCTGTACTTTCTGGAGAACCATGCCTGGCGACAGTCTGTGCTAACGCGCAGGTGGCTCTGCACATGATCGATGAATGGTGTACTAGGAGTGGGCTCTCGGTGAATCCTCTTAAAACTGAGGTTGTTCTTTTTACGAGAAGGAGGATTTTGACCGGTCTGACTCAGCCAGTGCTAAAAGGCGTCACCATTCGCATTTCTAATGAAGCCAAATATCTGGGAGTGATTTTAGATAAGAAACTTCATTGGTCTAAACACGTCGAGTCGAAAACATCCAAGGCGCTCTCAGTCTTCTGGCAGTGTAAGGGTGCTTTTGGCAAGACTTGGGGCTTGTCACTGAATAAAGTTCCCTAGATCTACACGGCTATAATAAAACCATTCCTCGCATATGCGTCAGTTGTTTGATGAAAGGGGGCCTCGCGTAAATATGTGGTTGCCTTTTGCGCCAAACTCCAAAGAACGGCTTGTCTCGGCTGCGCGGGAGCTTTTCCGAGTACGCCTGGCTCTGCTCTAAACGCTTTGCTGAACTTACCTTCTCTCGATACTTATATCTTGTGGGGTTCGGTTTTAATCGCCGTGTCGAACGCACGTAATTCCCTGTGTCTGTATCGTAGGAAAAAAAAAATACTAACCTAGTTTTCCCTTAAAGTGTTGGGCAGGTATTCATATATCTTGCCCAATCGAATCATATTTTTTGAGATAGTGACTCTAATTTTAAAAAAAACACACAAACAGTGGAAAACAGTGATTCAACCAACAATCGTGCTCCAGAATCCATTCTGGAGCACATCGCTCAAGAAAGCAATAACAACTTGTGCACTAACCCTGGTGAAAATAAGACAGGACTCTACATAGCCATGTCTAACATTTCAAAAGACTTAGGTGATAATACACCTATCACAATTAACAATCCTGATAATAATCAAATCAGCAACAATAATTTCGTTGATTCCCGCGTGGTCATGGATGCAGACGACATCAACAGCAGTTATTGGACTACTGTCATCACAAACCTCAAACGTGCTGCAAATAATTATGGAAGCAAAAAAAGAAGACGGAATGCTGCAGACGACATCGAATAATCCGTTTGCTATACTTTCTGAAATAAGTTCACCATCAGCTTCTTCAATTTTACCTGATAGCAAAAAATCCAAAAAAGACGCGAAAACAAACGTCATAGATGCTCAAACCGACAACACGCCAAAAGATAAACAAGTTGCCAATGGTGACTCAAATCATGCTCTTAATAAGCACTGTATTAAATCTAGCAGCCACTGAGTGTAAAGTTGATAATCTTAATCATAAATTTGTTAATTTAGGTTATAGAAAAACCAAAGTATATGTAGATAATGCAAATGTTCATAGATTAGTTATTGAAAAAATCCGTGGAACAGGTATTGGAGCTTTCTCTTTCTCCCCTAAAGAAACTAAGCGGGCATCTATCTTATTGAAGGGTGTTGATGGTGATACTTCTGTGGAGGTAATAATGCGTGCTTTAAATAAAGCTGCCCCAAATGTTAAAATTAGCAAAATATCTCCTTTTACTACATTAAATTCCATCGAGTCAAAGACAAAATTAAATATTTTCGTCATTCAATTAGAAATTGGAGAATCTCCCAAAGATCTTACTCACATAAAGTATTTGCTTCACCAACGTGTTTATTGGGATAAAAAGCACAACAAAATAATAATAAGGTGCTATCGATGTCAAAGGTTTGGTCACACGGGCGAATGTTGCGCCTATAATAGCCGATGTGTATTGTGTGGGGAATCTCATGATTCAGGCATTTGTATCGATTCTAATAGGGCTCTTAAAAAGAAGAATCAAGAAGTTCCTATACGCAAATGTGCAAATTGTGATTCTGTAGGACATGCTGCTAATAATAAGGACTGCCCATTCTTTCTAAGGTATAAAGAAAAACGTGAAATGTTATCTCAAAGAGCAAAATATTTAGTAAACAGAAGTAGAATGCAGGTGCAGGACTCAATTAATGCATTTACTAGCAATAACTTCTCTTATGCCGATATGGCAAAAAACCACACTGAAAAGGTAAATTCGAAAACTAAACAGACGACTATTATCAACACCCAGACGCCGAAACCTCATCCTATTGAAGAAAATTCCCAATCAAATAACATTAATGATTTTCTTAACGAATTAAGAAACTTATTTAACATATCCTTTACAGATCTATTATTTAAAATTCGCCAATTTTGGCCCAGTTATCAAAAACTACAAACCAAAGAAGAAAAGATGTTCGCATATCTTAACTTTGTTGCCTCTATTGTAATATGATCCAATCCACTACACTAAAAACTATCTCGATTAATATAAATTCCATAATTTCCCACGATAAAAGACTTGCTCTGATTAATGTCCTCAAAAGTCGTAAGCCTGATATTTGTTTCCTTTCAGAAACCAGATTAAGCAAAAGACATAGGCCTATTTTTAATGGCTATAACATCATAAGAAATGACGATGGGAGAGGAACTGCCATCGTTATTGATGAAAAATTTAAGCTGAATAAGGTTCCTTTCCATAGCAACATTTTTTCAGTTTGCCTTGGTGCTTTAAACTGTCAAAACCATAGGGGAGCAAGGAAGCGAATACTTATTGGAAGTATTTATATACCATCGTCAGCCGGTCAATATCTTACGAGTGAACTTGATAGGCTATGTAGTATTGCAAACACTTTCGATGCAGTAATAATTGGAGGCGATTTTAACACGAGGCATCTAAATTGGGGTGATACAACTAGCAATGCCAATGGGAGACTAGTAAACAATTGGTTTTATAATGGTCCATTTCTCCAACTTGATGTAATATCTCCATATAGCCCGACGTTCCCAGATCCTCTTCCGTCTTGGATCTCTTTTTAATATCTAGTTCGTTGAATGTTATTCAGAATGGTATAAATAGCGGATTTTGTAATACATTTCCCACACCTTCTGACCATTTCGGAATAGAGGTTCTGTTAGACATATTCAACATTATCCCGATACTGATACCGCCAAAATACTACACTAGTTTTAGAAACACCAATTGGGATATATTTAGAAATCAACTGAATTCTAGTTTATCACAGTTAAACATTCCTACGGAAAGAAATATCTCTAACTCTGAAATAGACAATGCGATAAGTGACGTAAATAGGAAAATTATTTCGTGTATTCAAAGCAACTCATCTAATGAAAAGATAAAAGACCAAAGTTACAGTAATATCTCCGCACAAACTAATAACCTTATCAAACTTCGATCCATTTGGTTGAGAAAACTTAAGCGAATCTATCACCGTCATTTTAATAGGGTAAATAGGGAGTATGTAGAACTCAACTCCAGGATACAATGCTTAAGTAAGTTAATTAAGGAAAGAGTGAAAATGGATATCGATAAAGCGTTCAGGGAACGTCTCCACAAAATTAGACCTTCCCCGCAAACCTTCAAAGAAATCGATCGGGTAACTGGAAGAAAATACTTTGGGACTGATATTGCTAAAGATATTCTAAATTATAACGGTCAAGAGTTAGCTGATATTGAATCTAAACTTAATATCTTTAAAGATATATATTCAAATATATATCTTGAAAGAATACCCAATTTTGACCAAACCTTGACGAGCCAAGTACTTCAAACAGTGGACGATTTTAAAACCACTCAAGAAAACTTGTATCTGACATCCTTTTCTCCAAACAACACGGTGCTTAACCAATTGTCATCTCCATTTACTACATCGAATAAAATAAATCTGCATAGAATTAATATAAATAACAAAAGATCGCATGGTCTAGATCAGATTCCAAACTTTGTGCTACGAAAATGTCCACATTCATTGGATATTACTCTTTCGGTCATATTTAACCATTGTATTAACAATGGTTATTTTCCCACAGTCTGGAAAAGGTCAAAGATCTTACCCATAGCTAAAAAAAAAAGCACGAGAGATGTTAAGGAATTTCGGCCTATATCATTGTTATCCAATGTAGGAAAGTTATTTGAGCGCGTTTTAGCACAAAATCTAGATCAGTACTGCGAGGACATGAATATCATTCCAAATAACCAGTTTGGCTTCAGAAAGGGACACTCGACGGAGCATGCCTCATTACTTCTGTGCAACAATATAGTACATAACCTGAGGCAAAGAAAATGTACAGTTGCATTAGACATAGACTTACAGGCGGCGTTTGACTCTATTTGGCATAAATGACAGATTTTTAAGTTATTTAGTCGTAACTTTCCTGTTACTCTCACCAGAATGATCATTAGCTTTTTAAGTTCAAGAAGCGCCTGTATATATATTGGTTTGGAGGTATCTAATGAATTTCCGGTCCTTTCGCGCGTTCTCCAAGGATCTGTACTTGGACCCAAGTTATTCAATATTTTTCTTCAAGATTTTCCTTTCAAAGAACCGATTGCAAACGAGCCCGGAGCTATTTTGTACGCTGATGACACCATAATTTTGGCTTGTGATGTAAGACCTCATGTTGCCCTAAATAAAATTAGAAATTCGATACCATCTTTGTTTTCTTATCTAAGCTCTTGGGGCCTAAATATAAACATAGAAAAATGTGCATTGACATGTTTTAGAAATGCCTACGGAAAAGGCCATCGTCTAGCTGTGAAAGAAAGTAGAACACTCTCCTTACATATTTTTAATAGCAGAATACCTCTTAAAACAGAGACGAAATACTTGGGCATACATTTGCACAATAGATTTTTATTTAACAAACACGCAAGGAAAGTTTTAAATAAAGCTAAGGCAGCTACGTCTATGTTAAAGCAGTTGCTTTCTTCCAAACATCTCTCTCAAAATACTAAATTGTTACTGTATAAAACTCTAATTAGACCAATTATAACATACGGTTTTAGCTCCTGGTTTACCATATCGCCAACGGTGGCGAACGAGCTTGAAGCATTTGAAAGACAAATGTTAAGAGCTTGTAGTGGTAAATTTAGAAAGCCAAATAAAAAATGGTTCTCTAACAAGTTTTTATACAAGTTAACAAAAGTAACACCGCTTAAGACTTACATGACCCATATCTTGCAGAAAAGACTGCAGTGCGCGGCTTCTCACCCTAATCCGCTTATCAAAGCGTTGTGGAAGGCCAACGCGAATGAAAGTGTATACGATCACTATTACCTATCACCCTTCAATATTATGGATACAAGATCGCGTTCTATATTTGAATTAGAGTCAAATACAAGATTAAAGTTACCATTTTATGAGAAAGTTTCATTGCCTAACTTAAGAGGATAACTCTCTAGTGAGAACATTATGTTACGAGTTTGATAGCTAGCGCTTGTTTTATATGATTTGTTCCTGTATACAGTGTATATTTTGAATTAAGTCGGGATGTAAAACTTGTGCGGCTCTTTTGATTTAGATTAAGAAAATAGTAGTTTGTACCTTTTTGTTCAATTCTAGTCATTAAGCAATTCTAGTCAGAAGCAAGCATATACAATTATATCAAAGTAAAATTTATTATATTTTCATAATTAAAATTAATCTTTAGGTAATATTTTCCTAAACTATAACTTATACTAATTGCTGGGCCAGATAAAACGTATTAAGTCGGCTAATTGAAAATAATTGTAATCAAAAAAAAAAAACCTATAATGTTATATGTCTCAATAAAATAAATTGAATTGAATTGATTCGATACTTATATCATGGGTTGCACTATCAAAGCCACCCATCGTCTAAGGCGGGGCGGTTTTTGGTATACTCCACACTGGAATTTTGATGAACTTGCGCGACACTTATCTTACTACTTCTGTCTTATGAATATGCCGTCTGATGCAATGACACCAGAACTCCAGCTGATGCGCAGAGTTAACTTTCCTTGTGTGCAGGACTGGCTTCGGCAAGAGTCTGAGCCGGGAATGGAATGTAGTCGTATTTTCACAAATGGTTCCAAAACCAGTCAAGGGTCTGATGCTGGTGTCTTCGTGAAAGTCAACAACATTAGACTTCTTTTCTCGTTAGGCAAATATGCTTCTGTTTTCCAAGCGGAAACTTATGCAATCCTAATGGCCATGAACTATGTTGTGAAGAACAGGTCCTATTCCACCACATATCAGGTTATAGCCCATCAAAGTGGGTGACCTCTTATTTGGAGGTATAAACACTTTAAACGCTTTAACTTCTAAAATATTATAGGTACAGAAATAGTTTTATACATTTTGGAAAGACAATTCAGTAGCGCATACAAGTTTCAAGCACATTGGGTACAGCTGTGCAGCGACAAAAAAGTTATGGCTCCTTGAACTCAAAATAATGAAAATTTGAAACTAACGTATCTATAAGCAATGCAGTTAACAGTTAATTGTCGAATAGGAAAAAAAAGCGTAACAAAGAATTATCACAGATTTGCAAATGTACCGTAATTTTGTTTCAACTGATTTACAATCGACATTTTGCTCTGTAAGGTAACAGCCGATCCCCACAAAATGTATTCAAAACGTGAATACGCGGAAAAAGTGTTTGTATACGGGTTCTGCAATGGAAACGCTTCATTGGCTAGATTGGAGTACCAACGACGATACCCAAATCGTAGAACACCATGTAGTCGGATGTTCGCTGATGCGTATCAGCGTCTTGTTGATACTGGGTCAGCTGCACCAAATAAATGGGAACGACATTCAGACGCAGCGGCGGCAGAAGTTGAGAGTGGGATTTTGCGTGCTGGGGAAGTTCAACCTTCAGTCAGCGTCCGCAGACTAGCTGTGCAGTTGGAACTTCCCAGTACCAGGATTAACAAAACTCTACAGAGTAATAGATTACACCCTTTCCATTTAACACCGGTACAGGATTTACTATCAGGAGATGCGCAAAGAAGAGTGGAATTTTGCCAATGGCTACGGCGCAAACAAGCAGAAAACGGGCACTTCCTCAATAAAATTCTGTGAACTGACGAAGCGCAATTCACAAGAGATGGGGTAACAAACAACCACAATTTGCACCATTGGTCAGACTCCAATCCACATTTAACACGCACAACATCGTTTCAAAGGTAAAAATTTAATTATTGTGAACAACTTTTTCAAAATGTTATTTTAAAGGAGGTTTAGAGTAAATGTTTGGGCTGGATTAATAGGAAACACAGTAGGCCCGCACGTTCTTCCACGAAGAGTTAATTCCCATTACTACGTGGAATTTCTTGGAGAACGATTACCGGAGTTCCTTGAAGATGTTCCTTTTGTTCAGAGAAGGGCGATGTTCTTTCAACAATATGGAGCACCTTCTCACAGTAGCAGCGGAGTAACTTCGTTCCTCAACCATACTTTTAACGAACAGTGGATTGGTCGATTTGGCCCCAACCCTTGGGCACCCAGAAATGTCGGGTCTGGGGACGCTCCAAGAAAAAATGAGTGCCGTTTCAGAAGAGATGAGAAGAAGTTTGCTGCTCGTTAATCTGCCATCCGAAATGCTTAAACGCGCCCGAAAGTATATTCAAATGGAAGGAAGGCACTTCGAACAATTTCTATAAGCATTCCATAAACTGTCCTGTTTTAAGACTAATTCAGTAGGTACCTACATTTCTTTTTGACCATTTTTGTCTGACAAAAAATGGCTTTTACTATAACTTCTGTTGGTCGTACGTAAAAAAGTTGCTTAACATAATTTTAAGGAAATTTTTTAGGGTTAAAAATTTCATTAAAAAAAAAATATTAAGTTAAAATTTTGAGAAAAATGCATTTTAAGTGAAAAAATAGAACAACAAATTTTCATTATTTTAAGTTTAAGAAGCCGTAACTTTTTTGTAGCTGCACAGCTGTACCCAATGTGTTTGAAACTTGTATGCTTCTAAATTGTCGTTCTAAAATGTATAAAACTATTTTTGTACCTATAATAGTTTAGAAGTTATAGAGTTTAAAGTGGTTATACCTCCAAATAAGAAAAACCCCCTTTGATGGGCTATAACTTGAATTGTGGTGAGAGTAGACCCCCCCTGCCATACAATTTTTTGTTCGGTGGAACTTCAGGTATCTCCTCTTAAAGGATTATACTGCTTAACTGGGACACCCTGTATACATACAAACTGTAAAAATTGAAGGTAGCCTATAGTAAAACTGACTTAGTAAAAAAGCCGGTTATAGATTTTCGTTTAGCAAATGAAATTCTAGACTTAGCTGCAGTGTTCCTCCATTTCTTGATCCACAAAATGTCCGTAGGTGTTGAGGTTGAGTTCTGCTCGATGTACTGAAGGGCAATATCAAAATCGTTCTTGGCGTTGGTGTGTGAAATACGGATAGGGGGTTCGTCATCATCACCGTCTGAGTCCTCGTTCACAGTTTCTTCACTATTATTTTCCAAAACAGCGGCAATAATCTGGTTGTCATTGAGCTCTTCACTCGTTTCACAGTCTTTTTCACATTAGGCAATCTACTCCTCAACTTCACTGGCAGGGAGATTCACATGTACAGTTTGTAGATCTTTAACAATTTCTTGTGTGTCGTGTGTCGTTGTTTTGCTCGTCTTCGATCTGATCACTTTCGATCATAACTTCCGGCCAAAGCTTACGCCAAGATTTTCGCAGCGTGTCAGGTTTCAATTCCTCCCATGACTCAGCAATCGCATAGATAGCATCTTTGATGTTGAGGGATGTCATAGCTTCAAATATGTTACAACCGTCTTCGGATTTTTCTAAAATTGAACTAATATAATTTCTGCGATAGCTCCTCTTTAACCATTCTATCACTCCCTTATCCGTTGGTTGGATAAGTGATGTGATATTTGGAGGAGGGAAGATAGCTTTCATATCCCCTTTCACTAAATCCTCCTCAGATGGATGTGATGGTGCGTTATCCAACAGCAATAGAGCACAAACGGGAAGCTTTTTTTGTTTCAAGTCTTTTTCAACAGATAGAACAAACTCGTCGAAAAGCCAAGATTTGAGAAGATGGTAGTCCATCCAAGCAAATTTTAGAATACGGTAATAAACCGGCAAGGAAGATAAGTTTATGTTTCGAATGCCCTAGGCTTCTTTGCCAATAATGAACAGGGGAAGCTTGTGTGTACCATCAGCGTTGCTGCAAGGAGCAACGTTTAGCTTATCTTTTATAAGTTTCGTTCCTGCAACGGTTTCATTTGATGCAGCGAGCGTTTTGTTTGGCAGCATTTTATAGTTTAGGCCTGTCTCGTCTCTCTCGCTACGGGCGGTGAGTCACCGACGAGTCGGGACAAGTTTCTCGACTCCGACCCCGGTCGGATTAACCGGAGCGACCGAGTAGCCGAGGGCGGACTAGAGGGGTTCTACTGTATTCACCTTTTTGAGATTGAGCTGAACATGAGTATGGGTGAATTCCAGATCCCGTCAAAACTAGTCCAACTGCGTTGCGGAATGCTTGGTAACGCATATTCTGAAACAGCTTTTCTGAACTCTTACAAGCAAGCACTGCATTTCGGCAGACTGATGCCCTGTCGTGTGATTTCATCAATTTCACGCAGAAGTAGATACTGTGGAACGCCAGATTATAATATGGGGGCAACGTCTTTTAAACGTCAGTCCAGCTTCTGGAGTATGCAGCGACGTTAAGATTATCGGACGCTTGAGGAAAATGGAAATTCAAGCGAGACGAGTTGGTCTTGGAATGAACGAGGACAAAGAACCTACATATTGTTATTAATTAAGAGACCTTCTCCCCATAGCTAAGGAAGAGATGTCTCTGTCGATACTATAATTTCTGAGCATTTGATTTACCATCTCCACAAATGAGACTCCCGTATAAATTCGGCGAAGAATGACACTAGGAAACAACTGCTACTTTGTCTTGGCAAAACAATCTTAGAATTTCTAGCTCGACTTACAAAACATAACGTTTATCTTACCATTCTATATACAATATTGACTGATGATTCAGTCAAGAGGGTCTTTGAATCATATCGGTCCTGTAGGTCCGAAACCGCAAGGAAAACCGAAATTCGTTATAAAAATCTATTGATCGCAGTTGCACAAAGAATTCGCCTAAGGGCTTACCTGGAAGCAGCACGCACGAGATCGGCGAGGTGTCTCAGATAAAGAGGTTTCAAGGATTATACCATAAATTCCTCAGCCTACTGTGGAAACGTTTTTCAAGAACAACGAATCCATAACTGCAAAACTTCCACACTAGCTGTTGGCTCACCCTTTATAAGCTCCCTAGCTCATAACTTCGAAGTAGCAAGGGATTTCGACTACCTAAGCTTATAAGGCAGTTCAACAGTAAAGCCCTATCTCGAACTACTAAGGAGACTCTGTATAAGACCGTGATCATCCCAGTCCTGCTTTACGGCCCTGAAACGTCGCTTCGAGAGAAAAATTATTCGTAAGATTTTCGGTCCCGTTTGCGTTGACGGGTTTTGGAGGAGAAGATTCAATCACGAACTATACGAGCTGTACATTGACATCGACCTAGTCAAAAAACTGCGTATTGGACGTCTGAGATGGATAGGACATGTAGAGCGAATGGACACCAACACTCCGGCCCGCAGAGTCTCCGAATCTAACCCCGAGGGACGACGCAGTATAGGGAATCATCGCCGTAGGTGGCGCGCACAAGTTCAAGGGAACCTCGACCAACTTGGAGTGCGCAACTGGAGGCAATTAGCTAAAGACCGAGTTAAAGTGCTTGAAGTGCATTCGTGATTCCTTAAGGGATTTGCATATTGTATTGGTTGACTTTGAAAAGGCATTCGACAGACAACCATGAGATCTGATATGGGTGGCGCTAAGACATCGAGGGGTTCCAGAAACCTATGTACAGATGATCATGGACATGTACGAGGGAGCAAAGACAAGAGTAAGATGCCCCGCTGGAGTAACCGAAGAGTTCCAAATCAAAGTCGGGGTGCATCAGAGAAGCGTCCTTTATTATCTGATTGAAGGTAAAGTGATGGACCCCAAGGTACATCAGTTTTTCTTTGCTGACGATGGAGCCATCATAAGTGAGGATCTTACATCCCTGCAACGAGCACTTGATGTGTGGGTGGACGCTCTGGAGGGAAATGGGTATCGCATTAGTTCAAAAAAGACAGAATATTTATTCTCGGATCCATTCAGGCCTATTCCAGATATTTACTTGAATGGAATGGTGGAGTGACAAAGCTTGATCGAATAAGAAGTTCGAAGATCCGTGGAAGCTTTCACATCAAGGAAACCATCATACAAAAAATAGAGCGCGACCGGCTCAGCTGGTATTGCCACGTTCAAAGGAAAGATCATTTGAACCCTGTTAAAAACGCAATATCATTGCACGTTCCAAAGACATCGCGATGTAGGAAAGGCAGGCCTATAAACGCCTGGATCAGACAAATGCGACGACATCGGTATTTCATTGGCCTCAGTAGCCGAGTGATCCAAAATTGGCAGGCCTGCCAATATTTTCAGAGGTCAAATAGGCAAACCCCACAGGCGGATCAGTAGAAATGCGGTGAAGTGGGAGGGTACTGATCCCTTGTTTTCGGATCATAACCTCACTGATAAAAAGAAGAAGAAGATTGAAGCTCCGGCGCTCCTAGGTTTGGCTAGTCAAACCTCAGGTCTGACATAAAGTCTTAGTAATCAATAGCATTTTTCTACTTTTAACTAACGAATGTTTGTCTAATCCTATGAGAGACTAATTGGAGAGTCAAACGCCGAAACTCAATTTGAAGAAATCGGGGTTTGACCAGTCAGATCTATATTAGAAAGTGTTAATTTTTTATATTAGATATAATAAAAGCATATTTTTTAATTTTAATGTCAATTGTTTCAATATTACAAGAATGTATTAACAAATAATCAGAATAAGTAGGTAATTACATTTTTTATTGTTATTTTGTATTATGAGAATAATTTATCAAAAAATTAGTCTTTATTTTGACAAGGTGATGCGTTATGGCATTTTGAGTTCCACAATACGTTTGATCATTTCTTCAAATTGAGTTTCGACGTTTGACTAGATAAAAATTCGTTAGTCAAAGGTAGAAAAATGCTATTGATTTGGACTTTGACTAAGACTTTATGTCAGACCTGAGATTTGACTAGCCAAACCTAGGAGCGCCGGAGCTTCGATGTTTGACTATAACATATCAACAATATATCTTGCCCATAGAGTTGTCGGTAAAACGTCAGTGCAAATCGTTTTGGAATTACATTAATTCAAAACGGAATACCACAGCCTTGCCTTTGGTAATTGAGTTTGGATAATGTAAGTTCAACTAATTTGAAAAGCAGTTGCGACTTATTTTCTAATTTTTTTAAGTCGGTGTATAATAAGTCCCAAGTGCGGTTAACCTTCCGTCATGTCGGGCGCAAGTGATCTGACAGATACAGCTGTTGCATTTTCCGTATCGTTACTTGGTTTTTTTGGCGCAAAAAATATTCACTTCGCGTTAGCTTCATCATTTGCATTGCATTGCATTGCAAAGAATATTTTGTTTACAAAAGCAGTAAAAAAATATTTACAACTGAAAATACTAGGTATGGATCTGTCAGGCACATTGCGTTCGTTCATGTTCAAATTACTATTACGCCCGACGGAAAACATAGATATGTTACCGTTTTCGAATGAAGATGTAATTAAAGTGTCAGAAAAACTTGATTCGAATAGCAACCCAGGGCCTGAAGGAATTCCGGCGGTAATATTATAAAAATGTTTATCTGCAATCTTTCATCCACTTAAAATTATTTTTAACCAGTCACTTGTAATTGGAAATTTTCTTATGGAGTGGAAATATTTTTTTTTTATAATTCCAATTTTTAAAAGCGGTTCGAGGCAAAAAGTTGAAAACTATGGAGCTATATCAAAGCTTTCTGTGATTCCAACATTGTTCCAAAGCACAAAGTATGTGGATGTGTATGTTACTATATATTTAATAATAAACATGACTTTATTCGAGGTAGGTTATGTACTACTAATTTAACTTTATTTACTAACTAGCTTAAAATCGCAGTGGGTACCATGGCGCAAGTGGTTAGTGTGTCGGACCACTGCGCGTGGGGTTCCAAGTTCGAATCTCAGAAAATACCATGAAGTTTTTTCACGGTCCCACCTCTCGCGAGCGTCTGACAACATCCGGAGAATGCGTTTCCTTAACCAGTGTAGTGCCGGGCATTCACAAAGAATGTGTTCGAAGGTTTCATCCTCCTCTAAACAGAACCGACAGTCCTTCTCTTGGCACAGGTTCATCTTGTTAAGGTGGTATCTCAAGCCGCAATGGCCAGTAAGAAAGCTCACAAGCTTCTTGATGCTATCCCTATCTAAGTTAAGGATTTCCTTATAGGAGTAAGGCTTGATTAATCGTTTGGATTGTCTTAGACCTAGCCCACTAGTCCAGTGGCCTAGACGAAGTTTGTTTTCCCATTCGTTAATCAGCGTTGTAGCTGTCGCCCAATTGACGCCACAATAAGGTTCAGGACCTATGAACGCAGATTCTGAGCCAGCCCTAGCAAGCTCATCTGCAGATTCGTTGCCCACAATCCCTTGGTGTCCGGGTACCCAACCGAGTTTTACCCTGTTGTATTTGGCAAGGTCTTGTAATGCATCGTAGCAGAATTTCACGGTTCTGGAGTCCATTTGGTTGGACGACAGTGCCATAAGTGCTGCTTGGCTATCTGAGAAGATATGTATTCTAGCGCCTTTGATCCCCTTGCGGAGATTGTGTCTGGCGCAAATCTCATTGGCATGGATTTCAGCCTGAAACACAGTAGGAGTCGTACCCATAGGTACTGAAATCTTTGTGTTAGGTCCAAAAACCCCAGCTCAAACTCCAGAATCCATTTTCGAACCGTCGGTGAACCAGACCAGACTTCTAGGGTCCAGTGTTGGAGCACCATTGGACCAGTTTTCGCGGTCCAATATTTCAACTTCGAATAGCCTACCAAAGCAGTGTTGCCTGAGCTTCCAGAGCTGTCGTAGGGCAGGTGCGCATCGCACCTGTAATGCCAAGACAATTCTTTGCAACTTCTGCAACTTCTGCAACTTGTTTGCCGTTGTCTGCTGGAGAGTTTTTGGCCACCAGACGATGGCCGCGTATGTGATAATGGGTCTAACCATCATTATGTACAACCAATGTATCATCTTAGGAGAGAGACCCCAAGTTCTGCCGTATAGGCGTTTACTGGCCCACAGTGCTCTAGTAGCGCGCTCAGTGGCGGACTTGATATGTGAATTCCAATTAAGTCGTTTGTCAAGAATTACACCAAGATATTTGACCTCGCTAGAATAAACTTGTGTGGTGCCTTTGATTGTGATAGGTTCAAGGTTGACCTGTGTCTTCCTTGTAAAAGGCACCAGAACGGTTTTACTAGGATTTATGGATAGTCCTTCTTTGTTACACAATTCTACAACTTGAGATATTGCACTTTGCATGACGTTGGAAATTGTCGTGCTGTGTTTACCTCTGATAAAAACCGCCAAATCGTCAGCATAACCGACGGTGGTGTAGCCTGATCTGTGAAGATCTACTAACAAGTTGTCGATGACTATAGACCATAACAGGGGGAAAAGAACTCCTCCTTGAGGACAGCCTTTGGCTGCAGTTATGGACACCAACACTCCCCCAGAGGAGGAAGTAATGAATCGACTTACCAGCATGGCCTTGATCCATTGGTTGGTCGATTCTTCGATACCTCTGGTACTGATCGCCCTTGCGATCGGGTCGTAACCAGTGTTCTCAAATGCGCCCTCGATATCAAGAAATGCACACAGGGCTACCTCCCTTGAACTGAGTGTTCCCTCTATCTTTTTGACGAGATAGTGAAGGGCACCTACTGTAGATTTGCCTTTCCTGTATGCGTACTGATTCGAGTGCAGAGGGTTAGACAGATCTAACCGGTCTCTAATATGGATATCTATGAGTCTCTCCATTGTCTTAAGGACGAATGATGTTAGACTTATAGGTCTGTATGATTTAGGCAGCTCGCTAGGCCTATTGCCCGGCTTGGGGATGAAAACCACATTAACCTGCCTCCAGGTGGGTGGTATGTATCCCCAATTGAAGCTGGCTCTAAATAAAGCTGTCAACCCCGGCAGGATGAGGTCAATTGACTTTTGGGGAAGTGCTGGAAACAGACCGTCACCGCCGGGGGCTTTAAAAGGTTTAAATGTGCCTACCGCTCATTCAACTTTCTCTGGACTGAATATTTTTCCACATAGACTATTAACTCTCCTGTCTACATAAACCCTGTGGTTAACTGTGATGTAATGTGACGAGCCTGGGAAATGTACCTGAAGTAAGGTTCTAAGTGTATCCACACGGTCCGTCGTGTAGGTTCCGTCATTTTTCTTCAGTAACCCTACACAGTTGACATGATCGTTTGCGAGTGATTTATGGATTAGTGCAGCTGTAGGCATGTCAGAGATTGCTTCGCAGCATTTCCTCCAAGCAGCTCGCTTAGATCGTCTCAATACTAGATTGTATTCTGTGAGAGTAAACCTGTATTGGTCCCACCTCTTCGTTCGCTTTGCAGAGTTGAAGAGTTTTCTGACTTTCTTCCTAAGTTCCGCCAGTTGGTCATTCCACCAAGGCACTTTGCGTTTGCTAACATGTGTCTTTGGGACACAGCTGTCGTGGTAGGAATCAAGCAGTAAATTGTTAAGCTGGTATGCAGCTTCATTCAGGTCTTCTATGGACTCGATAGATGTGAGAAGCATATCTTTTTTTGAGAACACTAGTTCACGATAGCGATGCCAATCCGTAGATTTGGGTTCGTATCTATTAGAGACATATGAGAGTTGGCCAGGTATGTCAAACCTGATGTGCTGATGGTCTGACAGAGAGGCCTCATCTGATACGTGCCAATTTTCAACAAAATTAGAAATAAATGGACTAGCGAGGGTGAGGTCAAGTACCTTGTCGCGAATCGCATTTATGAAGGTAGGTTTAGAGCCTTTGTTCAAAATATCTATTTGTCTACTTACAAAGTATTCTAAAAGACACTCACCCCTTCTGTTGATGTTGCTACTACCCCAGACCTCATGATGTGCGTTGGCATCGCATCCAATGATGTAGTGGAGGTTGTTCTCCTGACAGTAGTCAACGAGGCTCTGGACGTCTTTCGGCGGGATATCACCACTGTCGTGAGGGAAGTACGCTGAGGCACACACGATGTTCTGTGTACCTCCTCCAGTGGGGATTTCCAGTAGTAGGGCCACCAGATCTCTTGTTATAAATTCTGGAATAGGGAGAAAGTTTAAATTATTGCTAATTAAGCAGGCCGCTTTCGGCGCTAGCTCTCCACAGTTGGAAATCAACTTACTTGCCCTATTCCGGAGACCTTTCACCTGTCCGCAAATAACCCAGGGTTCCTGAATGAGACCAAGGGTTATATCTTCTTCGGCGAACCGCTTGCTAAGGGTAGCGGACGCGCCCTTAGCATGATGCAAATTCGCCTGTAGCACCTTGATTGTGCTCATCGGTCCTCCGCTGAGGATCGAGCTTGTCGGAGTAGTTGGGCCTTTTTGGGACCCTTTCCTCTACGGCAAGGTTTTGATGACCCAGGGGTCTGTTCGCAACCGACTCCTCGTGTCTTCGAGAGACGTGCTCAGGGGCACCGCTGGTCGTTAACGACAAACCGGCCACGTTGCCAGTCTTGAGAAGTCTAGGAACTAATGTGCTGGAGCGGGCTGGATCCTTTGATCGGATTCCCGCAGTGCTGGTACTAGCTTTAGGACCACTGGTGCTACTTAGTGACTCATTTGTCGTGGCAGCGGTTTTGGCAGTGAAACTGGTGTTCGGGGCAGGCCCGGAGGCACTGCTGGTAAACACTGATGATGAGGGACCCGTCGCAGTAGCAGTCGTAATGCCAACTGCGTCCACCTTCTTTGGACTACCGTGGCCAGACTCCTGACCCTTGTCAGTGGTCTTTGGGATCAGTTTGATCTGACCAAAACGGTAGTGCACTTTGCTATTGAGGGCCTTCAGTACCCTCAGGGAAGAGTCATCAATGGCCAGCACAAGATGGATGAGTGCACCTTCCTTCACCCTTTGCATGACCTTCCATGAAGTTGCCATTAGGCCTTCGTTTTGAGCTTCCAGTGAAGCCAGAATTTTTGTCGACGGGAGCTCGAGACTTTGTGGGAAGAAACCGCGGATGATGTGGGTTTTAGGGAATGATCCCTCTTCCACCAATAAGATGTCCAATCCACTTTTGGCTCTTATTGTCTCAAAATTCGAGCTCATCCACCCAGCAGTAGCACTGTTTGAGCAGACGAAAACCAGCCATCCCGCCTTGTGCTGTGAGCCTGAGAATTTCGGCCATACGCCTTTGTTCCTCAGCTCAATTGAGACATCGATGACGGCCTCTTGGATGAGTGTCATCTGCTCCGTTGATAGGGGCTTATTCTCCAAGTCCGCTGGGACGATACCTAACCTGACAACACTAGCCACCTGACTGGAGGTGGGAACATCAGGTGTAGGTCCTGCCTTGGCTTTCTTGGCGGCGGGTGCTGGTGGGGTATGATCCTCCGATCTACCTCGTTTAGCATATTTTGCAATAGGAGGGGGTTTTGGCATAAGCTAGGGCACTCTCCCTAGTATCGCCTCTGCGAATGGCAAATTTGAACCGCCTCCTTTCGGCAGAATTGAACCGAACGAAACCATCCGGTTGAATTCGCAGCTCGTCTAACCTCCTCCCAATGGAGGAGCACCCAGATTTCTCTGTGGTGACGCTGCACGTATCCATGAGAGTGGATGTGTCAGAGTCAGAGGCGGCGATATCCGCTACTTCTGGATGGACACATGTGGACGGTAAGGATTGGGCCCGCTTGGCTCCGTCATCCAAACCATCCGAGGACTTGGGTTGCTCGTCAGCAAGCAGAGTGGTTATGGCCGAAGATGAAGTGGCCGTCGGAAGCTCTATAGCATCGCGACTAGGTGCAACTGTATGCTCGTCAGCAGTAACAGAAGCTGGTGTGATTTGAGATACACCTGTCTCATAGTTTTTTAATGAATTAGGAATTATGGACCCACGAGTAAACGGGAAAGGGATATCACCCATGGGAGAGCCCGATGTACCATGGGAAGGCTGGATTGAAACCGAAGGTCGTCAGGGTATTCGGAGTCCGCATACTAGCGACTAAGCACTCTCTTAGCCATGCATCTCTCGGCGTATGCTGTTCCACCTTGGATTAGAGATTTTTTCTAGAGGTTTACTCCTCACGTCGCTCACTTTAGCCGAATACTTACAGTCGTGAATGCAGGCCGTGCATTGCAAGCAGGCGCAAAAGAATACAAGAATTCGACTGAACAAGCAAGAAATGCTAGGCCGGTTATCTCGCTGTAACATTCGTTGCCCGGTGGCCGCCCCGTGGAGGCAGTGAGTCTTCTTGTTGCGGTTATCCAATAGGGATCGTCCAGAAACTTTACCCTAAGGGTCCAAACCTGACCACCAAAGAACTAGATAATAAATATAGAGAACAAACTGCTTTTATATAAGCAAGTGCTAAAGCCCGTATGGACATATGATATACAACTCTGGGGTTGTACCAAAATAACTAATATTAAAATTTTACAAACTTTTGAAAACAGAGTGCTAAGAGGTATTGTTAATGCGCCATGGTATATCAGAAATAGCGATATCCATAGAGATCTTGGCATTAAAACTATAGAAGACGAAATTCAAACCTACGCGAGAAAGCATAAAAGTCGACTAGAAAGTCACGTAAATATTACAGTCCTCCAACTTTTGGAAGAAAGAAATTTACTGCGCCGTCTACAAAAAACCAAACCTTTAGACTTAGCGCGATAAGTAACCGCGTCTAAACTGCGGAGCTGGCAGGAACTTCTAATGGGAAGATCCCTGCAAAACGTCCTTATTACGTGAAATGAAAACTACTTGCTAAGTAGAATACTTAGTTGTAGTAAAAATGAAAACAAGTCTGTTTTTAAGGGAGGTTTTTTAGTGGGTAAGAATCCCACACTACTATGAGCACGCGCTGTCGATCCTCATAGTGTCTTGTTGAAGATTTTCACCTACCCTCGGAAAAAAAACCTCGGAAATTTGGGAAAAAAGATCAATAGCATGGATATCATTCAGGAAAAGGTATCTTCATGCTAAAGTTAGCGTAAAACCCTAAATCCATTGCTACTGGCGTATTGGATAGATGCGTTGCATTTCTTTACAATGTTAGCCTGTATCGAATAGTTTCAAAGTGAATTGCTATAGCTTTAGCCTAAATTTATAGTGCAAACTCCAACAAACTTGGAACCAATTTTAAATTTATCAGATGGAAAAGGCGACCATTTCTAGGACTTTACCCCGCTTGTTTTGCCCCTGGTCCGATTTTGATTCAGTCGAATTTTCATTGAAATCCGTAAAGTTCCCTTGAACTTTGAAATACTGCCTTTAATTTGAGTCGAAAATGCAAAATAAACTTACGAATCAAATTTCGAATTACAGACAAATAGAAGTAGCAACGATCCGCCTTCTTTGTATATAGGTATATCAAGAGGGAACATGAAAAGTAAGGGTGTTACATGTTGTTCTTTTTTTAAATTAAGTCCAAGAACGATATTTTTACATCACACCATCCAAAGTTGACAGGTAAAGTGGTTACGGCGGCTCAGAAATAATGGAGTTGTATATGAATACCTTTCTAAAACGTCCTCGCTAATGCTCACTGTGGCTACTTTTTCACACGGCAAACCCCATTAAAAGATATTTCTCAATAAATCCTGGCCACCCAAAGTTAACACCTCATCTGCAACTCTGTGTACCACGCCTCATACACACATCTGCACCACTTCCAACAAGTGGCACACTACCTCTCCCAACTGCCATCTATTTGCATAAGTTCGGCAGTGCGTCTCCACAAAATCGAAGTCTGCCCCCAGGACCCCGCCTGACCAAAACATATACCAAACCTAATGGCATTTCCAAATCGATCGACACAGTTCATATGGGTCCAACTCCGTACCGTTCCGATCGATCGCCTCTGACATGCTGCCGATTTGGATCCGCCACATAATCAGCCAAACCGTTGCAGAAAATATGTCACGCTGATGCATACTCTCCTAGTGCTGCGCAGATTTGGAACGACGGCTACCTCCTGATGGGGCATTCATCGCTAGGTGCAAATGGGTTGCGAGTATTAATTATTGCTACATCGAATTAAATGGTCTGATCAACGGCTCGAGAGTGTCCCACAGAGGCTGCCTGCCAGTTGCTTCCAGTTTGGCATCTATGCAGCGTTTCGGGATGACAGCAATTACCGATTAACAGTGAATTATGAGCACATACTCGCGTGGCGTGGCGCTCCGATTTCAGAGGATAGCTGCTGTGTGGCGTGTCTTTGTGTGTCGCTTGAAGCCTTGGCTCACTGCTGGCACGCTTGCTCCACATACGGGATTCCATTCCATGCCAAGTTGTGAAATTGATTTCTGATGACTAAGAGACGGAGACCACTAATGGCAGTGGCACTGGTGTCCGATTGCTAGATTGCCCAGTCCGGAGGCACACTTGATTAATAATTGCCAATTTGTACTGGAATGGGGGGACGATCGATGAACCTCATCTAAGGCTCTGGCAGGGGGTTGGCCTGTGTAATTTATTTGGGGTCGGTTCCTTTTGTGGATTTGGCTGGTATTTTCATTTCGGGGTATGTTACGGTCCTCGGCTCCGTGGCTAATCAATATTTGTCAAATGAGTTTCAATCAGTAATTTGTCTACTGCGGGACAAGCAGTGAGTTCGTTTTATATCAGGTTTGCCATTAACTGCTTCGTTGAAAGTGATTTACGTACGGTTCCGATGTGAGTGATCGTAATTATTATGTTATGCGATCCTGGAAGGGGACTAATAAAGGGTTCCAACAAAATAAATCACCACCACCTCTGGAACAATGTGCGGCGCGAGTTTGATTTGGAAAAAACAAACAGGGGATTATGTACGCTATGTGCGACTTAGCACCCAAGTCACATCGCATCGGATCACAAATTCTGCGCATTGTCGTAGAGGACATGATGTGGCAGTGTGGATTCATTCGCGAGAAGAGCATCGCGATGCGGCGTCACCAATAATCGATGGGGTTGTGCCATTCGGCATAATGCACTCACATGTTCGTTATTCAGAATTGTTTAGTGGAATCAAGTTGTTTCTGGTGGCGGTAGATACATTTTGGAGAAGGGAAGCGCAGCAGGCTTTTTACTTGTCAGATTTGCCATGAATGTTTAGTAACTATAAGTCCTAATTTGGGCGGGATATTATTTAAGCATCATAGCGACCTTCTTTAAAGGTTAATTTACGTTTTGTCTAATACATTACCTAGGTATTTGACGTAGTCAGAGAAGCTGTACTTCTCTCACTTTGTGCCTCTTTGAAAAAAGTACTATTTCTGTCTTTGCTGAATTAGCACTTGACCAAATTTGTCGCAGCTGATTCCATTATCCCATGAAGTAGAGTAGGGTGTTTATCAATGATTGCTATATAAACATCGTCTGCATAAACTACGAATACTTACGTCCTTCCTATTCCATAGTGATAAGTATTTCTTTCATGGAAAGAAGCCATAATTATGGTAATAGCACCTCTGCGTGTGGTGTATTGCTTTGAACTGATCTTTTTTATTTGCTGCAGCCAAGTTCTGAGAACTGATCACTTTGCTCATCAACATCTGGAGATCCAATTACTGAGACCAGAATTAATCTATGATTTAAATGTACGATAAAGGCATAAGGCCTCCGGTTTGATATTGCTGGACGTCTACCATGGTCGTATAAGTTCTTGGAAAAGCATTTTGCATGGACGTATCAAAAATGGGCAAGCAGATATTTTCGGAAAAAAGCGGAATATCCCCATCCTAGTGGTCACCGAATTTGTGCATCATGTTATCTCAAGCAGATACTCTATAATACGAAGCTTCCGAAACAGCGAGAGTATTGAAAATGCCACGGAAAGCTACATCCATTTACGCAGCTATGAAACAGGCTAGGTCATTAAACACATTAATTGCAGTCGTCTTTATACCCGGTATTCTAGCTTTATACGATGCAGCCCAAAATACAAGCCTATTGGACATACCAGAGGAGGATATCTCCATTTGCCTTAATAGCCAAGCAACCATTGAAGCTCTGGGCACAATCTATTACAAGTCTGTACAACTGCTTGCATACGCCGACGATATAGACATTATCGGAAGAACTCAGCGGGCTGTCACCGGTGCGTTTGCAAGCATTGAGGCGAAGCCGCCAAAATGGGTTTAGCGATAAACGAGGGCAAAACCAAGTATATGCTGTCAACAAGAAGGGAAAGCCAGCACCGACGAATTGGACAAAACGTCACCGTGGGCAGCAATAACTTCGAGGTAGTAAGGGACTTTGTCTACCTTGGCTCTGCTATAAACTCTGAGAACAACATCAGCGCAGAAATCAAGCGAAGAATAACTCTTGCCAATCGCTTTTTTTTTTTTGCTTATAAAGCAATTCAACAGTATTTATTTATTTATCTAAGCTTAATACAAGCATCAACTTAAAGCTAAAACTTAAAAACTAACAAAAAAGGGGACTTAACGCTAAGCTTAAAACTATTATTACAATCTAACTTAACTTAAAACTAACAGAGGATGGAAAAGCTAGGAAGAGAAGGGAGAGGGTAGAGGTGAGAATTTGGGTGTGGGGGTGGTAAAATCAAGACAGGACTAGGTGGAATTGAGGCGGAGCTGAAGATCGTTTCGGAGGGTGGTTCTGCTGCAGTGGAAGTCAAATGTTTTTCCATATAGTTAGCCAAGCGCAACATTCTGGACAGTGGTGCATTATAACCATAATTGGTGCGATGATAAGAGAGACGGAAGAGGGGAATGGACCTTAGGTTACGGGGATTGGTGTTAAATGAGAATAATTCAAGAAGCGCGGGGCAATCAATTTGACCAGTGATTAGCTGATGGAGGAAGAGTAAGTCGGCAATATCGCGACGAGTTTCGAGAGACTGAAGATTGATGAGCTTTAAGCGTTCAGAGTAGGGAGGTAAGTTGTATCTATCAAGCCAAGGGAGACCGCGTAGGGCGAAATGGATAAACCTGCGCTGGACGGCTTCAATACGTCGGATGTGTACAGCATAGTGTGGCGACCAGGCTTGGCTAGCTATTCGAGGATAGGTCTAACGAAGGTTATATAAAGTGATTTGGTGACGTATGGGTTCGAAAATTCCCTTGACCAACGTTTTACAAAGCCAAGCGCAGAATTGGCTCTATTTATTATGTGGTCAATATGGGAACGGAAGTTAAGTTCCCTATCGCAGATAACACCTAAATCACGCAAAGAGGAAACTTGTGGGACAAGCTCGTTGCACAGTAAGTAGCTCCTATGGGTTGATGGAAGTCGTTTACGGGAGTAGGTGATGAATTGGCATTTGCTGACGTTAAGTTCAAGATGATTTTTCTGGCACCAGAGAGAAAATCTGTTTAGGTCATCTTGAAGTGGGCGGGAGTCATTGGGAGAAGATATGTATCTAAATATTTTCATATCATCGGCATAGACAGAGAGATACGAGTCTTTGATAATGCAGTCGACATCGTTGGTGGTCAGGACAAAAATTAAAGGCCCAAGGTGACTGCCTTGAGGGACACCCAAAGTGGCCTTAAAGGAGTTAGAGACGGAAGATCTAAATATAACCTCGTACAGTCGACCTTCCAAGTAGGATTTGATCCAGTTGATAAAACCGGGTTGAAAACCAAGAGCTTTCAACTTAAGAATAATAATTCCATGGGAGATTTTATCAAATGCTTTACTGAAGTCGGTAGCAATTACATCGATTTCGCTGCCATCTTCAAATGTACACAGCGCCTGAGAAATGAATTCGGTTAAGTTGGTGGTTATTGATCTACCTTTAAGGAACCCGTGTTGGTTGGAAGAGAATAAGGGTTTGCAATGAAAAAACATCGAGTCGTAAACGATGCTCTCGAAGAGTTTGGGTATGCATGATAGTTTGGCGATAGGTCGGTAGTTAGATATTTCATTTTTAGGACCTTTGTTGTGAATTGGGATAATAAATGAGTTCTTCCAAAGGATAGGGAAAGAACCTTGGGAAATGGACATAAGAAAAAGAGAAGTCAATGGTTGGGCCAAGTGGGTCACGCATTTTTTTAAAACAATTGGGGGCAACCCATCAGGACCGGAAGAATAGTCATCTTTAAGTTTATTAATCTTCTCTGCGACAAGTAGCGAGGTGATACAAACCGAAACTAATGACGTTTTGGCGCAATTGTCCATATAAGAGAAGTAATCGTGGTCGGGCTCAAGAATGCAGTCAGTGAACGACTGGCTAAAAAAGTGAGCGAATAGGTTTGCAACAATTTTAGGGTCGGACGAAGAGGTGTTGGCGAGTTTAAGGGTAGAAGGATAACTATCAGATTTTCGTTTGGCATTTATGAAATGATAGAATCTCTTAGGATCAGTAATGAGACTGGATTGCATTCGATCAAGATAATCCTGGTAGAGAGCTTCGCAGAGTTCGGCGAAGTGTGTATGTGTGTGCTGATAGATGGAGTAGTCATAGCCAGAACGGGATTTTAGGTATGCTCTCCAAAGTTTGTTCCTCTTGTTACGAAGTGAACGCAATTGTTTATTATACCAGGGTGGGGATGAAGTACTGTTTTTTTGGAGCGAAAAAGGAACAGCTTGCAAAAGACAATCAAACATTGTAGTATAGAAGGATGCAAGAGCAGCATCCACAGTAACGCGTGCGTAGTTAAAATTAGCATTACTGAGCAGGATGTTAAGTTTGGTGAAGTCAGCTTTTCGAAAGTTAAAGCTATATGAGTTCTGAGAATGAATACCAGAATTTAAGTCACCGTAGGAATACGATACAAAAAGGGGAGGATGGTATCTGTCTAGAGTAGAGAGAAGATGGTTGCTTGCTGTAACAACACAATTATCAGCATCAGATGAAAAGATAAGATCAAGTTGTCTGCCAAGGCTGTTGGTTATGTCACTGATTTGATGGAGGCCAGAGTTGGAGAGACAATCTGTGAAGACGATTTCTTTGTCTGAGGTTGCATTTGAAGTGACAAAATGAGACTCATCCTCAGAATGAACCCATTGGAGAAAAGGAAGATTGAAATCCCCTAAGATAATGACATCATCGTTGGGATCAGTAGCATCAAGGAGAGAGTCTATAGCATCTACAGCAAGTTGGTAGCCTTGAATTGGTTGAGAGGGGCGAATGTAGCAGCAAAGTAGATACAGATTACGTTTAAGGATTGTAATTCTAGCGCAAATAAACTCAAAATTAGCGGTATGCGAGGACTTGTAAAGTGCGGAGTCATAGCGGTTATGTATAGCTAGGAGAACTCCGCGGCCAGAAGAATCATCGTCTTTGTCAAGACCATCATCGCGGAAAACGTTAAATTCAGGGGTAAATAACTCATTGCTATTGTAGGCGGGGGAGAGATTAGTTTCAGTAAGGGCGAAAACATCGTAGGGCAACTTTTGCGAATTAAGGAAGACAGAGGAGGTTTTGGTGCGTAAACCGCGTACGTTCTGGTAGTAAACGGATAGGTGTTTAACTGTGCTATTATCTACGCTAGCAGGGCATGGCATTGAGCTATTTGGAGCGAAAATGCGTCTGTCGTTAGGAGCAGTAGTAGTTTTTAAAGTCAGTACGCGATCTCTGAAGATGGGAAAGACGTTTTGAGCTAACATAGGAAGCAAATGAAGAGAGATCGTTAGAGACATCAGTGGGCGAGATGTTGAAGCACTCATGAAAGCGGATGAATAATTGCCTTAACTCCTTGGGATTAGTAGGAAAACCTTCCTGGTTGATTGAGACCATTACATTAGTTTTTGTTTTACCATCGATACAAATGGAACGTTCTCGTAGATTTTACGATCTCTCAAGCGAGACATTACGTAACGGCCATCATCGCTCTGATCAACTAATTGTTTAGTTAGTTTAACCTTAGGGGGAAGCATTGGATCCAAAAAGGTAGATGGAGCGTCGGGAGAAGCTGCTTTAATAGAGTTGGAAGCGCTGGTGGGGTTGGGTTGCCAACGGAGGATAACGGTGGAGATGGTCTAGGGTTAAGAATGTGCGAGTGAGAAAAATTAGGATACTTGGTTTTAGTGTTGGAAGAAGTTTGCTGTGACGAAGTGGCAGGAGCAGGTGTAAGGTTGAAATAGACGCGGTTACGTTTAGGATGAGGAGTAACATTAGAGGGAGTATTAACTGAAGGAAGAGAAAGAGACTGGATTATTCAGGGGGAAAAAATAGGAAAAATGTTAGTTTTAAAACTCCAGTTAGGGTCAGGATTTGACTGAGAGTAGGGCTTAGAAGTGTGATTCGGCTTAGGCTTGGACTTAGACTTAGTGTTAAGTTTAGGCTTAGAGCTAGTGTCATTGGTTTTGGCGATCCACTTTTTGAAGGACAAATCACCTAAATTGAAAGCATCGTCAGTGGGGCTCGAAAATAACCAGTCGTATCTTGAGGGCATCGTGAACTTAAAAAGTGCTAGACTTACTGGAATTTGCTGGTGAGATTTTGTGGCAGTCCGTAATTGTGATGCCAAATCTTTGGTGAAAGAAGTTGCGTAGCCGTGAGGGGTCGACGAGGCGAGAAGTAACTTTTACGGTAAAGGTCGAGAGATTGCTTTTATTTAATTTCTCAAGCCTATCGTTCCAATCGGATGGGGTCCAAAAGGCTCCAAGTCGTTTGATGAGGCGAGGTGGTGATGGGAGACTCCGTGATCCATCGGTGGAAGGTATGGTGGTAGCGGAAGTTGAAATAACTTGAGCGGCAGGTTGAACGGGCGGTTGTTGGATCCTTGGAGGCGAATTAGCAGCGTTTTCGAGTTCAGTGAGTATGGATGTGTTGCAAAGCACGTGCGATTCTTTACAGGATGGCTGTACGTCATCGATTTTGCTGTTGATGACCCGTATTTCTTCACCCATATCACCGATAATAAGTTGAGTGGATAGTACTTGGTTGTTGATACTCTCCATCGTAGTTACCAGCTCGGCAAAAAGTGGATCGGGTTGGCCAGACGATGAAGTTACAACGGATGGGCTTTGGAAAAGGACTTCGATGTCGGACCGCAGGGAGTTGATACTCTCGCAAATGCTCGACTTGATTGCTTGAGAGTAAGATGAAAATTCTCGCTTAAGGTCATCAAGATGACTCGATTTGCTGAGAGTTTCACAAGGGGGTTTGTGGTCGATTTCACTGATAAGTTTTAATTGTTTTTCAATGTTTTTTAGCAATGGCTTTCGTGTAAGTTCGGAGGATTCAACGGTTTTGTTAAGATCCTCGACACATTTAATCACATCATCGAACTTGGACGAAAGCTCGAGAACCTTTTTAGAGAAGTTTTTATGGGATGCAAGCAAGTTATTTGTAGAGTCATTTTGACACTTGATCGCGAGCAAGACATGGGATAGGGTGATCACTTTGCACTCATCGCAGTAGAAAACAAAGTTCTTAAGATAGTCTTTGACATAAGTCGCAGCTCGTTTTGATAAGCCGGTGCATGAAGGGTGAAAGAATTTGCCACAAAGACCACTGCAGTTAATCACTTCCACGTTACTCATTTCACTTGAGCAATTTACGTTTCCACAGATATAAGCCATATTAAGTTGAAAGTGGGAAAGGTCAGTATTACGAAATGGGACACAAATAAACAAAAAAAAAAAATAAATAAAAATCGAGGGCACTAATTGAAATTGAAATTACGACACAACTTGGGTGAATAAGCCGAAAACTGCTGATCAGGAAGATTGCAGAAAATGCACGAAAAGTAGGTCCACTAGCGAGTGGTAAAGAACAACCGAGAAAAAGAAAAAACTGGGAAAAATTGCGGTAGAGAGAGAAAAAAATGCGTGTTAACGGTTAGGCGGTCGAAAGACAAAGCCCTATCTCGAACTACTAAGGAGACTTTGTATAAGACCCTGGTCATCCCAGTCCTGCTTTACGGCGCGTAGGTGGCACGCACAAGTTCAAGGGGACCTCGACCAACTTGGAGTGCGCAACTGGAGGCAATTAGCTAAAGACCGAGCTAAATGGAGAGGCTTGTTGGTTGAGGCCCAGGTTCACCCCGAACTGTAGCGCAACCTAAGTAAGTAAGGAATTGAAGCTCTGGGATCTACTAAAATCAGACTATATCACTCAAAACTTCAGATTCTAGAAAGGTAGAACAACGTCCAAATTATTTGCGTAGCAGACCACAATTTCATTAGCAGGAATAAAAAAAAATGGATGAGCTGGCCCGAATAGGATCGGATCTTCGTGCATTGTTAACGGACAAAAGCGTCCAGGTTCACATTTCACATGTAAAATCTAAAATAAAAAATATACTCATAATTCTAAACATAGCTGAAAGCAGATGGGAAAATATCCAAGTCCGTAGAAACACAAAGATCCTCTAGCTGAAGTTAGACATCAATAAATCTAAAAAACAATTTGCTAAAAAACAGTTTAAAAGTTTCTTCCAGGTGGGTGACAAAAGCTTGCGCTTTTTCTTTATCATGCCTGGCCCATTCGTCTTGATTTTTTCTAATTGGTGCGGCTTGGATTTGATTAAACTTTCAAGGTAAGTTTGTATTTCATTATTTTTAAGGTATTTAATAGATCTTTTTAGTGATTTGCACAAACGGTTATACTTACTATTGTACTGAGTTTGTTGCCATTTTTTGCGCGCTTTTCTCTTCTCCTTAATCATCTCTCTTATTTCCTGTGGATAAGTTCGAATGTAACTGACCGGGGTTTTCTTTGGTTTGGGAGTATTCTTCCATGCGGCATTCTGTAAGATTTCAACGAAGCGATCAACTTCAAATTCAAGTTCATATGGCGTTTTAAGTGATACGCTCAGTTCAATATTTGCTTCAATATCTTTTTTGAAGCTTCCCTATTAGTTTTCGCGCTGGTTAATCTGGCCGGTCCTACTTTTTAAATCAGAGCTTCGCTTATCATCATAATGATTAGAGAATGATCAGAGGAGAGATCAAAGCTTTCTTCAACTCTTATACAGTTGCCAGATATTCCTTGAACAACAAGAAATCGATCAGATCTGGTATCTTATTTCTATCAGTCGGTCAATATGTTGGTTTACCCGTGGACCGAAAATCACAACTGTACTACATACTCGCAATATAAATCTTTCTACCTTTCTGAGAGTCGTACCTTGAACCCCACTAGGGGTATTTCGTGTTGAAGTCGCCACCAATAATAAAATTTGGTTAAGGAATTTGAAAATCACTTTCTTCAAGTTTATATCGCAGTGGACAATATATAGACGAAATGTTGAAGGCAAAATGTCTATTTCTAACGCGTTTCATGCTTACTTGCATTGCTTTTAATTCAATTTTTACTTCTACTAAGTGTTCGATACATTATTTAATAAACAAAGATGATCCGAACTTTTCTTTGGCATGAAAATGAAAGCTAGTGCACCCGTTCGCCTTAAAGTAATCTCACAGTGGTCCAGTCAAAAAATTGCCCGCACCTTCATTCTCAATGACTTCAAAATCTATCCCAAAAATATAGACTGCACTATATACATATATATATATATTTGGCACAACAGCTCATTAAGTGTCTAAGTCTAGCTTCTCACAACCATTCGTGTTATGTGCATTATATTTTTCTCACGAATGGAAGGGACCTACGAGTATACTGCACAATATTCAAGCTAAATTTTTACAAAACTTTCCGGTTACTCTACCCTCGGGCAGGTTTCTCTGATAGGGTCAAATATAACTTCTCTTTCTGTCTTCCAAATTATTATTGCATGTTCCAGGCAGAAATAAAGGCGATTAAATAAATCTTACCTAAAAAAACCAGACATTCAAATGAAAGATCAACACCTTTTCGGACAGCCAGGTAGCGATCAAGTCCTTAAAATCATTGGGATCAATTTCTCTTAACTCAATAGCAGCTCTAGATTACCGATCGAATAGAAATGGCGGGGTAGTTTAATATTAACTATTGTTGCGTGACAGGACATAAAGACATTCTACGGTATTTTTAGGCTAAGGAATTCGCGAAATAAAAAGTACCTTAGCTATACCGAGGTGGGCAAAATCTCATCATCACCTCCTCGTGGTGCCCGCTGGATAGCTATCTGATAGTGAACTAACGATGAGCGTACGCTGAGTCTGACGATATATGGGTAGCTGAACACTCGGACCTGCGTAAGCACATCTGGGTGAACTTCAGCGCGTATATGTTTAACTGGACGAGGCATCTCTTGTTGACCTGATTGGCTGAAATATGCATCTCAGAAGTCTAACAAAAGGTCCTCAGAAGGAGGACGTGCGGCGAATGAATTCTCCCGATGGAATCAACGGTGACGTCTACAGGCCAGCGGATACCTTACCGGAGCTACTTCGACATATTTGAAGCTGAGGTCTGTAAGGATTTTCAATACTACGTGAGGGTATTTAAAAAGAGAAGGTGGCGGATGAACCCTTAATGGGAAAACGGCAGCGCTCATATCCCCGAAGTGGGTTACTGACATCGGTGTGTCCGGCCCCTCGTCCTAGGGGTTGCTAAAAAAGGATCTGGTCCTCCAGGTTGGGGTTGTGCCGTCGAGTTAACTTCCCTACCACGTAAAAAACCTTCGGTTACGAAGCAACCAACAGCCTCGGATACGGATGAATTTACTGTTGACAACCCAAGCAAACGTAAAAAGGACAACGATTTTCGTGTCTGCACGTGAAATATTAGGTCCCTCTACAAACCACGTGCAGCCGAACAACTTGCGGAGGCCCTAGAGTGTCTCAAAGCAGACATAACCGCCATCCAAGAAGTGCGATGGGATAGGCCTGGCAAAAGGAGTATGAAAAACTGCGACATCTACTACGGCGATTGCTACAGACAAAAAAGACAGCGTCTATTCGGGTGCGGATTTGTTATTGGAGGCAGACTTAGGCAAGAAGTCTTGAGTTTCCGGCATGTGAACGAGCGCCTCATGACTATCCGTATCAAGGCTAAATTTGCCAACATTAGCCTAATATGCGTTCACGCCCCTCATGAGGAGAAGGACGACGCGACAAAGGACGACTTCTACCAGCTCTTGGACAAGACGTATGAGCAATGCCCTAGCCACGACGTTAAAATTATCCTAGGTGATTTTAGCGCAAAGCTAGGAAGAGAGGACGTCTTTAGTAGCGTGGTCGGAAAGCACAGCCTGCACGACAACACATCCGACAACGAACTCAGGCTAATCGACTTTGCAGCGGGGCGAAACTTTGTCGTGGCTAGTACGCGGTTCCCACGTCTCGACATTCACAAAAGAACATGGCTATCCTTTGATCGAAAAACTGTCGACCAAATCGATCACATTGCGATCGACGCAAGGTACTCTTCCAGTATTCTGGGTGTCCGGACTTTCCGAGGAGCCAACGTGGACTCGGATCACTACCTAGTTGTAGCCAAGGTACGGATGCGGATATCCAGAACGGAGCGAAATCAACGAAATACTGTGAGGAAAATTGACGTCGAAAAGCTACAATCGCAAGAGACCGCCAGAACCTTTGCCGGTCGTGTTTCTTGTAATCTCAATCTAAGTCCTATGCCACCAGCAGCAAATGCGGAAGACCAGTGGCAGCGTTGCCAAAAAGCCATCAGAGATGCCGCCACTGATGTACTGGGTTTCTCTCGCCCACCACAACGAAACCCCTGGTTTGATGAGGAATGCCGGTAAACACATGCAGCAAAACAAGAGGCGTACAAAGCGGCGCTGCATAGAAGGACTGGAGCTGCTTATGAGCTCTACGTGCGCAGGATAAAAGAGGAACATCGACTTCTCAGAAAGAAGAAAAAGGAGCATGAGAAGCGCTCGACCGAGGAGATTGAGAGACTCTATTGCAGGAATAATGTTCGAAAATTTTACCAAAGGGTAAAAAGAACATGCCAGGGTTTCAAAGCCAGAACAGAAGCCCGCAGGGACGAAAATGGCAACATAGTAGTGGAATCGCAGTCGGTGCTGAGGATATGGAAGGAACACTTCTGCAGACTGTGAAACGGCGGTGATGACCAATATTCCGCTGTCAGGCAGAATGAGCCATTCAACAGTGACGATGGCTGTCAAGATTCCCGTCAACCCGATCAGAATGAAGTGAGGATAGCGATATCTAAACTCAAATCCAACAAAGCTACTGGAGCCGACGGCCTTGCCGCTGAACTTTTCAAGGCAGGAGGAGATGAGTTGGTAAGGAGCATGCACCAGCTCATCTGTAAAATCTGGTCGGACGAAAGTATGCCCGATGAATGGAACCTCAGCATCGTTTGCGCACCAACTTGGCGTGCGCAACTGGAGGCAGCTGGCTCGTAATCGTGCTAGCTGGAGAGGTTTGTTGGTTGAGGCCCAGGTCCACCCCGGACCGTAGCGCCATCTAAGTAAGTAAGTAAGTTAGCTATACCGATCGATACATGTAAACTTAAGTAAAAGTTGTATACTATTGGAAGAACAAATCTTAGGTGGGCAAGTGTCACAACATGCCTAGAAACAAACAGATTTGCCCAAAGCTGCATCTAAATGCTCTAGGAATTTACTATCTCCCAAATGGTTACATATTTGCCCTACAACAAAAGTCATAACTATACTCTACCTAATAAACAAGCATGCAACGAGACTTGACATACGCTCAAATGAATTCTGTAGAAGCTGTATAGACGAAGAAGAGGAGGGAACTATTCTAAACTTTCTTTGCAGGTACCCAGCTCTCTGCCACGAAGTAAAGCTTAACTTAGGAACTTTTTACTACAACGATCTAGGCGACCTGATAAATACTGATATAAAAAGCCTGTCAGCCACTTAAATCTAAATTAACATTGCCTCTAACCAAAATACATGCATGGCTTGGTTTAGACCAACTAGCACATTTGTGTAGTATCCTCTGTTGATTCTGTCTACTGAAATTGGTACTACAAATAAATAATAGATTTTTGCTAAATACATAGTCGTTTATTCTACGAACATAATTATACTCGATTCCCAAAGAAAAACTCAAAGTGCAGCCACGACTTGGATGTTTGAGTTGCAATAACAGCCACGCGCCACCTCTCCAATATGTCGCATATGAAAAGAATACCACAAGACACAATATTCATCCATCGACCTCGTCCTCAAGACCAAACATGGCCAATGGTGCGAATAAACACCAGGAAAACACGAAAAATCAACAAACTACAACCAAAAAGGAGCAATCCGAAGAGGAACAAAAAAAAAAAAAAAACCAAGAGAATGAAAGAAATAGGCGGGCATCGCTGTCTGCTTGCATAATCTGTGATTTACCAACTCCCACAGGTCATACGGGCACATTAATTATATCTGGATGTGTGCGCCAGGATCTGGTCGGGACGAACTCCGCAGTGACCCTCTCTTGGCGATAGACACCAGTCTCCAGACCATCGATGAAGAACGCACCGTGCGCACCACCACCGCCGTCGCCATCATCACCGCATCCATTGATCGTTTTATTAATCTCCTCCCCATGCCTGGCCGGGAAGACTTATGATTCTTATCCGCCAATTCGGGACCAGGCAAAAACAAACAAACGACGTGCTATTAAATTACAATCCGCGTGCATTTAGATGCGAGGATAAGGTTTCCCTCACCCGTGGTCCGTTTTATTTCTTCGTGTTTCCTATAATTATAGGTGTTTGTGGACATGTCCACTTCATAAATCTTCATTGCACCGTCCGCAAGGTAATTCACGGTAATGGGCAATTCAGAAAGGGCCGTCCTGAGATACATTTTTTTTAGCTCTGCTCTTGAGGTTTTGCTCTTCTATTGTCGTGTTGACAGCTCCGAGATCCGAGCGGTCTAACGTTTGTCGCTGACATGCTTGTGTCAGCGCGTTTTCCAGGACCCATGCGTGGAGGCGTTTTAATGATCATTTAAAGGGGATTAATCCATCAATCCATCTATCCAGGGTCCACATATGGTCTGTCCGTGGATATCGCTGATGATGAGATCGCGTAGGTTGATCGCAGAACCTTGGTACCATGAAATTGTTCAAGTTCGTCATCGTCATCCAAGTCATCCTCGTTTTTGAATGATGCGGGTCGGATGTTTATATGCATTCTGCGTAGCATGTTATTATGCCACAAAAATTAAGTTATTATTTGTTTTAAGTGCCCCTTGAACGGTAATAGCGGGCCATGCAAAAGACATATTTTTTTCCCCCAGAATCACTCCGATGCAGGCAATCACTCTGAATACCTGAACGTCTGATCAATCAAGTGTAATCTCTTGCAGGCAGAGTCTGAAGCGAGTGTGTTTGTTATGTCGGGCCGCAAAAAGGGGACGAGTGCTGTTTTCTGCGGGGTGGACACAGATTCGCTGCGGAAATTACTTGACAAAGTTTCTTTTTGTCTTTACAAGATACTCACTTCCATTTATGGTCGCAAACAAATTTACGAAACAAATTTTGTGCTGTTCGATGGCAGTTTTTTTGTGGCATGTGTAGTCGGGGATGAGAGGAATTTACTTCGACTAAGTTGTGAAGTTGGCTTAATTGACATTTTATGGTAGTTGGTGTGGTTAATTTTCATGCAGAAGAAAGATAAAAACAGAGAGTGAGAGCCTTGAACTTAAAGAGTTCATTATGTCAAAGGCATAGAAAAGATGGACTTTCGAATGGCATTTAGTAGAAACTGTGAAACTACATCCAGTTAAATAATTTGGCTTTGGAAACCTTCAGGCTCAGCTACTAAAAGAACAGAAAGCATAAGAATACCAGACAAATCCATAAAATGGAATAAGTGTAGTAAAAATAAAGCACATGACTTGGCCGCATGTACGAGCATCCGTAGCAATGTATTCACATATGAGACTCAAGCAACTTCGGATAAGGAAGAAACGGATAAGGAAGATTCATTTTTAGGTCGCTGCCAAGAAATGTTCTCCTTACTTCTTTCAGGATCGGACATATTCCGATGAAATGGACAACGTCTTCTCTCACTGACATGTTACAAGGACTGCAAATAATTGGCAAATCCTCACGGTGAGGGATAAAGTTCAACCTTACCAGCTCTCCTCTCATTTTAAATATAGCTGAAATTAGTTTCTGACTATGTTCAGATAGAAAATAATTCCGTTCGCATAGATTGTGTTGTAGAATGCTGTAAGTTGCTCTATGTACAGACGAAGTAGCTTCGTTGATGCAGTCTAATCTATATTTTTCATCTATTTTTGTGACGAGGTCGAAAAGTGAATTTTCAATGTCCCTATTGCTACTTCCCTGCAGGCCAAGGTCAAAGTTTGTGCCGCAGTAGTCTGCAATCTCGCTTAGCTTCTCAAACCATAGATTTCTCTTTCCAATTGTATACAGGGCTACTATTTGTGGCAATCTTCCATTCGGCATATTAAAAACTTTCAGTAGATACTCCACGTGTAGTTTGAGCGTTTTGATGTACGGTGGTGACAACCCGGTTTCGATGGTTATCATGTAATTTGGAGTATTTTATGGTAGTTGAAAACATCTTTTAACATAAAATCTTAAAAGTTTTTCTACCGTCTCGAATTTCTCATATCCCCACGTTCGAGCTGCATACATCATCACCGATTCGGCCACTGCTACAAAAACCTTGTTCTTTACGGTGTGGGCTATAAGCTTGTTTGAAAAGCATTTCTTCCAGTCTATCTTTAGGGAGGAGGGCTTTAATTGATATTCCGGCAAACTCTATCCCACCTGGTAGAAAGTCAGTTAGATCGTCAATAAATAGAGAAAAAAAGATATGGACTCAGGGGGCATCCTTGTTTAACTCCCATTGTTGTCTCGAACCCTTCCGATACTTCGTTTCCGTTCCATACAGCTGAATAGTTCTCAACATACAGATTTTCTAAGACCTTTCCAAACTTTGCTGTCATTCCGGCATTATACAGCTTGTAAAATAACGCTTTTCTATCAACTGTGTCCATACCATCACTTGATTATCTACCTTGTCGTGGTGTGATAGCTTGTACTAGAGCTCAAGACGATTGGAATCGACATCGGGGACGTATCACGTCCCGAGCGGTACCCCCCTCCCTCAACCAATTTTCCCCCTTGGGCTGGATCAAGGTGTAAACCGTACCGTGCCGAGGATCAGCCTGGCTGAGGGCCCAGGGCAACCAAAAATAGCTCAGTCGCTAACGGTGTATCCAGAGACAGCGGGCACGCTCTGGATCAACCGTCTTATCTGCATAATGCGGGGCTCTGTGCAGACTGACCACCCTTTCCCTAGCTACTCGTGGGACCAAAATTTATTTTCCTTATAAAAAACCAGACCTTGAGGCCCGACCTCAACAAAAAAAAACCGGAAACAGCCGACATCGTCGGCAGCTCAAAAAGCACTACACGTGTGGAAGAGCATTTGCAGAATCTCTGCATCCACGATTCCGTCAGCGAGTGCTCCGTGCTGTCGGATGAACTGAACAGCGCCACACCCACGTGCAGTTCAGCTCCTCCATCTCTTCCCAAGCTCACTGACCAAGAGAGGAAGTCGCTAAGTCGTGAGACTAAAGCGGCTTTCCGCATCCTTGACCGACTAGGCAAAAAGGCGGAAAAGGAGTGGAGTCAACAAGAGCGGGAATCCTACGTCTGGGCAACTGACATTGCCAAACAGTTTAGCGAGCTTATGAAGCTAAGGCCTCTACGGCACTTCGCTACCCGTGGGCAACGCCACCCAACCACCCGTGGCACACGCCACCCTTCCACCCGTGGCTCACGCTAGTCCTCCACCCGGGGCACTCGCCAACCCACGAATCGAAGAGTGAATCCCTCTCGCCGAAAGAATCGCTCCCATGCTAACGACACATCGAGTCGATCTGGTTTACCAAACCAAGCTGGGGGCCAGTCCGTAGTCGCGATAGACTCAGCGCCCAAAAGACGCAGGTCTGTAGACGAGGAGTCCAACGCCTCGAAGAAGACAAAGAGCTCAGTGAGCTCTAAACCCTTCTCCGAGACGGTCAAAAATAGCCTCGTCGTCGCGATAGTGGACCTGTCTGACGAAGAAGGGAGGATCTCCTACGACAAGTGGAGGCTCATTGAAGGCAGAGTGATGAACTGCCTTTATGAGCGTATTTTGACTCATCCCAACTCTCCACCCACCTTTCAAGACGCTGGCTGGCATCAAGGCTTTGTCAAGCTGATCGCATGCGACGATCAGAACTCGGTCGACTTCATCGCCGCTGCCATTAGCAGCATAGGTGAAATCTGGCCAGGAGCCAAGCTCAAGGCGGTGGAACGGAGCCAAATCCCCCACAGGCCGAAAGCAAGGATCTGGGTTCCGCTCGAACCGCCCGAGCCAGCAAAAGTCCTTAGCCTGATTGCCTATCAGAATCCAGACCTACCAGTCAAAGACTGGAAGGCATTTGAGGAGCCATCGAGCTCTAAAAAGACGGATAATGACACCAAGAGATCTGGCCGCTCGCTAGTCATCTCTCTAACTGCCGAATCAATACCTCTACTCCGCGCGAAGGAGTTCAAGATCCGTTGTGGTCTGAAGGTAATTGAAGTAAGGCTTTTCACGGCGGACCGAAATAGCATCGCAGGTCCCTCTAACTTGGCGACTCCCGCCCTCCCCCGCGTTGTAGTCCCTGATGATGAACCATCATCCCCCGATGACCTAAACGCTACCGTCGTGGAGAGGTCCGTATCAGCTCATAATGATGCTAAAACTGATACAGATTAATCTCTACCATTCTTCCTTAGCATCCGCTAACCTGCTACTTCGCCTCAGTGAACGAGGCTTCGACATTGCCCTGATCCAAGAACCTTGGATAAGAGATGACACCGTCATAGGATTGAGGGCCCCAGGATATACGCTGTACCACGCGAAGGATGTAGGTAGAACCCGAGCTTGCATTCTCGCTAAAAATTCCTTAAACTTAACTTTTCTTCCCCACCATAGCACAAGATACCTAGCAGTAACACTGCTCAAATCAAAAAACACCACCATCTGGCTGGCATCAGGATACCTACCCTACGAAGACCCCGAGTCTGCTCCATCCAAGGAAGTGGAAGAAGTGGTAGATGAAGCAAGGAGGAGAAGAGAAGCCATCATATTGGGGTGCGATACCAACGCGCACCATGATCTATGGGGAAGGACCGACACTAACCCTCACTAACCGACTAGGCACCGACCTAGTAGTTTGTAACAGAGGAAATAGTCCCACTTTTATTACTAAGACCCGGCAAGAGATGCTTGACGTCACCTTTGCTTCCCAATGTATCTACCCTGCAATTTCCAACTGGACTGTATCTGACAGTCATTCGTTTTCCGATCACCGCTATCTGGAGTACGAACTGGAAATTTGTCATAGTACCGCACCCTTGGTCGTCCGCAATCGACGGAAAACCGACTGGTGCTTTCACAATAAATCCCTCTCTGCTAAACTATCCAATCAAGTGTACACTACACCAACTACACACCTGGAATTAGACGAGCTAAACACCGTTCTAACGTCTGCACTTAATACAGCTTTCATCAAATCCTATCCAATCACAAGAAGAAAGGTGGGCAATCGTCCCCCATGGTGGAATGCAGAACTTAACAGTCTTCGCTGCATAAGCAGGAAGCAATTCAATAAAGCCAAACGAACACGGCGCCCACTGCGTGGCGTAGGTGGTTAGTGTGTCGGATCACTATGCATGAGGTTCCAAGTTCGAATCCCAGAAAATACCAAAAAAGTTTTTTCACGGTCCCACCTCTCGCGAGCGTCTGACAAACATCCGAGAGTATTGTTGTCACGAAAAGGCTTCTCAAATCGCCGTTCGGATCCGGCATTAAACTGTAGGTCCCTTCCATTTGTGTGAAAAATATAACGCACACAACATGAGTGGTTGCGAGAAGCTAGGCCCTGGCACTTTAAAAGAGCTGTTGCCCCAAATATATGTGTGTGAACAAGGCTAGCACTGGGCTGGGAGATCTACAAAGAAAGTCTGAAGAACTTCAAAATAGAGGTTCGGAAAGCTAGACGCAGATCCTGGTGCGGTTTTTGTCAGAGTATTGACAACACGTCTCAATCCTCTAGACTGCGAAAAGTCCTCTCCAAAACACAAACTATACCTAGTGTCCTCATGAATCCCAATGGATCCTGGGCGGAATCGGACGAAGCATCGCTCAACCTGCTCATGGACACTCACCTCCCCGGCTGCACGCCTACCTCCAACGATGATCGCGCCCTGGTAAATGCTGCACGCCCACAGGCACCTCCTCATCTTATCAGCGAAGATATGCTGAAATGGGCAGTAAACAGTTTCGAACCATTCAAATCCCCGGGACCGGATGGTATTTTTCCGGCCCAGATTCAGACGGCCTTTAATATAGTATGGCAGTATCTTTCCTGCATTCTGAAGGCTTGTCTTGAGCTCGGAACAACACCAACTGCCTGGACCGAGGTAAGAGTGATCTTTATACCCAAAGCAGGCAAGACATCGCACACCCTCCCAAAGGACCTTAGACCTATTAGTCTAACTTCCTTCCATCTCAAGATTCTAAAAAGAATCCTGGGCCTACACATCAAAGCCACTATTGATAGCACCCTACTATCCACGTCACAGCACGCCTACCAAACGGCAAGTCTGTCGAAACGGCTTTGCACTCCATCATCCACCCTATCGAAAAATCACTCTCAATCAAAGAGTTCACCCTAGTGCCATTTCTAGACATAGAGGGAGCCTTCAACAACGTTGAAACAAATTCGATTACCAGTGCCTTACGTGGGCTCAACATCTGCGAACCCATCTGTTGTTTCATAGAACACATTCTAAAGAACAGGGTAATAACAACATCCTTCGGATGTAGTACTGTCAAGCGACATGCACATCGAGGCACCCCTCAAGGGGGTGTACTGTCTCCACTATTGTGAAACTTGGTGCTCAACGAGGCCCTTCTAAAGATCGAAAAAACTGGATGCAATGCTATTGCCTATGCAGACGATGTCGCCATTCTAACAACAGGCAAATACCCGCAGACGCTGGCCGATGTCATGCAGTCTGCTCTCAATGAACTGCTCAGATGGACCGATAAATGCGGCCTCTCCGTTAACTCGACGAAGACCGAGCTAGTTCTATTCACAAGAAAATACAAGCTACCTGACTTCACTCCGCCCAAGATAAGGGGATCCACCCTCAAGCTTTCAAATAGTGCTAGCTATTTAGGCCTAAAGCTTGACCGCAAGCTAATTTGGAAGGAGAATGTCGTCGAACGGGCCAGGAAATCGCTGGCCGCTCTATACATCTGCAAGAAAGCAGTAGGCTCCACCTGGGGCCTTAAACCAAGCATCATGCACTGGCTATACACGTCGGTCATTAAACCGATTCTCATGTATGGAGTATTGGTATGGTGGCCCGCCTTGCATGTCTCAGTATTACCGGTGCACTGAGAACTTCTCCCACAGCGGCGCTCCAAACCATGCTCCACCTGCTTCCGATTGACCTCGTCAGTAAACAATTGGCTGTCAGCTCGGCAATAAGACTGAGAGGCTCCAGGCAGTGGAAGGAGCAACACACGGGACATGCCAATATACTTTCGATGCACCGTCATCTTCCCAATTCCACTGACCATCTGCCCACTGAATATGATTTTGACAAGGGCTACACGCACTCAATACCGGACAGAAGTGAGTGGACGCAACGCAATGTCCTTTACAACGAATCGCTGTCAATCTTCACGGATGGGTCCAAAACCAAGGACGGAATCGGTGCCAGAATTTTCTCGGAAGATCTGGACATACACCTCTCCTTTAACCTTCCAGACTACTGCAGCGTTTTTCAAGCCGAAATCACCGCGGTTCGCAAAGCTGCTGACTGGCTGGCGGCTAGCACACTATCAACACCTGATATTGTTATTTATGTCGACAGTCATGCAGCCATCAAATCCCTCGCATCCAGCACTACGAGATCTAAGGCAGTGAAAGACTGTCGCATATCTCTTAACGAAATAGCTGGTCAGTACAACCTCACCCTTTGCTGGGTCACTGTGACATACCGGGGAATTGTGCAGCCGACGAACTAGCACGACAAGGCTCCTCTGGTACAGATAGCATAAGCATCACCGACATCGAAGCGCCAGCGTCTAATGTTAAGTACCTCATTCAAATTGATGCCGAGAAAGTAGCCATTCATCGATGGCAACATCTAGACCAATGTCATACCGCCAGACAGCTCTGGCCGATACTCAATAAATCCAGGTCCATCGGACTCTTGAAGCACAAGAGAGGAACCCTCTTAAAAATAACAAATGTCCTCACTGGACACTGCGTCATAGGAAGACATGCCCAGAGATTAGGTATCCCTCACAACGACTTCTGCAGAAGCTGCAGAGATGAAGAGGAAGAAGAGACCATCAGTCATCTCCTGTGCGCCTGTCCTGCGCTCGCCAACATCAGGAAGGCCACTCTGGGTGAATACTTCTACAATGATTTTAATGATATCGGCAACGCCTGCACGGCTAAAATTCTAGACTTCATTCAACGAAGCAGATGGTTCCAAGAGTAAGAGGGTGACCTACCCGCCTTACACATCGACAGTACAATGGACCTACTTTCTGGTCTAAGTACATCCTCATCGAGGGCCGATCCTAACCTAACCTAACCTCAACTGTGTGGAAAGCTGCCTTGAAATCGACGAAAAATGCATTCAACTTCCGTTTTTGCTCGAGGAATGTTCCCGCAAGGCTTCGTAGGACAAAGATGTTGTTGCCGGTCGAATAACCGCTCCGAAACCCCATCTGGAATTCCTTAAGCTTTTTATTTTGATTTATCCACTCACAAAGTCAATTGCTTAAGAGTGACACAAAACCTTGTACGAAGCATTAAGAAACGATATTCCGCGGTAGTTGTTTTTGATATGTCACCTTTTTTGTGTATTGGGAATATAATCGATTCCTTGAACTGATGCGGTATACTTCCAGTCTCCAACATTCTATTGTAGGCCTCCGTAAGTTTTCTTATAAGAACCATCGTTCCATATTTGAAAAACTCTACTGAAATTCTATCTGCTCCTGGTATTTTTCCATCTTTGAGTTTGTTCGCTGTCAAAAGAACTTCTCCAAGAGTAAAGGAAGAATCTAAAACAGCATCACTAAACGAGGGTTTTGCATATAGAATAGGTGGCATCATGGATACTGGGTCGAGAAGTTTTTTAAAGTGCTCACGTAATGAGACCGCACTTAACTTGACACTAATTTGTGAACTTTTCCCGTTTAAAATTTGTATCGCTGTCCAAAATTCTTTTGCGTCTCTACAGTGTGTGAGCTTTGATGCCTGAGTTTCTAAGAACCTAATTTTTTTCCTTTGCAGATTTTCTTATAAAAGTTATTTGATTCAAAATAGAGACTTTTAAAACCGAAGTTGTGATGTTTTCGGAATGCTCTAAGCCATCCAAAAGATCTCTTTCTCACCGCTTCACAATCTCCATCAAACCACTTCGCCCTCCCCTTCGATTCGATCGTATGTGATTGCCTCTAAACCGGATATGAAGATTTTATTACACGTTCAATATCTCCCATACACAGCTCTTCCCCTGCTTGTTAGTTTCGATTCAGGTTTTGCCGATACACCGTTGCCTTGTTCTCCTTCCATCGCAATGTTGGGGGAAGTTGCAACTTTCATGATTCCTCAAGTGGTATTATATCTGCGCTCAATTTAACTGTTATTGGCATATGATCGGAAAACGGCACACTCAATACCTCAAAATCAACAACTAGTGACATCCACTCCCCTCTTAGAAGACAAAGGTCGACAACTGAGCAACCTTGCTGTCGCACAAACGTATATTCGCCGCTTTTATCAGAAACACTCGTACCGTTCATAACATAGGCGGGCGCCGTGGCGTAAGTGGTTAGTGTGTCGGATCACTAGGCATGAGGTTTCAATTTCGAATCCCAAAAAATACCAAAAAGTTTTTTCACGGTCCCACCTCTCGCGAGCGTCTGACAAACATCCGAGAGTATTGTTGTCACGAAAAAGTTTCTCAAATCGCCGTTCGGATTCGGCATTAAAACTGTAGGTCGCTTCCATTCGTTTGAAAAATATAACGCACACAACATGAGTGGTTGCGAGAAGCTAGGCCCTCGCACTTTAAAGAGCTGTTGCGCTAAATATTTGTATTTTTTTTTGTTCATAACATAGAATCCAAATGAATTGCAAAGTTCCACCAGTTTTTTTCCTCTTGCATTTAGAGTTGCATCCTTGCCCGCAAAAACGTTTTCTCTTCCTGCTTCTATCCCTGTCCTTGCATTTAGATCGCCAATAATCATAATATTATCAACATCGTTATGTTCTAAGAAATAAATCAATGCATCAAAATTTGTCTCCCATTGGTTGCAATTTATATAAGATGGCACTATAATAAATTTCGTAGCATTAATCACAATTTTTAAATAAATAACTTCATCATCAGGTATAAATTCACACGATATATTTTTGATATAACAACAATATATCAAAAATAATACATATCAATCATTGATATAACAGCAATAATACAAGAGGCATATAAAGCGGTGCTGCAAAGGAAAACGAGAGCTGCTCGTGAGCTCTTCGAGCAGAAAAGATGGGAAGAATATGGGCTTCTCCAAAAGAAGAAGAAAGAGCATGAGAAGCGCGCGATCGAAAATATTGAGATCTCATACTATAGGAACAATGTACGGAAGTTTTTTTTTTTTTTTTTAGGTATAAAGAACGTGTCAGAGAAACAAATCCGTGCAGAAACATGTAGAGATGAAAATGGAAATCTCGTAGTAGACTTATAGCCTGCGCTGAGTATATGGAAAAACTGCTTCTGCAGACTGTATAACGGTGACGATGATTAACATCATGCTGTCAAGTAGAACGAACCATTCAACAATGGCGATGATAGTCAAAATTTCCATTCACCTGACCAAAGCGAAGTGAAGATAGCAATATCCATGCAGAAATCCAACAAGACTGCAGGACCTGACGGCTTGCCGGCCGAACTTTTCAAACCAACAGGTGATGAATTGTTAGGGAGCAGACAACCCTTCATCCCTAAAATTTGGTCAGACGAGTGTATGCCTGATGAATGGAATCTCAGCAACGTTTGCCCGATCCACAAGAAATGAGACACCCTCAACTGCGCAATTACAGAGGCATCAGTCTCCTGAACATCGCATCCAAGATCTTTTCGGCGATATTGTGTGAACGCCTGAAACATTTCACCAACAGCCTACTTGACCCCTATCAGTGCGGTTTCAGGTTAGAAGAGTCCACCATCGATCAAATCTTCACGCTTCGACAGATTCTGGAGAAAACCCAAGAGGTCCAAGTCGATACTCATCACCTCTTTATCGATTTTAAGGCGGCCTATGACAGCATCTAAGATGGCTGGGTCATTTAGAGTGGATGGAGCCCAACCTTCCCGCTAAGAAAGTCTTCGAATCCACCCCGGACGGACGGCGCAGTAGAGGACGACCTCGCGGTAGGTGGCGCAAACAAGTGGAGGGGGACCTCAACCAACTTGGCGTGCGCAACTGGAGGCAGCTGGCTCGTAACCGTGCTGGCTGGTTTGTTGGTTGAGGTCCAGGTCCACCCCGGACTGTAGCGCCATCTAAGTAAGTAAGTAAGTATGACAGCATCTATAGAGAAGAGCTATATAGAGTCATGTCTAGTTTTGACATCCCTGCCAAACTTGCTCTGATACGGATGTTCTTGTAATACTTCTTGGAAACATGAAAAATCTAAAAAGTTCAATAAAGGTTTGGATGGAGGTTGGTATTGGGAACTATCAACGATACATTGATGTATCCAAATTATACCTTTTCTTAAAAGAACCACTATTGAAATCTTTGTGTGTCACATGTACAACATCAGAAATACGGAAACGGTAGACGACGCAAGACTTGAAATATTTAATAACACGTATAAGGTAAAGGATCTCAAAGAATCATTTGACGATAAGCTCAAAAGTTTCGATGCTTCGAGTTTGCCACCCTCTCGATCAGAACTACACCAACAGCTGTTACGCGCTCAATATATAACATCTATCTGGAACAATGCTTTTTCTAATAATCCTACTGCTTTGTTACCAAAGCAGAACGGATGGTTAGAAAATAATGGAAGTTATGATTTTATGTGGTTTGAAGGAGATCAGTTACCACCATTATCAAATGATGTCATCATTCAACCATCAACTGAAAAAGAATTTGAATTAGGTATATCTCACATCCGCTCATATGTATGCACCTTACAAATGATATTTAACTATATTTTGCAGACAACGGACGTAACTATTGCAGTGGCGAAGAATCCAATGATGAGAGAAACCTCTTCAGCGGAGGAGAATGACGAAAAATCGATTTTGTTACTTATTACTCGAATTTATAGTTATAGTTTTTCATGTTATAGTTTTATTATGATTGTATTGACAGACAGATTAAAACTGCTGCAAATTGAACAGAGAAATTCTAAAAATTTATTTTTACTTCTAAATAAACTCATCTCATATTTACGCATACCTTAAAGTGAGTAATGCAATGTATTTTGACTTATGGTGAAGACTTTTTTTTTTCTAAATTGAAGATTTAACAACTAATGATTGGACTTACTGAAAATAAAAACAAAAAAAAAAAATCTTATGTTACTTTAAGTGTCGAAACATCATGAGTAGAAAAAGTATTTAGCCCATTTCGAAATGTTGGGTTTTAAAATCGAATATTTTCTAAAGTATAAATGTTAGGACTAAACTTAATACAAGGTCTTAAAGACCTTCGCATAATCTTTCAGAATCAGTTGAAATATTTTTAATCATTTACATATTTTTGAAGATATGCAACAATTCCTTATAGAAACCATTGAAAAGGCCCCTCACGCACAATGCGCTTTGACGCGCTCTGGCAAGGTGTTGCGACCGGAATTTTGCTCTGGCATTTCAGTTCTGGATTCACCAGTATATACTAGATGATATACCAAAATTTGAGTGCTGACGAAATAACTTAAAAATTGGAGTTTCTGTTACATGTTTCGGGCACTCTGGCAGGGGTTTGCGACCGCCCAATCGCTCTGGCAATTTCACTACACGATATGATTTTTAATTGCGATTCATCAAGCAAAGACTCAAAGTTGACGCCATAATTTTTTTTTCCAACATTTTTTACAACTTTGAGGCCCTGTAACCCCTAAAACGCCCGGCCCAGGTCCGCCAGAATTTCACATCCGTGATGTATCCGAACACGACAACCAAAAAATAAGCAAAATTTTGTTGACGAAATAATCATGAAAAAATTTCACCAGCTCTCCGTCTATAACTGACAATGATACCAGCGCAGAAATCAAGCGAAAAACAACTCTTGCCAATCGCTGTTTTTTTTTTGGGGCTTATAAGGCAATTCAACAGTAAAGCCCTGTCTCGAACAAGTAAGGAGACTCTGTATGAGACGCTAATCATCCCAGTCCTGCTTTACGCGCTGAAACATGGACTTTATTGAAAGCAGATGAAGTTATCCTTGGTCACTTCGAGAGAAAAAAATTTCGTAAGATTTTCGGTCCCGTTTGCGTTGACGGGTTTTGGAGGAGAAGATTCAATCACGAACTATACGAGCTGTACAGCGACATCGACCTAGTCGATGAGACGTTTAAGATGGCTAGAGCATGTAGAGCGGATCGAAACCAACGCTCCGGCCCGCAGAGTCTTCGAATCTAAACCGAAGGGATGACGCAGTAGAGGACCTCCTCGCCGTATGTGGAGCGCACAAGTTCAAACGGATCTCGTCCAACTTGGAGTGCGCAACTGGAGACAATTAGCTAAAGACCGAGCTAAATGGAGAGGCTTGTTGGTTGAGGCACAGGTTCATCCCGAACTACAGCGCCACCTAAGTAAGTAAGCATTCAAAAAGGGACCGCCTTCGGGTAGCGGTCAGAATATACCCGAGGTAGGCATGCCTGTCATAAGAGGCAACTAAAATCCACCCTCCGTATACCGAGTATGTTGTATACATAAACATGCAATGAACAAAACAAAAGATTTTAATACCCCAGGTGGCAGTCCAGGTACACTGGCAAATCCACCCTCTTCGGAGGTCGGCTCCGTGGATTCTGGGGAGGGCCACTTATTGCACCTAATAAATCCCTTCTCAAAAAGGACAAGGGTATCTCGATCTCCACCAACAAGATCGAACGTCTCCGGAAAAAGAAGTCCACTGGAAGTGCAAGCGCGTGAAAAACGGGACTCAGCGAAATCAAAAAGCATTCAGGAGGAAAACGACGTACTCCGTACCAAGCTTACCGAAATGGAGCTACTCTTTCGTGAGCTTAAGAAAGAAGTAGATTTACTCAGGCAAGAAAATAATGCCCTAAAAAAGTCGTATCTACAAAAAGAAAATACAGTTAGCCCACATCGCTCACCTAGTCGCGAATACCAGACGGACGAAAAAGAGCTAACACGTGAAATGAATTGGATCGAAAAGAAACGACATAGCAAAAAACGCAAAGCTGGTTCCTCACCGGAAGTCGAGCCACAAAAGGATGAAAAGCGCAAGGAGTTGCAGGAAAAGCAACAACAAAAAAAATTACGTTCTCCGCCACCGATAAACGTCGTTGGAATTACGGACTACAACAAGCTGCATTGCGTCCCTAAAGGAATTGCGACATCGAAGTTTAAGGTGACATCTCTGCGAAACAATACGTGGAAAATCAATGTCGATGATGCCGACGGTTACCGATCAGTATCCCAAAAATTGAATGCCGGAAAGAATCAGTGGTACACTTACCAAAATAAGTTAGAAAGACCACTGCGTGTTGTAGCAAGGGGACTCCACCCCTCGTGCACCAAAGAAGATGTTATAAACGACCTTTAAGATAAAGGCTTTAAAATTCTTGATGCCGTCAATATTATCAAGAAGGAGAAGAAACACTCGGAGGGAGATCATGAAAAATTGTTAAGGCGTGGTCTTCCACTATTCATGCTAAGTTTCGATAAAGACGACAATAAAGATGTTATTTATGGTATTAAGACTATTTTAAACATCGTGGTCAAAACCGAACCTCCAGATCGATACCGCAGCGTAAGAGCTGTCAAGGTTTCAATTACACGCAGACTTACTGCCAGAAAGAACCGCGATGCGTCAAATGCGCAGGTGAACAACTCTCAGATGAGTGTCAACTAAATAAGCAAACCCCAGCCACTTGCATAAACTGTAAAGGAAAACATCCTGCGAACTATCGAGGTTGCGAAGTAGCGAAAGAGCTCCAAAAAAGGCGCGATACGCTCAAAAATTCCATGGGCACGAATCCAAAACCAATTAAAAATAGACCCAAAATAGCTACGAAAAAAGCGGCGAAAAATAAAAAATTGACGGATTTCTTAAGATCGGTAAATGAAGAAAACGTAGTAGAGAAAAGGTGACCGGAACTAAATCCTCAAATATTGGCGTGCAGTCCTATGCTCAAGCGGCTATGACAGCTAATGACAGGTACAAGACCGATAGCTTACGGGAGATCAAAGCAAGAAATCATTCAAACTCTAACGTAAAGACTCCTGCTCAAGCTGCGACATTGGAAAACGGTGATAGAGGTAGCTCACAAGATCATGTATCCCATGTTTTTTCCCTAATTCTTGCGAAACTTGAAGAGCAATCCAAAACAAACAAACTTATTTTCGAGAGAATAGTTGCATTAGAAAACAACATTCATAACACGCGCATTTCAACCAGAATATGAAAGAAACGATTAAAATTCTTACTTGGAATGCTAACGGGCTTATACGAAGACTCGACGAGTTAGAAATCTTTATACGAGAAAAAGACATTGATATATGCTTGGTCTGTGAAACTCATCTGACAAAGCAATCGAATGTTAAGATAAGGGGATATAGCGTGTATCTCGCCTTCCACCCATCGGAAAGAGCCAGAGGTGGATAATGCTTGTTTAGAAAAGGATGTATCGAACACTCAGCGGAAGTTAAGATTGAATTAGAAGCAATGCAAGTAAGCACGGTACGCGTTAGAAATAGACATTTTGCTTTCAACATTTCGTCTATATATTGTCCACTGCGATGTAAACTTAAAGTAAGTTATTTCACAAACATCTTCGACTTCCTTAGACCCAATTTTATTATTGGTGGTGACTTCAACGCGAAACACCCCTTCTGGGGTTCAAGGTACGCCTCTCAGAAAGGTGGACAGCTTTATAATGCGGGTATGCAATACAGTCAGCGTTGCCATACTATATGTGGGGATTTTTCCCCATTTTGCTGAATTTCGTGTCAAATGGGGGTGGTGGGGAAAAACTGAAATTCTGTTTTTGAATTTTTTATCAATTCTACACACTAAATATAATTCCTCCATATTCCATGCAAAATAATAATAAGAAAAAAAATCCACAAATACCGAAAAATAAGTGTCATTACGAAGCAATGTGAAAAAATATATCGCATATTAGAGAAGCCGAGTACATTACTTTATTTGGAGTTTTTGAATTTTTTTTTACCACTTTTTACAAAATCGAACCTAGAAAAGCAGTCAGCCGATGTGAAAATTCATGTTTTGTTTGAAAAGATTGAGCTGACTTTTAAAACGATGATTGCTTTTTAAGTAAGATATACTTGGAGACTGTCGAAAATATTTTAAAATTAATTTAGAGAACGCTGCGAACTATTTACCAGTACAGCTTGTCAGCAGATTATAGTTCGATTTGATTTTTAAGATGGTGGAAAATTATTTCAATTATTTCGGCCTATAAATCATACAGATTTGACAAATATAACACTTTCATCATTAATACCGCTCTGTAAACTCTTTTCCCATATTTTTAATGAATCGGAGTACAATGATCTCGAGTTAGAATATAGAATTCTAGGTTAGGTTAGGGTTAGGTAAATGTGGCTGTCCTGACAGGGTCAGGACACACTTAGACCACATGGGTCCATTGTGATACCACATGAGTAATGACCGGTCGAGTCACCGGTAACCAGGGGAACCTTAACCTTTCTCATGAGGGTGTTGGCTGAGAATGCTGACTGAAAAGGGTAGAGAGGCTGACTGACTCAGTCAACCCTGAAGTCAAGGTGTACCGAGAAGGTATAGTGTGCAGCAAGTGATGGGGGGTGATTGACTCAATCGAACCCCCTATACTGTGTGTGCAAGTTATTATTGGCAGGTCCGATTAACCGTGTAGGCGTAGAGGTGCATACGTATAGTAGAGTGACTGATTCAGTCTAACTCTAATTACTGTTATGTATGCTATTGACTAGGTGGGGTGACTGATTCAGTCAAACCCTTCATACCTAGGTGGACCGTGTAGGTGTAGAGAAGCATAAGCGTACATAGAGTGATTGATTCAATCGAACTCTAAGTACTGCTATGTATAAAGTGTGAACTAGGTAGGGTGATTGTTTCAATCGAACCCTCACCTAGGTGGACCGTGGAAATAGTGGGGAATGCAAAGTAGAGCGAGATGACTGATGCAGTCAATCTTGCACTAGTATGCAGTCGAACTTTAGGGGATGGTTTGGCTAGGTAGGGTGACTGCTTCAGTCAAACCCTTAATACCTAGTTCACCGTGTAGGTAGTGTGCATGTGAGTAATAGGGGGATTGATTGACTCAATCAATCTCTGTTACCTCTATGCAGTAATGTTATTTACAGGCACTGGTCTTTTTTTTTTTTTTTATGGTTGCGCCAAAGGGTGTGTAATCTTCTAAAGATACCAGTAGCCCGAGCTACTGGCATGCACGATTCGCAAACCTGAATAATCGAAGCCAGGAATACGCCTACGTACTAAACCACACCCTGCACACTTCAACCACTCTCCCCGCCGGACTACCGTTAGGTATTACTTCGCGGGGCTAGTTAGCTATTTATGCTCTTCATTCGCTGTCTTCCGCTCCTTGTTCCAAAAGTGTTGCCGGTTGGACTTGGTTGCTCTCTCTGACTCTTTCCAGCCGCCTAAGTTCCTGCACGATTATCGCTGCAACTTGTTTCACCGCGTCCCATATTGCATTCGATGCTATCATATGGTGCACAATGTTTACGGGGGTTGGTATTTCTCCAATTTTTTCCTCCAGTTCTCTGTGCTCTATATGAAAACGTGGGCACTGAAAAAATAGTTGCTGAGCGTCTTCTGAGGCCTCTCCGCAATTTGGACAGTTGGGAGATTCATCGAGCCCATACCTGTTGAGATACGCTCGAAAGCAGCCATGCCCGGTTAGGAACTGGCTAAGATAGAAATCTACCTCTCCGTGTTTCCGGTCCATCCATTTTTGGATATCCGGTATAAGTCGATGGGTCCATGTTCCCTTTGAGGACTGGTTCCATCGCTCCTGCCATGCTCTAATGCTTCGCTGTCTTTCTTCCAGCTTGATATTTTTGACTGACGCTTGAGGTTCCTGAATTTTGGCGTCGTAGGTCCTTTGTAGCTCGAAAGCCAAGATATCCGCTGGTAGCATTCCCGCGATGACACATACTGCCTCGTCTGACACCGTACGGAAGGCACAGCATACTCTCAGCGCACATAGTCTGTTGACAGAGTTTATCCTTCTTGCGTAGGTCTTTTTCGCCATAGCTTTGGCCCATATGGGCGCCGCATACATAAGGATGGACTGCACCACCCTGGATAGAATAAGTCTCATTTGTTGCCTAGGTCTTCCTATATTTATCATTATTCTTGATAAGGCACCGCTCACTCGAGCCGCTTTGTCACACGTTCTTTCAAGGTGCTCCTTGTAAGTGAGCCTCGCGTCGATCATCACACCTAGGTATTTGATAACCGATTTTGATGTCGTATTATGATCTCCTACTCTGATGGTGATTTCCTCTCTTTTCTTGCGGCTGCTTACCAATACTGCCTCTGTTTTATGTTCGGCGAGCTCCAACCCGACTGCTGCCATCCACCGTTTGACTTTTCGGATGCATTCATTTGCAATATCCTCCATTTCCTCTACATGTTTTGCAACCACGACAATTGCAATATCATCGGCGAAGCCTATGATTTTTCCCTCATTTGGGATTCCAAGCCTTACAACCCCATCATACATAATGTTCCAAAGGATAGGGCCCAATACCGATCCTGTGGAACTCCGCCAGATATGTGGTACTGCTTTACTCCATCGTCGGTATCGAAGAGCAGAAACCGTTTCTCGAAGTAGCTCAGTATTATTTTAATTTAGAACCATGGCACCATCATTGACCTAAGCGATTGCACTATGAGTCCCCAATTCGCAGAATTGAACGCGTTTTTGACGTCCAATGTTATTACGGCACCGTATTTCTTTGCACCGCCTCTCCATCTCCTGCCCTGAATGGCTTCTTCCAAGGTTGTAGTTACCCTTCTTATTGCGTCTACTGTAGAACGAGCTTTCCTAAAACCGTACTGTTGGTTGGAGAGTCCCCCGGCTTCAACAATTGCTACTTCTAGTCGGTTGCATATGATTCGCTCCAGTATTTTACCCATTGTGTCTAACAGGCATATGGGACGGTATGACGAGGGCTCGTCTGGTGGTTTTTTCCCTTTAGACAGCAGCACTAGACGTTGCTTTTTCCATTGGTCTGGAAAAACTCCTTCTGTTAGACACTTGTTGTAGAGTTCCACAAATGGTTGCGTATTTGTTTTAATGGCTAATTTAAGGGCCTTGTTCGGTATGCCATCCAATCCAGGTGACTTGGTATCCTCGAATCGTCTGCATACATCCAGGAGTTCCCTTTGCGTGACAGTTGGGATGTCCTGTACTTCCGGAGGTGGCTCTATACGCTCTGCTGGTATTTGAGGTGGAAACAACCCCGATACAATTTTCTGCATAAGGAGAGGGCATGAGGGGGAGGGTGCCCTAGTGCCTTTGGGTTTTGCCATTACTGTTCTATAGGCGGTGCCCCAAGGATTTACATCTGCTTGCTCGCAGAGTTCCTTAAAGCTATTGCTCTTACTTCTGCGGATAGCTAGTTTTAGCTCTCTTAGCCTATTTTTGAATTGCACCCGTAGGTCCTGATGTGTGGACAAACCTCTGGATCGCTGGAATAGTCTTCTGGCTCTATGGCACTTGCTGCGTAGCTCTGCTATCTCTTGGTTCCACCAGTATACTGGTGGCCGGCGATTTGTTGACGTTTTCCGGGCCATGGATGCGTCGCAAGCCCTAGTTACTTGTTTGGTAACCTCAACGGCCATAGCGTTTGCTGTTCCTGGGCTTATTGTTGACTCTGCAAAAATCAGGGCAAAAGTGTCTTTGTCCATGGTGCTTATTTTCCACCCCATTCGTTGTGCCTTCTTTGGGCGTTCCTGGGTTGGTCGCCTAGGTTGTACTTCAAACAGGATGGCAAGGTGGTCGCTGTGAGTATATTGATTACTGACTCTCCAGTTGGCGCCTCTCGATAAGGAACTAGTTGCAAAGGTGATATCAACTATGGAGCCTACACCATTTCTACTAAAGGTGTGCTCACTTCCTGTATTAAGCAATATTAGGTCTAGTGACGATACGGCTTCTAGGAGAGCTTCTCCCCTTCTATTGGTCCGTGCGCTGCCCCAATCCTTGGCCCATGCATTGAAGTCTCCAGCTATAATCGTTGGCGGGCTACGACCTCTAGCATCATCCACGAGCCTATCAAGCATACTTTGGAACTCCTCAATGATGTTATTTGGAGATGCATAACAGCTATAGATATGCACTCCTTTGACCTTTGCTCGCACGAAGCCTGTTCCGGGTATCATCATTTTTTCTTGAAAGGCGCAATCTCCGCAGGCCCAAATAGCAGCTCTTTTTGAGTCATCCGCAGCCCAAACTGTATCATCGAGATTTTTGTACTGCTCACATAATACGGCAACATCTATCTTTAACTCGCGAACTGTTTGTGTCAAGATGTCCTGCGCCGCTTCGCAGTGGTTTAAGTTTAGTTGCAGCACTTTCATATTCTTCTTGCGACTTTTGCAGCTTCTTGGTATACCGGGCATACTATGCTTCCTGCCGCGTGTTTGATGTTGCTACTTCCCTTTTCTTCGCAAAGGACGCACCTTGCATCATTGCTGCAGTTCTTGGATACATGGCCTTTCTGTCCACACCGAACGCAATCCTCACTCCTATCCAACGTGTTTTTACACGCCTTTGCTAGGTGCACGAAGTTAAGACACCTAAAATATCGCAGCGGTATTATTTTCTCCCGTATTCGGCATACCGTCCATCCGATTTTTATTTTTCCAACCTCCAGAACTTTTTTGGCAGTATTTATCGGGAGGCTAATGACGGCAGTTTGCGTCCCTGCATAGGCTCTCCTCATAGATTTGATGGATGAGATCTCTATGCCTTGTGCTTCCTCGAACTGCTCGGACAGAGCTTGGCAGATCTCTTCCTTTGTGGTGACGCCATCTAGGTCTTTGCACTCAATGAGCACCTCTTGCGTTAGGGATCTCACTTCCGCTATTTCACCGAGAACTTTTCCCACTTTACTTTGGTGTTCTGATGTTCTTCCATCAGCTGCTTTCTTGAGCTCAAGCAGTAGCTCTCACTTGGCTGTCCTTCTTATGCGGGTTACATCACACCCCAATCCATTCAACTCGGGGTTGGTCTTCACCTTTCGGAGTATGTCGCAATAGGAAATTTCTCCGATCTTTTTAATCACCAGTGCGTCAGGCTTAGCATATATCTTGCCTCGACTTTTTTCTACTCGTCCAAACGACTTTATTAGTGGTTTCTGCACTTGGTTCTTCGATCCGGGGTTTCACTGTCTGTCCATGGTTTTTCCCTGTGGCCTTTTTTTTTTCTCTTTTTGGCCCTTATGCACGATTTGTTTCACCTCCATTTCCGTTTTTTCCGCAACAATTTCGGCGTATGACAGTGTGGAGGGTTCTTCGGTATTTGGAGATCTCGTCCTTTTTCGCTTCGGGTCTGGCAGTTGTTCCAACGAAGAAGGGAAAGCCAATACACTCATTTCTGGAGAGTGAATGGTTTGAGTGGCTTTAGACACTCTACTGCATACCACTTTAACTATTTCGCAATCTACTGCGCAGCTGTAGATGATGTACATTGTTTTTTCCCTTAATGAATTCCATGAGTGCCGAGATGTGCTTTCCCAGGGAATGCATGGCTTCACGTTTTTCTCTCTCTTCGCTGGTTTCTTTGGCCTTTACTTCCGTGTTGGTTTCGGACTTCAGACTACCAGTTAAAATTTCATTGGGGAGAGATTTCGACGGCATTTGCGAGGTTGTCTGTTCATTTATTGGTTCAGACGGCATCTCCGCGTTTGCGTTCTCTTCTTGCGTCGGTCCATCCGTTATTTTTAACGGCGGTGATCGCATCAGTACCGAGCTTCTCCTGAACGGATTTTCCTCTGTACTTTCGTCTCCTGAGTTTTGTACTTTTTTTTGTTCTTTTTTTTCTGTTTTATTTGTATTTGTTTTTGATTGATTCATATTTGGATCCCACGAGTATGGGGGAAAGAAAGGTCCACCACATCAGAGACCCCTGTAATGTGGTAAGGCTATATTACAACCAGAGGGCACCAGTTATCTGGAGGGCTCCGTTAGCGATGCTGTATGGGTTTTACGTCCCCAGCACCATTCAGGCCTCGGTACGGGTCGCATAACGCCTTGCCTTAGGGACGGGATGCTTATTTACGGGCGGCATCTACTCGCCCCGTCACAAAAATTTCACTGGGCTTATGTGTTATTTCCGCACACCCTCCGTTTTTGCCGCTTATGGTCGGGGACTGCTTATTGGTTATTCGCAGCTAACCTACATATCTGTAGGCCGTTCAGCTATCCGCCACCATGCTGACCCCCCTGGTAGCCTAAGCTCAGCCCCAGGACAGGCACTCGTCTAGTGATATGGGAGGGTTAGCTATCGATCTTGGGAGGTGTCTGTTGCAGTACCTCTTGGGGATTGATAGTAACCAATAACGAGGGAGGAGGGGTGGTGGTGGTGTGGAGGGGGGGCATTTCAGCTAAACCAGTTGGATTTACCTATGTATATATTTAAGTTTCTAATGTCTATGTTAGACAGAAAAAAAAAAAAAAAAAAAAATTTTAGACAGGTCACTTAGGTCCTCAAAGAAGTATTCGCCTAGTAGCTTCTTTCTTAGTGTGGCTAGCGCTGGGCATGTGCCAAGGAGGTGGAGACTATTCTCCTCCTCCTCTTCATCTCTGCAGCTTCTGCAGAAATCGTTTGCTGGGACACCCATTCTGGTGGCGTGTCTACCTAACAAGCAGTGTCCTGTGACTATTCCTACTGTGAGGCTTATGTTCCTTCTATTTAATGAAAGGAGATTTTTGGTTTTCTTTGCGTCAAGTAAGGGCCAGATCTTCCTGGTCGATGCGCACGTAGCTAGATTACTCCATCTGTTGTTTGCACTAGATTGCGCTTCGTTAAACATTCGGATTTTCATTAATTGTATTGGTGGTGCCGGTGCCTCTCTATTTACATCGAGAGGAAGTACGGTGCCTTGTCTAGCTAGTTCATCCGCTTTACAGTTGCCTGGAATATCTCTGTGTCCTGGGACCCAGCACAGAGTAATGTTGCATCTGTCCGCAATCTCGTTAAGAGATTCGCGGCAATGTTTAACCAACTTAGATCTTATTGTTTGCGTTTCCAGAGCTTTAATCGCTGACTGACTGTATACATAAAGGACGATAGACTTACCATCTATCGGGTATATAGAGAGTCTGCGCGCTGCTTCACGAACGGCCGACATTTCCGCCTGAAAGATGCTACAGTGGTCCGGAAGTCGGAGAGCTACGTTTATTCTAGGTGATTCGGAAAATATACCTAGTCCTGTGCCCTCCGAAGTTTTGGAACCATCTATTTAGATTTCGATTGCGGCCATACGGATCTGTCAGGGATGGTGGTGTCATATTTGATATTGAAATCAATAGATGGGGATATGTAATCTGTTACTCTGAGATTGGAGTTTTGTAAGATTTTCATGTGGCCAATTTGTGAGCTTTACCACTGGAGAGATTCTCTAAGTCTTAGGGCTGCTTTGGATGCTACCATTTTCCCAAAGATATCAATGGGATATATGTTAAGTAGGGTTTCTAAGGCGGCTGTTGGAGTGGACCTGAGAGCCCCTGTGATGCATTTGCATGCTAATCGTTGTACTCTTTCGATAGAGTTTGTGTTGCATCTTGTTTCGAGTGCAGGCCACCAGACGAGAACGCCATAAAGCAGGATTGGTCTGACCACCGCCAGGTACAACCAGTGGACTATATTAGGTTGAAGACCCCATTTAGGACCTATAGCCTTTTTACAGGTGTAGATGGCGATTTCCGCTTTCTTGGTTCGATCTAGAATGTTCTGTTTCCAGTTAAGTTTACTAACGAGGGTCAACCCTAAGTATTTTGCTTTGTTTGAAAAGCTGAGTTCCGTGTTTCTAAGCTTAGGTGGGGCTACGAACGGGATTTTGTATTTCCTAGTAAAAAGTACTAGTTCAGTTTTGGACGCGTTTACGTTGAGCCCAACGCTGTCCGTCCATTTCGCTACTAAATTTAGCGCCGAGTTCATTACATCTCTTAGGGTTTGGAGGAATTTACCTGATGTGGCTATGGCAATATCGTCAGCATATGCTACGACCTTGTAGCCTTTATTTTCTAGTGAAGTGAGTAGCTCATTCACTACTAATATCCAAAGTAGCGGAGAGAGAACACCCCCCTGGGGTGTGCCCCTGTGCGCTAGCCTTTTGGTTGAGCAGCACCCGAGCTCGGATAGAATCTGCCTGCTGTTCAGCATTCGCTCTATCCAGATGCAAAGGCAGCAGTCCACCTTCAGGTCAGCGAGCGCTCTTGTGATGGATTCTGTATTGACGTTATTAAAGGCGCCTTCTATGTCAAGGAAAGACACCATAGTATATTCTTTAACGGCAAGAGATTTTTCAATGGTGCCTACTAACGAATGTAGAGCTGTTTCCACTGAAAAACCTTTCCGGTAAGCATGCTGAGAGCTAGATAAGGTTTGTACCTTGAGTTTTGAACGGATATGGTTATCGACTAGCCTTTCTAACGTTTTCAGAAGGAAGGAGGAGAGGCTGATTGGTCTGAAATCTTTCGGATTATAGTGGGAGGTCTTACCGCATTTCGGGATGAAAACCACCTTAACTCGTTTCCACGAGGATGGGGTATAGCTGAATTTAAGGCAGCTGTTGAAAATCACGTAGAGCCAGGGGGCTAAGGGTTTTATGCCCCCCTGCAGTTCCACTGGTGAAATACCATCTAAGCCTGGAGATTTATATGGTAGGAAGCTATTAACAGCCCAATGAATAGTGTGGGTGTTTATTACTCCTGCCGGAACGTCCATGATAGAGTGGTGTTGGGGTATAGATGTGTTCGTATCTATAGAGTTTCCTGGGAAATGCGTGTCCATAAGAAGGTTTAATGTTTCTTCTGTGGACTTAGTCCAGTCTCCGTTAGGTTTCTGGATAAAGCTAGGGATATGAGGAGATTTGGAAAGAATTTTCCTCAATCTGCTAGAATCGTTTGTCCTTTCTATATTGCTACAGAATAATCTCCACGATTCTCGCTGAGCTTTCCTTATCTCTTTTTTGAAGACCCTGAGGCTGTTCTTATAGTTATCCCAATCTTCTGGAGATCATGAAGACTTTGCTATATTGAACTGTTTCCTACTATTATTTCGGAGTTTTGCTATGTTAGAATTCCACCAAGGTGGTTTATTGCCGTTTCTGTGCCTGCTAATTGGGCAAGCTTTCAAGAAGGCTTTGTTCATAGTTCCGGAGACTTTGTCCACCATCTGGTCGATTTCGGATAGTGAGCAAGGTTGAGTTATCTCGCTGCTAAGCTCTTTATTTAAAAACGTGTTATAAACCTGCCAATTAGTATTCCTAGGATTCCTAAAGGATTTTGATGGAGGTTTGGTAAATTCCAAACTAAATTGAATATAGTTATGGTCCGAAAAAGAGATATCTTTCGACACCATCCATTTGCTAATGTTTAGCTTTGTGGAGTTGGTTGCTAGAGTAATATCTATTACTTCTTGTCTAATTTTGTTAGTAAAGGTAGGTTCAGAACCTATATTACATACTACGAGGTTAGTTTCTATGATGAAATCAAAAAGGCGCTCACCTCGATTGTTTGTATCACTGCTTCCCCAAAGGTTGTGGTGGGCATTGGCGCCAGCGCCTATCACTATGGGGATGTTGCTTACTTGGGCTGACTTTATCGTCTCGCGTATATTTGGTGTTGGTAGTGGCCCTGTGTCATCATAGGGCATATACGCTGACGATATCCATAGCCTGTCTTTCCCCTCGCGGTCTAACTCCACACATGCGAAGTCCGAATGGCTGAAATTTGGTAGGAAGAAGGCTTTTAAGTTATTTTTTACTAGAATGCAGGATCTTGGTTTACCTGATCCTTTGGCATAAAGCAAGGAATATATCTTTGCCCTTAATCCAGCTATGCGGTTGTCTCTTGTCACCCAAGGTTCTTGGATAAGGGCAATGTCCTCTCCTCCTGACTGCAGGCGGAGCAAAAGGTTAGCAGAAGCTGCTATGGAATGGTGTAGATTAATCTGCACTAGTCGGAGCATCATTCCTGACTGGTACAGATGCCTCTATTACTGTGGTGTCACCATCCTCCGACTCAGAAGATTCACCACTGTTTTGCTTTGGCAGCGAAACTGTCTCTACCTCACCTGCTGACTCAGCTGGTGTACCGACCGGTCCCATTTCTTTGACGCCTGCTGACTCAGCTGGCGTTACGGCCTGGGTCGAAGTGGCAGCTGTCGGTAGTGAGTCCGACGGGAGGCTATCTGATTCGGTATCCAATCGGTATAGAATTCTAAGGAACATACACTTTCCTGATATAAAATCCGATAATATTCAGAGCTTCTGGAACGCTATTGCGTCTATGAAATATGCGGATTCATCTGAAATGTTTCCAAAAATAAAAGGGCTGGTTTCAATCATTTTTTGCCTCCCACATAGTGGTGCAAGTGCCGAAAGAGCTTTCTCTGCAGTAAATTTAAATAAAACCAACATAAGAAATAGATTAGAAAACCCGACTATCTGCGGAATTCTACAAACCAAATCTATGTTGAAAAGAAAATGTTGTTCAACCATGGATACTGAAAAAGATTGTTTGTCCTTACACAACAAAAATATGTACACACCAAAGTAGTAAGCATATTAGCTTTAGTGTTTAATTAATATAAACCTACAATCAATGAATTATTATAGTATTTTTCGTTTGTATACTTATAATCTTCATTACAATGTTACTTTATTATGAATACATAAACTATAAAGGAAAAAGAAATGAATTATACATTTTTTTATATGCTTAAAAATACGTTTGTACATAAATTAGAAACAAAGAGAACTGAATTCCATATTTCATATTTATTAATCAATTCAACAACATTTATAGAAGATACTGATAATTTCATAACTGTGATTATTTCAAAATGAAAGAAAGGAAAAAGTATATATAAAAAAAAAAGAAAATAAAACAGAATAGCAAATTAAAAGAAGAAAAAGGAATAATTTATATTGAAAAGTGAAAAATAAATTAAATTTACACTCTGCCAGGAAAATGAATTGAGAATATGAATTTTTGTAATAATTAGCATCATTTATACCTATTTAGATATTAAAAAAAAAATTAATTAAATTAATTGATTTCTTGCGAATAAAGAATGGGGAGAATCAAAACACAAAATGGGGAAAACATTTTATTTTTCCCCAAAAATGGGGAATTTCAGCTAAAAAAATCTGCCAACGCTGAATACAGTTGTGATTTTCACTCGACGGGTAAACCAACATATTGGCCGACTAATAAAAATAAGATACCAGATCTGATCGATTTCTTTATTGCTAAAGGAATATCTGGCAACTGTATAAAAGTTGAAGAAAGCTTTGATTTCTCCTCTAATCACTCTCCAATCATTATGACGATAAGCGATGCTCTGATTAAAAAAGTAGGACCGGCCAGATTAATCAGCGCGAAAACTAATTGAGATGGCTTTAGAACAGATATTGAAGCAAATAAAGAGCTGAGCGTATCACTTAAAACGCCATATGAACTTGAAGTTGAAGTTTATCGCTTCGTCGAAATCCTACAGAATGCCGCGTGGAAGAATACTCCCAAACCTAAGAAAACACCGGCCAGCTACATTCAAACTTATCCGCAGGAAATAAAAGAAATGATTAAGGAGAAGAGAAAACTGCACAAAAAATGGCAACAAACTCGGGCTCCGCAACATAAAGCACATCTTAACCGTTTGTGCAACTCACTAAAAAGATCTATTAAATACCTTAAGAATAATGAAATACAAACTTACCTGAAAGCTTAACGGCAGAAAAAGATTCTAATTACTCGCTTTGGAAGGCTGTAAAAGGTACTAAAAAACTTTAAATTCAAGCCGCGCCAATAAGGAAAAATCAAGACGAATCGGCCAGGCATGATAAAGAGAAAGCGCAAGTTTTTGCCACCCACCTGGAAAAAACTTTCAAACCGTTGGGTGGACAAGCTCTTATTCAAAATATAAATACGTCATATATAGCCAATAGCGTAATAAGAAATGCAACACTTACCGAAATTAAGGAAGAAATAAAGAAACTTAAACCAAAGAAGGCTCCTGGATACGACCTAATTACGGGAGAGGTTCTTAAAGCACTACCAAGAAAAGCTCTAATTAGGCTTCTGTTCATTACAAACGCCGCGCTTAGACTAGAATATGTTCCCAGTCAATGGAAAGTCGCCGAAGTCGTAATAGTCCTTAAGCCCGGAAAACCACCGAATGAAAAAACGTCTTATAGACCAATTTCGCTTCTTCCAATTATATCCAAGGTGTTCGAGAGAATATTGATTAGGCGAATGCAGCCGGTTATAGAAGAAGGGCATCTCATTCCGGATCATAAATTCGGATTCAGAAGTAAGCATTCTACAGTTGAACAAGTACATCGAATAACACATGTAATCGAAAAGTCACTTGAAGAAAAAAAGATTTGTTCAAACGTATTCCTTGACGTCTCTCAAGCCTTTGACAAGGTCTGCCAGAGCACCTTTATAATATTTTGAAGGACTACCTTACGAATAGACTATTCCGCGTCAAATGTGGAAACGAATATTCTGATTTTAAGGAAATAATGGCTGGGGTGCCGCAAGGAAGCGTTCTTGGCCCGGTTTTATTTCTATTATACACTCGTGATATACCGCAAGTAGAAGGCACTGAGCTAGCTACATTTGCCGACGACACTGCTATCTTGGCAGTAGGTAAGAAAATGTATTGGTTACTTGGAAAATATTCCAAGCTAAATATAGAGAACAAACTGCTTTTATGTAAGCAAGTGCTAAAGCCTGTGTGGACATATGGTATACAACTCTGGGGTTGTACCAAAATAAGTAATATTAAAATTTTACAAACTTTTGAAACTTTACATGGGGTATCAGAAATAGCGATATCCGCAGAGATCTTGGCATTAAAACAATCGAAGACGAAATCAAAACCTACGCGAGAAAGCATAAAAGTCGACTAGAAAGTCACGCTAATATAACAGTCCTCCAAGTTTTGGATGAAAGAAACTTACTACGCCGTCTACAAAGAACAAAACCTTAAGACTTGGCGCGATAAGTAACCGCGTCTAAACTGCGGAGCCGGCAGGAACTTCTAATGGGAAGGTCCCTGCAAAACTTTCTTATTTCGTGAAATGAAAACTACTTGATAAGTCGAATACTTAGTTGTAGTAAAAATAATAAGTTAAGAAGCTGGAGCAGCCACTCGTATAAGCGATGTTAACTGTGTATACGTACCTTACGCACCCCATATTCTTAGGTTGTAAGAGCCGGCTGCTTCTAACGATGACTTTTGAACTTTCGAAGTTCAGATTAAAAAACATAAACAAATTGTGGCACGTTTATGTAGTAAAACTTCTGGGAAATCTCCAGAACCGAACATAAAAACTACCTATCTTCACAACAACCATTTTCTATTTTTATTCATTAGAACATTCCAATCGGAATTTCTTATTCATTCATCTTAGTTAAGATTCTCATGGCGAATTCTCAAAGTAGGACATTCCGTCTAATAAAATCATTCCCAAGTAGCGCTCCATAGCCCCGGCGTGACCTCTCAGACATTCTGACTCTCGATAGATTCAACTGGTTTTCATTTGACTGCGGGCTTATTAGTATTTTTTTTTATTATTATTTCTTTATGAATGAATGAACGAATTTGTAATAAACTTCAGCTGAATCATTGTCGATTATTAATAATTCATTTGGTCGATCGGTCGATAGATACAAGCAATTATGGCCACAATCATGACGATGATGATCATCAACATCATCATCGCTGTTTGAACTGTTGTGCTATGCAAAGATATATTTACGGCGAATATTAATTTCTATTTTGAATTGTTAACTCTTACAGTGTTGTTGGTTTTTCATTATAAAAATATGAAAAACATAATAAAAAATCGCCCACGTGCTGAGAAGGGGCGGAAGAGCTGAGAGTTCTGTGAAACTTTGTTGTAAATATTTCGGTTTTATTACGGAGTTCATTCACATTACTGTAATTCAAATCTACCATAAATACCTGACGAAATTGTGGCAGTAGTGGTATAAGTTGTTGCTCTTCTTAGCTAATTCACACTGACACCGATCTGTTTGACGAAAGTCTACTAGAAAAAAGCAATTGGAAGGGTTTTGAACCGATTAATCGATATAGATACTCACATCGTCCAGTTCAGCAATTATAGGAAGTTAATTCGCATGCATTATTAAATTCATAGACACGATTTAGCTCAAATCTACGAGGAGAATCCATGTAAGAGGGGCAGTAATTCCAACATTGATGGTTACTATAGAAGCTCAAAAATATAGTTGTATATACCAGGGTAGCAGCATTATATTCGGTGTGCCCACGCCCAAGTGGCGTGTAGGCACTGCAACCAGTGAGATCTTTTGTGCCAGAGGCCACTTTTAGGGTAGCAGTACTTCTACTCCCTTATGAAAGCTATGTATAATTACAGCTGCGGAGGAGTTCCTTAAATCTATTGGAGATATGATCTCTTTAAGGAAAAAGCTTCTCCTAGTACTACACAGAGCAACACACTCACATAGTATGTGTTCTGCGGTTTCGTCCTCTACTCTCCTTTCGTGATATCCTCCGAAATCCTCATTTTGTTAAGATGGTAAAGAAGTTGACAGTGACCGGTAAGGAAGCTCACAAGCCTTCTTATGTCATTTCTGCCGTATTTTAGGATATAAACTGCCTGTCTTTGGAAGAGATGGACAGCTCTTTTAGCCTGCCTGAGACCTTGGCAGTTATTCCAGTGGGAGATGCACATGTTGCGTTCCCAAATGTTTAGGGTAAGTTTAAAAGCGGAATCGGATATCCAGCAGAAGGGTTCAGGTCCAGTGAACAACTCAGAGGAGCCCTTCCTAGCTCGCAGGTCTGCAGTTTCGTTGCCGTCAACGCCTACATGACCCGGTACCCATCACAATTTTACTTTATTGTGTCGAGCCAATTTTTGTAAGCTGTCGAAGCAGCTTAGAACTGATTTTGAACTGATCAATTGGGAGATCAGTGCTTTGAGCGCTGCTTGGATATCGGTGAGTATGTGGATAGATGCACCTTTGATGCCTGAGTGCAGGTTAATGTTAGCACAAGTTTCAATGGCGTAAAGTGCCTGGGAAGCACTAGGACACTTTCCAAGTGATTTCGAAATTTTATGGTTGGGTCCATACACACCGGCGCCAACTCCTGAATCGATTTTGGATCAATCGGTGTACCACACTATACCTTTTGGATCAAGCGACGGTCCGCCATTATTCCATATATCACGGAATGAGATCACAATCTCAAACCTTCTACCAAAGTAGAGTGATTTGGGCATAAAGTCGGAGACTGTGCTGAGCATGTCTAGCTCGGGGAAGTCGGACAATAGCTCCGTGAGATCTACGTGATCCCGTGTACTATTAGCACCTGATTTTCCAAGACTAACTGCACTGCGGATTGCCACTTTTTTTTTATAAATATACATATGTAACGGAGTAAGTCCGATTACTTCTTCAATGGCTGTTGTGGGACAATTGTGCATAGTACCTGTGATACCGAGGCAAGCTAGTCTTTGAAGTTTTGTGAGTTTATTAATGGTTGTGACCTCTTTGGTTTTCGTCCACCAGACTACGGACGCGTATGTCAGAATGGGTCTTACAACCGAGGTATATAACCAGAAAATGAGCTTTGGAGACAGGCCCCAGGTCTTGCCGTAGGCCTACAAGGCAGTAGTCGCCTTGGCAATTTTATGATTAATATGGGAGTTCCAGTTAAGCTTCTTATCCAGGAAAATTCCTAGATATTTGAACTCATCGGAAAAATTGATGGTTGTACCGTTTAGAGCCACTGAGCCAATATTCAGCGTTCTTCTTCTTTTAAACAGTACAACGACTGCCCTGTTTGGTTAATCGATAGGCCCTCCCCAGCACACCAGTCCGAGACTACAAGGAGTGCATTTTGCATGAGTTGACACACATTGTCTTCATGTTTGCCTTTAATTATGATCACCCGATCATCTGCATAGCCTATGGTTGTGAAACCTGAACTATTAAGTGTGTTCAATAAGTCATCCACCACGAGTGACCATAAGAGAGGCGAGAGGATGCCGCCTTGGAGGCAGCCTTTGGCCGCGCAGACCGTCACAGAGACCTCTCCAGACGAAAATGTTATTTTGCGGCTATCGAGCATGTTCCTAACCCATCTGGTAATAGGTTCGTCTATTCCCCTGCGTCTCATAGCACTAACGATGGATTCATAACCAGTGTTATCAAAAGCATCTACTATGTCAAGGAATGCACAAAGGGCAATTTCTTTGGAGCGGTAGGCAGCTTTGATCTCTGTGAGAGATAGATGAAGGGAGCTGTCCATAGATCGACCTTTCCTGTATGCATATTGACTAGAGTGCAGAGGTATAGTCTTTTTAAGAATGCTCTATTGTGTAAGTCTAGCAGTCTTTCCATGGTTTTCAAGAAAAACGATGTCAAGCTGATTGGACGGTAGGATTTGGGTAGCTCGCTGGGTTTGTTACCTAGCTTATGGTTAAACACCACATTTACCTCCCGCCAAGTTAGTGGAATGTATCCCAGGTTAAAGCTTTTTCTAGATAGAGCTGCCGGCAGGCAAGATGTAATCTAGACCTTCCTGGATGAGCACTAAATACCATCGCTTCCACCTGCCTTAAAGGGTTTGATTGAGCCGATTGCCCATTTAATTTTTTCTTGACTGAACAGATTTCTAGACAAGCTGTTGACTCTTCTGGAGGTGCTACGTGTGGAGCCTTCAAGAGCAACAAGTGCGTGATCACTTAGAACTGTTGAGCCAGGGAAGTGAACCTCGAGCAGAGTTTCTAGGGTTTCCCTTCGACTGGCGGTGTAGGTGCCATCAGGTTTGATGAGCAATCCCACCCCATTGGAATGATCCTTTGAGAAAGCCTTTTGGAGACGGACTGCTTCTGGAGGGGATTCAATATTTTCGCAGTTCTTTCTCCATGCTGTTCTCTTGGATTTCCTCAACTCTACGTTGAATTAAGTCAAACCGGACCTATATTCGTCCCAATTTTTATGGCGTTTTGCGGTGTTAAAAAGTTTTCTCACCCTTTTGCGGAGTACCTCTAGCTGGTCATTCCACCACGGTACGCTCCGTTTACTTGTATTGTCATATTTTGGGGTACAGCTACTCCTGAAGGAAGAGATTAGGAAGTCATTTAGTTGGCAGGCTGCCACATCAACATCACATTTAGATCTTAAAGATGTGAGGAGCATGTCATCTTTGATGGCGAGATTTTCGCGAAAAAGTGCCCAATTAGTTCGTTTCGGTACGTAATGCGCTTGATTATGTTTAACCCCACCCTAGATGTTAAATCAGATATGCTGAAGATCAGATAGTGAAGATTAATTCGACACATGTCAATTGACTACGGAATTGGAAATAAAAGGGCTCGAGATAGTGAGAATGAATTTATAAAAGTTGGTTTGTTACCTTCATTACACGCAACTAAATTTCTACTTGTAATATAATCAAGAAGTAACTCACCCCATTTGTTTATATCGCTGCTACCCCATACCACATGATGGGAGTTGGCATCGCATCCAATGATCAGGTGCCAGTTACGACGGTGACATAGGTTCATCAAATCCTGCACAGCCACGGGCAGAATAGGCTCAGAATCTCCAGGAAAGTAGGCGGAGGCGCACACGATCTCCCGAACTCCTCCTATAATCGGAATTTCGACCATGCAGACCACCAAATCTCTGCTGATGAACTCTGGGATGGGAAGAAAATTAATTTTAGAACTGATTAAGCAAGCAGCCCTAGGCATTAACTCCCCATGGGCAAAAAACAACTTACATGTCCTATTATGAAGGCCCTTTATTTTGCCTCCAATCACCAAAGGCTCCTGAATGAGACCTAGGGCGATTTTATCCCGGATGAACCGTTGGCTAAAGATGTCCGAGGCACCTTTGGCACGATGCAGGTTACCCTGCAGCACTTTGATGTCGTCCTTCATCATTAGTGCTTCATTATTGTTTTTCGTGGGATGGCTCCTTATTACTGGCAGACGTATTAATGCCTGTTTTCTTAAGTTCACCGTCCCAACGAGAGTGGCCAGAAAGCCTATCCCTCACAGCAGAAGCTGTCTTTTTAAAAAGAGTGGGCATAGGTGAATACTGGCAATAGCTTGCTCTTGTCGCTGGAAAAATTGTTCGCTTTGTTGATAGTGATTTGCCCTTGACATCGGTTATCGGGAAAAAAGTACTGTGAATTAGAAGCAAAGTCAAAAAATAACAAAAATCTCCCCAGTTATCTAGACGCCACCCCCGGAGAATCTCTGAAGCATAAACAACTGAGCTTCAAGAACTAGTACACCAAAAAAAAATCTTTCCCTTTTGTTCACCTGGGATCTTGTCTGAGCTCTTCAGGATCAGCCTAACTCTGCCAAAACAATATGCCACATTGCCTTTTAGCAGCTTTGGGCGATCCATCGAGCAGTCCGTGACACCAAGTATCAGATGAACAGGATCACGCTCTACCGTCCTTTGAACCACCTAACAGTTCCTACCGAACAGTATTCAGTATTCTGAACGTCTAAATGCGTCAGAATCTTACTAGTGGCAAATCCGGTACTTTGTGGAAAGAACCCACGGATGATATGTGGTTTTGGAAATGAATCCTCATCCACTAGCATCATGTTGAAACCACATTTCCCTCTGATTTTGTCGAAATTGACCCTCATCCACTCTGCAGTGGAACGATCTGAGCAAACAATAAGGAGCCAACCTGATTTGTGAAACAAACCATGAAATTGTGGCTTAGCGATCTCATCTACCAGCTCAATAATGGTGTCCATGATGCTATTTTGGACGCCGGCCATTTGCTCAGCACCAAAGGGCCTGTGCGCCAGATCAGCGGGAACCACACCCAGTTTGACAGTACCTACTTTGTCCCTGTACGAAGTCTTGTCATGTGTGGCAGTCCTGGCGGTCCTGGCTTTTTTCTTCTGCGGAGCAGAAGGGGTAGACTCCTCTGATCACATTCACTTCACCTCGGTACCCTTTTCAGGCTGAGAGGATTTGGCTATCTCCAGAGCACGTTCTCTGGAGTCTTTTAAGGTGCCGTTGAATCGCCTCCTTTCAGCCGAAGTCAACCTAACGAATGCGCTGGTGTTTAGGGACAATTGCATCCGGATTGAACCGAGTGTTCGACCGAAAGCATGCTGGAGGACTCTCCGCAGAGAGTGTCAGAGTCCGAGTCAGGAAGGGAAGACAGGTCCGCCTAATCCCGTCACTTGTCAGCGACAATGATGAGAGGGTCGGCTCTAGTAGCAGCGACCTCCTCGGGATTTAGGGAAAGCACGGTTGCAATAAAGGGTGCATTACCCTCTAAGGTTTTATTTAGATCTGAAATTTTGGACCCACGAGTAGTCGTGAAAGGAAACATCACCCACAGCAGAGCCCGGTATACCATGGGAAGTCACCTGGATATCCTGAGTTCGCATACTAACGACTAAGCACCCTCTTAGCCATACATCCCTAGGCGTATGTTGTTCCACCTTGGATTAGAGATTTTTTTCCAGAGGTTGTCTCCTCACGTTGCACACTTTGGCCGAATACCACAGTAATGAATTCAAGGCACATGGTCCAGGGAGGCGCAAGAGAAAACAGAGTCCAGTTGAGCGTCTTGGGACCAGTAGGCAGATTATCATGCTATAGCGTTCGTTGCCCGGCTCCCGCCCCGAGGAGGCAGTGAGTCTTCTTGTAACGGTTGATCAATAGGGATCGTACAACAACTTTACCCTAAGAGTCCGTACATGGCCACCTTCGGTGTGCCTTGATGTATATATCTTTTTAGTTCGTGCCTTCAATTAGACAACGTGTCTTTGCAGGGTGTTTCCAAGTTAGATATCAATACTTTGAGGAATGATTTTTGGGTATAATCTAAGAAAAAAATCGTTCTATAGTAAGTATCTATCTCCAACGTGGACATCATTTACCGAGAATTTAAGAAAAGGCTTACTTTGGTGTACCTTAACCCATGCTAACACAAATATCTCCGCTAATACTTACTACAGAAACTTTATTTAGAGCTTTAATTTTAGAAGAAATCTTCTTCTTCTTCTTATTTTGGCGAGGTTATGATCTGAAAACACGGGATCATAACCCTTCCACTTCACTGCATTACTACTGATCCGCCTGCAGGGTTCGCGTATTTGACCTCAGAAAATATCGGCAGGGCTCCCGATTTTGGATCACTCGGCTACTGAGGCCAATAAAATGTCGATGCCATCGCATTTGTGTGATCCATGTGCTTATAGGCTTGCCTCTCCTGCCTTGCGATGTCTTTGGAACGTTTATTGATATTGCCTTTTTAACAGGGTTCAAATGATCTCTTCTTTGAACGTGGCAATACCAGCTGAGCCGGTCGTGCTCTATCTTTCGTAACGTGGTTTCCTTGACGCCATAATTTTAGAAGAAATAATCCTCATTTTAACTGCGTTTAAATAAAATTGATGTCTTTTTTGACTTTTCAGAAAATAATTTTTAAGTCAGTAAGTTCCATTTATTATTTCTCTCTTATGAACCTAACAATAGTAAAAAAAAAAAATTTGTGATAAGTACGTTGGAAAACCTGATTTAGAGGACCTCACCAAATTGTCGGCTCCAACTCCGAGACAATAAGGTGTTAGATAGTCCAATCTTAAATCAGGAAGTTAAAAATGTCATCTTGCGGTCTAAAGACTTTAAAGTCCCCGGACATGATGGAATTCCTGCTGAATTTTATAAATATTGCTCAAGTGTCGCCCTTACAACAGTATATAACAGCGTATTAGATTCTGGAAATGTACCAGAGAACTTTAATCAAGCAATTATACTTTCAATCTTTAAGAAAGGCAACCCGTCAGACCCTCTAACTATTGGGGAATCACACTTTTGAATGCTTCAGCACAGCTTTTTAGGAGTATTTTACAAACTCGCTTAACGCGCTGGATTCAAGCAAATGCACTTCTTGGAGAATTTCAAGCTGGTTTTCGAGCTGGATACTCCGCAGTAGACCACATATTTGTACTACGAAATATTGCCGAGAATATTGCTGAAAGAAAAAATGCTTTACGCCTTCTTCATTGATTTCAGAGCTGCATTTGACACCATAGACCGTCAAAAACTCTTTTACTAACCCTACCAATATGGAATGTCGCAGAAATTTGGAAAGGTAATGGAGAATTTATACAACACTAAGCAGCAGTATCGAATGGAGATGGTTTATCGGAATGGTTTCCTACAGAGGTAGGAGTCAAGCAGGGCTGCATTGCAAGCCCAACGCTATTTCCTCTCTTTATCGAAGGCGTTGTCGATTCCTTACCAGGTGGTATTATGCTTGCAGATACACGTGTCAAAGCTCTTCTTTATGCCGCCGATCTTGTGCTATTATCGAGTTCTCCAGACACATTGCAGCTCATGATTAATCGGCTGTACGATTACAATGTACTCTGGAACTTAGAAATAAACTAAGTAAATCGAAAATCATGATCTTCCGTAAAGGTGAAGGCAGATGGGCAAGGACGGAAGGTGGTCATATAATGGTGAACCAATCGAGGTCGTGAAAAAGTATAAATACTTGGGAATTATCATCTCTAGTAATCTTAGCATAGAACCTCACTTGAAGGTAACGCTTTTGGTGTCTAAGAGAGCATTGAGCTTAACGTTTTCAAAACCGGGATATACCTCAGAGTGCTTCGTATCGGGTCTTCGAAGCAATATCTAAGTCCATACTTTTCTACTGATCACAAATATGGGGTCATGTGAGATTCGAAATAGTGGAAAAGCTGCAACCGGTTTTATTTGCGGAGAGTATTTCGAATACCCACAACTGCTCCTAACTACATGCTGTTGCTAGAAATAGGACTGGCACCTCTTTTCTTAAGCATCGACTACATCCTTAACACAGCTAAATTAGGGGAGGAGCGACTGCCAATGAAGGTTGTTAAATTCGCAATAATTAGACGAGTACTGTGGTATTATACCATATAAGGATATCTTAGATTTGGCTGAAAGTTATGGATATAGTTTGGACTTGGACTGGAATTCGCAGAGTAGTTGGAAGAGAAAGCTCTATGATTTATTATCACATTTGGAAATATGTATTCGCCAAAAGTATATCCAGGATGCGGAAGCATCGGCCCACAGAGAAATATATAGCACTTCAAACTTCAATCTAGGTTCGCTGAACTACTTTAATGACGGCAATTGTACAAGTTTTACATCCGTTATTTTTCGCACAATGGGTGAGTTGCTGCCATTAAACTTCGCGCCGCACAGAGATGATCTACCTGTTGTATGTTCCTTATGCAATTTGTCGCAAAAGGAAAACATTGTCTATTTCCTGGGAGTCTGCCCAATATTTCGCGATGTAAGAAGGTCCTGTTTTGGGAATGCCACTTTGTCAGTTGATGAAGTTCTAGAACAACTGAATGGTTAAGACTGGAAAGCACTGGAATTGTACTGCAAAATAGCGTTAGCATACAGAAAAAGAATTGTGCAGGAGGTTTTTTAGTAATTTAAAATGAGCATGCTTAATTATTAGAGTACCTGTCAAAACCGTTCTTACGGGTCGAGCTCCTGCATCAGGTCCCGTTTCCCGAAGCCTTCGCAACGTATTTCGAAATACATAATGATGAGGAATTCTTCGGTTAGGATAAAGCTCATGGTATCTTTCTCTATTAGAACTCCCGTTACACAGCCCATAAACGTAGATTGTATCTGCGTATTCTTGGTTGGTAAGACCCCTACTTGACTACACACCTCGCCGCGATGTAGGGGCCAGTAAACGTCAATGACTCTAGAGTATTACTTCTCAGATGAGACATGAAGCCAAGATGTAGTCATCCTTATACCTCCCCGTTATATCTAATTCTTTCCTCTCCCCTCTCCGGTGGGCCGAATCAAGGTATAAGGATCAAGGCCCACTTTAAATAAAAGCCCAGTCGCTAACGGAGTATCCGGATACCTTGCATCGGCCTTGAGGCCTAGCACTAGCTTTGCGAGTAGTTGCGAAGAAGTGGTCGCTTCCAGTATTGCTGAACACGCGTCTGGAACGCCGACAGCTAGAACATTGGTATCAGTACCTGGTCCTAGTGGAAATCCAGGCCATGAGACGCGATGAGTTAACCCCCAAATCGCCTCTGCACCTTTCGGGACAGTTAGTTGTTCGGCCTCGAGCTTACAGCACGCTGTTCCCTCCACCTCGAAGGATCCACATCCCCTTCTCAAATCCTTTTCAGGGCCGACGGACTCCCCGGCTTCGAGCTTGCGGAATGTCGCTCCTCGAGCTTACAGCACGCTGTTCCCTCCACGTCGAAGGATCCACATCCCCTTCTCAAATCCTTTTAGAGCCGACGGACTCCCCGGCTTGGAGCTTGCGGAATGTCGCTCCCTTCAAGATCCAATACCAAGATCGCCGGCTAACTTATAAGCTAATTCGGCGCATTCACGACTTTCTTGAGCAGGATAGGACTCAGAAGCACAAGACTTCTCTAAGCTAGGCACTCAAATGTGTCCAGCACCCCCCCGACTCATCCAACAAGGACTTGTTGTCCAAACGCCTCAGGATGAGTCTCCCACCCGAGATCGAAGGATCTCTACAAAATTGTTGTCTCCAGATTGGGACAGGTTTGGCCAGGTGTGGCCAGGTGCACATTTGGAGGTCGTGGAAAAAGACCAGATTCCAAACCGACCTAAAACATGTGCCACCAAGATAATACTGGACATTCTCAAGGCAAACAACAGCTCACTTCCTACCTACAATTGGAAGATTGCCAAAGTGGACAAGCCAAGAGGAGACGTCAGAAGTGTCATCATTGTTATCAATGAAGAGTCTCTGGCCCCCTTGGCATCTTCTAAAGTAGTAGTTAATTATGGATTCAGCTCCATCACCCTGAAAGTCTAGAAATGCGATGAGAAGGAGCCCGATAAAGTACCTCCCAAGCAGAGCGTAGTCCCTTCTGCACCAGCTAAGAGCATCTCTCCTTCCGAGCCCCTTCCCTCGCTCCCTTACACCGATCCATCTCTCTTGGGGGTCGACTCTTCGTCGACGGACACCGAAATGGTTGACGCACTTTAAAACAAGCAAATCGGTTGAGACAGCCTTACATTCACTTGTGCGCATCATTGAAAAATTGTTGACCATTAAAGAATACACCATTGTGGCTTTCCTTGACTTTGAGCGAACATTTAACAGTGTCAAATCAAAGGCAATTACTGACGCACTTGCAAATTTGAAAGTGGATACTTCGCTCGGAGTGTTGATCAATCAATTGCTTACATGTAGGATTATTAACACACAGCTGGCTGAGCATCGGCCAGAAGAGTTGCTCACTGCGGTACACCCCAAGGTGGAGTCTTGTCACCTCTTCTGTGGAACCTGGTAGTAAAGAAGCTACTGGTGGACCTGGATATGTCAGGCTGCAGAGTGATCGAATATGCTGATGGCATTGCTATTGCTGTCTTCGGGAAACACCCAGACACTCTCAGGGAAATCCTCCAATATGCTCTCCTTCGGCTCACCAGATGTGCCCCATATGTAGACTGCGGGTTAATGACTGCACACCTCGTCGTGGTGTAAGGGCCTAGTAGACGTCAAAGACTCTTGGGATTTTCTCCCTGGATAAGATTCGAAACCAAGATGCAGTCGACCATAACCCTTCCTTTCCCATCCCTCCCACCCTCTCTACTCCGGTGGGCTGGATCAAGGTGTTATACGACCTGTGCCAAGGATCAACCTGGCTGGGAGCGCATCCCAAAAATAGCTCCGTCGCGAACGGAGTATTCGGCTACCTGGCGACCTCTGGATTAGCTAGCCTTATCTGCGTATTGCGGATCTCTGCACAGACGGACATTCCTTTCTCGGCTACTCGTGGGAACACAAACAAAATGAACAATAACAAAAAAACAAAATTAACGAAACAAGACTAAATTAAGACCGGTTCTTTTTTAAACTGGACGGTAGTACGGCGCTTAAACTGTCTATCGGTAAGGCTCCTGAAGTGCTGGTTAGTAGGAAGGCTGTGGCTATTCATGGTCCAAATGCTACCAATAGCCGCATGGAGCCTCAAGGTACTAGTACCCACACTTACCCCTGCAAAACAGACATACAAAGAACGCCGCACAACTTGCCGGATTCTGGAGCACTTTGAGAGCACTTTGGCAGTATACCGGAGTGCAAAAGAACAAAAAAGGTGAACGCCCGTGTAGAATGGGCCAAAAAGATCGTCAGCATAGATCAAGCTGGGACTAGCAGCGACTCCACGTCAAAGCGTCATCGATGGTTGGAGGAATCCGTGCCGGATCCCAAAAGAGCCAATGTACATAACACCAGTACCTCTTCCAGGCCATCCAACGTCACATCGAAGTCCTGGCGGTCATCGATAAAAGTGATGCGGACGGATTAATCGCCGCTGAAAAATGGAAATTGGTGCCTTCACGGATACTTTCCGTGTTCCTGGATATTATGAAGGAGAATTTAGGTCCTCCTCCTAGATGTTGCAAAGGCGGATAGCACCAGGGACATGTTAAGCTAATCGGTTGCGAAGACCAAAGGTCATACGACCTGTACAAGCTAGCCATAAGCAAATTAGGGGAGGTATGGCCAGGTGCTAAGCTCGAGGTTGTTGCGAGGGAAGATATCCCGAGTAGACCGAGAACTCGTACCTGGATCCCAGCCGAACCCTCCAACCCGGACACGATCCTTCGTATCCTTTAAGTTAACAATCCCGAACTTCCGACGCACAATTGGAAAGTCGATAAGCTGGACGAGCCAAGAGGTCTGTACAGATGTTCACTTATTGTCATCAATAAAGAATCTCTTGCTCCTTTGGCGATGACTGGAGGTGTTATCTAGTCTACTACGGCATTGATCCTATTACCATCAAGGTATATAAAAAGGATGAACAGTCTGATTTGGGTAAATAGAAACATCCAGTGGGTCTTTCTTGTTGGTGTCGGTGTATCTAGCCTATGACAATATGGACTCTTTTTTTGGGGATAACCTGGAAGGACTGATCGCAGATGCGGGGAGGCAAAAGACTGGTCTCATTATAGGATGTGATGCAGCCGCTCACCATACTGTATGGGGCAGTTCCGATATCAACAAAAGAGGTAAGCTACTTTTTGACTTCATTCTAAGTACAAACCTTATTTTGTGCAACATAAGTAACGAGACCACTTTCGTCACGAGAAACAGGCAAGAAGTATTGGACATCACCCTTGCCTCCAATAGTATCGTCCAACGCATCAAGAATTGGAAGATATCAAGCGAACCATCTTTCTCTGATCACAGGTATCTCCAATTCTCTCTATACGTAGATTCTATTAGCCCACCAGTTTTTTGGGAACTACCGCAAAACTGATTGGCTCAAGTATAGGTCAACTTTCAGCAATTTAGTTACCTCAAATCACATTAATCCCCCTGCAACCCCCAAGAACTTGATCGCATGGTTGAGGACCTAACGTCAGCCTTAAATATAGCAATGACTTCTTCCTGTCCCTTGATTCAACGCGTTAGATTGGGGTGATGTACAAGGCATCCCTAAACATATACAAAAAAGAATTAAGGAAAGCCAAACGTTAGTCTTGGAGATCCTTCTGTGGCGAAAAAGAAGAAGCCTCTGAGGCTGAGGAAAATGCTCTCTTCAAATCCAATAATACCCAGTTACCTTAAAAAAACTGATGGGTCTTGGACGACTTCAAGCGAAGATTCGCTAAACTTACTGCTTGACAACTTGACACTCATTTCCCAGGGAGTTCCCAAGTTGTTAGCAACATGGTTTTCAGCAAGCTCTGCACAAAAAACAAACTCCTCAAACTGATTACACAAAGCAAGCTTCAGTGGGCACTGTACAGCTTTAAACCATATAAATCATCGGGACCAGACGGCATAATACATGCCGAGTTGCAGAAGTCATCGAATATAATTCTGCCGATGATTGAGATAATTTTTTAAAATTGTCTAGACCTGGTATATATCCCAAAGATATGGAGAGAAGTTAAAGTTGACTTCATACCCAAAGCGGATAAATGATCTCACACAAATCCAGATTTCAGACCTATAAGTCTATCATCATTTCTCTTGAAAACATTAGAACTACTGATTGATATCCATTTACGCAACAGTATTGATAAGAAACTACTGCCGGCGGCCCAACATGCATATTGCAAAGGCAAATCAGTGGAGACGGCATTACACTCACTGGTGCGTAAAATGTGAATATTCCCTGTTTCATAAGGAGTATACAATGGTTGCTTTTCTGGATATAGAAGGCGCTTTCAACAATGTCAATGTATCAGCGATAGCAGATGCACCAGACTTCATCAGACTTGAAGGTCGACAGCTCACCTTGCGAACTGATTAATCTACTGCTTAATGGTCGGATTATCAACTCTAGGCTGGGTGGGACGTCTACCAGAAGGCCTGTCAGTAGAGGCACTCCGCAAGGTGTTGTTCTATCTCCCCTTTTGTGGAATCTGGTGATCAATGAGCTATTGATAATCATGGAAGGCGGGGGTTGCACGGCGATCGCTTATGCAGTTGTTATGATGCTGCTTTGGCTGTGTCAGGAAAGCACTTAAATACTCTAAAGGAACTTCTACAAAACGCTTTAAACAAGCTCACTGGATGGGCATTTCGGTGTAGTTTGGGTGTAAACCCCCACAAAACTGAACTTGTACTCCTTTCCAGGAAATATAAAATTCCGTTAGTCGACCCTCCTTCTCTAAATGGTATCAGCTTAACTTTCTCTGACACAGCAAAATATTTGGGTCTCATCCTGGATAAGAAATCAAGCTGGAAACCTAATATTCAAGAAAGAGTTTCTCTTGCAAAAAAGCTATTGGAAATAGATGGGGTTTACAACCTCGAATGATTCACTGGCTCTACATCTCGGTCATTAGTCCGATACTGACATACGGGGTGACTATCTGGTGGACGGCCTTAGAAAAAGCTATAAATCGCGATTATCCAAGTAAGGTCCAGTGCACAGCTTGTCTGTGCATAGGGGGAGCACTACGTACAACTTCCTCTGCGGCACTGGACATTTTGTTTCATCTGACACCCCTCGGTATATTTAGCAAGCAAATGGCAGCGAATGCAGCCGTTCGGCTTGAAGCTACCCAACAGTGGTCAAGAAAAGAATTTGCACACGCTTCCATTCTGAATAAATTCAAAATCTCTCCTGAGAACACGGACTACACGACCCCATGGCTAAGTTTTGATAAGAACTGCCGCGTTACCATCCCTTCTAGATCACTCTGGGAGGATGATGCATTTTTAGAAGATGAGTCAATTCACTTCTACGCTAACGGGTCAAAAACCAAAGACGGAGTTGGTGCCGGTGTTTTCTCTGACAGGCATAATCGTAAGCTCTCCTTCCGTCTTCCAAATCATTGTAGCGTGTTCCAGGCGGAAATAATGTCGATTAAAGAAGTCTTATCTTGGCTCCGCATTTTTTGAGACAGCCAAGCGGCAATGAAATCCCTGGAATCGACCTCTATAAATTCCACAGCAGCTCTAGACTGCCAATCGTTTCTTACGGAGCTGGTGGAGCAGTTCAATATTCACCTGTGTTGGGTGCCGGGGGATATGGACATTCAAGGGAATTGTAAGGCCGATGAACTCTCCAGAATAGGAACAACATACCCATCCTGCCGGATAAAGTCATTTTAGGAATACCAATCGCTGCTCGTAAACTTAAATTTAAACTGGATGCTGTCGAGAGTATCCTAGCTGGACAAGTGGATCAGCATGTCTAGCAACAAAACAGATTTGGCCGAAGCTGGATATAAAACGTTTTAAGAATTTGATTTCTCTCAACAGATTGCATATCTGCGCTATTATAGATGTCATCACTGGAGACTGTCTAATAGACAAGCATGCTACAAGGCGAGGTCTTTTTGCGAATGACTTTTGTAGAAGCTGCATGGATGAAGAAGAGGAAGAAACTATTCCCCACCTTCTTTCTTTCTGCCAAGCTATCTCCCGTAGAAGAAAGCTTCACTTAGGGGCCCCCTATTACAACGACATAGGCGACCTGAAAAACTTCGACATTAAGAGGCTCCTACGCTTCATAAAAAAACTCAAAATGGTTTAACGAGTAGGTAGGAGAAACTTTCTCCCATGATCCATGTCGTATGGACCTATTTTTGGTCTAAGTGTGTTGGCGATTCTCAGCTGGCAGCCACTTCAACCTTACCTAACCTAACCTAACCTAACCTAATACCCATAAAACGGAACTGGTTCTCTTCACGAGGAAATATAAAGTTCCCATCATAGACCCTTCTATAATAAATGCCACTAGTCTCACCTTCACTGAAAACGTAAAATATCTGGGTCTTATTTTAGACTAGCTGACCAGTGCTCGCCTTGCTTCGCCCGCATTTTAGTTGACGGTTATTTAATTGAAACATAATTGCCAACTGAATAAAAATTAAAACTTCCGCCGTGGGAATTGCCACAAGAGCATAATCAAACCCGCTCATTCTAAAATTGGGCAAATCCAACGGTCAACAACATCTCATCTAACAAAATGAAAAAATATTGCAATGTTTCTATGTCTGTACATGCATATGCATATTTGTATATATGTACGCGTATATTGTCAAATCTCTTAACTGCACGAAGTTTTGATAGTACATACAAATCGTAATTAATAAAACTAAAAATGTCTTAGATTTGCCACTGATCATTTTTTTTTTTCAATTTTAACGATGGAAGAGATTGCACACTAAAGATCTAAACATAATCATGGGGTAGCGCGCCCATATACTCACACACACATACTATTGCAACGATAGCCACTGCTGGCCGTGGTCTCCATTGAAGGAAAATTATGGGCGATGATTTGATTAATTGTTTTTAGCATTTCTCAGCTTCAGGACAACGCAAAAGGATGTTTTATACCTTAAATGAATCATCGGCGAATTTACTAAATTCATCTATTTATTATTTTTTTAATCCGGAAATCCAATACTGAGCTACGGCTGTGGAATCAATATTTACAGATGGAAAGTTCGATCTCAACCCCCGTTATGCCACCTAGACCTTGTACTTCGGAAAATCCCTTCTTATCTCGCATCTAGGCAAAATAAAGAATAACTGTGCAAAATTTCAAGTACCTACGTCTAGTAGTTTTCGAGAAACGGTGTTCACAAGGGAAATCGACTTTGCGTTTATTGTATTTAAACATAGGAGATTGAACTGCAAAGCCAATCTACTAGAACCGTCATAAAAGCCAATGCACTTCTCTATTCCTGTAAAAAGGCTATAGGTAGGAGCTGGGGTATCCTCAAATAACCCATTGGATGTACGTGTCCGTTATCAGGCCTATACTACTCAATGGCGTGATCGTATGGTGGCCTGCTCTTGACAGGGCTGTTCACCTCACTCAACTAGCTAAGGTGCAAAGATCTGCATGCATTTGTATTAGCGGTGCGGTGAGAACTACTCCCTCCGCGGCACTGGACATTTTGTTCAACCTGCTAGCTTTAGATATTTTCGGCAAACAGATGGCTGCCTGTCCGGCCATCCGTCTAAAAGCCCCCTCTCAGTGGTGTAGCTATGGCTTTGGCCACTCCTCGATCTTCGATCTTCTCAACTTCAAACACGAAAACACGGACTACACCCCGCCGAAACTGATATTTGAGCGAAACTTCCGTACGAGCGTCCCTCATCGGGATGAATGGGAACCAATGGGTTTTTCACTATAGCCGAGAACGTTCTGAACTTCGGCAAATTCACCAAAATGTGATCAATAAGTGTGCATGTTCCTATGTTGCACATTCCTATCGAAGCTATCATTTCGTGGTAGTTGAGGACAAGGTTGTTTGTGTTATTTTCCGTGTTAATATTCATATCACTCAAAGCAACCACATCGTTATGTGCTCTTTTCACGTTTGTAATTTGTGCGAATACCTCTATAAACTCAATTAAATTATTCTTGGGTGGTCTGCAGATTCCACTAATTACTTTCTCCTTTGATTTTGATATAGCTTTGATGGTTAAATTTTCGTAAGCTGATGTTTCGATATTAACACGTTCGTAGTTTATATGGTTCTTAATAAACATAGCTATGCCTCCACCTTTTTTATTAACCCTATTTTCGAGTTTAGCACGGAAGCCGTCTAAATGTTACAAGTACATTATTTTCTTCTACCTTAATGTTGATTTCAACTAAAATAATAACATCAATACAACTTAAGATTGGACATACACGGGCACAAAAGTCATCCCAAATTTTCCTTAACTTGGTTGGTTGTAATCCTCAAACTCCATATAATTCAAATCAAACAAATCTTCTATACTGTCATTATCCATAATGATGTAAAAATAATTATTCTGCAGTACACGCACACAATTACGAATTAAACTCTTTTTATTTTGTCTATGTCAATAATGGATTGAATAAGCAATGTTTCTGCCTTTCTTCTCATCTAACAAAAGTTTTTCCGGCATTTTCCCAAACAAATCTCTAATCTTCTTATTTTGCCTTATGGAGATGACACAACAGTTCAACATTCACCTATGCTGGGTGCCGGGCCACAGGGACATTCCAGGAAACTGCAGGGCTGACGAGATCGTCAGACAGGCAAGCCCTGGGTATGCCCCTCGCTAAGTGTAAGCGTCTTTTAAAGCTGAACGCTATTAGCATGACCAACCTCAGATGGTAAAACGGCTCAACTTGTCACATTTCGAAACAGATCTGGCCTAAGCTGGATCAAAAACGTAGTGCCGAGCTGGTAAAGCTAAAGCGAACACAGATCAGCTGCGTTGTTGGTGTTCTCACTAGACACTGTCTTATAGGCTAACACGCCAAAAGACTTGCCCTCTTCTCCAACGGCTTCTGCAGAAGCTGTAGGGACGAGGAGGAGGAAACCATCTTTCACCTCCTATGCACTTGTTCGGTCATGTCGCATAAAAGAATGCTCCATCTGGCGTCCTTAGGTGTCATGAGCATCCATCGCTTTATTAAAAGCTCCGGTTGATTTCGTTAGTCCCTGAGTGGCCTAATGGCTCCCTCTAATGCAACTTAAGCTGTGGTTTATGTAGTATTCATACCAAAATCAGGAAAAGTCCTTCAAACGCTACCAAATAATTCAAGGCCTTACCTCCTTTGCACTAAAAATATCCGAACGAATGTTGCCTCTGTAGGTAGAAACAAACTATTAAAATCACAGCACGCCTATCAAGAGGCATGTTGAAAAGACTCTGCACGAAATCATTTACCCTATCGGTAAATCAATCTTCTTTAAGAAATTCTCAATGGTAGCATTCGTAAATATTGATGGATCTTTCGACAATGTTAATATTGATTCGGTCTTCTTCTTCTTCCTTTTTCTGCGAGGTTATGATCCGAAAACAAGGGATCATAACCCACCCAATTCACCGCATTTCTACTGATTCGCCTATAGGCATCGCCTATTTGACCTCAGAAAATAGAGTAGTAATAATAGTAGAGCCTTCCTTTCGACTTAGCGGGCATTTTTCGGTCACAGAAGATAGCGGAGTTTTCTCGGCACTTCATCCACCCTACGTTTACGCGATGATTGATGTCGTCATCAGAGGTTGCTTTGCTATTGATCATAGATCCCGGATATTTGAACTTTTCGCACTTGGGAAGCACTGTTCCATTCTAATAAATGTCTGGAATAGGCCTGTGTGGATCAGAGAACGGGGAGCACAAGTTCTCTGTCTTTTTTGATCGAATGCGATACCTATTTCTCTCCAAAACGTCGCATGTAGGATCCTCACTTAGGCTCCACCGTCAGCAAAGAATAATTGATGTATTTTGGGGTCCATCACTTTACCTTCAAGTAGATAGTCAAGGACTGTAATAAGGAGCAAAGGACTTAAGACGCTTCGCTGGTACACCCCGACTTTGATTGGGAACTCTTCGGTTACTCCAGCTGGGCATCTTAATCTTGTCTTTGCTCTTTCGTACATGTCCATGATCATCCGTTCATAGGTTTCTGGAACCCCTCGATGTCTTAGCGCTACCCATGTCAGATCTCGTGGTTGTCTGTTGAATGCATTTCAAAGTCCACCAATATAATATGCAAATCCTTTAAGGAATCACGATGTTTTTCCATTATGATCCTTATACTTTGGATTGCACCTGTGATGGATTTACCCGCGACAAACCCGCACTGATCATCAGATAGCCGTATTATTTTTCGCATTCGGCCACCTAATACAAGCTCAACGATCTTCATGGTGTGTGACATCAGCTTGATCAAACGGTAGTTACCACAGTTTCGCGTATCACACTTCCGTTTGTATACAGGGAGAAAGTAACTTTCCATCCATTGATTCGGCATTGGATTACCTCTCATAAATTTTGAGATGAGAGCTCTGAGCCATCTGAACCCGATGTCTCCCATCTTTTTCCAGAACTCAGAGGGCATCTCGTCTGACCCAGCCGCTTTTCGTTTTTTGGAGTATTTGACCGCCTCACTAACTTCTTCGACTCTAATGTCGGGTATTTCTTCACAGCTAGGGTTTGCTCTTGGAAAGTATAGCCGGGGAAACTGTTCATTTAAAAGTTGTTCACAATGCTGCCGCCACCTCTGCAGAATTTTGTCGTCATCCACATGAGCATTGTTAATGAACTTCGGCGAACGAATCTCCTAAGCATTCCTCCTTCTTTGGATGGCTATTTTGAAGATGGTTGCGCTCTTGTTCATATTGTGTCTTCGCAGCTCCTGGATAGCCTGGTTTGCATCACCAAATGAGGAAGATATCTCCTCCAGCTCCCGATACGGGCCATCCCTACTCTCTGCTTGAAGCTGGGCGCACTTCTTCTTCGCTTTTTCGTGCAACATTTGTATTCCACTTTGAGGCGAGCTTTTTCGTCGCTATTATTAGAGGGGCAGTGATTTGCCCTTCTTTAAGCAAGTTCGCTGTGGGGAATCCTACATATTTCGTGCTCTGCACTCTTCATTCTTAGATCCCTTGATGGTGTGAGACACGTAATTTTTCACGAAAACAAAACTTATTGACTTACTTAGGTGGCGCTACAGTTCGGGGTGAACCTGGGCCTCAACCAACAAGCCTCTCCATTTAGCTCGGTCTTTAGCTAATTGCCTCCAGTTGCGCACTCCAAGTTGGTCGAGGTCCCCTTGAACTTGTGCGCGCCACCTACGGCGAGGAGGCCCTCTACTACGTCGTCCCTCGGGATAAGATTCGAAGACTCTGCGGCCCGGAGCGTTGGTGTACATTTGCTCTACATGTCCTAGCCATCTCAGACGTCCAATACGCAGTTTTTTTACCACGTCGATTTCGCTGTGCACGTCGTATAGTTCGTTATTAAATCTTCTCCTCCAAAACCCGTCAACGCAAACGGGACCGAAAATCTTACGTAGAATTTTTCTCTCGAGGCTACCAAGGATATCTTCATCCTCTTTAATAAAGTTCATGTTTCATCGCCGTAAAGCAGGACTGGGATGATAAGGGTCTTATACAAAGTCTCCTTAGTTGTTCGAGATAGGGCTTTACTGTTGAATTGCCTTATAAGCCCAAAAAAAAACAGCGATTGGCAGTAGTTATTCTTCGCTTGATTTCTGCGTTGATGTTATTTTTTGAGTTTATAGCAGAGCCAAGGTAGACGAAGTCCCTGACTACCTCAAGATTATAGCTGCCCACTGTGACATTCTGTCCAATTCGTCGGTGTTGATTGTCCCTTCTTGTTACCAGCACATATTTGGTTTTGCCCTCGTTTATCGCTAAACCCGATTTTGGCCGTTTCCGCCTCAATGGTTGTAAACGCATCGGTGACAGCACGCTTAGTTCTTCCAATAATGTCTATATCGTCGGCGTATGCAAGCAGCTGTACAGACTTGTGATAGATTATGCCTCCGGTGTTGGCTTGTGATATCCGCACAATATTAAAGAAATCGAATGACAGCGCGTCACCTTGTGTAAAACCTTTTTTGATATCAAAGGTCTCGGTGAGATCACTACCGACCTTGATGGAGCGGCGAGCGTTCTCCATCGTCAGCCCGAACAGACGGACAAGTTTGGCAGGGATGTCAAAACTAGACATGGCTCTATAAAGTTCTTCTCTATAGATGCTGTCATAGGCGGCCTTAAAATCGATAAAGAGGTGGTGAGCATCGATTTGGAATTCTTGGGTTTTCTCCAGGATCTGCCGAAGTGTGAAGATTTAATCGATGGTGGACTTTCCTGGCCTGAAACCGCACTGATAGGGTCCAATCAGGCTGTTGATAAAAGGTTTCAGGCGTTCACACAATATCGCAGAAAAGATCTTGTATGCGATGTTGAGGAGACTTATGCCTCTATAATTGGCGCAGTTGAGGTGCTCTCCTTTCTTGTGGATCGGGCAAACGATGCTGAGATTCCATTCATCAGTCATACACTCGTCTGACCAAATATTAGAAATGAGTTGGTGTATGCACTCTACCAATTCATCACCAGCTGCCTTGAAAAGTTCGGCCGGTAAGCCGTCAGGTCCAGCAGCCTTGTTGGATTTTAGCTTGGATATTGCTATCCTCACTTCGTTTTGGTCAGGTGGACGGAAATTTTGACTATTATCGTCTATGTTGAATGGTTCATTCGAAAACAAAAGCCTCGCCTTTTTTTTCCAGATTGTACCACTTGATTTTTTCAGCGACCCTTGTTTGTTTACTTTTCTTTAGTGTCTTCATAAAAATTTTGTTAGCAGGAGACGGTTTTGCCGAGCAATCGCCTCTCCTAGGATCACTTTGCAATCCTTTACCCGAGGAGTCATGAAACTGGCTACGAAATGGTAATCAATCTGGGTTTAATCTCCACCACTGCTGTAAGTGATCAGGTGTCGGCTTTGTTTGATGAACATGGTATTTAACGCGATAAGACCGTGTGATTTGCACATGCTTAGGATGTCTTCAGGAGGGTTTCTGGTGCCGTATCCCAGTCCTCCATGACAGTCTCCATAGTCTGCGTTTGGCTTCCCGACATTTCCATCAAATCTCCTCCAACAAACAGTAACTCTTCCTTTGGGATGTTCTTAAGGAGATTGTGGAAATCTACCCAAAATGCATCTTTATCCCTCTGATCGCACCCAATTTGGGGAGCATTTGCACTGTCAATATTCCACACCTCTCCTTGTATTACTAGTGTGAGAGACATCAAATGCTCGCTGGACTTCGAAATGCTCAAGACGTTACCAAGTAGCTCTGCTGCAAGATGATGTTTTTCTATTTTGCGTCTTGGACAAGATATCAAAATACAAATACAAATATTTGGCGCAACAGCTCTTTAAAGTGCCAGGGCCTAGCTCCTCGCAACCACTTCACACGAATGGAAGGGACCTACAGTTTAATGCCGAATCCGAACGGCGATTTGAGAAGCTTTTTCGTGACAACAATAATCTCGGATGTTTGTCAGACGCTCGCGAGAGGTGGGACTGTGAAAAAACTTTTTGGTATTTTCTGGGATTCGAACTTGGAACCTCATGCGTAGTGATCCGACACACTAACCACTTACGCCACGGCGCCCCCCACTTTTTTGGACAAGATATCCACCCGCCTTCTGTTCATCATCTCTTACAGCTCTTAACTTCGACCGGTCATGCTTCCAACGTTCCAACTCGCGACCCTCAAATTTCATCCAAACTGTTTCATTACTTTACTAGCCCCCGGAATCCGTATAGCTCTGACTCGAGCAAATCTGCTCAGTCCAGGATCAATACCATGCGCAGAAGTGGTAGTGCCTGGCGGGGTAGTGCCTGGCGGGGTAGTGCCTTACTTTTAGTAAGTATTACCATAATGATACAGTTTTCCAATATTATTGCGATGGTGTTTGTTGTTCGTCACATATTGATTCGGTGATCAACGCTTTACAAAAGCTAACTATTGTCGGACCAGCCTGCTGCTAAATAAGACGCATTCTTAAAAGCAGAGTGTAAATGCCACTTTTGGTAGCAGCTTACTCTTCCATCGATTGATAAGTTTCACTCCAAAACTCTATACTACGCTGATGGCGGAGGTGAATGTGGATCTCCACCAGGTGACAGAAAATGTAGAAAGAGAGGTGAACGATGCAGGGTTATTGACAAACACTTTAAAAATAAAATGTTCCTGTCTAACAACCGTTTGAAAAATCAGAGAGCTTGCAATGTCTTCGAAGCAAGCTTCGGTCGAGTGGATCGATGAACTAATGGAACACATACAATCAACTAGTGATCCATACATGCTTGATAGCAAATAAATAGAACCAAAAACCGTTCTCGGGGATAAATATCCACTCAAGGCCGGTTGAAATACATTCCACTCTTAATCACATGGCATACGAAAAGGGATTTCATGTCTCAATCACCTTAACACCCAGAGACTGAGGAAAACTTGTTAAGAAATTAACATTCCCTGGCCCGGAATTAAGCCATCAACCCATTTATGGTGTTTACCTAGCAAATGGAGTACTCCAAACATCCTTAGTCGCGGTTGCTTTGCATGCACTAATTCTCGCATTTTGTAGAACGAAATTTATTCCGCAGCTGGTCCATAAAGATCGCCACCCGATGCCTTTGATACTCTGTACCTATACTCCCGCCGACCCATGCCTTGGACACATGACTTAATTTTGTATCGTGTACGCGAGAGCTGCGGTGCTCATTGCATTAGTTTTGGTGCTTGTGTGGAAAAATTCCGCGATGTCGACACACCGGAGAGTGTGGTGCACGTATCCGACGCCCCCGTGCATGGGACCACATTTTGTTTCACGCGAAAATTGGCTTTTATCTTGGCCAATTGATGGCTATGAGATAAAATCGTTTTTGTGCCGAATAGGACTGACAATATTCGAAAGGGGACCATGGACCCCGCCTGCCATGCGGACGTGCAATTTTGTAATTTGTTGCATCTTATGCAACACCGTTTGGTTTAAATTGGACGACATTCAGTGTGAAGGGGTGTTCACCGACAGCAGTGAGGAGATGTGCTACAAAAGATATATCCAAACTTGGAAATCCATCCTCATAATGAGAAACAGCAACCGACTAGTCATAAAAACTATCTTAACAGTGACCGCATGAGTTTGACCATAAAAGCGCCGGACAAACAAAAGACGATCATCTTCAGATACCAGTGTGCACTGTGGAAAGGTTTCCCATTGATTGTCACCGGTTGTCTGCTGCTTCTTGGATCGAAACAATGAGCCCGTAGAAGTAGGATGCTACTGTGATTATGGAAAACCCATGCCGATCCCACGAAGATAAGGGGAGCTACCATGTATCCACAGGTGGACTGCTGCAACAGCGATACATGTGGATCCATATAATGAACCGTTAATAGATGAAGTGATTTTCTAGTGATTTTTAAACGGACAATGGGAGAGCGCCCAGTGTTGGCTGCTTTCTTGTACTTGGTGCTTGGAGGTCTTCAATTAGCCGCTAGGTGGATTATGACTACTACGGTGGAATTTTGTTGCGGTTATACGTACTACAAGATGTCGCAACGTAGATAACCCTCGGCTTGTCGCTAGTAATTACTCATTAGAGTTGTGCTCTTTAGATTTAAACGATGTGTCCCTTTAGCCAGCAACTAGGTTCCGGCTTGTTGTGACCATTTTTGGGCGATATGGTCGCAATTGATGAATGCCGATAGCCAACCATGGTAGACCAAGACGAAATCTTTATTACATGCAGATGATATACAAAATGATTTAACCTATGGTACACCCAATTTAAAACCAACACAGTAAAGTGATGCACGGCATGGTTGCGCCTCTTCTGTGCTTGTAATTGAAACAGTTATGACTTCCTAGGCCTCATTGGCGAACCTATTCCTGGGTATAAAACCATCTAATGAAAGGTACAGCTTTAAGAATTCATGTACCATTAGTATTCTTTCCACTATCTGCACAAGCATGTTTCAGTTGCATCTTAATGACCATTAAACGGGATTTGTACAGTAAAATTACTTAAACCTCTTAACTGTATTAAAATGGAGTGGATGTAGTATATCACTGACATTGATTCAAGTCTACCCACAAATGCGCATTCATTAACCAAATCCTAGTCACACTAATCCCTTCCATGAGATGCGATTAAGACCAACCGAATGAATTGTTACCCCAATATTGGCTCGCTTAAGCCGAAATTACCTCATCACTTTTCTCCTGACTGGCCATGACGAATCGAACAAACGGCAATCAAAGCTCAAAACCTTTTAGCTGTAACAAATTGTGTCCCAGAAGTGCTTTGCATACATTTTCCGTTTCCCCTCGTTCCCCGCCCACCTGGTGCTTTGTTAAATGTCAACGAATATGTCTGCCCGCTGTTGTTCCTTCTTGTGGGGAAAAGCGCAAAAAAAAACAACCGCAGACTGAATTTACATCACTAATGATCCATGTCGAATCTACTGAACCAATAATAAACAAAAAAAGAGTGCTGGCAATTTCCAGCATTCCAACAGCAGCAGCAGCGGAGCATTCATAGCAGCTCTTCGCCCTACATTGCCAACACGCTCTAGAGAACTGATACACATATTAGCATACCAGGTGCTAGCTGTGTATATGGGTCTAATGATTCATTTTATTTGCAAATGAACCTGGCGACAGATTTATTATGATACCTCATGGCACACAGACACACACAAATGTAGACCCCAGGGATTCGATGGATCATCCCACAAGTTAGGCCATCTTGGGTTGTAACAATTATCGGTGCTCTGGAATCGGTCAGAGGGTGAGCGTGGGCTCATGATTCCAATCATCACGAGATGCCACTATGCCAGTGCGGGTTGATTGACGCGCTTCGAATGATTTATATCGCTCTCTACAAAGTCGATCGCAGTATTATGCACAGGTTTTCGGAGGACGCGATTTATTTTATTAATTACGGAGACACAGAGGGGGAGATGGGGCAGTGAGATCTCTTTATGGACTCGTGGCTCCCATGGAGCGGCAAATCAAATCCTAGACAGATCGATAAAGTGGAAGGTATCTTGTAATGGTCGGATGATCGATTTATTGAGACCACCTGAAACCAGCGTGGAGGTGATCTCTACCGTCTACTTAGTCAAGGAGAACGCTTGCTTGTATCATATTCCTGTTTGTGTTAAGAATCAGATGATTATTACGTTTCTTTTATGGTCATGCATATGCTTTACATGTGCACTGACACGTGGATCTTTAGGTTCAATGCATGTTTATAGTCTTTTGGCAGAAACTAAGTTAAGCGATGTACATCACCTCAAAAAGATCACAGTGCAAGCAGCAGCGCCTCATTGGACTGATTGAAGGTAGAGCTCCTTTCGGTAGAGAAAGCGTTTTATTACATTTAATTAGGCGCATAGCCATAGCCGCATGCAGGAAAAGTTAGAATAACACAAGTAGTATTGGTCAAGCTGCACCAAACTAGAGGAGATGGACGAAGAATTGGGGAAATGGGAAATACTTGCAGATCCTAACATTGTTTCTGCTTACTACAAATGAAAAAGATGCAATGGAATAAGAGAAGAAGTATTAATAATATACATATGTACCTTATACCTACTCGAATATTCCTATTCACTATTGACAGAGCGAAGGGTTCCTTATGCGATAGAGTGCTTTGCAGGACATCGAAGGGGCATTTAATATTCACACGAAGCTATCAAGCGAGCCCTGGATGGAACAGGAGTCAATAGCATAGTATCTAGATGTATGGGCTAGTGAACGTCAGTGGAAACTCAAACGTCGCAAAAAATCTTGGAGGGGAACTAGGCAACCTCGGCATCAATCTTCAAGCGTATGCTTATTTTTATGTATGCCTTTGCTTATCTCCCTTTGTTACATCATCCAAAGAGATCTTAGAGTAGCTCAAAGATGGTTCTATGCGGTTGGACTCAGCTGAACTGAAGCGAATTAGATTGTCGGGCACACTGACTCCAGTCAAAGAAGGTAAGTACCTAGGGCTATACATAGATAGTAAATTCATCTGGAATAAGTACATAGAAGAGATCTCCGGGAAAGTTACGCGTGCTCTCATAATGTGTAGGAGCTTAGCCAGTAAGTCATGGGTTGAAGCTCGAGGCATTCCGAGGCGAAGGTATTTTGTGATCACCAATACAGCAATAGCGTGAAGAAAACGTATCAGTATAATCACAATGAGGGAGAAAAGTATCGGAAGGTAGACCATTGCAAGCTCTGCCATGAACCCAGTGAGGTACACATCTACTTTATTCTGGTATCTTTTGGAGTATTGACTCAAAACAGAATGAAATATCTGACAGGGTTTCAAACATCGGATGAGGGTATAGAGACCATGGACCCGCTTCTCATTCCCAGATTCCTTAGCAAACTGGTCTAGAGACGAAACTCGAGGGTGGACTATTCTTTCCAAAGAAGAGAACAAGAATTATTAAGAATAATAATTGAGAGCGCAGGTTCATACTAAGTGAGTATAAGTAGTTCCTAATTAAAAAATGGGTTAAGTTAAGTGGATGGATAGCCTGTGTCGTCTATGGTCTATTGGTATTTTGCCGCTACCTTTGTGTTAAATGAGAAAGTAGCAGATGAATCAGAACTACCCGACATGAACCTCAATAGACCCTTTGGTAACCCAAAGCTATCCGGCTTCTCAAAAAAATGAGGGGTCATTAATCTTAGTGTGCAACATGAAAAAGGCCATCACATCAGCGTACTTGCCTCAAGTTCTTAACAAGTAGCAAGCAGATGCAACAGCCGGACTGTTTACACCATCGCCACGGAGCTTACAGGTGAACAGAGCTCCAAACAACACCCAATGAAGAGTTTAGCTGGTAACCTGCTGAGGACGCAGATCTGTTGGCGGGATGGCGAGAACATTTCGCAACAGCACTTAACCACTAGACGACAGCATTATGATCTTGTATTTAATTAACAATGTAGGCTGGAGATAGACACGACGAAAACAATAGCTGTGAGCGTTTCAAACTCCGACGCAACTCAATATTGCTAGAAAACAAGTCGAAAATGTTGAAAATTGTCCATTCTTAGAAAGCCTTTCGGTAGTAGAATCGAAAAAACTAAAGCTGAGCCAAGCTGAGACTATTATTATATTATTATTATTAGTATTCTTTATTGCAATTCATTATAATATTACATTTTGATTAACAAAAGTATTTGTAAGCATGGCATAAATTGCCGTCTGCCGAGAATTGACTTCATGATAATAATTCAAAAATGAATAAATAGTGGACATAATATATAAATAATAAAAGTTACAAGTTTAATTAATTACGATATTTCATTAATTATTAGCATTTATAAATTTATGAAACTGTTGCGATAGTTATAGGAATGATTGCTATCCCTCCTGCGCATAACCTTGATGATATAATCTGCATTTGCCTTGAGATTTTTTAAATAGATTTGTGGGAGCCCAGTGTTGCATAGGTGGGCGTTGTCACGGGAAGCTTAAAGATGCGCTTGAAAAAAGTGCGCTGAATGTATTCAAACTCTTTAATATATTGGTATCCGAAGGACTAATTTCCGTAACAAAGACAAGAGTTAATGGCAGCATCAAATACTCTGAATTTGGAAGTTATATCTACGCGCTGGTTACAAAAAAACCTCCTCCACATAATATTGATAGCCGTTTTAGCTGCAACCGTTGCTGGAATCGGCTGGAATTAAGAGATCGTCTGCGTAAAGCAGAACTTTAACACCTACACCTCCGAAAGTGAAACCACCAGGCAAATAATCAGACACATCATCAATAAAAAGTGCGAGCAATATAGGACTGAGAACGCATCCTTGAGGAACGCCTGTATCAGTCTTAGAAAAAGAGGATACATCATCTCCATTTGACACTGCAGCTGACATATTCGTGATTATCTTTTTATATACCCATAAGAATTTTGATAATAAGCCGATCTTAGACAGTTTATATGTAAGCGAGTTTCTATTGACGGTGTCAAATGCTGCCTTAAAATCGACAAAACAGGCATAAAGCTTTTTTTATTTCTTGCGGGTATATTTCCTGGCAATGCTCTCCAATGCAAATATTTGGTCAACTGTTGATAGACCTGCACGAAAACCTGCTTGATAAATGCTGAGGTGGTGATTAGCTTCGACCAAGCTGGTTAATCTCTTATATAAGACCTGAGTAAATACTTTGCGAAAGCTACTGCGACTATTTCGTGGTAACTTCGAATCAGTACTTTTACGAGTATGTGGGTGTGGTACGTAATTATTTGGGATGAAACAACTTGTTACTAGTAAGCTGCTTGGTAAACAGATTCCTAGGCATGAGCTTAAAGAACTTTTCGCTCAGTCGTATCTCCAGTAAACAGATTTATCAAAGATTGAGCCAGAAATCTATAGGTATCACCATATGGAGGAGAAAGTGGCAGTGGATCGGCCACACTTTATGACACGAAGTTGTTGCATAACAAAAAATGCTATGCAGTGGAATACACTTACCCAGTCAGGCAGAAAAAAGAGTCGTTATAGGGAAAAATTGCACAGAATAATTGGGCTATGTAGATGAGCTGGAGAATACTTGAACGCATTGCAGAACTCCGAATGATATGGCGAGCAGATGCCCTCTGCCCCTTAAGAGGTAAAAGGATTAACGTAAGTAAGTATTTGATTGATTTTTTGGACACAACTTTATGTGAACCTACCATAAATGTGATCACTTCTTTTTCCCATGTGATGCTGATAAGTCTCAGGCGAACGGATTCCAGTCAGCCTCTGAGGGTGACTGAGTCTACTGCTTGGCGGCGAGAGTGGATTCCACTGCAATGAAGCTATCTTCCGAACATAAAGTGTTAGAGCTATTCATGATCACTTTCCCCGAATGGTTGCATCTAGCTTTTCATTTTAGTCACAAAAAAAATATCAGTCACAAAAGAAAGTGGTGAAGCGTGAATATATATTCGCAAAAGTTCTCAGCTTGCTAGTGACAACGTCTTACATTCTAAGTAAGTATTATATACATATACCGCAGCCAAAGAAAAGTGACGATTAAATATTCGAACGGAATAGTCCCAGTTTTTTTTTTTTTTTTTTTCTCTCTTTTTTTAAGAAAAAGGAAACCCAAATCCCAGAGCACTCAGACTCTCTCTGGTCCATTGTACTACCAGGCAGGAACCTTTCTTTGGTGCAGTGGTTGGAAAAACTTCGATGTAATTCGTTTTCCTTTATTTCTTCGGGTGACTAATGATTGCTGTTCCCCGCTGGGGCTTGAACCTGCAAACATAGGTTAACGAGCAAACACACTACCCACTGCACCACTGCCACCCCATAGTCACAGTTTGGTTCAGCCTTAGTATTTTCGATTCTGCTGTCCAAATATTTAACAGATTCCTAGATATCAAAAATAGTCAACGTCTTCTTTCCAGCAATGTTGATTTGAGAATCTCAGAGCTCTGTTACCTCTGCTTCCAAATTGTGGACCATTAGATATACATAAATTATCCTGTGTGAGAGTAGGCAAACATCATCAGCGTAGGCAAGATGTCTCAAATAAGATACGGGGGTGATCTGAAAAGACCGACCTAACAAAGATACATATGTACAAGACATTTGTTCTTCAAATTTATTTTTATTTTTTTAGCATTGAACAAAAATCATTAAATCTATTAAGCTTTCCTAACGACAAACAGTGGCCATACATTTAAATAATATTACCACTTATTGCATCCCTGGGTATTCACAGATGACAGAAAAAAAATGTGTGGATGTATAACTGTCATAACTGAAAATAACCGCCGCCAATAACGAATAGACTGTTCAAGCGTGTATTTTTAAGTGTTGGTAAAATTCTCTCCGAACGGCAAGAAAATATTGTACAAAAATTATGGAAAAAAATATCAGGTATGTGGTTTCATATATTTTTAGTGATATATCAAAAAAACAAAAAGCATGCCCTATTAGTTAATTGTTATGTGAAACTAATAGGAAATAAAAAGTGTTTCATAAGTTCTTAGCCACCGTCCTTACTTTGACCGTTGGGTTACTAACTTTGACTGGTTGGTCAATGTTAGGAGCTAGTATAAATAAATGAGTCCGCAACATTGACCACTAACCAGCATTGTAATTTGTCTTTAAACTGCCCGAGTTCCATTTCTAAGGGTTCGTTTTCACTGCATGTTATAGTATCTGCATATGTTAAAAAAACTGTTAGCTTTACTCGTATTTAAATTTCTAGATAACAATATGCCTCCTAAAAAACCAAATGAACCACATAGGCGGTACAAGTACAAGGTACAAGGCGGTGTTTCAGAAGACGTCATACTCGATGTCATTGCAAAAATTGAGCGAAAAGAGTTGTCAATTACAAAAGCTAAGTAAACAGGCTTAAAAATGAGCACCGTAAAAATGTTGGCTCTCCAATTGCTTTTAGTCCAACTGAGGAGAAAAGCTTGGTTGAAGCTCTGCTAATTGTAGGCGAGTGGAGATTTCCATTTACAGGAGCTAATATGAGAAATCTAGCAACAAATTATTTAGATAATATTGGCAGAAATGTAACTTTTTTTGGAGATTTTGATTTACCCTGTAAAAAATGGCTTCAGGGGTTCTTAAAGCGGAACAAAGCCACGCTTACTCTGCGAGCTTGCCAAAATTTAAAAACTTTGTAGGCCAAACTTAATAGAGAAGATATAAAGAACTATTTCAAAAATTTGAAGACTACTCTGTTAGACAAAAACAACGAGTTTATTCCTAGCAGTCAACTATGATGAAACTAACTTTTCAGATGACCCTGGTAGTATTAAGCCTATTTTTAAGAGGGGTGTGAAATATCCTGAGCGCATTAGATATAGTACAAAATCAAGTACATCAATCATGCTCTGTGGTTCTGCTTCAGGCTTTATGATACCACTGTATGTGGTTTATAAATCAGAGCACCTTTGGGAAACATGGATGCAAGGAGGTCCACCGAATACTCGATATAACAGAAGTAAATCTGGTAGGTTTGATGGAACAATATTCACAGATCGGTTTATAAACCACTTCATTACATTTACCAGACGATTTGAGGGAGAAAAGGTAATTTTAGGCGACAACCTGGCTAGTCACTTTTCTCCTCCAGTAATTGAAGCTGCAGTAAAAAATAACATTCGTTTTGCTTGCTTTTTACCAAATTCGACTCATATTTGCCAGCCTTTAGATGTGGCCCTTTACGGCCCTCTAAGAAAGATATGGAGAAAAGTTTTAGATGGGTGGAAGCAAACTAGAGGTAAGAGATCACAATACCTTTCAAAAGAAGCATTTCCCTCCCTGATACAAAAACTAGTGGCTGAATGCGTTGATCAAAATGGTCGCTTACTGAATTTTATTGCTAAGTTGCCCAGAGACAGTCCTGTCCAGAATGCCTACTGAAGAGGTTGAAAATTCAGAGTCAGATAATATCGCAATGAATGTTTCTTCCGTTGTTATTTCAATATTGAAAGAAATGCGTTACGGGAACGAAACCTGTCCAGCCAGAAAAAAACGAGTGAAGTTTAACGTGGAACCAGGAATGGACATACCGATGGGCGACTTTGATGGATCCTCTTCAGGTAGCGGATCACAAGTGATGCCTCAAGTTCAACCTGAACCCCAATATTCTTCAGAGGATAGTGTTTTTTTTTTTTTTTATAATTTGCGCGTGCTGAAGGGATTATTAATACGCTTATACTGGTTCTCAGGGCACGGGCGGTTGGGAAAAGGGGGGAAAGAGACAGTGGAGATGCCGGTTTGCGTTGGCCTTAAATGTTTGTAGGTTGTAATGATGAGGAAACACAGAAGCTGGTAGATCGTTCCACAAACGTGTTGTTCGGATTATAAACGAATCCCTATATTTGACAGTACGTCCGAAGTTGGGCTTGAGGTTGAACTGATGTGCATTTGAAGCATGGCGCGTATTGCGGGTGACGTTTTGAAGGGGAGGAATGCAGCTGGCTACTTCGCTGGAGCATTTTTTGTAAAAGAAGCGATAAAAAAGGGAAAGACATGAGACATTTCTACGATGTCTCTAACACCTATTAGTTTTAACGCGCGGTTCTGTACCCTATCTAGAATGTGCAGAACGGTCTTGGGTGCACCAGACCAGATGTGGACGTTATATTCTAGCTTTGGGCAGATGAATGCCTTATAGATGGAGGCCAGATCAGACGGGGTAAAATATTTTTTGCACCGCTTAAGGAATCCTAGACATATTGCAGCATTTTTGGCGACTTCGAATATGTGATCGTTCCATCGAAGACGGTTATTGATGCACATACCGAGAATGGGAAGTCTTTCGGATTCAGCGATACAAGTACCATTCATGGATAATGGTTGAGGGTTTTGGTTTCGCTTGAGACAGAAGACAGCATTGAGTTTTGGATACATTAAATTCCACTCTATTGATTGAATCCCATTTGGTTATGCTGTCCAAGTCGGAATTTAATGTGTTTAACATACGTTATCGTTCCTCTTCTACGGCCGAAGAGCAGGGACGTGAGTTAGGGAACAAATATGAAAAACTGAGGGTACTGTCATCAGCGAAGGAATGGATTGGATTAGAAGTAGCAGACAAGAGGTCATTTATAAAAATTAGAAAGAGAGTCGGAGACAAAACGGAGCCCTGGGGAACACCAGCATTTATATGGTGAATTACAGACTTGAAGCCGTCCAAGACAACTTGTATTGAACGGTCCGAAAGGTAATTTCTAATCCATTGAAGAAGAGACTCATCGATGCCATATGCACGCAATTTCGACAAAAGAGCCTGATGCCAAACTCTGTCAAATGCCTTAGAAATATTGAGCGCAACCATCTTTGTTTCGCCGAAGTGGTGTAGAGATTGGTTCCACTTCTCGGTGAGATATGTCATCAAATCACCAGTGGACCTGTTGCTACGAAAACCATACTGCCGGTCATTGAGGAGTTTTCGTGAATCAAGATATTTCATAATCTGACGATTTATCAGCGTTTCCATGACCTTGGAAAGAAGGGACGTTAGTGCAATGGGTCGGTAATTGGAAGGGGAAAAAGATTCGCCTTTTTTAGGGACGGGCTGGACAAATGCTGTTTTCCATCTTCTCTGAAAGAGCCCAGAAGAGTAGGACAGACAGAAAAGCTTACGCAGAGTACGAGTGCGAAAGTGGACTTATCCCATGGAAAATTCGACGCTCTCAAGTACAGGTGGAGACAAAGTACTATCTGGCAGGGTGGAGTTCGCTGCGAAGTGAGCAGCAAGCAGATTGGCTTTGTCTAAGGAGCTGACAGCTGGAATGTCATTATAAATGAGCGTTGGGATGGCGGGCGAGGCAGAAATTTATCAGCAGATTTTGTTGGAAAACGATGTCGAAATGGATAATGATTGGTAATATCATCGCAGAACTCTGACCGATCTATTGAAGACTTTTTCAATCAGTTTTACATTAAAAGTAAAGAAATTCTTGTAAAATCTGTTTCTACTTTTGATTATTCTTTTGGAAACATCTGCTTCCTTTCTTTTAATACTTTTCTTTTTAATGTTGTATTATTTTTTTCTATTCACCTTATATGTTTATTATATGTATATACTTTCCTCCCTTTTTAGAAAACATGAATTAATCTTTGTTTGTATACATTTTATGTCAGCATCTTTTAGTAAGTTTAGTGTTTGATTTTATGTACATATGTACATTGTAAATTATACATGAAGATCATTAGTATTCATTATTTTGAAGCGTGACTAACTATGTACCTACCTACAATAACATTATTTACGTTCCTATCTATTTTTTAAATAATCATTAAAATAAAGTTTTAAAATTATATGGCTTTGTAATACTTTTATCACTTGAAAATAACGTAAAATTGTTTCCGGTCAAAGTTAGGGCTACAGAAGCTTAACATTGACCGCTTACTATTTTCATCATAATTTCTTACCGAAATAGGATTATTTTTAAAAATGTAGATGTTATTTAAGAGCTCAACAGTCCCCAATATATGGTTTTTTACAGATAATCATTAGAACAAATCATTATCTTTTTATAACGCTTCAAAACTCAAAAGTGGTCAATGTTAGGTAATTCTACGGTAGCTCCTTGTACATAAGTCTACACACTTCTCTAAGCGACGCTCTCATCTCTTTAACCTGTCCAAATAGTACTTGGCGTCTTTCTCTCCAAAATCATTTTTTACGAAGGTGACGGCCTCCTCATTTGATGAAAATCTCTCTCCTCCGAGCCCAACTTTTATTGTAGCTCAGGGAACAAAAAAAAGTTGTTTGGGGCTAAATCTGGTGAGTAAGGATCAAGAGGGTCGTCGAGTAGTTCAAACCGAAATTCGTGGATTTTCGCCATGGCAACCGCTGGGGTGTGATACGGCGCATTGTCTTGGTGAAACAAACTTTTTTTCTGCAAATGCGGCCGTTTTGTGTAATATCTGCATTCAGCTTGTCGAGTAATGATGTATTGTATGCTCCTGTAATAATTTTGCCTTTCTGAAGATAATCGCTTAAGATAACTCCATGACTATCCCAAAAAAAGTCCCCATCACTTTCCCAGCTGAAAAACAGTTTTTTTTTGCTTTTTTTGAGTCGATTCTCTTTCGCAGTCCACTGTTTTGACTGTATTTTTGTTTCTGGAGTATAATGGTGTATCTGAGTTTCATCTACAGTAATTAACCGGTGCACAGACTGGTATTTAAGCCGAAAAGCTGGCCAAAAATATTTTTATTACTTTTGGTGTGTCTAGTTGTTCTTTTTTCAATATAATACTACCACTAACAAGTAGATATGAAAATACTGTTTATATAATCATATTTATGTATTAACTTTATTTAAAAAAATACGCATATTAATAAGAGATTTACAATGAAAAATACGAAAGCGATGTCTGGAAGACTTATTCGTCATCACTCTCATCAGACCCAGCTGATTTTAAAAATTCCAAAGCTTCCTTTAAAATTGGTTGTCCATTTCTTTTACCATTACGCCCAATGCTACTCAAAAATGGATCTGAGGTCAGAAGAAGCTTGTTTAATACGTCTTCTTTGCAATCTGTCCTAGAAAATTTTCTTGCGAAGCTTTCCCTGTACTGGCGAAAATGCTTATTCCTCGCTTCTGCAGCCTCTTCCGATAATTGACCAATCGGTAATAGAGCATACGATATAATGCTTGGAGTACGAATCAATATTTTATGGACTGTTGGCGACATAAGTTGCCAGGCATACAATTGCACGTAATGTTTTGCAGTGACCATGGCGTACGTACCAAATTTTTCGACGATTATGTCGAAACCCGAAGATATCACTGCTAATATTATTTTAAAGCGGCGCGGCGAATTAACTAGAGGTCGATCCCTGTAATAGTAGCTGCTACATTAATGTCACTAAAAAATATCCGGGACGTATTCCAGGCGGAAATCATGGCGATTAAGGAAGCCCTGTCCTGGCTAAAATGTAATGTACTATCTGTCAGGGATATTAGCATTTTCACTGACAGCCAAACGGCAATCAAGTCCCTTCACTTCAAAGGCCGCCTTAAACTGTCGTTTATCTCTTATGGAGATGACAGAGCTGTTCAACATTCACCTATGCTGGGTGCCAGGCCACAGTGACATTCCACGAAACTGCAGGGCTGACGAGCTCGCCAGACAGGGTACCACTCTAAGGATTCTGCCTGACAGGCAAGCCCCGGGTATGCCCCTCGCTACTTGTAAGTATCTACTAAAGCTGAACGCTATTAGCATGACCAACCTCAGATGGGAAAACGGCTTAACGTGTCCCATTTCGAGACAGATCGTGCCTAAGCTGGATCAAAAACGTAGGGGCGATCTGGTCAAGTTAAATCGAACACAAACCAGTTGCGTTGTCGGTGTTCTCACTGGACACTGTCTTATAGGCCAACACGCCAAAAGACATGGTCTTTTCTCCAATGGCTTCTGCAGAAGCTGCAAGGACGAGGAGGAGGAGGAGGAAACCATCCTTCACCTCCTATGCACTTGTCCAGCCCTGCCGCAAAAAAGAATGCTCCATCTAGGGCCCCCCTTCCTTGACGATATCGGCGATCTCGCGTCCTTAGACGTCATGAGCATCCATCGCTTTATCAAAAGCTCCGGTTGGTTTTGTTAGTGGTATGGTATCACAAAGGACCTTCAATGGTCTAAATGTGTCTGCATTCTCGTGTGCACAGCCAACCTAACCTAACCTAACCTTGCCGTTATTGGTATTACCATAACCATTGATATTACCAACCATAATAAAGCTGCTATATTTCCATCTTTATTTAATTTTTGTGAAAACATGTGAAAACTTCTGCATTATTTTTTCCAAATAGATACTCTAATGTATTATATCATATGACTTTGATGTAGTAAAATTGAGTACACAGTTATTAAAAACATTCGTCAAAAACAGAACGTATTAAGCGAGTGTTATGAAGTACCATCTAAATGGTAAACCCGTGTTGGTTGGAAATGCGGCCACATAACGTCGTATTTAAGTAACTGTTTTAGGACTGAACGCCAGCTCTATACATTACTGTTCGAAATTCTGATTTTTGGCCAGCTTTTCGACTCAAATACCAGTCTGTGCTGCGCCTACACAGCGTTGGAAACAGTGCTTTTGGTTTAACGTGAGCAAACGCAGCACCCAACCCGTGGTCAGCTTTCTCATGCCTAAATATTTATTCAGTATGTAACAAACAAGTTCTTTGGACATATTCATAGCCTCTGCTATCTTTCTCACTTTAAGTCGACGGCTGTCTACCATCATTTGGTGAGGTTGAGCAATGTTATCGTTAGTGGATGCAGTTTTTGTACGTCCCGAACGTCCATCGTCTCCCAAACTGGTACGGTCAAGTTTAAATTCAGCTGCCCAAAATTTCACGGTGGTAAATGATGGTGTAGAGTCTCCGTACACAGGGTCCAACTCATCTTTGATTTGCGTAGGCGTATTGCACTTCAAAAATAAGTATTTAATGACAACTTGATATTCGATTTTTTCCATTTTCACAAAAACACTCACATCGACTCACTCAATCGATTATCAAACAACAACTGCGCGCCCAAAATGGCTGAAATTTTAAAATAAATTTAATTTTGGAAATTTTCCAAATTTTGCACTGAACTTTCTTTTATTGATAGCGAGGCAGCGTTCCAAGCGCCGTCGACCCGCTACATGTTGGTGACCCCGACGTGATGCCAGTGCAAAAAAAACGATCGAAGCTATGCCGGACGAAGTAACTGCAGGTATAGCAACCGCTGAACTGACCACCGTCGGACGAATGACTGCAAAACCAGCAACCGCTGAAGCGTCCGGCCGGACGAACACCAACCACCTGGAGAACCAGTAACCGTTGAACCGACCATGGTCGCACCAACACCAACAGAGCTAGCAAGAGCTGAACCAACCGAGGCTGGACAGACACCTGCAAGGCTAGCAGCCGATGAAACCGACCACGTCTGGACCGACGCCTGCAGAGCCAACAACCGCTGGACCGAACACGGCTGGAACCGGCGCATGTAGACCCAGCACGGCCAACGAGGCCAAGCAAGCTCACGCTTTAGCGGGGCTCAACATGCTGCAGTACGGCCAACTAGGTCCAACACCATCCAGCATGGGCCAATACGCTTAAGCGCGACCAACGAGGTTCAACGCGCTCCAGCACGGCCAACTAGGCCCAACGCTGCTCAAAACACTGCAGCACGGCCAATTAGGGACAACACGCTCCAGCATGGCATAACGCACTTCAATTCCAGCCCGACCAACGAAGGCAAGCACGCTCTCTCTTCCAGCACGGCCAAAGAGGTCCAGCACGCTCCTGCTCCCAGTACGACCAACAAGGCCAAGCGCTGATCAACATGCTGCAGCCAACTAGGCCCAACACGCTCCAGCATGGCTCAATATGCTTTAGAGCAGCCAACGAGGTAAGACACGCTCCAGCACGGCCAACTAGGTCCAGCGCTGCTCAACGTGCTTCAGCACTGCCAACACGCTTCAGCATGGCACAGCGCGCTTCAGCTCCGGCTTGGCCAACGAAAGCAAGCACGCTCACACTTCAGCAGGGCCAACTAGGCACAACACGCTACAGGATAGCTCAAAACGCTTAGCGCGGCTCAGCACGCTCCGACATGGCCAATAAGGCCCAGAATGATCCGACACGGCCAACTAAGCGCTGTCGTTTAGAGAAGTCGGTCCCGCTTTAAGCGCTGTATCACTATCAAAGATGGAACACAAATGCACAATGCAGGATTAATCTTTAGTTTCTTTATTGAAGAAAACTAAAAAAAAAAACTTTTGAACGAAAACAAACAGGCACACGAACACAAAATTAACTTATTTTTTAACGATGAAACAAAACGAACTTCTTGTTGAAGAGGCTTGATTGGAGAAATCCTGAATAACGGTTGGAATACGGAACCAAATGAACTTCTTCTTGAAGAGGCTTGGTTGTAGAATCCTTAAGTTTGCTTGAGGCGCCGTGGCGTAAGTGGTTAGTGTGTCGGATCACTACGCATGAGGTCCCAAGTTCGAATCCCAGAAAACACCAAGAAGTTTTTTCACGGTCTCACCTCTCGCGACCGTCTGACAAACATCCGAGAGTATTGCTGTCACAAAAAAGCTTCTCAATTCGCCGTTCGGAGTCGGCATTAAACTGTAGGTCCCTTCCATTCGTGTGAAAAATATAACGCACACAACATGAGTGGTTGCGAGAAGCTAGGTCCTGGCACTTTAAAGGGCTGTTGCGCCAAATATTTGTATTTGCATTTGCTTGAGGAAGAGTGGAGCGGCTTGAGTGCAAAAATCCGGAGTCGAATAAGTCTGTAAAATCGAAGAAGTCACTGAGCTTGGAGTGAGTCTTGTACAAGCGCTTGTTTTGAAATTTCTATGAATTTGAAAATTTTAAACTTTTCGAAAATTAAAAAACAAAAACTAATTGATGTGTTCGAAAATAACCCGAGCAGGTGCCACACCTACGGTTGTTATCGAGAGTCGAACGTCTCGATAACAAACGTCACAAGACGTCAACCGCCACAGTCGCACCGCTACCATCTTCATGTTGAGGCCGGAAACTTTTCAAACCTCCATCATAGCATTGGCCATTTTAAACCTAATACTGAAAATCCTTTTTTTTCAGTTGTGATGCAATTGTAGTCGACGTACGACAAGTTCTCAAACATCGACTACTTCTCAGTCCATAACTAAACACTCTCTGAAACTTTGGTTCATCAGTTCTCTAGGATGTGGTCCAAGAATTTATTCACGACCTATTGGCTCATAGTGTGACAAAATCAAAATTGGATCGATAAGAATAAAGTAAGCTACCTTTAATTAGGATAGTCCACGACCTTCATAATAAGACGTCACTAATGGCATCAAGCATTTTAATTTTTATAAGCTTCCATTGGTCTACGTTATGGATTACTAAGGCCTACTATTGCGATTCGAGTATTTCCACTTACGATCTCGGAATGTTTTTTGCTTTCTTCCTATTATTAATGATATTTGTCCAGTTAAAAATCGTATCTAGCTGAAAATATTCCAGGGGTAGTTGAACGATGATGGAACAGTATTTTGAAAAGTGACAGAACAATGCATACATTCTACTTCTGTGCTTCTTAATTCTTCGTAATGTCCTGCTTTTTATTAGAAAAGTCACCTTCCCAATAGTAGTTTCCCCACAATAAGACAAATTACCACATCCATTCACATTACCATCTAAGTACAAAAATATTATTAATGATCCCGTCAGATGGCTCCATGTTACTGTGAAATTGCAAAAACATTGGATAACCTACCAACCAGCAGCCTACTTCGATTGCTTCCCCACCCGGGGCTGCGAGTCATCCCAAACAGATGGGTTCCTCTTCCACCCCCAGCATTTGAAAACTCTCTGCGCAAAGTAAACACACTTCTTGATTCGATTTCGATGTACATGCGCCTCCTCCTCTGCAGTGACGGCAACAAAATTTTAATTCAATGCCTCGCAGCAAACATTCAGTCACACTGACAGTTCATTAATAACACCGTTGTAGCCCGAACCGCACCAGGTGACTTATGACACTGCGCCGGTGCACTCCGCCGCCAACGAGCGCGAAGTCCACAAAATGCAAATGTCATCAAGGTCTTTTAGCAGCGCTACACAAGGACGAAAAATAAGTGAGTACTTTGTAGAGACCTAGATTCCGAAAGTGGAAAATGAAAAATTACCTTCTGTCAGGTGGATAAAAACTTTGCATTTCTTTTATTGTAGATGTCATTTGCTAAACATCAGACTGTACTTTGGATCCACATGGCTTGAACTTAGCTTGGGAAAGAAATAAAATGGTCGATTCGCTATAGCAACTGTCGCAATCGGCACTAGGGATAGCAAGAATTATGCAGAATTCAATTGTTATAGAGGCTTTGGCAGTTTTCTGAACCGAAGTACTGCCAAGAAAACAGATAAGAGCAGAGCTTAGAAAAGAGTCTGTTTCAAGAAGTGTTCCAAGACCCCGAAAAGCGACACAATGCACCTAGTACCTTGGTTTGATTGGCGCCCTTTGTTATGATACCAAAAACCTGTTATGGATACCAATTGACGCGTCTGCAAGAAGGAAATCTGTTTAGATGTTCCGATTTCGGAGGCAGGCGCCTTTGAAGAACATTCAGGGCGATGAGATGTGATCATTATGCATAACAAACTGCTTATCTATAAGCAAGTGCTAAAGCCTGTCTGGACGTATGGTATACAACTATGGGGTTGTACCAAGAAAAGCAATAAAAACATCATACAAACTTTTGAAAATAAAGTTCTTAGAACGATCGTCAACGCACCGTGGTATGTACGTAACGAAGATATTCATCGAGATCTGGGAATTCCCAGGAATTCAGGAACTATCATTGGAATTTAACCTGCCTAAAGTTCTACATTCTTTTAACTTCGTACGAACATTTTTTTTTTCCCAAAAATCACGTGTATCGTAAGCGAAAATAAAACTGCTGGATAAGCGTCGGCTTAGTTGTAGTATTACTTTTGAAGAGAGGTGTTTTTTAGTGAGTAAAAATCTCACACTACCATAAGGACGCTCGGTCGGGCCTTATGGTGTCTTTAGAAGATTTTTCTCCTACTATCGTCAAAAAAAAATAAAAAAAAAAAATTATACACCTTAACGGAGTCTGACCAAATTTTATTTCTACGTTTGGTCCGATGTACAAATACCTCCCTTGTAATAATGATAATGATAGGTAAAACTGGGTAGCAACCCTGGTTAGGTTGGGGAAACAGTACATTATTCAATAAAGAGAGTGCAAAGACAACGGACGTGTTTTTTCTTCTCGTCTAAAGTAAGCTAACAGATCAGAAGTGGGATAAAGAAAATACGATACCATCGGCTGTTAAAAGATGACTGATCAAACGGCGGGCGAAAAAGAGTTGTCAGCGATGAGCAGAGACAACCTGCGCGAGGAACTTAATGCCAGAGGTATTGAGTCATCCGGCCTGAAGGAGGACCTGGTCGAGCGGCTGCTGAGGGCAATAGACCTAACCGCACTTGCGGAGCAAAAAGGTGCCAAATCGTCGACGAGCAAGTTAGTCGAGGCGTGGCAGATTGATGGTGAGTTAGGGCAGCATGGTGGTCGGACCAGACGGCGGAGTAGTGATTCTAACAAATCGGAGGGGGAAACCCTGAAGAATGATGCAGAAGTGCGATTGCTCCGAAGAGAACTCCAAAAACTCCAGGAGAAATTGAATGAGCTCCTAGAAAAGTCGGCGAAATCAACGTCGGCGACAGGCGGCGAGCGGCCACGAGGAGACGCTGGACGGGAAAATTGGCAGAATAGGTACAATGTGCGGGACATAGCGGACACGATCCCAGAATTCAACCCCAAGAATCTGTTAGGTCTTTCATCCAACGCGTGGCGGCGAAAACTGAGAGACATTCAGCAGGTGTACTTGCTGGAGGACCGCCTTATGCTAATGGCGGCGACCTCACGACTGGCGGGAACCGCCAAGATTTTGAACTCTAGTCTCAACTGGGAGTCAATGGACGACTTCTTCTTTGAGCTGTGCAGTACGTTCCCGTCGACAAACGAAGAGGCCGACATCCACGAGGCACTACGAGTGAGGCGGCAGAAGGCGGTGGAAAATTTCGAAAAGTTTGTCTTCGCATTGAAGGCAATTGCATCTCGAGGTAATATCCGAGAAAATTCCTTAATCAAATATGTCGTCCAGGGCATGGTACCATACCGATCCATCATTAAGTACAGTTAGCCTCAGTAATACGACAGGTACGGGTTCTTGAAAACAACAACTGCTAATAAAGACCGAACAGTCGAAGTACTTGAAGGAGGCCCGAATCAACGGGTTCTCGGTGACAGCGTTCGTGGATTTAGGAAGCGATTGTGTCACTCTGCAGAAATAAATCGCAGACGAGGGAAATCTTAAATATGTTAAATACAAGACAACCCTCAGAGCATTCGGAGGCGGTGGATGCACGACGGTTGAAAAACTTAGTACAGAAGTATGCGTGGACCAGCTGACTTAGAAGTGCGACGTCTTAGTGGTTCCCGATGGCAGCCAGCCGTACCCGTTGATCACCGGACGGGCGCTTCTTGACCAACCCCAGGTAAAGATTGAAAAATCTTTTAAGACGCTATGTATCAGGGGGTGCGGTCAAAGTGGCGAGAGAGACGAGGATAAAGTCGAGGTGAAGCGAATGACACCAGTGGCAGGTGACACGGAAAAGACACGAGCGGCTGAGCGGCAAACGAGCTGGGTGAGTCGAACTTAATAGAATGTTCCATTCAGTTGTCCACTTCCAGTCCAGTGTGTGTACAGTAGTATCGGCTGCCGTTTGCCAAACGAGCTATTGTCGCCGAGAAAGTCAAGGAGCTGCTGCTGCAAGGTGGGTTTCGCCCGTCGACATCGGAGTTCTGTTCGCCGATCGTTCCTACCAAGAAAAATAACGGGGCAGACCGATTTTGCATCGATTTCTGGGCACTTAATAAAGTCACTGTTCAGCGAAAGTTCCCGATGCCAGTTATTGAGGAGGTGTTGATGGCTCTGGGTGGGCAAAATCGCATCATCATCTCCTCGTGGTGCCCGCTGGATAGCTATCTGATAGTGAACTAACGATGAGCGTATGCTGAGTCTGACGATATATGGGTAGCTGAACACTCGGACCTGCGTAAGCACATCTGGGTGAACTTCAGCGCGCATATGTTTAACCGGAGGAGGCATTTCTTGTTGACCTGATCGGCTGAAATATGCGCCTCAGAAGTCTAACAAGAGGTCCTCAGAAGGAGGACGTGCGGCGGATGAATTCTCCCGATGGAATTAACGGTGACGTCTACAGGCCAGCGGAAACCTTACCGAAGCTACTTCGACATATTTGAAGCTGAGGTCTGTAAGGATTTTCAATACGACGTCAGGGTATTGAAAAAGAGATGGTGGCGAATAAACCCTTAATGGGCCAACGGCAGCGCTCATATCCCCGAAGTGGGTTACTGACATCGGTGTATCCGGCCCCTCGTCCTAGGGGTTGCTAAAAAAGGATCTGGTCCTCCAGGTTGGGGGTTGTGCCGTCGGGTTAACTTCCCTACCACGTAAAAAACCTTCGGTTACGAAGCAGCCAATAGCCTCGGATACGGATGAATTTACTGTTGACAACCCAAGCAAACGTAAAAAAGACAACGATCTTCGTGTCTGCACGTGGAATGTTAGGTCCCTCTACAAACCACGTGCAGCCGAACAACTTGCGGAGGCCCTAGAGTGTCTCAAAGCAGACATTACCGCCATCCAAGAAGTGCGATGGGATGGGCCGGGCAAAAGGAGTATGAAAAACTGCGACATTTACTACGGCGATTGCTACAGACAAAAAGGACAGCGTCTATTCGGGTGCGGATTTGTTATTGGAGGCAGACTTAGGCAAGAAGTCTTGAGTTTCCGGCATGTGAACGAGCGCCTTATGACTATCCGTATCAAGGCTAAATTTGCCAATATTAGCCTAATATGCGTTCACGCGACAAAGGACGACTTCTACCAGCTCTTGGACAAGACGTATGAGCAATGCCCTAGCCACGACGTTAAAATTATCTTAGGTGATTTTAACGCAAAGCTAGGAAGAGAGGATGTCTTTAGTAGCGTGGTCGGAAAGCACAGCCTGCACGACAACACATCCGACAACGGACTCAGGCTAATCGACTTTGCAGCGGGGCGAAACTTTGTCGTAGCTAGTACGCGGTTCCCACGTCTCGATATTCACAAAGGAACATGGCTCTCCTTTGATCGAAAAATCGTCAACCAAATCGATCACATGGCGATCGACGCAAGGCAATCTTCCAGTATTCTGGGTGTCCGGACTTTCCGAGGAGCCAACGTGGACTCGGATCACTACCTAGTTGTAGCCAAGGTACGGATGCGGATATCCACAACGGAGCGAAATCAACGAAATACTGTGAGGAAATTTGACGTCGAAAAGCTACAATCGCAAGAGACCGCCAGAACCTTTGCCGGTCGTGTTGCTTCTAATCTCAATCTAAGTCCTATGTCGCCAGCAGCAAATGCGGAAGACTAGTGGAAGCGTTGCCAACAAGCCATCAGAGATGCCGCCTCTGATGTACTGGGTTTCTCTCGCCCACCACAACGAAACCCCTGGTTTGATGAGGAATGCCGGCAAGCACATGCAGCAAAACAAGAGGCGTACAAAGTGGCGCTGCATAGAAGGACTAGAGCTGTTTACCAGCTCAACGTGCGCAGGAGAAAAGAGGAACATCGACTTCTCAGAAAGGACAAAAAGGAGCATGAGAAGCGCTCGATCGAGGAGATTGAGAGACTTTATTGCAGGAATAATGTTCGAAAATTTTACCAAAGGGTGAAAAGGACATGCCAGGGTTTCAAGGCCAGAACAGAAGCATGCAGGGACGAAAATGGCAACATAGTAGTGGAATCGCAGTCGGTGCTGACGATATGGAAGGAAGCCAACATCGGAGTCTTGGACAGAACGCCACAATAGAAAGATATAATTTTGAGGTAGTAAAGGATTTTGTCTACCAAGGTTCTATGGTGAACTCCGCAAATTACATCAGTAGGGAGATCACACGAAGAATTACTCTTGCCAATCGTTGTTTCTATGAGCTAAAACGGCAATTGAGTAGTAAAGCCCTATCTCGAACTACTAAGGTAACTCTTTATAAGACACTAATCATTCCAGTCCTGCTGTATGGCGCAGAGGCATGGGCTTTGAGAAAACCGGATGAGGATGCCCTTGGTTATTTCGAGAGAAAAGTTCTTCGAGCGATCTTTGGTCCCGTCTGCATAGACGGCGAGTGGAGGAGAAGGTACAATGCCGAGCTATACGGCATGTACAAGGACATCGACTTAGCCAGAAGAGTTCACATACCGCGACTAAGATGGCTGGGTCATTTAGAGCGGATGGAGCCCAACGTTTCCGCTAAGAAAGTTTTCGAATCCACCCCGGATGGACGACCTCACGGTAGGTGGCGCAAACAAGTGGAGGGGGACCTCAACCAACTTGGCGTGCGCAGCTGGAGGCAGCTGGCTCGTAATCGTGCTAGCTGGAGAGGTTTGTTGGTTGAGGCCCAGGTCCACCCCGGACCGTAGCGCCATCTAAGTAAGTAAGTAAGTTGATGGCTCTGAGCGGTCAGAAGTATTTCTGCATGCTGGACTTGGCTTCTGGCTACTACCAGATACGAATGGAGAGAGGCAGCAAGAAGTACACTGCTTTCACGACGGACGAGGGTTCATTCGAGTTCAACCGAATGCCATTCGGGCTTGTCGGTGCCCCGGCGCACTTTCAAGCGTGCACGAATTCGGTAAAGGCGCAGCTGTTGAGAGGAGATGCAGAGGTGTATCTTGACGGCACGATCATTGCCAGTCGAACAGTGGGAGAGGGCCTTGAAAAACTGGAGCGGTTCCTGACTGCTCTAAAAAAATTTGGGCTTACGCTGAACGTGAGTAATTGTATATATTTCCGTACTAATATTACATTTCTTGGATACCAAATCAACGAGGTTGGACTGGCGCTATCATGAGGTTTCCACATCCTAGAAATCTCCATGAGGTGAGGCAGTTCCTAGGCCTGACGGGATTCTTTAGGAAGTTTGTGAGGAACTACTCACATATCACCGTGCCCTTGACGGATCTGATGAAGAAGGGGCGCGGGTTTACGTGGGGGCCGCCTCAGGAAGAGGCTGTCCAATGGCTGAAGAAAGCCATTGCCACCCGTCGCTGCTGACGATTTACAACCCCGAGTGTCAACACGAAGTGCATACAGATGCGTCAGCAGTGGGGATCGCTGGGATTTTGTTCCAACAAGCGAAGAATGATTCGCTGCTGCGACCGGTACTTTATTTCAGTCGCAAATTGACGGCGGCCGAACAGAAGTCCCACTCCTACGAGCTGGAGGTTCTGGCTATTGTCGACAGCCTGGAACGATTTCGTGTTTACCTTCTGAGCAAGGAGTTCAAGATAATCACGGACTGCGAGGCAATTGTGGCAACGAAGAACAAGCAGAAGGTCTTCCCACGAGTTGGAAGGTGGTGGCTTAAACTTCAGGAGTTCTCGTTCGAAACAATTCATCAACCGGGGAAGAATGCAAAGTACGTGGACGCACTCAGTCGACGCCCGGTGGGAGAAGAGAAGGATATGGAGGAAGCTTCACTTTTTGTTTTAAACATGTACATTGCTGGCGACGATTGGGTGGCCACAATGCAGTGGCAAGACTAAAAGCTGCGAGAGGTTATAAAGGAGCTACACTTACCAGAGACATCAGCGAGCAAGAGGTTCCTGCAGAAGGATTTTAAGCTAAGAGGACTTCGATTATTTCGGTTGGTGGACGGTGCCGAGAAGTGGGTGGTGCCGCATGCAGTCCGATGGCGGGTTTTGAAGTTGTGTCGCGATGACGTAGGGCACAGAGGAGAAGATGCTGGCTCGAGTAAAGGAGACATCCTGGTTCCCAAGGATGCGAGGGTTCACCCGAGAGTACATCAAGGCGTGCGTGGACTGTGCATATGCTAAAAGGAAAGGTGGGATGAAAGAGGGAGAGCTGCATAACACAGAGCGGGTACCTCTGCCATTCGATACAGCTCATTTGGATCATCTCGGATCTTTCACACTAGGACAGAGAGCTACCAGGTATGTTCTCATTTTGGTGGACAGCTGTACAAAGTACGTTGTACTAAGGTCAGTCAAGTCGGCGAACACGAGGGGAGTGCTGAGTGTGCTGAACGAGGTCGCGTGATTCTGCGGAATGCCTAGGCGGATAGTCACGGACCGTGGCACCGCATTCACGTCGAGGGCGTTCGAGCAGTACTTCCCCGTGCAGGGACGGGTTAAGAATATCACTGCAGCGCCCCCCAACAACCAGCGCTTGTCGTAAAAGGCGACTAAGGGGACAAATCAGATCTAGGCAATATAACACCCAAGTGAGCCTAGCGACACATATACTACCATAAAAACCCTCCCACAAGTGTGCATGCGAATCCGTGGTTGACACGACTGGAGATCACCGGTGTCATAAAAGAAAGATCAAACAATACTAAAACAGGAGCATGCACGTGTCAAACAACAAACACCATCGCAATATGGTGCAAAAATTGTATTGCAAAACTGTATCATTATGATAATACTTGCAAAAAGGCCAGGCACTACCACTGCTGTGCATGGTACTGATCCTGGACCGAGCAGAAATGTTCGGGTCAGAGCTGTACGGATTCCGGGGGCTAGCAACATAATGAAACAGTTTGGATGCAATTTAAGGGTCGCGAGTTGGAACGTTGGAAGCATGACCGGTCGAAGTTACGAGCTGGAAGAGATGATGAATAGAAGGCGGGTGGACATCTTGTGTGTCCAAGAGACGAAATGGAAAAACACCGGGAATCGGGCACGTTTCTTGGACGTTAGGACAAAAGATTACAAGATGTTCTACTACGGAACGGAAAAGGCTAGGAACGGAATCGGTATCATCCTTGCGGCAGAGCTACTTGGAAACGTCTTGAGCATTTCGAAGTCCAGCGACCGTTTGATGTCTCTCAAACTAGTAATACAAGGAGAGGTGTGGAATATTGTCAGTGCATATGCTCCCCAAAATGGGTGCAATCAGATAGATAAAGATGCATTTTGGCTAGATTTCCACAATCTCCTTAAGAACATCCCAAAGGAAGAATTTCTGTTTGTTGGAGGAGATTTGAATGGACATGTCGGGAAATCAAACGAAGACTATGAAGACTGCCATGGAGGACTAGGATATGGCACCAGGAACCTTCCTGGTGAAGACATCCTAAGCATGTGCAAATCACACGGTTTTATCGTGTTAAATACCATGTTCATCAAACAAAGCCGACACCTGATCACTTACAGCAGTGGTGGAGATGAAACTCAGATTGACTACCATTTGGTAGGCAGTTTCATGAAGCCTCGGGTAAAAGATTGCAAAGTGATCCTGGGAGAGGCAATCGCTCGTCAACACCGTCTTTTGCTAACAGAAATTTTTATGAAAACACCAAAGAAAAGCAAACAAACAAGGGTCTCTGAGAAAATCAAGTGGTACAATCTGGACAAAGAAAAAGGCGAGGCTTTTGTTTTCGTAATGAAGAATTACCTCTCTCACACCATCAACGGAGCTGAGGATGAAGAGTGCAGAGCACAAAATATGTGGGATTCCCTACAGCGAACTTGCTTAAAGAAGGCCAAATCACTGCTAGGAGCTTCAAAAGGCCACCATCAACACGCCAAAGAAACATGGTGGTGGAGTGATGAAGCTAAGAAAGTGATAAATGAGAAGAAAGCGGCTTTCAAAGCTTGGTCAAAGTGCCCCTCTAATAATAGTGACGAAAAAGCTCGCCTCGAAATGGAATACAGATGCTGCAAGAAAAAAGCGAAGAAGAAGTGCGCCCAGCTTCAAGCAGAGAGTACGGAGGGCCTGTATCGGGAGCTGGAGAAAATATTTTCCCCGGTTGCTGATGCAAACCAGGCTATCCAGGAGCTGCGAAGACACAATATGAACAAGAGTGCAACTATCTTCAAAATAGCCGCCCAAAGAAGGAAGAATGCTCAGGAGATTCGTTCGCCAAAGTTCATTAGCAATGCTCATGGCCAGCTTCTTGTGGATGACGACAAAATTCTGCAGAGGTGGCGGCGGCCTTGTGAACAACTTTTAAATGAACAGTTTCCCCGGCTATACTTTCCAAGAGCCACCCCTAACTGTGAAGAAATACCCGACATTACAGTCGAAGAAGTTAGTGAGGCGGTCAAATACTCCAAAAAACGAAAAGCGGTTGGGCCAGACGAGATACCCTCTGAGTTCTGGAAAAAGATGGGAGACATCGGGTTCAGATGGCTCAGAATTCTTATCTCCAAATTCGTGAGAGGTGATCCAATGCCAAATGAATGGAGGGAAAGTTGCCTTCTCCCTGTATACAAAGGGAAGGGTGATACGCGAAACTGTGATAACTACCGTTCGATCAAGCTGATGTCACACACCATGAAGATCGTTGAGCGGGTATTAGGTGGCCGACTGCGAAAAATAATACGGCTATCTGATGATCAGTGCGGGTTTGTCTCGGGTAAATCAACCACAGATGCAATCCAAAGTATAAGGATCATAATGGAAAAACATCGTGATTCCTTAAGGGATTTGCATATTGTATTGGTTGACTTTGAAAAGGCATTCGACAGACAACCACGAGATCTGATATGGGTGGCGCTAAGACATCGAGGGGTTCCAGAAACCTATGTACAGATGAGTATGGACATGTACGAAGGAGCAAAGACAAAAGTAAGATGCCCCGCTGGAGTAACCGAAGAGTTACCAATCAAAGTCGGGGTACACCAGGGAAGCGTTTTAAGTCCTTTGCTCTTTATTACAGTCCTTGATTATCTGCTTGAAGGTAAAGTGATGGACCCCAAGGTACATCAGTTATTCTTTGCTGACGATGGAGCCATCATCAATGAGGATCCTACATCCCTGCAACGAGCACTTGATGTGTGGGTGGACGTTTTGGAGGGAAATGGGTATCGCATTAGTTCAAAAAAGACAGAGTACTTGTGCAGCCCGTTCTCTGATCCACTCAGGCCTATTCCAGACATTTATTTGAATGGAACAGTGCTTCCCAAGTGCGAAAAGTTCAAATATCTGGGATCTATGATCAATAGCAAAGCAACTTGTGATGACGACATTAATCATCGCGTAAGCGTAGGGTGGATGAAGTGGCGAGAAAATTCCGCTATCTTCTGTGACAGAAAAATGCCCCCTAAGTTGAAAGGAAGGCTCTACACCGCAGTTGTACGTCCAGCGCTCACATACGGTTCACAATGTTGGACGATGTACAAAAAGTATGAGAGTAAATTAACGGCAGCTGAGATGAAGATGCTTCGCATGACAGCAGGAGTGACAAAGCTTGATCGAATAAGAAGTTCGAAGATCCGTGGAAGCTTTCACATCAAGGAAACCATCGTACAAAAAATAGAGCGTGACCGGCTCAGTTGGTATTGCCACGTTCAAAGAAGAGATCATTTGAACCCTGTTAAAAAGGCAATATCAATGCACGTTCCAAAGACATCGCGATGTAGGAAAGGCAGGCCTATAAACGCCTGGATCAGACAAATGCGACGACATCGGCATTTCATTGGCCTCAGTAACCGAGTGATCCAAAATCGGCAGGCCTGCCGATATTTTCTGAGGTCAAATAGGCGAACCCCACAGGCGGATGAGTAGAAATGCGGTGAAGTGGGAGGGTTGTGATCCCTTGTTTTCGGATCATAGCCTCGCTGATAAAAGGAAGAAGAAGAAGAAGAAGAAGAAGGCGTTCGAGCAGTACTGTGAGGGCCATGGGGTGCAACACATAAAAACTGTGGTACGTACTTCTCGGGCGAATAGTCAGGTGGAGCGTTGCAATCGAACGATCTTGGCAGCCCTGAAGTGTGCGAACTCCGCGGGGAATTACTGGGCAGCCTGGTTACAAACAGTTCAATGGGGACTTAACACGGCCCGAAATTCAACAACGAGAGCAAGTCCACATGAGCTGCTCTTCATGTATACTCCAAGAGATATCCTGGGTAACAAACTGTTCTTAGATCTGGGGAGAACTGAGACTCCGAGCACTGAAGAGATGCGCCTGAGAAGAGAAGGAGCGCTGCGGAACATCCAGCAGGTGCAACGATAGCAGAAGAGCAGATACGACCGACGGCATCGCAAACCAGTCCATTATGAGGAATAAGATCTTGTTTTAATCGAACATGAGGCGATGGTGACAGGTAATTTGAGGAAGATGGAACCCGAGTATCGAGGCCCATATATTATCACCAAGGTACTGCCAAACGATCGGTGCGTGGTGGCGGACATCCCAGTGATGCAGCGGACTAAACGCAAGTACACGGCAGTGATGAGTGCCGAGAAATTGAAACCTTGGTGCGAGTTGCCAGACGAGGGGCTCACGGGCGGTGAGTACGACGAAGGCGACGACGAGGATGACAATGTCGACAGTGGCGTTTGATCGTGAGGACACGATCAGATAGTAGGATGGCCTAATTGATAGGTAAAACTGGGTGGCAACCCTGGTTGGGTTGGGGAAACAGTACATTATTCAATAAAGAGAGTGCAAAGAAAACGGACGTGTTTTTCTTGTCGTCTAAAGTAAGCTAACCCCTATCGACATCTGACTATAGACTCATGCAAAAGCTGAATTGAACCAATGCTATTGCTTGGGCTTAAGATTTACTGTTTCATTACTGTCATGTATCATGTCAGTGCGGTATTAATATACTTATTTACAGTTGTGAGCACAAGAAGCTACTTGATTCAGACAATGATTCATTCATTCATTTCATTCATTTCATTCATTTCATTCATTTCATTTATTAACTTACATTGACTATTATACATTTTTCGACTATTATATACATTCGACCTCTTATGTAGAGCGGAAACTACGACTGACTATTTCTCTAAAAGCGAGATTAGGAAGAGATGGAATAGGTATATAGAATATTTTGACCACGGCCAGTAACCGCAGTTCATTCGATCTGCATTTAGGCACTCACATCTTACTTAAAGCGGTGATGATGGGGTAGTAGTAACGTCATCAATTGCCAAGGTATTGGTTCATGGTTCAAATTCCGATGTCAACAAGCAATTATTCATATATTTCTGATGAAATATATAAAGAGTCAGTCCGAACAATTGTGAAAGCTTATATCAACACTATTACGAAGACACTGGCAGTAGGCTGGCAATACGACTGCAAAAAATGTTCGCTCTATTAGGGCCATCAAACAGGCCCTGGAAAATATAAATGCAGAGCATAGCATTGCCAATTGGGTCTGCAATATGCTCGGCAATAGAAATGGAAATAGTTCAATAAGAAAATCCTTTGCCAGGGAGACTCCCAAGAGAGGCGTTATCTCACCCCACCTTTGGGTACTAGTCATCGATGGTATACTTAAAGAACTGAGCAATAGAGGTATAAGCGTCACTGCTTACACGGATGACATGGTTATCTTAGTCCAGGGCAAATTCTTAGACACATTAAGTGAAGTGATGAAATCAGATCTTAATAGTCTCGGAAAATGGGCTAGAGGGTATGGACTGCACGTCAACCCATATAAAACGGACTTGGTACTTTTCAGCAGGAAATACAAGATTCCACCCATCAAACTCCCAAAGCTAGGAGGAGTGGAGCTTTCCCTTTTGGATTGCACTAAGTATCTAGGTATAATGCATTCTACGCTTGAAAGCAAATCTTTGGTAAAAGATGGGGCCTGTGTCCGTCCATAATCAACTGGATATATCTGCAGTTGTCAGACCTATACTTACCTACGGTGCGGTATAATGCAACGGACAAGACCAGCTGTCTAGTAAACCTAACTAATTTACAATGACTGACATGCATAAACATAACAGAAACAAGGAGATCTACACCGCAAGCAGGCTTGGAGCATACTGGTTGAGTACATTCGAAGCACAGCTGCCAAGAGCACGATTCACCTCAAATAATCAGGCGCCTGAAAGCAAAGCTTCTATGAATATGGTTCTATAGTACATACCTAGATACAGAACAGATCCCGATAGAACAACTGACTATGCTATGCCCTACATAGACTTCTATAAGAACTATTCCACGCTTATTCCCGAAAGACAAGAGCGGGACTCCAACACATTAGTCAATGAACAGGTTATTCAGCTCAATACGGAGGGGTTTGAAATAGAAATAGGACCTGGTCGTGGAGTTTTTTGTGAGTCACATAAAATCAGCGACTCATATAAAGTCTCGGGCGACGGCAGTAGCTTTCGAGCCAAATTCTTCCCTATTAAGAAAACAGCACAGACTTTTCACAGAAAGAAACTCAATTCTTCCAAGATTACTATCTTCGTGGACAGTCAAGCGGCAATCAAAGCACTAGACACTTAGGAAGTAAGATATGCAATACCCATGATGTAATTCTCTGTTGGATTCCTGGATATAGCAATACAGAAGAGAATGTGATAGCAGAGCTATCCAGAAAGGGATCAACAATAGGTATAAAACATACTCATTCATCAGTAGAAGTTTTGTTTCCTTTTGGAGTACTAAAAAGAAAAATCAACCTTAACAGAAGAGAGCTTATCAACCCCGCATAGATTACCATATGCGAGTATATCACATCCCGCAATTTACGGCCGGTATTGAATGAAGGAAGACCCAAAAGTCTGCTGGTAATGAATAAAAAAGAAGTCCGTATCTTGATAGGTGCACCTGGCGCGATATGGGAAATTGCCGTAAGACTAGGCATCAACTCACTCGACCACTGCAGGAGCTGTCAAGATGCTGTGTGACTGCCCAAATCAACAAAACCGCTGCCTACGCCAAATGCGTAACATGTCTTTTGGCGAACTAAGGGATCTTGTGCAAGTTCCACTAAGGAACATGATACGATTCATAAAGAGCTCAGGTTGGTTTGCTACTGGACCGACCGAGCGATGAAGAATTTATAGGTTCCACAAACAAAAGGGGAAACTGAATGGACCGGCAACGGATACAAAAAACATACAGGATATGTATATGTATATGTATCTTTTACCACCAGACCTACAAATAAAATTTCAAGCGGGCAACAGTGCGATTCGGCTCACTTATGTAGGTCTCTTCAAAACTAGTAATGTGGGGTGTAGCTCCATTCTTAGGAAATCACTTCCCAATATCCCTGACAAATCAGACGATTTCGTTGGTGCCTTAGACTTCTGTCCACAACGCCATTACAATATACACAGATGGTTCTAAGACCAAAGAGGGAACGGGGTCAGATATATACACTAGAGATATTAACCTACAGGTGGTTCTGGGACTTGCATGCAGTGTGTTCCAAGCAGAGGTTCTAGCTGTACTCAAAGCTGCGGAATTACTTGAGATCGGATCGATTTCCGGTAAGAACATCGCTATCTATTTACATTGACAGTCAGGCTGCGCTGAAGGCGCTAGGAATTATGTACGCAGAACCGTGTCAGAATATGGTGGGCACCTGGACACTGCGATATAGAGGACAACAAAAAAGCCAACGTGCTGGTCATAAGAGATGCAGAACTCCCACATAGTAACATATTTGGTAGCATTAAACCACCAAGGTCCGTGGTTAAGGGAATTGTCATTGATAGAATCTTTAACATAGTTAATCCAAGAGCATCCAACTTAGATCGCCATAGGGTGGCCTGTGTTAGATTGCGAGAAATCTGGGCAGTTTATAAAACTAGAAAGATCACGGCTAAGAACTATCGCTGTTGGAATACTGTCTGGCCATTGTCTTCTAAGAAAGCACGCTATGAGAGTAAGATTATCAAATACGGATGTTTTTAAGTATGGCAATGACCTACATGCCTCAAAGAATATCAAAAGCATTCCCAGGACAAGACTAGAGTGCCTTGGAAGATACCTCTTCAATAACTTAGAAGAAGTAAGGTCATTGAACCGCAACAATGACATAGTCAAGTTCTGCAAGGAAATTAAGTGTGTCAAAGAATCGATTCAGGTTTTTGCCGTGGAGGTTCCCAAGGGATCGCGATGGCCCCACCGTGGTGCCTAGTGTCTTTATGATAGCCTCATAACCCTACTCAACCTAAACTAACCTAACGTAGATGACTGATATCTCTATGATATCAGGTGGTCGGGAAAAAAATACTGTGAATCTGAGGCAACTGTAAAATAACAAAACATTCTCCCCAGTTATCTGGACACCATCTCTGAAACTTAATATCTGAGTTTTAAACCATTATACCAATCTTCCTCTCTGTATATATCCTTGATTGCGCGCAAGTAAAAAAAAATGCATATAGACTTGTAGGATTATGTACCTCCATCAAATGACAACAAACGTGGAGAGGGAAACAAACTTCGTGGGGCTGAAGATTAACACCCCAATAAACAAACTACTAAGTCTATGAATCTTTTGACCGAACCGTATTTCGAAGGAATACCTTACCAGAGACCGCGTCAAGAACTCATAGAATGTCGAATGTTGCAACGAAAGTGCCAAAAGATATGGCATAAACTTCGAAAAGGTGACACGGTTAGTAAATTAAGTAAATCAAAGGAACCCACTTATCCAAAATGGCAGAACAGCAAGTCGAGGGAGAAGTACATGCCGCAGAATAGTGGAAGAAGAGTCACGCAGCTGGAGAAGGTGCCTTGATACTCACAATTGTATTACACGATATAAGTAAGAATGTAAGAAAAAATAGATTTCCCTTAAATTAAGGACTGGGTTTGAGCATTATTTTAAGCATGTCACGAACTTCATTCTTTTAAACGGACATAACCACTGCATTTAGCAAAGCGTTCATGGAAAATTAAATCTCCAAGCACTTTATACGTCACTTGCCTCCTTTCTCCAAAATCATCCTAGAGCAGAAAAACTGATTTAGCTCCAATTGATTGTATAAATGAATCGGTGAATTCCTGTACCATGTTCTACATAATACTCTCAGCAAAGATTACAACCCTAAGACCACTTTATTCCATAAGATCGAAAACTGGATCACAGTTCAAAAACCGGTGTTGAACTGCTTTAAAAAAAGAAAAGGTTTAGCTATATGCACCCAACGCAGTCTAAACCTTATTTGTACTGAAACAAGAATGACTTTCAGCTTTCAAAATAGCCTTGGATTTCCCCACGGGTCTAACCATCTTGCATTTACCTACAAATCTAATACAGAAAAGCTGATAGCATCGTCGCTGTTATTTCTACTCCAACATGGAAAGCAACTGCCAAAAGAAATCGACCACTACCACCCACACAAGAACTTGTAATCAATTGTTCGACTCTCATAAGCCGATGCATAGCACCCTGCACTTCAGACATATAATATGGAAGATCTTATCATCCCACAACAGATCAGTACAACATTTCCGGTTGCACGTCCTTCTACCACACAACCGTCGCCATGCTTATGCAGTAGTCTACGGAGGTCTTTTGCACGGATAGTGTTTCGCCATTGCCAGCTCCGCCGTCCTCTATCAATGATGATAGTCCACTGCTACGACAACGATTCCTAAGATGATGATGAAATCATAGAAAGAAAATTCCCGCTATATGGATATCTTACTCGCGATCACCTGGGCTTCCAATTGCATCATCGTACACAAGGTGTCGGTTGCGGTCGTCCCGCAGTGACCATATCGAATTGCAGCCAAGCATTGTGATGTCGCTTCTATAACACAGGAGAACACATGTTAAACATTCAATTGTCGGAGGGAAACGACTAAAATGGTGAACGCTCACCCGAAAGAGGTGTAAATCGAAGGCAGATGCGATGTGGTGCGATTGGAAATTGAATTACCCAGGTGGGTACACATTGAACCTTGGAGGTCCGGTAATCGATGAGTGGGCCGTCCAGCGTGTGAACGGCGAATTCGATCGCATTACTTGATAAGAGGATCTGAATAGGATCACTCTGAAAGTTGATTTCAGCAATGGGGAAGAGATTCGGTTTTCGGGGCTAATACTTGTAGAAAGATCAGCCAACAATCGAGCGCATGGTGGTCGCCGTGTGGTGCAATTTTTCGGTGATATTTTCAAATCGAATTGTTCTGCTTAAGGTGATGAACAAATTTTCCGTTATCGTTCCAGCTCAGAGGTTTTGACTTTGGTATCTCTTAACAAATAGGTATCTAGTTGAGGATGACATAACTGTTTGGGAGCAAAATACTTTCACTCGGAATGGAAATAACTGGGTTGGTTAATGTACGCTGAACAATAATTGATGGTTATCGGGTGATTATCTTCCAGATTCCACTACAAGTAAAGTAAATAAAGTGCAGAAGAAACATGCAGAAATGTTACAATCCACTTTTGGTGGATCGTATGATACCCTATGCATCTGCATTTACTCAAGCCCTAGGTATGTACCACTTCATATGCTAGATACTGGTGGAAAAATCCAGTAGCAGCAGACTTATTGCAGCAACGGAAAAAGCGGGAGGCCTGTCAGAAAAGCAATATGGTTTTGGGAAGGCACGCAAATGCTCTTAAAAATTCGGAGGGTTACAAATCTCGGAGTAAGGAATACATTTAATAGTGCCAAATGGAACCTAGTCCTAGATGAAATTAAGAATATACGGAATATACTTTACCAAATTGTAACGTATTACTTCAGGCGCAGAATTTGATTTGTGATTTTCGAAAACATTATGTATGGTGCCATCTTAGGTTAGGTTATGTTGGCTGTCCACACGAGAGTGTAGACACACTTAGACCAGCGAAGGTCCTTTGTGATACCAGGATCAAACCATTAGGCCACTCAGGGACTAACAAAACCAACCGGAGCTTTTGACAAAGCGATGGATGCTCATGACGTCCAAGGACGCCAGATCGCAGAGGTCGTCAAGGAAGGGGGACCCTAGATGGAGCATTCTTTTATGCGACAGGGCTGGACATGTGCATAGGAGGTGAAGGATGGTTTCCTCCTCCTCCTCGTCCCTACAGCTTCTGCAGAAGTCATTGGAGAAGAGGCCAAGTCTTTTGGCGTGCTGGCCTATAAGACAGTGTCCAGTGAGAACACCGACAACGCAACTGGTTTGTGTTCGATTTAACTTGACCAGATCGCCACTACGTTTTTGATCCAGCTTCGGCCAGATCTGTCTCGAAATGTGACACGTTGAGCCGTTTCCCCATATAAGGTTGGTCGCGCTAATAGCATTCAGCTTTAGTAGATACTTACATGTAGCGAGGGGCATACCCAGGGCTTGCCTTTCAGGCAAAATCCTTAGAGTGGTACCCTGTCTGGCAAGGTCGTCAGCCCTGCAGTTACCTGGAATGTCTCTATGGCCCGGCACCCAGCATAGGTGAATGTTGAACTGCTCTGTCATCTCCATAAGAGATAGACAAGAGTTTAAGGCAGCCTTTGAAGTGAAGGAGAACGATTCCAGGGACTTGATTGCCGCTTGGCTGTCAGTGAAAATTCTAATATCCCTGACAGATAATACATTACATTTCAGCCAGGACAGGGCTTCTTTAATCGCCATGATTTCCGCCTGGAAAACGCTACAATGATCGGGGAGGCGGAAAGAGATGCTCAGATTGAGCTGTTCGGAGAAAACACCACAACCCACCCCACCCTCCGTCTTAGATCCATCTGTAAAGAAGTGAACCGAACTACCACCGAACTAGCCAACACCGGAGGCACAATCTATTACAAGTCTGTACAACTGCTTGCATACGCCGACGATATAGACATTATCGGAAGATCTCAGCGGGCTGTCACCGGTGCTTTTGCAAGCATTGAGGCGGAAGCGGCCAAAATGGGTTTGGCGATAAACGAGGGCAAAACCAAGTATATGCTGTCAACAAGAAGGGAAAACCAACACCGACGAATTGGACAAAACGTCACCGTGGGCAGCTATAACTTGGAGGTAGTAAGGGACTTTGTCTACCTTGGCTCTGCTATAAATTCTACAAACAAAATCAGTGCAGAAATCAATCGAAGAATAACTCTTGCCAATCGCTGTTTTTTTGGGCTTATAAGGCAATTCAACAGTAAAGCCCTCTCTCGAACAACTAAGGAGACTCTATATAAGACCTTGATCATCCCAGTCCTGCTTTACGGCGCTGAAACATGGACTTTATTAAAAGAGGATGAAGATATCCTTGGTCCCTTCGAGAGAAAAATTCTTCGTAAGATTTTCGGTCCCGTTTGCGTTGACGGGTTTTGGAGGAGAAGATTCAATCACGAACTATACGAGCTGTACAGCGACTTCGACCTAGTCAAAAAACTGCGTATTGGACGTCTGAGATGGCTAGGACATGTAGAGCGAATGGACACCAACGCTCCGGCCCGCAGAGTCTTCGAATCTAACCCCGAGGGACGACGCAGTAGAGGGAATTATCGCCGTATGTGGCGCGCACAAGTTCAAGGGGACCTCGACCAACTTGGAGTGCGCAACTGGAGGCAATTAGCTAAAGACCGAGCTAAATGGAGAGGCTTGTTGGTTGAGGCCCAGGTTCACCCCGAACTGTAGCGCCACCTAAGTAAGTAAGTAGAACTACCATCGACAGGGGGGGAGGTGTCCCATACATCCCGGTTAGGGATGCTCGTACTGAAGTTACGGTCAAATCTCAGTTTCGGCGGGGTGTAGTCCGTGTTTTCGTGTTTGAAGTTGAGAAAATCAAGGATCGAGTAGTGGCCAAAGCGATAGCTAGACCACTGAGAGGAGGCTTTCAAGCGGATGGCCGCACAGGCTGCCATCTGTTTGCCGAAAATATCTAAGGGTAGCAGGTTGAACAAGATGTCCAGTGCCGCGGAGGGAGTAGTTCTAAGTGCACCACTGATGCAGATGCATGCAGATCTTTGCACCTTAGCTAGTAGAGTGAGGTGGACAGCCCTTTCAAGAGCAGGCCACCATACGATCACGCCATATAGTAGTATAGGCCTGATAACGGACACGTATAGCCAATGGGTGATTTGAGGTTTAATACCCCAGCTCCTACCTATAGCCTTTTTACAGGAATAGAGAGCTACATTAGCCTTCTTGACGCGCTCTAGTAGATTGGCCTTCCATTTTAATTTCCTATCCAAAATAAGACCCAGATATTTTGCGTTTTCAGAGAAGGTGAGACTGGTGCCATTTATCAAAGGAGGGTCTATGAGGGGAACTTTATATTTCCTCGTGAAGAGAACGAGTTCCGTTTTATGGGGGTTAACCCCCAGTCCACAATTGGAGGCCCATTTGGTGAGCCGAAGGAGAGCATATTGGAGGATATCCCTGAGAGTGTCCGGGTGTTTACCGGAGGAAGCAATAGCAATGTCATCAGCATAGGCGATCACTCTACAACCTGACGTATCCAGGTCCAACAGTAGTTCATTAACTACTAGGTTCCACAGAAGAGGTGACAAGACTCCACCTTGAGGTGTACCGTAGCGAGCAATTCTTCTGGCCGATGCTCCGCCCAGCTGCGTGTTAATAATCCTGCATGTAAGCAATTGATTGATCAACACTCCGAGCGAGGTATCCACTTTCAGATTTACAAGTGCGTCGGTAATTGCCTTTGGTTTGACATTGTTAAAAGCTCCCTCAATGTCAAGGAAAGCCACCATGGTGTATTCTTTGATGCTCAATGATTTTTCGATGATGCGCACAAGCGAATGTAAGGCAGTCTCAACCGATTTGCCTTTGCAGTACGCATGTTGGGACGGCGAGAGCAGAGCTGGGCTAATACTTTGCCGAAGATGGATATCAATTAACCTTTCTAACGTTTTGAGCAGAAAGGACGATAGACTGATAGGTCGGAGATCCTTTGGTTCCACGTGCGAGCTCTTTCCTGCCTTAGGTATGAATATGACTTCAACCTCGGTCCATAGTTTGGGAATATAGACCAGATTTAGACAGCCCGACAAGATGACTTTGAGCCATGGAAGCACAATGTCCTCGCATTGCTGAAATTCAGCTGGAATAACACCGTCAGGTCCTGGGGACTTGAAGGGTTTGAAACTGCGCATGGCCCAACGGATCTTTTCTGTAGTTATCAAGACTAGCGAGTTGCTGCAAGGTTGAGGGGGGGGATTTCCCTCTCGCGATATAGCAACAGGGGAGCTACCAGGAAAGTGGGTATCCAGTAAGATGTCAATGGATTCCTCCGCAGAGGAGGTCCAGTAACCATCCGGATGCAAAAGGAAGCTGGGTGTAGCAGGGCTTTTAGAGAGGATTTTCCGCAACCTGGAAGCTTCCGAGGACTCTTCAATGCTGTCGCAGAAAAGTCTCCAGGAGCGTCGTTGCTCCTTCCTCAGTGAGATTTTGTATTTTCTGAGAGACAGTTTATAGGAGTCCCAGTCGGCCGTCTCACGGGAGCTTTTAGCAGTATTAAAAAGGAGCCTACTGTCTTTCCTAAGAGTACTGAGATTTGCATTCTACCTCGAGGTTTGCGGAGTGGGCAGGCCTCGGCCATGGCACCATTTAGTGCCGATGTTAGGGTGTTGACTAAATCGTTGAGGTCTTCAGTGCAAGAAGGTTCAGTAGGCAGATGGGAGGGAATAAGCGTTAATAAACGTTTCCTATAAAGGGACCAGTTGGTTTTTCTATAATTTCTAAAAGCCTTCTGGTCAGGCAGATAGTCATCAAGACTAAATTGGAGGTAACGGTGGTCTGAAAAAGAGTGCTCATCAGAGACTCTCCAGTCCTTAACCAAGTTATATAAATGATCGGAGACAAGAGTGATGTCCAGGTTTCGAGTAATGAAGGTCGATTTAGACCCCCTGTTACAGATTAGGAGTTTAGTACTAAGGATAAAGTCAAAAAGTTGCCTACCTCTTACATTTATGTCGGAACTGCCCCAGATTGAGTGATGGGCATTCGCATCACAGCCAATGATGAGACCAATGTTTCGGCTCTCTGCTACAGCAATCAAGCTCCCCAAGATGTCCGGGGGGAGTGGGCCCGCAAGATCGTGACCTAAATAAGCCGATACCAACCAGTAATTTCATGGTGCCATCTTACAGCCCGCAATACCTAAGAAGTCAGACATTTTCGGATTTGCAAAGGGTATTGCTACAGCGGTCACAGGCAAATTATTGGGAGACGTAGAGCAATGAAACAATACGGATCGGCCCACAGTGAATTCCATCAGTGCGATGGAATGTAGATGCTCATAACCAGTAAAAAATAATAGCAACAATCACCTTTATAGCTGGTGGCCATGAAATTTTATACAAATCGCACATTATATATCTACGAGTCCCGATAGATACGAGACTGTCATCTTCGTTACATAAGCTATTCAGAAAAAAAATAACTCGAAGGCTTAAAAAATTCCCTATTTGGAAGGGAGTACGCTCTTTAAAAATATGTGTTTGGCGTAGAAGCAATCACACTTTCAGCAATGCGTTCAACTTATAAATAATACCACCTACTCTGCACAGACAGAAACCTTTACTATGACACAGAAGAGGGACCAAAGAGGTACAAAATCACGGAAGGAGTTTCACAAGGTTCGCTCCTGGGATCAATTCTATAGAACATAATGTACGATGGCATCCTAGGAACACAAAGACCGAACGGAGTAGACATCATCGGACCACAAAACCGAAGCCGTTCTCATAAGCAGCCGTAAAAAGGTGGAGCACTTCACCATACAGGTCGGTTAACAAATTATCGAATCGATGCCATACATCAAGTACCTGGGAGTGTTGCTGGACCACAGACTCAGCTTCAGCACCACCTAATGTACGCAGGTGAGAAGGCCTCCAGGGCAGTAGCAGCACTATGCAGACTAATGCCAAATATTGGGAAACCAAGGCAGCCTATCAGAAATTTCTTAACAACAGTGAGTAGGTCAATACTCTTATATGCGGCCCCAATATGGGCATCAACTACGCATCGGAAGTCATTCATTAGAACGATAACCTCGGCGCATATAATTGCATCTATAAAGGTATGCTATGCCTTTAGAACTGTATCAGCGAATGAGATAAGCGTAATATCAGGCCGAATGCCTATCGATCTAGACGTGAAGAAGACTGCGGCCCTACGCGAAATCGAGCACGATGACGGAACAACAGCTATAGAAATCAGAATGACAACATAGATGGAACATCACAACCAAAGGACGATGGACATCCAAATTGATCCCCGAAGTTGATGAGTGGATTAGCAGAAAGCTCGGGGAGGTAAACTACTACCTAACACAATTTCTATCGAGCCACGGATGCTTCCGGGAGTATCTCTACAAGTACAAGCACGCGGATGACCAACTCTGTTAGCACTGTGAAGGAAAAGTGCAGAACGCAGAGCATGTACTGATGGAATGCCAAAATTACATCAGGGCCAAGAACATCCTAGAAAGAGCAATTGGCGGACAAGTGACCTCAAGAAGCCTGAACTCATTTATGTTGGCGAGGAGCAAAGGCTGGGAGACTGCAAATGAACAAATCACAGGTATGATGCAGCAATTGCTTATAGATCAACGAGCAACAAGAAACGCGAGAAACGAAGAATCTGCCAGCTCTGGCAGATAAAAGAAATGACGAAATGTCAAACCTGCCCCTGCGAAAGAATGCCTCGACTGGCGGTGCCGCAGGGAAACAACAGGACAGAGAAACCGGAGGGGTTTTTTAGCACCATGCAGGAGCATGGAGTCGGGCATAACTCGTAGCACGGGCTACAAGTATCCATAAAGGCTTTTTACCCCAACCGGCGCATTAAAAAAAAAAAACATGCTCTGCACAAATTTGGAAAGCTGTTAAATGGAAAATGTAATATTATTACATCAGACCATCATGCATATCGGCTTAAAGAACATTCCTCAATCAAGCTGAATTCTCCACAAGTATCACGCCTACAATTATCGGCCCCTTTCCAATTTTAAAACTGCCATCATTTACCCCAACGTATGATACATATAATGTTAGAAACGGGAATAGAAGATAGCAACTTTGTTTTACTAGATTTACACGTACGATGTATGGTATAATGAAAACAACTTTTTTCATATGACGAACAGAGACTGCCACATCAGCTTTCACTGAAAATCCTAAAAGAATATATGTTTTGGACTAAAGAACGCCGTGGCGTAAGTAGTTAATATGTCGGATAACTGCGCGTGAGGTTTCAAGTTCGAATCCCAGAAACACCAAAAAGTTTTTTCACGATCCCACCTCTCGCGACCGTCTGAAAAACATTCGAGAGTGTTGTTGTCTCGAAAAAGCTTCTCAAGACAAATTGCCCTTCGGATACGGCATTAAACTGAAGGTTCCTTCCATTCGTGTGAAAAGTATAGCGCACACAATATGAGCGGTTGCGAGAAGCTAGGCCCTGTTGAGCCAAATATTTATTTTTTTTATTTAAAGAACTGAATGTGTTAGGAGCACTACATGGTCTTCGATGGGAAATTTATATTTTATCAGTAAGAAAATGGGATTTTCAAAAACAGGAGTTACTAAAACTAGAATGTCCTGGTAGAAATATTGTAGTTAACACCCGCAAGATACAATGGGCTATTAATAGTTCCATCCCATATAAATAAATCTCCAGAATTAGATGGAATAACACCAGTAGAACCACAAAAGAGTATAAAACTCCTAGCCCCCTGGCTCCATGAGATCTACAATAGCTGCCTTGAATTTGGCTATACCCCCTCCTCAGGGAAAAAAGTGGAGGTGGTCTTCATACCGAAAAGCGGTAAGACTTCACACTACACTCCAAAAGATTTCAGACCAATTAGCCTCTCCGCTTTCCTTCTGAACACCCTAGAAAGGCTAGTTGAAAATTATATTCGCTCAAAACTAAAGGTACAAATCTTATCTAATTCCCAGCATGCTTATCGGAAAGGCTTTTCAGTTGAAACAGCTCTACACTCGCTAGTGGGCACCATTGAAAAATCCCTCGCCGCTAAAGAATATACATTGGTATCATTTCTTGACATAGAAGGCGCTTTTAATAACGTCAATACAGTATCCATCATGAAGGCACTCGTAGACCTGGAGGTTGATCACTGCCTGCGAACCTTGATAGAACGAATGCTGATTAGCAGACAAATTCTATCCGAGCTCGGGTACTATTATACCAAGAGGTCAACGCACAGAGGCACATAGCAGGGGAGTGTTTTCCCTCCGCTACTTTGGATATTAGTAGTGAATAAACTGCTCACTTCATTAGAAAATAAAGGCTATAAAGTCGTTGCATATGTTGACGACATCGTCAAGCCATTTCAGGAAAATTCCCCCAAACCCTAAGGGATCTAATGAACTCAGCCCAAAAAATAATAGGTAATGGACGGACAGCGTTGGGCTTAACGTAAGTCCGTCCAAAACTGAACTAGTACTATTTACTAGGAAATATAAAATCCCGCTCATAGCTCCACCAAAGCTTATAAACACGGAACTAAGCTTTACGGACAAAGCAAAATACTTAGGCCTGACCCTTGATAGTAAACTGAATTGAAAACAGAACATTCTAGACCGAAACAAGAAAGCAGAAATCGCCATCTACACCTGCAAAAAGGCTTTAGGCCCTAAATGGGGACTTCAACCAAAAATAGTCCACTGGTTGTACCTGGCGGTGGTCAGACCAATCCTGCTTTATGGCGTTCTCGTCTGGTGGCCTACACTTGAGATAAAGTGCAACACCAACTTCATTGAACGAGTACAAGGATTAGCAAGTACGTACATCACACAGGCTCTCAGATCCACTCCAACAGCCGCCTTAGAGACTATACTACACATTTTTCCCATTGATATCTTCGGGAAATTAGTGGCCTCTAAACCAGCCCTAAGACTTAGAGAATCTCTCCAGTGGTCAAGCTTACAAATCGGCCACATGAAAATCTTACAAAACTCTAATCTCAGAGAAACAGATTACATATCGATTTCAATATCAAATATAACACCACCATCGCTGACAGATCCGCATGGGATGAAAGTATCATTCTAAATGACGCCGCAATCGAAATCTATACAGATGGTTCCAAAACATCGGAGGGCACAGGATTAGGTATATTTTCCGAATCACATTTGATAAACGTAGCTCTCCGACTTCCGGACCACTGTAGCATTTTTCAAGCGGAAATATCGGCCGTTCGTGAAGCAGTGCGCAGACTCTCTATTCACCTGATAGATGGTAAGTCTATCGTCCTTTACATAGATAGTCAGTCAGCGATTAAAGATCTGGAAACTCCAACAATAAGATCTAAGTTGGTCAAACAATGCCGCTAATCTCTTAACGAGATTGCGGACAGATGCAATATTACTCTGTGCTGGGTCGCGGGACACAGAGATATTCCCGGCAACTGTAAAGCGGATGAACTAGCTAAACATTCACCATACTACCTCTAGCTGTCAATAGATAGGTACCGGGACCACCAATACAATTGATGAAACTCCGTATGTTTAACGAAGCGCAAGCGATTGCAAACAATAGATGGAGTAATCTAGCTACGTGCGTATCGACCAGGAAAATCTGGCCTTTACTAGACGCAAAGAAAACAAAAAAAAAACTCATTTCATTAAATAGAAGGAACATAAGCCTCACAGTAGGAATAATCACAGGACACTGCTTGTTAGGTGGACACGCCACTAGAATGGGTGTCCCAGCAAACGATTTCTGTAGAAGCTGCAGAGACGAAGACGAGGAGGAGAATAGTCTCCACCTCCTCGGCACATGCCCAACGCTAGTCACACTGAGAAAGAAGCTATTAGGTGAATACTTCTTTGAAGACCTAAGTGACCTGTCTAATATAGACATTAGAGACTTACATAGATTCATAGGTAAATCCAACTGGTTTAGGTGAAATGCGAAAGTTAGATTGAATCAGTCACTCTACTACGCTTATGCACCTCTACGCCCACACGGTTATATAACTTACACAACAATATAGGGGGTTCGATGAATCAATCACCCTCAATATTTGTTTGTACAATATACCTTCTAGGTACACTTTGACTTTAGGGTTGACTGAGTCAGTCAACCTATTCTATTTCAGACATAGCATTCTCAGCCAACACCCTCATGAGAAAAGTTAAGGTCCCCCCGGTAACCGGTGACTACTTTATCTAACCGAACCTTCTCTTTCTCTTTTGTTATTCGCAGCAAAGCACCATAGGTCCAGCAGTTTGCCCACTTCCTTACTTAATAAACTCACGTCCATCAAGCCAGTCTTTATACTTAAGTATGAATTTTTCTTCACGTGAACCAGTTGATTTCCATTCTTTATCAAAACTTGTCGAAATAAGTCTAAACTTATTTTTGATTGCCTTAGTTTGATCGTCACTAACTTCTAAAATATCCATTTTGCGCAAAACGTGCTCAAAAAGCTTAGCATTGCGATTTGTTTTTGGATTGGAACACCAGACTTCAAAAAAATCATAACGAGGAAAACTGCATTCTCTTCCTAGAAATTAAAAAGAAAAATCTTTGTAATTTCGTGCGAAACCAACCGTTTGTCTTTTCTGAAACTAGACATTCTTTGCTACAAAGAAATATTTATTTAATCACGACACAATAGCATACTCACAATTAGATTATCCAAAACATTAAAAAAAAAAAATATTTTATCAGCAACTACTCGTAAACCCAACACAAAAATTAATTTATTTTTTTCCTTAACACTGAAGATAGATAATCTATCTATATATATTTATTTCGTTTCAAAGTTACAAAGGTTTGCCACCATACAATTTACATACAGAGATATGATATATATATGTATGTACATATATCTTTCAACTGAACAAACTTTTAAATTATTTACAATTTTCTTACGATAAATTTATTATTCGAGGGGAAACAACGAGAAAACCCTCATTTGATTGAAAAAAAAAAAAGTTAAGTTGATAAAATGAATAAGTTGCAACATTAAGGCAATAATCAGTTTATAGGAAAAGCTACTTAATGAAAATATAATATATTAAAGTTTGTTGCTAAATTAAGTTAAATTAAGTTAATAAACTAAGGAATAAATAAGTATAAAGCAAATGAATGAATTTGAATATAAAGTAAATGATTAAATTAACAAATAATAAAAATTAAATATATTATAAGTATTAATTAAAAAAACGAAAGATAATAAAATCAAAGCTAATCTCACTTCATAAGAAATTGTTTTAAGAACTGATCGTAATCACCCTAATAAAGCATAATTAGAATTAGATGACCAACCAGCAATCATAACAGTATAAACACCTAAGCTAGTATAACATATAAAAAACAATAAACTTAAATTAAAAGAAAATAATATAATAAAAAAAGGTATACACATTCATAACAATAAATTAACAAATAAATAATTAACAAATAAATAAATTAACGAATAAATAAATTAACAAATAAATAAATTAACAAATAAATATATTAACAAATAAATGAATTAACGAATAAATAAATTAACAACTAAATAAATTAACAAATAAAAAAATTAACAAATGAATAAATTAACAAATAAATATATGAAAAAGTAAGTAAACAAACAAAATATAAATTAATAAATAAATAATCTTATAACTAAATAAATAAATATATAAATATGAAATGAACAATAAGATAAATATATTAACATATAACACAATAAACATATTATCAGAAGATTAATAAATAAAATAAATAAATTAACAAATATATAAACAAACAGAATTAATAAATTAACATACATATATATCAAATAAAGAACTTAAAACTATAGGTATGCAAAAATATAGTACGTGGAATTTTTACAATGCTATTCCAATAAGATCAACATTAGCTACGCTTTGTAGATCGGAAGTGGAGTGATGCCAAGGAAGATTCAGCATAATTTACAAAAGTTTATTTTGTTGTATTTGTAATTTTTTAACATGACACCTAGCACATCTACCCCATACTTGGCAACCGAGTAAGAGTGATTGAAATATAACTTTATGTATGATTATTTTATTTTCATTGGATAATGAGGACTTTCTGTTTATAAAAGGATATAGCATCCTAGTGGCTGGGGAAAGGTTAATGTCTTATCTTGATATATACCTAGATATTTTGCTGTTGACTCCCAAGCTATCTGGTGTCCATTAACAATTAATTGGTTGGGTGGAAGAAAACAATGCTTTCTTTTTCTGCTAAAAAAGATAACTTGTATCTTCTCCGAATTCAATTTGGTTTTCCATTTTTTATAATACTCGCTTAGTTGAACACTGAAATAACTATAATTTTTAAACTACATTCATAATGAAGGACATACCTTCGAAAATATCTACAATTTTTTCCTGCTTAATCGAAAGTTTTCTTTGCAAAATAAAATGTAATTACATATATCACGATCTAAATAAAACAAAATCAATAGCCACCGATCACTTTAACTCGTTCTTCGACTTTGATGCTTGTTTACATAAAGCTAACTCCCAATAAGCTTTTTCCAAGTACAGTTTCTATGTCGGTAATTAACCGTTACTTGTATAACTTTGCATGAATAAATAAAAATCGGAATTGACTTTTTCATGTCTAGCATGTATAAAACGGTCCACTGTGCATCGCACGCCTAGCGAATTGTGGCAACCACTTTCCTTCCGGGAGGTGCTGTCATGTGTAGAATCGCTTCTTTCCCTCTATCTATCACCGAGATGTGGAGTTCTTCGTTGAGTTTGCCCGCGTTCCATCTGGAAGTTCTTCTTAGGATTCCGTTAGTTACGCTCCGCTCTCTTTGCAGGTCGAAGATTGTGTACTGCTGATCGCTTCCAGTATAATCTCCGATAACTCTCCAGTTCTTCACGTGCGCCGCAAAAGAGTCCTAGGCGAAGCTGACGTCAGGTATCGTTTCGCCGTAACCTGGTCTTCTGAAGATCGATGTGTTGCCAACGTTCATCGCATTAAGGCTCAGCCTGACGGCCATCTCGAGAATTTGTCTTCCCCTTGAATCTGTAGAGTTCATTCCCCACTCTAATGCTTTAGCGTTAAAATGACCGGCCACCAATATCGCCCCTTCGAGTTCCGCACTGTGTCTTCTAAGGCGTCCAGCTTTCTTGGTTTAGTTTGGCGTGAAGTAGCAACTTACTACTGTGAATCCATTGCAATTCACCCACACAAAACCTCTTCCTACGCTGTGTCTCTTAAAGTTGACTGTCCTTACATTCGGGATCCAGATAGTGGCTGTACCTAGCGCGTCCGCATACCAGCTGGGCCCACTTTTATTCTGGTACTGCTCACTGATGGCTATTATGTCGGTCCTCCAATCGCGTCTGAGTTGCGTGAGAAGGTTATCAGTTGTTTTACTGCTGTGGAGGTTTCCTAGTAGGACTCTCAACATTGCTTATTATTTCTTTTCGTCTTCTCGAGTACTTCCTTGAACACTTGGCATGTGCCTGATCCCGGTAAGTGATGCAGTGACTCTGGTGTTCAGCGCATAAGAAGCCTTTCGCACTCGTTTTTCTTGTGACCGTCTTGTCCGCATTTGATGCACAGGTTCCTCCTATCCGGTCTATTGCAGTATGCTCGTAGATGATTGTAGCCGAGGCATTTGTAGCAACGTGTGACAACCGCTCTTCGACGCACTCTACAATTTCAGCAATTCGTTTGCTCCTCGGTTATTAATTTCGATAATGAATAATGAAATATGAATCTCAACTTCTCTATTTGCTGATTACTCGTATGTAGTCTGATGTATCTGTCTGTATTAAGTAGACCTAATACTGCATCCATAGCGCGCTTTTTCCCTTGCCCTGGAAGTCGGCAAGTTGCTTGGACCACCTCTTTCATCTCGAACACGTGTCCTTTTAGGCTCCTTTTGATCCGAGAGAAGGAAAAGAAGTCAGGGGGAGCCAAATCTGGACTATAGGCTGGTTGGGATGCATTGTCAAGTTGTGTTTGGTGAGTGCCTCTGTCACAATCAGCGACGTGTGACTGGGCGCATTGTCGTGATGGGGTATGCAGGTTTCGACGATATCCCTTCGGACGCGGCGGACCCTAACACACAAACGTTCAAGCAGTTTTGCGTAAAATTTACAGTTCACTGTTTGCGCAGCAGACACCGTGTGCGTCAAACAAGAATCTCGACTCGAGTGCGATCTACACACTTCAAAGCCTCGGAGGCAGAAAGAATGAAATTATCGCCACTCTCACATCAATCAACGACAATAAATAACTTTAGCTCCTTGAACAGTGACCTTATTTTCAATGCATAAGTCGTGACTAATATTCCTAGCGGAGTCAATTATATTGTCAACTATAATACTTAGCACATCTGTTTGACTGACTACGAGTATCTATCCGCCAAGATTTATTGCTTTTTTCACTTTAGTGGAAAATATTGCAATCCGCACATCGTATCTGAAATTCTAACCAAAAATAGGAGATCTAATATAATCCACCGAAAAGTTACCGCACCTTAGAGCTATCTATACCAAAAGCTCGAACGCCAGGCTCTTAATTGTCTCAAATGCAAACTTTATCCATAAACTATCCAATCGCATATCGATAAAAATCTCCACCAAGCAGGCCACCATCCACGAGAGTGGATAATTATTACCGAATAGAAGGGGCGATAAATACGAACCAATTACGGAAATTGTTTCAGGCCCTCATCATCATAGTCAACTTTAAGCCGCCTTAAATTGAATCACACGATTTCCCCGTGCTTGGGCTTTATTCCAAGTCTATCTGACTGACAGCCATTGACAATGTGTGATGACGGTGATGGCTACATTTCACCAAATACGCGCGATAATCACTTCGATTAGAGCCAAGTGGAGGTGACATTAGTAAGCTCTTGGCTTTTCTTCTTATTCCCCCTGTCATTGTGTATGCAATTTGGAACTGTGTGCACCCGAAAAGGTAAAGTGGAAGAAAATCAAGAAGGAAATAGAAATATAGCTCGATGACAGTACACCGGTTGCGAATGGTTTCCTGCAGTAGTTGGATTCAGTCAAACTGTCGCCTGTAGGCTGGTCTATTGAGAAGATACAGCTACTGTATCATGGCAAGAGTCAATCATATATGGTTATAGTATCTCGTTAGTTGGTGGTTTTATCTTTGATTTCGATTTTGTTATCGCGGCTACAACGGCAGCTGAAGCGGTGGTTGGTGCAGTGAGGCTGGAACTTGGAACTGTGCTTTTCAAACCTAGAGTGGATTAAATCGTCAGAATTAAATGGTGATGGGGATGCAGCGCTTTCTATGAAAAGGATTAAAAACTTTGAATCACCCGCTGGACATTGAAGATGACTATGAAACAAAGCTGTAATTTAAGCAAACCCGCCTCCAAACCCTACAGTGGATAATATTGTGGTTTCTATTTAGCTTAACTGGCTTACAGCAGCGGTGCAGAGAGCAGGAGACTTGTCTACTTGACAGCACGGTTTCAGGGAGGGCTACTCTACGATCTAAGCAATTGAAGGACCGCCCAAATGACTGGATAGGGCAACCACTATTCAAGGAAGATCGTACTGCTAGCAACTCTGGACGTGCGAAATGCATTCAATTCAGCCAGGTGGTGCGAGATGCTGCCCACGAAAATCCCTTTGATTTTCCCTAAAGGATCGGAAGTTGCTATACAACACCACTGAAGGACCTCAAAGTAAAGAGATTGCTACTGGAGCAGCGCAGGGCCGAATCTTACGACCTGATCTCTCGAACAACTCCTACGATGACATCCTTCGTATGGAGATGCCTGAAGATACCTTCCTGGTGGGGTATGCAGACGATATCACCGCGGTGAGTACGACAAGAGACACTGCCAACGCGCAAAGAAAACTCAACCAGGTGACGAGGCGTGTGCATTTTTGGATGGGAGAACATGGTCTGGGTTTGGTCACAGGAAAACGGAGATAGTTCTTTTGACCAAAAGAAGGATTCCGATTATTGCCGATTTTCAAGTTGGTTCTGAGGAAATAACCAGCAAGGAAGCGGTAAAATACCTAGGGCGACCCCTATCGATCTCCTTGCGACAGAGAGGAAGTACGTCTACGACAAAAAGGCGGAAATTAGAGTGGCAGCGATAGCCGAGGAGGCTAAGGAGCTCACAAAATAGCAGTAGCAGGAGAGATGGAGCTCAGAAAGGAGAGAACGATGGACCACGGGGCTGATCAAGAATATCGCCGAGTGGAAGGGACGGGAACACGGTGAAGTACATTTTTACGGCACACAGTTTCTTACGGGACACGGATAATTCAACACCTATCTCCACAAAATGGACGAAACAAGGAGTTCGGCTTACTACTACGGCGACTCACAAGTGGACGACGCAAACCACACGTCCTTCGCCTGCAGCAGATGGGAAACCGAAAGAAGGGCTCTGGAATCGATGATCGGTGCCATCACCCTGGACAACATAGTAGCAAAAATGTTAAGGAGTGCACTGAACTGGAATCGAGTATGCTCCTTCATAGAAAAGGCCAAAACAAAAAGAGGAAGATCAAATTACTTTCCTCATGAGATATATGTAAGCCTGATGAAAGCCTCACCGGCAAGAAAGAATAAACCTGGAACAAAAAACAGATATCAAAAAGCCGTCCCCGGAAAGAGGGAAGAAAAATACATAAGATTGACACGCTCTTCACTATAAATGACAATCTTCGTAATGTAATATTTATTAACGCCAACTCAATTGGGGTGGATTTACTGTGCTTTCTTTCAAACCATAAGCCAAGCATTCAAGTTGTGGCACTGCTATTACTATAAAGAACCGTCTACGGTTCCCGGCTTTGCTCGGGCAGATATCGGAAGTAGGATGAGAAATTAGGAAAAGGAAAGTGTAAGATACTTAGCATTTAATCATTAAGTGGTAAGAAAAAATGAAGTACGACACTTTTAAGTGCACAATTATATTCTCAGCACTTCTATGACATAATCTAAAGCCTTCAGGAAACTGTCTATGCATTAGTGAAAACCACCATCAGACTTTACATATAAACAGCTAACGCACTATCCACTAAGTCATTGTAATTTTCCACCAGGATAATGCACATGTGTATAACATCGGTCTGGCAAATGAAGATATATAGCCAGATAATTTTTTTACAATTTACAATTTTACAATTTTTTACAATACAATTTTTTACGTTTCAATCAATAAAAAGTACTGCCGAAGTCAAAGGCAGTGATTCATATACCATCAAATGGATATGCTCCATGCTAAGTAGCTGAATCATCTTTGCCAAGCTTGGACAACTCTCGATCTGCATCAGAACCCCCAAAGGTTGTCCTCAAGGCGGTGCTCCATCCCCCGTACTATGGTCTATCATAGTAGACCAACTTCAGTGACCTAAGTAACTATTGAATTCCATTCACTAGGAGAACTCCGAGCGCTATGTTTTTCTTAATTGCATCCAACTTAATTCCTCAAAGGAAACAAAATATTGAGGTGCCACTCTAGACCAAAAACTGAACTGGAAACCTCATCTAGATACTACTTCTACTTAATTGGCACTACAGTCCGGGGTGGACCTGGGACACAACCAACAAACCTCTCCAGCCAACTCGGTTGCAAGCCAGCTGCCTCCAGTTGCATACACCAACTTGGTTGATGTCCCCTCCACTTATTTGCGTCACCTACCGCGAGGTCGTCCTATACTGCGCCGTCCATCCGGGGTGGATTCGAAGACTTTATTTGCTGGCACATTGGGCTCGATCCGCTCTTCATAACCCAGTCATCTTAGTCGCTGTATGTGAATCTCATCTAGATAGAACCAAAAATAAGGCAACCAAAGCCTTCTGGGCCTGTTTCAGACTTTTTTGGTAAACAATGGGATTGTCACACCAATCAGCACGTACACAACACTAATCTGGTCGGAAAAGGCTAAACGAGATTATGCCCGTTCTGCCCTAAAAAAAAGTGCAATGGCCTGAGTAAGTATTACGGTAGCAATACGCACCTATCCAACCACTGCTATATAGTTTCTTTTAGATCTTCCACACCTGCATAAAAGAATTATGAAGACTTCGGCTACCAGCGTGTAAAAGATCCGCCTTCTATGCAACCTTCAAATATCGGCCATAGTTCGGCGTATGGAGATTCTTCAAAAATATTTGCTGCTCTCCTCACCTACTGTATGCATGACTGACTTCATGTCCAAAAGAAAGTGGTTATCCCCAATTTCAAACTGCCAAAACCATTGGTACTTTTCACTTCAATCTTTCAAGCCGAGGTTAATGTTTTGATCTTTGTGCCAGAGAATGCATCAGAAGAAACCTCCACAGATCTCACATAAATACTCTTTCACAGACTGCCAAGAAGCCCTTAAAGCTCTCATGTCCTACAACTTCGAGTCTAAGCTAGTTTGAAACTGGCAAAACTTTTCTGCAGCTTACTGTACACGACAAAATCACACTCAATTGGGTCCCTGACCATAAGCGTATTACTGCAAATGAAGCTGCTGACAAACTAGCCAGATCTAGTGCTCAATCTCCATTCATTAATACCGAACCCTTTTGTGGCCTTCCTTCCAACCAAATAAACATTGACTAAATCAATGGGAGAAGAAAGAATAGCTTACACATTCGGACTCACAATATGGCCTAAAACATACTAAGAAATTCATAAATTCCATAAACAAAAGAATTAAAGAGATTCTAGCAATAAGCAAGCATAATGCCAAGACCTACGAGTAAACTGACTTCCTTAGTCATCGCTCAAATGCCCTCTCAAGAAAATCGGCATCAGTTGTCTGATGCATGTAAGGTTTGTCTTGAGGATACCGAATCTGGCGAACATATCTTATACGCTATTACTGGACTTTTGACTTTCAGAAAAGGTTAACTTCCCCATCTGACGTTGTCTCTTCCTCAGCTCAAAAAATTGTGAATTTTCTACGTCAATCTGATTCCAGCTAGCAAGCAAATTCGCGCAATGTGTCTCTAAAGGGGACAGCACAAAAGATGTCAATGAGGTCGATGTGCTTCGTATGGCTATCTTGCATATTCCCAATTTGCATACTCGTATCACCCCATATGAACGTAAAAAAAAAATGGTCGCCTCCTCCTCCTCGTTTCCGCAGCTTCTATAGAATTTATTGCAAGGGGCACGATTTATACTTTAAGTTCGGAATAGTCCTCATCGGCGATAAATCACTTTACCTTACATAATCGCAATATATATGTGGAGATGAAAGCTGTAAGGTAGGCACTAGACCAATTAACGTGTCTCTCTTCGATTGGGCATAATGTATACAAAAAGTATGATACTCGTAGGATTGGAACTCAACAGTCATACCTTGGCTTCTAACTGCATTCCACAAAGACGAGTGCTATCGCGCTTACTTTGTATCTTTGTCACGAGCTGGAGTTCAGTGGAAAAAGGGCCGACGATGTTGTCCCACTGGCAATCATCAGGGAACAAGCAGCCATAAATGTGTTGAGCAACTATGCTAAAGGATGGAAAATTAAAAAAACAGAAATAGTCCGAATCACAAATAAACGAATATTAAATGGCGCAATTAGAACTACTTCAACTGCGGCTCTCAAAACTATACTTCCCCCAAAGTTTGCAGTATCAGTGCCAGATGGGTTCAGTTACAAACGGAGACTGAACAAATAAAAGAGCAGCAGAACCGAATAATACATACGGATATCTCGGTCTTCACGGTCTTAACAGCGCGTAAATTGCATAAATTGCGTTCCGCATCCACACCGCGGTCAGTTATATGCAGAAGCTCGCCTCTAGCTTTGAAAATCGTCAAGATTGTATCCAAACTATTTCGGTCATGAAAGTAATTATTCTCCCCTATGTCGTATTCAAGTACTCGGTAGGTATACCGAGATTGGCTTTGTAGGGCTTTCGTTCTGAAAGACACAGTATGCCATTTTAATTACAGTTTATAGCTCTTTTTGCCTTCTTTAGCTTTTCTTGTAGATGTGTTTTTTGAAGTTGGCTTCATGTAGCCAAGTCCAAGAGACAGCCCTGCTTGACACCCATCCGCGACTCAAACCACGAAACGTCGAAAAGGGACTTTCTGTCAATGGAATCAAACGCTGCCTTGAAATCCACAAAAAACGCGTAAGGTTTTTTATCCTTGTCCAGATAAGACTTAACAATAGTTAAAAGTATAAAAATATTGTTCACCGTAGAGTAGTTCTTCCTGAACCCAGCTTTCAACTCGCTGAGTATGTCGTTTGCCTGTACCCAAGCTGTCAGCCACTCTAAGATGATACCCGTGAATATTTTCATCGCTGAGTTCATGAATGATATGCCTCTGTAGTTACTTGGATCACTTTGATCTCCCTTTTTAAATAGTGTCCCCCTTAAATTCCGTCTGAAACTGTAAGGTACTTCACCCACATCAAAAATGAAGTTGAACACCACAGTTAGTTTTTCTAGGAACTGATTTGTTGCGTATTTGTAAAATTCTTACGGAATACGGTCATCTCCGGGTGCTTTATTTAAATAGCATCTATGAATGAGCAAGTGCATCTAGCAATGAGCACCAGGAGCAAGTGTATGACTATTAATAATATTGCAAAACGATAGGATCAAATCCGAAAAGGGAATACGAAAAGGATAACGCGATGTACAGCGAAATTTTTATTGTGCAAATATTTTTTAGCACTATATACCAAGAGAAGAACAATGTTAAAATGTGAATTAAACATAAATAAATAGTACGTTAAGATATAAGACCTAGTTTCATTCTATAGAACCGCAGCGAATGCAAAGGCATCGACGAATATACTACCAAATGGATTTGCTCCATGCTAAGTAGCCAGGCTTGGTCAACTATCACTTTCCATCAAAAGCACTAAAACTTCTCCTCAAGGATGCGTTATATCTCCTCTTCTTTGGTTAATCGTAGTTGACCAACTCCTAAACGACTTAAATAATGCTGGCTATTCAACAAAAGGTTATGCAGACGACCTATTCATGATAATAAGAGCCAAGCAAGAATCCATTATTTCTGAAAGAATAATTAATAAACGTTTTGTGACAGTCAGAAGGATTAAAAGTTAATCCATCAAAAATGGTCATCATTCCATTTACCTGGAGAAGAAATTTAAATCTCCAGACATCAATCTAACACTAAAACCATTTAGTGTTAGATTGATGTCTGGAGTGAAGCCAAATATCGGGAGTAACTCTAGACCAGAAACTCACATGGAGGCCACATATAGATAAAATTTCATCTAAGGCGACTAAAGCATTTTAGACCTGTTCTAGACTCTTTGGCAAAGAATGGGGTCTCAAACACAAAAACACCTTACCATCGTCATTCCCATTATTACCTATGTCTCACAACTTACTTACTTACTTAGGTGGCGCTACAGTTCGGGGTGAACCTCAACCAACAAGCCTCTTCATTTAGCTCGGTCTTTAGCTAGTTGCCTCTAGTTGAGCACTCCAAGTTGGTCGAGGTCCCCTTGAACTTGTGCGCGCCACCTACGGCGATGATTCCCTATACTGCGTCGTCCCTCAGAGTCAGATTCGAAGACTCTGCGGGCCGGAGCGTTGGTGTCCATTCGCTCTACATGTCCTAGCCATCTCAGACGTCCAATGCGCAGTTTTTTTGACTATGTCGATGTCGCTGTACAGCTCGTATAGTTCGTGATTGAATCTTCTCCTCCAAAACCCGTCAACGCAAACGGGATCGAAAATCTTACGAAGAATTTTTCTCTCGAAACGACCAAGGATATCTTCATCCTCTTTTAATAAAGTCCATGTTTCAGCGCCGAAAAGCAGGACTGGGATGATCAAGGTCTTATATAGAGTCTCCTTAGTTGTTCGAGATAGGGCTTTACTGTTGAATTGCCTTATAAGCCCAAAAAACAGCGATTGGCAAGAGTTATTCTTCGATTGATTTCTGCACTGATTTTGTTTGTAGAATTTATAGCAGAGCCAAGGTAGACAAAGTCCCTTACTACCTCCAAGTTATAGCTGCCCACGGTGACGTTTTGTCCAATTCGTCGGTGTTGGTTTTCCCTTCTTGTTGACAGCATATACTTGGTTTTGCCCTCGTTTATCGCCAAACCCATTTTGACCGCTTCCGCCTCAATGCTTGCAAAAGCACCGGTGGCAGCCCGCTGAGATCTTCCGATAATGTCTATATCGTCGGCGTATGCAAGCAGTTGTACAGACTTGTAATAGATTGTGCCTCCGGTGTTGGCTTGTGAGTTCCGCACAATTCGTTCAAGTACAATATTGAAGGAGTCACATGACAGCGCGTCACCTTGTCTAAAGCCTTTTTTGACATCAAAGGTCTCGGTGAGGTCATTACCGACCTTGATGGAGCAGCGAACGTTCTCCATCGTCAGCCTGCACAGACGGACAAGTTTTGCAGGGATGTCAAAACTAGACATGGCTTTATAAAGCTCTTCTCTATAGATGCTGTCATAGGCGGCCTTAAAATCGATAAAGAGGTGGTGAGCATCGATTTGGAATTCTTGGGTTTTCTCCAGGATCTGTCGAAGTGTGAAGATTTGATCGATGGTGGACTTTCCTGGCCTGAAACCACACTGATAGGGTCCAATCAGGCTGTTGATAAAAGGTTTCAGGCGTTCACACAATATCGCAGAAAAGATCTTATATGCTATGTTGAGGAGACTGATGCCTCTATAATTGGCGCAGTTGAGGGGGTCTCCTTTCTTGTGGATCGGGCAAACGATGCTGAGGTTCCATTCATCAGGCATACACGCGTCTGACCAAATCTTAGAGATGAATTGGTGTATGCACTCTACCAATTCATCCCCAGCTGCCTTGAAAAGTTCGGCCGGTAAGCCGTCAGGTCCAGCAGCCTTGTTGGATTTTAGCTTGGATATTGCTATCCTCACTTCGTTTTGGTCAGGTGGACGGAAATTTTGACTATCATCGTCTATGTTGAATGGTTCATTCTGCCTGACAGCGGGATGTTGGTCTTCGTCGCCGTTATACAGTCTGCAGAAGTAGTTTTTCCATATTCTCAGCACCGACTGTGATTCTACTACGAGGTTTCCATTTTCATCTCTACAGGTTTCTGTACGGGTATTACTTCTCTGACACTTTTTTTTTTACCTTTTGGTAAAACTTCCGTACATTGTTCCTGGAGTATAGACTCTCGATATTCTCAAACGCGCGCTTCTCATGCTCTTTCTTCTTCTTTTGGAGAAGCCGATGTTCTTCCCGTCTCTTTTGCTCGTAGAGCTCACGAGCAGCTCTCGTCTTCCGCTGCAGCGCCGCTTTGTATGCCTCTTGTTTTGCTGCATGCACTCGCCGGCATTCTTCGTCAAACCAGGGGTTTCGCGGTGGTGGGCGAGCGAGACCCAGCACATCAGTCGCGGCGTTTCTGATGGCATATTGGCAGCATTGCCACTGGTCTTCGGTACTTGATGCTGGCGGCAAAGGGGTGATTGAGAGATTTCGGGATACGCGTTCAGCGAAGAGTCTGGCGGTGCCCTGAGAACCAGTATAAGGGTATTAATAATCCCTTTGACACGCGCAAATTATAAATGAGGAAACCATGTGCTTGCTGCAGTGACGTTGCGCTCCACAGCGAAATCAATTAGTCTTAGTCCGTTATCAGACGTGGTGTCGTGTAGGCTATGCTTACCGACTGCCCTACCAAAGACGTCCTCTTTTCCTATTTTGGCGTTAAAACGCCCAATACGATTTAAACGTGGTATTTAGGACATTGCTCGTATGTTTTGTCGAGGAGCTCGCAGAAACACTCTTTGGTGGCAGGGTCCTTTTCTTCTGTGGAGGCATGAACACATATTAGGCTTATGTTAGCAAATTTTGCCTTGATCCGGATAGTCATAATACGCTCGCTTACGTGTCGGAAGCTTAAGACTTCTTGCCTAAGTCTGCCGCGTATGACAAATCCGCATCCGAATAAGCGTTGCCTCTTGCCTCTGTAGCAATCACCGTAGTAGATGTTACAGTTTTTCATCCTCTTTTTGCCCGGCCCATCGCATCGCACTTCCTGGATGGCAGTAATATCTGCTTTATAGCAGTCTAGGGCCTTTGCTAGTTGTTCGGCTGCACGTGGTCTGTAAAGGGACAGAACATTCCACGTACAGATCCGAAAGTCGTTGTCCTTATTTCGTTTGCTGGGGTCGTCATTAGTTGAGTCATCCTTATCCGAGGCTTTTGGTTGTTTCAGAACCATGAGTTTTTTACGTGGTAGAGAAGGTACCCCGACGGCACAACCCCCAATCTGGAGGGCCAGTTCCTTAATTATTCCCATAGGACGAGGGGCCGGGTACACCGGTGCCAGTAGTCCACTACGGGAGTATGAGCGCTGCCGTTCGCCCATTAAGGGCTCCTCCGCCACCATCTCTATTCCAATGTACTGACCAACATTGGAAATTCCTTACCGACCTGTGATCCGAATACGTCGAAGCAACTCGCGCAAGTTCAACTTAACTGGAACTATAGACGCCACCATTGATTCCGTCTAGGGAATTCGTCCGCTGCCGCCTGGAAGAGGAAGAAGTGCTCTAGTGGAAAAGCACTCTTCCCCCCCTCTCTCATCTGCTGCCACCAAGAATCCGCCAAACGGGGTTGGTTACCCACTTCTTGGATTAAGGTACTAGGCACCCGGCTGCCACCGCGTGGAGATTGAGAGTAGGAGTTGGTAGGCCTCAGCTGAGTGAAAACGCTTGTGTTTTCATATGATCGCATGCACTACCGTTTGACCAGCCCTATGTCTCACTAACATGGTAGGAAAGAATCGAACAAACTCATGCTTGGTGGTGGGAAAGAATCGAACAAACTCATGCTTGAACTACCATTTAGAAGGAACAAGGGCTCGCCTGCATAGGTATAACGGGTGCCATGCGCACATGTCCGACAGCGGCACTAAAAGCCCTACTGGACCTCCCAGAGACTGCTACCGCCAGCGCTCTTAAGCTTCATCTCCTCAGTAATATAAAAGACTCTGATCTAACAGGGCATATGAAGATTCCGAACAAAATTCCGCTGCTTACCTCATCAGCAGTATGTGTATCAGACTTCATGCCCAAAAAAATGAATGTGAATCATCCTTTCAAAATCAACATTCCAATTCGCACCTATTTAAAAAAAACACCCCCAGTTCCCTCATGGGGATTGACAAATGAACTGGTACACCGATGGCTCAAAAATGGCAGATGTTGTGGCTGCAGCCATTTTTGTACCCAATTTAAAAACTCAAAGCTCAAAACACCTACATCTTTCAAGCAGAGGTCTGCTATAGAGCTATGCACCAGGGAATGCATCAGAAGAGACCTCTGAAAATCACACATAAACATTCTATCAGCCAAGCAGCTCTAAAAGTTCTCAAATCTTTTAGCTTCGAGTTTAAATTAGTTTGGAACTATCTCATAACCCTCAAGCAGCTTGCTGCACACAACACGCTCTCAGTCACTTGGGTCCTGCTGGTGATGAACCAGCCAGATCTGGTTCCAAACTCAAACTCATTGGTCCAGAACCTTTTTTCAGCCTACTTATAAGCCAAATCAAAATTGAACTAGATCGTTGGGAACAACGCGAAAAGCGCTCATACTGGGACTTACAAACAGGTCTAAGACACGCAAAGAAATTGAAGGATCTCTCCAGTAATAGATCGAAAGAAATTCTAGCAATTTTTATTTATTTATAATGTGTTTCGGTTGCTCTCCATTTGAAAAATGTCGCGGTACATCTACCGAGATTTGACCGCAGTCGGTTGAGACTGACCCATGATTTTTTGGGTAGATCATCTATCTGACATATATCGTTTACGGAGGATGAGATCCATTCACTTCTCCATACTTCAGTTGCATTGAAATTGTTGCTTTGAAGATTTTGCGCAAGACGGGATTTAAGCCAGCTCAGTGCAATGATCTGGATGTCATTATGAATTGGCCGAGACTGGGTCTTACTAATTTGGGCGCATTCGCGCAGTAGTACGTTTTGCGGCGGAATTTGGGAGGGTGAATGTTACTCAGCACCGGAAGAAATCTTTTTGGGATGGAACAGATAGTTCCTGAGATAATGCGCATCGATATGTTCACTTTATGTGTGTAGGCGCTGTTAAACCAAATGGGAGCGCAATATTCGGCAGAAGAAAACACTAGTCCCAAGGTAGCGGAGTGAAGTGTATTGGCAGGGGCTCCCCATAATGCTGAAACCAGCTTTTGGGTTATATTATTCCGGGTCTTAAGTTAAGCTGCCGTGCTGATAAGGTATTTGAAAGTTAAAGTTCTGTGCAGTGTAACGCCGAGATATTTCAGCGTACGATTATGGTTTAGCTATGTATTGTTGTTTAGGTGGAAACATGTTACTTCGCTTTTGCTCATGCTTGGACAGAGTCTCCACTTTTTAAAATATGAGCTTAACATATCAAGGTCGTTGGTAAGTATTGCTTTCGTTTAGGCCATGCTCCGATGTCATGTAGCTAAAGCGATATCATCAACGTACGCAAATTTTCTTGATAGAATTACTGGTATATCATATGTGTATAGGTTAAAAAGCAATGGAGCTAGGGCCAAACCTTGTGGTAGTCCAGTGCTCAACTTTCTTGGCTTACTATGCGTGTTGTTTAGAAAAACTTGAAATGGCCTAGCGCTGAACGTACTGTTTAATATGGTGATTGTTTTGATACACGGTATTACTTGGAGGAACTCAAATATCCATCCATCTTTCTATACTGTATCATATGCAGCGGCTATAAATGCCACGAACGTTTTCATTTTGCCCTGGAAGCCTGCCTCAATGTGAGTCATTAGCGCTAGTACTTGGTCTGAAGCCTACCTCTTCGATAGGTTCAATTGCGTCGATAGCTGGTTCAATTGTTTTATATATAATTCTCTCAAACAGCTTGCACAAGGCACTAAGTAGTACGATAGGGCGACAGCTTTCTGGTTTGTCGTTCGGCTTTCCAGGTTTGCGCCACTACTTTAGATTTCTTGAGTTCAGCTAGGAAGTGTCCCGTTTCAAGTATGATTGAGTAGAACCTTGCAAGCCAATTCTTGAAGCTCTTGCCGCTATGCAGTAGTACCTCTAGGAATATGCCATATGGTCCTGCTGCTTTGCCTGCCCTTACCTTGAGAAGCGCGGCTTCGACTTCATCGAGGCTGACGGTTCTTGAAAATTCTGCCAGTTCCTGCGACTCTCTTTTTAAAGATCGAAGGTTTTTCTTGATAGACTTATTTTCTATTGGATAGTTGAACGACCCTAGCAGCTTTTTCATTTGGGCAGATTGTGGGTTGCGGTGCGGCTACCAGTGTCCTGTTGCCAAATTTTCGGAGAAAGCTCCATGCTTTGCGGCTGGAGTGGAGAAAGTTTGTGTTTTCGACGCTGTTTTGCCATTTTTCACTGCGTGCTTTATTAAGAGACTTAAACAGCTCGTCTGCAGTTCCGGGGTCGCAGTTTGTCTCAAACTCCTTATAGAATCGATCGGTTTCTTCTGTCCATCCAGGTATGTATAGTTTACGGAAACCTGTCAGCATGTACATCTTCGCCGTAGAAAGAACGATGCGTACAAGACGTCTATAGTTTTCCGCCACTGGCTGGATCCACCTTATATTTGCATCGAGTTCGCTCCTGATGTTGTTCCAAGAAGCCTTGTTGAAATTCCATCTAGGCTGCGCTATGGACTCGATGACAGGAATTTGGGTGCCGATTTCGATAACTACAGGCCTATTCTTGCAACGAACAAGCATAATACAAAGTTCTTAACAGCTTTCCTTACTGGTTATTGACACTTGCAGACTGTCTGGAGGACACTAGAACTGTTGAGCACACTATATGTGAATATTCCGCCATCGCTCGCAGCAGACAAAAATGTTTTCACAAAAGGTTTATCACCCCATCTGATAGTATCTCTTCCTCAGCCCAAACTATTTTAAGCTTCGAAAACATAATTTCAGCTAGGACACCATCGCAACATGTTTTCCTTCAGAGGTTAGTATTATAAAAAAAATCATTTTGTAGGTCGAAGTACTTTGCTTGCTCCTAGAGAACACTCCTAGCACCCCACTCTTCACCTTAAAAAAAGATATAACTTGAAGTAGAGTCTCAACTTCAGGTCGTGAAAGTAACCAAGCTTTAAGTTTCTTTAAGGAATTGATTTCTTAGTCACACTAGATTGAATATATCAGACGGCAGTTTGTTAAAAATGTAAGGTGCTATAGAAGTCAGAAAACGTCAAGTGTGCTCTATATTAACCCTAGGAACATTAGCTGAAGACCTATTTCTCAACGAATATACTCCATTTCTTGTAAAGTGAATACTACCACTTTCTAGATAAAAAGGTAGTGAAGTGGTTGTATTTTCGCTGACTGAAGTAGATGCAGTGAGGGCTCAAATTTGTTTTTACATAGCAATAACCGAAATTTTGTTTTCTGTGCTGTAATTCTCGTAATAGGACTCCGGTTACATCCTCAACAAGCAAGACCATATTCAAGCTGTGATTGAACTATTGCGTAGCAGATATTTGAAAGTAAACTGTGTGGAACAAACTTACGCAAGTGATACATGGCCGTTGACAGGTGCATTAAATATGGAATTCATGTATAAACAAGGAAAAGGATTGGTCCTAGAACTGACCCCTGTGGGATAGCAGTATTTGGACAGACTTGCTTACAAATCCATTTGTTTCGATTTAGCAAGTAGGACCAACCAGCGTTTGCCGAGCCATCAATAGGGTTGATCACATATTATAATGCAATTTGGGCAGAAATTCGGTACGTCATTTCGCAACGATTCTAGTAGCGAACGTCAACATGATCTTGACCCATTATATAGTCATCACTGTAAAGTCTTATCGAGATGTGACACATTGAAATTTAGTGCGAAAATCTGACTAGTCACTGCATCTCTCCAAGCAGATACAATGATTTCACTAACTCACTAACTCCAGCAAGCAACTACAGATCTACTGAAATCTAATTCAGAAAACCCTAGATCGCCCACAAAAGGGGCCAATGATACTGTCCCCTCTTCCCATCGTACTCCTCATTAATTTTCTGTCTGACAAACCGAATAATGATCAATCTTAGATATAAAGTGGAAGAAAAAAAGCACAGCTCCTGGTCTTACTGCAATGCACTAAATGTGCCATAATTTGCAGAGAACCAAGACTCCACTGGTATCTTCGAGGTAGTCGAACGTGATCGATGTTAACAATTAAGAGATCGAAACAACTATGATCTGTTGATCAGTTGCGCGGGTGATTTTCCCTTTCCGCTGCACTGAATTCGAATTATGACCACATTTGGCAACATAGTTAGCATTTTGTTTGTGGGTAAGCTGCACCAGAACTGAACTGCAGACGGTCGTATACCGGTGTGTTGTTATTAATTAGCTACTTGTCCTAGTTTCCTTTGAACGTTGCTACACTACTGCCAAGACCTCGCTGATGTGGTGAATGGAGAACGCGTCAAGAGCGCTCCAGATCCAACTGATACGTAATCAGATAAAAGTCATATCACGGCATGTGCACTGCCCCAGTACTGTTGTACGGACGAAAGGAGTCCACATTGGGAAATGATCGGTTTTAATTAGACGCCCCCTATCTGCTACGAGGGATCGCGTGACCGTATTCGGTGTAAGACGGTAGCCATTCCTGGATGAAACAGCAATTGTCGGTCCAAAAGTCGCAAAGAACCGTTGATAGTTGTACTACTGATGACGCGTGGTAATTACAACTGATTAGTTAATTGTTTTGCACGCACATGGGATGGAGGTACTGGAGGCAGATTACTAATGAATTCTGGTGATACGTTGTTAATTAGTAGCGTCCGCCTGTCATGCCATGCCGCGGGGAAATCACGAACCTAATGTTGTGGTTAATTGGAGAAGTGGTGTTCGAATGATTAATGGGTTGGCATGGGTCGGAAAATCGAACAGTTTGAATGACATATCGATCCGATGACAGATGTGTTCTCAGTTTGAAGTTAAATGTCAGAGTGATTGACGTGAAAAGTATGGAATGTCATGTCATTCGCCAATTTCATTATTCTATTGATGGATTCTTGCTATAGAAGTACTTGCACTATGTATATGTTACCTACTGAAAAATTGTTTGAAGTTGATTATAAGAACATACTGAATGACGAGGTCTGCTGCTGTTTTTTCCCACTTACATATGATGGAGTCATCTCAGCAAGCAATAACTTTTTAAAAAATTGTTCCTAGAAGAAAAAAGTTTGCAAATACGAGTGACAGTAACACGAAGACCTCGCTTTGAGTATTGCGCCCAGTTAGAAAGAAAAACCAACTAACTTAGCGTTTCAAGCTAGCAGGACCTGATAATAAAGTCAAAATTATACTACAATCCAATTTCGACACAGGGTCATAAGTCCAAAGACCAAAAGTCTACAAGAAATTTCTGTAGAGTTTTGACCCATCGATTGTGGTACTATGGCTCACTGTGGTTACTCATAATAAAAACGTCCTGCTTCATTATGGAATGCCACGATATGGTATAAGTAAAACGTTTTATAAAAGCATGATTTTGGGTACTAATTTCGGGTACTTAATTTTCATGTAGGAGCCAACATGGACTCGGATCACTACCTAGTGTAGCCAAGGTATGCGGATATCCAGAACGGAGCGAAATCAACGAAATACTGTGAGGAAATTTGACGTCGGGCGGCTACAATTGCAAGAGACTGCCAAAACCTTTGCCGATAGAGTTTCTTCTAATCTTAATCTAAGTCCTATGCCGCCAGCAGCAAATGCGGAAGACCTGTGGCAGCGTTGCCAACAAACCATCAGAGATGCCGCTTCTGGGTTTCTGGGTTTCTCTCGGCCACCACAACGAAATCTATGGTTTGATGAGGAATGCCGTTAAGCACATGCAGCTAAACAAGAGGCCTACAAAGCGGAACTGCATAGAAGGACTATGGCTGCTTACAAGCTCTACGAGCGGAGGAGAAAAGTGGAACATTGACTTCTCAGAAAGAAGAAAACGGAATTATTGAAACATTATTGCAGATATGATGTTCGAAAATTTTACCTTCTTCTTCTTTCTTCTTCCTTTTATCAGCGAGGCCATGATCCGAAAACAAGGGATCACAACCCTCCCACTTCACCGCATTTCTACTGATCCGCCTGTGGGGTTCGCCTATTTGACCTCAGAAAATATCGGCAGGCCTGCCGATTTTGGATCACTCGATTACTGAGGCCAATGAAATGCCTATGTCGTCGCATTTGTCTGATCCAGGCGTTTATAGGCCTGCCTTTCCTACATCGCGATGTCTTTGGAACGTGCATTGATATTGCCTTTTTAACAGGGTTCAAATGATCTCTTCTTTGAACGTGGCAATACCAACTGAGCCGGTCGCGCTCTATTTTTTGTACCATGGTTTCCTTGATGTGAAAGCTTCCACGGATCTTCGAACTTCTTATTCAATCAAGCTTTGTCACTCCTGCTGTCGAAAATTTTACCGAAAGGTAAAAAGAAAATGCCAGGGTTTAAAAACCGGAACAGAAGCCTGCAGGGACGAAATTGGCAATATAGTAGTAGAATCTCAGTCGATACTAAGGATATGGAAGGAACACTTCTGCAAATTGTTAAACGGCGATGATGACCAATATTCCACCGTCAGGCAGAATAAGCCATTCAACAGTGACGATGACAGTCAAGATTCCCGTCAACCCGATCAGAATGAAGTGAGGATAGCGATATCTAAACTCAAATCCAACAAAGCTGTTGGAGCTGACGGCCTTGCCGCCGAACTTATCAAGTCAGGAGGAGATGAGCTGGTAGAAGCATGCACCAGCTCATCTATCAAATCTGGTTGGACGAAAGTATGCTTAATGAATGGAACATCAGCATCTTTTGCCCAATCTTGAAGAAAGGAGACCATCTGAACTGCGAAATCTACAGAAGTATAAGTCTTCTCATAAATGCATACATTTTTAATGATCTGCTAATCATTCATGAGGGTCGCGGGGGAAGGATTCTCAGGTAGACTCTCTATCTTTCGAGATCCTCCGCCATTGACTCCAACTCATCAGGAGGAATCCCTAGACGACTCCAGGAGAGATGTCAAGCTTGATCCAACCATTTATTTCTAGGCCTACGGTGGGGTCGCACACCTGATGGCACGTCTTGGAAGTCGGTCTGGGGGCATACGCACTGCATTGAAGCATAGATCGTTCCGGTCGGATAAGTAGCTGATCGAACGCCGCGCGTACTCTTATGTTGCGCACTCGATCCTTACGAGTATCCGCAATCTTATTCTTTCGGTCACTACGCAAATTTCATGACCATAGTCTTCACAACATCGCATATTAAATCGTGTATGCCGCATTTTGTTTGTTTTTATTTTTTTATTTTTTTTTTTTTTCAAAGGTTTATGCATACATCAGTCTATTGACACATGGATTTGTTAACTCCTGCTCTTATCTGATGAATTATTGAGGACTCGTCTTTACATTTTACATAGAAGGAGCGATCGGTTAGATAGCTTTTAAGTAATAAGTAAAATTCTGGAGGGAGCATCTTTTGCAATTTATGTAGCAGTCCCCTGAGCCACACTTGGTCGAAAGCTTTAGCCACGTCAAGGAATACACTAACACAATATCTTTTTTCGTCTAGGTCAGTTGAGATTTTGTTAGCCACCCTATGGATTTGCTGTATGGTTGAATGCTGTCGCCGGAATCCAAACTGATGGTCAGGTATTATGTTATTCTGCGTTAATATTGGTTCCAAACGGTCTATAAATAATTTTTCAAATATTTTTGATAATAGCGGAAGTAAGCTAATTGGTCTGTATGAGGTTGCTTTCGTGACGTCTTTACCGGGTTTAGGTATGGCTATAATTTGTGATACTTTCCATATTTTGGGGAAATGCTGAAGTCTTATAATTGCGTTGTATATGTTTCTCAGGAATATAGTTGTCTTTTTTGGTAATTCGTCAAGCAACTTACTGGTGAGTAAGTCGTATCCTGTGGATTTATTATGTTTAATCCTTTTTTTGATGCAAAAATCTATTTCTTTTGCAGTAACTTTCTTAATCTTAATGTTTGGAATTATTAAGTCGTTGAAGGAAGGCAAAGTAGCCCCGTTATCGTCATTATGAAATACCTCTTCAAAATGTTCTGCTAGTGTAGCTGCTTTCTCACAATTTGTCGTGGCCCAGGTACCGTCCAATCTTTTTAAAGGCGGGTGGTGCATTGTCCTATGTTTTAGTTTACTTGTTACTTTCCACAATGAGGAGTTAGTTTCAGATGTAGATGTAAGGTTTTTTAGATAGTCACTTATATTTTTGTTTTGAATATTCAGTAATTTCTCTTTGAGTTCTTTCACTGCTTTGTTAAGTCTTTTTTTGTCATCGGGTGATCTTGTAGCTTACCATATTTTTCTTGGTCTTCTTTTTTTCTTTTATTAACTTTTGTATGTTTGATGGAGTGAAGAATTGTTTGGTTTTCAGTTTTGCTATAGGCGTCGATATTATAGCCGATTCACTTATTGTGTCGTTAAGATATATTATGGCTCTTTCTATTTCATAATTTGTTTTAAGTGGTACGTTCAGTTGCAGGTGTAACTCTATATACTCTCAAAAAAAATGACCAGTCTGTTTTTTTATTATATAATTGAGAAGCTCCGTGAGAAAGTGTCTCTATCAGTAGAGTAATCTAATTGAATTGGAGAGTGGTCCGATGAAAGTTAAAATCGTGACTTAATTTTTAAGTTGTCTAGTGTTATGTTTTTGACCATACAAAGGTCAATTAGATCATGAGTTTTTTGATGTCTGAAGGCCAGTATGTAGGTTCGCCAGTGTTACGGTATTTACAGTTGTTAACTCGAATCGCGTTCAGTAGATTTTTTCCTTTGGGAGTTGTAAGTCTTGATCCCCAATCTGTGTGCTTAGCATTAAGATCACCCCCTGCTATAAATCTAGTCCCTAGTGATTTTAAGTAATGGTCATATTGTGAAGTTGTAATTTTGTATTTCGGTGGACAATAAAGAGCAGATACTAAGAATTGTCTGTACTTATCTTCTAGTCGTACTGTTGTGGCTTGGATATGCTCTGAATTGTATTTACCCATCTCGGTGTACTTGATTCTTTCCTTAATTATAATCGCAGTGCCGCCATGCGCTGTACCGTCAGAATGATTTGTGTTGTGAATATTGTAGCCTATGATTCTTAGATAACTTTTATTAGTAAAGTGACTTTCAGTTATTAGTAAAATATCGATATTATTGTCATTTATAAATTGTTTTATCTCTAGAGCATGACGCATTATGTGAGCGCCTATAACCGTTCGTCAACAACCTGATAGGTCCTTATAAGTGCGATTTCAGGTCGGGAAAGTCCACCGTTGAGCAAATATTCACACTACGTCAGATCTTGGGTAAAATACATGAATATTATCGGTACACATCGCCTTTTCATCGAGTTCAAAGTTGTATGAAACTCACAACGCAACACCGGGGGTATACTTATATAATACAATCTATTGCAACTCTGTGCAACTATTCGCTTAGGTTAGGTTAGGTTAGTGGGCTGGTGTAGGGACGGGCATCCTCTACACCACACTCAGGTCAGTATAGACCCATTGTGATACCCATGGGGAAAAAGAAGATAAAACAGAAAAATCCCTTCCTCGTGAAGAAGAAATAAACGTCTCTGTCCGTAGCCTAGTAGAAAGCGTATAGTATTCACTGTGTCCGAGATACAAACCATCCAGAGAATTTGATCAAGTTTGCGATGTCGTTGATCCGTTTGTTGGACAATTCTTCTACATCCTTAAAGAAGTATTGTCCAAGATATCTATAACTATTCGCTTACGCCGATGACATTGGCATAGTGGGAAAAATTCAGCGGCCCGTCAGTGGGGCGTTTGCGAGTATTGAGATCGAGACAGCAAAGATAGATTTAGCGGCCAATGAAAGCAAAACAAAATATATGCAGTCTACAAGAAAGGACACCAGACATCGACGTATTGGACAGAACGCCACAGTAGACAGTTATAATTTTGACTTAGTAAAGGACTTTGTCTACCTTAGCTCTATAGTGAGCTCCACAAATGACATCAGTGAGGGGATCAATCGAAGAATTACTTTTGCCAATCGCTGCTTTTATGGGCTATGAAGGCAATTTAGTACTAAGGTAACTCTTTATAAGGCAATAATCATCCCACTCCTGCTGTATGGCGCAGATGCATGAATTTTGTCAAAATGGGATGAAGATGCCCTTGGAAAAGTTATTCGAGTGATCTTTGGCCACGTCTACATAGACGGCAAGCAGAAGAGAAGACACAATGCCGTACTATACGCCCTATATAAGAACATCGACTTAGCCAGATGAGTTCACAAACATCAACTTAGATGGCTGAGTCATATAGAGCGGATGGAGCCCAATGTTCCACCCCACAAAATCTTCGAGTCGACACCGGATGAACGGCGCAGTAGAGGACGATATCGCGGTAGGTGGCGCAAAGAAGTGGACAGGGACATCAATCAACTTGGTGTGCGCAACTGGAGTCAGCTGGCTCGTAACCGTGCTGTCTGAAGCGGTCTGTTGGTTGAGGCCCAGGTCCACCCCGGACTGTAGCGCCACCTAAGTAAGTAATTAAGTATATTTATACGGCTTGTTTTTGGCTTGGAGAGAATTTGTCTAAGTCCTCAAAAATCGAACAAGTAAAAGCAAGTTTCCAATTAACATTAGGAACTAGTTTCCACCATGGCGTGGGGATTTCTTTTTTCTTAAAATAAAGAAACCTTAATGCCAGAGCACTTGACAAAAATTTTTCTTTAGTAATGTGGTTGAAAAACTCCTAGAGTAACATATCCATACGAGTATTTGTCACATCTTATGTTATCTCGAATATGAATACCATATATCAAGATCGACTTACCAACGAGATACATCACATACTACAATGGGGTAATTTAAATTAATTCTTACACTGGGCAACTTTAATCTGCGTACGCTATGATCGATCCTGCGAAGGTAGAAATTTCAACTCACAAGAGAGTCTCAAATTTACCACAAATGGGATCCCAAGGGATAAAATTATATTAAAAAAAAAAAAATAACACTACCAGCCAATCCACCAAAAAAAAAAAAAAAAAACTGGCAGATAGCATAGCCGCACGCGCGTGGAGATACAGCCGAAAAGCTACGAGTACCCACGTTTATGCCGGATTTAATCAAATTAAAAATTTTAATCGCCATCGCACAGAGAGGTCGACCAAGACGACGAAGAGTATACGCGACATGGAATGACTAATCCCTTGGCATAGTGCGTAGGCGACAAAAGGCCAAAAGCGATCCCGGAGTAGCCTCTTTGCTGGGGAGCACACATTAGTGCCGATTTATTTTTAGTTTTTTGCGTGTCTTGAGTTTTTGGTTACCAACGGCTGCATAAGGTCTCGGCCATGTACGAGGCTTTTAGTGTTTCTCAACACGTACCTGGGTGTCATATTCTATAGGTATGTGAATGTGGAGATGTTCAAGATCCATCTTTCTTGGAAGCAATTTGATTTTGATGTCGATGGCTTATAGTTTGCTGAACAATTGGCGACAAAAGGGAATTCGAATGGTAATCCATCAAGTTGACGAGTTTTTTTTCAGAAGCGAATAGAAATTTAATTTATTCGGAGATCCGTAAGTATATTACATATCCATATTATTACATATACATATCCTCAATAAATTTGTGAAATTTTTTAAAATACAGTTTCAATACATTTTCGCGGATTTAAGATACAGTGGCTGGCATAATATATTATGAGGTAATGTGTTCGACTCAAGTATCAACCATATCCTTTCACTTGTTATAGTAATAAGGCTAAATGATTTATTCACCCACCCCCTAACTCTTGCTTACTTGAAAAAAAAAGAATAAAAATTGTGTTTTTCAAGCTTCCTAGAACTTTAAATTTAAACATATAACTCCCGAAATTAAGTTTTATTTAAAAATATTCTCTTATTCGAAAGATCACTTCATGGCATTAAATTATTTTGGTCATATGGCAACTGGGGCTGTTCAATTCAATTCAATTCAATTTTTATTCATGATTTTCATTAACAAATTTTTATTAACTTAAATAACAAATAATAATATAATAATTTAATTTAATGAAAAAAAGTAAATCGCATTTTATTCTTTGGAGACAAAATTTGGTTTAATGCCACATTTTATATAAAATATTTCATAGTGGGGTGAACAATTAAAAATTAATATTTAAATACATCTTTGAAAAAGAATTACAATAAAAAGAAAAGTAAAAATGAGAAAGTAAAGCAAGAAAAAGATACAAAGTAAGTAGCAATTCACAATCTTCGGGTATTAATAAATATTTCAGTACATGTACATCAAAAAAAGAATCAAACAACGTAGCGCAACAAAACTTCAATTTCAAGAATATTAAAATCAAAAAGCCATGATTTCACACTTTTCAAAAAAGCGAATAAGGTTCTAATGTCACGAGTATTTTCAGGTAGCTTGTCAAACAATTGGCGAGATACGATGGCAAAGGAATTTCTAAAATGTGTAGCCCGAAAAGCAGGTAGGATAACAGCAGAGCGAGAAATACTTCTTAAATTATATGCGTCATATATAGGACTTTGCAAATAACCAGCTCTCAAGAAAAATATCTTTAGGACTTTATAATAAAATAAGTGACGAACTGGTAGAATTTTCGTCAGACGAAATAATTCCGTAGTGTGAGGTAAGCGGGCGGTATTACAAATTTTCCTTAAGGCGCATTTTTGAAGTACAGTCAATTGCTGTAATTTATTTAGATAAGCACAGCCCCAGCAACAATTTCCATATTCCAATTTCGAATGAAAAATTGCATAATATACTATTTTTAAGGTCTTGTTAATACAAAATTTCCTAAGATGGTAAAAACAGCGGATTGAAGAAAGTATTGTAGATACTACTTTAAGTTTGCGAAGTGCTCTGTCCAGCTTAGATATTGATCTACTGATTCTACTTTGTCAACTTTAAAACAGTTAGCACTGCAGGCGACATTAGGATTAAAGAATACAGAACCAGTTCTTAAGCAATTATTATTGTTAGGGTCAAAGGGGGTAATTGTAAACGATTTTGCATTTTCGTTTTTTTCTAAATTTATAGTGTTTCATCCAGCTTAACTATGCGATATTGGAGCCTCTTAAGGCTGTAGAATGAAAACATTTGGGGTAAAAGCGAACTAAATCAAAATGAAAACATTTGATGAAGAAAAGAAATCGAAAATGCAATGTTCACAACTACCCCAAAGAAAATTTAATAAGGAATAAGCATAACGGGAATATATCGTATTTTCAAATAATGGCATGGCATGACTCGATGGAAAACCGGTTTTTTTGGAGAATTAAGTGCGTTTACAATTACCCCTGTTCACAATTACCCCCCTTGACCCTACCAACATAAAATGTGCCTAGTACAATCAGAAGCATGAAACATAACATTCACATCCGTAAGCATCTTTGTTCCAAGACTGAAGAACATGTTTTGTTTTCTGGCTAACAATAAGCTTATGATCTGAAAACCAAGTCCTTAACAAATGAACATCATGGTTTATTTCACAGCATAAATTTAAGGGACTAGATGAATCATATGCTATTGCAAGATCATCTGCAAAAGCCTTAACTTTCCCAGTAAAGGACTGTTCAAAGATTGAGTTTACATAAATTAAGAACAGAATGGGACCATGTTGTGATCCTTGTGCTACTCCAAGATTTATAACTTTCGAGTTGCTAAAAATATTATTAATCTTCACTTTTTGGGTTATGTTTTTCAAATAAGACGCAAACCAGCTGTAAAAGAAACCACGAAAACCAACATTATAAAGCTTTTGCAAAAGAATGCTATGGTTTACCATATCAAAAGCTTTTGTTATGTCAACAAAAAGTGCAGCACAATTTTTTTTTTTGTTATCTAAAACTTTTTGTATAATGGTACAGAAATCAAGAAGAGCATCTTCGGAAGAAAGGCGAGCTCTAAATCCAAACTGCAATGAACTAAAAAAATGTATTCTCTGCAAGCAATGTAAGATTCTACTTTTAATGACTTTTTCAAATATTTTTGAAATGGAGGACAACAACGATATTGGCCGATTTATCCTTTTTGTTTCCCTTTTTAAATAGAGGTATAACATTTGTGCATTTTAGTTCTTCAGGGAAGATGCCTATTTACATTAGCACTCAAATTAAAAATATGTGTTAGAACATCGATGATGCAATATTTTTTAAAATAAAACTCGAAATGACATCAATTCCAGAAGAATGTAAATTCTTCAACAATCGTATTTCTTTTAAAAGCTCGAAAGTAATTATTAAACTCATTTGTTATTACCTCACGATCTGAGATATCTACATTCTCACCATGTATAGAGATCACATTAGAATGATCTCTAGCTTTTCTATTTACCCTGGAATTTATAATTTTCCACTCTTCCTTCAAATTCCCTTGCGAGCTTCTTAACTTGTTCTGATAGTAATAATCACGACTTAACCGAACTTCTTTCCTACCATGGTGGTGGTTCTCTTGAAACGGTTTCTTAAGTTGGAATTATGTGGATGAGGCCATAATTTTTTACGTTATTTATGTATTAGTCTAATTGTTTTCAGTAAAGAGCGAGTAATCCAGGGTTTTAATCTTATTTCGAATTTTTTGATTTTTGATTTGTTTTTTTTTTGATTTTTTGATTAAAACAAAATATGAGGAATTGTAGATAAAATTATTAAAACTTTTTAGGAACGAGTTATACTCGTATGCCCTCGAAGGATTTTCTTCTTCATAAACTTATTCCCAATCAGTAAAAAGTAAGTCATTGTTCAAGTTGTTAAAGTCAATTTTAGCAATTCTACGTTCTGGAATATGTCTGTTTTGGTCTATAATTTTTAAGCTACTAAACACAATGCCAGTCATACAACGACCAGTAATTTGGAGATCAAAGACAATTCCAGCAGAAGCGTTATAAGACATATTTAAGAAACAGCCAAATACGTGGTCCAGACAGGTTCCTGCTATTGGTATTGTAGGCTCGTTGACGAAAGATGCAAACCCATGATCTGAAAGAAGAACATTATAGGAATCTACAACAGAACTTAAATCTAAAAGATCTATATTAAGTTCACCCCAGAGAATAAGATTTCCTGCACGCACATTTCTTAAGAACGTTGAAAACTCCTCAATAAATATTTGAGTTGACTGTGAGTGGAGTCTATCCCCCCTATTATGGTTAGCGAATCGAACGTTCGACTGAAGTCTAACTGTCAGCGAATTGCTTCTGTTGTGGTATTGCTGTTTGCAAACATTTCCATTCGAATAAAGAATAAATGCTGACAAAGGAAAAAACAATTAAATGTCATCTGTGAAGTGTATAAAGCGACAGAAGTAATTCGCCGGGAGGTTCGACTTGAGTCGAACGTTCGATTCGCTAACCATAATAGGGGTGTATATACACAAATGAAATCAAACCTTTCATTGTATATGCAATATGCTGCATGAAATTTTTATAATATCCGCACTAGACAGACGTTTAACCTCACAATCAAACAGATCTCGCACAAAAACTCCCACTCCACCTGCACAGTACGAATCATCGGGATTGGCATAAAAATTATAATTTGGTAGTTTATAATCGTCAATTTCGCAAGAAAAAATCCAAATCTCAAACACAAAGATCATATCGGGTAGTTCTTGATGAAGCACCTTCCGTTCGATCAATTTTGGTGCACTTTTCGAACAAAAGTGGCCGTACGTCAAGAACAATATTCCAATACATAAACCAGTAACTTTACGCGACCCTGCAGAAAATAATCGAGAGATGTCAAATTGATCTTGGAAGCCAACTAATAGGTCCTTGAACACGGATCGGTAATGATCTCCATAGAGCGTAACGCGTACATTTTTCTGGATGTAATGGGATCTGCATGGTCTCTTCTGTATGTTGCATGTTTACTAGTAACCCATTGAGCTAATAATTAGCCTTATTGCTGAACACAATTTTGAAAGAAAGCAACGAGTCAGCTTAAAACTGCTATACCGAAAGAACCCCACAAATGATGGTCTCGTGGCTGAACCTTGTACGAGTGTATGTCAAGATCTTTGCGGACGTACATAGCACCAATTGCTGTGAGCGACGACGAATCCATAAACTTGGATCTTGTTGCACACTTTCGCTTACGGCGCGGCGATATTCTCTTCAGTACGAACATTCCTTTGACGTTTTGGCGTTATATAATTATTTACACACATTTGCTACGAAATCTATTCACAGTTCAACGAATAGCTTGCTCAGATGGACAATTATGTACGGAATATATAAATCACGAAATTATCTATCGTTTCGCGAATCGACGACCGATTTTCAAAGTAAATTTGGTTTGCGATACTATACTATAAGGAGCGACCAGAATGACAGCTGAGTTGGACGGTTATCGCTATCGTAAGTTCTGTAAGCAACTTACTGACTTAGGTAGCGCTACAGTCCGGGGTGGACCTGGGCCTCAACCAACTAACCTCTCCAGCCAGCCCGGTTACGAGCCAGCTGCCTCCAATTGCGCACGCCAAGTTGGTTGAGGTTAGTTTAGGTTAGGTATGTGGGCTGGCAGGAAGGGACACTCTCTGCCACACTTAGGTCAGCGTTGACCCATTGTGGTACCCATGGGGGAAAAAGTAATCCCTTACCCAAAGAAACTAAAAACTACTAACTCAGTCACTTACTTCATTTCTGCATACAAACCACCCTAATGATTTGATGAAGTTCAGCATCTTTCCTGTCGAAACGCCGGAGAGCTCCTCGAGATCTTGGACGAAATATTTACCAAGGAACTTTTTCCTGGAGTGTTGAAGAGTCGGGCAGTGGCACAGGGAGTGGGTTGTGTCCTCAAAACTTCCTCGTCACCACAACCTCTACAGAGTTCCTCCTCCGTCAGGCGTTTCTTTATGTGGTACCGCAGAGTGTTGTGCCCCATGATGATGTCCACGAGGGTGGAAAAGGATTTCCTATCTTTCCGAGTAATTCTCTCGGTCCTTGCTTTGTCGAAAGATGGCCATAGCTTCCTAGTGATGGCGCAAGTTTCCATGGAGCTCCATCTTGCGTTCGCCTCCTTAAAGGCTTTATTCCCTGCAGCGAACTTGAGTGTGCAAGGCGGGATACGCACAGGGGGTTAACTTGTTCTGGTAGGGCTGCTGAGCCGATTCTCGCCGGCTTACTCATTGCCTGGGATACCCTCGCGTCCAGGGACCCAACAGAGCGATACCTTGTGGTGTGTTCCAAGAAACCTGAGCTCTTCTCGACAACACTTCACAAGCTTGGATTTAATTTCTACGGCAGTAATCGCTTTTATAGCTGTCTGGCTGTCGATAAAGATGGTGAAAACCTTCTAGCGGTATTGCCCTTACCGCAGACTCACGGGCGGTTGTTGCCACTGCTAAGTCCTCTGCTTGGAAACACTGCTATGGTCTGGAAGTCGTATGGATTTTGATACACCTAGGGGGTCGGAGAAGATCCTACACCAGTGCTCATTTGTGAACCAACTGTGAAGATGGCTATAGATTCAGCATTAGGTATATGACCTAATTTTCTGCTAGGGTAGACGGTAGTGAAAGGCCTTACAAAGTCTAAATATGGCGTCATGTAATCCGTTTCGGGCACGAGGCCAAAGTAATCGAGTAGGATCATTGAGTGACCTGTTCTATTTGGTTTCCAGTTCACTGACTGACTAATTCTCATGGCATTAATGGCTGCTGATGTGCGTATAAAGATGTCTAGCAGTTGCAGGTTGAGAATAGCCTCGAGTCCTGCGGTTGGGGTTGTCCTCATTGCACTGGTAATGCCAATGCACTCTAGTCTTTGAACTTTGGTGATTGCCTTTGAGTTGGTGGATTTGTTGACAGCTGACCACCATACTAGATTGCCATAAGTCAGTATGGGTCTATCTATAGCCGTTTACATCCATAGTATGATTTTGGGGGAGGGTCCCCAGGTTCTACCAAAAATTCTACTACATGAGTAAAAGACGATTGTTGCTTTTTTAATTCTTTCCTCTATATTTAATCTCCAATTGACCTTTTTGTCAAGTACCTACAAGGCCCAGGTATTTTGCGCTATCGGACAATCTGAGTGGGATACCATCAACAGAAGGTGTTCCAAACTCTGGTATTTTTCTCTTATTCGTAAAAAGTACGAGTTCGGTTTTTTGGGGATTAACCTTTTGACCGCAGTTCCTGGCCCATATGCTAAGAGTATTTAGGGGTCCATTAAGTTGTTCGCTAAGGGTAGGCAAGAATTTACCTGTTGCAAGCAGCACAACGTCGCGTACGCTGTAGCTCTGACCCCAACTGTACCTTAGTTCTTGTAGTACCTCATTAAGAACAATGACCCAAAGCAGTGGGGAGATTACCCCGCTCTTAAGTTCGGTGGTTATATGTCGTTCCTCGAGCATGCTAACAATCCAGTTAATTAGACTGATGTCGATGTCTAGGTTTCTTAGGGTCCTTTTAACAGCTTCGGTATTAACATTATTAAAGGCTCCTTCAATGTCCAAAAAAGCAGCTAGTGTGAACTCTTTATCCTTAAGTGATTTTTCTATAGAGCCGACAAGATGATGTAGGGCAGTTTCCACACATTTACCCTTTATAAGAGAGAGTTTGACCAAGGTCAAGAGCGGACGTATTTTTTCAAGTGTCGTGGGGTGCGCGCTTTTTAGTCATTTTATAAAGTACTTCAGTCCAATAACTTATAATCTCTATTGCAAAATGCATTGCTTAATTTGTGATCAAAAAATTGGTCGGAGTGATCCATCTAAAATTGCTTGTGGCGACTGCAATTGTATATTTCATTGCGCGTGTGCAAACATTAACCCAAACGATATAGAGTACATGAACTCAAGCAATATTAAATATCGTTGCGACAAGTGTACCTCTCTGCGCCGAAAATCGCTACAACCACAACCACTAGCTCCAACTAATGCTGCAGCCGTACGAGCGCCTACATTAGACCAACAACAACAGTCTGCGGAAGAGCAAGCTAAACTAAGGCAAGCAACAACAATTAACACTGTACGTGAGCAGCGAGAGAGCCCAATTAATCCTCTACAAGTCAATCCCACAAGAGAACTGACTAGTACGATGTTAAGAGATCAATCACAACCGTGTAGCAGCATTATCACAATTCAACAGCTATACGAAGATATTTTAAATATGAAGAAAGTAAACTATGAAATTCTAAGCAATGTCAAGCAGTTGAAGGAGGAAAATGTGTCTCTGAAATTAAAGGTCAACGAACTTGAGAGCAAATTGAATTTTTACGAACAGAAGCAAGTAGATAACGTCATCGAAATTGTTGGTGTACCACAGGTAAACAGCGATAATGCAGAAGAGTGCGCACGAACAATTTTTTGCAATGCACTCAACGTTTCTGTATCTTCGGAAGACATAAAAAAATGCTACGTGAAAAGCTTCCCTACGAAAAATAAGAAAAAAAATATTCTCTGCGTTCATCTGTCGTCGACTGATGTTAAGAAAAAAATTATGAAAAGCAAAAAAATTGGACGGAAAAACCTTAATACAAAAATATTTGGCGATACCTATGAAAATGGTTCCAGTATATATGTCAACAATTGTTTTACGAAATATACTCGTAGTCTTTTTATGGCAGCTAAAAAGTTAAAGGTAGAGAATAAATTTAAATACTTATGGTATAGAAATTCCCAAATTTTGTTAAGGAAAGTTGATGGGGGGAGGGTTGTTGTTATAAGATCATTTAATGATTTATCTTTAATTAAGAACGAATAAAATTGTTTCAAATGTGTACCAAAGCCCTGATCTTGTAAGCAACATCCTTACCCCAAGTTTCATAACTAGATGTAATAATAGCAAATTTCATGACAATATAAACAAAGAATCTTTTTTCGTAATGCACCAAAATATTAGAAGTCTTCGACGAAATTTTGATATACCTATTAGTTAGCAATCTTGAAGCCCTTCAAAACTTGCCTGACATTATTTTTGTATCCGAAATTTGGATTTATTGTTACGAGATCAATGATTATAGTATCCCTGGCTATAATTTCTACGCAAATACCAATGATTCATATTCTGCAGGTGGAGTGGGTGCTTTTGTGAGAGATTTGTATGATGAGTGTGACATAAAGCATTATAGTTTGTCTAGTGCTGACATTATAAAAATATCTTGTTTCATATGCAATAAATCCTTTACCTTTGTTTGTGCTTATAGATTTAATTCACAATCTTTAAATGTGTTTCTTGATGAATTCTCTAATTTCTTGTCCAATGTGAGAGCAGCTAATCTTGTAGTTTTAGGTGACTTCAACTTGGACTTGTTAAACTCATCCCATTCGTTAGACTGTTACCTTGCAATTATCGCCGAACATGGGTTAATTTCTTTTATTAATGAGATTACAAGACCAATTTCTGGTACCTGTCTTGATCACGAATTTGGTCGTTTCTCAAAAATTCAGACAAATCAATGTGTTCCCGCTAATTTTGATCTTAACGTTTCTGATCACTGTATGACTGGTATTTCGTTTCCTATCTTGCAAAGAAAGAATAGTAAAAAATATACTTTGCCTAGAGTAACAAAAATTAACTTTGATCACTTGAATAGTTTATTACGCTTAAATAACTGGGAGGAGGTATATGCTGAAGAAAATGCTTCTAAGGCTTATGATTTATTTATAACAAATTTAAAAAACTCCATAGCCGCTTCCAGTAACGTCACCCTTCTGAAAAAATATAAAATAAGGCTTAAGCCTTGGATAACCCAACTTCTCCTTAAAAAAATCAAACAGAAACATACACTGCGTAAAAGATGTAGCAAACATCCATTAAATGTCCGTTTAAAAAATCGCTATGATCACTTGTGCCGTAAGATTAATAAGGAAATCCGTTTGTGTAGGGGAAGTTACTACCATAACCAAATAAGAAATTCCCAAGGAAACCTTAAAAAAGAATGGAAAGTCGTTAACAATATTATTAATCGAAATATTAGGAAACAAGCTACTACTATAACACTAAGCAACGGTAGTGAAGTTATATCGGATCCTTCAGATGTAGCAAACGAATTCAATGAGTTCTTTGCTTCAGTCGGGCAAATGGCATTTCCAAGTGTTTTTTCTAACAATCGTCACGGTGATTCTGGAGGGTGCTCTGTGATAATGTTCTACACAGCAGCAGTTTTTATTTTGAACCAATTTCTGGTCTTGAGTTACTAAAAACTATAAATTCTTTAAAAAATTCCAATTCTTGTGGTAATGATGGTATTTCTAACCTCATGCTTAAAAAAATTGCCCTAAACATAGTTGATATTTTAACATACCTTTTTAATTTGAGTATTATCACTGGCAAATTTCCTGAAGAACTGAAATGTGCCAATGTCATACCACTTTTCAAAAAGGGGAGTAAAAAAGAAAAAAATAATTACAGACCGATCTCGTTGTTACCTTCTATTTGAAAAATATTTGAAAAAGTAGTAAAGTGTAGGGTTTTGAAATATCTCAAATATGCAAAATTTTTTAGTTCATGCCAATTTGGATTCAGATCAGGCATCTCTACTGAGGACGCTCTCTTGGAATTTTGCTCCTTAATACACAAAGGGTTAGATGATAAAAGATTTTGCAGTGGGCTTTTTGTAGATATAACAAAGGCTTTCGACATGGTTGATCACAGCATTCTTTTGCACAAATTGTACAATGTGGGGTTCCGGGGTTGTATCTATGATTGGTTCGCTTCTTATTTGAAGGACAGAAAGCAAAAAGTTAAAATAGGAACGAGTCTCAGTTACCCTAAAACTATTAGTCTTGGGGTTCCCCAAGGGTCTGTTCTTGGTCCTATTCTGTTTTTAGTTTATATTAATTCTATATCTGAACAACCATTTGCTGGTAAAGTTAAGGCCTTCGCTGATGATTTAGGAATCGCTTATACATCAGTTAGCCCATTGAACTTAGTGGCTGATATAAATCACGACGTCCATTTACTAAGAATTTGGTTTCCTGGGCATAAACTATTGGTTAGTAATAAAACCAAATTTTTGTTTTTTAGCCTTAGTACAGAAGTGGCCCCGGATGTTAATGTTATATTTCATGCATCAAATTGCGGAAGGTATAACTTGGATAGCAATGCGTCTGCTGTTCTAAACTCGAAGGACTCTTTTGATGCTAACGTGGCTTGTAACGTCAATTGCTTTAAAATTGAAAATGTTGATAATTATAAGTACCTAGGCGTTATAATTGACCGAAATTTCAATTGGTCTGAGCATGTATTAAGTTTGAAGCAATATTTTCTTTCGACGATTCGTTGTTTTTATCGTCTTAGAATGTTTTGTTCCAACAATACTTTAAAAACAATATACCATGGGATTTTTCATTCGAAATTGCAATACGGAATAAGCTGTTGGGGGAGCGCATACCTTAATAAACTCCAACAGTTAATTGTTTTACAAAAATGTGCAATTAGAAAAGTTTGTAACGCTACGCGTCTATCTCATACCATGGAGTTATTTAGGCTTACGAGAATTCTTCCAGTAAGACATCTTTTTTATTATAACGTACTTAGAATTTTCTTTATGAGAGGTGGGTACTTGCAAAGTCCAATCTCTGACACATATATTTTACGAAGCAATTCCCAGTCTTATGTCCCAATCCCTGCTTTTCGCACAACAAGCTTTAGAAATTCGTACTCCATTGTATCATGCAAGTTGTTTTACCAACTCCCTGTTGAAATACGAATCATAACAACTCTGTCCTCTTTTTTAAAAAAGGTAAAATATTGGCTTCTTGGTTTCGAACATAATGGTATTGAAGTTTTGCTACGCTATATTGTTTAGCTATTTATTTATTCATTTTTTATTTTTCTTGTTCTTTTTTTGTCATGAAATTTACAATTAATGATTAATTTCTAATTTCTTATTTCTTTACTTTTGTTCTTAATTACTGTTTGATAGTTTTTGAATTTTCATTACATTTGCTCACCCCACAATGAATTATTAACTTTTGAAGTGGCATTAGCACTATTTTTTATGAAATATAAATGCCACTAACTATTCTCTTTAATGTTATTAATTAAGTTTTGGATAAAAAATGTACATAAAGATTATTATCAATGAGAATAAAGAATTTAAACTAACTAACTAACTATAAGCGTGTGGCTAGGGATAAATCCCCCGGGCGTATTCTACTACGTATGTAAATGTCGAACAATATTTCAAGTGTTTTCGGGATGAAAGAGGTAAGGCTTATTGGTCTGAAGTCCTTTGCGGTGGTGTGACTAGCCTTGCCCGCCTTGGGTATAAAAACCACCTTTACCTCCCTCCATGTTCTTGGTATGTACATTGTTACAGACTACTGGCAAATAGCTCTTTAAGAACTGGGATAATAATTGGTGCAGTTTTTTGCAGCATGATCGGTATAATCCCATCAAGTCCTGGGGATTTAAAGGGGGAGAACGATCTTATTGCCCACTCTATCCTATCCTCCCTTACCAAATCCGCAGGAGGTTCCGATTCACTGTGATTGCTGTTATTAGTACTGCCACATGGTACGGTAGTACACCCCGGGAAGTGCGTTTTAATGAGCAATTCAAGGGATTCCAAACAGGACTCGGTCCAGTTTCCTTCGGGGTTCCTTAGGGAACCTAGAGATTTCGATTCTCTGGAGAGGATTTTCCTCAATCTAGCCGTTTCGGTTGTACCCTTTATCTCGTCGCAAAAGCGTTGCCACGAAAGTCTTTTGGCTTTTTGCGTTGCGCTCTTGAAGTTCCTCTGACTGGCTTTGTATAGCTCACAGTCCGAGTCAGCTCCCGTTGATTTCGCCAGATTCAAGAGTTTCCTTGTTTCTCTTCTTATACTGGTTAGTTCTTTGGTCCACCAAGGGGGTGAGACTCTTGTCTTAGGTTTAGATATGGGGCATGCCTTCTGGAAAGCCTCTTTGAAGACAGTAGAGATTTCATCGGCTTTTCCGTCGATGTCCGCGGGCTCATGTAAGTAACATTCTTGTAGTAGATTCTTGTTCTTCCGCACTTCGTAACTGAAGGTAGTCCAGTCGGTCTTCCTTGGGTTTCTATGGGGTTTGGGAGAGTCGCATCTATCATTAAGATTAAATTCAATAAATCTGTGATCGGAATGGGATTCTATTCCCAAAGTATTCCAATTGTCTATAGAGAGGGTATTCGAATTACTTGCTAGTGTAATGTTAATTACCTCCTGCCTGTTTCTAACTACGAAAGTGGGTTCAGAACCCCTATTGGCTACTAAAAGATTATGTTCGATAATGAATTCGAAAATCTACTCACCGCGTGTGTTTGTGTCGCCACTGCCCCATTCCTTGTGGTGTGCATTCGAATCGTAGCCTAGTAGTAGGTCCCATCTCTGGAGTTCCGCTTTCCTGGTTAAGGCGCGGGTTAGTTCGGATGGCGTTTCATCACTTCCGTCGTAAGGCATGTAAACGGCTGAGATAACCAGTGGCGGAGCCCCCTCCGGTCAAGCCCTACTACCGTCTGGTCTGAGTTGCTGTATGTAGATAGAAGAAATAAGTTAATGTGTTTCCTAGCTTCAATACAAGTTCTGTTCTGTTCTTACAGTCATCTTTTTGCGGTTCGCCACTGTATAGTACTACATCTTTGTGATTTAGCCCACTAATTTTGCCACGGGAAATCCATGGCTCTTATACGAGGGCTATATCTATATTCCTTTCGCCTAAAATATAGATAAGATTGGCACTAGCAGATATGTTGTCGTCCTGGTTTATTTGAACAAATTTCTTGTTTTGCTTACATTGTCACCCGCCCCCTTTCCTTCCTCTCTGTCCTATCCGTAAAAGGTCGGAGTTTACTTCGGGTGATACCAGTGCGAACCTTATTACTATATCTCCTTTTAACAAAAGCATTGATTTGTGATTGAGCAGGACCACGATCTCCATGCCCTTTTCTGTGTGCTCGCCCACCTCTAGCACCTCCCAGTCGTCGCTAAGGAGCTTCGGGTTAAGGTGCCGCAGGTTCCTTTCAATACGCTCCTTGGGAATATGAGGTCCAGGTATCAGGATACGCCCTTTCGGCCTAGTGAATTCTAGCAGGTCCTTCTTTTCGACGAGTCGAATGTCGGCATTAGCCCATGGAGCCTGCGTGTTAGCCACGAAAGTTTGGAGCCACTTAAGCGTGAATTCATTATCGCATGAAAGGAGCTTAAAACATCTGAAAGTGATCAGTTGCTCAAAGAAGGGGGATTGTCCCCCCTTGAGGTTGAGGTTCCCCTCTACTTGTTTACGCCACCTATCGCGACGTCATCCTCTACTGCGCCGTCAATCCGGGGAGGATTCGAAGACTTTCTTGGCGGGAACGTAAGGCTCCATCCGCTCTACATGACCCAGCCATCTTAGTCGCTGTATGTGGACTCTTCTGGCTAAGTCCATGTTCTTATATAGGCCGTATAGTTCGGCATTGTACGTTCTCCTCCACTCACCGTCTTTGCAGACGGAACCAAAGATCGCTCGAAGAACTTTTCTCTTAAAATAACCAAGGGCATCCTTATCCAGTTTTGACAAAGTCCATGTATCTGTACCATACAGCAGGAGTGGGATAATTAGTGTTTTATAAAGAGTTACCTTAGTAGCTCAAGATAGGGCTTTGTTACTCAATTGCCTTCTTAGCCCATAGAAACAATGATTGGTAAGAGTAATTCACCGCAAATGACATCAGATCTCCCCACTGATGTCATTTGCGGTGCTCACCATAGAGCCGAGGTAGAGAAAGTCCTCTACTACCTCAAAATTTTATTTGTCTATTGTGGCGTTCTGTCCAAGACTCCGATGTTGGGTGTTCTTTTTTTGTAGACAGCATATACATATTTTGTTTTGCTTTCATTGATGGCTAGACCCATCTTTGCTGCCTCGACCTCAATACTCGCAAATGCCCCATTGACGGCCCACTGAATTCTTCCAATTATGTCAATGTCATCGGCATAAGCCAGTAGTTGTACAGACTTGTAAAAGATTGTACGTCCGGTGTTGGCTTGTGCGCTTCGTACAATTCTCTCAAATACTTTGTTAAAGAGATGGCACTTCACTTTATCTAAGACCTTTCCTGACATCGAAAGGTTCGTTCATGTTCTTACCGACTTTGATGGAGCAGCGAGAGTACTCCATCGTCATTTTGCAAAAACGGACGAGCTTGGCAGGGATGCCAAGACTAGACATGGCTCTGTATAGCTCGTTCCTATGCACGCTATCATAGGAAATGTGGAAACCGATGAGGTGGTGCGTATCGATTTTATATTCATGGGTTTGTTCCAAGATCTGCCGTAGTGTGAATATTTGGTCAATGGTGGACGTTCCAGACCTGAAACCGCACTGATTAGGACCTATCAGGTTATTGACGATCGGTTTTAGGCGTTCACATAATACGGCAGACAGGATCTTATATGCGATGTTGAGCAGACTTATACCTCTGTAGTTGGTGTAGTTCAGATGGTGTCCTTTCTTCAGGATCAGGCAAACGATGCTGAAGTTCCATTCATCGGGCATACTTTCGTCCGACCAGATTTTACAGATAAGCTGGTGCATGCTCCTTACCAGCTCATCTCCTCCAGCCTTGAAAAGCTCAGCGGCAAGGCCACTCCAGTAGCTTTGTTGTTTGTTAAGATATCGCTATCCTCGTTTCATTCTGATCGGGTTGATGGGAATCTTGACTGCCATCGTCACTGTTGAATGGCTCATTCTGCCTGACAGCGGAATATTGGTCATCATCGCCGTTTAACAGTCTGCAGAAGTGTTCCTTCCATATGCTCAGTACCGACTGCGATTCTACTACTATATTGCCATTTTCCTCCCTGCAGGCTTCTGTTCTGGCTTTGAAACCCTGGTATGTTCTTTTCACCTTTTGTCTCTCAATCTCAATCTCAATCTCCTCGATCGAGCGCTTCTCATGCTCCTTTTTCTTCTTTCTGAGAAGTCGATGTTCCTCTTTTCTCCTCCGCTCGTAGAGCTCGCGAGCAGCTCTAGTCCTTCTATGCAGCACCGCTTTGTGCGCCTCTTGTTTAGCTGCATGTGCTTGACGGCATTCCTCGTCAAACCACGGATCTCGTTGTGGTGGCAGAGAGAAACCCAGTACATCAGAGGCGGCATCTCTGATGGCTTGTTCGCAATGCTGCCACTGGTCTTCCGCATTTGCTGCTGGCGGCATAGGACTCAGATTAAGATTAGAAGCAACTCGATCGGCAAAGGTTCTGGCGGTCTCTTGCGATTGTAGCCGCCCGACGTCAAATTTCCTCACAATATTTCGTTGATTTCGCTCCGTACACTTGGCTGCACGTGGTTTGTAGGGGGACCTAAAACTCCACGTACAGACACGAAGATCGTTGTCCTGTTTTCGTTTGCAAGGGTTGTCAACAGTAAAATCATCCGTATCCGAGGCTGTTGGTTGCTTTGTAACCGAAGGTTTTTGCGTGGTGGGGATGTTAACCCGACGGCACAACCCCCATCCTGGATGACCAGATCCCTAGGACGAGCGGCCGGATACACCGATGCCAGTAACCCACTTCGAGGATATGAGCACTGCCGTTGGCCCATTAAGGGTTCATCACCCCCTTCGGGTAGTTACCCCCTTCGGGTTAAGGTCAGAATTTACCCAAGGTAGACATGCCTGTCGTAAGAGGCGACTAAAATCCACCCTCCGTACACCGAGTGTGGTGTATACAAAAACATGCAATGAACAAAACAAAAGATTTTAATACCCCAAGTGGCAGTACAGGTACACTGGAAAATCCACCCTCTTCGGAGGTCGGCTCTACGGATTCTGGGGAGAGCCACTTATTGCACCTAATAAATCCCTTCTCAAAAAGTACAAGGGTATCTCGATCTCCACCAACAAGATCGAACGTCTCCGGAAAAAGAAGTCCGCCGGAAGCGCAAGCGCGTGAAAAACGGGACTCAGCGAAATCAAAAAGCATTGAGGAGGAAAACGACGTACTCCGTACCAAGCTTACCGAAATGGAGCTACTCTATCGTGAGCTTAAGAAAGAAGTAGATTTACTCAGGCAAGAAAATAATGCCTTAAAAAAGTCGTATCTACAAAAAGAAAATACAGTTAGCCCACATCGCTCACCTAGTCACGAATACCAGACGGACGAAGAAGAGCTAACACGTGAAACGAATTGGATCGAAAAGAAACTATCAAAAAACGCAAGCTGGTTCGTCACCGGAAGTCGAGCCACAAAAAGACGAAAAGCGCAAGGAGTTGCAAGAAAAGCAACAACAAAAAATTACGTCCTCCGCCACCGATAAACGTCGTTGGAATACGGACTAGAACAAGTTACATTGCGTCCCTAAAGGAACTGCGACATCGAAGTTTAAGGTGGCATCTCTGCGAAACAATACGTGGAAAATCAATGTCGATGATGCCGACGGTTACCGATCAGTATCCCAAAAATTGAATGCCGAAAAGATTCAGTGGTATACTTATGAAAATAAGTTAGAAAGACCACTGCGTGTTGTAGCAAGGGGACTCCACCCCTCGTGCACCAAAGAAGATGTTATAAACGACCTTCAAGACAAAGGCTTTAAAATGCTTGATGCCGTCAATATTATCAAGAAGGAAAAGCAACAGTCGGAGGGAGATCAGGAAAAATTGGTAAGGCGTGGTCTTACACTATTCATGCTAAGTTTCGATAAAGACGAAAATAAAGACATTATTTATGGTATTAAGACTATTTTAAACATCGTGGTCAAAATCGAACCCATGCGTAAGAGCTCCAGATCGATCCCGCAGTGTAAGCGCTGTCAAGGCTTCAATCACACGCAGACTTATTGCCAGAAAGAACTGCGATGCGTCAAATGCGCAGGTGAACATCTCTCAGATGAGTGTCACTTAAATAAGCAAACCCCAGCCATTTGCATAAACTGTAAAGGAAAACACCCTGCGAACTATCGAGGTTGCGAAGTGGCGAAAGAGCTCCAGAAAAGGCGCGATACGCTCAAAAATTCTATGGGCACGAATCCAAAACCAATTAAGAACAGACCCAAAATAGCTGCGAAAAAAGCAGCGAAAGATAAAAAATCCGTCAATATTCTCTTAAAATCGGGTAATGAAGAAAAACCCAAACGTAGTAGAGAAAAGGTGACAGGAGCTAAATCCTCGAATACTGGCGTGCAGTCTTATGCTCAAGCGGCGATGACAGCTAATGGCAAGTACAAGACCGACAGCTCACGGGAGATCAAAGCATGAAATCATCCAAACTCTAACGTAAAGACTCCTGCTTAAGCTGCGACATTGGAAACGGTGATAGAGGTAGCTCACAAGATCATGTATCCAATGTTTTTTCCCTAATTCTTGCGAAACTTGAAGAGCAATCCAAAACAAACAAACTTATTTTCGAGAGACTAGGTGCATTAGAAAACAAACATTCATAACACGCGCACTTAAACCAGAATTTGAAAGAAACGATTAAAATTCTTACTTGGAACGCCAACAGGCTCATACGAAGACTCGACGAGTTAGAAATCTTTATACGGGAAAAAGACATTGATATATGCTTGGTCTGTGAAACTCATCTGACAAAGCAAACGAATGTTAAGATAAGGGGATATAGCGTGTATCACGCCTTCCACCCAGCGGAAAGAGCCAGAGGCGAATCATCCTTGTTTATAAAAGAATGTATCGAACACTCACCGGAAGTTAAGATTGAATTAGAAGCAATGCAAGTAAGCACGGTTCGCGTTAGAAATAAACATTTTGCTTTCAACATTTCGTCTATATATTGTCCACTGCGATGCAAACTTGAAGAAAGTGATTTTACGAACATCTTCGACTTCCTCAGACCCAATTTTATTATTGGTGGTGACTTCAACGCGAAACACCCCATCTGGGGTTCAAGGTACGACTCTCAGAAAGGTAGAAAGCTTTATAATGCGGGTATGCAATACAGCTGTGATTTTCACTCGACTGGTAAACCAACATATTGGCCGACTGATAGAAATAAGATACCAGATCTGATCTATTTCTTTATTGTTAAAGGAATATCTGGCAACCATATAAAAGTTGAAAAAAGCTTTGATCTCTCCTCTGATCATTCTCCAATCATTATGACGATAAGCGATGCTCTGGTTAAAAAAGCAGGACCGGCCAGATTAACCAGCGCGAAAACTAATTGGGATAGCTTCAAAAAAGATATTGAAGCTAATATTGAGCTGAGCGTATCACTTAAAACGCCATATGAACTTGAAGTTGAAGTTGATCGCTTCGTCGAAATCCTACAGAATGCCGCGTGGAAGAATACTCCCAAGTCTAAAAAAACACCGGTCAGTTACATTCAAACTTGTCCGCAGGAAATAAGAGAGATGATTAAGGAAAAGAGAAAAGTGCGCAAAAAATGGCAACAAACTCGGGCTCCGCAACATAAAGCACATCTTAACCGTTTGTGCAACTTGCTAAAAAGATCTATTAAAGACCTTAAAAATAATGAAATGCAAACTTACCTAGAAAGCTTAACGGCAGAAAAAGATTCTAATTACTCGCTTTGGAAGGCTATAAGAGGTATTAAAAAACCTCAAATTCAAGCCGCCCCAATTAGGAAAAATCAAAACGAATGGGCCAGGCATGATAAACAGAAAGCGCAAGTTTTTGCCACCCACCTGGAAGAAACTTTCAAACCGTTTGATGGACAAGCTCTTATTCAAAATATAAATACGTCTTATTTAGCCAATAGCGTAATAAGAAACGCAACACTTACCGAACTCAAGGAAGAAATAAAGAAATTTAAACCAAAGAAAGCTCCTGGATACGACCTAATTACGGGAGATGTTCTTAAAGCACTACCAAGAAAAGCTCTAATTAAGCTTCTGTTCATTATAAACGCCGCACTTAGACTACAATATGTTCCCAGTCAATGGAAAGCCACCGAAGTCATAATGGTCCTTAAGCCCGGAAAACATCCGAATGAAAAAACGTCTTATAGACCAACTTCGCTTCTTCCAAGTATATCCAAAGTGTTCGAGAGAATATTGATTAGGCGAATACAGCCGGTTATAGAAGAAGGGCATCTAATTCCGGATCATCAATTCGGATTCAGAAGTAAGCATTCTACAGTTAAACAAGTACATCGAATAACACATGTAATCGAAAAGTCACTTGAAGAAAAAAAGATTTGTTCAAGCGTATTCCTTGACGTCTCTCAAGCCTTTGACAAGGTCTGGCACGAAGGCTTAAAGTTTAAATTACGACAAGTTCTGCCAGAGCACCTATGTAATATTTTGAAGAACTACCTTACGAATAGACTATTCCGCGTCAAATGTGGAAACGAATATTCGGATTTTAAGGAAATAATGGCTGGAGTGCCGCAAGGAAGCGTTCTTGGTCCGGTCTTATATCAGTTATACACTCGTGATATACCGCAAGTAGAAGGCACTGAGCTAGCTACATTTGCCGACGACACTGCTATCTTGGCAGTAGGTAAAACGGTCGAAGATACTACAGAAAAACTGCAAGAAGCTTTGGATAGAGTAAATAAATGGACAAAGTTTTGGCGAATCGCACTCAAAGAGAGCAAATCTGTTCATATAAATTTTACTTATAAGAGAGTAAATAATCTGCCAATCTTTTCAAACTCGGTTCAAATTCCGTTTGCAAACGAGGCTAAGTATCTTGGAATGACACTTGATGCAAAGGTGAAATGGAAAACGCACGTTAAGAAAAAACGCAAAGAACTAGATAACAAATATCGAGAAATGTATTGGTTACTTGGAAAATATTCCAAGCTTAATATAGAGAACAAACTGCTTTTATATAAGCAAGTGCTAAAGCCTGTATGGACATATGGCATACAACTATGGGGTTGTACCAAAATAAGTAATATTACAATATTACAAACTTTTGAAAACAAAGTGCTAAGAGGTATTGTAAATGCGCCATGGTATATCAGAAATAGCGATATCCACAGAGATCGTGGCATTAAATAGTCGAAGACGAAATCAAAAACTACGCGAAAAAACATAAAAGTCGACTAGAAAGTCACGTTAATACAACAGTCCTCCAAGTTTTGGATGAAAAAAACTTACTACGCCGTCTACAAAGAACAAAACCTTTAGACTTAGCGCGATAAGTAACCGCGTCTAAACTGCGGAGCTAGCAGGAACTTCTAATGGGAAGGTACCTGCAAAACGTCCTTATTTCGTGAAACGAAAACTATTTGATAAGTCGAATACTTAGTTGTAGTAAAAAAATATAAACAAGTTTGTTTTGAAGGGAGGTTTTTTAGTGGGTAAGAATCCCACACTACTATGAACACGCGCTGTCGATCCTCATAGTGTCTTGTTGAAGATTTTCACCTACCCTCGGAAAAAAAAAAAAAAAAATTAAGGGTTCATCCGCCACCATCTCCAAATATGTCAAATATGTCAAAGTAGCTCAAGTAAGGTCATTGGTTTCTTACGTGGAAGGGGAGTTAACCCGACGACACAGCCCCCAACCTGGAGGACCAGATCCTTTTTTTGTACCCCTAGGACAAGAGGCCGGATACACCGATGTCAGTAACCCACTTCGGAGATATGAGCGCTGCCGTTGGCCCATTAAGGGTTCATCCGTTACCATATCTTTTTCAATACCCTGACGTAGTATTGGAAATCCTTACAGACCTCAGCTCCAAATATGTTAAAGTTGCTCCGGTAAGGTATCGTCTATAGACGTCACCGTTGATTCCATCGAGAGAATTAATCCGCACGCACGTCCTCCTTCTGAAGAGCTCTTGCTTGATTTCTGAGACGCATATTTCAGCTAATCAGGTCAAAAAGAGATTCCTCGTTCGGTTAAACGTATGTGCACTGAAGTTCACCACGAGGAGGTGATGATGCGATTTTGCCACGCCTAAAATATGCTATTTGCCATATTATTTAATGTGTTGAATGGTATGATAAATCCAATCCAAAGGTGAAACATACGTCTTGTAACACTGAAAAATTTGTCGATTTTGTCTCAAAATGACGACTTATAAACATCCAATACGACATAAACTTCAGCTGTTATAGCCGTGTCTGGGATACATAGGCCAACGGAGCTACAGTAAGGTGGATGTTCGGATTTTAAATACATTACATGAAATTGAGGAAAATATCCATGAAATTTGTGGGAAATAATACCTTATATTGCGGTAGATACTTACTGAAACTTATTAAATCCTGTTTCGCTCGTCTGGAAGCGCTTTAACAATCCTGTGAGATTGGCCTCATTCAAGAATAATATGACTTTTGCGTTGTGTGTTCACTTGTTGTCGGTATGCTTTTCTCTCTCATGGATCTTCATAAATTGTTCTCTGACCACTGTGAAGGCTAACAGATTGGCGGAAGAGGGCTTCGTATAAATTTCAGTGTTTTGTACAGAATATAGACAGTATGAAATATGGACTGCAACGTCTGGTCTTAATTACCAAAGGAAAATAAGCCTCTTCGGCGCAGGTCTGCTAGACACATCAAGACAACTCTTGGAGACGTTAAGAAAGCAGGCGACCAAGCAACACGGATTCAAAAGTTTATACTCTACAACAGGAGCAGTAAAGAAGGTAGTTTTAACCTTCAAAGAGGCCACGTAGAGTAGCAAGAAAGCTTTTTGACTCTGCCAGGTTGAGCGACATGCAGAGCGCGCATTGCTCTCAGCGAAACAAAGTATCTGCTGCGGATATTGGAAGGTTACCTAAGATACAAAGAGCTGATCTATGATACCATGGAAGGACCACGCATGGTGGAAATTAGAGCTGATACGACGTAAGGCTAAGTTCTGAAATCCAACCTATAGAATATATCCCACGATGGAATTCTCTCAATGGAGATGTGCGAAAACGTCTTTCTGGTTAGGTACACATACGACATTGTACCAGTGATCACCGCGCGGGACACCAATGACGCCCAAAGAAGGCTTACTATTCTAGCGTCCGTTTCTAGACGGACGGCAATGACTTAGCCAGACTACTGAAATACCAGAGATAGTTCTGCTGATCAAGAGGCGGATCCTAGAATTGCAAGCAGGATCGGATATTAGAAAAATGAAAGAGGCAGTTCCGTACCTGACAGTAAAACTAAACACTGAGCTCACATATACGCATCCGAAAGAGCTGCAAAGATCTCTACGGCTCGAGTTTAGTAGATTAATGGAAAATGTGGAAGGCCCGGACGGTAACAGACGAAAACTAATCCCGAATGTTAGGCTGACGCTCTCCCGTAAGTATAAAAAGGTAATGGTAGCGGTACAGCGAAAAGGAGCCTCCTGGATGCCGAGTTTCTGCTGAACATTATCGAAGCTAGTCATTCTAGTAATTGCGAACGTGGTCCCCATCTACTCGTAGCATCAGAGAGCAACATTCAATGCAAAAGGGAAGCAGAGTGGGTAGGGAAACCGCAAAAGTGGAAGCCAGGAAACTCGGCATGCAACACTAGCAAAAAGACCGTTCCAAGAACAATTTAAGGAAGGTTTTAACGTTTCAGAATCCAATCGTTGCCTTTATTCTATAGCCAAGGGCCGCCAGTTAAATGCCCTTCCGTATATTTAAGCATTTATTGTCTCTTTATAGCTAAATGTGCTTTTTTTTTGGGAATTGCTAGACGAACATGACAGTGGGGTACCTGCATTAGGTACTACGGACAAATCAAACTGGTTACCTATAGCAGCTTGTCCTCGTTGTTTAGCAAGCCAATATTTTCAAGAGATGATACTTCTACGAGGCCTATGATAATCGATTCCCATTGTGTAGACATAGCCTATCTATGGCTCCAATTAACTCATAGACCATTTAAATCTTTTTCGTTTCGTCTACTCATGCTTTCGTCCATCGGCTTCATTGGCCATGGCCACCCATGCACAAATCGCACGAATCGATCCTTTTCGGAAAACTCAATCATTAGCCAAAAATCTCTATTATTTGCTCTAAGTAATTTCCTCTTATGAGCAACTGCTGCTGCAGAAATTCAATTGGTCATTAGCCCGAGTCTCTATCATAGGCCAACGCTATTACCATCATCATCGACTCTCCGGCTATGGCGCATTCTAGCAACAACCAGGAAATCATCTGCATCCTTCCACCTGTGCTGCGCGCGCAGCCCGAAACTTACAATTTGAATACCACAAAAGCTTTAAAATTTTAGGTCTCACTCAGAGTGCACCACAAACGGATTGCCTCCTCCACCGCACTGGGATTTTCATCGAGTGAACGCCCCATTTATCCGTTTTATTATGACTTTTTCGGTCCGTCGATGCAAAGATTCCTTTTCGGAGTATCTTTCTCTTTCTCCACATGCGAACGTATGGATACGGCGCGCGGACTAATCTGACGGATTTGATCTTCAGCCGCTGCGACGGCCGGCTACATCTATGTGGTGGGTCCTTTCCGAGAGAGATATCCATTTAAGCCGCTGTAAGATCACTGCGGCCGATTATTGTAATCTCATTGCGATGAGGAGAGTCGACTTCCTTCGCCTGCAGCGATTCACAAATTTATATCTGTTCAGCTAAACCAAGGAACAAAAAAAAAATAAAAAATGGGAAAAGATGTACTGCATCGCGCGATAGCTGTCTTTCCCTTATGGCTTTTTGTTTGATGGGGGAGGCTCAATGGATGGTGTGCTTTGCTTCCTTATTTGTTGTTGTTATTGTCGGTTGTTATGATTTTATTGTTTATCATCTGCTAGAGGAGGATGCATCATGTGAACAACTACGACGACAAGAAACAGCAATTTGCAACTAATTTGCTTATTGTATTCCAAAGGGGAAGTCCCTGGGTTTCTTCCTCTCGAGATCCCAACCCGGTCGCGGCCGCGTTGTACCAATCAATATCTGAGGTCAAAGGGCTGATCTGCGTACGAATGAAAGAAGATTAAGCTTTGACGGAGAGGGGTCTTGCATAATCCCTTTCAATAGATATTCTCTACTCCATCGGGCTAATTACAGTGTAGCCATCGAATGGCATTAGAGTTTGATGACTCCTGAGCTCAACTGATCTGACCTCTAAGAGTGTAAAGAGTCTCATGTGACCACAGAATGTGATGACGCGAACTAGCATTCGATTTGACAAATAAGAAGAAAAAAGGAAGAAAATCCTCTTAACATCCGCTGTCAATCGTAGGACAAGTGAGGTCTTTATTTTGCGCATACGCGACGATGACAATCGAATCAATGATTGAGTGATCTAATGCTCAGTGTGGGCCATGTGCACGCGCATAATAATTTATTCACCGTCAGTTTGTCACTTACTTGTATCTCAACCACTAACTGCTTTGCATTCATTTGAGTATGAGGTGTATGTAGAAATGAGTCATATCTGTACTTTTATCGATTGTATATAAATGTTACCTATAGGGCGCACTCTTTAATCGTCACATGGATCTTATCTGCGTACTATTATAATTCCTGCTATTCCAAGTCTTGTAGTCTTAGATGATCTTAAATTCCACAATCGTATGATTCCATCCCTTCTAGCATGGAACGTTTACAAAGTCACTAAAACTTATGAGTGATCACCACTTATGTTAACTTATAGATTGAAATAGGTTGAATAGTTCCCAGGGGTTGGGTGGCAAATCGCCCAAAACCAAATCACCCAAATAGGAAAAATGTCACATCGCCCAAAAATTATGGGCGATAGCGAAGCACACCTGGGGTTCAAGATGTACATCTTCCAAAGGAAAAATTCTCTACGAAGTGGCAAATGAATTCGGTTGTTCTTTTTATTCGACAGGAAAACCGACCTATTAGCCAACCGATTCAGGAAAAATTCGCAATCTTATCGATTTTTTTGTTACAGAGAAGTTTACGAGAAGTTTATTACAGTCACAGGATGTTTTAATCTCGCTTTTGACCACTCGCCGGTAATTTTATTACTTCAAGAAGCGCTGATCAAGAAAAAAGGACCTCCAAGACTTACCAGCAATAGAACAAACTGGGAGGCCTTTAAAAATTATTACTTACTTACTTAATTATGTCCTGTATCCCCTTGTGGGTCCTAGGGCCTCTACTACGCCTACGCGCCATCGTGTACGGTTTCTGGCAATGTGTCTGAGTTCTCCCCAACTTTTGCCTAACTGCCGTGCCTCCTTCTCGACTGTTCTGCGCCATGTTCTCCTCGGACAGCCAGGTCTTCTGCCATCCTGAGTTAGAGGGTTGTATTGCATAGCATGGTTCGCTATGGAACTGTCACCCTTACGGAGCGTGTGACCAATTCACTGCCACTTCCGCCGTTGGATGGTTGTGCCTATTGGTTCCTGATCCGTTCTCTCGTAAAGGTGTTCGTTAGAGATACGATTGGGCCAGAAAATCCTTAAGATATTGCGCAGGCACCTATTAACAAAAGTTTGCAGCTTTCTGGTGATAGTAGTAGTCACTCTCCACGTGCTGCAACCATATAGCAGCACGGATTCAACGTTGGAGCGGAACAGTCTTATTTTGGTGCTCAAACTGATTGCATTGCTTCGCCATATTTTGGACAACATCCCGAACGCGGACTTTGCTTTGGCGATCCTGTTGGCTATATCCAGTACGGTTCCACCATCGGTCGAGACAATACTGCCAAGATACTGGAAATCCTCTACTCTCTCTACCGGTTGTCCAGCAATGCGTATTTGAGCTGATGAGTTTGTTCAAGGGCTGATAATTTTAGTTTTTGCCGTATTCATTTTCAGCCCGACGACACCTGCCTCCCTCTCCACATCTGCTGTCATTTGGTGGAGGTCCATAATTCTGTGGGAGAGTAAGCATACATCGTCTGCGTAGTCAACATGTTTCAGTTGAGATGTAAGAGTCCATCGAATTCCTCCGTTTCCCGTCGACAAAGCTGCAAGAAGCACATCGCTAATCACCAATAGGAATAATATTGGTGAAAGGATACAGCCTTGTATTACCCCACTTTGGATTTCAAATTCCTCAGACAACCTCCCCCTTTGCAGAACGTGACATTTGGAGCCTTCATATGTAGCTTTGATAATAGCAATTAGTTTATCGGGAATACCTCTCCTGCATAAGGCACGCCAAATAAACTCCCTATTGACACTATCGAACGCCTTCTCAAAATCGATGAACAGCAGGTGCAGTGGCGATCGATATTCAACACACTGTTCGATAATAATCCGCAGGGTGTTGATGTGGTCGGCACAGGAGGATCCAGAGCGGAAACCTGCTTGTTCGGCATCGAGTGTGTCTTCGAGATGTTGTTTGATTCGCTCAAGGATGATTTTAGCTATTATCTAGCTACAGCAAGCAGCACGCAGATACCCTTCCAGTTTCCGCACTCCATTAGATTTCCTTTCTTAGGAAGCTTGACGATCATTCCCTTTTTCCACTCGTTAGGAAAGCTCTCAGCTTCTTAAGCTCTCTCTATAAGTGGAAGCAGAAGCTCAGCCGATGTTGTGGGCGCTGCTCGTAAGAGCTCTGCTGGAATACGGTCAAGTCCTACCGCCTTGTTGGGTTTGAGTGCCTTGATCGCGGTAATGATCTCATCTTTACTGGGAGTCGTGGTGCGTATTCGGGAGCTTCTCACGTCGGGCATCTCAGTCAGATTTAGGAGCATATCGCTAGCGAATACGCGGTTCAAAACCATAGCAAAATGCTCTTTCCATCTCTTGAGCTGGTCCTCATCCGAAATGAGCAAGAAGCCGTCTAGGCGTTTCACCGGGTGTTGGCTGGAGCTACGACCACCGGTCAGCTCTTTGGTGATTCTGTAGACGGTCCTGCTGTCGCACCTCCGTGCAGCTTCTTCTGCTTCTCTAGCCAACGCGTTGATGTAGTTGCGCTTGTCACGTCGCACGCTATGCTGAACTTCTCTCATCTTCATGCGATATAGGGACCCTAGCTCGCTTCGCTGCTGGGATAGCTGCAACGCGAGCTTTCAGCTGTTTTCGTTCGTCAATTCGTCCCCAGGTATCCGCGGACAATTTTTTTAGCAGCAGATGTAAAAACATTTTTCACAGCACACCAATGGTCTTGGATGGTTGCGGGTATTGAGCTGCTGATTGCTTCCACACCTTGCGAAAAGTGCTCCCTTAATTGTTGGCGAACTGAGAAATCACTAAGTCTATCGATGTTGAACCTGGGCATTCTTGTGTTGTCGTGGGATCTTCGAACTGCAGCAGTGCGTAGTTGGAGAGTAGCTATCATAAGATGGTGATCACGTACTATCTCCACATCTTCTAAAGCGGCGGCTGATAGCAAAATGGTCAATTTGGTTGGAGGTTGCTTGCCTGTCATTGGAAACCCAGCTGACTTTGTGGCAAGTCTTGGGCTCAAACATGGTGCCACCTATCACAAGGCGGTTGACATTGCAGAAATCCACAAACCTTTCGCCGTTGTCATTGCGATTGCCTAGTCCATGCTTCCCGATTACATGTTTGAGCCCTTCGTTGTCGCTGCCTACCTTGGCATTCAAACCCCCCATCACTATGACAATGTCTCCATTTGGTGTTGTGTTGAAGACGGCGCTTAAGAGATTGTAGAAGCTCTCCTTTTCGTCCTCAGACGAACTATTCGTTGGGGCGTAACACTGTATGATGGTGACGCGTCGTACTCTAGTCCGGAATCTGGCCGTCAAAATCCTATCACCATGAGGCTGCCAGGAAATTAGGCCCTTGCGTGCTGTTGTTGTTAGCAGTAGTCCGACTCCATATTCCCGCGGACTTCCGGATGGTCTTCCAGAATAGAGTAGTACAGTGTTACGCGTTGGAGACTGGTACTCGCCCGCTTCTAACCATCTTACTTCACTTACCCCCAAAATGTCCAGTTTATATCGCATGAATTCCTTTTCCAGTTGAAGGAATCTGGCATTGTAAGAACCTTCTCTTCCCGAGTCGAGGAGCTTTTTTACATTCCAGAAACCTATCTTTGTCCGGGTACAATAGCCAAAAGTCGTCAACATGTGATCATTCCTTATCCGAGGCATAGTGTCGGTTTCTGTAGCGGGCAGTATTCGGTAACGCAGGTTGCTGGCCCGCGTTACCTAGCCTAGAATCAAGGCCCTAGACAACCCGCACTTACAAATTTGGCCTATACGTATAAGGGTTTATACGTTAAAAATTATTGCGGAACAAATATCGCCTTAAATGTATTACTTAAAACACCTTGTGAACTAGAGTACGAAGTTGATCGTTTCGTGGAAGCAATCCAAGGAGCGGCATGGAGAAACACTCCTTCTAGAAGCTATTAGATCAACCGCAACGAAAAGTCTCCCAGAGAAATCATTGAACTGGTGAGGGAGAAACGAAAAGCACGAAAGAAATTGCTAATCACTCGTGCACCGCAGCATAAAACGGTCCTTTACCGACTATGCAATCGCCTTAGAGATAGTATTCGAGAATTTGAAAGCAAAAAGATAGCGACCTACCTTGAAAATCTCTCCAGTGAAAAAGAATCAAATTATTCGCTTTGGAAAGCGCTAATAGGCATCCGGAAACCTCAAATGCAAGCGCCACCAATTCGGTAAAACGATGGAAACTGGGCCAAGAGTGACAAAGAAAAGGCAAAACTTTTTGCTTTGCACTTAGAAAACACGTTTAAGCCATTCGACGGCCCTTCGTTAACGCCCGACTCCCCAGTCACGACATCTGATAACTTTAAAGTAGAAAAAGTTGCATTGATTGAACTGAGGGAAGTTATTAAAAATCTAAAGACGAAAAAAACTCCGGGTTACGACTTGATAACGGCGCATGTAGTCAAGGAATTGCCGAATAAAGCTATTATCAATATGCTCTATTTGATCAACGCTTCATTCAGACTGCTCTACGTTCCGAGACAATGGAAAGTCGCCGAGATTATAATGGTCCCGAAACCAGGCAAACCACTAAATGAGAAGAAATCATATCGGCCTATTTCCCTATTGCCGGTTATCTCAAAAATATTTGAAAAACTACTTTCCAAACGTCTACAGCCCGTAATCGACAAAACACGTCTCATTCCTGACTATCAGTTTGGATTTAGAATCAAGCATTCTACATTCTTGAGAAAGCTCTGGAAGAAAAAAAAGATTTGTTGTGGTGTATTTCTTGATGTCTCACAAGCTATCGATAAGGTTTGGCACGAAGGTTTAGAGTATAAATTGCAACGACTACTGCCACGGCAACTCTTTCTAATCTTACGATCCTACCTCACCGAGAGACTCTTTCGTGTTAAGCACGGAAATGATTACACTTCAAGGAGATTGCGCCCGGAGTTCCACAAGGAAGTGTCCTTGACCCGCTTCTATATGTACTCTACACGCGTGATATCCCGCAGGAAAGAAACTGCGTCGTCGCCACGTTTGCGGACGATACGGCGATATTGACCACGGGCGAAACTATTGAAGAAGCAACTGGAAAGCTTCAACATGCTATTAATAAAGTCCACGCTTGGACGAATTCTTGGCGTATTGTCCTGAACGAAAGCAAATTTACTCACGTCGACTTTACCTATAAAATTGGATAGATTACCTGTTCATCTTAGCTCGGCTTAAATACCGTACGCGAACGAAGCAAAATATCTAGGAATGATTCTAGATGTTTAGCTTAAATGGAAATCGCACGTAAAAAAAAACGCGATGAGCTCGAAAACAAATACCGACAAATGTACTGGCTACTCGGAAAACATTCGAAGGTGAGCCTACATAACAAACTGCTTATCTACAGGGTGATTTGCATAAGATACGACAAAAGACTAAGACGGATAGGTTGGGTCGAGACAAGAAAAAAATCGTATGGGAGGGGGGGTCTATCTCCCTCCGCTTAGGCGGGAGAGGCAATTTTGTAAAAAATTGACTTTAAATGAAAAAAAAATATTAAAAATCAACGAAAACACGTACAATAATGTGCTATATTTTTTTGAAAGCTAATAATCCATTCTTTTATTTGCTTTTTAAATCCAGTTATTTCAGTGAATAGTTTTTGAAAAATTAGATTTCAAATTCAAAATTTTTTAAAAATATTTTGAATTTTTTTTTTTTTTCAAGTTGATTTTTTTCAAAATTTTGCGTTATTAACTGCCACTTAATTAAATACCGAAAACCCGACGTACAAATTTTTCTTAGTTTTTGAGATATTCAAAAAAGCTATAGCACATTTTTGTACGTGTTTCCATTGATTTAAAATATTTTTTTTTAATTTAAAGTCAATTTTTTACAAAATTGCCCCCCCGCCTAAACGGGAGGAGATAGACCCCCTCCCATACGATTTTTTTTCTTGTTTCGACCCAACCTATCCGTCCTAGGCTTTTGTCGCATCTTATGCAAATCACCCTGTATAAGCAAGTGCTAAAGCCTGTGTGGACGGATGGTATACAACTATGGGGTTGTACCAAGAAAAGCAATAGAAACATCATACAAACTTTTAAAAATGAAGTTCTTAGAACGATCGTCAACGCACCGTGGTATGTACGTAACGAAAATATTCATCGAGATCTGGGAATTCCCAGCGTCGTCGAGAGAAAGCAAAATTTGCGCGTAAATACAAAGATCGTGTTCACGGCCATTGTAACCGTACCGTCACTCAACTACTTGACGCGAACAATTCAATTCGTCGTCTGCAAAGGACAACACCTTTAGATTAGATTTTATATGGTTCAATTTTCAGTTTATACATATTTTTAACAAGAAAATCAAAAAGCATGGCAATGCCGTCTGCCTGATTAACAATTATTACAATTATTTTTTTGGAAGTTTGCAGTAAAAGATTTATTAAGAGAATCATACAAAATAACAAGATAGATAACTTAAAGGTTTTCATCAATTATTCTTCCACGGTAATCTAATGCAAGTCTGGAATAGTTGTACAGCTTGGAAACGTCTACGTCATTGAGCAGGGCCATGGTTTAGGAATCTGCAAGAGTATCGCTGCCGAAGAAAATCCTCCTTTTTTCTTTCAGGATTGGACAACTGCTAACAGAGTGCAGAATATCCTCCATTTCCTCCAAGTCCTACTTTCTTTGGCAGTCGATCGTTGTTCATGTTAAGGACCTTTAAGATATAATTGACTTGTAACTGCAGTGTCCTAATAAACAATGGCGATAATCCCGTTTCCAGCATTAACATATAGTTGGGCGTTCTTGATGGTAGTCGAAAAATTCGCTTGATGTAGAACCTCAGTGACTTCTCTACAGTTTCATAATATTTACAGCCCCACACTTGAGGTCCATAGACTAAAATAGCTTCCGCCACTGCTTCAAAAACCCTGAACTTATTGTTCTGAGCAATGTTTTTGTTGGCGAAGCATCTCCTCCACGTCGAGCCGATTGCAGTTTTGGATTTCAAAAACTTCTCCTTTAAATGTTTTTCCATGCACAAGTTCTTCGTGAAATAGGCACCGAGGTATTTATTCTCATTTACCACTTCGATATTTAAGCCATTGTAGTACCACATTTCATTAGCGCAAGCCCTTCCTCCGCCTTCGATCTTTACCTTCGATTTATCCAGATTCACCAGCAAGTTCCATAAGGTACAGTATTCGTGCAGTCTATTGATCATCATCTGGAGAGATTCCGGCCTGTGTGCTAGTAGAACGATGTCATCTGTGAAAAGTAAGGCCGTAATTCGGTGACTACTGTACTTACTGCCTGCAGGAAGGCAGTGGATCACATCTTCGACAAACAACGTTATGCCTCTATAATTTGATGGATCCGATATAATATTACCTTTCTTGTCGATTGGAAAAATAAGTGCGTCCTTGAACTGGCTTGGAATTATTCCACTTTCAAAAATACTATTGTAAATGCGCTGCAGATTTATTAGATTAGGAGTAGCATTTTTCCATATTTATAAAATTCGACCGGAATTTTATCCGATCCTGGAGCCTTTCAATGCTTCAATCCTCTTAAAGCTTCAATTATCTCTCCCCGAGTTATTGCAGGATCCAAGATTGCACTCTCGAAAGCTGCCGCAGCATACTGAAAACTAAACCTATTAAGTACCGGGTTCAGCAGTTACCTAAAATGCGTGTCCCGGAAAGCTCTAAGTCGTGTAAATGATTTTTGAGCCGCTCTTTCGCACTCCATATGAAATCATGGCTCAACATAATGCTGTCTGGTGCTCCTGTTTACTGTGGAGGTCGGGTGGAACCTTTTTTCTCCTTTCATTGAAGTTTGGGTTGTAGCATCATACGTCTGATTCCTTGAGCTTCATTTATTTCTAGCCGGAACGTTACGATTGTTGGCAGATGATCCGAATCTAACCCCGAGGGACGACGCAGTAGAGGACCTCCGCGCCGTAGATGGTGTGCACAAATTCAAGGGACCTCGACCCACTTGGAGTGCGCAAAATTTCGGCGATCCTTCTCATTCTAGGTTTATTTTTCTGCTGTGTTGCACGAATAGAATCTTGTTTGCGTCATACGAAGTATTGTGAAAGGCTCACTGTATGTCAATAAAGGCACAAAGGGCGATTTCTTTTGCAGCCAGGGTTTTGTTAATTTTTAAACCCAGAATTTGAACTCCACACGGGAGGCTGTGAATAGTGGTCTCTGTGTGGGTTGGTATGCAAATTGGTATGGGTGTAAGGGTTCAAGAATAAGGAACATATCCCTTATTTAGTGGAGGCAGATAGTTTTAACTTTTACTTAAAATACCCCTTGTTTTTTTATGATGCTGTATTCCAAGTTCATATAATATACCAGGAACGCATATTAGCAACATCTACGTATTATAGGGAAAAGAACGAATGCTGGTACATATGTACATGGAAGGCAATTTCTCTAATTTACTTGCTTAGGCGGCGCTACAGTTCGGGGTGAACCTGGGCCTTGACCTACAAGTTTCTCCATTAAGCTCGGTTTTCAGCTAATTGCCACCAGTTGCGCAATGCAAGTTGGTCGAGATCCCCTTGAACTTATGCACGCCCTCTACTGCATCATCTCTTCGGGTTAGATTCGAAGACTCTGTGGGCCGGAGTGTTGTTCGCTCTACATGTCCTAGCCATCTCAAACGTCCAATACGCATTTTTTTATCTAGGCCGATGTTGCTGTACAGCTCGTATAGTTCATCATTAAATCATCTTCTGCAAAACCCTTCAACACAAACGGGACGGAATATCTTACGAAGAATTCTTCTCTCGAAGCGACCAAGGATATCTTCATCCGCTTTCAATAAAATCCATGTTTTAGCGCAGTAAAGCAGGACTGGTATGATCAGGGTCTTATATAGAGTCTCCTTAATTGTTCGAGATAGGGATTTACTGTTGAATTGGCTATGGCAAGAGTCATTCTTCGCTTGATTTCTGCGCTGGTGTCGTTTTCTGAATTAATAGCAGAGTCAATATAAACAAAGTCTCTTACTATCTCGAAGTTGTAGCTGCCCACTGTGACGTTCTGTCCATTCGTCGGTGTTAATTTTTTTTATTTTTTTTATAAATTTTTAATTGTCCCTTCTGTTGTCAGCATATATTTTTTAACATTTTTAATTTTTGGGGTATTTAACATAACATTAACCAAACGATTTTGGGCGAATTGACATTTTCGTTAAATTGGGCTTAAGACTGCATTCAAAACCAATTGTAAAAATTACGTTAGCGGCCACAGCGCTTTCACATCGCGCCCGCGCCCAACACGGCGCGACTAGACGCCTTGCGTGTTTTTCGTTAAAAAGGATAAACTTGAATATCATGCGGTTATAAAATTCTTCGTTTTGGATGGGTTAACCGCTAAGGAAATTTATCCAAAGTTGACAAAAGTTTACGGGGACTCTGCTCCTTCTATGTCAACCGTTAAAAAGTGGGCAGCTGAACTTAAACGTGGTCGCACGTCCATCGAAGATGACCCACGTGAAACCTCAACCATACCCGAAACCATCGAAAAAGTGCACGATATCGTGTTGGACGATAGGCGAGTAAAGGTGAGTGAGATAGCTGAGGCTGTTTGTATATCGGAAGAGGGGGTGCGAAACACCTTGCCCTGGTAAAGACGCAAAGACTACTTCATCCTACAGACCAATAAGTTTACTCCCCATATTAGGGAAAATATTCGAAAGATTTATCTATGATCGACTAGAGCCAATACTGACTAATAACAAAATGATACCAGACCATCAATTCGGCTTGCGCATTCACAGGATAGTTACCAAAATCACAACGGACCTAGAGGAAAAAAGATACTGCATAGGGGTGTTTCTTGACGTAGCAAAAGCTTTCGACAAAGTTTGGCACAAAGGACTACTGTACAAACTTCAAAGGTTACTTCCACTCGACTTCTACCAAATCATTGAAAGTTACCTAAGCGAACGCCACTTCTTCGTAAAATATAATGACCAACAATCCAAAATACTACAGACAAGAGCTGGAGTACCGCAAGGATCTGTATTGGGACCACTACTATGTGTCCTCTACACTGCTGACAGCCCTCTATCGAGTGGAGCTACAACCATGATGGCAACCTTTGCTGACGATACTATTCTGCTGATATCCGATGAAAACCTGGACACTGTAACTACTCGAGCACAACGACTTCTGGATAAAACAATGCAATGGTTTGACGAATGGAGCATACAAATTAACGAAGACAAAACCCGTAACAAAAACAAGTAATATTTACCACTAAATCAAACTACTCTCCAATCCCAATAAAAATAAAAGACAAAACTATTCCAATCGACAATGTGGCCAAATATCTTGGTATGCACTTGGACAACAAACTTAACTGGAAATACCACATACAAAAAGATGGGACCAAATTAAAATAAAATAGAATCTACTGTACTGACTCCTGCGTAAAAATTCTAAACTTTCGACAACCAATAAATTACTACTATATAAATCCATTATCAAAGCTATCTGGACATACGGGATACAACTCTTGGGAACGTCAAAGAAAACAAACATCGCCATAATCCAAAGACAACAATCAAAAATATTACGAACTATAATCAATGCGGTCTGGTACATACCTAACATCGACATCCATCGCGACCCAAAAATACCAACGGTGGAAGAAGAGATAATAAACATAAGCAGAAGACATCACATAAAAATACTAGTTCACCCTAACATCGAAGTCAATTCATTACCAATGAAGGAATTCTTCGGAAGACGACGACTAAAGAGAAATAGACCCAGTGACTTGATAGGAGGAACCACAAGGTCAACATACTAAAACATCCTAAATATAAAAAAAATCAATTTCTATTATAACTAACATACTTTACTCGTTCAATAATTGTTAAAACTGTTTAATTGCTTTGTTTTTTTTTTTTTATTGTTAAACTGTTAATAACTTTAAATTCCTAGAAAAGGGCTAAGAACATTGGTCACTTAGTCCAAATTAAATCCCAAAATTAAAATTGTAAAAACAAATACTAGATGTCTTTTTCTAAGACAGATGTATTTACTGCATTGGGAAATAAATAAAAAAAAATCGTTCACCAGGACAATGCACTTGTACACAAGTGTGCGTTGGCGTTGGGAAAAGTGAGGGATTTGGGGTACGATTTGCTCGGCCATCCCCCCTATTCACCTGATTTGGCACCCTCGGATTTCCATCTGTTCCCAGACTTGAAGAAATTTGTTTCTGGGAAGCGTTTCGCATCCAATGCAGACGTTGAGAGGGCCGTAGATGAATATTTTCACAGCCTTCCAGACTCTCACTTCCGAGAAGGAATACTGATGTTGAAGATGATGTTGATGTTGAAACCGGACTAAGTTTGTTGAAGTCAAGGGAGATTATGTAGAAAAATAAAATCATTTTTTAATTGAAAATCGCAGTCTTTCATTGTCAGGCCGAAAACTTTTCACCTTGCCCTCGTATGTCAAGATTTTTTTTTTGTCGAAGATGGTGCATACATAAGTCCATAATGCATAAACAGTGCATTGTGAATGGGGGGCATGCTGCCCCCCTGTAACTCCCCTGCTTGGGGTCACTGTTGGATTTGTCTGTCTCGCTGCTCCATCAAAGTCGGTAATCCGAACCATCACCGAACCGTTCGATGTCAGGAAAGGTCTTAGACAAGGTGACGCGCTGTCATGTGATCTCTTTAACATAGTATTTGAGAGAATTGTACGAAGCACACAAGCCAACACCGCAGGTACAATCTTTTACAAGTCTGTACAACTACTCGCTTACGCCGATGACATTGGCATAATCGAAAGAACTCAGTAGGTCGTCAATGGGGCATTTGCGAGTATTGAGATCGAGGCAGGAAAGATGGGTTTAGCGGTCAATAAAAGCAAAACAAAATATATGCTGTCTGCAAAAAAAGGACACCCAACATCGGAGTCTTGGACAGAACGCCACAATGGACAGATATAATTTGACGTAGTAAAAGACTTTGTCTACCTACGCTATACGGTGAGTTCCGCAAATGACATAAGTGGGAAGATCAGACGAAGAATTACTCTTGCCAATCCTTGTTTCTATGGGTTAAGAAGGCAATTGAGTAGCAAAGCCCTATCTCGAACTACTAAGGCAACTCTTTATAAGACACTAATCACTGCAGTTCTGCTGTATGGCGCAGAGGCATGGGCTTTGACAAAATCGAGTGGGGATGCCCTTGGTTATTTTGACAGAAAAGTTCTTCCAGCGATCTTTGGTCCCGTCTGCATGGATGGTGAGTGGTGGAGAAGGTACAATGCCGAACTATACGGCCTATACAAAGACATCGACTTAGCCAGAAGAGTTCACATACAGCGACTAAGATGGCTGGCTCATGTAGCGCGGATGGAACCCAACGTTTCCGCCAAGAAAGTCTTTCTCACGCTATGTGGCGCAAAGAAGTGGAGGGGGACCTCAATCAACTTGGAGTGCCCAAGTAGAAGCAGCTGGTTCGTAACATGGCTGGCTGGAGAGATTTGTTGGTTGAGGCCCAGGTTCACCCCGGACTGTAGCTCCACCTAAGTAAGTAATTTAGTGCGTTCGCCTTTGCAATGGATTGCTTAATAAATGAGTTAAGGAATTTAGTCTCCGAAAGATATATGCTATTTCGTGTTCTCATCCACCAAGACCTATAGCTATTTCTAGCTCTAGTAAGCTGTAATATATGAGGTGGGAGCACGTTAGCACTATTTAGAACCTGACTTTCTTAGAAACAGATTGATTCACACTTTCGCGAACTGCAGATGTAAAGACGTTTCCAGGTTCGTCAATTTGTGTTTGATTGACGGCATCAGGAACTACTTCTTGTATTTCACTTAATTTCAGCCTTATGTTATTCTTAGACGTATTCCAATTAGTTTTTTTTTTTTTCAATCATACACTAAATTATTATTACAGACGGGTATATTAAGAACGCTATACTTAACAGGAAGATGGTCAGAACTTAATTCGTTTACTACAAGGTGGCGCAAAATTAATCACCCTATCGGAAGATGTTATAATTTTTGCAAATGACGTTGCATGTCAATCATATTTGACGTTTGTGAACTAGACAGCTGCAGTATATAAATAGACAAGCAACGAAGTGCTATACTCCGCAAGAGCGTAAAGTAATTGTGTCGATTTGTTTTACCAATAATCGATCGGTGTTGTTAGCGCAGCGTGAATTTCGGCGCGACACGCGCCAACTGGGCAAACATTCTGGCACTTAGCTAATCGATTCGAACAGACTGGAACCACAAGAGACCATGCAGGGCGTGGCCGCCACCGGACTGGTCGTTCGGCCGAGAATATCGCGGCTGTGGCTGCCGATGTCGCTGAGAACGAAGAAACATCAACCAGACGACGGGCCACGCAATTAAGCATCACCAGACGGACCCTACAGCGAATTTTACTGAAAGACTTACACATGTTCCCGTACAAAGTGCAAACAGTGCATTGGTTAATGCCTCCTGGCCGTCAGTCGCGTGTGAATTACCGTCAAGCCATCCTCAATCTCAACAACGAAGAGGACGATTGTGTGTCGAAAATCATCATCAGCGACGAAGCGCATTTCCACTTAAGCGGTTACGTCAATAAGCAAAATCTTCGTTTCTGGGGCACTGAAAATCCGCGTGTGATGCACGAAGAGCCATTACATCCACTCAAAGCCACTGTGCGGTGCGGCGTTCACGAGGGAGGAGTGATTGGGCCGTATTTTTTTTTGAGGACGCCATCGGCAATACGGTCACTGTTACTGGCGAACGCTACAGGGCCATGATAAACAACTTCTTACTGCCGGAATTGGATGAGCGGGGCTTGGTGAACATGTGATTTCAACAAGACGGTGCAACCACACACACAGAACGAGCCACAATGGATATTGTGGAGGAAGCGTTTCTTGGTCGCGTAATCTCCCGTTTTGCCGATTTGGCATGGCCAGCAAGATCGCCCGATTTAACCACCGCAGGCTTCTTTCTTTGGGACTACTTGAAGTCGCGGGTTTATGCCAACTAGTCTCAGATAATCGCAGCCCTTAAGGAGAATATTCGACAGGAATGCGAACAGTTATCACCGGAAATCTTGCGGAAAGTCATGGAAAATGCGATAAAACGGGCCCAAATGTGTATTAACACTGGCGGCAGACACTTGGCGGATATTATCTTGTCCGCTTAACAAAAAAAATTATAAAGGTCCAGATAAAGATTGCCATTACTCAAAATCGTTTGTTTTTATTTAGTAAAAAAAGTAATTCAAAAACAAAATCGAATGCTTAATTTTGCGCCACATAGTATTTACAATAGTCTGTACCTATATAAACAGCTGCGGTGCATTGGTTAGCAATACATCCAATGTCGATGGGTATACCGACTACTAGAGCGAATATAAGTTGGGTGAGGAGGATATAAAATACTAAATGGGTGTCTATAATTCATATCTTCTAAGACGTTTCCCCAGGCGTTGGCTCTTAAACATCCTCTGTTTATATGCCTGCAATTTAGATCACCACCAATTAAATATATCTCTTTCGAACTATAGATAAAACCCTAGATCTCCAGATGCGCTTATCTACATCACCGTTTGCCCCACTATTTGTTTCAATAATGCTGCCTACCTGGACGAATTCTGGAAAAATTCACTTACGTTTTCAGCAGGGTTATTAAAGGTTTTTGCCTTAATTTGACCGCTAAGCGCTTCGTTAATATTGTAATATTCTTGCTGGGGTTCGTGTAAATAAAACCGTCTTTTGTGTATTTTATTCGTTTGTTTATTATCAAACACTAACTTTACTTTAACACAATATTCAATCACTTTATTCTTTATTTATTTCAAATTAAACTGTCGTTTCCACATTGTCGCTTATTTTCACCACTGGTCTAATCTCCTCCTTGTAATCGCTGTATGCACTTATAAACAACTGTGTCCACGACGGATGTGGTATGGGTATTTATAGATGTCGCAGTACCTGACGATGTACTTGATACTACACTGCCCTCCTCTTAAACTTGTTCGTCCCGTACAAGATCATCTGGATTACTACCATGATAACGATGAAGACGATCCAGGTGGACAATTTTCATCTTGCCTCTTACTCCACGCTGGATCCGGAAGACGACGTCATTGATGCGTGTGACCACTTTATAAGGACCCTCCCAGTCTTGCTGCAGCTTGGGTGACCTCCCCTTTTGCCGGTGTGGGTTGTACAGCCATACTAGGTCTCCCTCGTGGAAGCTGGACGTTGTTGCCTTTGTGTCGTACCTTGTTTTAATGCGGTCACTAGTTATCCTTATCCTCGTCCTAGTCCTCTGATGTATGTCTCGGATCCTTTCCCTGAGGTCTGCCACGTAGTTCTCTTCACTCTTGGGCTCATCGTTAGGGGATTCAAACTTCACCTCACTAGGTAGCCGAACTGCTCGACCAAACAAGACTTCGAATGGAGTATGTCCAGTAGTACTGTGCACTGCATTTCGGTAGGCCATCAAGAAGAGAGGAATTTGTCGATCCCAATCGCGCTGGTGGTCTTCAACGACCTTGAAGAGATGTTCGTTTAAGGTTCTGTTGAAGCGCTCTACCATCCCGTCGGATTGTGGATGAAACGGGGTAGTTCTCGTCTTTTTGATTCCTAGTTGTTGACATACCTCTTGGAATATCTTCTATTTAAAGTTTCGTCCCTGGTCAGAATGCAGTTCCATGGGCACGCCAAATCTGCTCACCCAGATGTTGACGATCTGTTCCACGATGGTCTTCGCTTCCTGGTTAGGGATGGCGAATGCTTCCGGCCATTTGCTGAAGTTACCATTGTCGGTTTCTGGAAATGGACCAGCGATGTCAGCGGCAATCCATTCAAGGGGTGCGCCCACGTTGTACTGGTGCATCTTGCCTCGCGTTTTCGTTCTGGGTCCCTTGCTGGCGGCACACACGACGCATTTTCGGCACCAACTCTCTACGTCGTCCCTTGCGCTGAGCCAATAGAAACGTTCTCGCACCTTCTCCAGCGTCTTGTTTGCACCCAAATGACCTCCGGATGCTCCATCATGCATCTCCCGTAGCACCTCATGTGCTTTTGATCACGGCAAGACAAGCTGCATTATGAAATCTTTCCCGTCCGGCCTTTCCCATTTCCTTTTCAGTACACCATCTTGCACATAAAGGGAGTCCCACTGAGCCCAGTATGCCTTGAGAGTGGGGCTCCTGTCCGAGATATCTTGTCCGGTTGGCTTTTCCATAAACTCCTTCCACGCTAATATCGGCTCGATGTCTGGGTCTTCTTTTTGAGCGTTGCGGATTTCTTCTGCACTCCAACCAGCGATAGGCTCAGCTCTTACCCTTTGGATGGAAAGAAGGTTCTTCTCTTCCTGCCGCACACAATGCTTGCAGTCGCTCTTACATGGTCGCCGGGATAAGGCATCCGCATTAAAATGAAGTTTCCCTTTACGATGCTGTATTTCATAATCGTACATCTGCAGCCGTTCAATCCACCTTGCAACCTGGCCCTCTAGATTCTTGAACTGGAGCAGCCATTTTAGAGCCGCGTGGTCTGTGCGCAAAAGGAACTTTTGGCCGTAGAGGTATTTATGGAAATGTTTTGTCGCCAGAAGCAGCGCCAGAAGTTCTCGCCTGGTCAAGCAGTAGTTCCTTTCCGGCTTGGAGAGCACTTTGCTGAAGTATGCTACTACCTTCTCTTGGCCGTTGTGTACCTGCGAAAGAACCGCTCCGATACCGACGTTACTTGCATCTGCATCCACGATGAACATTTCTCCGGGAATGGGATATGCTAGTGTTGGTGCTTCGCATAGTTGTTGCTTAAGGTTCTTGAAGCTATTGTCGCACTCACCTGACCACTTGAATTGCCTTCCTTTTTCCGTCAGCTGGTGCAAGCTCTTCGCGATTCCGGCAAAGTCCTTTACGAATCGTCTGTAGTACGTAGCGAGACCCAAAAAAACTCCTGAGTTCGTGTTTGTCTTTTGGAACTGGCCAGTTTTTCACAGCTTCCACCTTGTCTGGATCGGTTCGCACTCCTTCTGATGAGATAACGTGGCCCAGGTACTTAACTTCGGATCTGAAGAGGTCACATTTCTTTTGGTTCAGCTTCAGGTGAGCACTTCGAAGTCATTCTAGCACATTCTTCAGGTTATCGCGGTGTTCCTCGAACGTTTTTCCTATCACGATCACATCGTCCAGATACACCAAGCAAGTTTTCCAGGTCAATCCACGCAGGACGTGTTCCATTAAACGCTCAAAAGTTGCCGGAGCATTGCACAATCCAAATGGCATTACTGTAAATTGCCACAGCCCATTTCCTGCAGTGAACGCAGTTTTCTCTCGGTCCTTTGGATCGATCTGTACCTGCCAGTAACCGCTCTTTAAATCAAGGGTGGAATCGAGCTCCTGAGAGTGTGTCCAATGTGTCATCGATCCGTGGCAGAGGGTAGCTATCCTTTTTGGTGACATCATTAAGTCTGCGATAGTCCACGCAGAATCGAGTGCTGCCGTCAGGCGCGAACGCACGGGGGGGTTTTGGGGGTTCAAACCCCATTGAACAGTTTTCAATATGCGTTCGTTATGTTGATACAATTGACAACGAATATACGAATCGGGAAGACTTTTTGTGTTTCGTTCCTGTTGATGACATTACGGGAAAAGGGCTTGCAAGTACGTTGCTGACCACGATGAAAAATATTGGCATAAATTTGGCTAATATGAGACGGCAAGGTGAGTGTCAATAATTCATACTATCTATGTAAATAAAACTGTCAGTTAGGCCGATTAGGTAATAAATTACATTACATGTTTAGGGTATAATGGGGCCCGGTCAATGACCGGAAAATTCAGCGGCTGTGCTGCCAAAGTTAGAGCATTGTATCCAGAAGCTATTTACGTCCACTGTGCTAATCATAATTTGAATTTGGCCATTAGACGCGCTTGTAACATACCGTCTAGACGAAATTACATAGGAACCATTAAAGAGGTTGTTAATTTATTACGATTATCTAATAACATAAAGCAGCTCTAGTTTTAAAAGACAAAATTCAGGTGTCTTGCCCAAAAGCAAAACAAACGCGTCTTTTAAAATTTTGCGAAACGCATTGGGTTGTGCACTTGAATTTACCTCAATTTGTTCTATGGTGTCTATGAATACCTACATCTGTTGCTCATTAGAGTATCTGGATGTACGAAATATGAAAACCGAAGGAGTCAAACCTCATGTTCTACTTGCTGCTATACAAACTTCCCAATTTATAATATCCTTAACAGTGATTAAGCTAATTTTCAGCCTAATGAAAAATGTAAGTGAACTTTTACAAAAAAAAGAATGTGATCTCAGCTGCTGTATGGAATATGCAAACCATTTACATGAGGAAGTAAATGAAATGCGTCAAAACTCCGAAGTTAGATTCAGTCACACATTTGCTGGAGCTAAAGAAATGGCAGGCAAAATGGATATTCAATTAGTAGTCCCGCGGAAAGTTGTAAAACAAAAGAACCGTGACAACTATGAAGGACGTCCTGAAGAATATTTCCGTCGGTCCATCTTTGTTCCTTTTTTGGACCGACGATGTAACTTTACTTACTTACTTAGGTGGCGCTACAGTTCGGGGTGAACCTGGGCATCAACCAACAACCCTCTCCATTTAGCTCGGTCTTTAGCTAATTGCCTCCAGTTGCGCACTCCAAGTTGGTCGAGGTCCCCTTGAACTTGTGCGCGTCACCTACGGCGATGATTCCCTCTACTGCGTCGTCCCTCGGGATTAGAGTCGAAGACTCTGCGGGCCGGAGCGTTGGTGTCCATTCGCTCTACATGTCCTAGCCATCTCAGACGTCCAATACGCAGTTTTTTGACTAGGTCGATGTCGCTGTACAGCTCGTATAGTAGTTTCTCTCGAAGCGACCAAGGATATCTTCATCCTCTTTTAATAAAGTCCATGTTTCAGCGCCGTAAAGCAGGACTGGGATGATCAAGGTCTTATATAGAGCCTCCTTAGTTGTTCGAGATAGGGCTTTACTGTTGAATTGCCTTATAAGCCCAAAAAACAGCGATTGGCAAGAGTAGAATTTATAGCAGAGCCAAGGTAGACAAAGTCCCTTACTACCTCGAAGCTATAGCTGCCCACTGTGACGTTTTGTCCAATTCGTCGGTGTTGGTTTTCCCTTCTAGTTGACAGCATATACTTGGCTTTGCCGTCGTTTATCGCCAAACCCATTTTGGCCGCTTCCGCCTCAATGCTTGCAAACGCACCGGTGACAGCCCGCTGAGATCTTCAGATAATGTCTATATCGTCGGCGTATGCAAGAAGTTGTACAGACTTGTAATAGATCGTGCCTCCTGTGTTGGCTTGTGAGTTCCGCACAATTCGTTCAAGTACAATATTCAAGGAGTCACATGACAGCGCGTCACCTTGTCTTAAGCCTTTTTTGACATCAAAGGTCTCGGTGAGGTCATTACCGACCTTGATGGAGCAGCGAGCGTTCTCCATCGTCAGCCTGCACAGACGGACAAGTTTGGCAGGGATGTCAAAACTAGACATGCTCTATAAAGCTCTTCTCTATAGATGCTGTCATAGGCGGCCTTGAAATCGATAAAGAGGTGGTGAGTATCGATTTGGAATTCTTGGGTTTTCTCCAGGATCTGTCGAAGTGTGAAGATATGATCGATGGTGGACTTTCCTGGCCTGAAATCGCATTGATAGGGTCCAATCAGGCTGTTGATAAAAGGTTTCAGGCGTTCACACAATATCGCAGAAAAGATCTTGTATGCGATGTTGAGGAGACTGATGCCTCTATAATTGGCGCAGTTGAGGGGGTCTCCTTTCTTGTGGATCGGGCAAACGATGCTGAGATTCCATTCATCAGGCATACACTCGTCTGACCAAATATTAGAAATGAGTTGGTGTATGCACTCTACCAATTCATCCCCAGTTGCCTTGAAAAGTTCGGCCGGTAAGCCGTCAGGTCCAGCAGCCTTGTTGGACTTTAGCTTGGATATTGCTATCCTCACTTCGTTTTGGTCAGGTGGGCGGAAATTTTGACTATCATCGTCTATGTTGAATGGTTCCTTCTGCCTGACAGCGGGATTTTGGTCTTCGTCGCCGTTATACAGTCTGCAGAAGTAGTTTTTCCATATTCTCAGCACCGACTGTGATTCTACTACGAGGTTTCCATTTTCATCTCTACAGGTATTACTTCTCTGACACGTTCTTTTTACCTTTTGGTAAAACTTCCGTACATTGTTCCTGGAGTATAAGCTCTCGATATTCTCAAACGCGCGCTTCTCATGATCTTTCTTTTTCTTTTGGAGAAGCCGATGTTCTTCCCGTCTCTTTTGCTCGTAGACCTCACGAGCAGCACTCGTCGTCCTTTGCAGCAGCGCTTTGTATGCCTCTTGTTTTGCTGCATGCACTCGCCGGCATTCTTCGTCAAACCAGGGGTTTCGCTGTGGTGAGCGAGCGAGACCCAGCACATCAGTCGCGGCGTTTCTGATGGCATGTTGGCAGCGTTGCCACTGGTCTTCGGTACTTGATGCTGGCGGCAAAGGGGTGATTGAGAGATTTCGGGATACGCGTTCAGCGAAGAGTCTGGCGGTCTCTTGCGATTGTAGCGTTAAGTTTTCTCACAGTAATTCTTCTTTGTTGCTCAGATTGGGATATCCGCATTCGTACCTTGGCTACAACAAGGTAATGATCCGAGTCTATGTTGGCCGTTCGGAAGGTCCGGATATCCAGAATACTGGAGGCATGCCTTGCGTCGATCGCAGTATGATCAATTTGGTTGATCGTTACATGATCATTAGACCGCCATGTCTGCTTATGAATATCGAGATGAGGAAACCATGTGCTTGCTGTAGTGACGTTGCGCTCCACAGCGAAATCAATTAGCCTTAGTCCGTTATCAGACGTGGTGTCGTGTAGGCTACGCTTACCGACTGCCCTACCAAAGACGTCCTCCTTTCCTATTTTGGCGTTAAAATCGCCCAATACGATTTAAACGTCGTATTTAGAACATTGCTCGTATGTTTTGTCGAGGAGCTCGTAGAAACACTCTTTGGTGGCAGGGTCCTTTTCTTCCGTGGGGGCATGAACACATATTAGGCTTATGTTAGCGAATTTAGCCTTGATCCGGATAGTCATAATACACTCGCTTACGTGTCGGAAGCTTAAGACTTCTTGCCTAAGTCTGCCGCGTATGACAAATCCGCATCTGAATAAGCGTTGCCTGTTGCCTCTGTAGCAATCACCGTAGTAGATGTCACAGTTTTTCATCCTCTTTTTGCCCGGCCCATCCCATCGCACTTCCTGGATGGCGGTAATATCTGCTTTATAGCAGTCTAGGGCCTCTGCTAGTTGTTCGGCTGCACGTGGTCTGTAAAGGGACAGAACATTCCACATACAGATCCGAAGGTCGTTGTCCTTATTTCGTTTGCTGGGGTCGTCATTAGTTGAGTCATCCTTATCCGATGCTTTTGGTTGTTTCCGAACAATGAGTTTTTTAAGTGGTAGGGAAGTTACCCCGACGGCACAACCCCCAACCTGGATGGCCAGTTCCTTAATTATTCCCCTAGGACGAGGGGCCGGGTACACCGGTGCCAGTAGTCCACTACGGGAGTATGAGCGCTGCCGTTGGCCCATTAAGGGCTCCTCCGCTACCATCTCTATTCCAATGTCCTGAGCAACATTGGAAATTCCTTACCGACCTGTGATCCGAATACGTCGAAGCACCTCGAGCAAGTTCAACATAACTGGAACTATAGACGCCACCGTTGACTCCGTCTAGGGAATTCGTCCGCTGCCGCCTGGAACAGGAAGAAGTGCTCTAGTGAGAAAAGCACTCTTTCCCCCGTCTCTCATCTGCTGCCACCAAGAATCCGCCAAACGGGGTTGGTTACCCATTTCTTGAATTAAGGTACTAGGCACCCGGCTGTCACCGCGTGGAAGTTGAGAGGCAAGTAGGCCTCAGCTGAGTGAAAACGCTTGTGTTTTCATATGATCGCATGCACTACCGTTTGACCAGCCAGTTGACGATGTAATTAAGGACTAGATTTCTTACTTACTTACCTTACTTATACCCTTTAACCACTCGGGGGGCATAGGGCGTCACCCACGCCTGGCGCCATCGTGTTCGGAGTTCTGCAACGCGTTTGAGCTGCCTCCAACTCATTCCTAAAGAGCTCGATTCCTCCTCAACTGTTCTGCGCCACGTTTGCCTAGGGCGTCCCTGCTATTCTGCCTGCCTGGCTGAGCGGATTCCACTGCATGGCGTATTTCGCAATGGAGTTGTCTTCGCGCCGTAGGGTGTGTCCAATCCATTGCCACTTTCTTCTTCGTATAGTAATGCTAATAGGTTCTTGGCCTGCTCTCGTATAAAGTTGTTCGTTGGAGATGCGGTTCGGCCAAAAAATCCTCAAGATGATTCTTAAGCATTTGTTTATGAAGACTTGCAGCTTGCGTGTGTTAATCGTGTCCACCTTCCAAATACTGCACCCATAAAGCAGCACTGATTCTACGTTGGAGCAGAACAGTCGTAGCTTGGTTTTTAAGCTAATAACATTGCTTCTCCAGATTTTGGACAGCATTCCGAACGCAGCTTTAGCCTTCCCGATCCTGCTGCACACATCCAGTTCGGTGCCACCGCGATTAGCCGAGACCACACTTCCTAAATACAGAAAGTTATCAACTTTCTAGACTTCCTGTCCGGCAATCTAAAGTTGAGCGCGGTTTTTAGAAGAAGTGCTCAGGGCTTTTGTTTTGGCTGTGTTTATTCTTAGCCCCACTTTGTTTGCCTCAGCTTTTAGATTTTGGGCCATCAAATGAAGATCCATTATCCGATGTGAAAGTATACAAACATCATCAGCGTAATCTAAGTGTTTAAGGTAAGATGTCATCGTCCAACGAATTCCAAAATTAAGAACCAAGAACAATAGTGGTGACAGTATGCACCATTGACGTACTCCACTTTGGACTTCAAAATCCTCCGACACCTTACCATTGTGCACGACGTGACACTTACCGCCCTCGTATGTAGCCTTGATAATAGCTATAAGTTTTTTTGGGATGCCTCTCCTGCGCAAGGCCAACCAGATAGCATCTCGATTCAAGCTGTCGAAAGATTTCTCAAAGTCGATAAACAGTAAATGCAGCGGAGACCTATACTCAACGCATTGTTCGATTATGATCCGTAAGGTATTTATGTGGTCGATGCAGGAGGATCCAGCGCGAAAACCTGCCTGTTCGACATCAAGAGTTGAATCTAAATGTTCTTTAATTCGTTTTAGAATTATTTTAGCTATTATTTTGGCCACGGCTGGAAGAACGCATATGCCTCTCCAGTTACCGCAATCCATCAAGTTTCCGTTCTTTGGAAGCTTAATGATCATCTCCCTTTTCCACTCCTGTGGAAATTGTTCACTATCCCAAGCTCTCCGTATTAGCGGATGCAGCAAATCTGCCGATGTATTTGGCGCCGCTTGAAATAGCTCGGCAGGGATACCATCAATACCCACCGCTTTGTTCTTCTTGAGGGACTTGATTGCTGTTATTATTTCAGTTTTAATGGGAGGTACGGTGCGAATTCAGGAATTTGTTGCTTCGAACTGCTTATTCGAATTCAAGATCATACCGCCATCGTCTAAGTGATTTAGCACTGTAGCAAAATGTTCTCTCCATCTAGTGAGCAGATCCTCATCCGAAATCAGAAGGTTACCGTCTAGACTCTTCACTGGATGTTGTTTGGAGTTTCGACCACCAATGAGCTCCTTAGTGATGTTGTAAACAGTCCTACTGTCGTACCTACTCGCTGCTTCTTCAGCCCTTGAGGCCAGTGAGTTGACATATTGACGTTTGTCACGTCTCACACTACGCTGCACTTCTTTCTTCTTCGCACGGTATTGGGTTTCAAGCTCGGTTCTCTCTACTGCTGAGGCCGCTGCAATCCGAGTCTTGATTGCTGTATGCTCATCGATCCGTCTCCAGGTGTCTGTAGAAAGCCATGTGTGGTGGTGTTTCTGCTTTTTACCGACATACGTGCGTGCCCCAGTCGCAAAAGCATTTTTCACAGCACTCCAGTGGTCATCCATGTTCTCTTCCAATATGCTGCTGATTGCTTCTGCTTCTAAGGCAAGATGATCCCTGAACTGTTGGCGCACTTGGGGAACTTTGAGCCTGTCGATATTAAACCTGGTGATGTTAAATAGGTTTGAGCGGTTGCTGTTGACGGATGCAGAACGAAGGCGTAAATGAGCTACCATAAGATGGTGATCTCGTTCTAGTCCGACGTCAGCTCCACGTCTGTTTCGGATTTATTGGCCATCGAGAACTCCTTTCTAAAATTCAAAACATTCTACCGGAAAAGTGTTCTAAGCTGGAAACAGAAGAAATACGTAGCACTATCAACGTATTTTCAAAAGAATGGCCAAATGACATCAAAAGATGTACTGATGATATTCGAGGCGAAATGACGATGTGGCGCAGGTAAAAATTTCTTTCTTTCATTTTCTTGATATCTGTTTGAATGTTAAATTAACTATGGTTGCAGACATTGCTTAAATATTCCGATTGATAAACGGCCAACAAATTTTATAGACGCTCTCAATTGTTGCGATTCAACGTTGCACCAAACAATACATCGCTTTATGCAGATCGGTGCAGCACTTCCCGTATCTGTGGCATCCAGTAAACGGTCTTTTTCTTGTCTTCGCAGATTGAAAACTTATCTGCGTAGCAAGACTAGAGAGGAGCGGTTAAATGGCTTGATGTTGCTTAACATATATGGAGATATTGACATGAAATACGAAGAGGTTATAGATATGATGGTTATAGTACCAAGACGTATGGATATAATTTTGTAAAATATTCCAACTATAAATTATATTATATTATTATATATATTATATATATTAGATTAATTATATTATATTATTTCTAATAATAAGATAAGACATTATTTATGAAAAATTAATACTTGTTTTTCAAAACCCCTCCAGAAATTTTGTTCTGCTCCAAAAAGAGTAGAACTCACTTTCTTGCATCCAGTCACAACCGTTACCAGCACCTGCGGATCCAACAAGTCCATCTCGGATCTGGTGGTCTTGGTACCGTTTGAGAGGAATCACGCTAAATTGAGGCGTATGCCCCCTTGAGCATTAACAGCGATGGCCTCAGTTACTAATCTTCCACATTTGGCAGATGTAAGAGCCCCAACTTACCTTATACCCCTTTTAGCAACAATTGTGTCCGGCTTTTGAACAGTGATTATGCCTGCTTCATCTATCTTATCTTCTTAAATACTATAAAAGCAAAATTGATTTTCCTTGTGAACACCGTTTCTCGAAAACTACTAGATGCAAGTACTTGACATTTGCACAGTTATTCCTTATTTTGCCTAGATGCGAGATAAGAAGGGATTTTCCGAAATTCAAGGTGTAAGTGGCATAAAGACGGTGGAGATCGAATTTTCCATCTGTAGATATTGAATCCACAACCGTAGCTCAGTACTGGCTATCCGGATTAAAAAAATCAAAAACAAATGAATTTAGTAAAGTCACCGCTAACTCATTTAAGATATAAAGCATCCTTCTGCGTTCTGAAGCTGAGCAGTGCTAAAAATAATTAATCAAATCAGCGCCCACAATTTTCCTTCAGTGGAGACCGCGACCAGCAGTCATGCAGCAGTGGCTATCGTTGCAATAGTATGTGCGTGTGAGCATATGGGCGCACTTCTTCTTCTTTCTTTTATCAGCGAGGTTATGATCCGAAAACAAGGGATCACAACCCTCCCACTTCACCGCATTTCTACTGATCCGCCTGTGGGGTTCGCCTATTTGACCTCAGAAAATATCGACAGGCCTGCCGATTTTGGATCACTCGATTACTGAGGCCAATGAAAACCGATGTCGTCGCATTTGTCTGATACAGGCGTTTATACCCCTGTCTTTCCTACATCGCGATGTCTTTGAAACGTGCATTGATATTGCCTTTTTAACAGGGTTCAAATGATCTCTTCTTTGAACGTGGCAATAATAGCTGAGCCGGTCGCGCTCTATTTTTTGTTCGATGGTTTCCTTGATGTGAAAGCTTCCACGTATCTTCGAACTTCTTATTCGATCAAGCTTTGTCACTCCTGCTGTCATGCGAAGCATTTTCATCTCAGCTGCCCTTAATTTACTCTCATACGTTTTGTACATCGTCCAACATTGTGAGCCGTTTGTGAGCGCTGGACGCACAACTGTGGTGTAGAGCCTTCCCTTCAACTTAGGTGGCATTTCTTTCTCACAGAAGATAGCGGAATTTTCTCGCCACTTCATCCACCCTACGCTTACGCGATGATTGATGTCGTTGCACACAAGTTGCTTTGCTATTGATCATAGATCCCAGATATTTGAACTTTTCGTACTTGGGAAGCACTATTCCATTCAAATAAATGTCTGGAATAGGCCTGAGTGGATCATAGAACGGGCAGCACAAGTACTCTGTCTTTTTTGAACTAATGCGATACCCATTTCCCACCAGAATGTCCACCCACACATCAAGTGCTCGTTGCAGGGACGTGGGATCCTCACCTATGATGGGTCCATCGTACGCAAAAAATAACTGATGTACCTTGGGGTCCATCACTTGACCTTCAAGCAATTAATCAAGGACTGTAATAAAGAGCAAAGGACTTAAAACGCTTCCCTGGTGCACCCCGACTTTGATTTGGAACTTTTCGGTTACTCCAGCGGGGCATTTTACTCTTGTTTTTGCTTCTTCATACTTGTCCATGATCATCTGTACATAGGTTTCTGGAACCCCTCGATGTCTTAGCGCCACCCATATCAGATCTCGTGGTTGTCTGTCGAATGCCTTTTCAAAGTCAACTAATACAATATGCCCTTAAGGAATCGTTTCGGGGATATCTTCTCCCAAACGCGCTGTCAATTTGACTCCCTTCCACGTACTTAGTCGTGCTGCTGCTTGCAGTAGCCATTGAGCTATGTCATCGCTGTAACAGTCAACAAGTAGTAAGCCCAGTCTGAAGTGCATACCTTCAAACTGAAGCTTGCTCTTCCAGCCTAGGGCTACTTCTTCGATAATGGCGTCCTCAAGCGCCGTTTGCTCCTCGGTGCTTAGCGTTGCCACCGCGTACTCCTTTGGGAGCACAGCCACTCGCAGGTTTCTGACTATGCCTGCATACGAGTAGCTGGTGGCGGGCTCTACTCTGCGTCTTCTTTCCGGTGAGACGGTGATTGGGCCCGCCAAGCTGATGTTACTAGTAGCCTTGTGTCGCTTACTATCAGGTTTCTCCGGGGGGTATTGTTATCCCTTCCCCCTTTTAGGTGTCCCTGTGCTTCTGGAGAGTCAGTTACCTCCGTTTTCCTTTCCACGGTTAGCTTCCTGGTCTCTTCAGGTTCGAAACCTTGGGCTAGCAAGCGTAGGTACCACTTTGCACCCGCTTCACAGAGGGCTTTTCTCAGTGGGTCGTCCAGACTACAGGGCTTACTCCTGTCTGGTAGCGTAGGAGGTTTATGCAGCCGCTCTCTAGGTCTGCTGCTCTCTGTTCTTCTCATTTCCCGGGAAGTGTATACCTTCCCTACCGGCGATCTTGGAATTTTCGTGCCAGTAGGCCAATGTCGTCTTGGAGCTTCAGTGTCTCTGCGCCTGTGGTGCTCCGTGCTCACCCTGTGCCTAGGGCTGACTCCGCGCGCTGGAGGTGTTCTTCTACGACTAGTGCTAGGCCCGTCGTAGAACGTCTCCCTCCAGACGACTTGCAGCCGCACCGCAGCGGCACCGCAACTGCACTGCAAGTACACCGCAGCGGCACCGCAACTACACCGCAGCCGCACCGCAGCCACACCGTAGGGACACCGCAATGGCACCGCAGCTGCGCCGCACCCGCACGGCAGGAACACCGCAGCTGCACCGCAGGGACACTGCAGCCGCACCGCAGGGACACCGCAGCTGCACGCCTTACCACGCTACAGGGGGCTATGGCGTGGTCGATATCAATTCCCCCTTACTCGTGGGATTCAAAATGAACAAACTTAAACAAACCAAAATAAACCAAATTAAAATAACAAAAGAAACGGAAAAAAACCAAAAAAATGTGGAGCCAAAAACCCCAACCATAGAAGACCCATTTCGAAGGGGAGCACTATTGGCTCGATCGCCAGTTGATACTCCGCCTGAAAAGGAACAGGCGGCGATAGTATCGCCCCAAATCGTACGCGTGGACACTGCTACCATAGCTTTAGCTGAGGTTCAAAACAACCCACGCTTCAATGAAGAGATAGGCAAGTGTGATACGATGACTGTACTGGGTAAAAAAATAGCCGAGCTTGCTGAATTCATCAAGGATAAGAACAACGTGCATCACGAGATTCGTAAACTGGTGAGTTCTATTCGTACCACGTATAAAAAGGCATTGGACCCTGAAAACGAACGACAAGAACATTTACACGTTGAAAGGCAGGATAAGACTACACAAACCATACAGTCAAAACCGTTAAACTACCGAGCAGCAGTCCTGAAGACCACTGAGGCGTCAAAGCCTGTGGTAGATAGCTGTGAGATGCGACCACAAACGCCCAAACGCAGGCCGGAAAGCAAAATTACGAGCCAGCAGCTCCCAGCCGCGAAGAAGAAAAAGACCGTGGTCCCGATAGGAAAAGAAAAACCCGTCCAGGTGGAAACCCATAACACGAAAGACGAAAAGTGGGAAAAGCCAAGAGGAAGTACCAAAAAAAGACTGAAAGCGCGCCCAGATGCTTTAGTAATTAAAGCTAAGGATGGTCTCTCTTATGCAGAAATGCTGCACAAGGTAAGGGACAACCCTGAATTGAGAGAGCTCGGCCAAAATGTCAACCAAATCAGGAGGACGGCCAAAGGAGACCTACTCTTAAAACTAAGGAGCCTCCCAACAACGGAAACGACCAAGCTTCATGCATCCGTGGAAAAGGCCTTGGGAACAGAAGCGGAAGTGAAAACCCTAACGCACGAGGTACTCATAGAAGTCAAAGATCTGGACGGAATCACAACGAAGGAGGAGATCTGCGAAGCCCTAACCAAGCAATTAGAGGGATCCAAAGAGTACCATGTCGGAACAAGTGCCATAAAGTCTCTGCGAAAAGCTTACTTAGGGACACAGATAGCGAAAGTGAGCCTGCCAGCGGAAGTGGCTGAGAGGCTGATGACTGCCAGCAAAGTGCGCATTGGGTGGGTGGTCTGCCGAATACGGGAAAAAATCACTCCAACAAAATGCTACAAATGTATGGGCTTCGGACATACTGCCAGAGCATGCAAAAGTGCGGTGGATTATTCTGACCGGTGTATTAGATGTGATGCGAGTGGACACACCGCAAAATCTTGTGCCCTAGAGCCGAAATGCCTGCTGTGTTGTGACAAAAAGGACACAAATAGCAACCATGTCACAGGAAGCGGCAAATGCCCAGCCTTCCAAAAAGCCTTGAGAGACCTAAAACACCTGATATGAAGATAAAACAGCTCAACCTCAATCACTGCGAAGCTGCGAACGATCTCCTCATACAATCTGTGCGCGAACAAAAAGTAGACGTCGTAATCCTTAGTGAGCCCTACAAAGAATTCGATGCAAACGCGTGGATAACGGACACTACGGGAAAAGCGGCCATATGGACCTGTGGGAAAACCGCCTTCCAAGAGAGAATGCCAACATCAGGAGATGGTTTTATATGGGCAAAAATCGACGGAATATATATTTATAGCTGCTATGCACCACCAAGCTTCTCGATAGCAGAGTTCGAAGAGCTGCTGGACAAACTCGTAAACGATGCTTTAGATCGAAAACCAGCGATCATTGCTGGCGACTTTAATGCATGGGCCGCTGAATGGGGATGCAAAGAAACGAACAGTCGAGGAAGATCCCTACTGGAGGCTTTTACAGCCCTAGACGTGGTACTAGTAAACAGCGGAAATAAACTCACGTTTTGCAGAGGAAGCGGCGCTTCTATTATAGACACCACATACGTAAGTAGTTCCTTGATAGGAAGAACAAAGTGGGAAGTCAGTGACATCTATACTCATAGCGACCACCAGGCGATAATATGTGAAGTACTGCCGGAAGCAAGAAGACAAACACCGCTAGCTAGGCTACCCCAAAAAAAAAGGCTGGAAATCAGACTCTTTCGACGTGGAAGCATTCACATGTATCTTCAACAGAAACGCAGTACTGACGGGTCGTGCTGCCCGCAAGCAATGCAGGCCATAAACGAGGTTACACGGGCATGTGACGCCACAATGAGGAGAAGAAAGGCTATGGAACATCGTCCCCCAGTTTACTGGTGGAATGAAGAAATCTCGCATCTACGTACCAAGTGTCATCGAGCGAGAAGGGCGTATACGCGATCTAGAGCGAGGGCCGTCTCCAGTGAACTGCAAGAAGACTACAGGGTGGCTCGAAAGGAACTAAAAACAGCTATACTAAAGAGCAAACGGAAGTGTTTCGCCGAGCTGTGTGATGAAGCTGACGAAAATCCTTGGGGCAAAGCCTACCAAATCGTCATGAAAAAATTGAAAAGGTGCCAGCCACAGATTTCCACCTGCCCAGAGTTCTTACACAACATCGTGGTCGGACTATTTCCTCATCAACAGGAGAACGCATTCTCGGATGATCCAATAGTAGAGGCACCAACAATCCGAGAGGTAACCAAAGAAGAAATAATCGAGATTTGCAATAAAATTGGAGATAAAAAAGCACCTGGACCAGATGGTATCCCAAATATAGCACTCAAGACAGCTATAAAAGTAAGCCCAGAAATGTTTATTAACATTTACAACTCGTGCCTGAAGGAAGGAGTCTTCCCGGATCAGTGGAAACGGCAAAACCTAGTACTTCTTCCCAAAGGTAAGAAACCACCAAATGAACCATCATCATACCGCCCGCTCTGTATGTTAGATACGGCTGGCAAAATATTGGAGCGAATCATGTGTAACAGGGTAGAGGCAGCAATTCAAGAATCTGGAGGTCTTTCAGAACACCAATACGGTTTTCGAAAAGCGGGCTCAACAACAGATGCAATCAATGTGGTAGTTAAAACGGCACAAGGGGCTATACAGGGAAGAAGATGGAGAGGCGGTTCCAAAAAGTACTGCTTGGTTATAACTCTTGACATTAAAAACGCCTTCAATACGGCAAATTGGAGACACATCTTACAAGCGCTCAGAAGGATGAGAGTTCCACAATACCTCATAGACGTTATTGTTGACTACTTCAGGTGCAGAATCTTGGTATACAATACAGACCGCGGCCCCAAGGAATATAAGATCACAGGCGGAGTACCACAGGGCTCAGTCCTTGGCCCTTTGCTCTGGAATATTATGTATGACGGTATACTGCGACTTCCTATACCCGAAGAAACAAAAATAGTGGGATTTGCTGATGATATCGCGATTATTGTCACTGCTAAACCGTTGGAGGAGGTGGAACAGATAAGCAATGCGACAATAAGGATAATACGAAAATGGCTCACCTCAGTTGGTGTAACACTGGCGGAGCATAAAACTGAAGCAGTCCTGATAAGCAGTAGAAAGAAGGTAGAAACTCTCACCATTATAGTCGGCGGCCATGAAATCACATCTAAACCGCATATAAAATACCTAGGTATCATGATAGATACGAGACTTTCATTTAGAGATCACCTTCAGTATGTAGGCCGAAAAGGTCCAATAGCAAGTGCTGCACTCGGGCGTATCATGCCCAACATAGGAGGGCCAAGACATAGTCGTAGGTTACTGCTGGCTAGAGTGGTTACGTCTATAATCCTATACGCCGCACTAATTTGGGCCGGGGCCATGGTAATTAAAACATACAGATCACATATCACATCTTTTTATCGAATATGTGCATTGAGAGCTAGCTGCGCATTTCGCACTACTTCTAGCGATGCAGCTTGCGTGGTAGCGAGAATGCTCCCAATAGATATCCTGGCAGTAGAACAGCAACGTCAGTACTGCGCAAGAAGAGAAAGAAACGAGGCCAGCGAAAACCAGCTCTATAGAGCAGGAAGCCTAAGAGAATGGCAAGAACGCTGGAATGCTTCTGAGAAAGGCAGGTGGACCCATAGGCTCATACACCAAATCCAGCCATGGTTCGACAGGCAAGATGGAGAACTTGAGTTCTACTTAAGGTAGTTCCTTACGGGCCATGGATGCTTTCGTTCGTACTTACATAACTATAAACACGACAATAGCCCTTACTGTCCGCATTGCGCTGACTGCGTAGAAAACGCAGAACATATATTTTTTGAATGCCCAAGATTCCTCGACGAAAGGAATGCACTAAGGAGTGAACTCGGCCACCCATGAAGCCAGAAAACATCGTTGGCGAAATGCTCAAAAGCCAGGAGGCATGGGACGCAGTCGCTGGGAGCACAATGCGCATAATGAAGATTCTAAGAACCCTAGAAAGAGAAAGGAAAGAATCAGACCGGCGAAATACAATAAATGCTGAGCAGGAAAATGCAAACATGCACTAGTCAAATACATCAGACTAAAACCCCCCCCGCGATGAAATGCTTGACGGCAGTACCGCGGGGAATGGGGCGGTCGTGGGAGGGGGGTTTAGTGGGTAAGAGTCCCACACTGTTACTCAAGACGTACTGAGTTTCGTCTTTTGAAGATTACCCCTCCCAATCAAAAAAAAAAAAAAAACCGCAGCTGCACCGCAGGGACACCGCAGCCACACCACAACCGCACCGAAGCCACACCGCGGCCGCACCGCAGCCGCACCGCAGTGACACCGCAGTTGCACCGCAGCCGCACCGTAGCCGCACCGCAGCCGCCCCGCAGCCGCACCGCAGCCGCACCGCAGCCGCACCGTAGCCGCACCGCAGGACAACGCAACCGCACCGCAGGGACACCGCAGGTACACTGCAGCCGCACCGCAGCCGTACCGCAGCCGCACCGCAAGGGCACCGCAGCTGCACCGCAGCCGCACCGAAGGGACACCGCAGGGACACCGCAACGGCACCGCAGCCACACCGCAGCCGCACCGCACCCGCACCGCAGCCACACCGCAGCCGCACCGCAGGCACACGGCAGCTACACTGCAGCCGCACCGCAGGGATACCGCAGCTGCACCGCAGCGGCACCGCAGACACACCGCAGCCGCACACCGCAGCAGCACTGCAGCCGCACCGCAGGAACACCGCACCCGCACCGCAGGGACACCGCAGCCACACCGCAGCCGCACCGCAACGGCACCGCAGCCGCACCGCAGCCTCACCGCAGGGACACCGCAACGGCACCGCAGCCACACCGCAGCCGCACCGCAGCCACACCGCAGCCACACCGCAGCAACACCGCAGCCGCATCGCAGGGACACCGCACCCGCACCGCAATGGCACCGCAGCCGCACCGTAGGGACACCGCACCCGCACCGCACCCGCACCGCAGGGACACCGCAGCCGCACAGGGGACACTGCAGCTGCACCGCAGGGACACCGCAACGGCACCGCAGCCACACCGCAGCCGCACCGCACCCGCACCGCAGGGACACCGCAGCTGCACCGCAGGGACACTGCAGCCGCACCGCAGGGACACTGCAGCTGCACCGCAGGCGCACCGCAGGGACACCGCAGCCGCACCGCAGGGACACCGCACCCGCACCGCAGGGGCACCGCACCCGCACCGCAGTGGCACCGCAGGCACACCGCAGGCGCACCGCAGGGACACCGCAGCCGCACCGCAACGGCACCGCAGCCGCACCGTAGGGACACCGCACCCGCACCGCAGGGACAATGCAGCTGCACCGCAGCCGCACCGCAGGGACACCACACCCGCACCGCAGGGACACCGCAGCCGCACCGCAACGGCACCGCAGCCGCACCGTAGGGACACCGCACCCGCACCGCAGGGACACCGCAGCTGCACCGCAGCCGCACCGCAGGGACACCGCACCCGCACCGCAGGGACACCGCAGCCGCACCGCAACGGCACCGCAGCCGCACCGTAGGGACACCGCAGCTGCACCGCAGGGACACCGCACCCGCACCGCAGCCACAGCGCAGGCGCACCGCAGCCACACCGCAGCCGCACCGCAGGCGCACCGCAACGGCACCGCAGCCACACCGCAGGGACACCGCAGCTGCACCGCAGCCGCACGGCAGGGACACCGCACCCGCACCGCAGCCACACCGCAGGGACACCGCAGCTGCACCGCAGCCGCACCGCAGGCGCACCGCAACGGCACCGCAGGGACACCGCAGCTGCACCGCAGCCGCACCGCAGGCGCACCGCAACGGCACCGCAGCCACACCGCAGGGACACCGCAGCCGCACCGCAACGGCACCGCAGCCGCACCCGCACCGCACTCGCACCGCAAGGACACCGCAGCTGCACCGCAGGGACACCGCACCCGCACCGCAGCCACACCGCAGGCGCACCGCAGCCACACCGCAGCCGCACCGCAACGGCACCGCAGCCACACCGCAGGGACACCGCAGCTGCACCGCAGCCGCACGGCAGGGACACCGCACCCGCACCGCAGCCACACCGCAGGGACACCGCAGCTGGCGGTGCGCCAGCGGTGTGGCTGCGGTGCGGGTGCGGTGTTCCTGCGGTGCGGCTGCGGTGCGGCTGCGGTGTCCCTGCAGTGCGGGTGCGGTGTCAGTGCGGTGCGGCTGCGGTGCTTCTGCGGTGCGGTTGCGGTGTCCCTGCGGTGCAGCTGCGGTGTTCCTGCGGTGCGGCTGCGGCATCCCTGCGGTGCGGGTGCGGTGCAACTGCGGTGTCCCTGCGGTGCGGGTGAGGTGTCCCTGCGGTGCGGGTGAGGTGTCCCTGCGGTGCGCCTGCGGTGCAGCTGCAGTGTCCCTACGGTGCAGCTGCGGTGCGGCTGCGATGCGGCTGCGGTGCGGCTGCGGTGCGGCTGCGGTGCGGCTGCGGTGCGGCTGCGGTGCGGCTGCGGTGCGGCTGCGGTGCGGTTGCGGTGTCCCTGCGGTTCGGCTGCGGTGCAGCTGCGGTGCCCAGCGGTGCAGCTGCAGTGTCCCTGCGGTGCAGCTGCGGTGTCCCTGCGGTGCCGTTGCGGTGTGGCTGCGGTGCCGTTGCGGTGCGGGTGCAGTGCGGGTGCGGTGCAGCTGCGGTGCCCCTGCGGTGCAGCTGCAGTGTCCCTGCGGTGCAGCTGCGGTGTCCCTGCGGTTGAGCTGCGGTGTCCCTGCGGTTCGGCTGCGGTGCGGCTGCGGTGCGGCTGCGGTGCCCCTGCGGTGCAGCTGCAGTGTCCCTGCGGTGCAGCTGCGGTGTCCCTGCGGTGCGGGTGCGGTGTCCCTGCGGTTCGGCTGCGGTGCAGCTGCGGTGCAGCTGCAGTGTCCCTGCGGTGCAGCTGCGGTGCCCCTGCGGTGCAGCTGCAGTGTCCCTGCGGTGCAGCTGCGGTGTCCCTGCGGTGCGGGTGCGGTGTCGTTGCGGTGCGGCTGCGGTGCCGTTGCGGTGCGGCTGCGGTGTCCCTGCGGTGCAGCTGCAGTGTCCCTGCGGTGCAGATGCGGTACGGCTGCGGTTCGGTTGCGGTGTCCATGCGGTGCAGCTGCGGTGTCCCTGCGGTGCGGCTGCGGTGCAGCTGCGGTGTCCCTGCGGTGCGGCTGCGGTGCAGCTGCGGTGTCCCTGCGGTGCGGCTGCGGTGCAGCTGCGGTGCGGGTGCAGTGTCCCTGCGGTGCGGGTGCGGTGTCCCTGCGGTGCCGTTGCGGTGTGGCTGCGGTGCCGTTGCGGTGCAGCTGCGGTGCCCCTGCGGTGCCCCTGCGGTGTCCCTGCGGTGCGGGTGCGGTGCCGTTGCGGTATGGCTGCGGTGCCGCTGCGGTGCGGCTGCGTTGTCCCTGCAGTGCCCCTGCGGTGCAGCTGCGGTGTCCCTGCGGTGCCGTTGCGGTGCGGCTGCGGTGTCCCTGCGGTGCAGCTGCAGTGTCCCTGCGGTGCAGATGCGGTGCGGCTGCGGTGCGGCTGCGGTGCAGCTGCGGTGCCCCTGCGGTGCGGGTGCGGTGTCCCTGCGGTGCCGTTGCGGTGTGGCTGCGGTGCCGTTGCGGTGCCGTTGCGTGGCGGTGCCCCTGCGGTGCGGCTGCGGTGCAGCTGCGGTGTCCCTGCAGTGCGCTTGCGGTGTGGCTGCGCTGGCCCTGCAGTGCGGGTGCGGTGTCCCTGCGGTGCGGCTGCGGTGCTGTTGCGGTGTCCCTGCGGTGCAGCTGCGGTGTTCCTGCGGTGCGGCTGCATTGCAGCTGCGGTGTCCCTGCAGTGCGCTTGCGGTGTGGCTGCGGTGGCCCTGCAGTGCGGGTGCGGTGTCCCTGCGGTGCGGCTGCGGTGCGGCTGCGGTGCGGTTGCGGTGTCCCTGCGGTGCAGCTGCGGTGTTCCTGCGGTGCGGCTGCGATGCAGCTGCGGTGTCCCTGCAGTGCGCTTGCGGTGTGGCTGCGGTGTCCCTGCAGTGCGGGTGCGGTATCCCTGCGGTGCGGCTGCGGTGCGGTTGCGGTGTTCCTGCGGTGCGGCTGCGGTGCAGCTGCGGTGTCCCTGCAGTGCGCTTGCGATGTGGCTGCGGTGTCCCTGCAGTGCGGGTGCGGTGTCCCTGCGGTGCCGTTGCGGTGCGCCTGCGGTGTCCCTGCGGTGCAGCTGCAGTGTCCCTGCGGTTCGGTTGCGGTGTCCCTGCGGTGCGGTTGCGGTGTGGCTGCGGTGGAGTTGCGGTGCAGCTGCGGTGCGGCTGCGGTGCAGCTGCGGTGTCCCTGCGGTGCGGCTGCGGTGTGACTGCGGTGCCGTTGCCGTGCGGCTGCGGTGCAGCTGCGGTGTCCGTGTGGTGTCCTTGCGGTGCGGCTGCAGTGCAGCTGCGGTGTGCCTGCGGTGCGCCTGCGGTGTGGCTGCGGTTCGGCTACGGTGTGGCTGCGGTGCAGTTGCGGTTCCGTTGCGGTGCGGCTGCGGACCAGCTGCGGTGCCCCTGCGGTGCGGCTGAGGTGTTCCTGCGGTGCGGCTGCGGTGTCCCTGCGGTGCAGATGCGGCGTTTCTGCGGTGCGGCTGCGGCGCAGCTGCGGTGTCCCTGCGGTGCGCCTGTGGTGTGGTTGCGGTGTCCCTGCGGTGCGGCTGCGGTGCAGCTGCGGTGTCCCTGCGGTGCGGCTGAGGTGTCCCTGCCGTGCGGCTGCGGTGTCCCTGCAGTGCCCCTGCGGTGCAGCTGCGGTGTCCCTGCGGTGCGGGTGCGGTGTCGCTGCGGTGCGGCTGCGGTGCGGCTGCGGTGCCGTTGCGGTGCGGCTGCGGTGTCCCTTCGGTGCCCCTGCGGTGCTGCTGCGGTGCGGCTGCGGTGCGGGTGCGGTGTCCCTGCGGTGCGGCTGCGTTGCGGTTGCGGTGTGGCTGCGGTGCCGTTGCGGTGCAGCTGCGGTGCGGCTGCGGTGCGCCTGCGGTGCGGCTGCGGTGTCCCTGCAGTGCAGCTGCGGTGCAGCTGCGGTGTCCCTGCGGTGCAGCTGCGGTGTCCCTGCGGTTGAGCTGCGGTGTCCTGCGGTTCGGCTGCGGTGCGGCTGCGGTGCAGCTGCGGTGTCCCTGCGTTGCGGCTGCGGTGCCGTTGCGGTGCGGCTGCGGTGTCCCTGCGGTGCAGCTGCGGTGCAGATGCGGTGCGGCTGCGGTGTCCCTGTGGTGCAGCTGCAGTGTCCCTGCGGTGCAGATGCGGTGCGGCTGCGGTGCGGCTGCGGTGCAGCTGCGGTGCCCCTGCGGTGCGGGTGCAGTGTCCCTGCGGTGCGGCTGCGGTGCGGTTGCGGTGTCCCTGCGGTGCAGCTGCGGTGTTCCTGCGGTGCGGCTGCGGTGCAGCTGCGGTGTCCCTGCAGTGCGCTTGCGGTGTGGCTGCGGTGGCCCTGCAGTGCGGGTGCCGTGTCCCTGCGGTGCGGCTGCGGTGCGGCTGCGGTGCGGTTGCGGTGTCCCTGCGGTGCAGCTGCGGTGTTCCTGCGGTGCGGCTGCGGTGCAGCTGCGGTGTCCCTGCAGTGCGGGTGCGGTGTGGCTGCGGTGTCCCTGCAGTGCGGGTGCGGTATCCCTGCGGTGCGGCTGCGGTGCGGCTGCGGTGCGGTTGCGGTGTTCCTGCGGTGCGGCTGCGGTGCAGCTGCGGTGTCCCTGCAGTGCGCTTGCGGTGCGGCTGCGGTGCGGCTGCGGTGCGGCTGCGGTGTCCCTGCGGTGCCCTTGCGGTGCAGCTGAAGTGTACCTGCGGTGCAGCTGCGGTGCGGCTGCGGTGCGGTTGCGGTGTCCCTGCGGTGCAGCTGCGATGTTCCTGCGATGCAGCTGCGGTGCAGCTGCGGTGTCCCTGCAGTGCGCTTGCGGTGTGGCTGCGGTGTCCCTGCAGTGCGGATGCGGTGTCCCTGCGGTGCGGCTGCGGTGCGGCTACGGTGCGGCTGCGGTGCGGTTGCGGTGTCCCTGCGGTGCAGCTGCGGTGTTCCTGCGGTGCGGCTGCGGTGCAGCTGCGGTGTCCCTGCAGTGCGCTTGCGGTGTGGCTGCGGTGGCCCTGCAGTGCGGGTGCGGTGTCCCTGCGGTGCGGCTGCGGTGCGGCTGCGGTGCGGTTGCGGTGTCCCTGCGGTGCAGCTGCGGTGTTCCTGCGGTGCGGCTGCGATGCAGCTGCGGTGTCCCTGCAGTGCGCTTGCGGTGTGGCTGCGGTGTCCCTGCAGTGCGGGTGCGGTATCCCTGCGGTGCGGCTGCGGTGCGGTTGCGGTGTTCCTGCGGTGCGGCTGCGGTGCAGCTGCGGTGTCCCTGCAGTGCGCTTGCGATGTGACTGCGGTGTCCCTGCAGTGCGGGTGCGGTGTCCCTGCGGTGCCGTTGCGGTGCGCCTGCGGTGTCCCTGCGGTGCAGCTGCAGTGTCCCTGCGGTGCGGCTGCGGTGCGGCTGCGGTGCCGTTGCGGTGCGGCTGCGGTGTCCCTTCGGTGCCCCTGCGGTGCTGCTGCGGTGCGGCTGCGGTGCGGGTGCAGTGTCCCTGCGGTGCGGCTGCGTTGCGGTTGCGGTGTGGCTGCGGTGCCGTTGCGGTGCAGCTGCGGTGCGGCTGCGGTGCGCCTGCGGTGCGGCTGCGGTGTCCCTGCAGTGCAGCTGCGGTGCAGCTGCGTTGTCCCTGCGGTGCAGCTGCGGTGTCCCTGCGGTTGAGCTGCGGTGTCCCTGCGGTTCGGCTGCGGTGCGGCTGCGGTGCAGCTGCGGTGCCCCTGCGGTGCGGGTGCAGTGTCCCTGCGGTGCGGGTGCGGTGTGGCTGCGGTGCCGTTGCAGTGCCGTTGCGTGTCCCTGCGGTGCGGCTGCGGTGCAGCTGCGGTGTCCCTGCAGTGCGCTTGCGGTGTGGCTGCGCTGGCCCTGCAGTGCGGGTGCGGTGTCCCTGCGGTGTCCCTGCGGTGCGGCTGCGGTGCGGCTGCGGTGCGGCTGCGGTGCGGTTGCGGTGTCCCTGCGGTGCAGCTGCGGTGTTCCTGCGGTGCGGCTGCGGTGCAGCTGCGGTATCCCTGCAGTGCGCTTGCGGTGTGGCTGCGGTGTCCCTGCAGTGTGGGTGCGGTGTCCCTGCGGTTCGGTTGCGGTGTCCCTGCGGTGCGGTTGCGGTGTGGCTGCGGTGCCGTTGCGGTGCAGCTGCGGTGCGGCTGCGGTGCAGCTGCGGTGTCCCTGCGGTGCCCCTGTGGTGTGGTTGCGGTGTCCCTGCGGTGCGGCTGCGGTGTCCCTGCGATGCAGCTGCGGTGTCCCTGCGGTACAGCTGCGGTGTCCCTGCGGTGCGGCTGAGGTGTCCCTGCGGTGCAGTTGCGGTGTTCCCTCGGTGCGGCTGCGGTGCGGTTGCCTGCTGTGCGGTGTCCCTGCGGTGCGGCTGCGATGCAGGTGCGGTGTCCCTGCGGTGCGGATGCGGTGCAGCTGCGGTGTCCCTGCGGTGCCCCTGGGGTGCGGCTGCGGTGTCCCTGCTGTGCGGCTGCAGTGTCCTTGCGGTGCAGCTGCGGTGTCCTTGCGGTGCGGCTGCGATGCGGCTGCGGTGCAGCTGAGGTGGTCCTGCGGTGCAGCTGCGGTGTGCCTGCGGTGCGGTTGCGGAGTCCCTGCCTTGCGGCTGCAGTGCCCCTGCGGTGCAGGGCCTATTTTTGTTAAATACATTACGACGTTTTGTTACAACTCGACCATCCTATTCCTTAACCTCGCCCTCGAGGTCTCCGTCGTCGTCGTCTCCGTAGTCGCACTCGCCCCCAGAAACTCCCTCATCCGGAAGTTCGCAGCAGCGCTTTATGCGATCAGCTGCCATCACGGTGTTTAGTTTAAGCTGGGTCCGCTGCATGTCAGGTATGTCTTCCACCACATAGCGATCGCTCGTGAGGACCTTGGAAATGATATATGGCCCTTTGTACTCTGGCTCCAATTTGCGATAATAGCCGGTGGAGGCAGAGTCGTTCTCGAGCGGTACGAGATCCCCCACGGCATACTGAGTAGGTTGCCGATGCCTGGCATCGAACCTAGTCTTCTGTCGATGTTGGGCTTGGCTGATGTTTTGCAGTGCCTCGCGGCGTCGTTGCCCCATCTCTTTGGAATCTGTTAACGCTCGCTCCTCCCATTCCAACAGCAGCTTGTCCCCCAGGATGTTTCTCGGAGTATAGGCGAAGAGAAGATAATGTGGGCTCGCTCGTATTGTACAATGGCGGGCACTATTCAGTCCCCACTGAATATCGCGTAAATGGCTTGCCCAGTCTTCTCCTCTTCCTGGCCCATGCATGCATTTGAGTTACGCCAAGATGGTGCGGTTGCACCTCTCTACCTGCCCATTGGCTCTGGGCATCTTCACTGCCGTCTGAATATGTTGGACCCCATTCTCTTGGCAAAACTGGTTAAACGATCGTGATGTGAATGCCGTTCCTCGATCGGTTATGATCCTCCTCGCTATCTGCCCCCCTGTCATCAGTCAGCATACTGATGCGTTCCGTTATCTCGTCTGCCAGCAGGAGCCTCACCAGCACCCATGTGCACTTTGTTGTCGCAGTTCCTGCCACTTCGGTGCACTCCGCCAGCGCCCCCACTCGCGTGATCACTGGCAGCTTCAAAACACGTGTGTAATCCGTCACCCTGCATACCAGCCCCAGGGATGTTGGCACACTTGTTCCCCCGCACCGATTCCTCGAGCATCTGCCTCAAAGCTCGCAACTCCTTTCGCAGCTCCTCGACCTCGATGTCGTTGCCGTCTCGTTTGCCACTGACTCGTACGCTTCTGGGTGCTTTTTGTGCAGCCCACCAACCGCTCCGCCGATCAATCTGCCTTCGTCTTTCACTTCCTCGCCATTTGCCAATTTGTAACCCCCCTGCAGCTTTCTCTTCAACACAGCCCCACCGTTGTTGTCGTTCTCTCTACCACTGAATTCACCACGGTCGATGCCATCGATGTCGCTACAGCCACCTACCTGCAGTTCCTTCGGCAACGTGGTAACGTGCGAAGTACCGTCGCCCTGTATCTCCCTCATTTCCTCGAATACCAGGAGACGCGCTACCAGCTCTTCCTTGACCACACCAACTTCTAGGCCGCGTTCTCTCAATTCTTCCCGCGCGCCGTCCAGTCTGCTATGTCATCAATTTACTCCCGGCGCGTGTATCCGATGCGCCAACGCTCCGGCACAGTGGCGCAACAACTATTTAACTGGCAGGGCCAAGCTTCTCGCAACCACCCGCAGAGTCGCTGTCCTTGTTGTGTGTACCAATCGCCGTAGTAGATGTCATCATACTCCCTTTGCCCGGCCCATTCCATCGCACTTCTTGGATGGCGGTGATACCTGCTTTGTAGCAGACTAGAGCCTCCGCAAGTTGTTCGGCTGCACGTAGTTTGTAGACGGACCTAACGTTCCACGTGCAGACTCGAATGGCGTTGTCCTTATTCCGTTTGCCAGGGTCGTCAGCAGTAAAATCATCCGTATCCGAGGCTGTTGGTTGCTTCGTAACTAGAGTCCTTTTAGGGAAGTTAGCCCGACAGCACAACCGGCCGGGTATACCGGTGTCAGTAGTTCACTACGGGAGTATGAGCGCTGCCGTTGTCCCATTAAGGCCTCCTTCGCCATCTGACTAAACTTGGAGATTCCTTACCGACCTGTGATCCGAATATGTCGAAGCAGTTTCATGAGCTGCTGTAGACGGCCACCAGTCGTCATCTGTTGCGCCCAAGAGCTTCCAAAGCGATTGGTTACCCAATCTCTGACCCAGCGGTCACGAACGTAAAGCTGAAGAGTAGGAGTGGCTAGGCCTAAGCTAGATGAGAACTATCATCCCCTGTTGACCACCATCTGTATCTTTTTTTTCATTTTAGACAGACGATCGTATGGAGTTAATGTAAGCCTCAGCGTCTGTACAAAGATTGAAAACGATGACGAAAGTCAAGGAAGCACAGTACGTTGTACGTTCCAGTCGCCCCATGAACAATCTGGATACAGCTATCAATAGGGTAAGTACCACTGCATGCAAATGCGTTTCGTAGATATGTAGTCCAACTATCTGGTTCGGTAAAATAGCTACCCGCTTAGGTTGCTTTACTTCAAAGTCCGTGTCCAGGGTGCTATGCTTTGGTTTAGTTTTTGCTTGTTTCACTTGTTATACCGCTGGGAGGTGGTAATCTTCAAAAGACGGGGATTTGTACATCCACTAACCATTCCTCCCTTCTCCCAGCGGTACCGCCTTGTTGGCATTTCATCGCAGAGGGGGTTCTGACTTTGGATTCGTGTTAGTCTTGCTGGACTCTGTTCTCTCACGCTCCAGTACTTTCAGCCTATTTCTTACTTAGGGTGCGCTACAGTCTGGGGTGGACCTGAGCCTCAACCAACAAACCTCTCCAGTCAGTCCGGTTGCGAGCCAACTGCGTACAGTTGCGCATGCCAAGTTGGTTGGGGTACCCATCCACTTATTTGCATCACCCAGCGCGAGGTCGTTCTCTACTGCGCCGTCCATCTGGCGTGGATTCAAAGACCTGTCTGCACTGTTCCATTAGTTTTGGCAAAAGCCTGGTTGTCAATGAGGAAGGCGATGGTACTCTAGGGTGCAGGGTTGCATTTCAGTAGACAACAAGCTATTTAGTCATCTGAATGAGGTATTGCCCAAGGAACTTGTTTCTTAGATGGCTGTGGAGGCCTGTACAGTGGCAAAGAAAGTTGGTTGTGTCTTCCTGAACCTCCTTGTCACCACAGCCCCTGCAAAGGTCTTCGTCTGTCCCCGTAATGTCTCCCATAAGAGTGGAGAGGGATTTTTTGTACCCCTCCGCATGAGCCTTACTTTGTCGAGAACTTCCTTGTGGTGATACAAGTATCTAGAGAGGTCCATCTGTTGTTCGCCTCCCAGCTTCGAGTTTAAGTTGTGCAAGACGGGATGTACACTAAGGGTCGGAATGATCTGAGTTTAGTTTCGAGCCTCCCCTTGTCAGTTTGTCGGCTTTGTTGTTTCCTGGTATGACCTCATGTCCAGGGACCCAGTAGAGTCTAACCTTGTGCTGTGTTCCAAGCACCTTGAGCTCTCCTCTTTCTGTAGCAGATGCTTGATGTATGATGATGATGTATATTGTTGAGAGGTGCAAGTGTACTGCGACCTATAAAAGATCTATTGTGCCCCCCTTACTAAGGTTCTAGCCGATGATATACTTGGTCTAGAGCACTTCCTCCAGTCCAGCTGCTACAGCAAACCGGAATATCTTGAGTAGATCCAACGAAGGTAAATCCGTTTCTGATAGGAGGTAGGCACCAAGGTGATTCCTTAGCAGATGCTTGCTTTTATTGCTTCCTGGCTGTGGATGAAAAGGGTGATATCCTCCTCTGGTATTGCCTCCATCGCAGGCTGCTATTGTCGCTGCTAGGACCTCTGCTGTAGTTTGGAAGCCAAACTGACATGGAAATTCCTAGTGGTTTAGAGAAATGCCTGCGCCAACGGTGGATGCTCTATCGCTTTTCCATTCTTCCCTGCTCGGGTAGGTGCTTAGAAATGGTCGCGTGAAGTTGCCTGGATATCTCTGCAGCTATCTGTCTGGCTTGATCTTCGGCCACTAACAGCTACCCATGCTTAAAAAAAGATGTTTAGCGGAAGCAGGTTGAGAATGGCCTTGAGTCCTGCTTTAGGTGTTGTTCTCATTGCTCTGATGGTACCAATGCACGCTAGTCTTTGTAATTTTGTGATGGTTGGTGGCTTACCACCATGCAATGCTACCGTCAGTCAGTATAGGCCTTGCTATAGCCGTGTACATCCATGGGATGGTTTTGGGATTCGATCCCATTCTTCTCACAGAACTGCTCAACCATCTGCGATGTGAAGGCGGTTCCTCGGTCAGTGACGATCCTTCGGGTCAATCCAAAATAGCTGGCCACTTCGTTCGGCACACTAAGAACCCCTTTACTGTTGGTGGTTTTTACGGCTCATAGTGTGGTGTACTTGGTGAAGTTGTCGACCAGGGCCTGGACGTATCTGGTTCCGTCTTTCCCCTTTGTAAATGGTCCAAGGTGATCCAAGTGATCTTCTTCTTCTTCCTTTTATGAGCGAGGCTATGATCCGCAAACAAGGGATCACAACCCTCCCACTTCACCGCATTTCTACTGATCCGCCTGTGGGGTTCGCCAAGGTGATCCAAGTGTACCGTGGCGAAGGGAAGAGGAACGCGTTATATGCTGTGGAGTTTGCACTTAGACTTGCCCCCTCTCCTCTTTCCGTAAGCGCACTCAACGCACGACTTGATGTGGCTCCTTGATCTTTGTGAACCAAAACGTCTGCCTTATCTTCTCCAGTGTCTTCTCGTCACCAAGGTGTCCCACGTTGTCGTGGCATATTTTCAAAATTCGCCTTGAGGACCACTCTCGGCATTGCCCACATTTCGAAACAGCCGATGCCCTATAACAAGATAGTCCTTCTGTAGCTGCGTTCTTTTCCAAAGTCATCTCAGTTGCCTTCAACGTGGAAACTACATCGTATAGCATCCGGTTACGCCACTGCATGGTACCCACCCAATCCTCTGCGGAGATATTGACATTCAGGATCAGCGCAGATGCCTTCTCCACTGCTCGCCTTCCATAGGTTGTCGGCTTAAGGCGTCAACATGGCTGATGAACTGTTTCGTAGTCGAACTCTTGGAGTTTGAGTCACCATCGTCCCATCCAGGAAATCAATTGCTGGTCGCAACTATGGCCTCGCAGCCCGTGTATCATATCATACCCTATTCTATACTCATCACATGTATTCTAATTTACCATATTATCTATTCGCCTTGGTTATTTACTTCTTTACATGTACATAAGCATCTAACCTATTGTTCTTAGAGAGCTTCAAGCTCGCCAATATAATGAAATAAAGTGAGTTGAATTATAACAAGCGACGAGTAAGGTCGTCTTGCATGATCATTGTCACAGTTGGGTCTTTTCTTTCCCTTCGCGACTACATGTTTTAATCCATATTTTCTGGTCCTTCGAGCCGGATAGAACAATGAACTGACCTTTCATTCGGGAAATTCTAAAACAATTTAATTGGATTTATTAAATAACGTGGATTTCTCACAAACTTTGCTGTAAAGTCCATTTCGTGCAATATACATTAATGCATGTGCACCGGTACATATATTATTGGATTTCTATGAGCGAAATCACGCAATACCTATATACTGAACTTAAGCTTGTGTTAGTGGACAGTGCTTTTACTAGAGTCGTCTTATATTAGCGGTTTACTTTGCGGTGCTGTCATACCCTCGCATCGTCTGCAGTCTAATTGCGGGTTACAAAAATCAGCTAATTTTGCCATGGAAGAGTTATGGAAAAAACAAAACAGCGCAATGAGTTTAATTAATAATTTTCGGGTTAATTTCAATAAAGTCGGCAAAGCAACTCGTACAACAGGGTATATCAAAACGCGAATTGATCCCCTTAAAGGATACTGGCTTAAATTCCAACAAATACACGATGACTTGCTAGTAAAAGGTGACCACAAGGAAGATTATTTCGTAAAAGATAAGTATACAAAAATAGAAAATGTCTTTTGTGAAACTTTGGGATACTTAACAGATCAGCTTGATGAGAAGGTGGTAGCATAGACTTCACCGAGCAACGACTCCACAAAACCTCAGCAAGCCATGTCCTTTCAGCTACCAAAAATCAACCTTCCTGTGTTTTCGGGGGATTATTTGTCGTGGATGTCATTTCGTGACTTGTTCACGAGCATTGTTCATACGGCACCAATTTCAAAGGTGGACAAGTTGTCCCATCTAAAGGGGCATCTCACGGATGAGGCGGCACTTCTATTAAAGAACATTGCCCTTGAAGAAGCCAACTATGGCGTCGCGTGGATATTGTTGAAGAGTCGCTACGAGAACGAGCGAATCATCGTCATGACTTACTTAAGAAAGTTCACCACGCTCCCAGTATCGAAAGGAGAAACCATCGGCGAAGTCAGACATTTATTAGATACAACATAAGACATGCTCGACGCTTTAAAGAATCTAAGGAGGCCAGTTGATCAGTGGAACGATTGGAACATTTTCTATCCTGCTTCCAAACTCGATCCTACAAACCGCAAGGATTACTTTACTTACTTACTTAGATCCTTTAACCCCTCGGGGGGCATAGGGCGTCAACCACGCCTGCGCGCCATCTCGTTCGAAGCTCTGCAATGCGTTTGAGCTGCCTCCAACTCATTCCTAAAGAGCTCGATTCCTCCTCAACTGTTCTGCGCCACGTTTGCCTAGGGCGTCCCTGCTATTCTGCCTGCCTGGCTGAGCGGATTCCACTGCATGGCGTATTTCGCAATGGAGTTGTCTTCGCGCCGTAGGGTGTGTCCAATCCATTGCCACTTTCTTCTTCGTATAGTAATGCTAATAGGTTCTTGGCCTGCTCTCGTATAAAGTTGTTCGTTGGAGATGCGGTTCGGCCAAAAAATCCTCAAGATGATTCTTAAGCATTTGTTTATGAAGACTTGCAGCTTGCGTGTGTTAATCGTGTCCACCTTCCAAATACTGCACCCATAAAGCAGCACTGATTCTACGTTGGAGCAGAACAGTCCTAGCTTGGTTTTTAAGCTAATAACATTGCTTCTCCAGATTTTGGACATCATTCCGAATGCAGCTTTAGCCTTCCCGATTCTGCTGCACACATCCAGTTCGGTGCCACCGCGATTAGCCGAGACCACACTTCCTAAATATAGAAAGATATCAACTTTCCCGACTTCCTGTCCGGCAATGTAAAGTTGAGCGCGGTTGTTAGAAGAAGTGCTCAGGGCTTTTGTTTTGGCTGTGTTTATTCTTAGCTCCACTTTGTTTGCCTCAGCTTCTAGATTTTGGGCCATCAAATGAAGATGAAAGAACACAAACATCATCAGCGTAATCTAAGTGTTTAAGGTAAGATGTCATCGTCCAACGAATTCCATAATTAGCTTCCGTCAATGCTGCACGGAGTACATCGCTGGTAACCACCAAGAACAATAGTGGTGACAGTATGCACCCTTGACGTACTCCACTTTGGACTTCAAAATCCTCCGACACCTTACTATTGTGCACGACGTGACACTTACCGCCCTCGTATGTAGCCTTGATAATAGCTATAAGTTTTTCTGGAATTCCTCTCCTGCGCAAGGCCAACCAGATAGCATCTCGATTCAAGCTGTCGAAAGCCTTCTCGAAGTCGATAAACAGTAAATGTAGCGGAGACCTATACTCAACGCATTGTTCGATTATGATCCGTAAGGTGTTTATGTGGTCGATGCAGGAGGATCCAGCGCGAAAGCCTGCGTGTTCGACATCGAGAGTTGAATCTAAATGTTCTTTAATTCGTTCTAGAATTATTTTAGCTATTATTTTGGCCACGGCTGGAAGAACGCATATGTCTCTCCAATTAGCGCAATCCATCAAGTTTCCGTTCTTTGGAAGTTTAATGATCATCCCCCTTTTCCACTCCTGTGGAAATTGTTCACTATCCCAAGCTCTCCGTATAAGGGGATGCAGCAAATCTGCCGATGTATTTGGCGCCCCTTGAAATAGCTCGGCAGGGATGCCATCAATACCCACCGCCTTGTTCTTCTTGAGGGACTTGATTGCTGTTACTATCTCGGTTTTACTGGGAGGTACGGTGCGAATTCGGAAATTTGTTGCTTCGAACTGCTCATTCGACTAAGTGATTTAGCACTGTAGCAAAATTTCTCTCTCCATTTAGTGAGCTGATCCGCATCCGAAATCAGAAGGTTACCGTCTAGACTCTTCACTGGATGTTGTTTGGAGTTTCGACCACCAACGAGCTCTTTAGTGATGCTATAAACAGTCCTACTGTCGCACCTACTCGCTGCTTCTTCAGCCCTTGAGGCCAGTAAGTTGACATATTGACTGCATTTCTTTCTTCTTCGCACGGTATTGGGTTTCAAGCTCGGTTCTCTCTACTGCTGAGGCCGCTGCAATCCGAGCAATGATTGCTGTACGCTCATCGATCCGTCTCCAGGTGTCTGTAGAAAGCCATGTGTGGTGGTGTTTCTGCTTTTTACCGACATACGTGCGTGCCCCAGTCGCAAAAGCATTTTTCACAGCACTCCAGTGGTCATCCATGTTCTCTTCCAGTATGCCGCTGATTGCTTCTGCTTGTAAGGCAAGATGGTCCCTGTTGGCGCATTTGGGGAACCTTGAGCCTGTCGATATTAAACCTGGTGATGTTAAATAGGTTTGAGCGGTTGCTGTTGATGGATGCAGTACGAAGGCGTAAATGAGCTACCATAAGATGGTGATCTCGTTCTAGTCCGACGTCAGCTCCACGTCTGTTTCGGATTTATTGGCCACTCCTTTCTAAAATTCAAAACATTCTACCAGAAAAGTGTTCTAAGCTGGAAATAGAAGAAATACGTAGCACTATCAAAGTATTTTCAAAAGAATGGCCAAATGACATCAAAAGATGTACTGATGATATTCGGGGCGAAATGACGATGTGGCGCAGGTAAAAATTTCTTTCTTTCATTTTCTTGATATCTGTTTGAATGTTAAATTAACTATGGTTGCAGACATTGCTTAAATATTCCGATTGATAAACGGCCAACAAATTTTATAGACGCTCTCAATTGTTGCGATTCAATGTTGCACCAAACAATACATCGCTTTATGCAGATCGGTGCAGCACTTTTTCTTGATTGAAAACCTATCTGCGTAGCAAGACTAGAGAGGAGCGGTTAAATGGCTTGACGTTGCTTAACATATATAGAGATATTGACATGAAATACGAAGAGGTTATAGATATGATGGCTAAAGTACCAAGACGTATGGATATAATTTTGTAAAATATTCCAACTATAAATTATATTATATTATTATATATATTATATATGTAGGATCCACATTATCACCTACATGGCAACACCACTTAATCATCGCATAACCTTGGCAGCACTTATCAAAACTGAACGTCAAACAAGACATAAAAGAAGGAGGAGAAAAGGCGCGAGCTCTCTTGGCTGAATATCATAGTCGCTGTCATCATCGTCGAAGTCGCCACCATCCTCGCCGAAGTCGCTGTCATCATCGTCGAAGTCGCCACCATCCTCGCCGAAGTCGCTGTCACCATCGTCACCGTCGCCTAACCTACCTACCTACCCTTTTTGTTCTCATTTCCATGAATTTAATAAAGTGAAGTTATATTAAATCGTGTTGTTTCTATAAATTGGGGGCTCAACCGGGATTTGAGACATAATTTCGATATTGGGACCATTGCGTTTTTTTTCGAACATTACTTTGATTTATTCGCCGCGAGTTCGAAATACAGTAAAATACGGTTGTTGCTGAAATAGAACCGCATAGACAGTTATAACGTTACAGTAAAATACTGTTGTTGGTGAGATCGAACCACTTAGACAGTTATATAGTTACAGTAAAATACGGTTGTTGCTGAAATAGAACCGCATAGACAGTTATATCATTACAGTAAAATACTGTTGTTGGTGAAATCGAACCGCGTAGACAGTTACATATATCATTACAGTGGAATACTGTTGCTGCTGAAGTAGAACCATATAGACAGTTCTACAGTTGCGTTGAATTGCTGTGGGAAGTTGAATCGCACAGGCAGTTATACCGTTTTCAGCTGTCATTGCCGAAATAGAAGTTCACAGGCCTCCGCTCCGCCGCAAGGAGCTCAAACGCGTTGTACTTAACCGGTAAATTATATACAGTGGTGCGCTAGACTAAACGTTCACTTCGTTCACTAATTGTAATCAGGTGTTAAAACCAGGAACCTTATAAGACTTAATAGCCAAATGGGTAGGGATAGGAGAACTAAAAATAGTACCGCTAGGAATAGCAATCCAATGGATATTTCGGAAATGATGCAGGAGCTAGAAGTGAGGGGCAAAGAGTTAGAAATGCGAGAAAGCAGACTGAATGAGAAGGAACGAGAGATTGCTAAAGAGATGGAGGTCACGCTTTTGAGAAGCGAAGTCGAATCTTTGAGAAATAGAAATCAGGGCACAGCTTCCTTCCGAGATGTTTCGAACGCGCTCAGAGAATTCATTGGTGATGACAATTATGGAATTAGGTATTGGATAGATGATATCGACAGTACAGCGGTGCTTATGAGATGGACGACGATAGAGAAGTTGTTGTTCGCGAGACGACTGTTAGCTGGATCAGCAAGATTAGCCATTAGATCAGAGTTAGGCATCGATAGCTGGGAGAAATTAAAGAAATTCTTACTATCGGAGTTCGGTGAAGACATGCCTAGTGGTGAAATTCACAAAAAATTGTCTGAGCGGAAGCAAGAAAAGGATGAAACAGTCCTCCAATACTTCTTAAAGATGAAAGAGTTAGGTGCTAGAGGACAGGTGGACAGTGCAAGGTAATGCTTTATGGAGCTACCGGCCTTAGTGATTTCAAGAAAAAGCTGCAAACATATAAGACATTCTCGGAGAGAAATAGTGCTTCGTATTCTAGGACGAATGTAGCCATGGATCACAAAAGAAGAATTCATAATCCAGCTTTCCCGAAATCTAATATGACTTCAGTGTGCTATAACTGCGGTAAGAAAGGTCACCGCGCGGGTGAATGCAGTAGAAAATTAGAAGGCCCCAGGTGCTTTAAATGTAGGGAGTTTGGCCACAAGGCACCTCAGTGCACCAAAGACGGTAGGGACGTTAAGGTAGCATCGGGTCAGTGCAAAAAAGGAGGGAACTTCTCGAAAATTGTCGAGTTTATTAAGATAGGCGTTCGAGTTAGCGCACTTATAGATACGGGAAGTGAGGTGACAATATTGAGGAGGGATGAATATGCCAGGATGGGGGAGCCAGAGATGACTGGGGCCCCAATACCATTAAGAGGACTTTCCGATAGTAAAGTACAGACACTTGGTAGTTTTAGAGCGGATATATTATTTGAGAAAAATCGTAGAAATGCTACCATTCATGTGATTCCTGAAGGGCTGATGTCGCTTCCGATGATATTGGGTCAAGATGTGTTAACGAATACAGGACTCTACATAACGGACGGATATGTAACAGTCAAACCGTTAGACCATTTCTGGGAATGTTTCGAGGTTCACAATGAACCAGAACCAGTGGTCGCCGTGGCGTAAGTGGTTAGTGTGTCGGATCACTACGCATGAGGTTCTAAGTTCGAATCCCAGAAAACACCAACAAGTTTTTTCACGGTCCCACCTCTCGCGAGCGTCTGACAAACATCCGAGAGTAATGTTGTCATGAAAAAGTTTCTCAAATCGCCGTTCGGAGTCGGCATTAAACTGTAGGTCCCTTCCATTCGTGTGAAAAATATAACGCACACAACATGAGTGGTTGCGAGAAGCTAGGCCCTGGCACTTTAAAGAGCTGTTGCGCCAAATATTTGTATTTGTAATGAACCAGAAGAGGTCAACTTACATATTGAGAATAAACGTTTTTCAAATCAGATCAGGGATATAGTAAGGAATTATCATCCGAAGGCAGAATCCGACAAGAATTTTGAAATGAAAATTATCCTAAAGAATGAGGATCCTATCTTCCAAAGACCTAGACGTCTTTCACCATTGGAAAAAGAAGTGGTTGACAAACAGATAGCAGAATGGCTGCAAGAAAAAATTATCCTAGGAATTAAAAAGACGAAGACGACTCCGCTTCATCCACAATCCGACGGGATAGTAGAGCGCTTCAACAGAACCTTAAGCCAACATCTCTCCAAGGTCGTAGAAGACCACCAGCGCGATTGGGATCGACAAATTCCTCTCTTCTTGATGGCCTACCGAAATGCAGTGCACAGTACAACTGGACATACTCCATCTGAAGTCTTGTTTGGTCGAGCAGTCAGGCTACCTAGTGAGGTGAAGTTTGAATCCCCTAACGATGAGCCCAAGAGTGAAGAGGACTACATGGCAGACCTCAGGGAAAGGATCCGAGACATACATCAGAGGACCAGGACGAGGATAAGGGTAGCGAGTGACCGCATGAAAACCAGGTACGACATAAAGGCAACAACGTCCAGCTTCCACGAGGGAGACCTAGTATGGCTGTACAACCCACACCGGCAAAAGGTGAGGTCACCCAAGCTGCAACAAGACTGGGAGGGCCCTTATAAAGTGGTCATACGCACCAATGACGTCGTCTTCCGGATCCAGCGTGGAGTAAGAGGCAAGATGAAAATTGTCCACCTGGATCGTCTTCATCGTTACCATGGCAGTAATCCAGATGATCTTGTTCCGGACGAACACGTTTAAGAGGGGGGCAGTGTAGCATTGACTACAGGATGGTTTGCGTACCAAAAACTAAAACACTGTATCTCAAACTGTAGCAACGACATCTATTGCAAAACCTGTTAGCAGTAAATATTCCAACCTGATGTGCTTACGTTCCACAATTGTTCCACACAATATTCGAATATTCCAGGATCCTCGATTCACCCGGAGAAACATCTAGCATGTTCAAGAACCCCTTGCAATTTCCTATAAATACCCATACCACAACCACCGTGGACACAGTTGTTTATAAGTGCATACAGCGATAACAAGAGGAAGATTAGACCAGTGGTGAAAATAAGCGACATTATTTGAAATAAATAAAGAATAAAGTGATTGAATATTGTGTTGAAGTAAAGTTGGTGTTTGGTAATAAATAAACGATTAAAATACACTAAAGACGGTTTTATTTAAAACGAACCCCAGCAAGAATATTACAATACAATAAAAATCAGTATGAATCTTTATTTTTCGGATATTTATTATTTTACGGATTCCATAATTGGACCTCAGGTGTACGCTATACGGCAGTTATCAGAACTGTATATCAGAGCATAAACTTGCTTCCGAGAGAATATCTTGTGGTGATAGTGATGGTGATAGCTGAAATTATTCGGAGTGTTTCGATGTATCATAAAATGAAATTGGCGTCGATGACAATTGTGGAGATGAATTAATATTGGAAATAAAATGAGCGGTTATGTTGTCAGAAATTAATTTCTGAATTTCTGAAACTATGGTGGCTTTCACTATGGAACTTGTTTTAATTGCATGCCCACTCTGTTCCCAAAAGACATAAACATATCAGCTGATTCCGGTACCTCTTTGGTGGAAGCAATGATAGCTTCTAAGGCTCTGTCATATTTGTTCCCTGAATTGAGCTTGGCTCTTTTAGCATTAGATGCGGCAAATAATACATCCGTATGTTGACTTGTCGGGTCAGCTCCATTACTGCTCTGCAATTAAAGAACATTAAATTAAATATATATTTGATACAGGTGTTAAAAAACTTACTTCGCTTGAAACATTTTCCATCGAATCCCTTATTAACATTGTGCTGCTAATGAATGAAATATCATTGTAATAAAAGAGGTTAGGAACATAAACATCTCCTCCCGACCCAGATTTTTTTGACGCTTCTACTTTTTTTTCGGCCGAAAAATTGGTTCGCAAAAATTTAATTTTTTTTTTTTACATATTCCACACTTGTTTTAAATTTATCAGCCATTTCTTCCCAAGCCGTTTGCTTTAGGTCTAGTCTTTTGTATATTTTACTATTTGTATCCCACAGGCATTCTTTTTTTTTAGACATTTTCAATAGTTCTAATACAGGCGAACCCCACAGGTGGATCAGTAGAAATGCGGTGATGTGGGAGGGTTATGATCGCTTGTTTTCTGATCATAACCTCGCTGATAAAAGGAAGAAGAAGAAGAATAGTTTTAATACATCCGATTTAGTAAGTTTTAATTCACTCATGATTTTGTTCTTTTTAATTTTTCCGACACTTTTTCAATTTTTTTTCAATGTAAATCCTTTTTTTTCGCCAGAATTTTCTTCTAAAAAAGTTTTTTTTTGCCACGCTTTCTTCTTTTTCACTTTCCGCCATTTTGAAAACTTCGAAACGTCGAATTCATTGCCTTTGCGATAGAAAGCAATCATTGACTTCCATCTGGCGGGCAATATTGCCATTGCCATTGCTTGAGCGTCTACATTAGGAAATTTTAAGGCAATGGCAATGGCAATTTATTGCCTCGAATATTGCCTGTGGAGACGCAGTTCAGTCATTTCACGTTTGTGAACCGACGAGCAGCAGCCTATGGAAGGTTGAAGGGCAGTAAAGGCAGCTGCTGAACCTTTTCTGGCAAGACAATCAGCTCTCTATTTAGAATCATAGAGATGCATTGTCGTATGTAAATGTATAGGGTTTCACCCTTAACTCTTTTCTTTAGAATTATGTGCGCTCGGGTATTGACCGCAACTATCTTACAGGCAGTAGTTAATATACCCACGCAAGGATGCGAATTATTTGAACCGAGCATCCGTAGAGTTAACTCCGGACTTCGAAAAGACGTCCATAAGTGTACCATCTACATACAGAACATTGTCATCTAGCCTGAAACCAATCCACCAATCACTGCTTACTTCCGAACGATCAGGAAGAAGAGCTAGAAGAAGTCGCTCAAAAATCAGTTTTAAGCACAAAGTGTCGAGTACCCCTCATGACTGCTCGGCATGCTACTAAGAAGGAGTTCCAACCTTCTACCTCTAGGTCCCTCGCTGATATACTTCTGGTACAGATTCTTTCTGGATTCACTTTCCACAAAGAGATGCAGGGTACACCCCAAACATATTGTAATATTCTTGCTGGGGTTCGTTTAAATAAAACCGTCTTTTGTGTATTTTAATCGTTTATTTATTATCAAACACTAACTTTACTTCAACTCAGTATTCAATCACTTTACTCTTTATTTATTTTGATTGTCGCTACAGATTTACTTTCAATACATCGCTTGTTTTCACCACTGGTCGAATCTCCCTCTTGTAATCGCTGTATGCACTTATAACCAACTGTGTCCACGGTGGTTGTGGTATGGGTATTTATAGGAAATTGTAAGGGGTTCTAGAACATGCTAGATGTTTCTCCGGGTGAATCGAGGATCCTGGAATATTGGGATATTGTGTGGAACAATTGTGGAACGTAAGCACACCAGGTTGGAGCGTAAGCACATCAGGTTGGAATATTTACTACTAGTAGGCAATAGATGTCGTTGCACAAAGTACCTGACGATGTACTTGATACTACACTGCCCCCCTCTTAAACTTGTTCGTCCCGAACAAGATCATCTGGATTACTGCCATGGTAACGATGAAGACGATCCAGGTGGACAATTTTCATCTTGCCTCTTACTCCACGCTGGATCCGGAAGACGACGTCATTGATGCGTGTGACCACTTTATAAGGGCCCTCCCAGTCTTGCTGCAGCTTAGGTGACCTCCCCTTTTGCCGGTGTGGGTTGTACAACCATACTAGGTCCCCCTCGTGGAAGCTGGACGTTGTTGCCTTTGTGTCGTACCTGGTTTTCATGCGGTCACTCGCTATCCTTATCCTCGTCCTGGTCCTCTGGATTCTTGAACTGCAGCAGCCATTTTAAAGCCGCGTGGTCTGTGCGCAAAAGGAACTTTTGGCCGTAGAGGTATTTATGGAAGTGTTTTGTGGCCAGAAGCAGCGCCAGAAGTTCTCGCCTGGTCACGCAGTAGTTCCTTTCGGGCTTGGAGAGCACTTTGCTGAAGTATGCGACTACCTTCTCTTGGCCGTTGTGGACCTGCGAAAGAACCGCTCCGACACCAACGTTACTTGCATCTGCATCTACGATGAACATTTCTCCGGGAATGGGATATGCTAGTGTTGGTGCTTCGCATAGTTGTTGCTTAAGGTTCTTGAAGCTTTTGTCGCACTCACCTGACCACTTGAATTGCCTTCCTTTTTCTGTCAGTTGGTGCAGGCTCTTCGCGGTTCCGGCAAAGTCCTTTACGAATCGTCGGTAGTACGTGGCGAGACCCAAAAAGCTCCTGAGTTGGTGTTTGTCTTTTGGAACCGGCCAGTTTTTCACAGCTTCCACCTTGTCTGGATCTGTTCGCACTCCTTCTGATGAGATAACGTGGCCCAGGTACTTGACTTCGGATCTGAAGAGGTCACATTTCTTTGGGTTCAGCTTCAGGTGAGCGCTTCGAAGCCGTTCTAGCACATTCTTCAGGTTGTCGCGATGTTCCTCGAATGTTTTTCCTATCACGATCACATCGTCCAGATACACCAAGCAAGTTTTCCAGGTCAATCCACGCAGGACATGTTCCATTAGGCGCTCAAAAGTTGCCGGAGCGTTGCACAATCCAAATGGCATTACTGTAAACTGCCACAGCCCATTTCCTGCAGTGAACGCAGTTTTCTCTCGGTCCTTTGGATCGATCTGCACCTGCCAGTAACCGCTCTTTAAATCAAGGGTGGAAAACCATCGAGCTCCTGAGAGTGTGTCTAATGTGTCATCGATCCGTGGCAGAGGGTAGCTATCCTTTTTGGTGACGTCATTAAGTCTCCGATAGTCCACACAGAATCGAGTGCTGCCGTCTTTCTTCTTGACCAGTACAACAGGTGAGGCCCAAGGACTCTTAGAACTTTCGATGAGCCCTTCCTTCTCCATCGTTGACACCATATCCGCAACCTCCGTCTGCTTTGCCAATGGTAGTCGTCTGGCAGGCTGACGAATTGGTCTGACATCCCCAGTGTCTATGCGATGCTGCACCAGATGTGTTCGGTCATACTCTCCATCCTGTGAGGCAAATGTATCAGCGTACTCACCGATTAGATTTTCTGCCATGGCACGCTGATCCCGATCCAGTTCGCAGTGCTTGAGGATCATGTCCCTTACTTCCGCCAACCTGGCTGATGAAACGGGCCCCGCAGATTCCTTTCCAGTTATTGTCGAGATTAAACATATCGGAACACATTCACCAATAACCTCCCCTTGTTTCAGTTTGACGCTGTGGCTCTTTAAGTTCATGAGCCTTACTGGGACCAGGCTATTCTTTGGCTCCACTAAAACTTTTCCCACGATGTAGTTTGGGGATATCCTTCCTGAATCCGGCTCCAATAGATAGAATCGGTGGCTCCCAGGATCACCCTCTAGTTTTGTCCAAATGATAGTCTCGGAAGATGGTGGTAAGACTTCGTCCTTGCTGAGTATTGTCCTTAAATGTGCTGCATTCTCGTTCCCGTACACCATTGGAATCTCTACGTTCCGGTACCGCAGAACTTGCATCCCGATGTCGATGATTACGTCATGTTGTTTCATAAGGTCCACTCCGATGATGCATTCATCACATATGTCGGCCACCAGGAACGCATGAGAAAAGGCCAATCCTGCTAGTTGTAACGTTAGGCGAACTTCTCCGTATACTTTCGCCGATTCCCCTGTCGCAGTTCTAAGACAGTAGCAGCTGATGTTGTGCAGCCACGACTTCTGGACGAGATCTCTTCTTACAATGGAAGCCGTGGCGCCGGTATCGATAGTAGCCACGCACTTGTTTTTGCCGATGAATGCTTCCACTGTTAGACTCTTGTTGCATCGTTTGGTTTGGGAGACCTGGATGGTGGTCTTGGGGGCGTCGATTCCATTAGCCAACTTCTGCCCCGCGAAGCTGTTTCCCGACTCCCGGTTTCGAGAAGCCTGGCCAACAGGATGGATGTTGTCCCAGTAGGATGGTTCTCCGTTGCGTCGCCTATTCGCACAATGTGGACAGTTTCCGCGTCTGGGTGGATTTCTGCATTGCCGTTGTAGGTGTCCTATTTTGTTGCAGTTCCAGCAACGAATTTGTCCTCCACGAGCGTTGTTTCGGTCTTCGACGTCCATCCTCTGGCAAGAGCATTCGATGGCGGCTACTTCCCTCACACGGTGGATTCCCTGACAGGCCTGGTCTGCGGCCTCCATTGTCAGAGCAAACGCCAAAGCTTCGGCGAGCGTTTTCTTTCCAGCCATTCTTACCGCCATTTGTAGTTTCGCATCAGCTATGGCATGGGTGAACGCTTCGGTTGCCATCTCGTTAATAATCTCCTCACCGGCGTTTGGATAGGATAAATGTGCCAGCCGCTCGATGTCTACTTGTAACTGCTGGAGTGTCTCACCCTTCATCTGGGACCTTCTGCGCAACTGGACCCTATATACTTGCTGCATGTGGTCGTCCCCAAATCGCATCTCAATGGCTTTCACCAGACTGTCGTAGTTGCGTTGTTTGTCCTCGGGAATAGTTTGTAGTAACTCTGCAGCTGATCCTCTAAGCGCAAGCGTGAGGGCAATGGACCTCTCTTCATCGTCCCAGTTGTTCGTCATTGCCGCAGCTTCGAACTGCCTCTTATATATTGGCCATGATGTCTGTCCATCGAAGACGGGAGGCTGCATCTCTTTCCTTCTCGGGCAGTCGGTTGAGTACTCCCGAACTTTCTGTTTCTTCACGCATTCGAGTTCCTTTGCCAAATTCTCGAATCTTCCTTCAACAGCCTTGAACTTCGTTTCAACACTCTCGAATCTTCCTTCAATGGCTGTTTCAAATGTCTCAATTTTTGCCTCTACGTTTTCAAACTTCTCATCAATTGTTCCAAATCTTGTTTCCAAACTTTTATTTTGTTCATCGAATTTGCTTTCGAGAACACTCCTTTGATCGAATAGCTGATGTTCCAGAGAGTTCTTTTGTTCGTCGAGCTTAGCATCTAGAGAATTCTTCTGCTCAGCCAAAGAATTTTCTAGCATCTCGAACTTCTTGTTTTGCACATCCAGCTTAGCGTCTAGAGAATTCTTTTGCTCATCGAGCTTGGCGTCTAGAGAATTCTTTTGTTCAGTCAAGGAATTTTTTAGCTTCTCGAATTTTTCATTTTGAGAATTCTTTTGCTCATCGAAAGAATTATCTATCTTCTCGAATTTTTCAGATAACAATTTCATTAAAGCCGACATGTCACTCGTCGTACTTACTTGTTCTTCTTCGACGTCAAACAAAGCTGTTTCAGGATCTGTACCCTCGTCCGTCATTATTTTCCGCAACTTAATGATCAATTCTCTCTTCGTACCAGCCGTAGGCTGATCCCTCTGGCTCAGTGCTTCCTTTAGTTGCACCAATGACAAATCTTCTAGCAATTTCCGAACCATTTTCTTTTCACTTACACAATAAGCAATACACAAAATTTGTTTTATTCCACTTTTCTGACACCAATGTAATATTCTTGCTGGGGTTCGTTTAAATAAAACCGTCTTTTGTGTATTTTAATCGTTTATTTATTATCAAACACTAACTTTACTTCAACTCAGTATTCAATCACTTTACTCTTTATTTATTTTGATTGTCGCTACAGATTTACTTTCAATTCATCGCTTGTTTTCACCACTGGTCGAATCTCCCTCTTGTAATCGCTGTATGCACTTATAACCAACTGTGTCCACGGTGGTTGTGGTATGGGTATTTATAGGAAATTGTAAGGGGTTCTAGAACATGCTAGATGTTTCTCCGGGTGAATCGAGGATCCTGGAATATTGGGATATTGTGTGGAACAATTGTGGAACGTAAGCACACCAGGTTGGAGCGTAAGCATATCAGGTTGGAATATTTACTACTAGTAGGCAATAGATGTCGTTGCACAAAGTACCTGACGATGTACTTGATACTACAATATGTAGTAAGATCTCTACTGCAGCAGTGTTCTTCTCATCACGGCGGTGATTTATCTGCTCTTAAGTAACTCAAGGATCCAATCAGTGTCCTAAGATATTCCAAGTTTTAAAGTTTCCTGAATCCTAGAAAAAGTGTTTGTACCGTCTGTACAGCAAGCGTGTTCCTGGTGTAGCTTAATGTACCAGTCTTTCTATTAACATTTACGTTGTTGCCGAGTGCTCAAATATATCGTTTTTAGAAACATATGCTTGACGAGCAGATGGCTTACGGCACAAGTGAAGTGACTGACTTGGTCAATAATGGAAAGATGGTACATTTTTTACCAGTTCAGAGTGAGTAAGTACATCAGCAGAGTCACTGTATGGGTTTATTTCCACCAATCGCACGGTGTCCAGAGAGTATTCAAATAGCTCAATCATAATGTAAGAAATTTATTAAACAAAACAGTATTTATGGAGTTTACATTTGGAAATACAATCTATTACTGGCATAATGGGATATCAAATAAAAGAATAAAAGAAAAAGAAGAAATAAAAGATAAAGAATATCGGTACCCAGAGGAACCGTCGAAAGAAGCCTTTGTCCGTCAACTAATCCAACCATCATTGCAAAATAATCCATTTCATATAAGTACGTATCAAGTCTAATTTCCATGCTCGTCAGGCCGCTCAATTGAGTGGGCAAATATTGGGCCACACATCACCACGGATCATGTCCGGCTTAATACGTACAGTAGTACCCTTCACGCTGATGTTCCTTATGCAACCCTTGTAAATGCTCTTGGCTTTGAAACCAGGCACCTTGTGCAAGTTCGGATGTCCACCCATAAACAAGGGACGATTGGTTCGGGTACTTGTAGAACCCTCTGTACCGATGGCTGGCTTCGAACTTATCGAATCCACAGTCAGAGTGATGACAAACTTCGATTTGACTGCATGCACCGTGCGCCATTTACCATCACAGAAGCTCTCTGCGTTGCTTAGTGTGTACGTAGCCTCAATAGTGTTCTTATCATCGCTCTTTACACTGAACACCAATGTATCGTTGACCAGCTCCAGGATCATCCAAGCATTCTTACCGTGAACTGAAAACAGCAGACCATCGGTGGTCCTTGGTTTAAAGTCAAAATTGATGCTCATCTCCGAACCGACTGAGAAGTGCTCAAACACTTTCACAAAGCCTGGAGTCTTACCAAAGAACAGACCATTTTCCACCTGATCTGAGCAGGGTATCACGCCGATTGGAGTTGGGGGATTTTCTAGTTCTCGTTTGTCGAAGAGGATCTCTTTGATGCAACCGTTGAAGAGGGATCCCTTCGCCAAGAGCGTATTTGAATTCAAATCATCGTCCAACTGACTTGCTATACCACCCATGTAGACAGGGAAGCTCAAAATAAAAGGACGTGCATTCATCTCTTCCAGATCGACGCTTTGCTCTTCGTTGCTGTCAATAATGAGACTGACCTTCTGGGCTTGACGTATGAATTCTACCGTATGCCATTCTCCGTCGTCATAGGTCTCAGTTGTTGAGAGGTTGGCTTTGATCGGACCAACGTGAAGTTGGTGGTAGATGTTGCCATTATGAAGGTAGACTGCAATGAAGTCGGGATAACGCTTGTCGGCGGCGGCGTAGAAGAGTAAACCGCTCGGGAAAGTCGATCGGAATCTCAGACTGTTGTCGTAGTGCCTACGCATTTTGACTGGCAGTGAGTTGATCTCAAGGCGTTGTTCGCGTGCCGCTCGGAATCGGTAGCCGCCATCTTCGAAGTCTACATCATATTCGGGCTCCACGGGGAGCTTACAGATGGGCTCTTCTGTGTCGTCTAGCTTCGGCGGCGGTCGCTTTGTTGTTGTCGTTGTGGTTGTAGTCGTTGTGCTGGTTGTAGGTGTTGTAGTAGTAGCGACTTCCGTTGTTTCTGGAGCTTTAGTTGTGGTAGTAGTGGTCGTCGTGGTGGTGGTGGTGCTTGTACTGGTTGTGGTTGGTGGAATAATCGGGATAAAGCCCGTATCTGGTAAAGAGTCAGAGTCTATTAGTGTTTCCACAGCTGTGTCGCCAGGGAAGTACTGTGGCACGGAGTCGACGTCATAATCTAGAAGATAAACATGGTCTGAGTATTCCAAAACGGTACAAACCCTTAAACTTACCTAAAATGTCTGCCGGGCATCCATTGATATGGCCAGATACTTTCTCTGCGCTGTTGGCGAAGTTCAGAATTTCACTATTTAGTGTGACGTCACTAATGCAGCCGGTGAAATAGGCTAGCGTTGATAATGCTCCCCTGCTAGGTTTGTAGTTCTGCGGCAAGCCTCCGAAGAAGATGTCTCCATTGGTGATAACCAGCCTTGGTGGTGCATTATACGACTGATAATCCTGGACATCATCCACAGACAGTCGTAATCGAATATCATCATGCAACACAGTTACGACATGCCATTCGCCATCATTGAACTTCTTATCACTTGTAACGTCCTGGTTCAAGCTACGCAATCTCAACAGGCCGTCATCCAATGTCAGACCAATCATGGCACTCTGATCATGGTTGCTGGCATAGAAGATTACTCCATCCTTCTGCTTGGTCTTGAACTTCAAGTTTATATGGAAGTAATTGTCGGACGTTACATTGGCCTTTCGCAGAAAGCCAAACTCATGCGGCCGATAGGACAGTGTTGTTGAGAACTTAGCCGGGCATCCAGGCCGTACACCAGTCGCATTCTGGTTCGAACCAAGGTCGACCTTGATTCCAGACACTGTGACATCATCAATACAGCCGTCAAAGTTACCCCTGACAATCGCCGGATGGTTCCGCTTGGCTGGGTGGCCTCCGAAGAACATTTTCTTCAGTGGAGGCAGCGTCTCTTCTGTACCAACCGGGGTCTCCTCCTGGAAGATCAGCTTGTCGTCGACCTTCAAAATACCCTTACGTCCGTCACGTTCGGCAACGACACGATGCCATTGATCGTCATTGTACGGGGTTTGGGTGCCAGTGGAAACCATGTGCTCGCCCAACTTGTAACGGAAGAACACTCCACCATTTTGCAGCTCAACTGTCATAAAGTGCTGATTACGTCCGTAATAGAACATGAGTCCATCCTTGGTATCCTTCGATGCTTTAAAGCTGAACTGCACACTCGAGCGGGTCCTGAGGTTATGCTGCGTCGCTGAGAGAACCACGAAACCATTTCCATTGAACCGGTAGCCAGTTGGTGGTGCCTCCGAACTAACTAGCTTGTCACGCGGTGGAATACCTTTGTTATTATCCTGTGCATCGACAAAGTTCCACAAGCCAACATGTTCATCTCCAATACGAAGATCTTCAATCTCACCGACGAACGAGCTCGATCGGATATCCTCCGGTGGAGTGAAGTCCGATGGTGGTGGATAGCCCCCCACAAACAATCGACTATTGCGATCCACATTAAATACATTGTTCGATCCTAACAACGGCTTCTCAGCTATATGCTCCTTTACTGAACCATCCTCAAGCTCCTCCCTAATGATCAGTTTAGCATTGCTGCCGACACGATCAACGATCACTTGGTACCAGTTGCCATCGGCGACAGACTTGTTGTTGACTATATGCTCAGGACCATTGCCAAGATCAATATTGAGCACCGGATAGCCGTTGACGATCTCCAAAGCCATGAAGTCGTTGTTCTTAGGTCCCGATCCAGAGGCGGCGGCAGCAGCACTTTTATTGTCATTGCCAAGGTACATTAGAAAACCATTAAGATTCTTTGTGTTGAAGTAAGCTGATACCTTTGACTTAGTGGCTAGAAGCGGCAGAGTTTCTGGAGCCTTCAGCTCCAAAATTGTACTAGGCTCGAACTTGACGCCAACGGCGATATCATTCGCTGCCTGGCGCGCCATTTCGATCTGTTGCTTCAGGAATTCAATCTGTTCACCCAAATCTTGGCCATATGCTTCGGTGGCTTCTTGCCTCTTGCTTATATCATCGGCGAGGTCATTGAGCACAGGAACTTGCGACTTGACGTTTTCAATCTGAGAGTTGATCTGAGAAATGTCCTTTGCAGCTGCATCGATATCTTTGGAAATATTGCGAGATTTCTCCAAGTCCCTTGGTGTGGACTCAGCTACAGGTACGAGATGTTCCAGGGCCTTCTTGGTGACTTCTAAAGCATTTGTGGCTTGTTCATTAGAGTCCTCCCAGATTTTTCTTTGCGACTGAGCCGGTAGTTGTCCGAGAATTCTGAAATTGAACCAAAACTGTTAGACATGGCATAGAATTTTTCAGAAACTCTACGTACTGGTTAATCTCCTCAAGCTTCTTCTCAGTCTTTGTATTGAGCTTGGAAATGGATCCCACAGCTTCAGCGGAGCGGTTCAAATGTGGCTCCAATTCACTTTGTACCTTCGTCAGTGCCGATCTTGCATCTTGCAACAGTTCTCCGGAATCTTTACCCGCTTTTCCAGCACGATCTCCAATTCCATCACACTGAAAAAAGTTTGGTATGAAATAAACCCGTTACAACGACCCCACCTAATACTTACCAACTCCGTGGCATTGCCAGCGGCATACTTTGCCTGTGTGGCAGAGTTCTTTGCTCCAGCGACGACGTCGAAAATATCCGAATATGCCGTAGAAGCCTTGATCGCCTCCTCTGAATTAGCGGTAATACTTGAATACTGATCCGACAAATCATTAGCCCTCTGCTTCAAGGCGTCAGCGCGTTGTTCCGCCTGAGTAACGTTGGTCTGAGCCTGCCTAAAATCCTCATCAACCTCTGGCAGCAGTTCGTCCACATGCCTATTCACATCCTTTAGTCGTTCAAAGACATCTCGAAGTTCTTCCAAGTTTTTTCCGATCGAACCCAACGTCAAGTTGCCATTACCTATGAACTTTTGAGCATCATCGATATTTTTCTCGGCCTCCTTTTGCTGATCGGCAACGGTGTCAAACTTTGAGTTATCGAAAGCCTCTTTGTTTAGAGCATTCAGCTTTTCGACCTCGTAAGACCTTTCCACAGCCTCTACGCTCCAATTATAAACATCCTCTAGCTTGTCATTGAATTTACCGATATCGTGCTTTAGAATGTCTAGGGATTTGTTTTGCACTTTAACTGGTTCAACGAGTTTATCAATCTCGCCAAGGAGCTCGGTGGTCTTATTTAGAAGCATACTCGAAGGCCCCAGGTCAAGGGTTATCATTGTGATCTTTTCCAAAATTCGCTCGGCTTCTGTTAGTGCGCTTTCCATTTTCGTACTCGCCGCAGTGTCGAAACTCCTTGCCAAGGCTTCCACGGTCATTATTGCATCCCTCGCCTCAGCATTGACCATTCTTGTTTGATTATACACCGCTGACACGTTCGCCAGAAGGACCTGAGATGTTCCACGACTTTCTAGTGCAGCTAAATCTGTGTAGTTCACACTTTTTCCGTAGGATTTGGTGGCGATCTCAAGCTCTTCGATGGCAGCACGGGCGGGATTAAGATTAACACCCTTCGGGTCAAGGGCCTCGACCTCGGGACGGATTTTCTCTGCAAGTTCATCATAGTAGATCAGCTTTTGATTTGTGAAGAAGGCCAATGCCACCGACTTGAAGTCTTTCATTATTGGGTCTATTCGGTACCGCAGAGCATCGGTGACGTCCAAAAGTGCATGGTGGCAACCATCACACTCGGCGCAACCCTCGTCCTTAAGCAGAACCCAACGATGTGGGCAGTGATCGCACTTTTCGCCTATTACTCCGGGAAGACACTCACACTGGCCGGTCAGTGGGTTGCAGCCAAAGCCTCTCGAGTAACCCCGATTACAGTTGCAAGCTATAGAATGATGCAGTAAGGTACTAGAAGATATTTTGATTATGATCGTGTCAACTTACGTGTACATCCTTCATGTGTATAGTTCCAGAAGTCTACTCCGCAACGATCGCACTGTCTTCCGGTCACACCGGGCTTACATGCACAATTGCCTGTATGAGCGTCACACTGCGTACTATTTGAAGCAACCCCGCAGTCGCAAACTCGACATCCCATGCCTGAGTCGAAGCCATAATGATCAGGCTTGCATTGATCGCAGCGCTCGCCAATCACATGCTCGTGACACTTACAATCGCCCACGAACGGATCACACTCCATGGTACCGAGCTCAATGCAGTCACAGCTCTTACAGTCTTTCAGTTTGATAGCGTCTCCGTAGAAGCCAGGTGCGCAAAGGTTGCATGCTGGTCCTGATGTGTTGTTCAGGCAGAGCAAGCACTCACCGCTGATCGTATCGCATGAGCCCGGTTCAGTTGGGTTAATGTTGCCCGAACAGTCACATGGTTTACAGTAGTCGCCCTGTTTCTCTGGTTGACCATAGAAACCTGGAGCACAGCTCTCACAGCGAGCGCCAGTATATCCTGGCTTGCACTCACAATGGATTTTCTGTCCGGATTCGGAGATTTCACAACCAAACGCAAAGCTGAAAAGAAAGTTCACAGTTAGATGGAGGATATTAAGCTCACTGGCTACCTGCTTACTTATTCGAGTCAAATGGCAGTGGACAGGCGCAAATCATACAGTCATGAGGTGAGCCATAGGTGGCGTTGCCATAGTATCCCTCAATACACAGCTCACAATGGTCTCCAGTGGTAGAATGTTGGCATTCCTAAAAAAAAAAATGTAATTCCATTTAGTAAATAAAATGCTCCCCAATCAATGCCTTACCTTGCAAATCCCGGTGGCACAATCACAATTCTCCGAGTGGCCATTGCAATTGCAGGGAATACAATATCCACCAAATGGTCCATCAGGATCCCGATAATAGCCCGGTGCACAATCCTCACAAGAAAGCCCCTTGTAGCCCGGTGGACAATAGCACTTCTCCACTGGTAACAGCTGATACAAGCTGTAGTTCTCTTCATCCTCTTCGGCGAGAGTTAGGTATGCGTCCGAGAGCTGACTTATAACTGTCTGTTCCCAATAGTTAGCCCGAATGTAGACCGCCTCCAAGTCCCGCAGGACCATCATAAAATCACCCCGATTCACTGGCTTACCATTCAATCTCTGGAAGTTGCTCTCAACCATTTTCACGCTGTTCTTGAAGTGAACATCCTGCGTGGGCTGTTGGTAGCTCTGATGAACAAACACGTCCTTCTTGCCGATCAGAATTACATCTGGCGCCACTAATGCTTTACCAAAGATTCCAGTGGTATAGTAAAGCGAGTACACCAACTCTCCACCATACGATGTCAAGTGACTGTTCTGACTGATCAGGTAGTCCAAAACTCCAAAATACACCAAGCTATCGTCGTTATCCTTGAGTGAGAAATCAGCCTGCAAGGTAGTTTCATTCACGAAGATCTCATCGGAGGACAAAGCCCAGCGTTCTATATCAACGGTCTTGTTGTGGAAAGCCACGTTGCTTAACGAAACATTCTTCAAGAGACTCACATTATAGACCCTCAAGTGGGCACTCTCACACCGAGATGTCTTTCCAAAGCAGAAGCAGGTAGTACAACCTTCAGGATTCGAAGCCTGCAGATTGTAGGTTCCCTCCTTGCACTGATCACAACTGCGTCCTTCAACGTTTTTCTTACAGAAGCAGTTTCCATCATTTTTGTCGCAAACTTCAAACTCTGTTCCAGATTTGCTACAGCTGCAAAGATCACAACGTGGGAACCTGTAGTATCCATTCGAGCACTGGTCACAAGCCCGCCCTTCAATGTTGTGCCGGCAAGCACAAGTACCATTATTCAAATCGCACTGCGTATTGCCGTCTTCGACGCCCAAATAGTTACAGTTACATTCCTCGCAACCGATGATCTGATGGAAGCCATAAGTGAATGGCATGCACTGATCGCACTTGTCTCCGCTGACATTTGGCGGGCAGATACAGTCTCCAGTATGTGTCTCACACATAGCCGTCACAGGACAATCACAAGGCTTACAGTCGGGGAAACCATAGAAGCCGGTACGACAGGCGGTACACTGGCGGCCGATGACATTCGGCTTACACTGGCACTGGCCTCCGAATGGGTCACACTCGAAGCTTGTCGATCCGTCGTAGTCACAGTTACATGGCAGAGCTCCACCATTGTAATCGGCTGTCAGTGAGAAGACAGCCTTCTTACAGAACTCACTGGCGTTGTAGGTGATATAGAAGTGATCTTGTCCGCAGTTTTGAATGAATTCCTTTGTCTGATCGAAAGTTTCCTCGACAAGGAGATCTTCATTGTACTGACCGATTGGAACGATCACTAGGTAGTCCAGCCAGAGACCTTGAGGGCGGTTATTCTGGGAAATAAATGGAAGCTTTAAGCATAAAAAATTGCTTTAAAATCAGTCCTTGACTTACGGTGATCGTGAATTTGAACTCATCCTCAATGTCGAACCACACATCATCTCCGCTGGGCTGTATGGCTCCTCGGCAGCCAGAACTCGAAGGGCAGTGGTTGATGTCAAACTTGCCGTCGTAGAATTGCTTACCGGTTTCCAGGCTGTAAAGCACTCTGTACTTGGGATGGTAGGGCTGGTAATACTTGACGAGGATTACATAACGACCTGGTTCCGACACCTTAGACCTGAAAGTAGATCAATTGCAGATCAGTGCTCTCGAAATGCTTTCACTGTATATCCTTACTCAATCACAATCGTTGAATTCTGCTGATTCAAATGGATCAATCTAACCTTCTCATCTAGAGCGGCATAAGGCGGCTTATTTAAAGCGACTCGATCCTCGTGATCGGACTCAAACTCAATTTTCTTTGAATCCGGTACCGACCCGAATTTGGGAGCGGAGCATCTGCCATCGTGGATCACACAAACTGGAGTCGGCATGATGTAGTCTATGGACCACTTTTCCAATGGGATCGCGGTAATAGAGATTATAGCCAAGCGGCCAAAATCATCGTAGTCAGTCTGGAAAGGGAGGAATTTGCTTACGTGAATTCGTGACTACAAAGCGCTTTGAACTTACATATATGACAACCGGTTGAAGCTCTGTAGCTGACATGTAGAACGCCTTCTCTCTCGATTCATCATCGATCACAGGCTGGCGGCAGGACATCGAGTACAAGCATGGATACAGCATGGCCGAACCAAAGTCGTCCCTATCGGAACCCACGGCGACTTTTACGAAATACGTGTCCGCGAAATTCTTCTCGGTAATGTAGTCAATGACAAACACATACCGCCCGCTGTGAGGCACTTCTACGATGTACTTCAAATCGTTTTGAGTTTCGGAGATCACAGGGATCTCACCAACGTGATTAATGATGGTCAGGTGTTCCGAATCGCTGTAGTTTTCGCTAGGCCTAGCAGCCTTGTCTCCATCTTTCACAATAAACGGAATGGTGGCAGGCTTGAAACTACAAAAGGAGAAAAATTAGTCAGAAGTTTCACAGGACCTTTTCTAAACCTACTCCGAAACGGAGGCGTATTTATAGTGCCTACAAAGTTCCATATTGCCCAATTCGCAGGGGTTATCGATCTTTCGAGTAAGAATCGATGCTTCGTAGTAAGCCGCTGGCAGAAGAACGAAGTAATCCTACAAGATTGGATACTGAAAGCTGCTTTAAGATGAAGTCGATTATTCACTTACCAACATGACATATTTATTGTTCTTTGTGGTAATCGTGTAGCGACCGGGATCTAAGACTATTGGTGATGGCTTATTGCCCTTAGCTCCCGAAACTGTCACAAACTGAGGAGTCGTTGTGGGCCTCAATAAAACCTTGGCACTGGAAGAAAATACAAAAGATATCAAAACTAATCCAAGCCGATCTTACAAGCTTAAAATACTTTTGATCGACTTCCAAAGGATTCTCCGACTGAATCAGGATACTCGCTGTGATATTATCTTTAGTTGGATTGACATAACGGATGACCATCCTATAGACAGACGACTTAAAAATCGTAACATCATTGATAACCTCGTTCTGAATATCCGAGAATACGGCATAACCCTTGCCGCTGAAGCCTGGGAAATTCTCATCGTCATATTGGTACCGAACCTGAGCACCCGCCGGAGTATAGCCATCCTCGTACTCAAACTGGAATTGATACAAAGTCGGGAAGAAGTGGGTAGTCAATGGTTGAGTACATGTTCTGCCAGTGATCCTCGGATGACATTTACACTGTCCACTCGACTTGTCACAGTCCGCTCCCCAAGATCCGCCCACGTCGCAGTTACAATCCTTGCAACCAAACAAACTACCACCAAATAGATCAAAAGTACCATCCTTACAGTCATTACACTGTCGTCCTTGTACATGAGGTTTGCACGTACACTGGCCTGTCTTTGAGGCACAAGTGTCCAACGCAGCGATAGTGCCGTCCACATAGCAATCACAGACCTCACAACCATCCGGGTTGCTTATATTCAGATTCCAATACAGGGGCTTGCAGTCATTACAGATGCGTCCAGATATACGTTCCTTGCATTGGCACAGCTCACCTACTGGTACCGATCCACAGCCTGCGAATTTGTCAATAACTCCCGCAGGATCGCAATTGCACTCCTCACAGACGGGGAAATTATAGAAGCCTTCTTTGCAACCGTCACAAACCTTTCCATCGAAGTTCGGCAGACACAGGCACTGACCGTCCAAATTACAAGTCACACCTTCCGAGCCATGAGAATCACAATTACAAGCTAAAAATAAAAATATTTACCCTGGGCCTTCAGAAAGCACATTTCTCAAATCTTACGTAGACATTCAGGATAATTGTAGTATCCAGCACTGCAGAGAGTACACTGTTTGCCAGCGAAGTTCAGTAGACAGTTACATTTGCCAGTGTTGTCGCACGTTATCGCTGTGCTACCAGTCAAAGAACAATTACACGGCTTACACTCGGGGTAGTTGTAGAATCCTGGTAGGCACTGATCGCAACGAGGTCCACCATACCCTTCGCGACAAATACACTTGCCGGACTCCTTGTTGCAGATCTCCGATTCGGTTCCTTGGATATCGCAGTCACAATCTACAAAAAGTTGATTATGTTCGATGGAGAACAGAATTGAGTTGAGAATAACTTACATTTGCACTCTGGATACGAATAGTATCCATGCTTACAACGTTCACAGTTGTTACCTCCGAAGTTGCTCAAGCATTTGCATTGACCCGATTCCATGTCACAGTCGTTGTTGATCGAACCAATCCTATTGCACTGGCAAGCTACGAATAAACGATAATTTATTAAATTAATAATTACAACATTTTATTACCATAAACGATCCTAAATAGCTATAATGGTTTGGGATTTACACAGGAAGAATGCAGTGGACCTTTGGCAGGTGGATTTCCTTTTCATTACTCCCGCATAGAGTGGTATCGGAATTGTTTTTTTAAGACCAACTCCAACAGATCAAGTTGTTACAAGAATACGACGTTTTAGAGAGGAGGAGAGGATTACTGACTTAGGCCTAGGTTCACCCCAAACTGTAGCGCCACCTAAGTAAGTCAGTAAATCGTAATTTGATTGGGTGACTACGAGTAAGCAGCAATTACGATCGATTACCGTATATGAAGATGAATACGAAACGATAGGCAAATCATATAGAATATAAGCATTTATGACGAATATACGTGAGGTTACTTTCTCCAAAAAAGGTGGGATAGCACTTGCGATACGAAGCAGAATTCCTTATTAGATGCCAAGCGAGTAATACATGATTATAGCATGGTAAGTATATATTATGTGTCAAAACTGGATACGATTTTGTAGCACTGGATGTTAGTTAAGTAGTGGATTCGGGTCACTACCTAGTTGTAGCCGAGGTACGGATGCGGATATTCAGTATTCGTGCTGGTGGTCCTATGCCACCAGCAACAAATGTGGAAGATCGATGGCAGCGTTGCCAACAAACCATCAGAGATGACGCATTTGATGTACTGGATTTCTCTCGGTCACCACCACGAAGCACCTGGTTTGATAAAGAATACCGGCAAGCACATGCGGCAAAACAAGAGGCGTACAAAGCGACGCTACAAAGAAGAACCAGGGCTGCTCGCAAGCTTTACGAGCGAAGGAGAAAAGGGGAACATCGACTTTTCAGAAAGAAGAAAAAGGAACATGAAAACCGCTCGATTGAGGAGATTGAGAGACTTAAAGCCAGAACAAAAGCTTGCAGGGACGAAAGTGCCAATATAGTAGTAGAATCACAGTCGGTGCTAAGGATATGGAAGGAACACTTCTGCAGACTGCTAAACGGCGACGATGACCAATATTCCGATGTCAGGCAGAATGAGCCATTTAACAGTGACGATGATAGCCAAGATATCCGGTTATCCGATCAGAATGAAATGAGGATAGCGATATCTTAACTTAAATCGAACAAAACTGCTGGAGCCGACGGACTTATCGCCGAACTTTTCAAAGCAGAAGTGTTTGAGTTAGTAAGGAGCACCAGCTCATCTGTTATAATTGATTAGACGTAAGTATGCCCGATGAATGGAATCACAGCATCGTTCGTCCAATCCCGAAGAAAGGAAACCCTCTGAACTGCGTCAACTACAGAGGTATAAGTCTTTTCAACATCACATATAAGATCCGGTCTGCCATGTTGTGGACACCTAAAACCGATCGTCCGATCTACGTTGGTGCCGTTGGCGCAGTGGTTAGTGTGTCTGACCACTGTGCGTGAGGCTCCATGTTGGAACCCCACAAAAAATCAAACGTTTTTCACGGTCTCAACTTTCACGAACGTTTGACAAAACAATAAAAATTGTCATTCGGATACGGCACAAAACTGTAGGTCCCTTCCATCCGTCTGAAAAATATAATGCACACAATACGAGTGGTTGCGAGAAACTAGGGCTAGGCCCTTCATGGGCTGTTGTGCCAGATGTGAATGTATGTAAAACCGATCGCCAAGAACCTGATAAGTACAGATCAGTGCAGTTTTGATGGGGATAGTCCACCATTGATCAAATATTCACACTACGGCAGATCTTGGAAAAAACCCATTAATATAAAATCGATACGCACCACCTCTTCATCGATTTCAAGGTTGCCTATGATAGCGTGTATAGAGACGAGTTCTACAGAGCCACGTGTAGTCTTGACATTCCTGCCAAGCTCGTCCGTTTGTGCAGGATGACGATGAAGAACCCTCGCTGCTCCATCAAAGTCGGTAAGAACATCACCGAACCGTTCGATGTCAGGAAAGGTCTTAGACAAGGTGACGCGCTATCATGCGATCTCTTTAACATAGTACTTGAGAGAATTGTACGAAACTCACAAGCCAACGCTGGAGGTACAATCTTTTACAAGTCTGTACAACTACTCGCTTACTCCGATTACATTGACATAATCGGAAGAATTCAGCGGGCCGTCAGTGGAGCATTTGCGAGTATTGGGACAGAGGCAGAGATCTTAGCTCAGCTCAGATTAGCGATCAATGAAAACAAAACAAAATAAATTCTGTCTATAAAAAAAGAACACCAGACATCGGCGTCTTGGGCAGAACGCCACAATAGACACATATAATTTTGTCTACCTAGGCTCTATGGTGAACTCCGCTAATGACGTCAGTGGGGAAATCAAACGAAGAACTACTCTTGCGAATTGGTGTTTTTATGGGCTAAGAAAGCAAATAAGTAACAAAGCTCTATCTCGAACTACTAAAGTAACTCTGTATGAGACACTAATCATCGAAGTCCTGCTGTATGGCGCAGAGAAATGGACTTTGTCTAAATGGAAGAATAATGTCCTTGTTTCAGGATTAATGAGAACGTGCCCCACGGTAGCAATGGGAGCAATGCTTAGCCTCACACCTTACAGTACAAAAAGAAGCTATGCCGAGTGCTCTTAGGTTGTCCAAGATCTCGGCGAAGAAGGATCGAGGGCACTCGTATCTACATCCTCTAGGACAGCCAGGCAGCACTTATGGCTCTGAAATCGTACACGGTAGGATCCAAACTTTTATGGGACTGTCTAAACATACTCGAAGATCTCGCATCAAAAAACACCGTCCATGTGGCCTGGATACCAGGACACGAAGGCTTCGAGGGCAACGAACGGGTGGACTGCTTAGCGAGAAGAGGCGCTATTCGCCTACTAGTCAGTCCTGAACTCTATTTTGGAGTCACACGGAGTAGCGCAAACATCAAAACGAAAAAATGGGAAGATCATCATCATGCAGAGTACTGGGCCAAACTCAAGAACCTAAGACAGGCAAAGAGGTTCATTAATCTCAACCGTTGCAAGGCTAAAGTGCTACTCGAGCTTAGGAAAGCAGACCTAAGAACCTTAACAGGCTACTTGACTGGCCATTGCCCACTCAGGTACCATCTGCATAAGATAGGAGTGGCAGATACAAACGCATGCCGGCTATGTGGAGAGCAAAAAAAAAAATACGGCAGAACATATTCTTTGTGAACGCCCCATGCCCGGAAGAAAAAGCAGCTGGCTACAGAGGCTTGAGAGGTTTGTTGGAGCTGGCTGGAGAGGTTTGTTGGTTGAGGCCCAGATCCACCCTAAATTTCAGGATTCTAAGCCTCTAATTATGTACTCGTATATTAACAAACTAAATTTAGTCGATGATACAGAATAAAATGTAGTCCACCCAAGACTCGTGTGCATATTATTTTGCGACATAATACCCGAGTTGTACGAGTTGGATATATTCGTACAACTCGGCTATTATGCATCAGATACGTATGAATACGAAAAAAAGTCGTATATCGTTAGTCGAATTTTTAACATGTCAATGCAAGAAAAATTTAAACTTGAGCTATTACTATTACTATTAATACTTCAAACTCACCTTTGCACTCGGGGAAAGCAAAATATCCTTCAGCGCACTGCTTGCAATAGTGTCCGGCAAAATTGATTTTACATGGGCATTCTCCGTCCACAGCTTCACAGTGATAACCATCGGTACCATTGAGATTGCACTGGCATTCTCTGCAATTCGGATAGCCATAGTAGCCATAGGCACAGGAATCACAGTTTGGAGGCAGGAATTCACGGCGGCACTCACAGCGTCCGGACTCTTCTTCACAGTTACCCGTCGAGTAGAAGCGGTCACACTGGCAAGCTATTAATTAGATATTCACAATAAAATTAACAAAGCAAGGATGTGGATGTTTCTTTTTTTTTTTGCTTACGTGTACAAACATCCGTTTCGTTCCAGTACTTTCCATAAGGACGATAATACTTCGGCTTACACTTGTTACAGTTGATGCCCTCGGTATTGTGTTGACAGTTCTGGCAAACACCGCCACCATCGTATATGCCGTGAATGTCTAGCGAAAGACCCTTTCGATCGACGTCTTCGTCATATATGCATGCATTCGAATGTCCATGACAGTTGCAGGCTAAAAAATGACATAACCTTATTATGCTAGCTTAAGACAACTGATCAACTTACGTTCGCAGAAGAATGGACTAGCGTTGGTGTTTTGTCGCCATTTCTTTTGCTCGAATCCGGAACAGCACTGATTACACTGAATTCCACAAGTCCTGTGTTGACATCTGCAGGCCAAAATTCTCACAGGGCTCTTCGGGTCGAGAACATCGCAAGTGTCAGCATGGCCGTTACACATGCAACGTCCACCAATCGAGATATCCTTGATTGAGTAGAAGTACTACCAAAGAAAGTTTTTTTTTTTTATCGAAACATCCTTAGATCAATTTTCGGTACTGGTACTCACTCTTCTTGTAACTGTAGGGTCCTGTCGAGCTACAGACATCAAGTGCCCCAAAAGATTTTTCGTTCGCAACAATCGAATACGAATGTTCGTTGCACGTGTCCACTCCTGGAGAACTGAAGAATTGAAATAGTTGTTCGCTGAGGGCCTGTCATTGAGCAGCATCACTGGTATCTAGAAAGTATTTTCATCTCATTTTGGATTAAGCAACTACAAATTTCAGTGCAAACCTCTCCGTTCTCCAATGGCACGATCTTCGAGTATTCTGTCGTACACACAACATCGTCGTCTCTCGCAATCTTCTTGTACGTGTCCCTTCCAAAATAAGTCTCACAATCAGTGGGTGTATCGGAGAAATGTTGCCAGGGTGTCCATGTTTTGCCATAATCACTTGACTTCTCCAAAGTCCATAAGCCAGGACGTGGTGAGTTACCCATCCGAATGAACAGATAAGCGACGTGGAATTCCTAAGAAGAAGTTAAATTCTTTTAAAAGGATGTATGTGCATATGTAGATAGCTGAAAGGGCTATATCCCAGCGCCAGAATGAAACCTTTTTGAAATACCTATGCAAACATTTTCGTGATTCATTTGAACTACCTATTAAGAGCATAAAATGAAACAAACAGATAGACGATGTTATGACTTTGTCATAACAAGTTAGTAATCAAGAAATCTTTCCTATGGCAAATGCCCTAGGAGTTTCGTTTTAAGAATTCTTCAATAGTAACCAATTACTACTGTGTTGCCCTTAAGGACAGCCAGGCTTTAAGTGTCAATCCCGAAGAAGCGGATACCGCCGCCTCTGATTCTGACACATCCACTCTCGTGGATACGTGCAGCGTTGTCACAGAGGAATCTGGGTGCTCCTCCATTGGGAAGAGGTTAGACGAGCTGCGGATACAATCGGACGGTTTCGTTCGGTTCAACTCTGCTGAAAGAAGGCGGTTCAAGTTCGCAATTCGCAGAGGTGATACCAGGGAAAGTGCCCTAGCTTTTGCTAAAGCCCCTCCTGCTAAAGAAGCAAAACGGGTAAGATCAGAGGATCACACCCCACCAGCACCTGCTGCCAAGAAAGCCAAGGTAGGGCCTACACCTGATGTTCCCACTTTTAGTCAAGTAGCAAGTGTTGTCAGGTTAGGTGTTGTCCCGGTTGACTTGATGAACCAACCTCTATCAACAGAGCAGTTGACCAGCATTCAAGAGGCTGTCATCGACATCTCGATTGAGCTGAAAAACAGAGGCGTTTGGCCCCATTTCTCAGGCTCACAACACAAGGCGGGATGGCTAATCTTCGTCTGCTCAGACAATGCCACCGCCAAGTGGATGCGCTCGAACTTCAAGGCTATAAGAGCCAAAAGTGGATTGGACGTGTCACTGGTGGAAGAGGGATCCTTCCCGAAGACACACATTGTCCGAGGATTCTTTCCACAGAGTCTCGAGCTCCCGTCATCAAAAATTCTGGCTTCCCTGGAAGCATAGAACGAAGGCCTACGGGCAACTGCATGGAAGGTCATGCAAATGGTTAAGGAAGGTGCACTCCTCCACCTTGTGCTAGCCATGGACGACACCTCCATGAGGGTGCTTAGCACGCAGGTGTTCTACCGGTTTGGCCAGGTCAAACTGATCCTGAAGACCACCGAAAAGGGTCAAGAGCCTGGTCACGGTAGCCCAAAGAAGGTGGACGCAGTTGGCTCAACAACTGCTTCTGCGGCGGACACTTCACCACCCGCTACCAGCAGCAGTGCCTCTGGGCATACTGCTTGTACAAGCTCCGCCGCTAGAGTTACTGCTACATCCATTGCAGTTAGACGTCCCACGACCGGCAATGTGGCCGGACTTTCAAAACCCACCAGCGGTGCCCGAGGGCACGTTTCTCGAACGAATGAGGAGTCGGTTAGGAACAGACCTCAGGGTCATCCTAATCTGACTGCTTGCCGTAGAGGAAAGGGCCCTAAAAAGGCTCAACTACTCCGGCAAGCTCGATCTTCAAAGGAAGATCGATGAGCACGATCAAGATGCTACAGGCGAACCTGCATCACGCTAAGGGCGCGTCCGCTACCCTCAGCAAGTGGTTCGCCGAAGAAAATATAACCCTTGGTCTCATTCAAGAACCCTGGGTTAGTTGCGAACATATAAGAGGTCTCCGGAATAGGGCAAGTAAGTTGATTTCCAAGTGTGGAGAGCAAGCGCCTAGGGCGGCCTGCTTAATTAGCAGTAATATAAACTTTCTTCCCATTCCACAATTTATAACTAGAGACCTGGTGGCCCTACTACTGGAAGTCCCAACCGGAAAGGGAACACAGAATATCGTGTGCGCCTCAGCGTACTTCACTGACGATAATGGTGATATCCCGCCTAAAGACGTCGAGAGCCTCATTAACTACTGCCAAAACAGCAACCTCCACTACATCATCGGTTGCGACGCCAATGCACATCACGAGGTCTGGGGTAGTAGTGACATCAACAGAAGGGGTGAATGTCTTTTAGAATATCTTGTCAGTAGTCAAGTAGATATTTTGAATAAAGGCTCTAAACCCATCTTCATAAATGCGATTCGCGAAGAGGTACTTGACCTCACTCTCGCTAGCCCATTTATCTCTAATTTTATTGAAAATTGGCACGTATCAGACGAGGCCTCACTGTCAGACCATCAACATATTAGGTTTGACATACCCGGTCAACTCTCATATGTCCCTAGCAGATACGATCCCAAATCTACGGATTGGCATCGCTATCGTGAACTAGTATTCTCGAGAAAAGATATGCTCCTCACATCTATTGAGTCCATAGAGGACCTGGATGAAGCTGCTTACCAGCTTAACAATATACTGCTTAATTCCTACCACGACAGCTGCGTCCCCAAAACCAATGTTAGCAAACGTAAAGTGCCCTGATGGAATGACCAACTGGCGAAACTTAGGAAGAAGGTCAGAAAACTCTTCAACTCTGCAAAGCGAACGAAGAGGTGGGACGAATACAGGTTTGCTCTCACCGAATACAATCTAGAATTGAGACGATCTAAACGAGCTGCTTGGAGGAAATGCTGCGAAACCATTGCCGCTATGCCAACAGCGGCACGAATCCATAAAGCGCTTGTTAAAGATCAAGTCAACTGTGTAGGGTTATTGAAGAAGAATGACAGAACCTACACGACGGACCGTTCGGATACACTTAGAACCCTGCTCCAGGTACATTTCCCAGGTTCGTCTCTTAACACATCTCCTGTGTACTCGAACACATTTGACCACAGGGTTTTTGTGGAAAGTAGAGTTAACAGTTTATCAGGTAAAATATTTAGTCCAGATAAAGTTGAATGGGCAGTGGGCACCTTCAAACCTTTTAAAGCTCCCGGCGGTGATGGTCTCTTTCCAGCACTTCTACAAAAGTCAATCGACCTCATCCTGCCGGGCTTGACAGCTTTATTTAGAGCTAGCTTCAATTGGGGATACATACCACCCACCTGGAGACAGGTTAATGTGGTATTCATTCCCAAACCAGGCAATAGGCCTAGTGAGCTGCCTAAATCCTATAGACCTATACGTCTAACTTCATTTGTCCTCAAGACAATGGAGAGACTAATTGATATTCACATCAGAGACAGGTTAGATGTGTCTAACCCTCTCCACTCGAATCAGTACGCATACAGAAAAGGGAAATCCACAGTAGGTGCCCTTCATTATCTCGTCAAAAAGATAGAGGGTACACTCAGTTCTAAGGATATAGCCTTGTGTGCATTTCTTGATATCGAGGGCGCATTCGATAACACTGGTTACGACTCGATCACAAGGGCGATTAGTAGCAGAGGTATCGAAGAATCGACCAACCAATGGATTAGGGCCATGCTGGTAAGCCGATTCATTACCTCCTCCTCCGGGGGAGTGTCGGTGTCTGTAACGGCAGCGAAAGGCTGTCCTCAAGGTATAAGTGGCAAACACGGAACGACAATCTCTAACGTCATGCAAAGTGCACTCTTACAAGTTGTAGAATGGTGTAACAAAGAAGGACTATCCATCAATCCTAGTAAAACCGTTCTGGTGCCGTTTACAAAGAAGACACAGGTCAACCTTGAACCCATCACAATCAAAGGCACCACAATAGTTTATTCCAGCGAGGCCAAATACCTTGGTGTAATTCTTGACAAACGACTTAACTGGAATTCACATATCAAGTCCGCCACAGAACGTGCTACGAGAGCTCTTTGGGCTAGTAAACGCCTATACGGCAGAACTTGGGGTCTCTCTCCTAAAATGATACATAGGTTGTACATAATGATGGTAAGACCCATCATCACATATGCGGCTATCGTCTGGTGGCCAAAAACCCTCCAGCAGACAACGGCAAACAAGTTGCAGAAGTTGCAAAGAACTGCCTGTCTCGGCATTACAGGTGCTACAGCTCTTGAAGCTAGCTATTGTCGGGCTAACACCCTTACCAATCTTCATTAGGAAGATGGCTGCTAGATATGCCATAAAGCTGCAGCTAGATTATGAGTATAAACCAGGTGACCTAGTGGGGCATCTAAAGATACTCAACTCGATCCCTAAAAGAGACATGTTTTGTACTATACCGGATATTATGGTCAGGCAACATTGCTTCGGAAGGTTATTCGAGGTAGAAATATTGGACCGCGGAAATTGGTCCAATGTTGTTCCAACACTGGACCCCAAAAGTCTCGTCTGGTTCACCGACGGATCGAAAATGGATTCTGGAGTTGGAGCCGGGGTCTTTGGACCCAACACAAAAATTTCGGTACCTATGGGTACGACTCCCACTGTGTTTCAGGCCGAAATCCATGCCATTGAGATCTGCGCCAGGCACAATCTCCGTAAGTGAATCAAGGGCGCTAGGGCACTTAGGGCATTATCGTCCAACCAAATGGACTCCGTTACTGGAAAATGCTGCTACGATGCTTTACAAGATCTTGCCAAACACAACAGAGTAATGCTCGGTTGGGTCCCTGGACACCAGGAAATTGTGGGCAACGAATCTGCAGATGAGCTTGCTAGGGCCGGCTCAGAATCTGCGTTTATAGGTCCCGAACCTTATTGTAGCGTCAATTGGACAACAGCTACAGCGTTGATTAACGAATGGGAGAACAAACTTCGTCTAGATCACTGGACTAATGAGCCCGGTTTAAGACAATCCAAACGTTTAATCAAGCCTTATTCCTATAAGGAAATCCTTAACTTAGATAGGGAAAGCATTAGGAAGCTAGTGAGCTTTCTAACTGGCCATTGCGGCCTAAGATGCCACCTTATCAAGTTAAACCTGTGCCAAGAGAAGGACTGTTGGCTATGCCTAGAGGAGGATGAAACATCCGAACACATTCTTTGTGAATGCCCGGCACTACACTGGTTAAGGAAACGTATTTTCCACAAGGAGATACTCACTTCAGTGGAACTGAAATGCTCCACTACTAGAGACATACTCACTTTCATAAGGGAGGTAGTACGTCTGTTAGGTTAACTCCAACCCTCCGACATAATCGATCTTTCAGGTCGCAGTGTCGTTGCCACGCGGGCATGGGTTGTACAAGAGGAAAAAAAAAAAAAAAAAAAAAAAAAAAAAAAGTCAATCACTCGAATAGCTGAGCCACTGGTGAAACAGAAAATCATTAGCTTTCGTAGAGCATACGGATACCCTCAGCTTCCAATAGCTAAATACGTAGTCGCAAAATAAACTGCGGGTTTTGTACGAAAAATAAGTAAGAAACACCAGGAGACAATGCATGAGCTAGAATCGACCGAAACCGGAAGTGCAAATACCTAGGCGTAAATTTGTCTGCATCAAGGAAATGGATGAAGTGGTTAGAGATGCTCAGTCTTCAGATCATAGCGTGCATGCATCATTTCGCTGAGAACAATAAACAATCGAAGGAGCCAATCTAAGCCTGTTGGGTGACGCTATCGACAGGTTTTACCACAACGCACAAGAGACTCCAAAACACTTTCTGCAGGATTGCGTTCCTAAACAGTTTCGCCCTAGACATATGAGAAATTATTTTTTTGCTTAATCATGGACAGTTGAGATCTTAAATGAACCCAGAATACAAAACGGACTTCACGTGAGAGCTAAATCGGTGGATGAGTTGAGTGAATGGTTACTGGAGTCGACGGCTTGGTTGAATAGGTTACATATTGCATTTGGGAGAAGCAACTTTTAAGGAGTTTAGGACTAGATTCTCGCAATCAATCGTTTGGTGTGTGTTATGTACTTTAAAGGAATATAGAGGAACAACTCTATGCCACATCCGAAGAGGAAATTAAGAGTTTGATTTTCCTAGCATTCGAACATTGGACCTGACACCCAGTAGACCTACACATGGAGCCACGGTGCCCACGTGCATTTGTAAAGGATGGTCGTAGGCAATAATGCTGGATAGATTCAGCGTCAGCAACGTTTTCCCAAACATCATATGCTCAATATCTGCCATATTATGAAACTCTTCAAAAATGTATTTAGTCAGCTTTCTGATTAGTATTTATGTGTGCTTATGTATGCCAGAACCGTCAACCCTAGACAAATGGTAATAGTGCGGCATATCTCACTGAAAGCCAAGAATCGGTGTTTAAGTCACCTAAAGAGCTATTCAGAGCCGAACGCGTGGACGTGTTTTGGAGGAGAATGACGAACTATATGAGCTATATAGCGACATCGACCTACTCAGAAGACTCTGTATTAGACGTTTAAGATGGCTGGGACATGTAGAGCGAATCGACGCAGTAGAGGACTTCCTCGCCGTAGGTGGCGCGCACAAGTTCAAGGGGACCTCAACCAACTTGGAGTGCACATCTGCAGGCAATTAGCTAAAGACCGAGCTAAATGGAGGGGATTGTTGACTGAGACCCAGGTTCGACCCGAACTGTAGACCCACCTAAGTAAGTAGTAAGTATTCTTCGATGCTATTGAAATCAAGAAGTTGTGTAATACTTAATAGATTGACCTCATATAACACATATCCAGGAGACATATGTGCGGAACAAGCTCATTTGTGATCTTGGTGAAGTTCATGGGATGATGGTGCTATGTGACGAGCGATATGAAAAACCGATAGCTTGTCTAATTGTGCCGAATTACCTCTCATTGAACAAGCTTGGACAATTCTGTGGACAGGACTTGGGTGCTGCAGCAGTGAGCTACGAAACAAATGGAAGTTGAAAAACTTTCGTCGTTGCATCAGCTTACATACGATCCGGTAAAGCTTCCACCACCGAAGGCGGTAGCTGCACTCATAAAGATGGCACTCAGAAGATGGCACTAGTCATATCATACGACGCGTATGCTCAGAATATAGTCTGGGGCAGTAACAAATGTAACGCCTGAGGAAGCCATCTCCTCGACTTTATAATACCATTTGATATGGTCGTTAACAATATTGGCTCCCAGCCAACTTTTGATACGGCAAGTAGGCAGGAGGTAATTGACTTGACTCTATCTAATAGGTATCAAGTCCATTACTAACCGGCGGTATCCTTATCAGACCACAAATACATCGCTTCCCAAATCGTATGCGAGGCTTTGCTTTTGCAGGAAAAGAGGAATCCGACAAAAACCAACTGGGTGTGGTTTAGGGAAGAGCTAGACAGATTTGTCAAAACTCTAACTTAACTCAGGACGAGGCAAAAAGTGAAGAATGTTGTTCAAAACCTCACTGGCGTCCTTACCAGGTATTTCGAACTGACGTGTCCCATTACAAAAAAGCGCCCGCAGAACGCCAGTTCCTGGTGGAGCCTTAGAAAAGAAATCAGAAAACTTCTGAATCGGTCACTCATGACAAACTTAGACGGGTACTGGGATCTTTTTAGATCAAAGCAATAAGACTATAAGAAGTTGATTCAGTTGTAGAAAAGTACTTTTTATAGAGATTTTCGTGAAAAGATTAAGACACACGGTGAAACCAGTAGGTTGGTTATAGTCCTCAAAAGGCACAAGCCGGCCAAACCGGAGTCACTCAGAAAGTCTGATGGCAAGTTTACTAAGACGGAAGCGGAAACTTTTAGTCTTCTGCTGGAGACTCATTTTCCAGGCAATCATATAACCATCATCTCAGAGCCTGGCTTGCTACCCGAGGCTAAACTTGCTTTAAGCCAGAAAACAAGGCGCAGCTGGTATACTGCATCGATCGTGGTAACAAATGAGACCATTAAATATGCTTTGACATCTTTTGATGGTTTCAAGTCACCTGGAACCGATGGAATATACCCAGATTTGCTGCAATAGGGTATAGATTAGCTACTGCAAACTTTGAAAAGAATTTTCATTGCAAGTTCAGCACTGGCATATCTACACCTTGCGAGACAGTTTGAGTGGCTTTTACACCAAAAATGTGGTGTTCTGTCTCCACTGCTATAGTGCATGGTGTTCGAATCTCTGTTGAACATTCTAAATAGTTCCAACGTCTACGCTTAGGCATATGCGGATGATGTTGCCCTACTTTCTGTCGGGCCATGCCTAGCGACTGTCTGTACTAACGGGCAAGCAACTTGACATAATCGACGAATGGTGCTCTAGGAGTGAACAATCCGTAAATCTTCTTAAAACCGATGTTGCTCTCTTTACAAATATAAGTATTCTAATCGGTCTGACTCAGCCAGTGCTTAGGGACGTCACTATCCACATTTCAAAAGAAGCCAAATATCTAGGAGTGATTCTAGACAAAAAGCTTTTCTGGTCCAAACACGTCGAGTCGAAAACAACCAAGGCGGTCTCAGTCTGCTGGCAGTGTAAGGGTGCTTTTGGCAAAACATAGAGCTTATCACCGAATAAAGTCCTCAGGATTTATACGTCGGTTGTTTGGTGGAAGGGGCTTTCGCCTACGTATGTGACTGCCTTTTGCGCCACACTTCAAAGAACGGTTTGCCTCGGCTGCTCGAGAGCTTTCCCGAGTATGCTGCCGAACTTACCTCCTCTTGATACTTATATCTGATATCTTTTATCATGTATTACACTATCAAAGCCATGCGTCGTCTTAGGCGAGGTGGTTTCTGATGTACTCCACGCTGAAGTATTGATGACCTTGCGCGATGACACGTTGATCCTGTGGACCACCACACATGCCGAAGGGTCTTTGAATCCAACCCTGAAGGGTAAAGCAGTAGAGGAAAATCTCGCATTAGATGGCGCGAGCATGGAAACAACTGAACAAAGATCAAGCTAGCTGGTGTGGTCTTATTGGTAGCGCAATCGAAAGTAAGGAATTATTCCTAAAGTATGTATACATAGGTACGTATATAAGCGTATATGTTTAACTAGTGCATTTTTTTTATTAAACCACCCCCACTTTCGGTATAAATGACACATTTATTGCACTCACATACTCGTAGTTTGCTAGAAATGCCATGAGAGTTGCACTAAGCTGATTTCTTAATTATGCTGATGTTTGTCATTCCCAAGAATTATTACAATAGCTTTGCATCGGAGCTTGAAATTAAAACCCACAATTATTCCCGTAGGCCATGAAACAGTATTAATATTTCACACATCAGACTGTAAGTATGAAATCATAATTTTTTATCAACATTTTCATTTCCGTTGTAAGGGGAACGATAGTCTTCCATAAGCTGTGCCTTCTGAGTTCATGATGTTATCAAAAGCGACACTCATTTATAAAGAACGGATAAGAACCACACCACACGAGTACATTCCATTATCTGAAGGATGGAAAAACTTAAATGACACAACTTTTTTGTATTTTTTCTTAAGTCGAGCGTGTGTGTGACATTAACTAAACGAAAAGAGATTCAATTAAAAAAAAAATGTGAAGACCGTTTTAATTGACTGTATCAGCGCAGATAAATTGAGTAAATCAAAATGTTTGAAATGTGTTTTGGCAATTTTCAATTTCAGAAATGATTGTCTTAGCCAGCGTAGCCATGTAGTGTGCTGATTCGTATTTCGGCCCTCAAAAATTGATACAGATGGTATTTTACGCTAATTATCAAAAGTCGATGGTATTCGACCTATTTGACGAAATCTTTTAACTTTTATTATACATGTATTGAGCTGTACATAGGTCCGGAAAGTCAGGAAAAATCAGGGATTCCCAGTTTCATTTCAGTTGTTCATTTCTTCAGATTGACGTCACTCTATGAGTACGTACTGTTTTTTTTTTTTTTTAGATCCCTTATGACCCCCTAGGGAGCATATGGCGTCAACCACACCTGCGCGCCATCTTGTTCAGAGTTCTGCAATGCGTTTGAGCTGCCTCCAACTCATTCCTAAAGAGCTCGATTCATCCTCAACTGTTCTGTGCCACGTTTGCCTAGAACTTCCCGCTATTCTGCCTGCCTGTGAGCGGATTCCAATACATGGCGTATTTCGCGATGGGGTTGTTTTCGCGGCGTAGGGTGTGTACAATCCAATCGTGTAGGGGTAAGAACTACAACAGTAATGTTTATGGATTCTTGGCCCGTTCTCATATAAAGTTGTTCGTTGGAGATACGGTTCGGCAACAAAATCCTCAAGATCATTCTTAAACATTTGTGTACGAAGACTTGCAGCTTGCGCTTGCTAGCGGTATCTACCTTCCAGGTACTGCACCCATAAAGCAGCGATTCTACGTTGGAGTGGAACAGTCGCAGATTTCTTCTTAAGCTGATAACATTGCTTCTCCAGATTTTGGATAGTATTCCAAACGCAGCTTTAGCCTTCCCGATTCTGCTGCACACATCCAGTTTGGTGCCACCGCGATTAACCGAGACCACACTTCCTAGCTAAAGAAAGTTATCAACTCTCTTTAGTTAGAAAGACAAGCATCGTCAGGGTAATTTAGGCGTTTAAGGTACGATGTCATAGTCCATCGAATTCCATTGCCTTCCGTCAATGTTGCACGGAGTATATTGCTGATAACCACCAAGAACAATAGTGGTGATAGCATGCATCCCTGACGTACTCCACCTTGGACTTCAAAATACTCCGACACCTTACCAGTGGTGTAAGATGTGACACTTACTGCCCTCATATGTAGCCTTAATAATATCTATAAGTTTTTCTGGGATACCTGTCCTGCGTAAGGCCAACCAGATTCAAGCTGTCGAAAGCCTTCTCGAAGTCGATAAACAGCAAATGTAGCGGAGACCTGTACTCAACTTATGATCCGTAAGGTGTTTATATGGTCGATGCAGGAAGATCCAGTACGAAAGCCTATCTGTTCGACGTCGAGAGTTGAATCTGAATGCTTATTGATTCGTTCCAGAAGTAGTCTAACTGTTATTTTAGCTACGGCTGGAAGAACGCATATACCTCTCCAGTTACCGCTTTCCGTATTAGAGGGTGCAGCAGATCTGCCGATGTATTTGGTGCCGCTTGAAATAGTTCGGCAGGGATGCCACCAATACCCACCGCCTTGTTCTTCTTGAGGGACTTGATTGTTGTTATTACTCGTATTTCGGTTTAACTGGGAGGTACGGTGCGAATTCGTGAATTCGTTGCTTCGAACTGTTCATTCGAATTCGAGAAAATACTGCCATCGTGTAAGTGGTTTAGCACTGTAGGAAAATGTTCTCTCCATCTAGTGAGCTGGTTCTCATCCAAGATTAGAAGGTTACCCTCTAAGCTCTTCACTGGGTGTTGTTTGGAGTTCCAACCACCAGTCAGCTCCTTAGTGATGCTATAAACAGTCCTACTGTTGCACCTGCTCGCTGCTTCTTCAGCCCTTGAAGCCAGTGAGTTGATGTGCTGACGTTTGTCACGGCTCACACTACGCTGCACTTCTTTCTTCTTCGCACTGTATTGGGCTTGTAGCTCGGTTCTCTCTACTGCTGCAATCCGAGCCATGATTTCTGGTGATGTTAAATAAGTTTGAGCGGTTGCTTTTGATGGATGCAGTATGAAGGCGTGTATGAGCTAACATGAGATGGTGGTCTCGTTCTAGTTCGATGACAGCTCCACGTCTGTTTCAGACGTCAAGGAGACAATTTGTAAGGCGACGGCTGATCGCAATGTGTTTGATCTGGTTGGATGTTCGCTGCCTGTCAGTAGAGACGCAACTGATCTTATGACAGGTGTTATGCTTAAACAGCGTACCTCTAATGGCTAGGCGGTTGGTATTGCAGAAGTCCACAAACCGCTCACCGTTGTCATTACCGGCTCCAAGCCCGTGAGGAGGAATCTGGCGTTATATGGCCCTTCCTGAAGTGAGTCCAGGAGGGTCTTAACGTTCCAGAATCCGATCGTTATCCATGTTTAATAGCCAAAGGTCGTCAATGTATTCTTTTACGGTTGCGGCTCGCTGGGCCGCAGACCTACCGACACTTATCCTGTTTGTGGTGTAGGGGACTCGCCATTCGTCCTCTTCCGTTCGCAAATTCCAGAGAAATTCCCAGATGGCACCACGAGGAGGTGGAAGTAAGACTTACTAACACAGCTGCAAGTTGTTCGGCTGCAGTGGCTATTTCTCGTTATTTAGCGGACCAACATCTATCGGAAGATGATGCTCATACGAGGCCGTTGTCAAATAGTCTCACATAATAATTCATTATTTATTTTATAATAAAAGCGAGTTGGTGCCAATGTATTCTCGACTCACCTCTAACTGCACCTATCCTTCCGTCTGCTGAGTTGTTGTAGCGTTTTCGAGGCCAAAGAGCTGCAATATGATTACCAATGAAATTGCAATCTAGACAGATGCTTGGCAGTCAGTTCATACCTGGAGAAGTTAAAAAAAACCGCTCATCTCTTAACTACTTAGATATCCTAACAGTTTAAAGTTATTCTCTGATAAACCATGCGGCTGATGAATTAGATAGATAAGGTTTTGGGGAATGTCACGCTGATGCTATGAAAAAAGCCGATGGACACATAAATTACTGAGATCTCAATAGGATTCCTCGTACTCAGGACTGGCTTAGGAAAACTCAAAGGCATGACAAGGTAGAGCAAAGGGTTTTTTTGATGCCTTAAGCCCCTCGAGGAATGAAAGTATTTTAGTAAGTAAGTATAGTCGAATTTTCGCGAACGGCTCCAAATCAGTTAATGTCCTGTTGTGGCTAGCTTCCAGGACGAGACTTCTGTAATTCTAATGGGGGTGAAATTTATAGTAGAGTAATCGGTGGACGGATCAGAGTATATCTGCTGCAGTGGCAGCCAGGCTGCGCTTAAGATCTTGCTCAACACCTTACCCACCTCCAAAATAATTCGATAATGCAAGAGCTCTCTCACTCTTGTTTGACACCAAAGTCTCATTGACTTCTCTAGAAATGAGATTTCCATGGTGCATAGAAGATATGATTCAAAGGAGAACTTCCAAGGATCTGAACCTGCGTTGGATCTGTCTGCGCCCTGCATTAGGGCTTCCATTGAATATTGGGTTCTCTTTGTACACAATCACAGGTGGCATTTAGGATGCGGGCAAACTAAACGAATGTTTGCGGATGTCTATACAAATACACTGCGGCACAATCAGTAGAAATGACTGCAGACAACTTGCTTACGGGATTTTCAAGTTTTGCACCAATTTCAGTGTGCTAGGTTAAAAGTGCCTTAAGTGCTGTATGCGAGTAGGGTTGATGTCTGAAGCTCCTCTTCACTGAAGTTTGAGCGCTCCAGTAGAATTTTATCTGTGTACTTCGGAAAACAAAGCAGAAATGGCAACCTACTTCAGTAGAACTAGACAAAAGTCAGAAAATTGTCTGCGGCATTCCAGTATCTTTAACCAGCACTTGGCTACCCTAATATTGGCACAGCGTGCATGTACATAATCGTGTGGCTGACGCCTCGAAATGTCTAGAGTTAGTAACGCCTAGTACTGTTCCATTACAAACTCGCCTTCAAATGGCGACCACAAGTTCTGTTATCGTTTAGGTGTAGGTACTCAAAATTGCATAAATGCATTGCACAAATATTGACTATGACGATATCGAGTTCTATGTTCACAGCACAAATTTAGATACCGAAATTGTCTTACCTCACGCAATGTGTTCATAGCAGCCAAACCCAAGCAATGAGATCATAATATTCCGGAGGAACGTAAAATCCACCAACACGATCGCTTGCTTTTAAATGATTTTCTATTTTTTTTTTGCTCTTTTCCTTTCCGTAATGTTTCTCTCCAGTGCGTTCATTTCGAGTTCCAAAATAGAATTTTATCTAATTCCATTGAGAGTATCTAGAATTAGGAAGGCAATCATGTCGTACATGTGCTGCATATGGTGTTCATTGTGTATCTTTATTTTTCCTCTGAAAAAAGATATGCTACCCAATTTTTAATTGTCGTTCCATTAAAATGACATAACCCCGTCAAATAAAATATTTTATTTTGCGGGCAAACAGTTTAGTGCAAACAATTGAGTTAGTCAACCAATGCGTACGACTACGTATATAGCACACTGTAAAAAAATATACTAATTCAATTTTCAATTATAGTTCTTCATGGTGATATCTTTATCAAGTTAGTTCCGCTTCGTACTCAATTTCTTATCTGTTAGTGTAAAAGCATCTTATTTTATGCTCAGGCCATTAACTTATGTTCACATGATGAATAAAGCACAACGGAGATAACTGAGTTTGAAGAGATTATTCCAAGCTGAGTGCGGTTTTTGAAATAATTTTTGACTTTGTTGACCCTTTGTGCTCATTTCTAACAGAAGGAAACTGATAAAAATATTCTGTTATGGTAAATTCTAATTTTAATATATTTCATATAATATTTAACTTTAAATGAAGATTGATGATTTTAATTTAGATGTATAGATACAAGTCTAATGGCTGACTAATAAGAAGTATGTTTTGCAGGTTCAAAGTCTCGTCCGCTGGTCTGTTGGAATATATTTGTTTTGTGGATTAAATAGACTTGAAAATAAATAGGTTTATAAGCAGGTAGCTTGTAAATTCTATACTTATCACCCCGTCTTTCCCAAACATCAGAGAATTCAACATAGGAAGCAACAGCGCAGTGGTAAGTGTGTCGGACCACTGCGCATGGGGTTCATTGTTCGAATCCCAGAAAACACCATTTTAAAAATTATTGCATTTTCGTGTTGAGCAGTTAAGAAACGAACTTAGGTTAGGTTAGGTTGCAGTGGCTGTCAGCTGAGAATCGCCAACATGCTTAGACCAATAATACGCCGATTGTGATACCACGTGGATCACGGGAAAAAACTTCTCTCCACCTACTCGTTAAACCATTTTGACCTTCTTATGAAGCATAGGAGGATCTTAATGTCGATGTCTATCACATCGCCTATATCGTTGTAATAAGGGACTCCAATGTGAAGCTTCCTTCTACGGGAGACAGCTGTGCAGAAACAAAGAAGGTGAGAAATAGTTTCTTCCTCTTCTCCATCCATGCAGCTAATACAAAAGTGGTTCGCAAAAAGGCCCAGTCTTGCAGTATACTTGCCTATTAGATAGTTCCCAATAATGACACCTATTGCAGTGCCGATATGCGATCTTCTTCTTCCTATTTCGGCGAGGTCATAATCCGAAAATAAGGGATCACAACCCTCCCACTTCATCGCATTTCTACTGATCCGCTTGTGGGGTTCGCCTATTTGACCTCAGAAAATATCGGCAGGCCTCCCGATTTTATATCACACGGTTACTGAGGCCAATGAAATACCGATGTCGTCGCATTTGTGTGATCCAGGCATTTATAGGCCTGCCTCTCCTGCTTCGCAATGTCTTTGGAACGTTCATTGATATTGCCTTTTTAACAGGGTTCAAATGACCTCTTCTTTAAATGTGGCAATACCAACTGAGCCGGTCGCGCTCTATTTCTCGTAAGATGGTTTCCATGATGTTTCCTCCACGCATCTTCGAACTTCTTATTAATCTCAGCTGTCGTTAATTAACTCTCATACTTTTTGAACATTGTCCAACATTGTGAACCGTATGTGAGCGCTGGACGCACAACTGCGGTGTGGAGCCTTCCTTTCAACTTAGGTGGCATTTTTTTGTCACAGAAGATAGCGGAACTTTCTCGCCACTTCATCCACCCTACGCGATGATTGATGCCGTCATCACAAGTTGCTTTGCTATTGATCATAGATCCCAGATATTTGAACTTTTCGCACTTCGGAAGCACTGTTCCATTCAAATAAATGTCTGGAATAGGTTTGAGTGGATCAGAGAACGGGCAGCACAAGTACAAGTAAGTCAACCAATACAATATGCAAATGCCGTATGGAATCACGAGGTTTTTCCATTATGATCCTTATACTTTGAATTGCATCTGTGGTTGGTTTACCCGAGACAAACCCACATCATCAGATAGTCGTGTTATTTTTCGCAGTCGGCCACCTAATACCCGCTCAACGATCTTCATGGTGTGTGACATCAGCTTGATCGAACGGTAGTTATCACAGTTTCGCGTACCACCCTTCCCTTTGTATACAGGGAGATGTTAACTTCTCCTCCATTAATTCGGCATTGGATCACCTCTCACAAATTTGGAGATGAGAATTCTGAGCCGTCTGAACCAGATGTCTCCCATCTTTTTCCAGAACTCAGAGGGCATCTCGTCTGGCCCAACCACTTTTCGTTTTTTGGAGTATTTGACCGCCTCACTAACTTCTTCGACTGTAAAGTCGGGTATTTCTTCACAGTTAGGGGTGACTCTTGGAAAGTATAGCCGGGGGAACCGTTCATTTAAAAGTTCTTCACAATACTGCCGCCACCTCTGCAAAATTTTGTCGTTATCCAGAAGAAGCTGGCCATGAGCATTGCATATGAACTTTGGCGAACGAATCTCCTGAGCATTTCTCCTTCTTTGGGTGGCTATTTTGAAGATGGTTGCGCTCTTGTTCATATTGTGTCTTCGCAGCTCCTGGATAGCCTGGTTTGCATCAGCAACCGGGGAAGATATTTTCTCCAGCTCCCAATACAGGCAATACAGGTACTCTCTGCTTGAAGCTGGGCGCACTTATTCTTCGCTTTTCTCTTGCAACATCTGTATTCCATTTGAAGGCGAACATTTTCGTCACTATTATTAGAGGGGCACTTTGACCAAGCTTTGAAAGCCGCTTTCTTCTCATTTATCACCCTCTTAGCTTTACCTTTACACCACCATGTTTCTTTGGCGTGTTGATGGTGGTCTTTTGAAGCTCCTAGCAGTGATTTGGCCTTCTTTAAGCAAGTTCGCTGTAGGGAATCCCACATATTTTGTGCTCTGCACTCTTCATCCTCAGCTCCGTTGATAATGTGAGAGAGGTAATTTTTCATTACGAAAACAACTGCGTAACCGTAACTTCGACCGGTCATGCTTCCAACGTTCCAACTCGCGACCCTCAAATTTCGATGAAACTGTTTCATTATTTTGTTAACCCCCGGAATCCGCATAGCTCTGATCCGAACATTTCTGCTCGGTCCAGGATCAGTACCATGCACAGCAGTGTTAGTGCCTGGCGGGGTAGTGCCTTTCCTTTTAGCAAGTATTACCATAATGATACAGTTTTGCAATATTACCATATTGCGATGGTGTTTGTTGTTTGACACGTGCATGCTCCTGTTTTATTGTTTGTTTGATCTTTCTTCTATGACACCGGTGATCTCCAGTCGTGTCAACCCACGGACTCGCATGCACACTTGTGGGAGGGGTTTTAAGGTAGTATATGTGTCGCTAGGCTTGCTTGGGTGTTATATTGCCTAGATCTGATTTGTCCCCTTAGTCGCCTTTTACGACAAACACTAGTTGTTGGGGGGGGCTGCGGGTATATTCTTAACCCGTCCCTGGACGGGGCACAACTTGTAATGCCCTATTACTTTAAAAACTCGTAATCCAAGTTAAGGTGATAGTAGCACTATAAGACTGAAGTGTGCTTGTGGAGGTTCTTTCCTGCACTCTATTGAAAGGTCTTGAGATATCAGAGGCAACTACTTGCCATTCAGTGTGATGATGTATGCTTTGACTCAATTTCTCAAAAACGTGAATCATAATGTACTCTGTGGAACGTTGCTGCCAAAATAGTAGCGATGGTCGTTAAGGCGACCTCAGATATCGACAATTAAAACTGAAAAGGTTTCGAAGTAGAGTTGGGCTAAGTCGTGAATTTATGTTCGCATGTATAACTGCGAATGTTATATCTTATTCACTGTGAATACAACCTGTGAAAATGAATTCTTGATGATGCGAATATGAATAAGTATAGGAGTAATTTTTTTACGAATAAAAAATTGTTTTGGAGTAAGATCAAATATATATTTATAACGAATATACATATATAACGAATACATCTCACTTGTATCCAATAAACAAACAAATGTGTAAATTTATGCTTTGAGTATTAACCAGCCAATAATATACATACAGGTTATTTGTGTACCCAAGGCATTTCGTTAACCACGTTCTGCTTTGTTCTATCATTCGCTGCCTCGCACTTCAGGACATTAACTGTGAATCGTTTGTTGCGAATATATAGATGTGATGTGAAAAAAGAATTCCTCCCTTATTCGTATTCACATTAAGTGTAAACACAATTTCGTTTATCATTCGCTGTCTTGCATTTCAGGACGTTAGCTGTGAATCGTTTGATGCGAATGCAGAACGTGATGTAAAAAAAATTCTTTATTCACATTTTAATCATGCTTAGTTTATTTTTAAGTCGCTTACAGGCTGCTGTAGGCGCTGTGGCGTAAGTGGTTAGTGTGTCGGATCACTGCGCATGAGGTTCCAAGTTCGAATCCCAGAAAACACTAAAAAGTTGTTTCACGGTCCCACCTCGCGCGAGCGTCTGACAAACAGCCTAGAGTATTATTGCCACGAAAAAGCTTCTCAAAACAAATTGCCCTTCGGATACGGTACTAAACTGTAGGTCCCTTCCATTCGTGTGGAAAAATATAACGCACACAACATATGTGGTTGCGAGAAGCTAGGCCCTGCTACTTAAAGAGCTGTTGCGCCATATATATATTTTTTTTACAGGCTGCGAATATGAATTTACTTTCACAGTTAATAATTCACAGCTTGTGATTTCTTGTCCATCTCTATTTTAAGGTACTTACATACACATACACATTTGGCGCAAATGCCCATGAAGGACCTAGGCCTAGCTTCCCGCAAAAACTCGTGTTGTGTGCATTATATTTTTCGCACAAATGGAATGGACCTACAGTTTGTGTGGAGTATCCGAAGGGTAATCTTTGTTTTACAATATTTCTGAGAAGCTTTTTCGTGACAACAATACTCTCGGATGTTTGTCAAACGTTCGCAAGATGTGAGACCGTGAAAAAACGTTTCGAGTTTTCTGTGACATTGAACCTCACGCGCAGTGATCTGACACACTAAAAACTGCGGCACGTATGCTGATTCCGTTTTCATGACTTTCTTGCAAAAGTATGCATTCAGTTGCAAATATATCCAAGTACAACTTATTAAGGTATGAATGTATGCCAATGGCTTCTGAAATATCTAAGTATTGCAACGATCCAGGGTTCAGTGAGAAAAGTGTAAGAAAGTGTAATAAAAATGAAATGGAGCCTATATTTCCAACCTTTTATATTAAAAGCCACGAATTGAATCCTTGTTGTGGTGTTGGCTTCTTCACTGTTCTGGTATGTTTTCGCTCGGAAGAAAAATGCCGGTAGAATTCGAAAGTCAAAACGAATAGGATAGCAACTGATGCACTATTAGTTAACGGAGTGTGGTAGAAAGGTAAAATTGTTTTTTTTATTCAAAAGCGATCAAAACCTTCTACTGCCTTTAGGATACATTTATGTAGTTATATGTCGCCCTATGTGATAAAAACTTTTACTGTCGTGCTGTAAGAAGAGAGGGCGCATCTTCATTTTAGTAATTTTGAGCTAAATTCATTCTACCGTTTCTGGTTTGCGTTTTTTACTTAGAACTAGAGAGATGTGCACATTTACATTCGTGATTTTGAGCCATTTGCAGTTGGAAATATGGCTTTTAAGCTTCACACCAAAATAAGGCACTGTTTAGCGGTTCCAATTATGCCGCTGACTTAATTTTTTTAATTTTGGCATTTGCGTTCCTGGACGGTAGTATAGTTGTGATCTCGCTTGAGGACATGCCAGTTAATGTCTTCTTTAAGAGCCCGATAATCAGCTTCTCTTATTCAAGTAAATAAATAATCTGAATCTCTTCTTTATTCTGGTTTCTTCGATCTGAATTCTTTCTCTTTCATCTACATATTCGAATAAAAGACACTTGATTAGCATGTGCGAACCAAAGCATAAATCAGTCTAGAAAGCTATTTTCTGCCAAAAATGTCTCGTATACTGCTATATGCAAACATTACTATACACGAGTATGTGTTTCTATTTGTCTTCTTTTTTTTTTTTAAAGAAAATATCGAGCTGAGCTGAACGTCTTTCACGATTACAGTATAGCAAATACATATATCCATTTAATTATCACGTAAGTCACTTTGCTATTCCACCTTTTGTTTATCTTTAAACTTCATTCGTATTTGCAAAGAGGTTCATAAAATAACAAAGATTTGGTCAATCTCATCCATCTAAGATAAACATTTCCAAAATATCTTATCCAACATTTTTTTGTTTATTTTCTATCTGAGATGGGCATACCGCATGCTAAATGCCACATGCTCATCATTCGGTGATCTCATGCATTTCCGACAGATCTTGTGTATCCGTACAAACCTCTGAGTTAAACAAAAAAAAAAATAAAAAAATACATAAAATTCGTTAACACACATGGAACGAATGAGAGGAGTTATTCCGTTCGTGCAAAACCGTCTCATTGCAATCGGAAATTGTCCGAATCAGCACATTCTGTCCAGACAGACAAAACGACCACAGTAAAAAGCAAAACACGTAAAACGTATCTCTAAGATAAGACTGACAACAAATGAACAGCATAGGGCATTTTGGGCAACAATGGTCAGCTAATTGAGAAGACCTAAGCGAAATGGAAACACTTTACAACCGAACAGCGAAACAAATAAAAGGTCTTGAAAAGGAATTCTTGAATACAAACAAGGAGACAGGAAAAAAACACCGATGATCTCTACTTCCCGTGGGAAGATATAACAACAAAAAACCTGAAAACCGAAACCACCAATCTGTCGGCTATCCTTCTCTTTCCTGACTTGTTGTGCCTTTTCCACTTCTTTTACTCCATTTCGACAGTTTAAGAAGGACAAAAAAAAAAAAAACTCAATCAAAGGGAAACAAGGTGAAAAGCAAAAAATGTATTAACATCAACTTACCTGTCCGAAATCGATGGTTAAATTAACCTCATTGTATTTCATGCCTCTGGACAGAGGTGGACTCTGCCACCATGCTTCTGTACCATCGATGGCAAACTCAGGTGCATGATTCTTTTCGGCGTGATTAGGATCACAGACGTCACAGACCTGGAGAAATAAAATGAAAATCGAGTGTTGATAGTTGTTGGAAAAGAATGGATTTTCGAAAATAAATGCATTAATAAATTAATAAATAGCCAACGAATAATAAAAATCTGAATAATGAATAAAATGAAAAATAATCAATCTACATATGATATGGTTGGTATAATACTTAACACATAATTGAATTAATAGAATATTAGAAAATTGTTTCGATCTTAAGTCAAAATTATAAATTAGTCATAAAATTATTAGCTACAAACGTATTGATAAATCTATATATTGCTTGTGGGCACATAACACTACATTCTTAATCAAATACATTATTTTTCAATTTTAAGATATTTATATGTGCCATCAGAACCACTCCGACCGCAGCCCTGGAAACAATCTTCGCACTGGTCCCAATAGACCTATTCGTTAAGAAATCAGCCGCGATGATCATTAAGAATCTTAGAATCCAACTTGTAGAAAAATTGCCACATGGGCCACCTTACTATTGTAAGATGGGCTTACCTAGACGCCTCCACAGACTACCTTCCACCATCCCTCGACTTCAGCCTGAACATCAGAACACTCATCCGTTCAAGATACTACTGTGCAGACGGTGGGACCATCAACTCGAATAGTATTTCAATCTTCACTAACGGGTCGAAAGCAAATGAAGGAGTGGGTTCGGGTATCTACTCAGCGGAACCCGATATTGCAATATCACTAAGACTTCCCAACCACAGAGCCGTGTGTTCCAAGCGGAAGTCCTGGCGATAACAGAGGCGACAGGAGAACTATCCACGAAACTTTTTACCAGAAAAGAGATTGACATTTACTTAGATAGTCAAGCTGCTATAAAAGCCGTTTCCGCCGTTGTAAAATCACAAATAATAAAAAGCTGCCACGAGGAGCTTGAAGCACTCATGGATAGCCGCCATGTTACACTCAAGGGGTCCCAAAACACAAAGGTATCTCAGGGAGTAAACTAGCGGATAAACTGGCAAGAAAGGAGTCAGAATAAGACCTGTCAATGGTCCAGAACGTAGTCCTCCCTCCCCTAGAACTTATTAAAGCAAAAATAGCAATTGACTTCAAATAGCAAACAGAGGAAACATGCAGAGCGCTTCTATCGTGCCGTGTCTCCAGAAGTATCTGGACAAAACACGAAAAGGTGAAAACCAAGCTCATCCTCACTCAAAACAGACAAAACTTGGCGTCCTTTATAGGCATCATTACTGACCACAACCTTTTGGCGCCCCACAGGAAAAGAATGCGACTAAGTACAGACGAACTTTGTAGAAGCTGCGGCAACACAGACGCGGATGAGAACACAGACCACTTCCTATGCCCTAGTCTCTGCACTACCAAAAAGACGGCCTTGGGAGAATATTTTTTCAATCATCTGGGCGAACTGTCTGAAAAGCCACCAACCGCCATTCTGGAATTGCATAGCATTTTCAGCTTGGTTTCGAGGAGGCCCCCACTCTACAGATCTCTAATCATTGTTTCTTTTTCCTTCTTTTTCTTCTTTTTCTGTCTTCCAGTGTTCCAGCCAGGTAATTCCACATCAGGGAAGCACAATGAATCCTTTTGAGATCCGAGTGCAGGCTGCACCCATTTGTTGCGGCTAACCCCTTAAACATACCTACCTACCTAATAACGCATTTGTGGAATTATTTCCAACTAGCTGGTTGTACCCGCTTCGCTTAGTCTTTAAATGTGCGATTTCAAGTACACTCTCCGTTTTGTCATTAAAATAGTTCACCCACTAATCCTTTATGAGGGTCGCGAGGGTAGGATAATTAGGTGCACTCTCCATCATTTTTGAACCTCCGCCGTCGACTCCAACTCATATAGAGAAGTCCCTAGACGGCTCCAAGAGAGATGTCGGACTTGATCCAACCATCTACTTATGGGCCTACTGAGGGGTCGCCAACTTGATGGTGCGGCAATCATGACACGTCTTGGAAACCAGCTGGGGACACGGTCTACGCGACGAAACCGTCAAAGCATAAATCTGTTCGTTAGAAAAAGTAGCTGCTCTATATTGAGTGCCTCGCGTACTCTGGTGTTACGCAACACCGTGAAGGAACCTCTTTCAGCAGCTGGTATCCGCGACTGTAGGTGAGAGTTGGAACATATACCAAGTTAAAAACCGATAATTAGGTTTGAACACTATAGGTAAGTTCGGCCTTCCCCATAACAGATTGACCAAACTCTCTCAAAATTGATCGAGTTTGACCATTTCTACAGAATAACTCGACATTGCTTTTTCCATCACTCGTGAATAAGGCCCCGAGATACTTAAACGTATCCGCCTGCTTCATTGAGACTCTACAAACATGCAGAGTGTACTGAATAGGCGTTATGGAAACAATCAATACTTCCGACAAACGACCAAGGATGACTAATCCTTAAGTCCCCCACTTTGCAACATTCTCTGCCACAGCTGCACTGCAGCATCCAGTCCATATATACAATGAAGAGGCGAGGTGACAAAAGGCACCCTTGGCACCCTGCCCAACCCCGCAATGGAAGGTATTGATTTGCCGCCATTTACTCGAACACGGCTTCTATAATTTGTATATATGTATATACCGAATTGCCCTTATCATAGCCTAACACATGATTTTGCCAAATATACAAAACAGGTGTATACACGTTCAGTATGCTCCCAGGTCTTTTCAAGAATCATTCTGAGAGCGTATAATTGGTCGGTCCTGCTTCTACCGGGACGAAAAACGCATTGTTCATCCCCTAAACTATCCTCAACCAAAGCTCTGGCACGTGTCTCTAACACCTTAGCAAAGACTTTTCCAGGGATACTTAGAATAAGTATACCCTTGTAGTTGGCGTAATTTTTTGTCCCCTTGTTTACAAAGAGGGGCAATCACTCCCATTTCCCAATCACCAAGTCTTTCACCGCATTCCCATGCCACTTTAATGACACGTGAGAGTCATTGCACTCACTCTTTACCAAAAGTCTTTAGCATTTCTGGCCGGATTTCATCCAAACCGGTAGATTCGTCAACTTCTAGCGATTGGATTGCCAAAATCTCGACCATGGGTCTATCATCTTCCTGACGACATGGCTTGTTCGGGATTGAGCAATTCTGAAAAGTGCTCGCTTCATCCTCATCACTCATTGGAAAGCAGTGTACCGTCTTTGGTTTTGACTCCTTTCACGATATTCAACTTTCTACCTCTGATTCGGCGAACGGTTGCCAGAATATTTTATTTACAGATAAGCAGTCTCGTTTCAATGAAATAGTTTATTACAATTGAAAAACACGTATTATTACCTGAAGTATTTCTCGAAACACACCTTCTAAAAGGTCGGAAAATAGACTTAAAGTATGAATATTTAACTTGCAATATACTACCTACGCCACTCTGTTAATAGTTTATTTTAAATCTATTAAAACATTCTTAAATGTGGATAAATTCAACGATCAACAAAATCTCATTTAATAACATGGAAAAAATATTATAATGTTTCTATGTCTGTATGTATGTATATTGCCAAATCTCTTAATAGCATGAAGGTTTGAAAATGTCTTAGATTTGGCATTTGCAATTTTTACTCCAGAAGAGATCACACTCAGATATACTCACATACATACACTATTGCAGCGATAGGCTCTGCTGCATGGCTGCTGACAGTTGTCTTCATTAAAGGAAAATTAGAGCAATTTTTAATACAATCTTCCCCGGGAAATGCAGATGATAACAGTGACAACCGCATCTAAATCCCTTCAGTGGTTCCCGAGATTATCCCAGTCATTCACGTTTTGGGGACTTCCTTTTATACGATGTAGTTTGTTTGATGAACATGAACATGCGTGCACTACACTGGTGGGCCATTGATTGCAATGACCCACGCATATCTATGATATCTTTATATCTCAAATAATTATATTTTTGCTTATTTCTTCCGTTATAAGAATCACAGACTAATGTTTTATACCTCAATCTCTTCAGCAAGAAATGTACCAATCGAGGAATCAAGTCACCTTTAAATCGGCTAAGTCATTTTGTAGACATATGTGTGTAAAGCCTAGAAAAATTATTTTTGTCAGTAAAAAAAAACATAAAATGGGTTTAAGAGCCCAATAACGGATTCAGGATACTAAAATGTATCCTAAGTTATTCCTCTTCTTACGACAAATCGATTGATATATATATTGTTGAGGTACCGTTACGTACTTACTCCCTATTCGCGGACAAACAGAAAAAATGCGTTCTCTTTTATAGATGTAGAGATTAACTTTTATTATTTCCAAAACATATCCAAACGTGTATATGTATGTTTATACAAGTATAACTCAAAAACTGCAGACAACCAATCGTATGCCACAGATTACCTTTAATTTATTTTTAACCATTCAACCTTCAACTTCTTAGGACTTTTATGCTATACTTACTGCACTGGCCTTCTGTGAATCAAAGAAGCTTTTGCGTTTCTTAAATAGTCTAAGTCTATTCTGGAAAATATCAATATTATGTATTTACTTCTCTAATATCGCAGTCACAGTCCAAATAGGCATATGTGTTTGGATTTAGGAGCAAGCCGGTTAGAAAGAAAAAAATAGATTTCAAAATCTTTTGAGCCGTGGCTGTGAACCAATCTTGGAAAAAGCATACAATTTCAGCTCCAGAATTAGCACCATATTCACACAAGTGGCTTACTTATGCGTGTCTAGAAAGCCTGATCGAATACTGACTTTCAGTTTAGATGTCTACGGGTATACTACCTTGATCAAAAAGTTCCCGGAATTTATTCAGAAAATTAAAAATACAAGTTTATTCATCTAAATCTATATTGTCCCCTTCAAAGTAATCCCCATCGACTGCAACACACTTATGGCAGCGCTTGATCCAATCTTCGAAACATTTTTTATATTCGGTTTTCGGTATGCCCATCAGTGCTTCCTGCGATTTTTCCATTACTTCCTCTCGGCTGCTGAAACGCGTTCCCCGTAATGGTTTTTTAACTCGATTAAACAGAAAAAAGTCACAGGGAGCCAAATCAGGTGAGTTCGGTGGCTGTTGGATGGTATTTGTTGCATTTCTCGTCAAAAAATCATGTCTTTTGCGACGTCAACACGGCCTCTTTTTTGCATGAAATTGAGGTCTTTTGGCACCAACTTTGCTGCTACACGACGAAAACCCAAATCATTAACCAAAATGTCTTGGACGGATCCATAGGTAATGTTCAAGTCCTCCGCTATCTCTCTGATGGTTAATTTGCGGTTATTGACCAACATTTCATTTACTTTATCAATGTTTTCGTCGGTTTTCGATGTCGATGGTCTGCCACTGCGTTCATCATCTTCGATTGACTCACGACGACTTTTGAACCGCTCGTGCCACTGGTAAACGACCTTTTTCTTTCGAGAATCGTTGCCGAAACACTTTTCCAACATTTCCAACGTTCGCGCACCATTAAATCCGTTTTTTACGTAAAATTTAATACAAGTTCGTTGTTGCGAATTTAAGTCCATTTCTATAAAATTGTAAAAAATCGCCAACACACACAGAGATAGAAAAATGTCAAGCTATGACACTGAGATTTGAGGGAATATCAACAACAGATGTACCAACTTAACAAAGAAAACAGAACTCAAATCGGAACGATGGGAGCGCCACACGGTTTTTATTCCGGGAACTTTGTGATCAAGGTGGTATGCCATAACTTAGCTCCACCGACCGGATTAACCCCGGTATTGGTGGTTGTTCGTTGCCCATCAAAGTAAATATTATAATGAGAGTGTGAGCTGGATTCTTGGACAGTAATGAGTCGTGTCCTTTAATAAGATCACCCAGATCGTCCAGGAGTAAAGTACCACGGGTTGGCAACGAGGCTCATAAAAGGATATTTCTTCGCTAATGACGCGTTGCTGTTGGGCGACGTTTATCGTAATTTTAGCCTTTTCGACACCAAGAAACAATTTATACATTTTTTTATATAAAAAAATGCGGACAGCACCATGCAAACAGCGAGCATTAAGTCGCAGAAGAGAGGTGTTATTGCCATTAATATAATCTCTGCTTGGGAATCATTTACGTTGCAGTTGACTGCAAAAGCTGAATTTGCTGGAGTTCTTTTATCCTTTGATTTTTGAAGATGCTGGGAGTAAATCTTCCGTGACCGAAGTTTGAAGTTTGCTAGTTCTGTAACACCTTGGTATGGTATTCAATTGCGGCAGCTGGTGATGAATTGCTAGAGTGCGTACATCAACTCATCTCTAAGATTTGGTCGAGTGTATGCCTGATGAATGGAATCTCAGCATCGTTTGCCCGATCCACAAGAAAGGAGACCCCCTCAACTGGGCCAATTATAGAGGCATCAGTCTCCTCAACGCATACAAGATCTTTTCTGCGATATTGTGTGAACGTCTGAAACCTTTTATCAACAGCCTGATTGGACCCTATCAGTGCGGTTTCAGGCCAGGAAAGTCCACCATCCATCAAATTTTCACACTTCGGCAGATCCTGGAGAAAACCCAAGAATTCAAGGCCGCCTATGACAGCATCTATAGAGAAGAACTTTATAAAGCCATGTCTAGTTTTGACATCCCTGCCAAACTTGTCCGTCTGTGCAGGATGACGATGGAGAGCGCTCGCTGTTCCATCGAGGTCGGTAATGACTTCACCGAGACCTCTGATGTCAAAAAAGGTTTTAGACAAGGTGACGCGCTGTCATGTGACTTCTTTAATATTGTAGTTGAACCGATTGTGCGGAACTCACAAGGCAACACCGAAGGCACAATCTATCACAAGTCTGTACAACTGCCTACGATATAGACATTATCAGAAGAACTCAGCGGGCTGTCACTGGTGCGTTTGCAAGCATTGAGGCGGAAGCGGCCAAAATGGGTTTAGCGATAAACGAGGGCAAAACCAAGTATATGTTGTCAACAAGAAGGGACAGCCAACACCGACGAATTGGACAAAACGTCACCGTGGGCAGCTATAACTTCGAGGTAGTAAGGGACTTTGTCTACCTTGGTTCTGCTATAAACTCGGAAAACAAGATCAGCGCAGAAATCAATCGAAGAATAACTCTTGCCAATCGATGTTTTTTTTGGCATCCCAGTCCTGCTTTACGGTGCTGAAACATGGACTTTATTAAAAGAGGATGAAGATATCCTTGGTGGCTTTGAGAGAAAAATTAATCGTAAGATATTCGGTCCCATTTGTGTTGACGGATTTTGGAGGAGAAGATTAAATAACGAACTATGCGAGCTGTACAGCGACATTGACCTAGTCAAAAAACTGCGTACTGGATGTCTGAGATGGCTAGGACATGTAGAGCGAATGGACACCAACGCTCCGGCCTGCAGAGTCTTCGAATCTTACCCCGAGGGTCGACGCAGTAGTGGACCTCCTCGCAGTAGGTGGCGCGCACAAGTTCAAGGGGACCTCGACCAACTTGGAGTGCGCAACTGGAGGCAATTAGCCGAAAACCGAGCTAAATGAAGAGGCTTGTTGGTTGAGGCCCAGGTTCACCCCGAACTGTAGCGCCACCTAAGTAAGTAAGTAAGTAATCAAAAGGCCCCTATCGACTACCACTTCAATTGGTTTGTCATTAAGGTAGATTTCTATCCGCAGAACTGTTATGATGGGAATCTGTTGAATTCAGTTAGTTTTCAGTTTGAATTTTATTTCTATTAGTTTTGGTGAACAGTTTTTAGGACTATGGCTGGTATTTTTTCTGACTCAGTAGTCTTTTGCAGTCTAGATATTTTAAGAACGCGTTGAATCAGAGTAGGTCGAATCAAATATGTTCCTTATATGTAGCATAATTGGTGTCCCCACATACTTTGTACCAGTCGAAGAAAGTCCACAAAAAAAAAAAAAAAAAAACATTAAAATCGTGATCCTTCAGCACTGATATTACCCCTTGTTGTTGGTAAGACCGTAAGATTTTCATAACGCAAACATTTTAACGTAAGTGGTGCACAATTATCGAGCAATGACCAAAAACTTCGCTATGGAAGTCAGAGGTCTATTTGTTGTATGCCATTTGTGGTCTGTTTATACCATATATTATAACACAACGGTTTGGCATGTCTGCAGTGTCTTTTAAGCTGAAATCTCCGTCAGTAGGATAAAAATCTTCTCAAATAGTCAAGCTTCAATCAAAGTACATACTAGTCAGTACCAGTATTGAATGAGAAAGAACCAAGATGCTACTGGCAAGGGTGATACAAAAGAAACCGGATTCTACGCTCCAATGAAGGCTGAGCTGGGCATCAACTCCTCTGACTGTATACTACAGGAGTGGCCAGAAGAAATATAAACTTTCAGACACTAGCTCTATGACTGCCAAATCTCTAAATCCATTCTACCACCTCAACTATTTGGAGACAACCTATTTGAAGAATAGCAAGGCCTTGTTAAGAATGTGACATAGGCGAACCCCACAGGCGGATCAGTAGAAATGCGGTGAAGTGGGAGGGTTGTGATCCCTTGTTTTCGGATCATAACCTCGCTGATAAAGGGAAGAAGAAGAAGAAGAAGTGACACATTTCTTTAATTAAAAAAAAAAACGTCAAGTATGTAAGTACTTGGTTGTTCGCACCGTCCCGTTCCATTAGAAATTATTATTATTCTAAAGAAAAAAAGAGGGACGGTTCTATCCAAGATTTTCTTTTCAAAATCTAATTGATTTCGTTAATTTTTGGTTTGTTGTTGTTACTCAAAAAACGTTCCTCAATAGTCTTTAGTTGTATGTTTTTCTAGGTTGCATCTGGAAACCATATCTCACAAACTGTGGGACATTTTTAAAATAGATACATTTGTTGTTATAGATTTTAAGCTATTATTACTATGTTTTATCTTCAGATTTTTGAGTAGCATTTTCGAAGATAGATTTTTTTCAAGCATTCGTTCACTGTAAGTTCATATTTCTAATCCAAAATTAGAAAAAAATATATAGTACATGTCTCTTTTTATTCAACACGTACTGGAAACAAAATACTAGAAATTAGAACCCAATGCAAAAATCATAGCAAATTCTCAATGACTAGTGCAGACCCCGCCAATGTAGTAACCATATACTGGAACGTAATATCATATAATGCTACCAATATGCGCGACATGTCAAGCCTTTAATAATATCTGGCTTATCCAAACCGAATGGGTTCTTATGAGTTGATTCTGTTAAATAGATCGCAAATCATTTTATTTATTATATTTTTCCATATGAATTTTAGGACAAAGGGGAGAAAGAAACTACTATCCATTCCCTTTATTATTGTCTAGTTATATGTATATGGATATCTAAAAAAAATACAGCAGCACCTGGAATCGCTTCTCTTATACGACCTTGGAGACCCGACAAATACTGATGTCAAAAGCATCCTTCACTTTAAAAGACGATGTGAGTAGTGCAATTAAGTAGTTAGCATAGCTGCCCGGTCCACAAGAAAGGAGACCCCCACTTACAGAGGCATCAATCTCTATTGTTTTACGTGAACCCTTAAAACCTTTCTTTAACAGTATGATTTGCCTTTATCAATACGGTTTTAACCAGGGAAGTCCACAATTGATAAAATGTTCACACTTCGGTAGATCGTGGAGAAATCTAAGAAATCCACGTCGATACTCACAATTTCTTTATCGATTTTAAGGCCGCCTATGACAGCATTTATAAGGAAGAACTATACCTGCCAAACCCTTCCATCTGTGCAGAATGGTGATGGAGAATGCATGCCGCCTCATCAGGTTCGGTAACAACCTCACCGACACTTTTAATGTGAGAAATCGATTTAGGCAAGGAGGTGCACTGTAAGGTGACTTCTTTAACATCACACTTGAATGAACTGTCCGAAACCCACAAGCCAACACATTGCGCCTCAATCTATCAAAAGTCTGTACCACTACTTGCGTACACCGATGATCTTGAAATAACTGGAATAACTCGACGGGCTGATAAAATGGGTTTAACGGTGAACGAGGAAAAACCTTTATACTGTCATGTCAACAAGTAAAGACACCTAACATCGACGAAATAAGACCCTCGTCATCCCAGTCCTTTATTGAAGGCGGAGGAGGATTTCTTTGGTCGTTTCAAGAGAAAAATTATTTGTAAGATATTCGGTTTCGTTTGCGTTGATGAGCTTTGAAGAAGAAGGTTATATAACAATTTATACCAGCTTCATAGTGATATAGACCTAGTAAAAAAAGAAAACAATGTATTGGACGTCTGAGTTTGCTAAGACATGTAAAATGAATGTCAGGCCCTCACCGTCTTCGGGTCCAACCCAGAGGTAGGACGTAGTAGAGGGCTACCTCGCCGTTAGTGACGCACACAAAAAACAGGAGGACCTTAATCATCTTGTAGTGTGCATCTGGAGGCAATCAACTAAACATGAAAATAAAATAAATATTTGGCGCAACAGCTCTTTAAGTGCCAGGGACTAGGTACACGCAACCACTCATGTTGGGTGAGTTATATTTTTTACATGAATGGAAGGGACCTACAGTTTAGTGCCGTGTCTAAAGGGCAATTTATTTTGAGAAGCTTTCTCGAGACAACAATACTCTCGGATGTTTGTCAGATATTCGCGAGAGGTGAGACCGTGAAAACACTTTTTAGTGTTTTCTGGGATTCGAACTTGAAATTTCACGCGCAGTGGTCCGACACACTAACCACTTACGCCACGACGCCCACATGCATACATACATATTTACTTGGCGAAATAGCCCATCAAGAGCACAAGTCTGGAGCAAAATATCACCATAGCAAGCACATGGTTTCCACATCTCAATATTCATAAGCAGACATGGCGGTCCAATGATCATGTAACTATCAACCAAGTTGATCATATTGCGATCGACGCAAGATATGCCTCCAGTATTTCGGCTGTCTGGACCATCCGAGCGGCCAACAAAGACTCGGATTATTACCTCGTTGTAGCCAAGGCACGAATGCGGATACCCCCAACTGAGCAACAAGTAAGAATCACCGTGAGAAAATTTAACGTCGAAAAGCTACAATCGCAAGAGACAGCCAGACTCTTCGGTGTACGCGTATCCCAAAATCTCTCAATCATCCCTATCAAGTGGCGAAGACCAGCGGCAATGCTGCCAACATGTTATCAGAAACGCAGCAACTGGTGTGCTGGGTCTCGCTCGCCCACAACCGCGAAACCCCTGGTTTGACGAAGAATGTCGGCGATTGCATGTAGCAAAACAAGAGGCATATAAAGCGGAGCTGCAAAGGGACAAAGAAACAAGAAGAACATCGGCTTTTCCAAAAGAAGAAGAAAGAGCATCAGAAGCGCACGATCGAGAATATTGAAAGCTTACACTCCAGGAAAAATGTACGGAAGTTTTAACAAAACGTAAGAAGAACAAAACAAAACAAAAAACGCAAAGCTGGTTCGTCACCGGAAGTCGAGCCACAAAAACATGAAAAGCGCAAGGAGTTGCAAGAAAAGCAACAACAACAAAAATCACGTCCTCCGCCACCGATAAACGTCGTTGGAATTACGGACTATAATAAGTTGCATTGCTTCATTAAAGGAACTCTGCCATCGAAGTTTAAGGTGACATCTCTGCGAAACAATACTTGGAAAATCAATGTCGATGATGCCGACGGTTACCGATCCCAAAAATTGAATGCCGAAAAGATTCAGTGGTATACTTTCCAAAACAAGTTAGAAAAACCACTGCGTGTTGTAGCAAGGGGACTCCACTCCTCGTGTACTAAAGAAGATATAATGCACGACCTTCAAGATAAAGGCTTTAAAATTCTTGATGCCGTCAATATTATCAAGAAGGAGAAGCAACAGTCGGAGGGAGATCATGAAAAATTGGTAAAGCGTGGACTTCCACTATTTATGCTTAGTTTCGATAAAGATGAAAATAAAGATGCTATATATGGTATTAAGACTATTCTAAACATCGTGGTCAAAATCGAACCTATGCGTAAGAGCTCCAGATCGATCCCGCAGTGTAAACACTGTCAAGGTTTCAATCATACGCAGACTTACTGTCAGAAAAAACCGCGATGCGCTAAATGCACTGGTAAACATCTCTCGGAAGAGTGTCACCTAAATAAGCAAACCCCAGCCACTTGTATAAACTGCAAAGGAAAACATCCTGCGAACTATCGAGGTTGCGAAGTGGCGAAAGAGCTCCAAAAAAGGCGCGATACGCTGCGCCCTAATCCGAAACCAATTAAGAACAGACCCAAAATAGCTACAAAAAAGCAGCGAAAGCAAGAGAATCCGTCAATATTGACTTAAGATCGGGCAATGAAGAAAAACCCAAACGTAGTAGAGAAAAGGTGACAGAAGCGAAATCTTCGAATATTGACGCACAGTCTTATGCTCAAGCAGCGATGGCAGCTAATGGCAAGTCTATGACCGACAACCCACGGGAGATCAAGGCAAAAAACCGTCCAAACTCTAACGTAAAGACTCCTGCTCAAGTTGCGACATTGGAAAATGGTGATAGAGGTAACTCACAAAATCCTGTATACAATGATTTCTCCCTAATACTTGCGAAACTTGAAGAGCAATGCAAAACAAACGAGAGACTAGTTGCACTAAAAAACAACATTCATAACAGGCGCAATTCAACCCGAATATGAAAGAAATGCTAAAAAATCTTACATGGAACGCCAACGGGCTCATACGAAGACTCGACGAGTTAGAAATATTTATACGAGAAAAAGATATTGATATATGCTTGGTCTGTGAAACTCATCTGACAAAACAAACGAATGTTAAGATAAGGGGATATAGCTGGTATCAGGCCATCCACCCATCGGAAAGAGCAAGAGGCGGATCATCTTTGTTTATAAAAGAATGTATCGAACACTCAGTGGAAGTAAGATTGAATTAGAAGCAATGCAAGTAAGCACGGTACGTGTTAGAAATAGACATTTTGCCTTCAACATTTCGTCTATATATTGTCCACTGCGATGTAAACTTGAAGAAAGTGATTTCACAAACATCTTCAACTTCCTTAAACCAAATTTTATTATTGGTGGCGACTTCAACGCGAAACACCCCATCTGGGGTTCAAGGTACGCCTCTCAGAAGGGTAGAAGGCTTTATAATGCGGGTATGCAATACAGTTGTGATTTCCACTCGACTGGTAAACCAACATATTGGCCGACTGATAGAAATAAGATACCAGATCTGATCGATTTCTTTTGAAATAAAAGAGATGATTAAGGAAAAGAGAAAAGCACGCAAAAAATGGCAACAAACTCGGGCTCCGCATAAAGCACATCTTAACCGTTTGTACAACTCACTAAAAAGATCTATTAAAAACCTTAGGAATAATGAAATGCAAACTTACCTAGAAAGCTTAACAGCAGAAAAAGATTCTAATTACTCGCTTTGGAAGGCTATAAAAGGTATTAAAAAACCTCAAATTCAAGCCGCCCCAATTAGTAAAAATCAAGACGAATGGGCCAGGCATGATAAAGAGAAAGCGTTTGCCACCCACCTGGAAGAAACTTTCAAACCGTTTGATGGACAACCTCTTATTCAAAATATAAATACGTCTTATATAGCCAATAGCGTAATAAGAAGGAAGAAATAAAGAAACTTAAACCTAAGAAGGCTCCTGGATACGACTTAATTACGGGAGAGGTTTTTAAAGCACTACCAAGAAAAGCTCTAATTAAGCTTCTGTTCATTATAAACGCCGCGATTAGACTAGAATATGTTCCCAGTCAATGGAAAGTCGCCGAAGTCATAATGGTCCTTAAGCCCGGAAAACCGCCGAATGAAAAAACGTCTTATAGACCGATTTCGCTTCTTCCAATTATATCCAAGGTGTTCGAGAGAATATTGATTAGGCGAATGCAGCCGGTAATAGAAGAAGGGCATCTCATTCCGGATCATCAATTCGGATTCAGAAGTTAGCATTCTACAGTTGAACAAGTACATCGAATAACACATGCAATCGAAAAGTCACTTGAAGAAAAAAAGATTTGTTCAAGCGTATTCCTTGACGTCTCTCAAGCCTTTGACAAGGTCTGGCACGAAGGCTTAAAGTTTAAATTACGACAAGTTCTACCAGAGCACCTATATAATATTTTGAAGAACTACCTTGCGAATAGACTATTCCGCGTCAAATGTGGAAACGAATATTCTGATTTTAATGAAATAATGGCTGGGGTGCCACAAGGAAGTGTTCTTGGTCCAGTCTTGTATCTATTATACACTCGTGATACTCCGCAAGTAGAAGGCACTGAGCTAGCTAGATTTGCCGACGACACTGCTATCTTGGCAGTAGGTAAAACGGTCGAAGATACTACAGAAAAACTGCAAGAATCTTTGGATAGAGTAAATGAATGGACAAAGGTTTGGCGAATCGCACTCAACGAGACCAAATCTATTCATGTAAATTTTACTTATAAGAGAGTACATAATCTGCCGATCTTTTCAAACTCGGTTAAAATTCCGTTTGCAAACGAGGCTAAGTATCTTGGAATGACATTTGATGCAAAGCTGAAATGGAAAACGCACGTTAAGAAAAAACGCAAAGAACTGGATAATAAATATAGAGAAATGTATTGGTTACTTGGAAAATATTCCAAGCTTAATATAGAGAACAAACTGCTTTTATATAAGCAAGTGCTAAAGCCCGTATGGACATATGGTATACAACTCTGGGATTGTACCAAAATAACTAATATTCAAATTTTACAAACTTTTGAAAACAAAGTGCTAACAATACCTCGTTAATGCGCCATGCTATATCAGAAATAGGGATATCCATACAGATCTTGGCTTTAAAACTTTAGAAGACGAAATTCAAACCTACGCGAGAAAGCATAGTCGAAGCCGACTAAAAAGTCACGTAAATATTACAGTCCTCCAAGTTTTGGAAAAAAATAATTTTACTGTGCCGTCTACAAAGAACCAAACCTTTAGACTTAGCGCGATAAGCAACCACGTCTAAACTGCGGAGCTAGCAGGAACTTCTAATGGGAAGGTACCTGCAAAACGTCCTTATTTCGTGAAATGAAAACTACTTGATAAGTCGAATACTTAGTTGTAGTAAAAATAAAAACAAGCCTGTTTTGAAGGGAGGTTTTTTAGTGGGTAAGAATCTCACACTACTACGAGCTTGCGCTGTCGTTCCTCATAGTGTCTTGTTGAAGATTTTCACCTACCCTCGGAAAAAAAAACTCCAGGAAAAATGTACTGAAGTTTTAACAAAACGTAAGAAGAACGTGTCAGAGAAGCAATGCCGGTACAGAAACCTGCAGAGATGACAATGGAAACCTCATGGGTAGGTAGGTAGAAGTGGCGGTTCTGTAAAAGCAGAGACCCAATTAGCACAGTTGTGCCGTTTTGATACCACTCATGCGACCTTGGATATTGATGTGTGTTGGTGAGGAAAATCTAGAGCCAGCCTGTGGAGTTTAAGAAGAGTGTAAGCTTATTTATGTTCTTACCCGAAATTTCCTCAAGTGAATTGTAGAAGGGTTTGCCTAATGCTTGATGTCTAGCCCTAGCTAGTGCTGGACAATTGCACATGTAGTGGATAATTGTTTCTTTTTCGGTGGCTATGTTGCAACTACGGCATTGTGTATTATATGGGATACCTAGTTTGGCTGCATGCTCTCCTACCGGCCAGTATCCCGTGATTATCGCGATTGTACGGGCGATGTCTTTGCGCGTTCTGTTCAAAAGGGCGGTTGTTTTGGTCTTGTTGTAGTTAGGCCACATCTTTCTGGATATGACGCAGTTCGTTAATCTGGACCATTTAAGGTTAGCTTTTCTAAGAAAGATTGAGGAGATGTTTGCCTTAATTGCTCCGAGCGGGGTGTGAACAAGTTCAGCTAGTGAGCATTGAAGGGCTGAGCCTCGCCTGGCCAGTTCATCAGCATGTTCGTTGCCATCATCACGTTGTCGGCATTCTAGTACTAGTTTTGAGGAAATAGTTTCCGAGGCAATGGCTTTGATAGCAGCTTGGCTATCGATTAAAATAGCGATTCTTTGCCTTGGTAGTGTATTTGTGTGTGACTTGATTTGGCGACAGGCTTCGCGAATGGGGAGTTCTTCCGCTTGAAAGACGCTGGCAGCGTCCGAGAGTCGGTACGACCTTGCGATGTTCAGGGACTCCGAGAAAACACCCGCACCAACCCCACAGTCCATTTTTGACCCGTCGGTGTAGACTGTTAGATCGAAGCCACTGGTCGCCTGTCCATCTTGCCAATCTTTTCTTGTAGGGAATTGTACATCGAAACGCTTTGTGAAGTTCAATGTGGGGATGATGTAGTCTGTTGGAGTCGATATGAGTTCTCCTGGTAGAGAATCTAGGATATTGCTGTGTCCATAGGGTTTCGCAGTCCAACACTTGGACTCTCTGAGTCTGATTGCGCTGTGCGCTGAGATGTTTGTGATATGTAGATCTAGGGGTAAAAGGTGTAGCAGGACTGTTAGAGCGTCTGACGGAGTTGACCGTAGGGCGCCTGTGGTGCCTATGCATGCTGCTCTTTGCACCTTATTTAGTTTGGTTATGTTATAGGCTTTTTTAAGGGCCGGCCACCATACTATCGACCCGTAGGTAAGGATTTGATAGAATCTTGCTGAATCCTGTTGAATGGAATCTCATTATCGTTTGCCCGATCCATAAGAAAGGAGACCCCTCAACTGCGCCAATTATAGAGGCATCAGGCTCCTGTGTAAACGCCTGAAACATTTTATCAACAGCCTGATTGGATCCTATCAGTGGGATTTCAGGACAGGAAAGTCCACCATCGATCAAATCTTCGCACTTCTGCAGATCCTGGAGAAAACTCGATAAGTCCAAATCGATACTCACTATCTCTTTATTGATTTCAAGGCCACCTATGACAGCATCTATAGAGAAGAGCTATATAGAGCTATGTCTAATTTTGAGATCCCTGCCAAACTTTTCCGTCTGAGCAGGATGACGATGGAGAACGCTCGATAATGACCTTTTTAATGTCAAAAAAGGTTTTAAGCAAGGTGACGCGCTGTCATGTGACTTCTTTAATATTGTAGTTGAACGGATTGTGCGGAACTCACAAGGCAACACCAAAGATGCAATCTATTAAAAGTGCGTACAGCTGCTTGCATACGCCGGCGATATTGATATTATTGGAAGAACTCAGCGGACTGTCACCGGTGCATTTGCAAGCATTGAAGCAGAAGCGGCCAAAATGGATTTAGCAATAAACGAGGGCAAAACCAAGTATATGCTGTCAATAGGAAGGGACAATCAGCATCGACGAACTGGGCAGAACATCACAGCGGACAGCTGCTTCTTTGAGGCAGTAAGGGACTTTGTCTACCTTGAGTCACCTATTATCTCTAACAATAGTCAGCACAAAAATTCTTCGCAAGATATTTGGTCTCATTTGCGTTGACGGGTTTTGGAGGAGGAGATTCAATAACGAACTATACAAGCTGTACAGCGACATCGACCTAGTCAAAGAACTGCGTATTGGACGTCTGAGATGGCTAGGACATATAGAGCGAATGGACACCAACGCTCCGGCCCGCAGAGTCTTCAAATCTAACCCGGATGGACAACGCAGTAGAGGACCTCTTCGCCGTAGGTGGCGCGCACAAGTTCAAGGGGACCTCGACCAACTTGGAGTGCGCAACTGGAGGCAATTAACTAAGGACCGAGCTAAAGGAAGAGGCTTGTTGGTTGAGGCCCTGGTTTGCCCTGAACTGTAGCACCACCTAAGTAAGTAAATAAACACAAGCCTAGCATCTCACAACCATTCCTGTTGCATGCGTTAAATTGTTCGCACGAATGGAAGGACCTACAGTTTTGTGCCTTATCCGAAAGATAATTTATATTATTAATATTTTTATTATTATTATTATTTTTTTTTTTTTTTTTAGAAGCAACAATACTCTCGGATATTTGTCAGGCGTTTGCGAGAGGCGGGACCGCGAAAAAACTTCTTGATGTTTTCTGAGATTCGACATCGAAACCTCACGCGCAGTGATCCGACACACTAATAAGTGCCCCACGACTCCCAACAATCAGCTATAAATCGGGATAAATGGAGAGGCTTATTTGTTGAGGCCCATATTTATCCCGATTTTTAGCGCCACCCAAATAGAAAAGTCATAGCTATATATGTTATACCTATGACCCATGGCATTTCATTGGACTTTGTTAAGTGCATATGTGCCCAAATGTAGAGAACCTGCATTGCATCTGAAAACCAGTAATATTCAGAATGTGGACTAATGGGAATAGCTCCGAAATGTGAAATGATTGTATTTTAATTAGTTTAATATCAAAGTAGCATTGTAGCACCTGGGTTTTAAGCCACTGCACAAAAAATATCTCTTCCATATCCCACCTCTTCAACTTACGCCCTGCAATAGTATTAAAAAGAGTTAAACTCTTAGAAGTAAATTAATATTTAAAGAAATGATACATTTCATGCATAAATTTAAGGAAGAGATTTTGCAGTTCCTTTTTGTGTGTTTTTCGAAAAGTGGCTCCGGATATATGTAAAAGGCTATATTCTACACATTCTATGTACAAATCATGCATGTAACTTGTATAGTTTAAGAACTAGAAAGTGGTGATAAGCAGATCGACAGATAGGCAGATGAAGGGACGAGTGAACGAGGTGGTTTCCATGGAACACTTCCCTGAAAACTGACCGACGGATAGCATTCTTAAAACTAGTATGATTGCTATGGGAGCACAATAATAATTTTCTCCCGAACTTAGCTTTAACCTTATGCTAATTCATTTCAGTTTATTATTATAATTTTTTTTTTACTTATCAATCCAACGTTTTTAAGATTATATTGCTTTATAAGGTTTTTTTTTATTTCTAAGAATTCGACAGCTATATTATTTGATTTGTTCAATCAATCAATAAAAATTAATTTTAAAGTAAAATTAAAAAAAAAAAAGATAGCATTACTGTTTAATTTTCAATAATTCCTACTATTCTTTAATTTAAAACAAAAAAAAAATTGATACTCTCTTTACTTAGATATATTCGTAAAAAAAATGATACAAGAAAATATTTTCCTTTTCTTAAAAAATAAAAAAATTCTTTCCGTGTATTGCGTCCACACCCTCCACAATTCCACCCAAAAAAAGATAAAACCAAAAAACGTTTTCACTTCATTCGAAGCTAGTAAATCAGTAAAACAAACAAAATGGCTTCATCTACATCGGGTAAATATTTGAACTCTTCCCATTAGCATTCAGTTGAAATTCAATTTTGAATATAATTAGCGTACCTGTCCCTGGATCACAGAGTAGTCGAGATTATGATCGTTCTCGGTATTTGCACCGACTAGCTTGCAGTACAACTCAGGACCATCAAAGTCTTGGCCGCATGTAGCGGTTGCATATATCTTTCGACCAGTAGCCAAGTTAAAGTATGGTGGAGTCAATTCTGATTTCACCAGCACGGTTAAGCTGCATATTAGCAAGCCTAATAGACCCATTAGGCGGAACCCCATCTTTATTGGGGTTCTTTAACACAAAATTAAATTTTTTATCTTTTACCCTTTTTTCATATAGGATTTATATATATTTTTTTAAATTCAATTTTGTCACTTTTCCACCACTTTTTTTCCTATTTCTATCACTTATTTTTTTATCCCGATATTTTGGGCCAATCCAACCGCACTGGACGGCTCTTTTTTCACAACTGAAGTGGATTCTATAAAAATTTCGTCAGCTCGACCCCGAATGAATCTAATTGTGAGTTGCGGCCGTGTTGTTGTTGTATTTCTATAACCCCCATCCAGCAAACACTATCTGCTCGTACGACGGCCAAAGATCCGGAGAGCTGCTATCTCTTGCTACCCATATCAAATAAGAACAACGAGAAAAAAAAAAAAAAAAACTTATCTCTGGATGAAGTATCCGTAACATGCATACAACAGCGAAGAGGGAACGACCGAAAAAGAATACAAATCAGGGAAACCTAACAATTGCCGGCATTTATCACTCTCATTCCTCGGGCTTCGTTGAAACTGTTCTCAAGGGTCCACCACACCCACACCAGAGCGGTGCATTCGTGGGAACACTACCACTTAAGCAGCACCGCCCGTGCGTCAACATGTGTGCGATCATAGTGGTGGCCTACTGATCCAGCTGATTTTTTGTTATTCGTATTTGTATCTTCTTCTGTTGCTGGCTCGTGAAATACGCGCACAAGGTGAGGTGTTTAGATGGAAATGTTGTGAGGGAGGCGCAACGAAAGAGTTTGTCGTAAATTCATTCAGTCGTGGATCCGTTTTGCTGTATCTTTTATTTGAGCATTTCTCGCTTATCATTTTGTTGCTTTCTTCTTATTTTCGTTGCTTGTCTTGCCTCTCGTATGGATCAGTTTTTGTTTATTTGTTTTGGAGTGCAGCACACGACCAGAGGTTGAGTAAACGATCGTTTGCATATTATCTGGAACGGATGGTTTGGATAGATGAGACGGATGGTGTTAGAAAATGATGTTGGTGGTGGTGGTGCCGGATGCGGGGATTTTAGAGTAGCTAGGTCAGGTTATAGGGTTGCCAATGTGCCTGGATTAAGTGGAGATATGGGCATATACTTTTTTGAGATTATAAGAATTTCACTCTAGATTAAGTTTAGATTAAATATGTGATTTATTGTTCAGTAAAAGAAAGAATCCATAGATACAAATTCACAAAGTATAGCATTGGCAGATATGGTCTAAAACTAATGCAACTATTTTATCTTTTCGTATCTAAATAATAGTATTTAAAATGCTTCATCTTGTATTTACTTCCGGTAGTTTAAAGCAGTTTTTAGATAACTCGCCAGCACACTCCAATTTTGGCCGTTCAGGATTGAAATAACTTCGTTTGACGACAGGCTGCTTTTTCCCCAGTGAATTCTCTGATCACGTTCAGTATGGGACATAAATAAATGTCTTCCTTAGCTCGTAGATTGCACAAGCTCCATTCCGGATTTCCTTCAGTCCTATCCGGGTATAATATAATTTAATCGGAGGAGCTCACATCTAACCTTGAAAATTGAAGAGATTATACATAAGCTGTTTTGGTCGTGGAAATATGTAATTTTTTTCCCGGAGGTCATATTCAAGAGTTCAGTACGTGTTCCTGGTAAGGCTTTCCTGTGCTCTTTCTCTAAAAGTAACACGGGTAGATAGCTCGATCTTCATCAACAGCTCCTGAAGAGATTCTTTCCACGATGCTACATTGTAGTCTATTAGGGGAATATCGTGTTCGCTGCACAACCTAAACCATTCACTGAAGAATTGTAATTTCCCTCGTAGTAAGTGCATTGCAACTATATGCGGAAGGCGTTGACTCGGGAGTGACATTACTTTTAAAATATAGAGGAAGTGTAGCCTAATTTATGTGTTTTTATGTGTCTGTCTGGATCATATTTATGGGCGTCTCAGTAATGTTGCGCTCAATAAGTGCGAAAAATGCGTATTTGACTTAAAAATTACTGATCACTGTAAGACGGGACTCTTAGTAACAATCTCGAAATCTAATTGTTGTGGATCTTCTAATTCCCCGCAAAAAAGAGTGAAAATCGACTTTGCTAGACTAAAAAATAATTTATGCCATGAATCTTGGGTAGACGTTTATGCTTGTAGCAAATAATCGACCGCTTATTCATTCTTCATTGATTCGCTTAAAAAGCATATCTTATCTCGTTCTTAATTTTTGCCCTCCAATAAGTTGGTTAAAAGACTTGAAATGAAATGAAAATGAAATGAAACCTTGGATATCTAGATTACTATTAATCAAAGTTATAGGTTAAAACAAGCTTAGAATAAAGAGAATAAGTATCCTGATAACCAGGGTCTAAAAAGGAAGTATAAGAAACAGTGTGTTGAACTAAAAAAAGAGATTCCTATTTGCCGCGATAACTATTACCGTGCTCAATTCAGCTCTGTACAGGGTAATTTGAAAAATGAATGGCGAGTAGTAAATAGCTTACTGAATAAATCCGCTGTTTCTAAAAAACGCACTGTTTTACGTGTTAATGACTCTAAAGTGCATGACAAACTCGCTATTGCTGGTGCTTTTAATTGTTATTTTGCCAATCTTGGCTGCAGTCTTCAACCGTGACCTGTCCAATCGATTTGTTGTACTTGTCCTTTAATTTGTGGATGTGCTGAACCGTTGTACAGTAGAAGTTTTGTTTTTCAGCCCATAACTTCTTTCGAAATCTTGAAAGTTATTGGTACGTTACCTAGTTCGACTTCGTGCGGAGCCGGTATTTCAAATTGTGAAGGTACTTAAAAAAATTGCATGTTTTATAGTGGATGTCTGGCAAATGTTTTTAATCGTTGTGTGTTTGAGGGGGTCTTTCCTGAAGGTCTTAAATGTGCAAATGTGATTCATTTACTCAAAAAAGGTTCCGCTGCGGAAATTGAAAACTATAGGCCCATCTAACTTCTTTCTGTTTTTAGCAAAATTTTTGGAAAACTAATGAAAAATAGAATAATGAGTTTTTTTAGATAAAACCAGCTTTTTCAATCCAGTTCAATTTGCTTTTCTCAAAGGCAAATCGTCCGAAGATGCGCTTTTACAGTTTTGCTCCCAAATAATGTCGCACCTCGATGGAAAAAAATGTACGGCTGGTTTGTTTATTGAAATTACCAAGCCATTCGACATGGTCAACCACAATTTCTTGTTGAGAAAACTGGAGAAAGCTGGATTTCGTGGATTCATGCTTCACTGGTTTAGGTCGTATCTTGAAAATAGGTCGTAAAAAGTGAAGATAGATGATATAAGGAGCGAAATAAGGTTCTTCAAGCTGGGTGTTCCTCAAGGCTCTGTGCTAGGCCCAGTTTTGTTTTTGGATTATATCAATTCCCTCTTTGCTCTTAATTTCAAGGGCTCACCAACTGCTTTTGCTGATGACGTTGGTTTCACTTATGGCTTAAACAGTCCCTTGGACCTAGTTTCTGACGTTAATTGGGACCTAAGCTTATTGAGACACTGGTTCGCTGAACATAATTTAGTAATAAGCTCAAAAACTAAGATAATCTTCCGCGTACAATTTGGAAGCAAATGTGTACTTCCTGAGCACCACCTTCCTGCACCTGAGTGTCTTAGATTTAAATTGTCTAACTGCTATTGTTCGTTTGGTTTTTCCTCTCCCTCTTTTTGTTCCAATCTAACCTCTAGTGATAAATGCTTTCTAATAGAGAGAGTAGACGAATTTAAATATTTGGGGCTTACCCTTGATTCTAGGATGAGTTTTGCGAATCACGCTGATACTTTGAAAAAGTATTTCCGATGCACCTTTCGACATTTTTACTATTTACGTAACGTTTGCTCTACCAAGCTTTTAAAAACAATTTATTATGGCATTTTCCATTCCAAGTTACAATACGGAATTGCTTGTTGGGGGTGTGTATCGGAATAAAATACAACCACTGTTGATTTTGCAGAAATATGTCCTAAGAAAAATTTGTCCAAAATCTGGTAGACATTCTAGCTTTCCTTTGTTCTGTGCCCTGAAAATTCTTCCTGTTCGTCACTTGTATTGTTATAAGGTGTTAAAAATATTCTTTATGAATTCTGGTTATCGTAATTTTCGTTTAATTTCTTGTTATAATCTTCGTGGAAACCTTTCTAACATTTTATCTGTACCCAATTTCCGTACCACTGCATACCGTAATTTTTTTTTCTGTTTTTTCTTTTAGACTATTTAATGAACTCCCTCAGTCTATCATCTATCTTCAATACCTGGAATGTTCTTAAAATACGTAAAAATGTGGCTTTTCAGCTTTGATTATGCTACTTTAGAATCTTGTATTTCTAATGTTTTGGTCTAATCTTTGTTTTTAGTCTTTGTTTTCATTCTTTCCTTTTTTTATGATTTTTTTATAATTAATTTTCTTTTTTATTGAAATATTTTTGTATGTTTATAGTTAATTTTTTATTTTGTTCTTAATTTATAATTCTTAAAGGGTCACCCCACCCATACATTTTACTTTGTATTGTTTTAGCCAATTGAATATGGCATTCAACCCTATTTTTTACTTTTTATAAATACTGAATGCTCAACCTTTCATATATTATGTTTCTAAGTACTTGAATTGTTTTATTTGAATGTTTCATGAATTTATAAAAAATAAATACATTCTAATCTTCTTCTAATCGAATTGCAAAAACATACAGCGGTGGCAAATCGGTTTCCAAGTGAAGCATATATTTTGGCATATTTTCTGGTAATCTGATGATCTTTTTGATAAAATATCTCAGCAGTTTTTCAGCTTCTTCATACTGAAAAATACCCCATACCTACTTGGGCCGCATAGCACATAATAGACCTTACTACTGATTCATTGACTTTGTACTTTGTGCTTAATGCAATGTTCTTTTTACAAAGCATGCCCTTCCAACTGCAATTTATTGCCCTTGTGGCTGCTTTTAGTTTTCCTTGCAGGTAATTGTTAAAAGTTAGTCGAGGTGTTACCATGACTCCAAGATATTTATACTCCTTCACCCTCTCTAGTTATTCGCCTTGCCATGTCCATTTTTCATCCCTTGGAAAGCCATTATTTTGGACTTGGCGGTGTTGACTCTTAGGTTCCACAAACTGCAATATTGCTCTAATTTATTAATCATGATTTGCATCATCGTTGGTATTTCCGACAGAATGACAATGTCATCAGCGTATAAGAGCAGCTTTATCTTAATGTCAGCGAACTCGATTCCACCAGGCAAGAACGTTGGCAGATCATCCAGGAACAGCGAAAACAGAAGAGGACTCATAAGACAAACAAGGCTTGAAACCTATTTTTGACTCAAACCAGTCTGACAAGTTGACTCCATCCCATACTGCAATCGTATTGTTTTTGTAAAGGCTTTGTATAACTTAGAGCAACTTTGTTGAGACTCCCAGGTTACTTAGTTTATAAAAGAGCGCCCTTCTGTCAACCGAATCAAAAGCTGCCTTAAAATCTACGAAGAAAGCATACAGCTTCTTGCGCTTATCCAGGTAAGTCCTAGCAATACTTGTCAGTGTAAGAATATTGTCCACCGTAGAGTAGTTTTGCCTGAACCCAGCTTGGAACTCGCTAAGTAAGTCATTTGCATTCTAGAATGATCCTCGTTAAAATCTTCATTACTGTGTTCAGGAAAGATATTCCTCTGTAATTACTTCGATCTTTAGACTTTCACTCTATATACTCTACTTCGTTCGGGATATAACTATAGGATATAAATGAAAAACATGTGTTAAGAGCTGCATGTAACCGATAGACAAAATACTGTCGTGGTATTTTTACCAGATATTTTTTTGTCGACAAATTTGGACTCGCGTCATTTTGACATACATATGTACAAACTTATCTCTAACTGTTTGGCCATAATGAAAGAATCTAACTCCACGTTTCTCATCATTGTTCTGCCCCCTTTAACAAAATTTCATGACTCATAGCCTATGTTATTTTTGATAGAACAGCTGACATTCCAGGAGAAATTTAGTTTAAGTAGAAAAAAGTAGTTTTTGAGTAAAAGAGTTCCAAACAAACAAACACACATACAAGCTTCTAGTATTTGGGATAGAAATGTGTTCGTACCTACATAATTTAACAATATCGTGTCTTATTATTTAGTGCCATTTCTGGATTTAGAAAGATAAGTTATTTCGTGAACATTTTACATAACTCTTACTGAGCTACTTACTAAGGTGACACTGTAGTACCGGGTGGACCTGGACCTCAACCAACAAACCACTCCAGCCAGAACACTAACGAGCCAGCTGCCTCCTGTTGCCTACTCTTAGTTTGTTGAGATCTCCTTTTGCTTGTTTGCGTCGCCTACCGTGAAGTCGACTTCCATTGCGCCGTCCATCCGAGGTGGATTTGAAGATTTTCCGGGCTGGAACATTGGGCTACATGCGGCCATCTTAGCCGCTTTATGTGAACTCTTTTGGCTAAGTCGATGTATTGTACATACCGTATAGTTCGGCGTTGTACTTTCTCCTCCACCCGCCGTCTATGCAGACGGGACCAAAGATCACTCAAAAAATTTTTCTTCCGAAGTAACCAGGGACATTCTCATCCGACTTTGATAAAGTTCATGCCTCTGCGTCGTACAGTAGGACTAGGATGGTAAGTGTCTTAAAAAACGTTACCTTGATAGTTCGAGAAAGGGCTTTGTTACAAAATTGCCTTCTTAGTCCATAAAAACACCGATTGGCAGGAGTAATTCTTCGTTTGATCTACTCACTGGTGTCATTTGCGGAGTTCGCCATACAGTCTATCTGTCTATTGTGGTGTTCAGTCCAAGACGCCGATATTGGGGGGTTGGGTACGACTGACCGCATTTTAAAATCTCATTTTCAAAATCTCGCATATTCAAAATCTCGCATAATCGAAAACTCGCATAGTCAAAATCTCGCAATATCAAAATCTCGAAAACTAGAACATATATTAGCTATGAAGGTACCTATTCCAAACTCAAATAATTGCATTATTTTAAGTAGGTACGTACGAGTAACACAAGACTACTGTTAATTAGAGAGAGAGAAGTAACAATTTGTTGTCATGTACCTAAAGGAATGCAATTATTTATATTGCTAGCATTATAAGCGCACAATAATCAGTTCCGCTATGGGTATGTCAACAACTGCAACCTGCAGGCGCCTGGAGGTAAGGTCTATTTTCATGTATGCATTCACTTTCAAAACCTTATAAATTTCAAATTTCATCATGAAATGAGCTTTTGATAATGCGAGATTCTCTTGTATTTGCGAGATTTTGATAATGCTGGATTTTGATATTTCGAGATTTTGAATACACGAGATTTTGAATATGCGAGATTCTGAATACGTGAGATTTGGTTATTCGGGATTTAGTTAAAAAATGCGAGATTTCGATATTAGAGATTTTGGTTTGCGGTCAATCGTACCGCTCTTGATATTGGGTGCCCTGTTTTGTAGACAGCATATAATTTGTCTAAATACTCGCAAAGACTGAAAGGATCTGGCGGTCTCCTGCGATTGTAGCCGTCTGTTGTTAAACTTTCTCGCAGTATTTCGTTGATTTCGTTCTAATCTGGATATTCTCAGGAAGTCCGGACACCCAGAAAACTGGAAAAGTGCTTGCGTCGTTCGCGGTGTGATCGATTTGGTTGACGGCTTCAAAGGATCAAAAGAGAGCCATGCCCCTTGTGAATATCAAGACGTGGGAGCCGCAGACGCCGCGCAGACTTTGCTTTCCGACCACGCTACTAAAGACGTCCTCTTTTCCTAGCTTTGCGTTAAAATCACCCATGACAATTTTAACGTCATGGCTATGGCATTGCTCATACGTGTTGTCCAAGAGCTGGTAGAAGTCATCCTTTGTCATGTCGTCCATCTTTGAATATTGAATATTGAGATGAGAAAACTATGTGCTTGCTATATTGACGTTGCGCTCCACAGTAAAATTAATTAGCCTTAGTTCATTATCAGACATGGTGTCGTGTAGGTTATGCTTACCGACTGCTTTACCAAAGACTTCTTCCTTTCTGGAGTTAAATTCACCCAATACGATTTTAATGTCGTAGTTTGAATAATTTATATACCTGCAATTTTCAACGACTTTTTTACTTCTTTCTATTGCTCTTGTAGGACTCTTCATAAACCGATTTTATTTTATAGATCTTCGGTTGAACAATTTGGCTCCATGCCTTTTGTTTGTCCAAAGTATTGGGAAACCACTTTCAGTTCTAACCACGGAAGAAATTGTTAAAAACCCCAGAAAGATAACCCCAAAAGCATCTCTTTCAGCTTGAGATACCTTTTACTGCAGAGGATATTGAAAAATGAAACGGCTATGATTATTTCCAAAGCATTCAGCATGGATGGCTGACACTTCCCAACGAAATATGATAGAAGGTTTTATATATTGGTTTTTCGACTTCAACTGGCTTCCACATTTGCAACATTTTTTTTAATGAAGACCCAGATCCCAGAGCAAATCAGACATTACCGCCATCCAAGAAGTGCGATGGGATGGGCAAAATCAGGATGAAAAACTGCGATATCTACTACTGAGATTGCTACTGACAACAAGGACAGCATCTATTCGGGTGCGGATTTGTTATTAGAGGCAGACTTAGGCAAGAAGTCTTGAGTTTCCGACATGTGAACGAGCTCCTGATGACTATCCGTATCAAGGATAAATTCGTCAACACTAGCCTCATTTGCGTTCGCAAGAATCACAGTTGTAGAATCACAGTCAGTGCTGAGAATATGGAAAAACTACTCTGCAGACTGTATAACGGTGACGAGGACCAACATCCCGCTGTCAGGCAGAATGAACCATTCAACATTGACGATGATAGTCAGCATGTCCGTTCATCTGACCAACGCGAAGTGAGGATAGCAATTTCCCAGCTGAAATATAACAAGGTTGCTGGGCCTTACGGCTTACCGGTCGAACTTTTCAAGGCAGGTAGTGATAAATTGGTAAAGAGCATACACCAGCCCATCTCCAAGATTTTATCAGACGAGTGTATGCTTGATGAATGGAATCTCAGCATCGTTTTCCCGATCCATAAAAAAGGATACTCTCTCAACTGCACCAATTATATTTCCTGGAGAAAACCTAAGATGTCCAAATCGATGCTCATCATCTCTTTATCGATTTCTAGGCCGCCTATGACAGCATCTATAGAGAAGTGCTATATAGAGCCATGTCTGGCTTTGACACCCAGACCGACTTGTCCGTCTGTGCAGGATGACGATGAAAAAGGCTCGCTACTTCATTAAGGTCGGCAATGGCCTCACCGAGACATTTGAAGTCAAAAAGGTTTTAGACAAGGTGACGCCCTGTCATGTGAGTTCTTTAATATTGTGCTGAACGGATGGTGCGGAACTCACAAGTCAACACCAGAGGCGCAGTCTATCAACAGTCTGTACAACTGCTTGCATACCGCGATGATATTGATATTATTGAAAGAACTCAGCGGGCTGTCACCAGTGCCTTTGCATGTATTGAAGCACGAGCAGCCAAAACGGGTTAAATGGCAATTAGGGAGACTTTCTATAAGACTCTGATCATCCCAGTCCAGCTTTACGGCGGTGAAACATGGACTTTATTGAAAATGGATAGTGGTGGAAAGTGGTGGCAATGGTGTAGTGGTAACGTCGTCAATTGCCACGCTAATGGTTCATGGTTCAAATCCTGATGTCAGCAAGCATTTATTTATTTCTCATGAAATATATAAAGTCAGTCCGATCAATTACGAAAGCTTGTGTGAACACTACTGCGAAGGCATAACACTGGCAGTAGCTTGGTCATGTGGCTGAAAAAATTGTTCGCTCTGTTGATGATGATTTGCCCTTGACATCGATTATCGGGAAAAAGGTACTGTGAATCGGAAGCAATGACAATAATAACAAAAAATCTCCCCAGTTATCTGGACGCCACCTCTGGAGAATAGCTAAAGCATAAACAACTGAGCTTCAAGAACCACTACACCAAAATCTTTCTCTCTCTCTCTATCCATCCTTTCCAACGCCCGCACTGTGTGTAAAGATGTTAAAGGTATTCATAACCCTTTGAAGTGCGCGCAAATTACAATATATAAAAAAAAAAAAAAAGATATCCGCGGCCGCTCCGGGAGAAAAATTCTTCATAAGATATTCGGTCCCGTTTTGTGTTAACGGGTTTTCGAGGAAAAGATTTAGTGACAAACTATACGAGCCGTACGGGACATCGACCTAGTTAAAAAAAAAACTGCGTATTGGATGTTTGAAATATGTATATGTAGAGCGAAGTGACTCCAGCCCGCAGTCTTCGAATCTAACCCAGACGTATAACTCAGTAGAGAGCCTCCTCGCCGTAGGTGGTGCGCACGAGTTCAACGGGGGCCTCTAATATTTTGGAGTGCGCAAGTGGAGTCAACTAGCTAAAGACCGAGCTAAACGGAAAGGCTTGTTGGCGTAGGCCCAGGTTCTTCCCGAACTGTAGCGCCAAGTAAGAGGAATACATACAAGGATTTTTGAGCCGTAGCAGCGCTCGACGGTTGTCTATATATTAAGGAGATTTGTTTTGTCATTTTGTACAGGGTGGGACAGAAAGCATTTCCCGATTTAAAGAGAACGTAAATAAGGTTAGGGTGGGTATAGTAATACGCGGGAGGTGGCGATAGACAGCGGCAATTGTGCAGTTTTCAGTTATCATAATGGTTTCGACGGGAGTAGACCGAGCGTTTGTTATCGAAGAATTAATTAAAAATGGCGGGTCGCCGACTGCGACGCAGCATGCTTTTTGCATATACTTTGCACTCGGTCGACGTGATTCCGTTCCTGACAAAAAAAAAAAAACAAACAATACTCCTTTGGGTGTGAAACTTTAGAGAAACAGTCTCTGCAATCAAAAATAAATATCCTGGACGACCTCGTACCTCAACAGGAGCGGAAAATATGGCCGTTGTCAGGGCTTCGATTCAGAAATCTCCACGGCGTTCTGCACACAAACACGCGGCGACATTGAGCTTATCAAATCGAAGTGTTCGCAGAATTCTTCACCGTGCACTGAAAATACATCCATACAGAATTATGGTTGCACAAGAACTGAGTGAACGAGATTGGGAAACCCGTACAGTTGCGTGTCAATACCTCCTTGTGAACATTCCCCGCACAGATGTTTTAATGAACTTAAATGGCTCGCCGCGTAATGGAAAACTTCCGAGAGAGGGTTACTCAGTGTATCGATAATGCAGGCCGCCTTTGACAGTTTGTTTGTTATATTATCATCCCAAATGGGGGAGTTCTTTCTGCCCCACCCTGTATTTGCTTCTGATTCACAGTCTCTTTTCTCGGATGAATTTATTTCAAATTTCGAACTTATCCTGTCGTTTTCCCACGGTGTACCTGTGTTATGTAAATAAAACAAACTACTTTCATATTATTTTCCTTTATGAGGGTCGCAAATATATTAATTTATGTGTGTTCTACTTTACATACTAATTTTATAATCTCTACCAAACTTCGAAATAAATGAAAGTATATAAAATTTAATCCAGTTGGCTACCCAGTGACGCCTGGAGCTATGTGAAGTGAGACACAAAACTACAATTAATTTGTTTACGTTTGCATTTAGCGCTGGATATAGTGGAGGTGTTCTAAACATTTTTTTAATTAATTCATTCGCTTGATGACATCAGCGAATTCGGAAAAATGAATACTGATTATAACTGTGAGTCAACTAACATGCATTTCTATTTAAGATCTTCATAATGGTATTCAGAGTTGTTAAGTTCCATAGTATTTATTTTAATTTGTTTTTATATCGTAGCCAACTATTTAATTGAAATGAACTAAATACAGAATTTGCTACTACATACATTGCAAAGAATTTCGGATATGTACAACATATATGTAGGTATGTATATCAATATATCAAGTATAATTCAAATTTCTATGTGACAAATCAAATCAGTGAAATCTAGAATTTTAAGAGCTTCCAAAAAAAATTCACGAGCGTTTTTTTTTTTTTGTATGCTAATAGATGGGCTTTTTGCACTCATTTCAAGAATTTAATCAAAAATTCCAGAGACCGGAATCAAGTATTGGGTATTAATAGCCCATTTCAATAAGTAACATAAAATACCTGTTGTTCTCAGCGGTTTATTTATTCAGGAGTTATTTGAGAAAATAAAAAATTGGCGGAGAAAATGAATTATTTGAACGCAGTAACTGTTTTGGCCAACATCTGGCTCGCCAGCCATAGAACAACTCTAAGGATTCTACCGAAATGGGGGACCGTGGGCATGCCCCTCTACTAAAGCTGGACGCCATTAGCTAAACTAACCACATACGGTAAAATGGCTCAACGTGTCATATTTCTAGACAGATCTGGCTTAGGATGGATTAGAAACGTAGAGCCATGCTGGTTAAGCGATAACAGATCAGCTGCGTTATTGGTGTTCTCACTGGATACTATCTGATAGAGCAAAATGCTAAATAGTTTGGAGTCCAAGGCCCTGTCCCAAGCAAAACTACTCCATCTGGGGGCTCCTCTCGTTGATGACCTCAGAGAACTGGCTTACTTATGTCCTGTATCCCCTTGTGGGTCCTAGGGCCTCTACTACGCCTACGCGCCATCGTGTACGGTTTCTAGCAATGTGTCTGAGTTCTCCCCAACTTTTCCCTAACTGCCGTGCCTCCTCCTCGACTGTTCTGCGCCATGTTCTCCTCGGACCGCCAGGTCTTCTGCCATTCTGAGTTAGAGGGTTCCATTGCATAGCATGGTTCGCTATGGAGCTGTCACCCTTTCGGAACGTGTGACCAATCCACTGCCACTTCCGCCGTTGGATAGTTGTGCCTATTGGTTCCTGACCCGTTCTCTCGTAAAGGTGTTCGTTAGAGATACGATTGGGCCAGAAAATCCTTAAGATATTGCGCAGACACCTATTAACGAACGTTTGCAGCTTTCTGGTGATAGTAGTGGTCACTCTCCACGTGCTGCAACCATATAGCAGCACGGATTCAACGTTGGAGCGGAACAGTCTTATTTTGGTGCTCAAACTGATTGCATTGCTTCGCCATATTTTAGACAACATCCCGAACGCGGACTTTGCTTTGGCGATCCTGTTGGCTATATCCAGTTTGGTTCCACCATCGGTCGAGACAATACTCCCAAGATACTGGAAATTCTCTACTCTCTCTACTGGTTGTCCAGCAATGCATATTTGAGCCGATGAGTTTGTTCCAAGGCTGATAATTTTAGTTTTTGCCGTATTAATTTTCAGCCCGACGACGCCTGCCTCCCTCTTCACATCTGCTGTCATTTGGTGGAGGTCCATAATTCTGTGGGAGAGTAAGCATACATCGTCTGCGTAGTCAAGATGCTTCAGTTGAGATGTAAGAGTCCATCGAATTCCTCCGTTTCCCGTCGACAAAGCTGCATGAAGCACATCGCTAATCACCAATAGGAATAATATCGGTGAAAGGATACAGCCTTGTCTTACCCCACTTTGGATTTCAAATTCCTCAAACAACCTTCCTGTGTGCAGAACGTGACATTTGGAGCCTTCATATGTAGCTTTGATAATAGCAATTAGTTTATCAGTAATACCTCTCCTGTGTAAGGCACGCCAAGTAAACTCCCTGTTGACACTATCGAACGCCTTCTCAAAATCGATGAACAGCAGGTGCAGTGGCGATCGATATTCAACACACTGTTCGATGATAATCCGCAGGGTGTTGATGTGGTCGGAACAGGAGGATCCAGAGCGGAAACCTGCTTGTTCGGCATCGAGTGTGTCTTCAAGATGTTGTTTGATTCGCTCAAGGATGATTTTAGCTATTATCTTAGCTACAGCAGGCAGCAAGCAGATACCCCTCCAGTTTCCGCACTCCATTAAATTTCCTTTCTTAGGAAGCTTGACGATCATTCCCTTTTTCCACTCGTTGGGAAAGCTCTCAGCTTCCCAAGCTCTATCTATAAGTGGAAGCAGAAGCTCAGCCGATGTTGTTGGCGCTGCTCGTAAGAGCTCTGCTGGAATACCGTCAAGTCCTACCGCCTTGTTGGTTTTGAGTGCCTTGATCGCGGTAATGATCTCATCTTTACTGGGAGTTGTGGTGCGTATTCGGGTAGTTCTCACCTCGGGCATCTCAGTTTGATTTGGGAGCATATCGCTAGCGAATACACGGTTCAAAACCGTAGCAAAATGCTCTTTCCATCTCTTGAGCTGGTCCTCATCCGAAATGAGCAAGGAGCCGTCTAGGCTTTTCACTGGGTGTTGGCTGGAGCTGCGACCACCTGTCAGCTCTTTCGTGATTCTGTAGACGCTCCTGCTGTCGCACCTCCGTGCAGCTTCTTCTGCTTCTGTGGCCAGCGTGTTGATGTAGTTACGCTTGTCACGTCGTACGCTACGCTGAACTTCTCTCATCTTCATGCGATATAGGGACTCTAGCTCGCTTCTCCCTGCTGCTGGGGTAGCTGCAACGCGAGCTTTCAGCTGTTTTCGTTCGTCAATCCGTTTCCAGGTATCCTCGGAAAGCCACGCCCTATGTCTTCCCTGCGATCGACCGACAATTCTTTCAGCACCAGATGTAAAAACATTTTTCACAGCACACTAATGGTCTTGAATGTTCGCCAGCATTGAGCTGCTGATTGCTTCCACACCTTGCGAAAAGTGCTCCCTTAATTGGTGGCGCACTGAGGGATCACTAAGTCTATCGATGTTGAACCTGGGCATTCTTGTGTTGTCGTGGGATCTTCGAACTGCAGCGGTACGTAGTTGGAGAGTAGCTATCATAAGATGGTGATCACGTACTATTCCCACATCGGCCCCTCGCCTGTTTCGGACGTCCAGGAGACTACTTCTAAAGCGGCGGCTGATAGCAAAATGGTCAATTTGGTTGGAGGTTGCTTGCCTGTCATTGGAAACCCAGCTGACTTTGTGGCAGGTCTTGTGCTCAAACATGGTGCCACCTATCACAAGGCGGTTGGCATTGCAGAAATCCACAAACCTTTCGCCGTTGTCATTGCGGCTGCCTAGTCCATGCTTCCCGATTACATGTTTGAGCCCTTCGATGTCGCTGCCTACCTTGGCATTCAAATCCCCCATCACTATGACAATGTCTCCATTTGGTGTTGTGTTGAAGACGGCGCTTAAGAGATTGTAGAAGCTCTCCTTTTCGTCCTCAGATGAACTATTCATTGGGGTGTAACACTGTATGATGGTGACGCGTCGTACTCTAGTCCGGAATCTGGCCGTCAAAATCCTATCACCATGAGGCTGCCAGCAAATTAGGCCCTTGCGTGCTGTTGTTGTTAGCAATAGTCCGACTCCATATTCCCGCGAACTTCCGGATGGTCTTCCAGAATAGAGTAATACAGTGTTACGCGTTGGAGACTAGTACTCGCCCGCTTCTAACCATCTTACTTCACTTACCCCCAAAATGTCCAGTTTATATCGCATGAATTCGTTTTCCAATTGGAGAAATCTGGCATTGTAAGGACCTTCTCTTCCCGAGTCGAGGAGCGTATTTACATTTACATTCCAGAAACCTATCTTTGTCCGGGTACAATAGCCAAAAGTCGTCAACATGTGATCATTCCTTATCCGAGGCATAGTGTCGGTTTCCGTAGCGGGCAATGTTCGGTAACGCAGGTTGCTGGCCCACGTTACCTAGCCTAGAATCAAGGCCCTAGACAACCCGCACTTACAATTTTGGCCTATACGTATAAGGGTTTATACTTATAGTTGCCCGGGGACCACCACTAGGAGGTAAAGTAAGCACTTCATCACGAACTTGATTGTTGCGCTACTGGCCCAAGCCAAGTTTTGGGCAGTCAGTAGTTTCCCGATCAATCGCAATGCAGGTCCCCAAGAACTGGCTTCCTAATGCGTTATGAGGATCCTTCGCTTTACTTAAAGTTTGGTTGGTTTATTTAGTCTCTGGGCAGCAAATGAAAAGATCCATGGCATTACAATGGACTTCTACTGATCTAAGTTAGTCTGTACTCTCGTATGTGAGAAATATTTTCTTAAATGACTCCTCAGTTTAAAATATGAGAAAAATTTTCAAGAAATTAGAATAGCCGCATATCATAGCGGGAGAAAATGGATGTATCCACTCTGACTAATTGCTGCCATAATTTCAATAGAAATCTTTCAGCAGTGCGAGTAGATTTTCTTTTTTTTTTTTAAGTTACAAGGGGAGGAAGGCAGAGAATGACCCCTGGAGCACTGGGACGTAAAAGATATTTTGTGCTATCCCCTGGTTAATTGTTTTGAATTTGTCAACTAGCTAAAATCAAGTTCATTAATGCAACTAAGAATAGTTCGAGCTGAAGAAGAGGTGACGTCAGAAGGTGATGTAACGCCTTTATTAAAGTGATTTAGCCTAAGTCTGGCTATGGCCGGGCAATCACAGAGTATGTGATGGGCTGTTTCGGTGTGTTCAAGACAGAGGCGGCACGTTTCCGATTGAACACGGTGCATTTTCTTGAGATGGTAGTTGAGAGAGCAATGTCCAGTTAGGAAGTCAGTAAGGATCTTAGCATTCTGTTTGCTCATTCATAGAATGTCTCTAGTTCTATTTTTTGAGAAGTTAATAAATTTCTTGGAATACCTTAGGCCGGGTTGAGCATTCCAGTGAGAGAACATTTGTTTGCGTTCCCAGCGGAGTAGCTCTATTTTAATCTGGCTGGTGGGTAAACTGCAGAAGGGTTCAGGTCCAATGTAAGGAGATTGGGCACCTAGTCTGGTAAGCTTATCAGCCGCTTCATTACCAAGGATACCTTTGTGACCGGTAATGCGTGTCCAAAAGCGTCTGGAGACAATTCCAAACCAGCTTAGATTTATAGTTAAAGTATGTGAGGGCCTTGGGTGCTGATTGGCTATCTGACATTATATTAATATGTGATCTTCGGAGGTTTCGTCTAATGTATTCCCTGGCGCAGAGCTCGATGGCATAGACCTCTGCTTGGAAGATAGTAGTGGATTGACCTAATGGTGTAAAGAGTTTGTAGTTGGGGCCAAAGATACCAGCTCCAACCCCATTTGACATTTTTCAACCATTAGTGTACCAATTGATTTGAGATCTTGATTGGAGGATTTGAGGATAGTCCCAGTAGCTGCGGTCAGGTATGTTTATTGTGAAGGAGTGATTGAGGTGGATTCTTTTGGGCATGAAGTCTGAGATGCATAATGCTGGACAAGTAAGTAGCGGAATTTTCTCAAGGATCTTCATGTGGCCAACTAATTCGGAATTTGTAGATAGATAGCTAGATTTTTATTTATGTACTTCACTATTAATATAAAGTTTTAACAAAAATCAATAAACATGGCTTTGCCGTCTGCCTGATTGACAACATTAAATAAATTCAAAATTAAAAATTGACTAAAATATGTATGTATATTTGTATATTTCTTTTATTTTAAGCGATTTTAGAAATTTTCATTAATGATCCTTTCACGATAATTTAAAGCAATTTTGCAGTACTGGGATAGCTTAAATACGTTTGGTTCGTTCAGAAGCAAAGAAACTTGATCCACCGACAGAACATTACTTCCAAAGATATGTCTCCTAATTTCACTTAAAACTGGACACTTCCCAACAGAATGTATCACATCTTCTCTTTCTGCCAAGTTGCACAGGTTGCATAGCACTGGTAGGTCTGCTCTGTGTGGAATATAATCAAGCTTTAGAAGCTCTCCCCGTAATTTAAACACAGTCGCTATTTCCGATATACTGTATTCGGAATTTGTATTGTTGCATAAAAGGAGAAGCTATAGAGCACTGGCAGCCGCAGTCTTCATAATATTTATGTGTAGGGGCGGAAGGTTTAAGAGAACTTCCAGCGCAGCTGTTGGGCAGGTGCGCATTGCGCCCGTAATACCTACACATGCTAGTCTCTGCACCTTCTGGAGGGCGGAGCGGGGATGGGTTTGGTTAACTTTATCCAACCATACTAGCGAAGCATAAGTTATTATCGGAACGATGATTGTGGTAAGGTCCAGTGGATCATTTTTGGATTTAATCCCCATTTTTTTGCCGAAAAACCTAGAGCAGGCCCAGAAGGCTTTAGTCGCCTTCTCAGTGGTTCTGTTTACATGAGGTTTCCAATTTAATTTGTGCTCTAGAGTAATCCCAAGATATTTTGTTTCTTTTGAGAACTCAATTCGAGTATTGTTTAGTGATAGTGCTTGAAGGCTTAAGTTTCTTCTCCTGGTGAAAGGAATGATTACGGTTTTTGCAGGGTTAACCGTTAGACCTTCTGAATGGCACCAGTTATTTACTTTATTTAGGGCATGTTGCATTTGTTCAGAAATGCTGGATTCATCCTTGTCCTTAGCAATAATGACTACGTCGTCAGCGTAGCCCTGGGTGAGAAATCCAGAACTATTGAGGTCATTTATGATACTCTCCTACAATGGACCATAAAAGAGGAGATAGGACGCAGCCTTGGGGACAACCCTTAATAGTTCTAACGGAGATTGAGATTTGTCGAAGCTTGGCAGTGATAAGTCTGCTTCTGAGCATGGAGCATATCCATTTGGTAGTTTGCGGGTCAATGCCTTTGATATCAGCAGCAGACTTAATTGATTGAAACGATGTGTTATCGAAGGCGCTAGAGATGTCCAGGAAGGAGCATAAGGCTATTTCCTTCTTTGACAAAGCTTCTTCAATAGTACTGACTAGATGGTGAAGGGCTGTGACCGTAAATTTACCAGATTGATATGCCGACAAAATGCTTATTCCACATAATGTAATAAAAGACTTCGAATTAGTTATTGTTGACCTTTTGCTTTGTTGTAACTTATGCCAAGTTAATTCTATAACGAATTCTCAAAATAGAATTTTAGATCTTGTTTTTATTAATACAAACGATTTAAACGCTAATGTTTTTAAAGCTCCGTTTCCACTTCTAAATAATTCAATTTATCATAAGCAAATCTATGTTGAAATTGAGTTGTATAATTATCATAAGAGGGATGCGATTTCAGATAGGTCTTTTAACTTTTTAAAATGTGATTTTGGTGGATTAAATTCATATTTCAATTCATTTAATTGGGATTTTGAATTTGAAAATCTATGTCTTCCTGAAATGTACAGTCGTTTTGCTGCCATTATGAAATCTGGATTTACCACGTTTGTTCTATGCTCAGTGCAAAGAAACATTTCGAAACCCCCATGGTATAATAGGCGACTTCTTCAATTAAAAAACTTAAAAATCAAGGCATACAAAAGATTTAAAATTTCTGGAAATGAAATTGATAAAGATCTGTTTTGGAAGCTGCGGAAGGATTTTACTGTACTTAGCAAGTTCTTGCACAATTTGTATATTAACAGTGTTTAAAATAAGCTAAAGCGCAATTCCAAGTGTTTCTGGTCATTTATTAACCATAAAAGATGTTCTGTTGGGTTGCCCAGAACAATGGTTTATACAAATGTTGAGTCCAATGACACTTATACAACAGTTGAACTATTTGCGCAATTTTTTGAATCAGTTTTCTGGAAATGCAGTATATCCAGTAGTTTGGAACTGTATTCAATGTCCAAGATTGATTTTGGTCTACTAGTTTTAGATTTGCAGGATGTACTGTCTGCAGCTCGCCCTCTCAAGCCTAATTCTAAGCCTGGTGCTGATTGTATCCCGGCGATTGTATTGAAAAACTGTTGTGATTCGCTGTGTACATCTTTGCTCATAATTTTTAATGCATCTCTTTCATCTGGCATTTTTCTCGACGATTGGAAACTGTCGTTTTTGGTTCCAATTTTTAAATCTGGATCCAAGAATAATATTGTAAACTACAGAGGAATATGCAAACAATCCGCAATCATAAGATTTTGCTAAAGAAACTGTAACATTTTGGATTTCATTCTGGAATGCTGAGGCGGATTTCCTCGTTTTTAGTTGGCCGGTTCCAAAAAATGTACATAGATAACTGCTGTTCAAGGCTAATATCATGTACCTCTGGAGTTCCGCAAGATAGTCATTTGGGCCCTCTACTATTCATAACTTTCATTGACGATATTGTTCAATGTATAAGATTCTGTCAATGCTTAATGTATGCGGATGATCTTCCCCTATCTGACTGCACACCTCGCCGTGGTGTAGGGGCCTAGTAAAGGTCAATGATTCGCGGGTACCTATCCATTCCCCTCTCCCCTCCGGTGGGCCGGATCAAGGTGTTACACGACCCGTGCCGAGGATCAGCCTGGCTGGGGGCCCACTCTAAAAAATGGCCCAGTCGCTAACGGAGTATCCGGATACCTGGCGACCTCCGGATTAGCCTGGCCTTGCCTGCACAATGCGGATCTCTGTGCAGGTCGACTTTCCCATTCTCCGCCACTCGTGGGTCCTAATATGAACAACAAACAAACAACCAAACAACCAAAACAGGCAAAAAAAAAACAAAAAAATATTCGAAAAGGGGACGGTCCTCTTGAAAAACCGTCTTCCAGCACACCTACAAGCTCTTCTATTGCAACTCCTGCTGGCGCATTGGCTTTGAAGCCTAGCACTAGCTATGCGAGCAGCTGCAAGCAAGTGGTTGCTCCCAGGATTGCTGAACGCGCGCCTGGTACGCTGGCGGATAGGACAGTGGTCTCAACACCTGGTCCCATCGTAAAGCCAGACCATGTAACGCGTGGGGTCAACCCCCACAATATCTCTATACCTTCAGGGACAGCTAACTGTCGGCCTAGGGCTTACAGCACGCTGCTCCCTCCTCCTCGAAGGATCCACATCCCCTTGTTAAATTTCTCTCAGGGGCGACGGACAGCTCGGCTTCGAGCTCGCGGAACGTCGCTCCCTCCAAGATCTCTTACTAAGATCGACGGCTAGCCTACAAGCTAATTCGCCACATTCAGGCTATCCCTGAACGAGAGAGAACTCAAAAACACAAAAGCTCCTTAAGCTGGGCTACTAAACGTGTCCAGCTCCGCTCCGACTCAGCCAACAAGGACTTATCGTCCAAACGCCAAAGATCTCAGGATGAGTCTCCCACCTTAGCAAAAAAGACCAAGGTAGTACCTGCCAACACTACCTCCAAGCCCTTCAACCAAGTACTTAAGGCACACTTGGAGATCGCGGTTGTTGACCACAGCGATCCGGATGGTAGCATCACAGCTGACAAATGGAGGAAGGTGGAGATAAAGCTCGCCACCAATTGTCTCCAAGTCTTACGTGACCATCCCGCCCCTAATGTTTCTTGCAGAGATGCTGGCTGGTATCAGGGGCACGTAAAAATCATTGCCTGTGCTGACCAAAGATCTAAGGATCTATACAAAATTGTTGTCTCCAGATTGAGCCAGGTGCACAGTTAGAGGTCGTGGAAAAAGACCAAATTCCTAACCGTCCTAGGACTCGTGCTACCATTCCGGTCGAACCTTCCGATCCTAGGGTGATCCTGGATATCCTCAGGATCAGCAACAGCTCCCTCCCTACCCACAACTGGAAGATTGGCAAAGTGGACGAGCCGAGAGGTGACATAAGAAGCGTCATCATTGTCATCAATGAAGAGTCTCTGGCCCCCTTGGCATCTTCAAAAGGAGTGATTAATGACGGCTTCAGCTCTATCACTTTAAAAGTCAATAAATGCGATGAGAAAGAGCCTGAGAGAGTCCCTCCCAAACTGGACGCTTCTTCCGAACCAGTCGCGAGTTACTCTCCTTCAGAGCCCATTCCCTCGCTCCCTTCGGAGCCCATTCCCTCGCTTCCCTCCGCAGCTCCACCCTCTTGAGGGTCGACTCTTCGTCGACGGATACGGAAATGGTTGGCGCTCTTCTCAAACTGGACTTTTCCGGTAACCCTTCTCCCTCACCATCTATCCGTGAGTCCGACTTCGGTTTGACGGACACGGAGATGGACAGCGATCCTAATGGCTATTCTCTTGAAGATGACCTCCTGTCATCAGATTCAGAGGACGGCACCAATACCGTGATAATGGTATCTGAACAGAAAAGTAGCTCCAATGCTGCGGATCCTTCAGATTAACCTGCATCACTCCATCTCGGCTTCGGCCTCCCTTATTCTCCAGCTTGCTAAAAACGGGGAAGACTTATTCTTGATCCAGGAACCATGGGTTGTTGGAAACCGGGTTTGTGGCCTCAAGACTCCGAATTACAAACTAATCTACGCAAAGATGGAAGGTAATCCGAGATCTTGTATCCTTGCGAAGACCCACCTTAACATCTTTTTACTCTCTAATTTCAGCAATCAAGACATAGTCGCTACCAACCTGGAATTGCATTTAAAAAATTACTGGCTGGTTTCGGCCTATTAGGGTCACGATCAAGTGGGCCCACTTCCTCCGGACATCTTGGGGAGCTTGATTGCGAAGGGAGAGAGTCTTAAGACTGGTCTCATCATTGGCTGTGACGCAAACGCTCATCACTCAATCTGGGGCAGTTCCGACATAAATGAAAGAGGTGAGCAAATTTTTGATTTTTTCCTCAGTACTAATCTCATAATTTGTAACCGAGAGTCTAAACCGACCTTTATTACTCGTAACCGACAAGAAGTCCTGGACATTACCCTTGTCTCTGATCATATATATAACCTGGTAAAGGACTGGAGAGTCTCTAAAGAGCACTCTTTCTTAGACCACCGCTACCTCCAATTCAGTCTTGACGATCATCTACCTCATCAGAAAGTTTTTAGAAATTATAAAAAAACTAATTGGTCTGTATACAGGAAGCGCATATTGACGCTTATTCCCTCCCTTTTACCTACTGAACCTACTAGTACGGGTGATCTTGACAGGCTGGTCAACACCTTTACATCGGCACTTAACGGTGCCTTGACTGTGGCGTGCCCTAACCGCACGCCTCGAGGTAAGAAGAAACCACCTTGGTGGAATGCAAATCTTAGTACTCTTGGGAAGGACAGCAGGCTCCTCTTTAATATTGCTAAAAGCTCTCGCGAGACGGCCGATTGGGACACCTACAAACTGTCTCTCAGGAAATATAAAATCTCACTGAGGAAAGAGCAACGACGCTCCTGGAGACTTTTCTGCGACAGTATTGAAGAATCCTCGAAAGCCTGTAGGTTGCGGAAAATCCTCTCAAAAAGCCCTTCAACACCTAGCTACCTCTTACATCCAGATGGTCACTGGACCACCTCTGCTAAGGAATCCATTGACATCCTACTGGATACTCACTTCCCTGGTAACTCCCCTGTTGCTGTTTCATTATCGGGTATTACCCGTACTTGCTCTCTACCGTGCAGCAACTCCCTGGTTATAGTAACTACAGAAAAGATCTGCTGGGCCATGCACAGCTTCAAGCCCTTCAAGTCCCCAGGACCTGACGGCATTATTCCTGCTGAATTTCAAAAATGTGAGGACATTGTGCTTCCATGGCTCAAGGTCATCGTATCGAGCTGTCTTAATCTGGTCTACATTCCCAAGACGTGGACCGAGGTTGAAGTTGTCTTCATTTCTAAGGCAGGTAAGAGCTCGCATGTGGAACCAAAGGATCTCCGACCTATCAGACCTATCCGACCTATCGTCCTTTCTACTGAAAACGCTGGAAAGGCTGATTGATATTCACCTCCGTCAGAGCATTAGCCCGTCTTTGCTCTCGCCGTCCCAACATGCGTACTGCAAAGGCAAATCCGTTGAAACGGCCTTACACTCGCTTGTGCGCATCATTGAAAAATCTCTGAGCATTAAAGAATATACCATGGTGGCTTTCCTTGACATTGAGGGAGCTTTTAACAATGTCAAACCAAAGGCAATTACAAACGCACTTGCAAATCTGAAAGTGGATACTTCGCTCGGAGTGTTGATCAATCAATTGCTAACACACAGGATTATCAACACACAGCTGGGTGGAGCATCGGCCAGAAGACTTGCCTGTTGCGGAACACCCCAAGGTCGTGTTTTGTCCCCTCTCCTGTGGAATCTTGTAGTGAATGAGCTACTAGTGGACCTTGACAGGTCAGGCTGTAGAGTGATTGCCTATGCTGATGACATTGCGATTGCTGCGTCTGGCAAGCACCCTCTCAGCACACTCTCAAGGAAATCCTCCAATATGCTCTCTCTCGGGTCACTAGGTGGGCCTCCAATTGTGGATTGGGGGTTAACCCTCATAAAACAGAACTTGTTCTCTTCACAAGGAAATATAAAGTTCCCCACGTAGACCCTCCTATGATTAATGGCACCAGTCTCACCTTCACTGTTAACGCAAAATACCTGGGTCGTATTCTGGACAGAAAACTAAACTGGAAAGCCAATCTACTAGAACGCGTAAGGAAAGCCAATGTAGCTCTCTATTCCTGTAAAAAGGCTATAGGTAGGAGCTGGGGTATGAAACCTGAAATCACTCGCTGGCTTTACGTGTCTATTGTCAGGCCCATACTACTCTATGGCGTGATCGTTTGGTGGTCTGCTCTTGACAGGGCTGTTCACCTCTCTCAGGTAGCTAAAGTGCAACGATCCGCTTGCATGTGCATCAGTGGTGCACGAAGAACTACCCCCTCTGCGGCACTGAACATTATGTTCAACCTGTTACCCCTGGATATCCTCGGCAGACAGACTGCTGCCAGTGCGGCTATTCGTCTTAAAGCCTCCTCTCAGTGGTCTAGTTATCACATTGGCCACTCCTCAATACTTGATCTTTTCAACTTCACACATGAAAACACGGACTACACTCCACCGAAACTGAGATTTGACCGACACTTCCGTACGAGTATCCCTGAACGGGATGAGTGGGATGGCTCTCCCCCTGATGATGGAAATTCGGTGCACTTCTACACAGATGGCTCTAAGACCGAAGGTGGGGTGGGCTGTGGTGTTTTCTCCGATAAGCTCAATCTGAGCATCTCGTTCCGCCTCCCTGATCATTGTAGCGTTTTGCTGGCTGAAATGTAATGTATTATCTGTCAGCGATTAGAATTTTCACTGACAGTCAAGCGGCTATCAAGTCCCTGGAATCGTGCTCCTTTACTTCAAAGACCGTCTTAGACTGCCGTTTGTCTCTTACAGAGATGACAGAGCAGTTCAGCATTCACCTATGCTGGGTGCCAGGTCACAGAGACATCCCAGGAAACTATAGGGCGGACGAACTCGCTAGAGAGGGTACTGCTCTAAGGATTCTACCAGATAGGTAAGCACTTGGTATGCCCCTCGCTACATGTAAGCAACTACTGAAGCTGAACGCTATTAGCAAGACCAACCTTAGGTTGGATAGTGGCTCTGTGTGTCACATTTCGAGGCAGATCTGGCCTAAGCTGAACCAGAAACGTAGTGCCGAGTTGGTTAAACTAAAGCGATTACAGATCAGCTGCGTTATCGGTGTCATCACCGGACACTGTCTAATCGGCCAACATGCCAAAAGACTTGGCCCCTTTTCCAATGACTTCTGCAGGAGCTGTAGGGACGAGGAGGAGGAGGAAACCATTATTTACTTCCTATGCACATGTCCTGCTCTATCACGCAAAAGAATGCTCCATCTAGGAGCTCCCTTCCTTGACGACCTCAGCGATTTGGCGTCCTTAGACGTCATGAACATCCATCGCTTCATCAAAGGCTCCGGTTGGTTTTCTAAGTCCCTGAGTGGTCTAATGGTAGATCCTTGGCATCACAATGGACCTTTACTGGTCTAAGTGTGTCTGCATCGTGGTGCAGACAGCCAATCTTACCTAACCCAACCTATGCGGATGATCTTAAGCTATTTCTTAAGATAAAAAGTTTAAATGATTGTAGAAAGATGCAAATCGACCTTAGCAACCTATCGAACTGGTGTATTCACAATTGCTTAAAGTTGAATATTCAAAAATGCATGGCTATTTCTTTTTAAAATCGCAAACGCAATACACGTATGACTATTGCATTGATTTAACTCCTTTAAAAATGGTAAATCAAATGAAAGACCTTGGTATTATTGTAGACAACAAGCTAACTTTTGCTCTTCACGTTGAGTATGTGTGCCCAAAGCTAACTCAGTTGTTGGATTTATCAAAAGAAATTCAAAAGAGTTTTCTGATCCGCACACATTAGTATGTCTATTTATCTCATTGGTTAGATCAATTCTTGAATACGCCGATGTCATCTGGAACCCCATTTATCAGACCCACTCGGATCGTATAGAAAGAGTGCAGAGACGGTTCACAAAATATATTTTCAAAAAAATACGCTGGGACTTTGAGCCCTCTTACAGGGCACGTTGCCAATTACTGGGTATACTTACCCTTAATGGAAGAAGATATGCCCACGATGTATGGGGATGTTTTGTGTTACCGCATAAACCAACTTTTTCAACCATCACATAGAACAAACTACGGTCGTAATGAGCCTATTTCTAGAGCTCTTATGTCTTTTAATGAAGTCAGTAGAGACATAGATTTTCATTATTCTAGAGATCGCTTTAAAAACATTCTGTTTACTTTATCAATAAATTAATTTGTTATAGCTTTCCTCCTTCTCTTTTCTATAAAAACAGTATTATATTAATCACGTACATTATATTTTCATTAATTTATCTATATATGTATATATATTTGTTTTTATTTTTATTTTTTTATTGTTCGAACATTTTTGTAATCTGTAGAGCTATGCTTGTAGATGAATAATAAATAAATAAATAAATAAATCGCACGCCGCCCAGTCCTCGTCGTGAGTTCCCTTTCTGGCTTATGAGATTATTTTGGATAACAGTCTCAATCAAGCGCATAAACGGATTTCAACTTTTTCAACGAATTACACAAATAATAGAAAACAATAGTCGTTGACCATTTGTACACTTCGTACATTTGGCCTTTGTTCCTCATGCACAAAAAATGACTTACGTAATCCTGTACGCGAGCTATAGCTACGAATACACTTTTTCTTGCATAATATATGTATGTATACTATACCGAAATACTCATAAGTGCGGGTCCTCCCTTTTACATCATGGATCCGTTAGCAGACGATCAAGAAATAGCAATCATCACAAATTCTTGGAATCAAAAAACCACTTACAATACGTTTTGATAAGTCTTGACTTATCTGACCACATGTTAAAAACTTACCTTCTATAAGAAATTAATGAAACCGCTTCCGATAGTTCTTGTGAAAGCCTTTGCTTTTAGTGCAATGGTGACCCAGTATAACGAAAACTATTTGCTTCGTCCTAGTGGCTTGTTCTTATTATTATATAATTCTGCGCAGTAAGCATACATTTTTGTATCAAGTGCTTCCAAAACCATCCAGCTACTGAATTCAGCCGCATGTGTACCCATCAAGACTTCACCAACTGAGTTAACACAACCTGAAATCCAACTTCTAAGACATCATACCCGCAAACCAAAACGACGCAGACGTCACTCAAATAAAACAAAAACACACTAATTCTTAAATCTCAAACGTCAATTCTATATTTAGCAACAATCTTATCATATGAAGCGTAATAAATACATCTTAACCACTACAGATTACAAATACGCCGCCACAACATAACGATCATCCTCACTGCAGAGCACTACCTCAGTTGACTTGCAATATTCCGCGTCGACAGCTTTGAAATCTGCAAGAAAAATTCGATCAACCAATCGATTAAAAAACAAAATTCAATTAAATCCCACTTTCATCGTTTCGGCAGTTGTAGAAATCCAAATCGCATGAATTGCTAAACGCCTTCAGACATCTTCCATTCGAGGCACAATTCAAGGTGAAGTTCAACGCACACACCTCAGAGCACTGATCGACGGGCAGGCAGGCAGTCTGATTCACCACCCAAGCCGCTAACACCACCAAAGATTGATTAAAAGATCAATTAGAAGATTAGTGCAAAATCCTGCTCTAACAAAAGGTGTACGCTTAAGTACCGGCTAAGATCCCCAGAAGCACCACTTTCATTTTATATCACCTTAACCTCTTCCAAGAGCAAACACACAAGTTCAAACGTTCGGGCGATCTACCACGACAACAACTGATCGCGCAAAAATGATAAGGAGATGATAAAAAATAAAAATAAACGTTCCGACGAATCGAAGGTGAATCGAGTAACAAAACCTAACACCGGAGATTTATTCGGCTTTTATAAGATTGCTGCTGATCGCAGATGATTGAATGGTGGAGATGGCACAATAAACAAATTTGCAATAAGCTTATAATTGAATTGAATTGAGAGGCGACAACAAACGTGGACCAGCTCTGTTGGCGACGCGAATTCTCGCTTCTGCTGAAGACGTAGTGGGAACTCCACAAGTGTGAGCTCTATAAACAAGATACCAAGGTCACTCGACGGGCTGACTTTCCACTCGTGCGTTGGTATTTTGTGGGTGAAGTCATTTCGGAGTTAAGACGGAGATCGATACGCGTGGTCATTGAGAAATTAGTTTCGCTTCGACTGAAAAATGTTTACGCGATCAGATAAAATTTGTTTATATACTCTTAGGCTGTATTACAAAGCGCACCTATGAGTAGACTACAAGTATTTGCTTAACTGCCAATCTCGTAATTTTCTTGGGGATCTATTGCTTTCTGAGTCAATGGAAAGATACGAGTCGCGGCCTATCATAAAAGTCAAAACTGGTACTTTTCTCCTCTTAGTTCCCAACATTCTAAGAGCGACTTTATGAACTTTCATTCCTGTTTTGCATTTAGTTCGTTTATCGGTTCATAAACGTGCTCAAGTCAGGCAAAGTAAAGGAATTTTAAAAAAAACCGAAAAAAATGAACAGCGTTCTCCGAAGCAGATCTATAAAAATATGGTGTCAGGGACCCACGCTGTGGACGTCAACCTTTTAACTACAGAGGAAAACATCGAAGAAATGTGTAATCTGATCATGGGAGTCGGTAGATTAAAGATAAGGGAGATAGCTGAAATCGTAAGCATCTCGTATAAATCATTCAAAACGAACTAGGGCTCTCCAAGCTATCTGCTCGATGGGTTCCGAAACTGCTTTTAGTTGAACAAAAACGCTATCGACTAACGATGTCTCGCTAGTGTTTGGAACTGTTACAAACCGATTTAGAAAATTGTTTGGTCGTATTTGTTGAGACAAATGAGAGCTGGGTTCACCGCTATATCGTTGAGAGCAAATAGCAATCAAAAAAGTGCAGAAGATCTGGATCACCAGCCCCGAAGAAAGCTAAAGTAAATGGCATCAGCTTTTCTTTTAACTCAATTACTACTTGAGTACCTTATGAAGGGTCAAAGAAATAACTTCAATTACTATTGCGTTCTTTTGCATCAGCTACGCGAGGAAATAAAAAAAAAAAGCACAATAGGAGATGAATATCTTTTAATGACAAAACTCAGATAGTACTCATTAATCGTGTAGGATTTCCACCCACTAAAAGCACCCTTTACATTGCTCCTTTTCCCCAAAGTTCTTCAGTATTAACTAGTCTTCGTGAGGAGGAAATCAGCTCCAGCTCTAGCTCTATGCAATTATTTGGACTTTCCTTAATACGTCTCCTTTTACGCTTTAGGCGAGTTAACCCTGTTGTAATGTGCTTAGAACACTTGCTCACTCTGTTCCATTTTTCTTGTGATTGAATCATGTGTCTCCCCATGTTCTCAAGCGTTGCTACTAATTTCTCCAGTTTCCTTCGCAATGTATTTTCTTGACTTCCAGACAGCGGACAGTAGGTACACATGTTCCGTATCTTCTTCAGTCCCTTCGCTGGACCGACAGTAGAGAAAGCTGTCGGACTTAAATCTGTACAGATATGCACGGAAATATCCATGTCCATCCAGTAACTGTGTTATATGGAACTCAAGTTCATCATGCGTTCAGTCTGCCCGTCTCTAAATATGCGGAATAAATGTGTCCATTGTCCCTTAGTTCACACGTTCCATCGTGTTGCCATTACCTAATAACATTTTCCCTCTTCGATACATTCATTGCAAACGTTCTCGGCTCCCTAACTTTTTCGATTGCAAATAATCCTGCAATACAATCATAATAATCGTACCGAATCAAAGTATTCGATAGCCGGCTTTTCAGTATTTGTCTGGCTTCCTATCCTATTGCAAATGCTATTGTTTCGTTCTTTATTCTACTACTACTTAACACTGCTTCAGTCTTATGGTTTGGTAGTTTTGGCCAAATGAAGTATAGACGGTGCTTCCAATAGCGATGTTGTAGAGAAATACTACGATCGCAGATTCTTCTGGTGTAGGTCGTATTTTTTTTTTTTTTTTGTCTAATAACTTGGATGCACTCAAGGGGTTATGAATACCCTTAACCCTTTAACCACTACGACCGTCTGTAGAAGGTTATCACTCCAATCCAATTCTATCCAAACTCAACATTTTTGGCGCTCCTACCGCTAAAGACGTTTTCCGTCGGCTATTTACCTATCTAACGGTGCCAGTTTGAGCCGTCTCGTTTGACTGGTTTAACCGTTACAGTCATTTCTATCAAGATTTTTTTTAAACGGGCGCGAAAATTATTTTTGATTTTGGTGCAAATTAAAATTTAAAAAAAAAATGCTTTCCAACACTCAATCGACTTGGGATTTTTTTTAGTAAGTTGTTTGAAATTGTATCTTGATAATTTGTTGTTAGTTTTATTTATCAAAACAAAATTTTCTGTTGCTGTTGTGTCGGGAGCTCAAAAGCAAAGTTGAGAAACTTGAATCAGAGAATAAAGTTTCTTTGCTTCAAGACGAGTCTTCAAAAACTCAGACGGTTACTCATAGTGAGCCTTCTCCGGGTACCCATCACTACAGTACGGATGAAGAAGAACTCGCTCGCGAAACGGATTGGATACTTAAACGAAGACCATCTAAAAAACGCAAGGCCGGCTCATCGCCCGAGGTTGTTCCACAACACGAACCTAATCGGAAAGCGCGGCCAAAATCTGATAAGAAAATTGAAAGCAAACGCACACCTCCACCAATAAATATTACAGGCGTTGCGGACTACAATTCTTTGAGGAAAATATTAAAAACAACGATCGCTACTGAATTTAAAATAACTTCCTTGCGAAACGATGCATGGAAAATCAAGGTTAATGACGCTGAGGGCTATCGGGCTGTATCTCAAAATCTTAACAACGAAAAAATTCAATGGCATACTTACGAAAACAAGTTTGAGAGACCCTTGAGGGTCGTAGCTAGAGGACTTCATCCATCATGCGCTAAAGAAGACGTTATAGGTGATTTACGCGATAGAGGTTATAACATTCTCGATGCCGTGAACCTTTTGAAAAAGGAGAGAAAACGACCCGAGCGTGGAGAAGAACCTATAGTGAAACGTAAACTTCCGCCTTTCTTGCTGTCATTCGATAAAACGGAAAGCCAGGAAAAAATATATAACATTCGTACAATCATGAGTATGGTCGTTAAAATCGAGTCGCTACGTGTCAACACGAAGACGATCCCCCAATGTAAGCGTTGCCAAGAGTTTAACCATACACAGGCGTACTGTCGGAAAGAGCCGCGCTGCGTTTAGTGCGCTGGAAAACACTTCGGAAAATTGCAGTTTGAGCAAAAATGAAAAAGCAACTTGCGTTAACTGCAAAGGAAGGCACCCGGCAAATTATCGCGGTTGCGAATTCGCTAAGGAATTACAGATGCGACGGAAAAAATCTACAACGCCGATTGTACGGGGAACAAAATCAGTCGATCGGGCTCCTAAGTCGATAGAACGTATTGTTGAGCAGACTGACCGGGCTCGTAAACCAATTGTTTAAACTACTAAGCCGACTGAAAGGATGCTTGAATCAGCAGGGCAGACTCTTACAACAGTCAACCAGCCTTCTGAGCCGATTAAACGTACGTCAAAGTTGTCCACTAAAAAGGCTGAACGAAAAATAACTTCTGACAGGCCAGCGAACCCCGTACGTCTGACGTATTCTCATGCTGCAGTCAAAGCAACCAAACGAAACGACGGCCCACCCTCTGATCCGTTGAATGAAATTCTGAACTGCATCTACGCTAAGTTCGAGGAACAATGTGAAGTTAACAAACGGATTCTCGAACGTCTTAGTAACGTCGAAAGCTTTTGTATGGCTAACCTTATATCTAAATATAAGTAAATATGGGCGCTTTGCTTAAAATAGTAACATGGAATGCAAATGGACTCTTACAAAAATCTAACGAATTAGAAATGTTTCTAATAAGAGAAAATATCGACATATGTTTGATCTCCGAAACCCATCTAACAAGGGATTCGCAAATAAAGATTAAAGGCTACGCTGGTTATCACGCCTACCATCCTTCTGATAGAGCGCGGGGCGGTTCGTCCTTATTCATTAAAACTAACATCGAACATTCGGCCGATACAAGCATAGAGCTGGAAAAACTTCAGTTGTGCGCGGTAAGGGTTAAAAATAAACACCTGAGTTACAATATAGCATCTGTTTACTGTCCGCCGCGATGCTTACTAGAAAAAGATGACTACTTTCGTGTCTTCAATGACCTTGGTTCAAATTTCCTTATTGGTGGAGATTTCAACGCGAAGCACACTTTCTGGGGTTCAAGATGTACATCTTCTAAAGGAAAAATTCTCTGCGAAGTGGCATATGAATTCGGTTGTTGTTTTTATTCGACAGAAAAACCGACCTATTGACCAACTGACTCACAAAAAATTCCCGATCTTATCGATTTTTTTGTTACAAAAGGCATTTACGAGAAGTTTATTACAGTCAAAGAATGTTTTGATATCTCTTCTGACCACTCGCCAGTAATTTTATTACTTGGAGAAGCGCTGATCAAGAAAAAAGGACCTTCAAGACTTACTAGCAATAGAACAAACTGGGAGAGCTTTAGAAATGATTGCGAAACAAATATTACCTTAAATGTTTCACTTAAAACACCTTGTGAATTAGAGGACGAAGTTGATCGTTTCGTGGAAATAATCCAAAGAGTGGCATGGAGAAACACTCCTTCTAAAAGCAATAAGATCAACCGCAACGAAAAGTATCCCAGAGAAATCGTTGAACTGGTGAGCGAGAAAAAGCACGAAAGAAGTGGCAAATCACTCGTGCACCGCAGCATACAACGGTCCTTAACCGACTATGCAATCGCCTTAGAGATAGTATTCGCGAATTTGAAAGCAAAAAGATAGCGACCTATCTTGAAAATCTCTCCGGTGAAAGAGAATCAAATTATTCGCTTTGGAAAGCGCTAAAAGGCATCCGGAAACCTCAACTGCAAGAACCACCAATTGGGAAAATCGATGGAAACTGGGCCAAGAGCGACAAAGAAAAGGTAGAACTTTTTGCTTTGCACTTAGAAGAAACGTTTAAGCCGTTCGACGGCCCTTCGTTAACGCCCGACTCCCCAGTCACGACATCTGACAACTTTAAAGTAAAAAAAGTTGCATTGATTGAACTGAGGGAAGTGATTAAAAATTTAAAGACAAAAAAAGCTCCGGGTTACGACTTGATAACGGCGCAGGTAGTCAAGGAATTGCCGAATAGAGCTATTATCAAACTGCTCTAATTGATCAACGCTTCGTTCAGATTGTTTTATGTTCCGAGGCAATGGAAAGTCTTCGAGATTATAATGATTCCGAAACCAGGCAAACCGATAAATGAGAAGAAATCATATCGGCCTATTTCCCAATTGCCGGTTATCTCAAAAATATTTAAAAAACTTCTTTCCAAACGTCTACAGCCCGTAATCGACGAAAGACGTCTCATTCCTGACCATCAGTTTGGATTTAGAATTAAACATTCTACAATTGACCAAGTCCAATAAATAACTGACGTGATTGAGAAAGCTCTGGAAGAAAAAAAGATTTGTTGTGGTGTATTTCTTGATGTCTCACAAGCTTTCGATAAGGTTTGGCACGAAGGCTTGGGGTATAAATGGCAACTCTTTCTAATCTTACTATCGTATCTCACCGAGAGACTCTTTCCTGTTAAGCACGGAAATTATTACTCTGACTTCAAGGAAATTGCGGCCGGAGTTCCACAAGGAAGTGTCCTTGGCCCGCTTCTATATGTACTCTACACGCGTGATATCCCGCAGGAAAGAAACTGCGTCGTCGCCACGTTTGCGGACGATACGGCGATATTGTCCACGGGTGAAACTATTGAAGCAGCAACTGGAAAGCTGCAACATGCTATTAATAAAGTCCACGCTTGGACGAATTCTTGGCGTATTGTGCTGAACGAAAGCAAATCTACTCACGTCAACTTTACGTACAAAAAAGTGGATAGATTGCCTGTATATCTAAACTCGGCTCAAATACCGTACGCGAACGAAGCAAAATATCTAGAAATGACTCTAGATGTTAAGCTTAAATCGAAATCGCACGTAAAAAAGAAACGCGATGAGCTAGAAAACAAATACCGACAAATGTACTGGCTACTCGGAAAAACATTCGAAGTTGAGCCTACATAACAAACTGCTTATCTATAAGCAAGTGCTAAAGCCTGTCTGGACGTATGGTATACAACTATGGGGTTGTACCAAGAAAAGCAATAGAAACATCATACAAACTTTTGAAAATAAAGTTCTTAAAACGATCGTCAACGCACCGTGGTATGTACGTAACGAAGATATTCATCGAGATCTGGGAATTCCCAGCGTCGTCGAAGAGATAACAAAATTTGCGCGTAAGCACAAAGATCGTGTTCACGGCCATTGTAATCGTACCGTCATTCAACTACTTGACGCGAATAATGTAATTCGTCGTCTGCAAAGGATAAAACCTTTTGACCTCGCCTCATAGTATATGCCGGTGGCGAAAAAAGCAGGAACTATCATTGGAATTTAACCTGCCTAAAGTTCTACATTTCTTTTAACTTCGTACGAACATTTTTTTTTCCCAAAAATCACGTGTATCGTAAGCGAAAAAAAAAAAAATTCTGGATAAGCGTCGGCTTAGTTGTAGTATTACTTTTGAAGAGAGGTGTTTTTTTTAGTGAGTAAAAATATCACACTACCATAAGCTTATTTTTTATTTAAGAAAATGTCACAACGAAGCGAAGCGAAATAAAGACTGGAATAAGCATACAAAATTTAATCTTTCTTCAATGACTGATGAAGAGATTGAAGATTTTATGTATTCAATTGAAACTGATGATGAAGACTTTGATGACAGCATCGAAGATCCAGATTATCGTTGTGATGAGCTCGAACCCGAAGATAATGCAATGATAACCGATTGTTTGCAACTAATGGATTCCTCAACGCTTGTGAATGCAGTTAACTTGTCGATGAATGTAAACAATTTGAGTTTGAACATAATTGATGCACCACAACAAAGGTCAACTATAGCTGCAAATGAAAAGCTGAATACAATTGAATGAAATTGCGATTGAATTACCCGAATCGATTCCAGCAAAACAAGAGCCACAAACAGAAGCGACAACGTCGTTAAAGCCAAAGAAAAGAGCTCGATCACTTTTACCAAGTGTAGGAGCCACAGGACCACGAGTAATACCAGCAGCTGGTGGCTTCACTGGGGGTGGTTAGTGTGCGGCATTAATAGTATTGGTACTGTGAGAGCAATTCGGACACAAATGCAAACTTCCAACTGACAGAAGCGAAGAATTGAAAAAAAAACACCACGAGGTTATTCAACTGAATTCGTTGGATCAGCTTACTGTGTCGACATCACCACCATTTTTTGGAAGGACACGAAGAATGTCAAACTCTGCTTAACGTATATTGGCACTAAGCCTTTCCAGAGAACCTATTCAGTTAGTCAGCCATCGAAAATTGCTCTTTATAATCGGAAAGAAAAATTGTATGACGAGATTGACTGTGCACAAATAATCCTTGAGTACAACGCGCACATGGGTGCCGATCTGATGGACTCTTATATGGGCCGCAGTGGACTCCAAATCAAAACCCAGGATATGGCAACCAGGATTTTTTAGCATGTTCTCGACATGGCTATAACAAATGCATTCGTTTTGTATCGGAGACCCAACGCTGAAAAAAATTGAACCAGTGATAATGATGAAAGATAAAAGATATGACGATGTATTGATCATTTAATTTGAATAAAAAACTGTTTTTTGTACTTGAATTATACAACATACATATATTTTTTTTTCACCAACCCACTGGTCTAGTCTACAGACGGTCTTTCACGTTTTTCACCTGGCGCTATCAGGTATAATTTTTTCCAGCCTAAAATCATACTAGAACCAAAATTCTCTTAACAAAATAGCTCGTATTTCGATTTCAGTGGTTGGTTAAAATTGCCGTGTTTTTTTTTAAACCTAGCCAGCCGATTTTATACGAACATATCTTTAGGAACCAAGCAACCTCGCAGTGACAGCAACAACAAATAACTAAAAAACATTCCTTTTTGCGCCGCCTGAAATTAGGCATCACGAAATTCTCAGCCAATAACTTTTTGCTGGGGATACAATCAAGAGTAGTAGCCAGCCAGTTGTTGTATTTGTTTTATGTGTAAAATTTTACTTTATCAGCAACTACTGGCTGGCTAGGTTTAAAAAAAAACACGGCTAATGTTTTACACAGTTTACACAGTGCGGGTTTAAAACTCAGAAATTAAGTATCAGAAAACTGTGGGGGTGGAGTCCAAATAACTTGAAAGATTTGTTTTGTTATTTTGTCTTTGCTTCTGATTCACAGTATGTTTTTTCCAACCATCATCATCTCAATCATCCAACATAGCGAACAAATTTTCCAGTCATATAACTAGCCTACTGCCAGTGTTATACCTTCGCAATAGCGTGGGAATTGCTTACGTTACCACTACGCTACACACAGTGGGTCCAAAATTGAACACAGCGGTGCCCCTGCTGTGATGGTGTATATCTTGGCAACATCGTTCGTATCATACATCAGGACTATTTGCCTGAAGTAATCCGTCACTAACTCCATGATGTATGTACGTTGGTATCCTCATGCTTCGAAGTGTTTCAAAGATATTAAATGCGTCGTGAAGGTTCAAATTATACTGTTAAGGAGGATAGTGGAGCGCCGAGATAACTGTTCTGAAAGTAAGGCCCGTCCCATATTCTGATCACCTCCCAATTGTTGTCACATTCAAGCTAGTGGTATTTGCTAATTTGGATGTTAGAGAAATGGCTCCACTCCCTAAGCTAATATGGAATGGCTCTTAAAGTGGTTAATTTAGAACAAAACTAGATGAGCAGCTGCAAGTACAACAGACAGATGATTTCATTACAGTTGAAAGCAAATTAAAGATTTGAACCAAATCAGTAACCGCAGTAGGACTATTGAAAACGAACTTAGGGAATCGTGGTTTTATAAGGCTTGTAATAAAGCGAAACAGCTATCTTATGTTTGGTTAAAATGAATTCGACTCTAAAACAATGGTGGTGACACAAATATGCATCTCAGAACTAATATGGGTTAAAGGCCCTCTCGCTCGAATGGTCGAAGATTGGCACAATGTAATCGAAATTTTGGAAATTGGCCAGGAGACTAAATGGTGGAAGATACTGCCATAATGATATGGTATGTTGGACAGACCTATAACTCCTCGATATGTCGTTGAGTCTTTTAGCGGACTAAAAGATGGAAATGCAACAGGATCGAACTTTACAAATATGGCACCAACGAGCTTAACATCAGACTGATTTACCTATTCAACAGCTAATGGAACAGTACCACACCGGTTTAAGGAAGCGCTTAACATTCCAATTTATAAAACATGTTAGGCGAACCCCACAGGCGGACCAGTAGAAATGCGGTGAAAAGGGAGGGTTGTGATCCCTTATTTTCGGATCACAACCTCGCTGATTAAAGGAAAAAGAAGAAGAAAACATGTTGTAAAACGGACCCAGCAAACTACCGAAGTATTTCATTTCTGAATGCATGATACAGACTCTTTACCATGGTATTGCACAGTCGACTTACAGCATGGATAGTCACATATAATCTACTAAAAGAATACCGATCTGAAACCCGCCGGTTTATTCCACTGTTAATCATGTGTTTGTCCTAAAGAGTCTTGTAGAGTCATTTTTTCTGAAGAAATAAGAACAATATTCATTCTTTGTGGATTTTAAGACCGCCTTCGACGCAGTGGACCGGAACGCATTACTCTACTCTACTACATGGGTATGTCATATAAATTTGCTCGGATAATACAAAACTTATACTAAAGCTGCTGTATGGAATGACGAAGACTTATCCAAATGGTTCCAATTGTCGTCTGGAGTAAAACAAGTTCCCTTCATTTAAGATAAAGTCGCTTTTCTTCCTAGAGGTGTGGAGTATGCGGGTCCGCTGATTAAGGCCCTTATGTTTGCGGATGATATAGTGCTGCTGGCCTACTCGCCCGAATCTATGTCGTCTAAATGACCACTACAAAATGTAGAATCTGGTTGTTAATTTGAATAAGTCGTAAATAATGATATTCATAACCATGTCGCACAAGTTTGCGGATACAGGCAATATGAGATAGTGGAGAAGCTACTTCGGTACTATCTTAAGAGAACATTTCATCTTCCACCTTACACGCCAAATTATGTATACTAGTATCGCGTGTAGTCCAAATTCGACCGAAGGAAAAAAAACAAACAGCGAGAGAGACAACGCTACGAGTATGTATTCGTTTACATAACTTTTTTTTGTAATATTCTCCCGTGCAGGGAAGGCAAATGGATATAAACTCATACAGCTGTGAAAGTGACCAAAATGCTTTCATTTAATTGGATAAAGGCTTTTGTATGGGGAAATCATGTGTGTATGCTCACTTTATTTTACTTAACTCAACGATACATACGCACATGATTTGTTGTTCTTCCACCACAGTACCTTTCGAATGATGTAAGTTTCATCCGCCTTTTTATAATAAATACTAAAAATAACGTATGATAAATTTCGGGTTCACGTATTAGTATATAAGATATGCTCATGTTGGAAATATAATAGGTATATCACCACTTCTTGTGAAAACGCTAAAACTCCAGGTTGATTACGTGATCAAAGTTCTAAACATGCCCGATTATCGGCTACCAAAAAAAAAATTGCTCTATACACAATACGGCAAAAAACGGGTTGGTACAAGGAATGGATAGAGCTAGCTACTGAATGTGCTGTAGAGCTAAATTTCGAAAATATTGTAACCTGGAAGCCCAAACTATACCAGCACATTGTGCAGGTATGGATATACAATCCAAAACAGAATTTTTAGAGGAAGCGTTAGGGTCGCAACCCAGAATGATGTACAGTCGAATATGCCAAAATTGGCAGCAAAATAACTATTTTCGTAATGAGCACAGTATTAAGGAAATAGCAACGGTGCTAAAACTAAGAGATAATACAACTAGAAAGATCATGGCTTAGAACAGCGATAGGAATACTCTCTAGTCAATGTCAATGAAAGGAAGCATGCCATGAGACTAGGTTTATCAAATACGGATGCTTGTAGGTACTGCAACGACCTACATGTCTCAGAGGACACAATACATACACATAGTTACTCTGTGAATGCCAAGGCATCGCCAGGACAAGGCTAAAGTACCTTGGAAGATACTTCTTCGATAACCTAGATGAGGTTAGGTCCTTGAGCAACAATGTTATTGCAACATGATTGACGATTCAGCGAGAATAGCGATATCGTCAACATAGAAGAGTACTTTGATGATACAGTCCTCGAACTCAATTCCACCCAGTAAGTAGGATAGGAGATCATCTAAGTATAAGCCAAACAATAGCGGACTTAACATGCAGCCTTGTTTGAGTCCATTATTTGTGGAAAGCCATTATGATAGCTTGACACCGTCCCATACTTCCGTTTGATTAGCGCTTGTCTCTGTACTGTATCAAAAACAGCACGAAAGTCGACAAAAAAGGCATACAGTTCTTTCCCCTTGCTGAGATTTTGCTAAGTTGGTCATTACAAATATGTTTACAAACGTTGAGTAGTTCGCTTTGAAGCTAGCCTGAAATTCACTCAAAAGTCCTCTTGATTCTACCCATGTGGGCAGTTGTTGCAGCAAGACACTCGTAAACAATTTCAGAAGAGTGTTCAGGAAGGAAATCCCCCTGATCTCCATTTTAAAAATGGGGGAATATTATATTCTCCTTGAAATTTTCTGAAACCGTACCTGCGTTATAAATCACGTTGAAACCTTGCATAACCAGGTGTATAAAACTTGGGGACGCATTTGAAAAAAAAAAAATCGAAAGTGATCCTGTCCTCCCCTGGAGCTTTGTTGTCTTTTGTACTTCCGCAAACGAGATTTCTTGATCCTTTGATTCTACTGATATCCATGGCAAAGCATACTGGTGCATAGTTGTGAGGTTATTTGCATTCAGCAGATTTTGGAAATGGGCTGCTAAAGTATTAGCATCTAAATTCAAACATTTGATGCATCTAGCACCATTCAGCCTCCTTATTACTCTCCAGTACGTTTTGGGATCATTTGTTGTCGCGAGCTCATTTGTAAGGTCATGGATGTGATGAATAGCCCTTTGTTTGCATAGCTATTTGTAGGCTTTATTACTATCTTGGTACAGTCAGAGTTTAGACTTCTTGCCAGATTGAGATACGCAAAAGACTTCCTTCTTGCTTTCGTACATTCTGTATCGAATCAGGCTTCGCGTTTACTTATAGGGGACTGTCTTTGTAGAAATTTCGAGGCTTGCTTGATGATAGATGCGCACACATCTGCAACATTTCCTTTCACTAAGGAATCCGTCGCGATTTTGGCTATGCATTATATTTAATTGATTCTAGAGCATATTATTTACTCCAGAGGCTGTCAGAAAGTTTGTAAGCTTCACTGGGTGCGATGCAGAGAGAGAGATCGGTGAGACAGTCTCACTGCCAAAAGTTCGCTTTTCAGGTGGGTAAGAGCAGGGCATTCTGTGATTATAGGCAGAATTTACATATAGAGTCCGATGTCAGTTTGAATTTATGGAGATGTTTCTAAGGAAGCAGCGCAACTAATGACACCGGTTTTCTTAAGCTGTTCCTGCCTAAATTCACACAAAAAGAAATAATATCTTGGGTCTTAGAGAGTCTTGATAACTTGGAACATTTCTGATCTGGAGCTTCTTAGATCGAATTGAATTTGAATCGGGTCTGTATCCTGATAAGTTCTTTGAACTGACCCTTGTTTACACCTCAGAAGGGTTCAGGACCGGCGAAGAGAAATGACGCTCTAGTTTTAGGTTAGGTAGATGGACACCTTGTGACAAAAGAGTCACTGCTCACTAAGGTTAGGTTAGGTTGGAGGGAAGTGCACCCAAGTCCTTATCACGGGGCCATTCGGTCCATTGTGTTTCCCTTTGTAGTGTGGAATCTATACATAAACGATTATCTTGCGGTCGGTACGGTCGGAACCAGCCTGTGCTCTTTGTGACGCCTATCATGTTCCTTAGTGGGACTTGTATGAGATCCCCTAGCTCGTGAAAAAACCTGTTTCCCATATGACGGGGCGGCGGTTTTGAAGATTGGGCAATCGCCTAGCAGGTGTTTTATGGTTTCTGTCTCCTCTATATCTAGACAGCTCCTGCAGTGTTAGGGTGTGTTGACGCCTAATCTAGCAGCCATAACCCCTATCGGGCAGTGTCCTGTTGCGCACCTGTCAAGATGCGAATCTCTTTATTCATCGCCAAAATTCTTTTTGTTCTATTTTCATCCACTGTCGGCCATAAGCTGTGAGATATGACATAGTCACTTCTGGCGTGCCAAGCGGAGTTAATCAGTTCTCTTGCTTTTAGGTCTATTTTCCTTTTCAGTTCACCAATTGGATTTTTTACTGACGTCCGAGTGTGCTGAAAATCCAATGCTGATCCCTTTTGGCTAGTTCATCTGCTGTCTCATTATCTTTTATATTGCAATGTCCGGGAACCTAGCAGGGAGTTACGTCATGAGTGTTGCCTAAGCTTTTCAACGTGTTACGGCATCTGGCAACTGTTTGTGATATAACTGTCCTGGCTGTCTAGTGCTTTGATTGCCGCTTGAATATCAACGAAAATGTTTATCTTGGAAGGATTTAGTTTTTTGCTATGTGTATAGTCTGTGCAGCCCTGTCAATGCCGAAGACCTCAGCTTGAAAGATGCTACAGTCATCCGGGAGTTTGTATGAGTCGTTGATTTTAAGTGACTTGCAGAAAATTTCAGAGCCAGTTCCGATAATTTTAGACCGGTCAGTGTTGAGTTGAATGTCCTGTACATTAAGCAATGTGTTGGAGTCCCTCTTGTCTTTCGGGAATAAATGTGGAGTAGTTCTTGTCGAAATCTATATAGAGAATAATATAATCTGTTGTTCTATTGAGATCGGTTATAGTATACCTGTTGAGTATAGATCCATGTCCATATGAGCTTTGCTTCCATACGCCCGATTGTTTGAGACGAATCGCACTTTAGGCAGCTGTGCATCGTATGTACTCATCTAGGGCTGGGATATTTAGCATCATCTCTAAACCCGCTTGTGGTGTTGATCTTTGTGCTCCTGTTATGCTTATGCATGCTAATCTTTGTACCTTCGTGAGTGTTTTAAGACGGCTGGTTTTGTCTGTTGCGTTCCACCATACATTAATTCCGTAGGTAAGGATGAGTCTGACAATCCAGTAAATCATGGACGGACGCATACCCCATTGTTTACCAAAGGCTTTCTTGCATGCATAGAATGCGCAAAGTGCATTCTTCATTCTTTCTGTCGTGTTCTTTTTCCAGGTGTGTTTCGAATCAGAGATGGTTCCGAGATATTTAGCTGTTATGGAGAGATTCAAAGGAATTCCACTCAGTTTAGGGGGATCAAATTCTTCTATTTTCCTTCTTTTGGTAAACAGAACCAGTTCAGTTTTAGTCGGACTTATACTAAGACCGTTTTGTTCTGCCCAGGAGGACAATTCTCTTGGCGCAGATTTCATGAGGTTGCTGATTGTACGTAAGTATTTCCCACTGGTCATGATTACTATGTCGTCTGCGGGTATGGGTCTACTCGCGTATTTTTCTTGGCAATCTATCATTTCGCCCTGATCATTTCGCAATATGTTGTCTTGCATTCTAATTATTTCGCATTTCATTTATTCGCAATTTTTGTTCAGCAAGCTCTTATTTATCTATGTTATCGTATCGCAAGAATATCATTTCGCAATTGTCATCTCGCAATTTTCACCTTGCGTTTTGATTTATTCACATTTCGCTGTTTTGCATTGCATTATTTCGCTTTTTATTATTTTGCATAGTATTATTAAGCTTTTAAATTATTTCGCCTTGCAATCTATTACATTTCGCGCGAAGTTTATTAACATGTAATAAATTGCAAGGCAAAACAATTTAAAAGCTTAATACTATGCAAAATAATAAGAAGGGAACTATGTATTACATATAAACTTTTTTCAGAATTCCATTCATATTTATAAACAAAAATCAAGTATTATATACACTCCATTATCTTAGGTGGTATCCAATCGACCTTTGCACTTACATACATATATTGAATATTTTTTTATTAAAGTTTACAGCACCAAACGTAGTTTTTACTTTGTTTAAGTATTCAAAGTCGTATGAAAAACCGTCAGCAATAAGCTTATCTTTATTTCTTATTGATTTAAATAAGAAACCAACATTTTCTGATTGTACGTAAGTATTTCCATTTATCCATTTTGCGAAATAGTGATACTGACACCTCACTTTGAACCACGGTCGGCGTTAGCAAAACAAATGAATGCCAAGTGTCATTTTGCCAATTTCATAAACGACGACTTAGCAAAATGGGAACTAACAGTTAGCGAAATAGATTCTTTTAAAGCAACGAATTGCTGACTAATCATAAACGAAATCGAAAAGCGCAGGAAAAGCATTGCGAAATGATCACATTGCGAGATAAATGAAAGACCAAATACAAATTTGCGAAACAACTATTGCGAGACAAATAAAATTCATTTCAATAAATGTGAAGTAAGATTTGCGAAATAAATTTTGACGAATAGGCAGGCACCCTTCGTCTGCGTATGCAACTGCTTTTACTCCTTTGGTTTTGAGAATCTTGCTAACGACAAAGAGCCACAGCAAAGGTGAAACTACTCCTCCTTGTGGGGTTCCTCTTGTAACTGTTTTCTTTACAATGCTCTCACCTTATTTAGAGTTGATTACTCTGCTCTTAAGCATTTCGTCAATACAGTTGACTGTCTCTGTTTTTACTCCTAGTTCAACTAGTGCCGCCTTAATCGATGTCGTATTTACGTTGTTAAAGGCCCATTCGATGTCTGAAAATACGGCTAAGGTATATTCTTTAGTTAAGGTTTTTCTCTATGAATGAGACCACAGCGTTTAGTGCAGTTTCTACCGACTTTCCCTTTATGTAGGCGTGTTGAGTGTTACATAAATTGTGTTCATTGAGAAGGCTTCTCAGGTGTAGATCGATTAATCTTTCCAGTGTTTTCAAAAGAAACGAGGTGAGGCTAATTGGTGTGAAATTTTTTGTGGGAGTATTGGTTGGTCTACCCGCCTTGTTCGGTACGTAACCTAGCTTTATACAGCTGTGGTAAATTACTTTAAGCCAGGGTGTGATTCTTGCTAGAGCAAGTTTAAGCATGGCTGGAGTGATGTTGTCTGGTCCTGCAGATTTATAAGGTTTAAACGATTTCACCGCCCATGCTATCTTTTGACTCCTTCCAGGAGTTATCACTGCTCACTGAGACCAACAGTTTGAGTCGATTGTGCTTAATTATTTAACCTTGAAAGAACTGTAGAAATGGTCCGCTGTTAGAACTGTAGTGGTTCATTCATAGATGGCACTTAGAAGTACTAAAATGAAATATAGAGGGCGCAGATAAACGAAAGAGAGATGCCGATAATAGGAGGATACAAAAAGATATTCTGAATAAGGTGGTTTCTTTTCTCTTCAGCCGTATTTGATTTTATAAAATGTTGTAGTAGAGTTAATTCACATCCAGTTTGAATTGAATAAAGTAGAGTAAATTATTAAGTAGTGTGTTTTCTTCCTACACCCACTACAGAACCACCCAGATAGTGATATGAAACTCAGAAGGTCCTTCAGCTCAACAAGTCCTCTAGCTCCGAGAAGAAATAACTACCAAGACTCCTCATTCTTCTGGCGAATACGGCAGGACAATCACACAGCGGGTAATAAACAGATTCAGTTTCTTCTTCACCCTTGCCTCTAGGATTAGCTTTGATTTGAATACGGTTGAGTAAAGTATTTTCAGAGCAGCTCAACCTGTACGAGTATTGCAGATTTAAGTATCCGACAGATTAATAGCAACGATTTATGCGGGGAATGTTAAGAATTTTTTAAGCACCAGACCCGCACCGCAGTCCATTTAGCTGCCATTCCTTAACAAAACGAGATCTCATTCTAATGGTCGGGGTTTGCATTTTCCCGGTCAGTCCTTCGCGAGATGACTACGGTGTAGTTTCGTTTGGAACAGTACCTGGCACAGATGTCATTCAAAGCCATGCCGTATTCATTCTCCTTCTCAAAGTAATTAGCATGGAATGATGAGTGATTTTGTATCCGATGATCTTCATTTCCACATTTACTTTAACAGGGGTTACATCTAGGGTGGTATTGAGGCCATTAGTGGGAGTGGAGCCAAGACAGTCCATCATAGAGATTGCTACTAAATCATATGATACGTTCTAATTTTTTTACAGCGGTAACTTTGATAGTTTTAGTCCACCACACTACAGCAGTATACGCTAATATAGGTCTCACGACCAAAATGTACATTTGTGGCACAATTTTGGGACTTAATCCAAACGGCCTTAATGGCCCTGTTTATAGAGGGACGGAACGATAAGAAGGGTCCTTTATCGTTTAGCATGCACATGATGTATTTGATGATGATCGGTAAAAAGTTTTTAGACTTGGTAAATTCATATGAGGTATAGTTGAATATTCTATAATTGTCTAGAAAAGCTACAAAATAAATTTCTTTTCTACTGATGAAAGCTTTATTTTATTTTATTCTATTTATTTATTTCAATCTACAATTTACATGAATCCACAGATATAATATAATTATGTTATAAAAAATATATGATACAGTTTGCTTTGATTCAAAATCAACATGAGATCTGGTTTAACCCTTTTGTTACCTTAAAAAAAAAATGCATTTATTACCTTTCGGGTCATAAAATGACCCCTTGTATTTTAATACCATAGAAAAAGAAATAAATTACATACGTTTTTAATCAAACAACTTCTAGCTTGTGCTGGTTACAATAACTCGTAGTTACCTTAGTAGCATCATGTTGTAGACATACTGACATATTACATACAGAACAGGAGTTAACTGTCCTCCGGTCATCTTTCTGCAGAGCTTTCGCTTGAATTTTTTTTCTGTTCTTTGTAATGTCAAACGATTAGGTAGATTGTGCAGTTTCTTCATACATTTTTTTAAAATCGAAGCAAAAGATGGTGCTTTAGGTAGAGAACTCCGTCGATTAATATATTGTCAAACAAGGCGAGGTTGAGAAAAAATAAGCAATTTTATGTTATTTTGTAATGTTCCAATCCGGATAAACCTACGTCCTTAAGACATATGCGTTCAACGCAGAGATGTCAATGAAATAACTTATCAAAGCCGATGGCCAATGGTTTGTTTGACGTTTACAAGTGTATGTTCTCACCAAGTGTTCAAGCGTGGTAAACCCCACCATTTGTAAGGTTGTAGAATTTAATAATTCCTGGAAGCTTATTCGTATGTTCCTCTAAAACATTATAATCATGGTGCAAAGTGCTTAGAAGTGTTACCAGCCTATGTTGTTTTGAGACATATTGCACAATTGTCACACTTTCACTAAAAAAAAATTTGCTAGATAGCACTGGAAGCTTACGGAGCCCTATAACTGTAGCCCAAACTGATAAGAATCTTTTATTCTTTCCCGCTGTATCAACAAAAGTAGTTTTAATTTTCAGTTGCTCCATTGCCAACTTATGGGTTGTAAAAAGATTATCTGTCGTTACACAGCGTCTCCGCGAGCCATGATTCATGCTTGGACGTCTGTCAGGCAATGTCCAAGCAGCCGCCATATTCTAATGAGAGAGCAGTTCATGTCTGAACATTTCATTGAAGATGGAGCCGTACAACAGACAGCTACGGCTCATTTTTGCACTCAAAGCTTTAGAGCAACTGCAAAACAACGAAAAAAAAAGAACAAAAATAAAGAAAACATAGATTCTGTGTAAATCCTTGCTTTTCCACATGACCACTGAATTTTGTTCAAAGTGACGGTTTATGTCCAACTTCATGGCAGACATGAATGGCAAGCGATAAATCCAAGCATACCAGCTGGTCAAAGAAATAGGTGTGAACTTAATTTTTCTTTCAAAATTAATTTGTACCAAATATTTTCAATAGTTTTAATGTTTTTCGGGATTAAATTAATTTAAATAAAATAAACAAATGATTTATATACATAACAACTCTAAAATTAAGAAATTAATAGATAAAATGAAAAAAGTGGTTGAATTTCATAATTTTTTCCTTGCCAATGAAATAGGTGTGTTGAGCTAAAACAATGAAATTTATCATTTTTACCAACATGTTTTCGAAAATTCGAATATTTTTCGTTTCCTTACCTTATTATCCTGAATATCCTCTATCATTTGCTAAAACTTTTTCAATTTTTCGTGGCATTGAATTGATTAGTTTTCGACATGTTGCCAAGGGTATAGCATACCACTGTCTTTGTATCGCTTCCCAAAACTGATCCCTGTTGGTGAAATATTGATCCCCTAATATCCGCTTGAGATCATTCCACAAGTTATCAATAGGATTGAGATCAGGGGACTGACTGGGCCACGGGATTACAGACACTTCATTATCTCTAAACCAATTCTTTACTAGGCTCGATGTGTGTTTCGAGTCATTATCTTGCTAGTAGTGCCATCGAAGGGGCATGTTTTCTTTGGCATATGGAAGCTTAATGTTCTCCTAAATGTTCTTGTATTCGAACTTGGTCATGGTACTATTTATTCGAAATATAGGACCAATACCATGCCACGAAAAGAAACCGCACACCATGATGTTGCACCCTCCGTGCCTTTCCGTTTTGCTTGTGTAGCGCGCTTCAAACTCCATACCTTTGGTATTCGTGCGTTACGTCCTGAGTCCGAGTAAAACAAGTTTATTTTTGTTTCGTCACTCCAAAGGATGTTATGCCAATTTATTAATCCCTCAGGTCCGGTCCACTCTTTGTGGCTCAAAGCGAATACTTTGCATAACTTTAAGTTCTGACCTCTTAAAAGTGGAACTTTCCTGGCGATTCTTCCTGGCAAATTGGCATCTTGGAGTCTTCGGCGAACTGTGTGCGCACTCACTACATTTCCAATTTGTGCACAAATGTGCCTTGAACACGCAAAAGGGTTAGATTTGGACAGTAACACGATGCGATGGTCAATAGTCGGTGAAGTTTTTTTCTGCTTTCACCTATTTTCCGTGACTTTTAAAGGCTTGAGAGGATTATTTACAAAGTTTTCAGAACACCCTAGTGCCTCAGCTATAAACTTGTGCGTTTTGCCCGCCTTCTTACCAAATTTCGCTTTTGTTGGGTGCAATGAGCTTTTCGTCCCATATCTTAAAGCTTTTTTTTTTAAAAAAATACTATTGGCTAGAAGTGCCTGATATAATCTAAAGAAATTTACTGTTATATAATTAGCATTAAACCAATAAAATAATGTTCCGAACTTCGATTTGGGCTCACAAGCAGCAAAAGAGCGCAAAAAATAAACTCCACGCTCAATCAAACGAAAGAGGAATAAGCACGTGCCACAATTGAAAAATGTTGGTGGCGTTGTAACCGTAAAATGACAATCTTTAAACATTTCCATGTTGTTGCACATTTTTCGATGCCAAAATAACTGTTTAACTAGCATGAAATCAAAACTGTGAAAGCAAATGGCACACACCTATTTCTTTGACCAGCAGTGTATATGGAACCCCGACTAGAACTGAACATCGCCATCATTTATGGAAACCGCAGATTTTAAGACTTTGAATACTCATTGGCCTTGTATATTTGGAAAATTTTGTCAATTCATTCATCGCGAATGGCGGCCTCGATTCCAATGACGAATAATTTTGCCAGCAGGTGTCATATCATAATTTATTGCAATATAGTTTGTGGTTCCATGTCGGATGTTACTCCATGATCGTTCTGTTCTAAAACTATTTTATATTAGTCTTAGAGTCATTTGCTTTGATGTTCACTCTGTTGTATAGTCAATCTAACATCTTTACATCTGAATTAATGGCCAATAAACTTCAACAGACATTCTAACTGAAAAAAAAGGTACATCTACCTATAATGTCAAGAATTGTGTGAGTATACATATATATGCACACTATCTGACCAGTTTATGCCATGCCTCATAACTCACTAATGAAATGAGCAAATGAAAGAATCAATTGCTACATATTACTGCCGGAAGAGGATAGATCGATACACGACCAATATGCTAATTTACGAATTTTTGATAGAATGCCAACCGAACGTATAAATAGAGACGCACTTCTCGTCCGGATGCCCAGTACGGTTTCATAATATTTCCATGATGAGGATTTCAATCTTAACTCTCGGTATACAGTGATATTTTACCTAAAGCAAATTGTTTAGTTTAATACGCTTTTAATCTTCTTCTGCTTAAGTGTTTTTCATTCTGAATGCTGTGCACGTGATGAGTGATATAGTAAATCCAACCAGAGCTCCATTCTGTAACCCAACTTGTCCCTCGGAATTTGATTCGATTTGTGCGGCCAATGGTACCTGTTTAAAAGTCTTCAGCAACAAATGCTTGCTAGAAGCCTATAACTGTCGAGCATACTTTGACATACGTGAGTTGATATTCATCAATGCCAAGCAAATCGAATAATTTATTTACATGAATTTTTAACTTTTATTTATGTTGCAGCCTTCAGAGAGGTCGACTTCAGCTACTGCAATGAACTGAAACATAAATTTTGCTTCTAAGCTGGTTCTTAAACACTAAAAATAGGAAATTTACTCATATATAGCCATGTCGTAGATTTATAGAAAACAAATTAAAAGTGTTATTACTTTTGTAAGCTTTTTAAAAATGTGTGCTAATTTATTTCCGGAAGAAAAGTTTTCAATTAAGATTTGAGGTCAACTCATCAACAGTTTGGATATAATTTTCGAACAGTGCATTTAATGATATTGATTTAAGGTCATTGTTAAGAAGAAGAAGAGGCACATCGGAAATTGTGTGTCTATTTATAAACCTCGGTGAAGGTGTTAAACGTCACGTAGTTCTTTGAAATGGGCTCTTAAGGGAAATAACCAACAAAAGCGAATTAACATATTTACGAGTACATACGAGTATGTATACGCGGCTTTACGAAATATGTTCAACCGGCATTAGACTTATACAGAAGTATGTTTATGTATGCAATTGGTATTAACGAAAGCAATTTATAGATGTATCAGTTCTACAATCAAAGATTTCATTCAGGACCACTGCGTTTATTTTACATATTATGAAACCTTTGCACTCACATATTTGCACCAAAATATACAACCTGTTATAACAGTCGCTTTACCAAATTTGAAATTATAGCTGACGGGTTATTCACCAAAGAATTTTGTTTTCATTTTCATCGTAAGCCAGCGGTGTTTTATGATATACCTTTCAAGATATGGAGGTGTAATTTTTATTTATATTTCCATTTTCCGATTTCAATTCAATTTTCCAAGATCTAGAAAGTTGTACTCGTATTGCATTTTTAACTAACAACTGTTTAAATTTATTTACATTGGATATTTATTTATTCAGCGTAATACAGGCATTTGATAACTTAACGCTAGAAAGATAACGTGCGCCTCGGAGGCGCACGCGACACAGATATATTGCTGTCATCTGTTAACCGGCGCGCGTATAAAATCCTACATAACTTTCTTATAAATAAAAAATAATAATACTGTTTTATTTACTTACTAATAATGTAACAATTCATTGAAGTTATTAAAAAAAAATAATTATTTAAATTTGTAAAATAAATCGGTTTTTAAAATTGTGCGCCTCTTGTGCGCATGTTTATCTTTTCAGTACTATAAAATAAGGTTATCTTTCTAGGTTTAAGGCTAAACTTAAAACTAACTAAAAAGAGCTTAAATTTAGATTTGGGTACAAACTTTTAAGCATTAAGGAGAGATAGGGGGTACTTTACGAAGCCAGAGTGTCAGAGTGGATTTACTATAGTGAAAGTCAAAGATATCCGGGAAATTATTTGCTATACGTAGCATTCTGGTCAAAGGTTTGTGTTGGCCATAGTCGGTTCGGTGGCACGCAAGGAGAGTTAGGGGAACTGTTCTTAAATGATGAGGATTAGGTTAGGTTGAAGTGCTCTCGCTTGGCAGACACCCTGACGTGGTGCGGGAGCTTAAGTTGCAAGGGCTCACTCAGCCTTGGGAGCTGATCGGATGGGCTGACTGATGAATAACGAAACAAGATCTGCCCCCCCTAATCCAAGGTGGGGACCTGCATTGCGATTGATCGGGAAACTACTGACTGCTCAAAACTTGGCTTGGGCCAGTAGCTCAACAATCAAGTTCGTGATGAAGTGCTTACTTTACCTCCTAGTGGTGGTCCCCGGGCAACTATAAGTATAAACCCTTATACGTATAGGCCAAAATTGTAAGTGCGGGTTGTCTAGGGCCTTGATTCTATGCTAGGTAACGTGGGCCAGCAACCTGCGTTACTGAAACCAGCTCGCTACTGAAACCGACACTATGCCTCGGATAAGGACTGATCACATGTTGACGACTTTTGGCTATTGTACCCGGACAAAGATAGGTTTCTGGAATGTAAAGACGCTCCTCGACTCGGGAAGAGAAGGTCCTTACAATGCCAGATTCCTCCAACTGGAAAAGGAATTCATGCGATATAAACTGGACATTTTGGGGGTAAGTGAAGTAAGATGGTTAGAAGCGGGCGAGTACCAGTCTCCAACGCGTAACACTGTACTACTCTATTCTGGAAGACCATCCGGAAGTCCGCGGGAATATGGAGTCGGACAACTGCTAACAACAACAGCACGCAAGGGCCTGATTTCCTGGCAGCCTCATGGTGATAGGATTTTGACGGCCAGATTCCGGACTAGAGTACGACGCGTCACCATCATACAGTGTTACGCCCCAACGAATAGTTCGTCTGAGAACGAAAAGGAGAGCTTCTACAATCTCTTAAGCGCCGTCTTCAACACAACAGCAAATGGAGACATTGTCATAGTGATGGGGGATTTGAATGCCAAGGTAGGCAACGACAACGAAGGTCTCAAGCATGTAATCGGGAAGCATGAACTAGGCAACCGCAATGACAACGGCGAAAGGTTTGTGGATTTCTGCAATGCCAACCGCCTTGTGATAGGTGGCACCATGTTTGAGCACAAGACCTGCCACAAAGTCAGCTGGGTTTCAAATGACAGGCAAGCAACCTCCAACCAAATTGACCATTTTGCTATCAGCCGCCGCTTTAGAAGCAGTCTCCTGGACGTCCGAAACAGACAAGGGGCAGATGTGGGGATAGTACGTGATCACCGTCTTATGACAGCTACTCTCCAACTACGCACTGCTGCAGTTCGAAGATCCCACGACAATACAAGAATGCCCAGGTTCAACATCGATAGACTTAGTGATCCCTCAGTGCACCAACAATTAAGGGAGCACTTTTCGCAAGGTGTGGAAGCAATCAGCAGCTCAATGCCCGCAACCATCCAAGACCATTGGTGTGCTGTGAAAAATGTTTTTACATCTGGTGCTGAAAGAATTGTCGGTCGATCGCAGGAAAGACATAGGGCGTGGCTTTCCGAGGATACCTGGAAACGGATTGACGAACGAAAACAGCTAAAAGCTCGCGTTGCAGCTACCCCAGCAGCAGGGAGAAGCGAGCTAGAGTCCCTATATCGCATGAAGATGAGAGAAGTTCAGCGTAGCGTACGACGTGACAAGCGCAACTGCATCAACGCGCTGGCTACAGAAGCAGAAGAAGCTGCACGGAGGTGCGACAGCAGGACTGTCTACAGAATCACGAAAGTGCTGACAGGTGGTCGCAGCTCCAGCCAATACCCAGTGAAAAGCCTAGACGGCTCCTTGCTCATTTCGGATGAGGACCAGCTCAACAGATGGAAAGAGCATTTTGCTATGGTTTTGAACCGTGTATTCGCTAGCGATATGCTCACAAATCAGACTGAGATGCCCGAGGTGAGAAGTTCCCGAATACGCACCACGACTCCCAGTAAAGATGAGATCATTACCGCGATCAAGGCACTCAAAACCAACAAGGCGGTAGGACTTGACGGTATTCCAGCAGAGCCAACAACATCGGCTGAGCTTCTGCTTCCACTTATAGATAGAGCTTGGGAAGCTGAGAGCTTTCCTAACGAGTGGAAAAAGGGAATGATCGTCAAGCTTCCTAAGAAAGGAAATTTAATGGAGTGCGGAAACTGGAGGGGTATCTGCGTGCTACCTGCTGTAGCTAAGATAATAGCTAAAATCATCCTTGAGCGAATCAAACAACATCTCGAAGACACACTCGATGCCGAACAAGCAGGTTTCCGCTCTGGATCCTCCCGTGCCGACCACATCAACACCCTGCGGATTATCATCGAACAGTGTGTTGAATATCGATCGCCACTGCACCTGCTGTTCATCGATTTTGAGAAGGCGTTCGATAGTGTCAACAGGGAGTTTATTTGGCGTGCCTTAATCAGGAGAGGCATTCCCGATAAACTAATTGCTATTATCAAAGCTACATATGAAGGCTCCAAATGTCACGTTCTGCACAGGGGAAGGTTGTCTGAGGAATTTGAGATCCAAAGTGGGGTAAGACAAGGCTGTATCCTTTCACCAATATTATTCCTATTGGTGATTAGCGATGTGCTTCATGCAACTTTGTCGACGGGAAACGGAGGAATTCGATGGACTCTTACATCTCAACTGAAACATCTTGACTACGCAGACGATGTATGCTTACTCTCCCACAGAATTATGGACCTCCACCAAATGACAGCAGATGTGGAGAGGGAGGCAGGTGTCGTCGGGCTGAAAATTAATACGACAAAAACTAAAATCATCAGCCTTGGAACTAACTCATCGGCTCAAATATGCATTGCTGGACAACCGGTAGAGAGAGTAGAGGATTTCCAGTATCTTGGGAGTATTGTCTCGACCGATGGTGGAACCGAACTGGATATAGCCAACAGGATCGCCAAAGCAAAGTCCGCGTTCGGGATGTTGTCCAAAATATGCCGAAGCAATGCAATCAGTTTGAGCACCAAAATAAGACTGTTCCGCTCCAACGTTGAATCCGTGCTGCTATATGGTTGCAGTACGTGGAGAGTGACCACTACTATCACCAGAAAGCTGCAAACGTTCGTTAATAGGTGTCTGCGCAATATCTTAAGGATTTTCTGGCCCAATCGTATCTCTAACGAACACCTTTACGAGAGAACGGGTCAGGAACCAATAGGCACAACTATCCAACGGCGGAAGTGGCAGTGGATTGGTCACACGTTCCGAAAGGGTGACAGCTCCATAGCGAACCATGCTATGCAATGGAACCCTCTAACTCAGGATGGCAGAAGACCTGGCGGTCCGAGGAGAACATGGCGCAGAACAGTCGAGAAGGAGGCACGGCAGTTAGGGAAAAGTTGGGGAGAACTCAGACACATTGCCAGAAACCGCACACGATGGCGCGTAGGCGTAGTAGAGGCCCTAGGACCCACAAGGGGATACAGGACGTAAGTAAGTAAAGTAATCCAAGGTGTAACGCGATCCGTGCCTATTGAATGGTTTGCAGTCGGGGGGTATACCGGCTGTATTATAACGGAGCCTCTCTGAAACAGGATCGCCTTAGGAAGTAACCACGATCTTACTGCGCTAATGCGGGGCTCTGGCCCAGCTGACCTTTCTTTCTCGCGCTACTCGTGGGACTATGAACCAAAGCAAAGAACAAAAACAAAAAATAAAAATAAAAAGCATCCTAGATGGAATGCTGGGTGGTACCGCATTTATGTTAGTGGGTCGGATGGAGCAGAGACTCTGTGTGGACGACCTGGTGAGTGGAAATCGGCCAAGGGCAAGCCGTGAGGGAGGTTTTAGGCGAGTGCAACCAAGCAGCAGCCAAACAGCCGCTACGACCTCAAGGAAGATCCCTGAGCTGTCAAAAAGAACAGCACGTTTGCAACGTACCAGAACAGAGGATGGGAGCCAAGCTCTAGCCCCCCCGACTCTTGGGCAAGATAGCTGCGGCGGTTAATGAGGCAAGGAGTTCGGACATAGCTTGGACACCTACAGTTCCCCAATCCAATGCCGCTCCGACCAAGAGGAAGCGAGTTTGCCCGTCGATGCCACTACCTGTGCAACCGGGAGGCAAGGATAACCCCTTGAGAAAGGGGTGGGATCTCACTGGTACCTGCGCTGTCTCGCAAGGGGCCTTGTACCTGACGATGCCAGGAAAAAGGCAGAGGAGCATAGGGCAAAGCCCGACTCCACTGCTGTGCCATCAGCTAAGAGGGGCAGTATTGCCATAACACCTCCTGCATGTAATGTGCAGAAAAGGCGGAGGACAGAGGAGGGCGCTAAGAGTCCCCAGGCAGAGCCTGCAAATGCTAGCGCTGTCTCAGCTGGTAGAAGCTATGCTGTGGCTGCTGGGGCAGCTCCGGCTGGTGGAAGACATGCTGAGGCCGTGAAGGATGAGCAGGTTGCGGTACTTCCTGTGAATATCCCACAGGAAGTGCTCGATGCTGAGGACCTCAAAGCACTCGAGAACGCCATCGTGACGGAAATGGTCCTGGGATGGGAGCATAAGCTCAAGTTCCAGGGCGTTCATTTTAAGAATGGCATACTACTGGTCGACTGCGAAACTCCTCAGACCGTGGAATGGCTAAACACCATAGCTCCCAAACTGAAGGGTTGGAAAGAGGTGGGCCTTACTGCATGTGGCAGTGCGGAAATATCACGTGCACATTCCATCACAATCTTCCTACCACGCAGCGTGGTACCACTTCCTACCACTCCTAGAAGCGCAGAATGATGACTTGAACATCAAGGCATGGACGGTTCTGTATGGTCGTAACGAGGGGACTGGGCAGATACCGGCCCTCGGAAGTGACCAAGAGTCTTTTGAAGCCATTAAGGCTCAAAATTGCTCTCTAAGCTCCGGTTCGGCAGAGTGTCGGTGGGTGGACTGAAGAAGATGGGTGAGAGCGCAGGGCATAGTACCAGCTCGAAACCAACCTCAGAGGCACTACCGGAAGTGGAGCATCCAGTTCCGTTGACGGTCAAAGCACCAACTCCGACTATAGAACAGGATGCTCGGAGCGCAGACGAATTTGTGTCCATCTCAGATGACTCGTTATCTGAGGAGGACCTAAACAGTGCAGTAATCTCTCCCTCTGGACATTTACCCGGAGGAAGAATAGATTCTGCTGACGGAGGGTGGGGCAACAGCCCCCGACGAGCAATAGCTCGATGACCTTCACCAGTAAAATAAAAGTCGCCCAAGTAAACATCCACCATGCCATAGCGGCATCAGCCGCAATAGCTAGGACAAAACATGGGCATTGTATTGATTCAGGAACCATGGACCTTGAAAGGAGGAGTCAAAGGACTGTCATGCAAGGATGCAAAGGCAATTTGGGACAAAGGGTGACCAATCCAAGGGCATGTATCCATATTAATAACAAAATTAACTTTCTCCTACTTTCAGAATTTGCGACGCGAGACTTGGTGCCATTGCAGGTTTCTTTGAACATCGATGGAGTACACCGCAACATCGGTATAGCTTGTGCATACTGTTCTGGGGACGAACCAGCTATCTGCTGGGCGCTCCACTACTGCAGCGTTTAGTGGAGCACTGTAATAAGCTCCAAATCCCGCTGCTGATTGGATGTGACGCCAATGCTCACAATGTTATATGTGGCAGCACCGACACCAGTACCACGGGTGGGTCTTTACTAGAATTCATTCTTTGTTCATCCCTTGATATATATAATATAGGGAATACCCCAACCTTTGTTACTAGAGTTAGAAAGGAAGTTCTTGACCTCACGCTGGGTAGCCCGAGCATCAGTAGGTTAGTCAGGAACTGGAAATTATCAGATGACCCGTCATTATCTTACCATAGAATTATTCTGTTTGAGTTAGATGTGGCATGTATCCTAAGAAATCCAGTCAGAAACCAAAAAAAAAAAACGAATTGGGAGGTCTTCAAAGAAACTCTAGACAGTAATCTGGAGCATATCGAGAGGAGGGCTCCAGCACACTATCTAGAGTTAGAAAACGCGGTAGAGGGTATTAGTACCGCAATTACAAACGCGCTCGAATCGAGCTGTCCCATAAGCAATAGAAAGGGTGAGAAAGATGTGCCATAGTGGAGCAGCAATCTTACAAAGTTACATTCTGATACACGCAAGTAGTTTAACAGGGCAAAGAGTAATTGGAAAAGCTACAGTGCGGCACTTACAAACTACAACAAAGAGCTAAGAAGGGCGAAAAAGAAATCTTCAGGAAGATCTGTAAAACAATAAACAGCACTCCTGCTACAGCTGGGCTACATAAAGACCTTGCAAAATCGGGGGGCATGCCAACATTGCTTAAAAAACCAGATGGCAGTTTTTCTGAAGATGAGGAAAAAAGAGCATTACTGCTGTTAGAAACTCACTTCCCCGGAAGTTCGCAGAACACCTGTGACGGGAGCGTGACCAACACGACCAGACCCCGGAAGGAAGATTGGGAGATTGCAGGAGCTATCTGTTTCAGAGGGAGAAACGAGTGGGCAATTAGCTCCTTCCAGCCCTTCAAGTCACTAGATGTGGATGGTATTAAACCAACCCTATTGCAAAAGGGACAAGAAAAACTACTACCACCCCAAGTCAGAATAACAAAAAGTAGTCTTGCATTGGTAGCAATACTGTTAGACAGCCAAGCACACTTAGACCAGTAATTGGTCCATTGTGATGCCACGTAGATCTTAGGGGAAAATCTATCTACCTACTCCGTAAAACCGTTTTGAGCTTGTTATGAAGCGTAGGAAGCTCTTAAAATCGATATCTATCAGGAGAGAGCTGGGCAGAAACCAAAAAGGTGAAGAATAGTTTCTTCCTCTTCTTCATCTATGCAGCTTTTACAAAAGTCGTTCGCAAAAAGCCCCAGCCTTGTAGCATGCTTGCCTATTAGACAGTGTCCAGTTATGACACCTATTATAGCACCGATGTGAAATCAAATTCTTAGAACGTTTTTGATCCAGCTTCGGCCAAATCTGTTTTGTCGCTAGACATGTTGATCCACTTGTCCACCTAAGATTTGTACTCTCGACAGCATCCAGTTTAAATTTAAGTTTGCGAGTAACGATTGGTATACCTAAGGGCCTTTATCCGGCAGGATGGGTATAGTTGTTTCTATTCTGGCGAGTTCATTGGCCTTACAATTCTCTGGAATGTCCCTACGCCGCGGCATCCAGCATAGGTGAATATTCGACTGCACATCCATCTCCACAAGAGACGATCGGCAGTCTAGAGCTACTAAGAAATTTAAAGAGGTCGATTCCAGGGATTTGATTGCTGCTTGACTGTCTGAAAAGATGCAGATATCTCTAACAGATATCACGTTTTTCTTAAGCCAAGATAAGACTTCTTTAATCGCCATTATTTCCGCCTGGAACATGCTACAATGATTTGGAAGACGGAAGGAGAACTTATGATTAAGCCTGTCAGAGAAAACACCTGCACCAACTCCGTCTTTAGTTTTCGACCCATCAGTGTAGAAGTTATTAGATTCATCTTCTAAAAATCTAAAGGGGATTAGTATTGAAAGAGATACGCTGTAACAAATAAGGGCAATCAATGGTTTCTGCGAATAACTGATGAACAAAAAGTACGACGTATCGTTAGTTCTTGAAGATTCGATTCTCAGAATGTGGACTTGATGGTAGTTAGACCAGACTTGGCTGGCGTATTCAAGAAGTGGTCTGACGAAGGTCATATATAGGGATTTGGTGACGTAGGACTTAGAAAAATCCTTCGATCAACGTGTAACAAATTCAATTGCTGAGTTAGCCCTATTATGGTATCTATGTGTAAGCAAAAGTTAAGTTAAGTGTCACAGAGGATGCCCAAATCACGAATTGAAATGACTGTGGGGACATGCTCATTGTTAATAAAATATATTCTTTGAGGCAAGAGAGGGCGCTTCCGAGATTAAGTAATTGATTGACATTTTTTTACATTAAGCTCTAAGAAGTTTTGACGGCACCAATTAAAAAAAATGTTTATGCCAACCTACAGTGAAAGGGAATCATCAGTGCAAGAAATTTGTGTAGAGATCCTCATGTCGTCAGCATAGATCTGTAGGTCAGATCCTGTAATGACAAGCTCCACGGCGTTAATAGTAGGTAAGAGGAGCAGGGATTCTAAATGCCTACCCTGTGGCACTCCTGAGGATACTATAAACGCTGTCTTCTAGATAGGACTTAACCCATGAAATAAGAATTAGCGAAAAACCAAGCGCTTTAAGTTTGGGGAGTACAATTTGATGAGAGATTTTGTCGAACATCTTACGGAAATCAGTAGCCACGACGTCTACTTCGTTACCATTTTCCAAAGCACTAAATATGTTGGCAACAAATTCAGTAAGGTTAACGGCTGAAGATCTGTCCCTTAGATTGCTTGGGGTAGAAGATTAATTTGCAATGGAAGAACGTCGTATCATCAACTACTCTCGCTTAGGTATGTTTGACAGCTTAGCAATTGGTCTATAGTTAGAAATATCACTCTTGCAGCCATTTTTATAGATTGGGATAATAAATCAGTCTTTACACAATTTGGGGAAAATTCCACTCGCAATTGATAGCTGAGAAAGAGCAGTGAGGGGCTGGGCCAGTTTGCAAAACACACAGACGAAAAAGTAATATTTACAGATGTTAGGGAGGTTTGAGCGCAGCCGTTCGTGTAACAAAAGTAGTTAGAATCGGGCTAAACGTTGTCATTCGAGAATGCTTGGCTGAAGAAATCAGCGAAAAGGTAGGTGATTGCTTTTGGGTCATTGGACGACCGATTTAAGATTTTTAAAGAAGAGTCAGATATCCTTTTAGTGTTGATAAGCTGGAAGAACCGTCTTCGATTAGAGATAAGATCGAACTGCATACGATCCATACAATCGAAGTAAAGAGATAAGTGGGTTCGGATTTACATTCAATATTAATTGAATTTTTTTTTTCGACACAAGGCACTCTTCCAGTGTTTTGGGTGTCTGGACTTTCCGACGCGCCAACGTGGACTCGAAGCACTACCTCTTTGTATCCAAGGTACGGATACAGATATCCAGAGCGAAATCAACGAAATACTATGACGAAATTTGGCATCGGAGGGCTTCAGTTGCAAGAGATCGCCAGAGCATTTGCCGATCTAAGTCCTATGCCGCCAGCGCAAATGCGGAACACCAGTGGCAGCGCAGCCAGCAAGCCATCAAAGATGCCGCCTCTGATGTACTGGGTTTCTCTAGGTCACCACAACGAAACCCCTGGTCGATCGAGCAGATTGAAAGACTTTATTGCAAGAATGATGTTTGAAAATGTTGTCAAAAGATAATAATGTTCTTCTTTTTATTATCTTTTGATCTTTGGTTTCAAAGCTAGGACAGAAGCCTGCAGGGATGAAAATGGCAATATAGTAGTAGAATCGGAGTCGGCGCTGAGGATATGGAAGGAACGCTTCTGCAGAGTGCCAAACAGCGATGATGACCAGCATTCCGTTGTCAAGCAGAACGAGTCATTCAGCAGTGATGATGATTATCAAGATTCCCGTCAACCCGATCAGAATTCTGAAGTGAGGATAGCGATACCTAAACTTTAACCCAACAAAGCCCCTGGAGCCGACGGCCATAGTGCCGAACTTTTCAAGAAAAAACACCATCGCACCGTTCAAGGTCTGGAAAGATCTAAGGTAAGGTGACGCGCTATCATGCGATGTCTTTAGCAAAATACTTGAAAGAATTGTACGAAACTCACAAGCCAACACCGAAGGAGCTACTTTTTACAAGTCCGTACAACTATTCGATTACGCCGGTGAATTTGACATAGTCGGAAAGACTCAGCGGGCTGTTAGCGTGGCGTTTGCGAGTATTGAGACCAAGGCAGCAAAGATGTGTTCTGCGGTCAATGAAAGCAAAACAAAATACATATATGCTGCCCACAAAAAATGATACCAGGCATTGGTGTCTTGGACAGACCGTCACAATAGATATAATTTTGAAGTGGTAATGGACCTTGTCTACCTAGGCTCTATGGTGAGCTCCGCAAATGACATCAGTGAGGAGATTAAACAAGGAATTACTCTTGCCAATCGGTGTTTTTATGGACTAAGAAGGCAATCGAGTAACAAAGCCCTATCTCGAACTACTGAGGTAACTCTGTATAAGGCAATAATCCCAGTCCTACTGTATGGCGCAGAGGCATGGACTTTGTCAAAATCGGATGAGAATGCGCTTGATTACTTTTAGAAAAAAGTTCTTCGAGTGATCTCTGATCCCGTCTGCATACCATAGACGGCGAGTGGAGGAGAAAAATGCCGAACTATACGGCCTATGGAAGGACATCGACTAAGACAGAAGAGTTCACATACAGCGACTAAGATGGCTGGGCCACGTAGAGCGGATCGAGCCCAACCATCCAGCGCGGAAAATCTTCGAACCCAGCTCGGATGGACGGCGCAATAGAGGACGACCTCTCGGTAGGTGGCGCAATCAAGTAGACGGGGACCTCAATCAATTTGGCGTGCGCACATGGAAGCAGTTGGCTCGTAACCGGGCTCGCTGGAGAGGGTTTTTGGTTGAGCCTCAGGTCCACCCTGGACTGTAGCGCCACCTAAGTAAGTAAGTAAGATGTTCACTTGGACAACGCTACTAAATTACCTAAATGTACTTAACTTTTTATCGATTCGTGAAATTTATAGCCTCTGTGATTTTTATGGTGCATATAATCGTCCATCTGAGCAAGCTATCCATAGAACTGTGGACAAATTTCAAATCACACAGCCTCTAAATGATGCAGTAAAACTAAAACATAAAAAAAATGTGCGTATCGTATAGAAAATCGCATCTGTAAACAGAAGTGTGAATGAAGATGTAAATTTACCAGTATCTTTCGTATAAAAACAAGATATTTAATTAAAAGTAAATTTTCCGTGCGTATAATCGTCGATCTATTGATTATTATTTTCTGAGCTTTTATATGCAAAATGAACATAATTACTATTGCTTACTGCCTACAAATACAGGGACATCCAATTTTAAGTTTCGCACCATTTTTGAACTATCAAAACTAAACTATTATTGTGATGATTTCTGATAAGTAAAAATTAGGAGGTTATTAAATATGGACCGATACACCCTCACACACCGTGCTGAAATAGTGAAAATTCACTATAAAACAGTGAAAATATCGCGGAAATGTTTCGTAAAGTTCGTACTGCTTTTGGTCAATTTGATTGATAAATTTGAACGTATCGGGTAGGTTAGTGATGTGAAGACTCCAACTCGTGTACGTTCGGCAAGGTCAGCTGAAAATATCGCCACCGTAGCTGAGAGTGTGACTGAAAACCCATGTGTGTCCATTTCGAGACGATCATAGGAATTGGGCCGCAACCACTTTGCACCGCATTTTCCATAAAAATATGTATTGCCCTACACGCGTATAAGGTCCAGTTGACATAAGAATGGAAGTCAGCAAACCACGCACAACGTCGTACTTTCGCTGACTCGGTGCTGGAAATGAATGAACAGGATCATCATTTTTTGCACAAAATTATTCTGAGTGATAAGGCTCATTTCCACTTGCTTGGGAACGTAAACAAACAAAACTGTCGCATTTGGTTCTCCGAAAACTCAAAAGAAATGGTGGAACAACCTCTCCATCCACAAGGAGTTACAATTTGGTACGTTTTTTGGGCTGACAGTGTTATTGGGCTATATTTTTCCAAAAATAATGCTCGTGCCACCGTTTCAGTGAATGGATTCCAAACGATGTTGACTGACTTTTTTTTGGCTGAAATTGATGTTATGGACGTGGACGACGATTATTTTCAGCATGACGGCGCGGCGCCCCATGCCACACAGTTGGTGAAACAATGGCTCTATTGCGTGACAAATTTCGTTGACGTGTGATTTCTCGAAAAGGAGACTTCAATTGGCCGCCGAGATCGTCCGATCTAACACCATTAGACTTTTTCCGTTGGAGCTATGTTAAAGATAGAGTCTACAACAATGTTCCCCCAACGATTCATGCACTAAAAGAAAATATCAGAGCTGTTATTCGCCAAATATATCAAAGAATGACAAGACAAAGAGCCGAGGCGAACATTTGGAAGATATTGTCTTCCCTTACTAATCTCAAAGTTTGTACTTAAGGTTAAAATAAAAACACTATTCACAAAAACGTTGCGTTTTTCTATTGATTTAAAATGACACCTCTTGTTAGATGACCCTATAGGAGTACATCGATTTTTGTTGCTTTAAATCCATCAAATTGCGTGCTTATAAACTCAAATTAATAGTTTGTAATTCCAGTTGCAAAATTGTGCCTAAGATTATTACATTTAATAATGGTCAAAACAAATCTGGTCACCCTACTTTAAATAAAGCAATTTATTTTTTTTCAATAACTTAACAACTATTTGCAATAACAACAAACAGTAAAAGGCAATTAAATGACTTTTATTACGTATCTCCGCACATAGAACCAGATTTGGAGAACATGTTTTGGCTTACTTTTCGAAATTCTTCTCTCAACTTGGCTTAGTATATTTTTAGATTTTTTGCTGTTAAATGCAAAATGAAGTTATTGATTGTAAATTTAATATTTTCATTCGGTTTGTAAAAATTCGGTTTGAGCTAATAACAGCGAAATTATTTTCAATCTTTTTCTCTTTCCGTTTCCGTTAGTTCTAATAAATTCCCTCAGTGCCGAGTTATTATTTTATCTAGCGGATGACTTGTTTTCGCAAGAAGACATTCTTACTGAATGTCCGGAATCGTGCCCAGCCCAATCGCAACCAATTTGTACATCAAATGGATTTTGTATAAAACTTTTTGATAGCTTCTGCCAAGTGCTGTACTACAATTGTAAAAACAACGAAGGTGAGCGATTCAATTAAGTGATGTGGAGCGAGAAATTTTATTGCGGTTTTTTTTATTACAATAGAATATAAACAAATCCATCAAGATTACTGCGAGGTACCAAGATTTAAAAATCTTCAACCAAAGGCTTGTTTTAACAATACTATTACGTCGAGCAAGAAATGATTTATTAAAACTTAAGATAATTGCCTGTCATTGAACTTGAAATAAACTTGGTGTATTGATTGACTGTGAATAGCGTGGTCGGTAAACTATTTTCTTTTATTATGGCAGTGTGTCATGGAATTGATGAAAATTAAAACTGCCAATTGTTTGTAGAATATAAACCAATAGTATCATTGAAATTATCAAACCCTACATACCCTTTCTGCTAGTTAATGTTTTCGGATGTTGGAGCTCACATCTCGACAGATCCTGGAAAAAAACCAAGAGGTTCAAATCGATACTCACCATCTCTTTATCGATTTCAAGGCCGCCTATAACAGCATTTATAGATAAGAGCTATATGGAGCCATATTTGATTTCGACATCCCTGCCAAACTTGTTCGTCTGTGCAGGATGTCGATGAGAACACTTGCTTCTCCATCAAAGTGGATGACCTCACCGAGATCTTTGATGTCAAGAAAGGTTTTAGAAAAGATGACGCTCTATCATGTGATTTCTTTAGTATTGTAATGGAATGCATTGTGCCGAATTCAGAAGCCAACATCAGATGCACAATCTATTAAAAGTATGTACAACTGCTTACATATGCCGACGATATTGACATTATTGGAAGAACTCAGGGGACTGTCACCCGTGCGTTTGCAAGCATTGAGTCAGAAACTGCGTACTGGACGTTTGAGATGGCTAGGGCATGTAGAGTGAATGGATATCAACACTTCGGCCCACAAAGTCTTAGAATCTAACCCGAAGGGACGACGCAGTCGAGGGTCTCTCCGACGCACATGGTGCGCCTAAGTTCAAGGGGACCTCGACCAACTTGGAGTCCGCAACTGGCGGCAATTAGCCATGAAGACCGAGCTTAAAGAAAAGGCCTGTTGGTTGAGTCGCAGGCTCCACCTAAGTAGGCAAGTAAGTAAAAATTAAACAATCCATATTTCTTTTTAATTTGTAGTTAATTAATTTATAAATTATTAATAGCAACATTTTGTTTAGTCTTAGAATCATACTTTGTGACTAGATACATTCCATTGTCCTCCCTGTAACCCAAACCATTGTGAATGGCGTAGGTCCAGTAGTAGATCGTATCTCCATACCTTAAACTGGTTTGTCTGTCTCGGAACACGAATCGACCCTGTTTTGGTTTCTTTATATCTCTGGACCATCTTCCAGCCTCCAAACCTTCCATTGCTTCGTTGAGATTTCCATGAAAAGCAAAAAGAGAAACTCCTTCTTCGGCAGGGATTGAGACTTCAAATCCTTTCGGGTAAAATATTTTAAACTCCGCCTGTGGAATATTATATTCAGCGGAGACCGCAAAAACTGTTAACAAAAGCAAAAAATTACAAATTGTGAGGCAGGCATCGCAAAGCCAACAAACAAATTTAAGAGCTCGAAAGCGACTGAATTTTTGAACTCAACCGAAGCATTGCTTAGATAAACTGGTGAACTCAGAGCAGATAAGGAAATTCTTATGTCTTGTTATATTCGAAAATCGTGAGTCTCTCAGTTTCGGACACAAAACAAAAGACAACTTCCAATGGGCATCGCAGCGTCCACTACACCACTACGAAATACATATATAAAAATATTCCAATCCCTGAACAAACACCACCTCGCAGATTTATTACATGAAAGCTGTATGAAAAACATGCAGGAAATTTGCAAATTTTGAAAAGTTTTTTTTTTTGTTTATTTATTATGTATAGTTGTTTTTTCGGGTTTTACGTAGGTTGCTATTTAAGTTTTGAGATAGACAAGTAAAAACAAATATTTGTAAGTAGTCGAAAATGGATTCATTGTTTTTCAAAATATTCTCCATGAAGATGAATACATTTTGCATGCGTTCGATCCAATTTTCGAAGTACTTTTTCCACTCCGATTGAGGTACCTCCAAAACATATGATTTGAACGCTTCAACCGCTTCTTCAGGAGTCGAAAAACGTTGACCTCGCATTTTATTTTTGATCTGCGGGAATAAGAAGAAATCACTGTCGATTGCTGTTTAGTTTCGGGTTCGAATGCATAGATTCATGATTCGTCGCCTGTCACGATTTTATAGACGTCTTTTAAAGCACCGCGATTGAATTTGTTCAACATCTCTTGGCACCAATAGACCCGAGCCTTTTTTTGAGCGATTGTCAAATTATGCGGTATCCAACGCGAACAAATCTTTTTGACGGCCGAATGTTCATGTAATATTTAATGTATGCAAGTGGAACTAATCCCCAAGCATGCCTCAATCTCACGGTATGTCACACGACGATCTTGCAACATCAGTTCACGCACAGCATCAGTTTTTTCTCGCACAACAACCGATTTTGGAGGGCCTTCACCAAATTCGTCCTGTAGCGAAGTGCGACCACAATTGAATTCGGAAAACCAGCGAAATACGGTAGCTCGAGATGGTGCTTCATTACCAAAAGTCGAAGTGAGTTGATCGGTACACTATTGTTGGCTTAACCCATTAATGCCCATAGTTAAATTACAGTGATTTTTATTTTGAAAACTTTATTTTTTAGTTCATATACAACCTTTTAAGCAAGTAGGAAAAAAAAATAAGAAGAAAATGATTTCAATCCATGAGTTTTAGTGGTGTACTCGATTGAGTACAATGGGCACTTAAGTATGGTATTTTTCGAAACAAGGCCTTTCAATGCAAAGCGTTTTATCACACTTCTTGCACGCCCAACGTACTCTAGCATGGCAAATTACACACCTGAGCTGCTGAGACAATTTTTTCGCAAAATGCCCAATGTTGTCTGTTGACAAGCCAGGTATTGTTGATGATGATGGTCTGTTAGGAACAGTTTCCTTTTGACATTGGCGAAGTAAGTATCTTGTGATATTCCTTCTAAATTCCAATTGATCCTGTGGATTATCTGATGATATGACATGCAACCTCCATGCATTAGAGACTGTTAAATCCAACATATAAGTAAATATGGTCCACCACCATTTTTTTCCTCGTACTACAATCCGATACAAAGATATGGACTGATCCATTTCGTCTACACCGCCCATTCCTCTATTATAGTTTTGAAATAATTTTGGGATATTCAGCTCAACTTTTGCTTTTTTTCCGGTACACCATCGCTTTACCTTGCCGAGTGGTTCAACGGTGTCGAAGTTTGTTCCCATAGTGCAAACACTGTTGTCTTTCCATCGAACGAAAAGAACTTCGTTACCACTGTCAAATCGATAGTCAAACTCTGCTCGGTTTTTCTTTTTCATATCCTTGACTGTGGTTAAAGGACACTTTTTTGTCCGGTTTTCACGAACAGTACCCGTAGCTCGATATCCTAAATCACGCAAATCCTTTAACAGTTGGTGGTTGGTGAAAAAATTGTCGAAATAAACAATATGTTCGGCTGGATTTGCTGGGATCTTTCCTAAAAGAGACTTTACTACTCTTGAACCTAACGGCTCTTTTATATTCGATCCAATCACTTTGCCACAGTAAATATCAAAATTGTAGCAGTATCCCGTGGAACTTGTTAGCGCCCAATTCTTGTATCCGAAGCGTACAGGTTTACCTTTTATGAACTGTTTGCATGGATGGTGGCCAAAGTACTTTATCATTGACTCATCTATCGACAAATCGGTATGAAAAGCATTCCACTGGTTAAATTTTTTGATAAGAAGATCAGCCAAGGACCTTACTTTAAACATTTTGTCATTGGATGTGCGTGCTTCGTTGTTGTCTACAAAGTGGATGTTTCGTTTTATTTCCGTGAACGCATTTCGAGACATGGTTCGCTGCACCAATGAAGACCTTACATCTTCATCTAAAGACCAATACAATCTCTCGCGTGGCAATTTGCGATATCCAGTCAGCAATAGTATTCCAATGAAACCTTTCAATTGGGATACATTTATATCGAATGCTTGTCTGTTGTTTTGGCAAGCATAGAGCTTCGTATTGCTTATTATAAGTTCTACAACCTCTTCATCAAACAGCTTTTCAAAAATTTGTACGGGACTTAGGTTTTTAAGCTCAGTTGCCAATTGATCCCTTCTTGACTGAACTGCTTCTGAACTTGAAAAACTAGCTGTGTATGAAGGGGAACACTTCTTCCAACTAAGAAGGCCTTGACTACTTCCCGCTATCTTACGTCTTTTAGAAGATAGTGCTTCATCATCACTGCTTTCCCAATCACTTTCTCCGGAGGCTTGCGTATGTGTGAAAACCTCTACTGTCCCTGGAACATCGTGAGGTAGGTTAGCTGGTTCGATGTCATCATCGGCACCTTCTTCCTCATCTGTAAGATAACTTGGCTCTGGCGGGATAAGTACCATATCATACTCCCCCTTTTCTTCATCCTCCAAAATGGAAGTTACAGCTTCCTCCAGTCCATTATAGTTTTTTGAAAACTTAAAAACTAGTTCATTCATCTTTTGCTGAAAAATTATAAAAAGATAATTTGTACAGTCATGTGCCCACTGTACTCAAATGAGTACACGTAAAAATAACTGAACATTGTTGACGACAGAACTTACCAATTTTGCATTTACTACTTTAGAACTTTGAAATGATTAATAGTTTTACTAGAAATCACAAAAAAACAATCAAATCTCACTTAACACATATCAATATTATAATAATTGAACTTACTCCCTTGAATATTTCACAGCTTTAGAACCGCTATACAAAAAATGCACAATGTCACACACGAATGGAAAAGTGCATTAATTTAAAACTGACACATAGTCGAGGCACTCTTAGTTTCTGAGAAATTCAAATTTTTCTCAGTTACATCTATTATCGTTCGCGTAACGGGGCTTCAAGCAGGTGTACTCAATTGAGTACAGTGGTCGTAAATGGGTTAATCCACGTCGAAAGTCATAAAAAATTATCGCAAGAAAATGTTCACGATTTAATTCAATTTTTTTGACCAAGATGAATACCATATTTCTAGTACCTGTACACAACACAAATAGCATTGGTATGACAAAACATTTTGAGTGCGATTACTATTAAAAATGTCAAACTTTACGATGGCAATGTCAGATTTGACATATTCACACTGGTGTAGCCATATCTTAAATTTTACGTAGCAACCCTTGTACAGACTAAGGGTAGGGAGGGTGGTCAGTTTCGGACCCTTAGGGTAAAGTTTCTGGACGATTCCTATTGATTAACCACAACAAGAAGACTAACTGCCTTCACGGGGCGGCCACCGGGCAACGAATGCTGCAATGAGATAACCGGCCTAGCATTCCTTGCTTGTTCAACTGAATTCTTGTATTCTTATTTTGCGCCTGCCTACAATGCACGATTTGCATTCACGACTGTAAGTATTCGGCTAAAGTGAGCGACGTCAGGAGTAAACCTCTAGAAAAAATCTCTAGTCCAAGGTGGAACAGCATACGCCGAGGGATGCATGGCTAAGAGAGTGCTTAGTCGCTAGTATGCGGACTCCACCCTGGCGAACTTCGGTTTCAATCCAGCCTTCCCATGGTACATCGGGTTCTGCCATCCATGGGTGATATTCCTTTCTCGATTACTCGTGGGTCCAAAATTCCTAATTCTATAAAAATTGCTTGCTTGCTGACGAGCAACTCAAGTCCTCGGATGGTTTGGATGACGGAGCCAGGCGGGCCCAATCCTTGCCGTCCACATGTGTCTATCCAGAAGAAGCGGATACCGTTCGGTTCAATTCTGCCGAAAGGAGGCGGTTTAAATTTGCTCTTCGCAGAGGTGATACTAGGGAGAGTACCCTAGCATATGCCAAAGCCCCTTCTATTGCAAAAGATGCCAAACGAAGTAGATCAGAGGATCATAACCCACCAGCACCCACCGCCAAGAACGCCAAGGCAGGACCTACACCTGATGTTCCCACCAGGCCAGTGTTGTCAGGTTAGGAATCGTCCCAGCGAACTTGGAGAACAAGCTTTTAACAACGGAGCAGATGACACTCATCCAAGAGGCAGTAATCGATGTCTCAATTGAGCTAAGGAACAGAGGCGTATGGCCGAAATTCTCAGGCTCACAGCACAAGGCGGGTTGGCTGGTTTTCGTCTGCTCAGACAGTGCTACTGCTGGGTGGATGAGCTCGAATTTTGAATAAAAAATTATAAATTATAAATTATAACAATATCCAAAATTAAATTAAAAAAAATAAAAATACAGTTCGCGCTAATAACTTACTTACTTAGGTGGCGCTACAGTTCGGGGTGAACTTGGGCCTCAACCAACGAGCCTCTCCATTTAGCTCGGTCTTTAGCTAATTGGCTCCAGTTACACACTCCAAGTTGGTCGAAGTCCCCTTGAACTTTTGCGCGCCACCTACGGCGAGAAGGGGTTCTACTGCGTCGTCCCTCGGGGTTAGATTCGAAGACTCTGCGGCCCGGAGCGTTGGTGTCCATTCGCTCTACATGTCCTAGCTATCTCAGATGCAGTTTTTTGACTAGGTCGATGTCGCTGTACAGCTCGTATAGTTCGTAATTGAATCTTCTCCTCAGTGATACTTTGGGTTTTAAATAGCTTCAAACGCTTCAAATTGACTTATTAAACTTGAAACTTTGAGTAAAACATGAACAGTAATGTTAAATATACAGTTTAAACTAAATATTTAAAACAAAACATAGCAAATAACTTCATAAACGAATGCTTATCCTTGGGTCGACATGGTGGCAACGCAAAAAAAAATCAAACTTCAACTGATTGCAATTGACGTAAATTAACAACTAGAGAATTGCCACGTGGCTCAAAAACAAGATAATGGCTCTCCAAATTGTCCCCCCAAAAGGTTCTACCGAATTCCAAAAGATGGCGTGGAAAAAAATTCTAAACTAAACGTATCACTGGTGATAACGGGGGTCTCAGGAGGCGAGGGTGTGTACATCCTTTCCGGCCAGGACTTCTGAAGAGCTATATTTTGGGAAGTGTTTATAAAAAAGCTATGTTTGGTCGAACTTTACATCGAGACTAATGCAAATGATACTTAGCTTTACTTTACTATGCAAAATTATAGAGCAAAAATGGTACACTTAGTCTACATTAATGGTGGAAATAGTTTCGGGGGTGGATTGGTGGGTGCTCCGTGTAAGTGGCTAGGCTGTCACGTTACAGCTGCTCGATGCATCGACCGATAAGGAACTTCACTTTGACACTGGCTGAAGATGGCGATTGGTTTTGCGACCAGTCTGATGTTATTCGGATCGCGGGTTGACTGTCTGATCGCTGATGAAATGCTGTTGCGGAGGGGAAGTTATTTATGGGGCGGGAAGGGTGTGCAGATGTGGGGTTCACACCGTGCCCGCTTTTTTTTTTTTTTTATTTTTGTTTTTTCCGTAGCTTGACACTAGCTGGAGGCGAAGGCGGCTTTATTTTTGTTTGTTTTTCTTTTTTTTCGATTATTTCGTATGTTTACTGAATATTATGTTTGCGGGTATTATTCGAGGAATATTATTATTTCTGTCCGTACCTCACCACTTTCGTTTTTTTTCGAAGTAAATACTGCGAGGGTTAATAATTCCTCCGCATATTTTTTTTTTGTTTAATCACTCTGTCACAATGCACGCTTACACTCCTCTTCTTTTTTTGTTCTTTCGGTAAAACTTTCAGTTTTTTTTTCTCACGCGTCTCCGCACTCAAGCTGAACTCACCACCGAACAAAAAAAAAAAAAAACTCCTGCGATGTAGTTGACCTGGCTTATATTACTTTTTTCTCTGTGCTCGCTCGCAGTGCGGTGGTACCTATTGTCGATGCTACACTTAATTTCCCTACAGAACTTGAATGGTGATATAACCTTTGTTGTGGTTTAAGAACCATATCTCTTCTAAGTTATTGAAGAATTATCTTCCGAGGTACGTTAGCCTTGTCCTGGCAATGCCTTGGGATTCACAGAGTATATATTTTATGTCCTCTGAGACATGACATGCAATGACTTATTGCAGTACCTACAAACATACGTATTTGATAATAATAATCTCATAGCATGATTCCTTAGGAGTCAATGGCCCGAGAGTATTCTTATCGCTGCCCTTAGCCATGATCTTTCTAGTGTTATAATCTCCCCAGATTACCTGTGATCTAAGACAGGCCACAGTGGGCGCCGTGGCATAAATGGTTAGTGTGTCGGACCACTGCACGTGAGGTTCCAACTTCGAATCCCAGAAAACACCAAAAAGTTTTTTCACGGTCCCACCTCTCGTGAACGGCCGACAAACATCCAAGAATATTGTTATCCCGAGAAAGCTTCTCAAAACAAATTGCCCTTGGGATACGGCACTAAACTGTAGGTCGTCCATTCCATTCGTGTGAAAAATATAACGCACGCAACATCAGTGGTTGCGAGAAGCTATTCCCTGCCACTTGAAAAGCTGTTGCGCCACAGGTCACAGGTCACAAAGTCTTGCACAATTCACTTAGCCACGCACCTTGGTGGCTTGATGCTACCAATTATGTTACTATGTGGGAGCTCAGCTCCTCATTTCGCCAACGCGTCGGATTTTTCGTAGCCCTCTATATCGCAGTGTCCAGACCAGATACCCAACATAATCTGGCACGGTTCTGCATACATAATGCCTTAAGCATTGTGCAGCGATTTGTGAAAATTTCAGATTTTCTGACGTAAGACTCTAACACCTTTAGCGCAGTCTGACTGTCAATGTAGATGGCGATATTCTTATCGGGTGTTGATCCTATCTCAATTAATTCCGCAGTTTTGAGTACAGATAAAACCTCTGATTGCAACACACTGCATGGGTCCAGAAGTCTCAGAGCCACCCGTAGGTTAATATCTCTCGAGAATATACATGACCCCGTGCCCTCCCTGGTTTTAGAACCATCTGTGTATATTGCAATATTATTGTGGACAGGGACTGTCTTCCGTTGCCAATCCTCCCTTACAGGGTGCGTTACTTCGTATGCTGTGATGAAGTCTAAGGCACCAATGATATCTTCCAATTTGTCAGGGATATCGGGAAATGATTTTCGAAGATTGGAGCTATGCCCCCCACATTACTAGTTTGGAAGAGACCTACGTTAGTGAGCCAAAGCACACTGTTGCCCACTTGAAATTTTATTTCTAGGTCTAGAGGTAAAAGATACAGAAAGATCTCGAGTGCCAGTAAAAATATAAAAAATAAGGGTGTTGTGTGAATAGTAGGCTTATCTTGTACGCTTGAACTATTATGTTCTCTAAGAAGCTTGCGCACCAGGTTTTAACTTTCCAGTTCAAAATTTAAGTCTCAAAAGCTAACGACATTTAGACAGAAAGGCGGACATACTCGTAACACAATCGACTCGACTAGTGGTACTTTTGATTTATATATTATATTTCGCAAAGTCAGGCCGCTACTTTATATCTAATAAAAAAAAAATCGTATTAATTTTGCAACATGAAGATTTTTATTCCAAAACCTGAAGCACAGTTAGAATCAAAAGAGATTTTCTATAGTTAGCACACTTTCATGATGTTATGGTCAAAGTTGAACCTTTAATATTTCTTTACTGGAAATTTAATGCTCTTCCAGACCCCCAGTAGCAACTCAACTTAGCGAAACACCCTCGATGTGGACTAACTCCATTATTTCTTTATATCACAAGCTATGTGTACAACTTATTATACGAATACCCTATTTGACGGGCTATACTCAATTTAAATTTAGCCACTCCTTATTAAAGTAGACATTTTGTTCTGCTATGAACGCTTGCTACATAGAATAATCTTTTTATTTTTATATTTTTTTTAAGATTTCGTTAATAAAAACTTCAGACTGACAAGTTGTTTAAATTAAAAATGAACTTTGCCACTTTAACACGATAAGTGGGAAATCCCAGTAGGATTGATGTTAAATCTCTAATTCCATTTAAGAATGCCAATTTTTATAAGAGCACCGCAAACACTTTTTGAACACTACGCGAGAGAGTTGATAATTCGTGGAAATACCTCACACTTAATGATCTTGAATCGATTCGTAATATCTTCGGATTTTATAACACTAGACAACAAATTTTAAATTTGAAATGCTTTTCTTTATGCGAAGTAACTTTCCTTATAGTTTTGATGTGCTGAATACGAAAAATAGAATATGTTTCAGTTTGTGGGAAAATGATTTATTAATATTTTTTCACAGAAATAGTGAAAGCGTTATATTTATATTATTGTACCTAATTTGGCGTTGTCTTTCTAATGCTCGTATATATTCTGCTTCTGGAATGTCTCTAGTAATAGTCCAGCAATAATCCGTCAGCATTGAAACGTTCCAATTTCCCTGATAGCGTTTTTCTATCTTAGCGATATCCTGATGGAAGCGTTCTCCATGCTCGTCACATAGCCCTCTACAATTGTATGGAAAATAGTCCAACTGAGAGTGTCTTAACCAAATAAATAAAATAAATGTTCAAGGACATGTTACAGCTCAGTGCTTGGTGCAACGATAATATGTTTTTGCTTCCTTCGTTTTCTAAGAAGTTGTTTGGCACAAGTCGGAAGTCATTCTGTTCAAGAAATATCTCCGAGAGGTCACTGAGGTCACTGTCCCATGCAAATGTGGGGTAACGAAACACCCCCAACAATCAACACTATACTTACTTACTTAGATGGCGCTACAGTCCGGGGTGGACCTGGGCCTCAACCAACAAACCTCTCCAGCCAGCACGGTTACGAGCCAGCTGCCTCCAGTTGCGCACGCCAAGTTGGTTGAGGTCCTCCTCCACTTGTTTGCGCCACCTACCGCGAGGTCGTCCTCTACTGCGCCGTCCACCCGGGGTGGATTCGAAAACTTTCTTAGCGGGAACGTTGGGCTCCATCCGCTCTAAATGACCCAGCCATCTTAGTCGTGTGTGAACTATTCTGGCTAAGTCGATGTCCTTGTACAGGCCGTATATTTCGGCATTGTACCTTCTCCTCCACTCGCCGTCTATGCAGACGGGACCAAAGGTCACTCGAAGAACTTTCTCTCGAAATAACAAAGGGCATCCTCATCCGGTTTTGTCAAAGCTCATGCCTCTGCGCCATACAGCAGGACTGGGATGATTAATGTCTTATAAAGAGTTACCTTAGTAGTTCGAGATAGGGCTTTGCTACTCAATTGCCGTTTTAGCCCATAGAAACAACGATTGGCAAGAGTAATTCTTCTTGTGATCTCCTTACTGATGTCATTTGCGGAGCTGAACATAGAGCCTAGGTAGACAAAATCCTCAAAATTATATCTGTCTATTGTGACGTTCTGTCCAAGACGCCGATGTTGGGTGTCCTTTTTTGTAGACAGCATATATTTTGTTTTGCTTTCATTGATCGCTAAACCCATCTTTGCTGTCTCGATCTCAATACTCGTAAATGCCCCATTAACGGCCCGCTGAGTTCTTCCGATTATGTTAATGTCATCGGCATAAGCGAGTAGTTGTACAGACTTGAAGAAGATTGTACCTTCGGGGTTGGCTTGTGAGTTTCGTACAATTCTCTCAAGTACTATATTAAAGAGATCGCATGATAGCGTGTCTAAGACCTTTCCTGACATCGAACGGTTCGGTGATGTTCTTACCGACTTTGATGGAGCAACGAGAGTTCTCCATCGTCATTCTGCACAAACGGACGAGCTTGGCAGGGATGCCAAGACTAGACATGGCTCTGTATAACTCGTCTCTATACACGCTATCATAGGCAACTTTCAAATCGATGAAAAGATGGTGCGTATCGATTTTATATTCATGGGTTTTTTCCAAGATCTGCCGTAGTGTGAATATTTGGTCAATGGTGGAATATCCCGGCCTGAAACCGCACTGATAAGGACCTATCAGGTTGTTGACGATCGGTTTTAGGCGTTCACATAGTACGGCAGACATAGTACGGAAGATCTTATATGCGATATTTAGGAGACTTATACCTCTGTAGTTGGCGCAGTTCAGAGGGTCTCCTTTCTTCAGGATCGGGCAAACGATGCTGAGGTTCCATTCATCGGGCATACTTTCGTCCGACCAGATTTTACAGATGAGCTGGTGCATGCTCCTTACCAACTCATCTCCTCCTGCCTTGAAAAGTTCAGCGGCAAGGCCGTCGGCTCCAGCAGCTTTGTTGGATTTGAGTTTAGATATCGCTATCCTCACTTCATTCTGATCGGGTTGACGGGAATCTTGACTGCCATCGTCACTGTTGAATGGCTCATTCTGCCTGACAGCGGAATATTGATCATCATCGCCGTTTAACAGTCTGCAGAAATGTTCCTTCCATATTCTCAGCACCGACTGCGATTCTACTACTATGTTACCATTTTCGTCCCTGCAGGCTTCTGTTCTGGCTTTGAAACCCTGGCATGTTCTTTTTACCCTTTGGTAAAATTTTCGAACATTATTCCTGCAATAAAGTCTCTCAATCTCCTCGATCGAGCGCTTCTCATGCTCTTTTTTCTTCTTTCTGAGAAGTCGATGTTCCTCTTTTCTCCTGCGCACGTAGAGCTCGTAAGCAGCTCTAGTCCTTCTATGCAGCGCCGCTTTGTACGCCTCTTGTTTTGCTGCATATGCTTGCCGGCATTCCTCATCAAGCCAGGGGTTTCGTTGTGGTGGCCGAGAGAAACACAGTACATCAGAGGCGGCATCTCTGATGGCTTGTTGACAACGCTGCCACTGGTCTTCCGCATTTGCTGCTGGCGGCATAGGACTTAGATTGAGATTAGAAGAAACACGATCGGCAAAGGTTCTGGCGGTCTCTTGCGATTGTAGCTTTTCGACGTCAAATTTCCTCACAGTATTTCGTTGATTTCGCTCCGTTGTGGATATCCGCATCCGTACCTTGGCTACAACCAGGTAGTGATCCGAGTACACGTTGGCTCCTCGGAAAGTCCAGACACCCAGAATACTGGAAGAGTGCTTTGCGCCGATCGCAATGTGATCAATTTGGTTGACAGTTTTTCGATCAAAGGAGAGCCGTGTTCCTTTGTGAATGTCGAGACGTGGGAACCGCGTACTAGCTACGACAAAGTTTCTCCTTAGTTGTTCAAGATAGGGCTTTACAGTGGAATTGCCTTAAAAGGCCAAAAAAACAGTGATTGGCGAGAGTTATTCTTCGCTTGATTTCTGCGCTGATCTTGTTTTTAGAGTCTGCAGCAAGTTATAGCTGCCCACTGTGACGTTTTGTCCAATTTGTCCAATTCGTCGGTGTTGGTTGTCCCTTCTTGTTGACAGCATATACTTGGTTTTGCCCTCGTTTATCGCTAAACCCATTTTGGCCGCTTCCGCCTCAATGCTTGCAAACGCACCGGTGACAGCCCGCTGAGTTCTTCCGATAATGTCTATATCGTCGGCGTATGCAAGCAGTTGTACGAACTTTTGATAGATTGTGCCTCCGGTGTTGGCTCTTCAGTCCCGCACAATCCGTTCAAGTACAATATTAAAGATGTCACTTGACAGCGCGTCACCTTGTCTAAAACCTTTTTTGACAACAAAGGTCTCGGTGAAGTCATTACCGACCTTGATGCAGCAGCCAGCGTTCTCCATCGGTATCCTGCACAGACGAACAAATTTGTCAAAACTAGACATGGCTCTACAAAGCTCTTCTCTATAGATGCTGTCATAGGCGGCCTTGAAATCGATAAAGAGGTGGTGAGTATCGATTTGGACTTCTTGGGTTTTCTCCAAAATCGGCGGTCGTGTGAAGATTTGATCGATGACGGACTTTCCCGGCCTGAAACCGTACTGATAGGGTCCAATCAGGCTGTTGATAAAAGGTTTCAGGCGTTCACACAATATCGCAGAGAAGATCTCACATGCGATGTTGAGGAGACTGATGCCTCTATAATTTTCGCAGTTGAGGGGGTCTCCTTTCTTGTGGATCGGGCAAACGATGCTGAGATTCCATTCATCAGGCATACACTCGTTTGATCACATCTCAGAGATGAGTTGATGTATGCACTTTCGGCTTCGCTCAGTCTTAGAAATTGCTGACATAAATATTGAAATCTACATTTCTGTCCATAGCTTTCACAAAATTCTTCATGAACCCTAGTTTTATATGCAGGGTGTGGGCAGTCATTTTTTTGAGTCAACAACTAGATGCACCTTTTTTAATGGGGGTCGTCAAACAAGAAACACAGTCAGTTGAGTGGCTTGTGGATTCTCGCTATTGTATTAGAAACGGAAAGATTGCTTGTTGCAACTTAGCCAATTTGTGATCTTTAGCACAAGGATTGCAGCAGGAATGTGGAGCCCAACTTTTATCTTGGAGTCCAATTTTAGTGCCGACGTAGGAACAATACGCATTTTGTACTAATGGCGTTATAGAACGCTTTCTTGCACTAAAAATCACTTCATCGCAAATGTAGCAAAAGTTACTTGGGTTATTCAAACATTTTCGGGACATTTTCTGGAAAAAAACATTGAATAATTGCCTGTTCGTACGTACGCTAAAATCTCAAGAACTAACCACCCAAATGAGCTGCAACTTACACAATAAGGGTATTCACTTAAACTGATAAATTTACGCACCTCGTAGTTCTCTAAATGGCGTGGCGTGGCAAAATCGCATCATCAGCTCCTCGCGGTGCCCGCTGGATAGGTACCTGGTAGCGAACTAACGATGAGCGTATACTGAGTCTGACGATATATGGTATGTGTAGCTGAACACTCAGACTTGCGTACGCACATCTGGGTGAATCTCAGCGCGCATATATTAACCGGACGAGGCATCTCTCGTTGACCTCATTGGCTGAAATATGCGTCCCAGAAGTCCAACAAGAGCTCCTCAGAAGGAGGACGTGCGGCGGTTGAATTATCCAGATGGAATTAACGGTGACTTCTACAGGCCAACGGATACCTTACTTGAGCTACTTCGACATATTTGGAGCTGAGGTCTGTAAGGATTTTCAATACTGCGTCAGGATACTGAAAAGATATGGTGGCGGATGAACCCTTAATGGGCCAACGGCAGCACTCATATCCCCGAAGTCAATTACTGGCATCGGTGTATCCGGCCTCTTGTCCTAGGGTTAAAAAAAAACAGATCTGGTCCTCGAGGTCCTCCAGGATGGGCCGGGCAAAAGGAGGATGAAAAACTGCGACATCTACTACGGCGATTGCTACAGACAACAAGGACAGCGCCTATTCGGATGCGGATTTGCCATTGGACAGACCTAGGCAATAAGTCTTGAGTTTCCGGCATGTGAACGAGCATCTCATGACTATCCCTATCAAGGCAAAATTTGCCAACATTAGCCTAATATGCGCTCACGCCCCTCACGAGAAGATGGACGACGCGACCAAAGATGACTTCTACCAGCTCTTGAACAAGACGTATAAGCAATGCCCTAGCCACGACGCTAAAATTATCGTAGGTGATCTTAACGCAAAGCTAGGAAGAGAGGACGTCTTTAGTAGCGTGGTCGGAAAGCACTGCCTGCACAATATCACATCCGTCAACGGCCTCAGGCTAATCGACTTAGCGGCAGTGCGAAACTTTGTCGTAGCTAGTACGCGGTTCCCACGTATCGATATTCACAAGGGAATATGGCTCTCCTTTGATCGAAAAACTGTCAACCAAATCGATCACATTGCGATCGACGCAAAGCACTCTTCCAGTATTCTGGATGTTCGGACTTTTCGAGGAGCCAACATGGACTCCGATCACTACCTAGTTGGGGACCTGCATTGCGATTGATCGGGAAACTACTGACTGCTCAAAACTTGGCTTGGGCCAGTAGCGCAGCAATCAAGTTCGTGATGAAGTGCTTACTTTACCTCCTAGTGGTGGTCCCAGGGCAACTAAACGTATAAACCCTTGTACGTGTAGGCTAAAATTGTAAGTGCGGGTTATCTAAGGCCTTGATTCTAGACTAGGTAACGTGGGCCAGCAACCTGCGTTACTGAAAATCGACCGCTACAGAAACCGATACTATGCCTCGGATAAGGAATGACCACAAGTTGACGACTTTTGGCTATTGTACCCGGACAAAGATAGGTTTCTGGAATTTAAAGACGCTCCTCGACTCGGGAAGCGAAGGTCCTTGCAATGCTAGGTTCATCCAATTAGAAAATGAATTCATGCAATATAAAATGGACATTTTGGGGGTAAGTGAAATAAGATGGTTAGAAGCGGGCGAGTACTAGTCTCCAACGCGTAACGCTGTATTACTCTATTCTGGAAGACCATCCGGAAGTCCGCGGGAATATGGAGTCGGCTATTGCTAACAACAACAGCACGCAGGGGCCTAATTTCCTGGCAGCCTCATGGCGATAGGATTATGACGGACAGATTCCGGACTAGAGTACGACGCGTCACCATCATACAGTGTTACGCACCAACGAATAGTTCGTCTGAGGACGAAAAGGAGAGCTTTTACAATCTCTTAAGTGCCGTCTTCAACACAACACCAAATGGAGACATTGTCATAGTGATGGGCGATTTGAATACCAAGGTAGGCAACGACAACAAAGGGCTCAAACATGTAATCGAGAAGTATGGACTAGGCAACCGCGATGACAACGGCGAAAGGTTTGTGGATTTCTGCAATGCCAACCGCCTTGTGATGGGTGGCACCATGTTTGAGCACAAGACCTTCCACAAAGTCAGCTGGATTTCCAACGACAGGCAAGCAAACTACAACCAAATTGACCATTTTGCCATCAGCCGCCGCTTTAGACGTCCGAAACAGGCGAGGGGCAGATGTGGGGATAGTACGTGATCACCGTCTTATGATAGCTACTCTCCAACTACGCACTGCTACAGTTCGAAGATCCCACGACAACACAATAATGCCCAGGTTCAACATCGATAGACTTAGTGATCCCTCAGTGCGCCAGCAATTAAGGGAGCACTTTTCGCAAGGTGTGGAAGCAATCAGCAGCTCAATGCTGGCAAACATTCAAGACTATTAGTGTGCTATGAAAAATGTTTTTACATCTGGTGCTGAAAGAATTGTCAGTCGATCGCAGGGAAGACATAGGGCGTGGTTTTCCGCGGATACCTGGAGAAGGATTGACGAACGAAAATAGCTGAAAGCTCGCGTTGCAGCTACCCCAGCAGCAGGGAGAAGCGAGCTAGAGTCCCTATATCGCATGAAGATGAGAGAAGTTCAGCGTAGCATGCGACGTGACAAGCGCAACTACATCAACGCCCTGGCTACAGAAGCAGAAGAAGCTGCACGGAGGACCGTCTACAGAATCACCAAAGAGCTGACAGGTGGTCGCAGATCCAGCCAACACCCAGTGAAAAGCATAGACGACTCCGTGCTCATTTCAAATGACGACCAGCTCAAGAGACGGAAAGAGCATTCCGCTACGGTTTTGAACCGCGTATTCGCTAGCGATATGCTCACAAATCAGACTGAGATGCCCGAGGTGAGAAGTTCCCGAATACGCACCACGACTCCCAGTAATGATGAGATCATTACCGCGACCAAGGCCCTCAAAAACAATAAGGCGGTAGGACTTGACGGTATTCCAGCAGAGTTGCACCAACATCATCGGCTGAGCTTCTGCTTCCACTTATAGATAGACCTTGGGAAGCTGAGAGCTTTCCTAACAAGTGGAAAAAGGAAATGATCGTCAAGCTTCCTAAGAAAGGAAATTTAATGGAGTGCGGAAACTGGAGGGGTGTCTGCGTGCTGTCTGCTGTAGCTAAGATAATAGCTAAAATCATCCTGGAACGAATCAAACAACATCTTGAAGACACACCCGATGCCGAACAAGCAGGTTTCCGCTCCTGTGCCGATCACATCAACACCCTGCGGATTATCATCGAACAGTGTGTTGAATATCGATCGCCAGTCCACCTGCTGTTCATCCATTTTGAGAAGGCGTTCGATTGTGTCAACAGGGAGTTTATTTGGCGTGCCTTACGCAGGAGTGGTATTCCCGATAAACTAATTGCTATTATTAAAGCTACATACCATATGAAGGCTCCAACGTTCTGCACAGGGTGGGGGGGAGGGTGCGGGGGGGGGGGGGGGTTGTCCGAGGAATTTGAGATCCAAAGTGGGGTAAGGATACAAGCTGTATCCTTTCACCAATATTATTCCTTTTGGTGATTAGCGATGTGCTTCATGCTGCTTTGTCGACGGGAAACGGAGGAATTCGATGGACTCTTACTCGTACATCTCAACTGAAACATCTTGACTACGGTGACGACGTATGCTTACTCTCGCACAGAATTATGGACCTCCACCAAATGACAGCAGATGTGGAGAGGAAGGCAGGCGTCGTCAGCCTGAAAATGAATACGGCAAAAAAAAAAAAACTATCAGCTTTGGAACAAACTCTTCGGCTCAAATATGCATTTCTGGACAACCGGTAGGGAGAATAGAGGATTTCCAGTATCTCGCGAGTATTGTCTCAACCGACGGTTGAACCGAACTGGATATAGCTAATAGGATCGCCAAAGCAAAGTCCGCGTTCGGGATGTTGTCCAAAATATGGCGAAGCAATGCAATCAGTTTGAACACCAGGATAAGGCTGTTCCGCACCAACGTTGAGTCCGTGCTGTTATATGGTTGCAGCATATGGAGAGTGACCACTACTATCACCAGAAAGCTGCAAACGTTTGTTAATAGGTGCCTGCGCAATATCTGAAAGATTTTCTGGCCTAATCGTATCTCTAACGAACACCTCTACGAGAGAACGGGTTTAGGAACCAATAGGCACAACCATCCAACGACGGAAGTGGCAGTGGATTGGTCACACGTTCTGTAAGGGTGACAGTTCCATAGCGAACCATGCTATACACTAGAACCCTTTAACTCAGGATGGCAAAAGACCTGGCGGTCCAAGGAAACCATGGCGCAGAACAGTCGAGAAGGAGGCACGGCAGTTGGGGAAAAGTTGGGGAGTACTCAGACACATTGCCAGAAACCGTACACGATGGCGCGTAGCCGTAGTAGAGGTCCTAGGACCCACAAGGGGATACAGGACATAACAACAACCTAGTTGTAGCCAAGGTACAGAGGCGGATATCCATAACGGAGCGAAATCAACGAAATACTGTGAGGAAATTTGACGTCGGGCGGCTTCAATCGCAAGAGACCGCCAGAACCTTTGCCGATCGAGTTTCTTCTAATCTTAATCTAAGTCCTATGCCGCCAGCAGCAAATGCGGAAGGCCAGTGGCAGCGTTGCCAACAAGATATCTGATGTACTGTGTTTCTCTCGGTCACCACAACGAGACCCCTGGTTTGATGAAGAATGCCGGCCAGCACATGAAGCTAAACCAGAGGCGAACAAGGCGGCGTTGCATAGAAAGACTAGAGCTGTTAACGAGCTCTACGTGCGCAGGAGAAAAGAGGAATATCGACTTCTCAGAAAGAAGAAAAAGGAGCTTGAGAAGCGCTCGATCGAGGAGATTGAGAGAATTTATTGCAGGAATGATGTTCGAAAATTTTCGTCAACAACCTGATAGGTCCTTATAGTGCGGTTTCAGGCCGGGAAAGTTCACCATTAGGGCTGTAACAAACCGTATGTATTCGTTTCTTTGTGCCGGGTATTTCATTTCATACCAAGTACCCAAACGTTACTCCCCAAGCAATATTCCACAAGTACCATATCCAAAGCATATACCTACTCATACAAAAAAAAAAAGCATCCACACAAATGAATTCGCATCCAAGAAGTATAGTGAATGCACTATGTCCATGCGTGCCAGACACGTTGCGAGTAAAATCAAACTGGTTTTACTTTTAGTGTCGTTGACTCGGTTGTTGGTAGGATGGTTATGTGTGATGGGACTTGTGTGATGATACCGGTATCCGCCGAGTGTGCCGCTTTATGCGTTCGCACAAGAGCTGTTGCAAACCGTATGTATTCGATACGAGTATTTCATTTCATACCAAATACCCAAAAGTTACTTCCCAACAAGTTAGTTACTCGCATCATTTTGTTACTTTTGCAGAAATATCCGCACACAAATGATTTCGCATGCAAGAAATAACGTTTGTGTTATTTTTTTCTGTGTGTATTGATACGCTTATAGCAAAAGTAACTAAAGTAACGAGTAACGATATATTTGTAACGGGTACTCGAACCTGAAGTAACCGATACATACGGGTATTCATTTTGTCTCTACTTCTACAGCACTATCCACCATTGACCAAATATTCACACTACGGCAGATCTTGGAAAAGACCCATGAATATAAAATCGATACGCACCACCTCTTCATCCATTTCAAAGTTTCCTATAATAGCGTGTTTAGAGACGAGTCATTCATTCAGTCATTATTCAGATTGTAACTAATTGGGTTTTTAATGCTATTTTAAAATTGAAGGATAAATTTCTTTATTGGCCAGACGATGAGGAACGTCAACATATGGTTTCAGGAACCTTTCATGAACTACCGCACTGTATTGGCTACGTTGATGGAACAGAAATAAAGCTACCTGAAAAACCTTCCGAAGATCCCGAAGCATACTTTTCTCAGAAGCATATATATTCTGTGAAAGCGCATGTAGTTTGCGACGACAGAAAGAGAGTTCGTCATATGGTTCTTGGATACCCGGCAGACTGCACTCATTAGAATATCTGAAAGAAGCAGAATGGTTAGTGGCGACAGTGCCTGCAAATTGACTCACACTGTTATCACTCCCTACAGATCGAATTCAAGTTAAGGATCCCTTCAAAGTCGAACAGAATTCAGCAAGTCATTGAGTAAGTATCGAATCAGAATCGAGCATTGCATTCAACAGCTTAAAAGAACTAAAAATGCAACTGAAGGGAGACAGTAGTGTGAAATTTGTACGTCGATTGATACTAGTTTGTAGTATATTACACAACATTATTGTAGATCGAAGTGAAAGTGAAATCGACATTTTTGAACTACCTGATCCGATGTGTGACAAAATTGAAAGCCGAATTAGCAAATGAGAACCTTCCTGCTGTGGGAGGAGAAGCCAAACGTCGTACACTTTTGGAAATTATAAAAGAGTCAAGGTGTTAAGTTTCATATCCCTTATTTTAGGTTTTGTTACTCATAAATAAAAAATATTTCTTCCACAAATCGTAAGATTGGTTAGCATTTTGTTTTAAATTTAATTCATATTTTCGAAGCCGCTCCTGGGACACAATTTATAATTTTATCTTAGCCATTGCAATCCTTTCATTCTTCTCCATTTCAAGTTTTTTTATTTCCATTTCCTTTTCCAACTCTAACCTTTTTAATTCGAACTGTTTTTTGTCCATATCTAGCTGCTGTTCCCATTTCATTTTTTTCGAAATTGAATTATTTTTCTTGGATTGAGACCAGTAAGGAAATTGAATTGCTACCAGTTTTACCTCTTTTTGTGTTCTAAAAGTAGAACGAGAAATTCCGCTCGTTGTTGGTGAATATTCTGGTGGTGAACTAATTTGAATTGGACTGTTTATGCCTTCCAAGTTGTTGTTCGATACATCAAAATTTTCTGTCTGGGAATCAAGCGAAATATGGTCCTCTGGGGTTATTCCGCCAAATTCACTTGATGTTTCATATATCGCCGACGGGTAGATGCTCCTACGGCTACCAACAACTTGTTCCATTAATGTCCAATAAGAACCGATTTTGGCAATATATCCCGCCATACGGAAATGAATTCACTAAAAAAAATAATAAAAGGGTTAGAAAAATCTCACCTGAAACACTTTTTTTCATTTCCATCAGCCAACAGCCCAGCACGCACTTGTTTGACTCTTCGATTTTACTGCGACCATGGACGATGACTTCAAATAGCGTATTTTGCTTTTCATGGTTTACGTGGCTTACAAGGCTTTTACAAGTTTAAGTGAATATCCTTAATATATTTGTTATGAAGTGGGAAGTGCACGTAAATCAAAAGTTTTCAAGTTTTCCGATAGATGGCGCCAACATCAAAATCTCTGAATTAAAAACTAACGATCCGACTGAGCAAAAGTTTGCAATCTTATTTCATGGGATGAGCGGATGATATCAAACAAGCTCAACAGCGCGAAAGAATCAATCCAGGCGCTGAACATCGGATAATCGATGAACTGCAAAATTTTTTGAATGACCACAATCAATTGGTTTGATTGATTGATTACAACGCAATACCCGGTAATCTTCTGGCAAGGTGAAGATGAATATCACTTCAACATCAAACAAGTCAATTAATCTACCAGTGACTGAAATAATTATAAATTGGATGGTTGTGTCTATTGGTTCCTGACCCGTTCTCTCGCAAAGGTATTCGTTAGAGATACAATTAATAAAAACATAATTTTTATTTCTGCGCCGCGGATATGAGAAAAAGACAAAATATACGAAAAAGTGAGTATTTCAACCAAGCATCAATCATAGATGCGTATTATTCGATAAAAAAATTATTCAAATAATTTTCAAATACAATTTTTAAAATAAAAATTTTAGCAAATACTCTTGCAAACAATTCCTTCAAATAATGTGTATGTAAATAACATTTAAAATATTTTTTTTATTTATTTGAAAATATGTTGTTTGATGCCATCAATATTAACACAATAATATGTCGCGGGAAATTACAACCAACACTACAATGGCATTTTTCACGCCACAAGTGAATTACTAACAACACGATAGGATGAATAAAATATATAAGTTTACTAATCGTTCAATAAAAAAACATACACACAAAAAAACAATCTATTTCATTCCATTATAAGGAGCTGCAGCGCACGCGGGGCATCCGCTAGTGCATTCTGATAACCAGGGATAGGATTTTGCTAACTTTGCCTCTTTTTTTTGCTTAATCGGAAGATAGTATCGACTTTACACAAACACGTTTTATGTCCTCCTGATTCCAAATATAAGTTAGATTACTTATCCGTTATTTTAAATAAAAAAAATATTTTTTACTTTTGGGGAGAAGCCCCTTACTTTATTTGATGTCCAACTTCAACTGACTAAATTCTAATTACAATTTTACTTATTGCCTAACTTAACTTATCGCGAGCATAGCGAATGTGATGGAACGCGGAGGTGTCCAATTCTCTCCAGACGCAATACGAACCTGGAGCATGATGGGAAATGTGTGGCTGCTAAACAAGTGTTCTGTGGGAAAATGCTGAGCTGTGAAATTATGTTGGATGTGAGAAATCAACTGTGGAATGCACTGCGGATGTTGGGATGTTGGGTTATGAGGTGTCTGATGTTAACTCCTCCCCGCTTAAATTCAAACGTCCTCGTTTGATCAAAATTATCAAAAGAATGGTATTTGGCTAACTCTTGATGGTTTAGATGCTGGTTGTTGATCATCGATATTGTCCTTTTGTTTACTAGGAATAGTGGCCATTGGTATCGACGTTGTGGCTGGTCCTGGATCAAGTATGGTGGTGACTTTTATGGGTTGCTTTCGTTTTGCCCAACAGGATCGTATTATGATGAATGCGATGACTATCATTGTTGTTGTTGTAAGTCCAAAACTTGTCGTCAGATATTTTTTATTTCTGAAGTCCAGCAGTCTAATGTTCTCGGTGTTATTGATGTGCATTTCTTTCAGCATTTCTAGTGATAATATTTCTTCGAAATTTTCTGCAGCAAATGATGGTTGTGCCACTGCTGGCAATGGTTTGTATCTTGAAGTAAAGTTGGCTACGTATGTTCTATTGTCAATGGTTATGGTTGAGTTATTAATTTGTACGAGAAATGTGCCTGATAGGTTTGTAGCTTCACTTGCGAAAATTGTTCCATTATATTGATTTAGTAGGATGACTCCTGGTAGGATTTCTTCTATGGTTGGTGTGTGTTGGCTATTGACTCTGGTGCAATTTGACGTTTTGCTTTTGAGAAGGTTCACTATGCATTTATCTTCGCTTAAATCTATAAGGTTACTATATGGGCATATGGCTAAACTATTATAGGTTTTACAATTGAATTTAATACCATAAGTCTTTTCTTCACATTTTAAAATATTTTCGTACTCTATTTTATTAATAAGTTTTCCTTTTTTATTGGTTTAATTAAAATAGTGTTACATTTTTCTTGCGTTGTACTAGGTAAACTAATAATATATATAATTGTTTTTTTGTTTGTTGCAATTTTTATTTCAGCAAAGTCTAATGCTTCGTCTAAAGTATTATAAAATATATCTTCTTTTTCTAGTATTGTTTTTATTTCATTAATTTCTAACATAGATAATATAAATGAATTTATTATATTATTCTTTCCCCAATGTATAGCATATTCAATGTTTAACAGTTCTTCTTTCATTAATCTTATGCTATACTGGGTACTTAATGCAATGCTATCTTTGATTGTATTCTTTGATTTAAATTTATTTAATATTTCATTTGTTATATTTGTTATTACATTAACTCTTTCAATAATTTGCTTGTTGACAATTACTTGTTTGTTATTATTTTTTAAAATATTGTTTGTTTTCTCTTTTAATATTCTGAAGTCCTCATGGTCTGGATTTCCTGCAATCCATTTCCATGCGCTTCCTAAAAAATTTAATGAACGTTGATTTCTTTTTGGCTTTAATCGAGTTAAAATGTTCTGGATTTGATTTACTTCTTGAAGAAGGAATGGATAGGCGGGATAGGATGTGCTGATATTATTCTGGACTGTTGACACAATCTCTCTAACCAAATTCTCATAAAGTTCCAATTCTATGTCGTGGATAATTTTGATTGTTCCGGTTTGTAATTTAGCTGAACAAGTTTTTACTGAAATTATCTGTGCACTTGTGTAATCTAATATTTGCACTTCAGCCGTGCAAATAATTGCTATAAAAAATCTAGATGGGAGAAAAAGATTGAGAAAGTCCTATTAGTTTCGAATATGACTTTTATGCATTATTTTTCCAGATCTTGTTTTTACAGTCGTCTTAAAATGTTCTTCTACTATTTCTTTGCTAAATCGATTTGTTAACTTTGACCCTACTCTTTTGTTTACTTTTACGTAAATATGATCACCTGGGTTATAATCTTTAATTTCCATTCTCTTTTTATTATGGTACCTAAGATCTTTTTCCTGTTTTTGCTTAAGCTTTTCAATATTACTTTGTCTGGTTTTTTCGTAGTCATCTGGTCCGAAATGGACTGTCCTACCGAAGAATAGGTCTACCGGTTTCTTCTTCGTAGTGGTATGAAAGGAGTGATTGTACTCATAAGTTGCCCTCTCGAGCAGTTCTTCGAAATTATTATTATAAGCGTTTGGCTTAATGCATCTCATAATTTCGGCTAGGGTAGAATGAAATCTTTCTACTTGACCGTTTATTGAGCTTTTATAAGGGGGTGTCGTGAAGACCTGTATATTTAGTTCATCTTTTAGCATGCACATGATACTATCTGAATTAAATGATTTTTCATTATCTATAACTATGCATTCGGGCACGCCGAACCGAAAGATAATGTCACGGAGTGGTTGTCTGACGTCTTCTGTTGCTTTGGACTTTATGTATTTGGTAATGGCAAATTTTGTGAATTTATCGATTGCGGTTAGAACAAGATGTTTCTCTGTCGAGAATATGTCAATGTGTATTATGTGTCCTGGGTAGTTTGGTATTGGAGTTTTTCCTAATTTTGGGTCATTCGGATGGCGTTCATATTTGCTCTTCTTGCATGTTGAACACAATTTCGTGATTTGTTTGATTTTTTTAGCTATCTGAGGAAAGTAGTAGGTTTGTATAATTTGATTCCTATTTTCATCTGGACCACGGTGTGCTCTATTGTGAGTTTCTATGATTATTTCTGTCTTTCTTCTGATGGAATGTCTTCAACTTCTACTCGGGTGAATCTAATCTTGTAACTATTGAATATAGAAGGGTACAATTCCTGGATTAGGCCCATGACTTTTTCTATAGTCAATATACCGTTAAGGATAGTTGGGTTGAGAAATCTCTTAAGAATTCCTATTCAATTTTCCTTAGTGTAATAAGGTTCCGTTATGATATGCTTAGTAAATTTTGGGAAAAGTGTTTTGATTTCATGACTTGTCGCATTTCCAGTTTTTAAAATAAGTTGATTTCTGAAGACATTTATTGGCGTTTCGGTCAATTGAACGAGGTTGTGGGACGAGCTTTCTCCACTATGTATAGTTGATGTTAGCGCAAGAATATTTGAGGGTGAATAATTTGATTGCGGGGGACGTGACAGAGCATCTGCCACAACATTTGATTTTCCTGGGGTGTATTTTAATTCATAATTATATTCTTCCAATATCGCCTTCCATCGCTTCATTTTTGTATTTGTATTCTTGTTACTAAGAGCGTATGTTAATGGCTGATGGTCCGTGAATATAATTACTTTCTTTGATTCGTATAGGAAGTTGCGGAGTGAACCTAAAGCCCATATTATGGAAAGCATTTCTTTCTCATTGGTGGCATATACTTCTTCTGTCTTGTTTAGACGTCTAGACAGAAACATAATTGGTTTGCCTTCTTGGCTCAATACTGCTCCAAGTGCGCAGTTTGAGGCGTCGGTAGTTAATTCAAAATGTTTGTTGAAATCGGGATAGGATAGCATGACATCTTTTGAATTAAGGGAATTCTTTATATTTGCAAATGCTTGTAGTGCAGCTTCATCTAAATGAATCGGTTTTAATTTGGACTGGGATTTGGACACTCGTCCATCCTCCCCTCGGAGAAGGGCTGTCAGGGGTTTCGCTATTTTTGCGTAATCACAAATAAAACGTCTGTAATAACCTGACATGCCAAGAAAAGATCTGAGATCTCTTAAAGTGTTTGGGATGGGAAATTCGGCGATGGCGTTAACTTTATTAGGGTTGGTTTTTATGCCTGATTTAGATACTATAAAGCCGAGGAATTCGACTTCTGATTTTAAAAACTCGCACTTATCCATTTGAACTTTTACATTGGCTTTTTGTAAAATTTGAAATATCGTTTTAAGATCTTCGAAGTGTTGTTCTTCGGACTCGCTAAAGATAATTATATCATCGATGTACACATAGCATCGGATGCCAATATGTTCTCGTAAGATGTCATCGATGGCGCGCTGAAATATTGATGGGGCGTTTTTCAGCCCGAAAGGAAGCCTAGTGAACTCGAATTTTCCGTTGTTAATAGAAAAGGCAGTCTTTTCTACATCGGAATCTTTTAGAGGTATTTGGTGAAATCCGCTCTTTAGATCAATGATTGTAAAATAACTACATTTTCCCAAATTGTACAGAACATCATTGATTTCCGGAATGGGGTACCTATCTGGTATTGTGACTAAGTTTAATTTGCGGTAGACAATGACTAGGCGATATTTTTTGATGCCTGAGGCGTCTAGTTTTTTTGAGACAATTATTATAGGGGAATTATATGGGGACCTCGATGGTCGAATTATCCCATTTTCTAAAAGGTCTTTTATAAGTTTATCTACTTCGTCTTTCGGCTAGTCAAACGGTAGTGCATGCGATCATATGAAAACACAAGCGTTTTCACTCAGCTGAGGCCTACCAACTCCTACTCTCAACCTCCACGCGGTGACAGCCGGGTGCCTAGTACCTTAATCCAAGAAATGGGTAACCAACCCCGTTTGGCGGATTCTTGGTGGCAGCAGATGAGAGAGGGGGGGAAGAGTGCTTTTCTCACTAGAGCACTTCTTCCTGTTCCAGGCGGCAGCGGACGAACTCCCTAGACGGAGTCAACGGTGGCGTCTATAGTTCCAGTTAGGTTGAACTTAGTGAATACCTTGCGCGAGCTGCTTCGACGTATTCGGATCACAGGTCGGTAAGGAATTTCCAATGTTGGTCAGGACATTGGAATAGAGATGGTGGCGGAGGAGCCCTTAATGGGCCAACGGCAGCGCTCATACTACTGGACTACTGGCACCGGTGTACCCGGCCCCTCGTCCTGGGGGAATAATTAAGGAACTGGCCCTCCAGGTTGGGGGTTGTGCCGTCGGGGTAACTTCCCTACCACGTAAAAAACGCATGGTTCCGAAACAACCAAAAGCCTCGGATAAGGATGACCCAACTAATGACGACCCCAGCAAACGGAATAAGGACAACGACCTTCGGATCTGTACGTGGAATGTTCTGTCCCTTTACAGACCACGTGCAGCCGAACAACTAGCAGAGGCCCTAGACTGCTATAAAGCAGATATTACCGCCATCCAGGAAGTGCGATGGGATGGGCCAGGCAAAAAGAGGATGAAAAACTGTGACATCTACTACGGTGATTGCTACAGAGGCAACAGACAACGCTTATTCGGATGCGGATTTGTCATACGCGGCAGACTTAGGCAAGAAGTCTTAAGCTTCCGACACGTGAGCGAGCGTATTATGACTATCCGGCTCAAGGCTAAATTCGCTAACATAAGCCTAATATGTGTTCATGCCCCCACAGAAGAAAAGGACCCTGCCTCCAAAGAGTGTTTCTACGAGCTCCTCGACAAAACATACGAGCAATGTCCTAAATACGACGTTAAGATCGTATTGGGCGATTTTAACGCCAAAATAGGAAAGGAGGACGTCTTCGGTAGAGCAGTCGGTAAGCATAGCCTACACGAAATGTCACCATAGCAAGCACATGGTTTCCTCATCTCGATATTCATAAGCAGACATGGCGGTCCAATGATCATGTCACGATCAACCAAATTGATCATATTGCGATCGACGCAAGGCATGCCTCCAGTATTCTGGATGTCCGGACCTTCCGAGCGGCCAACATAGACTCGGATCATTACCTTGTTGTAGCCAAGGTACGAATGCGGATATCCCAATCTGAGCAACAAAGAAGAATTACTGTGAGAAAATTTAACGTCGAAAAGCTACAATCGCAAGAGACCGCCAGACTCTTCGCTGAACGCGTATCCCGAAATCTCTCAATCACCCCTATACCGCCAGCATCAAGTGCCGAAGACCAGTGGCAACGCTGCCAACATGCCATCAGAAACGCCGCGACTGATGTGCTGGGTCTCGCTCGCCCACCACCGCGAAACCCCTGGTTTGACGAAGAATGCCGGCGAGTGCATGCAGCAAAACAAGAGGCATACAAAGCGGCGCTGCAAAGGAAGACGAGAGCTGCTCGTGAGCTCTACGAGCAAAAGAGACGGGAAGAACATCGGCTTCTCCAAAAGAAGAAGAAAGAGCATGAGAAGCGTTTGAGAATATCGAGAGTCTATACTCCAGGAACAATGTACGGAAGTTTTACCAAAAGGTAAAAAGAACGTGTCAGAGAAGTAATACCCGTACAGAAACCTGTAGAGATGAGAATGGAAACCTCGTAGTAGAATCACAGTCGGTGCTGAGAATATGGAAAAACTACTTCTGCAGACTGTATAACGGCGACGAAGACCAACATCCCGCTGTCAGGCAGAATGAACCATTCAACATGGACGATGATAGTCAAAATTTCCGTCCACCTGACCAAAACGAAGTGAGGATAGCAATATCCAAGCTAAAATCGAACAAGGCTGCTGGATCTGACGGTTTACCGGCCGAACAAGGCAGCTGGGGATGAATTGGTAGAGTGCATACACCAACTCATTTCTAATATTTGGTCAGAGGAGTGTATGCCTGATGAATGGAATCTCAGCATCGTTTGCCCGATCCACAAGAAAGGAGACCCCCTCAACTGCGCCAATTATAGAGGCATCAGTCTCCTCAACATCGCGTACAAGATCTTTTCTGCGATATTGTGTGAACGCCTGAAACCTTTTATCAACAGCCTGATTGGACCCTATCAGTGCGGTTTCAGGCCAGGAAAGTCCACCATCGATCAAATCTTCACACTTCGGTAGATCCTGGAGAAAACCCAAGAATTCCAAATCGATACTCACCACCTCTTTATCGATTTCAAGGCCGCCTATGACAGCATCTATAGAGAAGAGCTTTATAGAGCCATGTCTAGTTTTGACATCCCTGCCAAACTTGTCCGCCTGTACAGGCTGACGATGGAGAACGCTCGCTGCTCCATCAAGGTCGGTAATGACCTCACCGAGACCTTTGATGTCAAAAAAGGCTTTAGACAAGGTGACGCGCTGTCATGTGACTTCTTCAATATTGTACTTGAACGGATTGTGCGGAACTCACAAGCCAACACCGGAGGCACAATCTATTACAAGTCTGTACAACTGCTTGCATACGCCGACGATATAGACATTATCGGAAGATCTCAGCGGGCTGTCACCGGTGCTTTTGCAAGCATTGAGGCGGAAGCGGCCAAAATGGGTTTGGCGATAAACGAGGGCAAAACCAAGTATATGCTGTCAACTAGAAGGGAAAACCAACATCGACGAATTGGACAAAACGTCACCGTGGGCAGCTATAACTTCGAGGTAGTAAGGGACTTTGTCTACCTTGGCTCTGCTATAAATTCTACAAACAAGATCAGCGCAGAAATCAATCGAAGAATAACTCTTGCCAATCGCTGTTTTTTTGGGCTTATAAGGCAATTCAACAGTAAAGCCCTCTCTCGAACAACTAAGGAGACTCTATATAAGACCTTGATCATCCCAGTCCTGCTTTACGGCGCTGAAACATGGACTTTATTAAAAGAGGATGAAGATATCCTTGGTCGCTTCGAGAGAAAAATTCTTCGTAAGATTTTCGGTCCCATTTGCGTTGACGGGTTTTGGAGGAGAAGATTCAATCACGAACTATACGAGCTGTACAGCGACATCGACCTAGTCAAAAAACTGCGTATTGGACGTCTGAGATGGCTAGGACATGTAGAGCGAATGGACACCAACGCTCCGGCCCGCAGAGTCTTCGAATCTAACCCCGAGGGACGACGCAGTAGAGGGAATTATCGCCGTAGGTGGCGCGCACAAGTTCAAGGGGACCTCGACCAACTTGGAGTGCGCAACTGGAGGCAATTAGCTAAAGACCGAGCTAAATGGAGAGGCTTGTTGGTTGAGGCCCAGGTTCACCCCGAACTGTAGCGCCACCTAAGTAAGTAAGTACTTCGTCTTTCAATGCTCTTGGATAAGGATAGGGCCTTGTGTAGACGGGGTCTTCGGAGGTTGTTCTTATTTCGCCTTTTACCGCTGTAATGTAAGTTAACTTTTTGTTTGGTTCATTAAATAAACTGGAATATGTGTGTATGATTTGCCTGATATGCTTTTCTTGGCGTAAATTTAGATGTGATGTTCGTATATTGGATGCTATTGACTGCTTGAGTTTTATATTGTTTAAGAGGGAAACAGTATTTTTGTTTTAAAGTAAAATAGTTTTTGTCGGTGTGAATGACAGCTCCTAACTCTTTTAGGGTATCATTTCCAATAAAACCATCAAAAGAGTCAAGTTCGTTCAGTATAAAAAATTTAATTTTTCCAATTTCAGTTCCCATAATTTCGAGATTTGCATGATGTGTAACTTTAATTTTACCACTAACGGAATTTGCAAAAAAAGGCTTTTGATTAGAAATAGGATTTCTAACGTAACGAGACTGCACATAATTTTTATTCGATCCGGTATCTAGTAAAAATTTTAATAGTTTTCCACTCTTCGCTTTAAATTCATAATACGGGAGCGAAGAGTTGTCTAGTCTAAAAAATTAAGTACTTCCAAATCGTCACAAATTTCTAGGACTTCTTCAGTTTCGGGTTGAGTATAATCAATGAGAGTTTCGTCAGGGATCGGTTCACTATCTATTGGCTGGTTATAGCTATCCATCTCGTCTTGGGTTGAATTAATATGAAAATTACGTTGTGCATTGTTTGATGTAGGGAACTGTTGTGATCTTTGTACAAATTGAGTTCTGGTTTGTGAGCTCTTCATATGTTCTCTGGGCTAAAATTTAACGGGTTTTTGTGTAAATGAAGGATTTGGTCTAGGTGCAAAGGTTAGTCTGGAACCTGCTTGCAAATTATTGTGATTATTTCTAATTGGTGGAACGTATGGCTGGTTGTAGGTTTCTGGTTGATATGAATTATGTTGAGCTATGTAACCCGGTTGAGGATTGAATCTATTATGGTGTTGAATGGGTCTTTGGCTATTGTAATTCAATTGGCGATCAAAGTTTGGCTGCTGCTGTGGGAATGTTGTTCTATTGCCTGCTACGTGTGATTGCTGTAACCTGCGCGGAGTAAATTGAGGAAACGAAGTTGCCTGTCCTCTTCTTAGAATACCTTGCGCATTCATAGCATAATTTGATCGGAAATTTTGGTTGTCTAGTTTTAGACAAAGGTGTAAGTCTCCTTTAAGATCTCTTACGAAAGTGTCTAAAGCCTTGTCTCTATATGTCTGGGTAAACAAGTTTAGGGATTCGCCACTTAGTTCCATACATGATATTCTATTCAAGATCATAGATAAATGTGAGTAAACGGTTTGATAAAATTCTTGTACCGACGAGTTTCCTTGAATTAAGGATGTCATTTGGTACTCCAGTGTACTAAGGTCACGTTTATCGGCATAATGCATCGTGAGGCATTTTGATATTGCTCTCCAATCGAGTGGTGTATTATAGAACTCTAGTGCGGCATCTGCGTTGCCTATAACTTTATTTCTAATAACGCTAAGTATGCCAAAATATCTTGGGGTTCCCTTTAATGGTTCATAAATGTTGAGGATTCGGTCAACGCTTTTGCGCCACGAACTGAATTCTCTTGGATCTCCATCAAAGTTTCTTAAACACCGGACCACGTCGGGGATTTTATCTATTTCCGTGATCTTGTCGCTATGTTCTATTCCTATTGTCTGGTCTACGCCAGGAAAATGATTGGAATTGGGGTTAAGTATGTTCTCGATTATATTCTTTCCATGTGTTTCCAAAACTTGATATACCATTTTAGCAATAAGGGATTCGAGTTCAGGAGCTGCTCTGACATTTTGGGTTTGATCAGAATTCGAAGCACTTGAAAGGAAAGAACTATTAGCATTATAGCTAGTTTGGCCTGATGTGCTAGGATTGCTGGGGATAGTGGGAGGTGCGGTGGATGCGCCTGAACGTAACTCGGGCATTTTAATCGATTTTGAATGTTACTAAATTAAAAAAAAATTTGCTTTTCTATTTACTTCTGATATTTCTTTATCGTTACTTAATTCCTAAACTTTTTTCAAAAGGATTTTTTTTCACTTAATTAAATATTCTTCTTTATAACTTTTCTTTGTAGTTTATCTTACTAAAAAAATAATAAAAAGGTTTCTTACAATATTATAATTAATCTGTGCATCTTCCTCGCTGGCGTCGTGGATGTCTCCTTTTTTTGCTGTGGCAATACTTGGGATCCAACGGTGCGCACAATCACTAAGGCTGCTTTGTGCGTTTTTACGGCAACCAAAACACGGCACTTTTCGTTTTATTAATTTTTCTGATTAGCTTTCTTAGGGCTCTGGACAATTACACTTAAGCACTTTCGGTTCTGTTGCTTTCTTAGAGCAACGAACAATTTCACTATAACTTTTTGCTTTTATTGCTTTCTTAGGACAAGTTACAAAACAAGTACAGTGGGTTCGCGGGACAGCGAAACGGAATTCAATTTTTCCTGAACGCGATGTGTTGAATTCGGATGACTTTTTTAGGATCACTTATTTTCCGATTCAAAAGAGAGAAAAAAAAAACCACGACTTTCTTAGGATCACTGATTTACTTTCTTTACTCTTATCACACGCGTTTTCACTATCCCTGCTCGGGCGCCAGTTAGATTATTTATCCGTTATTTTAAATTAAAAAAAATATTTTTTACTTTTGGGGAGAAGCCCCTTACTTTATTTGATGTCCAACTTCAACTGACTAAATTCTAATTACAATTTTACTTATTGCCTAACTTAACTTATCGCGAGCATAGCGAATGTGATGGAATGCGGAGGTGTCCAATTCTCTCCAGACGCAACACGAACCTGGAGCATGATGGGAAATGTGTGGCTGCTAAACAAGTGTTCTGTGGGAAAATGCTGAGCTGTGAAATTATGTTGGATGTGAGAAATCAACTGTGGAATGCACTGCGGATGTTGGGATGTTGGGTTATGAGGTGTCTGATGTTAGCTTATATGCATTTTATTTTGCCTTTTTTTGTCTTTTTATATCATTATTGCCTTTTTTTGCCTTTTTTCGCCGTTGCTGCCTTTTTCTGCCTTTTTTGCCTATTTTGCTTTTTTCTCAAAGTTTGTTCACTAAAAAAATCGTAGAAAAATGCGCGTTTTCATGTATGTATATCTGTGCAAACATGCTTCCTACTCACACTACCTAATACACATACCTAAATTCCTAGACGCATTAAAATTTAAAACGTTTAGTCTGTGGGGAGAGTCACATGGAAATATGTACATGACCACAACGGTTTGCACTTGTATTTGACCGCAGACGCTACTGTATATAACTCTATTACATATTTCTTCTTTGTATACAATACATATTATGCGGATTATTTTGCTCGGGCTAAAAAAATCGTCAGCGTTCTTGAAGAAGATGCAAGCTGTGTTGTGTTTGCAAAGGAATTGATTGAAGATGAAGCAGTAGGTACAAGCACAGCTGGCGTACATCAAAGTCGATTTTAGGTTTTTAGTCGACCCAAAAAAACCAATTTTCGAAGACTTACAAAAAACAGGTATTTTTGAGAGTCTGTATATAATTTTAACTAGCATTATTAAGGATTAAGGAACATCAATTGGCGAAGTGTTGCCGGTCTTAACTAAACTTGAAAAAAGCAACAGGACCGATTGCAAAAGAAGTCCTGAATACGGGACTGAAAACTATTGAGCAGATAAATTCTGTAGTGAACGGCGACTTGGATTCCAAACTTCCAGAAAATATTGATGTTAATAATGTTGAAAGCTTTAAATGGGATCCACTCGTTTCAGCTGAAGTAGAAAGGTCATTTAGCTCCTTAAAGGCGCTTCTAAGAAACAACCGGAGAAGATTATTACCAGAAAATTTCAAAAAGCTCTTGGTAGTTCAATGCTACTATAGCTAAATGCGCATTTACTTTCCTTTTCTTATTTTTTAATAAATGCCTTTTTTGCCTTTTTTAGTGTTTTGTGTGGCCTTTTTTTACTTTTTTATGTCAACAAAATCCTAACCCTGCTGATAACCAATGATGGATTTGAAAGAAGGCAGAGTAGGCACTGGAATAGGGCATAACAACAAAGGGGACATCGCAAAAAGAGGCTCTTTTCGTTTTCTAGATAGAACTATTTCGGTTAAAAGACTTCCGATTATAGATAGATAGATATTTATTTGGTATAAATTTACAAAATTGGCTTGTTACCGCACATTTAAAATACAGAGATATGATATTTCTTATATCTTCCAACTGAAATATTTCTGTATATTGCAATCAATGGTACATATTATATAAAAAAAAAATGTTTCAACTCTGAAGGAAATTTTTTTTTTTTTTATTTCCCAAGTTTAATTTATACATCTGTCTGGTAGACACTTAGTACATATTTTATAAGTGATGAAAGTGGATTAAATAGGGTATGTGACCAATGACTTGTTTAACAATTTTTGTGTTTTTTTTTTTTTTTTATAACTATATAATGGATTTTGATAACTCCTGAGCAGAATTTTTTTTTTTTTTTTTTGATACCATAAAACTTGAGTAAATTTAAAAGATTCATCTTACATGTACAATGAATAATGCAGATATATACAATTAACACTTAACATTTTTTTTTTACTGGTTACTGAGATCAATGGGTCTTCTTCGTTTTAGCCGCCGTCTATTTAGAATTTCTTGGTCTGGAAGGGTTGAGATATCATAGTTGGTATGAGAAATAAGCCTCGTCAGGTGCCGTTTGCTTACATTGGTTATTTCTTCCTCAACCATAGGAATTTTGAGGTCATTGTGTATGTCGAAGTTTGTGACGTACCAGTCAGCATTTACTATTGTTCGCAGAATTTTTGATTGTTGTCTCTGAATAATGTTTATGTTTGACTTTTTAGCTGTGCCCCAGATTTGAGATCCGTACGTCCATATTGGTTTTATTATAGTTTTATAAAGCAAAATTTCGTTGTAGGTTGATAATGGAGAGTCCTTACTTATTAGCCAGTAAAGATGTCTGGTTTTGTTCTTTATTTGATTCATCTTTTGCTGTATACGGTGCTTCCATATAAGCTTGCTGTCTAAATACATTCCTAAGTACTTTGCTACTTTGTCAATAGAGATACTTTTGTCATTTATTTTTAGTGGTTCGGGTGAGTAATTTATCTTTGTTGTGAATATAACCTGCACCGTTTTGTCATCGTTTACTTTCATGCGCCACTCCTTAAACCATTTCATTGTATCGTCTAATATTTTTTGGACCGTCCGGTCGCTGTGTGTAGGCATTTGTTTGAGTAGAGCAGTATGGTGTCGTCAGCGAATGTAGCGATTATAGATGTTGTCTGAGTAGGTAGAGGAATATCTCTGGTGTAAATATTATAGAGAAGTGGTCCAAGCACGCTGACTTGGATCTGCTGTATCGTCGAGTGTTGCTTGCGAAATCCAAACTGGCGGTCCGGTATTACATTTAGTGTTGATAGGATTGGAGTCATGCGGTCACATAATAGTCGCTCAAAGACTTTAGACAGAACTGCGAGTAAGCTTATTTGCCTATATGATGTAGGTATGGTTGCGTCTTTTGTGGGTTTTGGTATAGGAATTATTTCAGCAACTTTCCATACTTTTGGAAAGTGCTGTAGTCGAATCATTGCGTTAAAAATATTTCTGAGATACTAGAGAGCTTTTCTTGGGAGTTTATCAAGTAATTCTCCTGTTAGAAGGTCATATCCCGGGGCTTTTTAGTGGTCCACTCTGTGTCTAATCAATTGTTTTATTTCGTTTATTGTTACTTTTTTTACAGAGATATTCATGGTCTTATTGAAATGTAGCTGTGAGGTACGGACGCTGTCGTCTTCATTAGAGAAGGTGTTCCAAAAGTATTGTGCTAAAGTATTAGCCTTGTTATAGTTTTCTCTGGCCCAATTTCCGTTCGTCTTTTTTAATGGGGGGTAATGAAGTATTTGGTTCTTTATTTTTTTAACTGCTTTCCATAGTGAGTAATTTGTTTCTGAAGTAGGTGTCAGGTTTATTAGGTAGTTTTTTAAATTGTTATTATTTATATGTTTTTAGAGTTTGTTTTAGTTTTTTAATTGCAAGGTTTAAGTTATATTTATCAGCAGGCGCTCTTGTCGTTTGCCACTTTTTGCGAAGTTTCCTCTTCTCTTTAATCAATTTCTTGATGTGCTCAGGGGTGTTGTATTCTTTTGTGTTTTGAGCATTTTTTGGCGTTGTCCAGAAGGCGGCTTCATTTTTTGTGCCGTTAAAGTAAATGACAGATCTTTCAATGTCGTCACATGATTTTAGGGATATATTTGTATGTAGGTTTAGGTCTAAAAATTCTTGGAATGCGCACCAATCCGTCTTGTTGTTACACAGTTTTGGTTGTTCTATTATGGCCGTAACGTCGCTTGAGGATACTAGTAGAACAGGTGAGTGGTCAGAGGATAGTTCTAAGCAGGAGTTTATTTTAAATTTTGAATGACTGATATTTTTTGTCACACATAAGTCAAGTAAATCGGGTTTTTTCTTTCGGTCAGTTGGCCAGTATGTTGGTTCTCCAGTACCTATAAACTTGCAATTGTTAACTTGAAATGCTCTTAATAGGTTATTGCCCTTCTTATTTGTTAGTCTTGAGCCCCAGTCTTTGTGTTTAGCATTGAAATCTCCTGCGAGGATAAATCTCGGACCCAGTGTTTTTAGGTAAGAATTGTATTGTTCTGTTGAGATTATATGTTTAGGTGGGCAGTAAATAGCCGAAACTAATAATGGTCCTTCCTTGTCCTCTATTTATATTGTTGTGGATTGGATATGGGTCTCTTTATAGTGTGAAAGTTCGATACATTTTATCTTGTCTTTGATTATGATTGCTGTACCTGCATGTGCTCTTCCGTCCGGGTGATTTGTACTATAGATGTTATAGTCGCCGATCTTAATACAGCTCTTATCTGTGAGATGGGTCTCAGATATTAGCAAAATGTCAATATTGTTGTCTTTGATAAATTGTTTTAGTTCTAATTTGTGCTGTTGTAGTCCGTTTGCGTTCCAAAATACGATTTTCAGTGAGTTATATTTACTGCCCATTAAGTCCATTAAGTCTACTTACTAGCATAGTAATTATGCTCATCATGTTTGTCATCTGGTTGATCAATTGTTTCATCATGTCTTTGAGCTCTGTAATGTCATTTGTATCGGTTGACTTTTGCTGAGATTGTGAATCGGATAGAGACGATACACGAATTGTAGGAGTTGGGTCGGGCTTGTCGGTGTTTTGTTTTGGTGGTGGTGGTGCGTTATGAGCCAAATGGGAAGCAACTGCGCTAGCATAGCTTACATTCTTTTGAAGCATCTCATTAGTTTTTGGTATATCCTGGTTCTGTTCATGGTTTGGAAGTGTTTTTTCTCTCAGTGGTGGGAAGCGTTGTATTTTTAATGTTTTATAGATTTGACATCCTTTGTAGTTAGCAGTGTGGTTTCCACCGCATAAAGCACATTTTGGGTTATCATCTTTGTTTCTTACTTGGCAGTCTAATGTCTTGTGTCGTCCTGCGCATTTTACACAAACAGGGTCCCTTGTGCAGTAATTCTTGGTGTGCCCATATTGTTGGCAATTGGTGCACTGAGAGATGATTCTTTTGTAGTGCGGTGTTTCGAATACAACCTTGCAGTTTAAGAGCTTCGTAATATTGTAGATGTTTTTTGTTGTTTTCGTTGGTAGCAAGTTCAATAGAGAATAAGGGAAGTGGTTTCTTGGTTCCTTTGTGTTGCATATTGTATATGTTTAGGACTTTGTGGCCCAAGTCTTCAAGGTCTTGTTTAATGTCCTCTTGTTCCGCTGATTGGTGCATATTTCGCAAAACTACCCTGAATCATTTCTCTTCTTTGGGTTTAAACGTGTAATATTTGGTATTCTTCTGTTTGAAGAGTTTTATAATTATTCTGTACGATGTTGGATCTGATGGCTGAAGGAAATGACCATAAAAACTTTCAATTAAACACCAAAAAATAAATAAATTAATAAATAAATATATGAATAAATAAACACAAATAGAAAATATATAAATTAATAAATAAATAAATAAATAAAAAAAAAAATAAATAAAAAAAAAATAAATCAAAATATAAAACAATATAAAAATAAGTATAAATAGAATAATAGATAAGTAATATAATATATATAAATAATATGCGATATATAAATAAAAAATTATAATAAATAAATGTACATAAGTGACATTGATATGCACATGGAAATTCCAAACCGTAGCGCATAAAAAAATTACTTTTAAGGTTTAGGATTCTATCAGAGATCAATTCAACATTTAATTTTTTTATGAACGTCCATAGTAGAGTGATGCCAGGGGAGGTTTAGCATAATTTTAAGTAATTTATTTTGAGAGACTTGCAACCGCTTAATATGACATTTTGCACAGTCTCCCCATACCTGGCATCCATAAAGCAATACCGCTTGGAAGACGACTTTGTGAACTATAATTTTATTATCATTGCTAAGTAACGACTTCCTGTTTATTAATGAGTATAACATTTTAGTTTTTTTTTTTTTTTTTTATTTGTATAACATTTTAGTAGCAATGTTTACTTTTTTAATTGTTTTGGTAATTTGATCACTTTGGCAGTCGATGATGACCAATATTCCGCTGTCAGGCAGAATGAAACATTCAACAGTGACGATGACAGTCAAGATTCCCGTCAACCCGATCAGAATGAAGTGAGGAAAGCGATATCTAAACTCAAATCCAACAAAGCTGCTGGAGCCGACGGCCTTGCCGCCGAACTTTTCAAGGCAGGAGGAGATGAGTTGGTAAGGAGCATGCACCAGCTCATCTGTAAAATCTGGTCGGACGAAAGTATGCCCGATGAATGGAACCTCAGCATCGTTTGCCCGATCCTGAAGAAAGGAGACCCTCTGAACTGCGCCAACTACAGAGGTATAAGTCTCCTAAATATCACATATAAGATGTTCCGTACTATGTCTGCCGTGCTATGTGAACGCCTAAAACCGATCGTCAACAACCTGATAGGTCCTTATCAGTGCGGTTTCAGGCCGGGATATTCCACCATTGACCAAATATTCACACTACGGCAGATCTTGGAAAAAACCCATGAATAAAAAATCGATACGCACCATCTTTTCATCGATTTCAAAGTTGCCTATGATAGCGTGTATAGAGACGAGTTATACAGAGCCATGTCTAGTCTTGGCATCCCTGCCAAGCTCGTCCGTTTGTGCAGAATGACGATGGAGAACTCTCGTTGCTCCATCAAAGTCGGTAAGAACATCACCGAACCGTTCGATGTCAGGAAAGGTCTTAAACACACTATCATGCGATCTCTTTAATATAGTACTTGAGAGAATTGTACGAAACTCATAAGCCAATCCCGAAGGTACAATCTTCTTCAAGTCTGTACAACTACTCGCTTATGCCGATGACATTAACATAATCGGAAGAACTCAGCGGGCCGTTAATGGGGCATTTACGAGTATTGAGATCGAGAGAGCAAAGATGGGTTTAGCGATCAATGAAAGCAAAACAAAATATATGCTGTCTACAAAAAAGGACACCCAACATCGGCGTCTTGGACAGAACGCCACAATAGACAGATATAATTTTGAGGTAGTAAAGGATTTTGTCTACCTAGGCTCTATGGTGAACTCCGCAAATGACATCAGTAGGGAGATCACACGAAGAATTACTCTTACCAATCGTTGTTTCTATGTGCTAAGAACGCAATTGAGTAGCAAAGCCCTAACCCGAACTACTAAGGTAACTCTTTACAAGACACTGATCATCCCAATCCTGCTGTATGGCGCAGATGCATGGGCTTTGACAAAACCAGATGAGCATGCCCTTGGTTATTTCAAGAGAAAAGTTCTTCGAGCGATCTTTGGTCCCATCTGCATAGACGGTGAGTGGAGGAGAAGGTACAATACCGAACTATACGGCCTGTACAAGGACATCGACTTAGCCAGAAGAGTTCACATACAGCGACTAAGATGGATGGGTCATTTAGAGCGGATGGAGCCCAGCCTTCCCGCTAAGAAAGCCTTCGAATCCACCCCATAGAGGACGACCTCGCGGTAGGTGGCGCAAACAAGTGGAGGGGGACCTCAACCAACTTGGCGTGCGCAACTGGAGGCAGCTGGCTCGTAACCGCGCTGGCTGGAGAGGTTTGTTGGTTGAGGCCCAGGTCCACCCCGGACTGTAGCGCCATCTAAGTAAGTAAGTAAGTAACAATAATAACGATAATATTCATTCCCATCTTATTCGTCTCCAAGTGCAGACGCTCTATCAGTAAATTAAAATAAAAGTAAAACTTTGTTCATTATCTTATCTTGTTCATATCCAAAATTCAATCAATAAACATTAAAAAAAAGGGGGGAAATACAGTCCATTGGTTTAAATTATTTACAAAAGTTTCAAAATGCTTGCAATTTCGCTGAATGTGATACCCTTTTAGAAGAATACTTTACCATGGGACATGGATCAAACTGATCGGTTTCATGTTTGGTTTCATGAGCATTCCAAGGTATATACATTCTGTATCTATTTCACCCGATGTACAAATTAACTATTTTCCGTTAAAACTTAACATCGCTCACCTTCCTGACTTGTTAGTTATATTTTTTTCTAGATTTACTCTTACATTTCACTCTAGAGATTTTATTGTATGGAGATTCTATTACCATAATAATATCATCTGTATAAAGTATCGTATTGATATTCAATCCAGCGATTTGTATTTCAAGACACAACCGCCTCTTACTCAAGACTTTACATCAAATCATTCTTTTATTTAATTTTATTAAGAAATAGCTAAACAGTTTTCTTTTTATATTTTGGTAGCAGGTTATGTTAAAACTAAGCAACCAATATTTTAATAGAACATTTGGTTTTAATTTGTGTTTAATATTTTATTATAATTTTCAAAGCTCACACAACCTTAGACTGATACTATGTGACCACATACATTCCATTATCCTCCCTGTAGCCCAAGCCATTGTGAATGGCATAAGTCCAGTAGTAGATGGTATCTCCAGGCCTCAAACTTGTTTCAGTATCTCGGAATGTGAATCGACCATTCCTAGGTGTTCTAATGTCTCTAGACCATCTTCCAGCCTCCAAACCGTTCATTTCTTCGTTAAGCTTTCCATGAAAAGCAAATAGAGAAACCCCGTTTTCAGCTGGGATTGACACTTCAAATCCTCTGGGGTGAAGTCTTTTAAACTGCGCTCTTGGAATGCTGTACTGAGCGGATACGGCCAGAACAGTTAAAAAGACCGAAAAAATCACTAATTGCGAGACAGGCATCACGCAACCAACTAACAGATTCAAGAGCTCGATAACTACTGAACGTTTGAGCTGATCGTTCATTTATAATAACTGAAAATCTTTCAGATAAGCTAGCGAATATAGAGCAGATAAGCAAGTTCCCATGTCGCATACGATTGATGATTCACGAGAATCTGGAAATTTGCATCGAAACAGTTCACCGGGTTAGCACATGCACACACAAACACATTTATCTGCCACTTTGTAGATCTTTCACGCAAAATTATCGGTGAACGCCGTGACGCAAGTGGTTAGTGTGTCGAACCACTGCCCTTGAGGTTCCAAGTTCGAATCCCAGAAAACGCGAAAAAGTATTTTCACAGTCTCATCTCTCGCAAACGTATGACAAACATCCGAAAGTATTTTTGTCACGAGAAAGCTTCTCAAAACAAATGGCCCTTTGGAAACGGTGCTAAGCAGCAGGTCCCTTCCATTCGTGTGAAAAATATAACGCACACAACACGAGTGGTTGCGAGAAACTAGACCCAGGCATTTAAAGAGCTGATGCGCCAAATATTTATTTTTTATCAATATGGCCTGAAAAGGTATGAAAAGTATTCAGGAATGTTCCAATCGCACATATGAGTATAGTCGTCCATCTGAGCAGGCCATCTGTCGAACTATTAATATATTCGTACTAAATACAACCTAAATGATGCAAAAACACCAACTCCTCAAACAAATATGCGTACTAAAGAGAATATCAGTACTGGAAACGAAAGTGTGCAAGTAGAACCAAAATCGGTTCCTCGATGCTCGCAGCAATAGGGACTCCGACCATTCACTACGTAGACCCGTATAAGATTTTGCTGGTGCAGGAATTAAAGCCACAAGTCCATAATTTGCGTTATTCTTTTGCTGATTGGGCTCTAGAGTATTTGTAAGCTGACCCGTTGCTTTACCGCAAAATTGTGTTAATTGCAGAACATGGAATAAGACCAATACAGAAGACAATCTGCAGACCTCATTAAATTCAGAAAAATGCACGGTTTGGCGGCGCTTCCGCGCTGATGGCATCATATTATTTTATTGGAACGAGATACTCGTATGACTTCAACAGCATTGTGCTAACGTGACGTGCCATACGGTGACCGAAACCATAGACTTATTACTTGCTTACTTACTTACTTGCTTACTTAGGTGGCGCTACAGTTCAGGGTAAACCTGGGTCTTAACCAACAAGCCTCTCCATTAAGCTCGGTCCTTAGCTAATTGCCTCGAGTTGCGCACTCCAAGTTCGTCGAGATCCCCTTGAGCTTGTGCGCCACATTACGGCGATGAGCCCCTCTACTGCATCATCCCTCTGCGTAAGATTCGAGCGGCCATCTCAAACGTCCAATACGCAGTTTTTTGACTAGCTCAATGTCGCTGTACAGCTCGTATAGTTCATCATTGAATCTTCGGCTTAAAACTCGTCAACGTAAACGGGACCGAATATCTTACGAAGAATTTTATTTTCTCTCGAAGCGACCAAGGATATCTTCATCCTCTTTTAATGAAGTCCATGTTTCATCGCCGTAAAGCAGGACTGGGATGATCACGGAATTATAAAGAGTCTCCTTAGTTGTTCGAGATAGGGCTTTACTGTTGAATTGCCTTATTAGCCCACAAAAAGCAGCGATTGGCAAGAGTTATTCTTTGCTTGATTTCTGCGCTGGTGTCATTTTCAGAATTTATAGCAGAACCAAGGTAGACAAAGTCTCTTACTACCCTTCGAGTGGCAAGCTCCTACCGAATAGTGTTGGGACCAGCGGTCCTCGTAATCGCGGGAGTGGCCACAATCGATCTCATTGCGAGAGGAAGTACATGTACGAAAAGAAGGCGGAAGTAGGAGTGGAAACGGCGACTGCGGAGGCGAAGGAACTCACCATACAGTGGCAAGAACGATGGATTTCCGAAACAAGAGGCAGGGGGACGGCGAAGTTGATCGGGAACGTCGCTGAATGGACGAACCGGGAACATGGCGACATAAATTACTATGTCACCGAGTTTCTAAGCGGTCATGAGTATTTCAACACGTACCTACGTAAGATGGGAAAAGTGGGAAGTTCAGCTTGCCAATATGGTGACTTCGCAGAAGACGATGGAAACCACACATTCATCAGCTGCAGAAGATGGGCAGCAGAACGACGTAGCTTGGAATCGAAGGTTGGTTACATCACCCCAGAGAACATCGTAAGAAAAATGTTGACGAGTAACAACAGAACCGGAACCGGAACCGCATCTTCTCATTCATCGAGTCAATGTTGACGACAAAGAAGACGGAAGAATGCCCAAGTTAAACTTTTTTTTTTAAATTTTGAATAATAATAATAATAATTAAAATTAATTAAAATATTATCCTTAGGTTGCTGAGTAGGCTAATTGGTGCATAGCTCTTGGCATTTTCTGTGGGCTTACCCGCCTTTAATATTGGAACAACTTTTGCAGTCTTCCAAGTGTTCGGAAAATACTGCAATTTAAAGCATGCATTAAACATAAATGCCATAAACTTTAAACCTATTTTGCGTAGCTCTTAAATGTATGCATACATCTTTGATACTATCAATTCCCCCTACTTTCTTTAATTTTAAGTTAGTGACAAAAATATATGTCATCCTCGGTGACAGATTCACTAATCAGTTGGTAAATTATCAAAGTTAGCGACAAAATGATTAGCAAGAAGATTTGTGGATGCAACACCAAGGTTTGGGCGCACTACATGATTTTCAAGAAAAGCAGTTGCAAGTGCATTTACCTTCTCCAGATCAGTGAGGTATCAGGAACCTGAACTTTGGACACCAAAGATGTGTCTGCTTTTGTTTTTAATGATTCTCATTATGTTCCAGATGGCTTAGCCCCTTTGTCAAGACTATTTAAGTTTCGATTCCAAGCCAAATTACGATGACACTATATACGGTGGGTAATAAATCTATTAAGGAATAAAAATGATTGCTTATATGTATGTATATCGGCTGCCGATACCTTCGCCAATTCCTCCTTTGTGAATTCCCTATTTTAATAAGCTCTAGGATGAAAGATGGTAGTCCTTTTTAGCTATCTTTGGAATGCATGTTTCAATGGAACTCAATATGTTGTTTGAAAATTGTTGAACAATGTCATCGACATTTTCTTCATAAATAACGTTTTCTAATCTAGTTGAAACGTTCCTTAATTTAGTTTTCAGCACTGTAAGAAACCCGAAAACCAATTTGTGTTCTTAAGATCAAAGAAGTCTTCAAAGTTGATTAACCTCTAACAGAGAATTTCACAGAGAGCCGGGTTGTGATCTCAGCTAAGCGCATTTATTGAAATTGGTTGTGTAATAACAGAGGAAATATTTGTTAGAAATATATCAAGGACGGAAGGACTACCACGGTTATTCACAGGGACGTAAGTTGGACTTGGCGGATACAAAACAGAGACTAGATACGTTACAAGTAAATTTGCAAGTAAGTTTTCTCTGGAATTAGACCGTAAGTACCCCCAATCCCTTTGTCTACAGTTTAAATCTCCAGCAATTAGGAAATCTCCGCTTAGGCTTAACATTTTTCTCAAGTCACTTTGTAAACTTAGTCGTTTACTTGCCAGACTAGTACCATCCGGAAAATATACACAGACAACTTTTATCAATTCTTGGACTTTGTTTCACCTCAACAGCAATATTTTCCAGTACCTGTGTTCTTATCAGAGTTAAAAGAGAACGCTGAATTGATCTTCTAATAAGAATTGTAACGCCTCCACCTGTTCTACCGATTATATCTTGAACTTGGAAGTTGACAGCGTCATGCTGGAATTTAACCAAGTTTTTGTTATTTTTGTAATAGCAATATTATGAACGTTTAAAAAATACAAAAATCCAATATGGTTCTTCCGAATACTTCTGACGTTTCAATTTACAATTCTCGTGTTGCTATCTATCATAATTACTTACTATTTGAATATAAAAACTTAAACGCTAAGTCTTACATGAACTTAATTTTGCTATCATTTCCATTGCCAGTGCATTTAATTCTTCAATGGGAAATAGATTGTTATTGTAGCTGCTGCTAGAAATATTGTAGCTAACAACAGAGCGATGATATCCCACTTGAAGAGCTCTGCTCTCAGAGCGTTGCTTACGAATTACCAAGGCAGACTATCTTACATGATCAAGTTCTTTACGTCAGTAGGCGATCGTTCGATCACATCTATATACATTTAATACTCGTACTCATCCTCGTACATATATACATACATACATTTTCAATGGTATGCTAATCCTTCATGAGGGTCGCGGGGGTAGGATGCTCAGGTGGATTCTCCATCCTTCTTGATCCTCCGCCATTGACTTCAACTCATCAGGAGGAATCCCTAGTCGGCTCCAAGAGAGATGTCGGACTTGATCCAATACCGAGGGGTCACTTATCTGATGGCACTGCAATCATGGCAGTCTGGGAGCATACGCACTGCATGACCAAGCTATCGAAGGATAGATCGTTCCGTTCGGAGAAGCAGCTGCTCAATATTGAGCGCACCGCATGCTCCGGTATTGCGCACTCGATCCCTATGAGTTATTCCAGCAACACCGCGAAGGAACCTCATTTCACTGTCTTGCGAACAACAATAGAAAGATAGACAATAGATTTTGTTAGGTTGATCATTTTTAAATTGAACCTCAATGCCCACATTTCCTACTAAACCTGTTTGTAGTACCCTTTAGTAGTGATGATTTATTTAACGAATTATTTGGTAGCACTAACATAAAATAGAAGGACTTTTTCTTTAATTTTTTTAATTTTTTGTCTGCGAGGTAGGAATCTTTTAAGCAGTGTAAGATTTCCACCCACTGCATCACTTCCTTTCCATTTCCCCAAAGCACCGCAGTCATAGCATTTCATCGTGGGAAGGCTTCCTTGCCCTTCCCGCCCCAAAGGCGAGATCATTCCATTTCTCCTCCAATTTGGTCATATATTTTACTATGTACATAGTCCGAAATTGGTATTTTTACGAGTTTATTTCACAACGCTTTTCTCTCAGCTTCAAATCGCGGACTATGGAAGAACACATGTTACACAACTTCCTCGGTCTCCTCGCAGTTTAGACAATGGGCAGAGTTGTCGTTCTTGAATCTATGGAGATACGCACAAAAACATCCCTATCCAGTTAGCAGCTGTTATGTATATAGAATTTCACTTCGCCAAGCTTACAGCATGTCCATGTCTCAAATGATATGCCTAAACGATAGGTCTATCGACCCTTAGTTGACATGTTCCATCGCTGCTGCCATTTCTCCATACTACTTGCTCTCATTGGTGAGCTTACTTCGCGGTTAATTAAAATACCTTCCTGGTTGTTTTGCAAATGCTCGACCTATATGCCCCTTGGGATTAATCCTGCAACTAGGCTATCTGCATCTCCCGATATTGTACGAAATTAATACACTGCTAACTCTGATTGTGCCGTCACTACGAGTATGTAGCCTATATTCTATGGCTGTGACTTAAATAGCATTGCTCCAGCCTGTATTGTTAACCCGTAGAGCACTACAGAAATGAGCACTCTGGTTTAAAGGGACCTTTGACTATACCTTATACCTATTTTATGCATTATTTACTCTCGGCGCTTTGCCACTGAAAACCTCCAGATGCTCATTGAACGAGAGCATTGTATCATAGTACCCAGGTATTTGACAGCGAATTTCAATATAACCTTCGAACTGAACCCTGCAAAAGTGTACTCCTTGGAAACATCATCCGTTTATATAACAGTAGTCTAGTAATCCGTAACAATCTTCAAAAGGCATCCTTATATTTTTAAGTGTTTGCAAGATGGGTATCAGTTGGCAGAGTTGAATGCGTTTCGGGTCTCCAACGTAACGACAGTACAATACCGTTAAGTAGCACGAATTACTTCATTTCCTGTCGGCTATAACTTCCATCATGTTGCATGTACATGTTACATGTATTGTCAATCGTAATGAAGGTGGCAATGGTGTAGTGGTAACGTCGTCAGTTGCCACACGCTAATGGTTCATGAATCAAATTCTGATGTCAGAAAGCACTTACTTATTTTTGATGAAATATATAGTCAGCCCGATCAATTGCGAAAGCTTGTGTGAACACTACTCCGAAAGCATAACACTGGCAGAAGCTTGATCATATAGCTGGAAAAATTGTTCGCTCTGTTGATGATGATTTACATATCATCGGTTATGGGGGAAAAAATACTGTGAATCAGAAGCAAAGACAAAAAATAACAAAATATCTGGATGCCATAAACAGCTGAGCTTCAAACCACTACACCAACTCTTTCTCTCTCTCTCTCTAACTATCCTTTCCAACGCTCGCACTGAGTGTAAACATGTTAAGGGTATTCGTAAAACCTTGAGTGCGCGCAAATTATAAAAAAAAATTAAAATTAAATCGCTATGGTCGAAAGTAGTATTAGTGTTCGCAAAACCCTGTAGCAATGCCATAATGTGGAAAAATGTCTCAAGATTTCCTCACATACGCAATGGTGTCATCACAGACATTGCTTTAGGCCTGTTCCTATGGAACATTTCTTTTTTTTTTAATAGGGAAACACAACTACCCGAGCTCTCATACTCGGCAGGTCATTGTACTATTACACTAGGCACGAACCTTTCTTCAGTGCAATGATTAGAAAAACGTTGATGGTATTCGTTTTCCTTTTTATACTCTGGTGGCTGACGGTTGCTGTTCCCTACTGGCGCTTGAAAATGCACACACCCGTTAACAAGCAAACACACTATCCATTGCACCATTGCCACCCTTCTCTGGAAACATAATATCGGGTTGGCCAATAACTTCCCTCTGTTTATCGTTAGTGTTCCCGTTAACTTTGAATGACGCCGTTTGTAAATGTTGCTTCGAACTTGGAGTTTATTCTTCTTTAAATACACATGCAGTGCATACCATATGTGAAAGAAAGTTCATAGCGATCGGTTGTGTTTTACGCATTTGGTGAACTTTTGAAAATGGAGGCAAATAAGGAGTATTTTCGGCATATTATGCTCTTTTATTTTGGGAAAAGAAAAAACGCGGCACAAACACATAAGAAGATTTCCGCTGTGCACGGGGATAACTCTGTAAGAGCTGAACTGTTCCCGAGTGGTTCAGGCGTTTTCGTGATGGTGATTTCACATCTTCTGACTTACACCGTTCTGAACGACCGGTTGAGATTGATGTGGACCAAATTAAAGCTCTAGTTGAAAATAATGCACGCTACACAACCAGGCACATATTTATGTAGCTGATATATTAGATATATCGAAATCAAGCGTAGAAAATCACTTGCGTAAACTGCAATACGTAAATCGATACGATATTTGGCTTCCGCACAATTTGAGTGAACAAAATGTATTCGCTCCTGTCTCCATCAGCGATTCCCTGCAGAAACGCAACGCAAGGGAAACTGTTTTTAAAACGGATGATAACGGGCGATAAAAAGTGGATACTTTACAATAACGTGGAACGGAAAAGATCATGGAGCAATAGAGGTGAGCCACCTTTAGCCATTCCAAAAGCGGGTCTTCGCCCTAAGAAGGTTATGCTCTGTATTTGGTGGGATTGGAAGGGAATTGTGTATTATGAGCTTCTTTTGCATAACCAAACCATTGATTCCGATAAATACTGCTCTCAATTGGATAAACTGAAGGATGCAATCACCGAAAAATGACCGGAACTGGCTAACCGGAAGGGCGTCGTGTTTCGTCAAGACAACGCTAGCCCGCATGTCTCTTCGCAGACTCGGCAGAAGTTGGTGCAGTTTTGATGGGATGTTTTACCTCACCCGCTGTATTCACCTGATCTTGCACCTTCCGATTACCATTTATTCCGGTCCCTGTAGAACTCACTTAATGGAAAAAATGTCGTCTCGCTGAAAACTTGTAAAATCCACTTCGAGTAATTCTTCGCCAATAAAAATCAAACGTTCTACGAAAGGGGCATTATGAAATTGCCCGAAAGATGGCATAAAGTGGTAGAAAATAATGCTGCATATATAACTGATTAAAGTTTATCCTAACAATAAATACTTAATCTTTGATTCCGCCTAAAAAAAACAGAGGAAACTTATTGGCCAACCCAATATTTAGGATTAAAACGGCTAAAAAATGCACGTAATATTCGAAGTCGAATGACTTGCTTACAAAATGACGTGGAACACGAAACATTTTTGTAATAACATTTTTTGAACTAAAAGTGAATCTGCCACTGAGCCGCGATAAGTGGGAAATTCACAATGCGTCAAGCTTCTGATTTTGTTTTGAAATGCATATTTTGATAAGCACATCGCAAGCACTTATAAAGATCACATGCTTATACAAGGGGCCAGAGATTTGATATTTCGTGGAAATACCTAACACATGGAGATATTAAATTACATTTTCGGTTTTTATAATTGTGCTTTGGTGCACACGCTGAACAAACGTAGGCACAATGCAAGTATAAGTCAAATATTTTTATATCATTGTGCTGGCGTTTGTCATTTGTGCGTGAGATACGTCATCATATCATCCTTGAGATTTCGATCTCGGTATATTGATCCATTTTTATATTACAACTAACTGAAACCCAGCCCGCTTCGCAAGGCACACAAAAATGTCAAAGTTTTTTTTCAATGTTTTTGAACGTTTTCGCCTATCACATTTGTACCGTAATTACCTACATTTAAAAAAAAAGCAACTAAATTGGATGAAATAACGAGCAGTAGAGGGAAACATACGCATTTTGCCACTTAGTTTTACTGGCTGAACACAATGCATGCCGCTGCCGCGCCGCGGTAGCGTAGTACGTAGAGCTGTCAAATGGTGTGGCGCTACACTTACAAAATTCGCCCACAATGGTGTAGCGCGTTATGTCGAATAAAAAGTGTCACTTGTCACAACTCAGCTGGTTGTAATTGTGTTTGGTTAGTATGTTGTGAAAAATATTTTGTCTTTTTTCTATTAAATACTAAATTATACCTAGAATAAAATGGATGACGAAGAATTAGCTGTGTTTTTATTGATTGTGGTTCAGATGGGTTATATTGGATAAAAGCTGCTGGAAGAGAAAAAGCGGAGATGGTGGATGCGCCCTTTGTACCAGGAAAGAAGTTCACAAGGTTCTTTTCAAGACCACATTCACATTTATGAAAAGACATGATCCTGATGTGTTTTTTAAATCAACTCGCATGACCAAAATGCAATATGAATTGCCGCTGAACTTAGTTGGAAATTCGCTTAAGAAAACATCAATTCGAAAGGCAATAGATCCAGAATGTAGAATTGCCCTTACGCTAATGTAAGTCGATAAGAAAATAATTTTCTTGGTCCTAATATTTGTTTGTTCTGCAGGTATCTGTCTCAAGGAGTATCTCCGCATTATTTGGCCTGGTCGTTTCGGATGGGTGTGTCTACGGTTCGAAAAATAATTGTGGAAGTGTGCCAGATACTTTGGAAATTATTGTCACCGGTGTACATGCCCGAACTCAACACATGTGATTGGAGAAATATAAGCAAGGAGTTCAACGATCGTTGGAACATGCCTCACTGCGTTGGCAGTATTGATGGCAAGCACATCGAAATCAAGCGGCCACCAAACTCAGGCTCCAAATACATCAACTACAAAGGATATTTTAGTATAGTTTTGCTGGGAATATGTGACGCTGATTATACTTTTACGGCTGTCGACGTTGGAGCATACGGCAGCCAGAGTGATGCCGGAATTTTCCGTAATTCTTCTGTTGGGATGAAGATTTTCCAAAGTGATGTAAAGCTTCCACGAGAAGAAAAGCTTCCAAATTCGGAAAGAGTGGTGCCGTATTATTTTTTGGCGACAGTGCGTTTCCTTTACGGCATAACCTGATGAGACCCCATCCCGGAATTCTACTCTACAAGCCGGAAGATGTTTTCAATTATAGGCTTTCGAGAGCACGCCGAATCATTGAAAACACGTTCGGCATTCTGGTAGCTGCGCAACTTTTTAAAGATAACGGATACTGTGTACAATTGCAACTCTTACTGCCCAGAAAACTATTGCGATTCATATAACATGAATGGTGAGCGCATTGACGGAATGTGGCGCCAGGAAAGCCACGATTTGGTGCCCATTCGTAGATGTGGGACCAATAACAGAGGAAATGAAGCGTTTAAGGTACGAAAAATCTTGACAGATTATTTTCTGAACAAAGGAAAGGTATCTTTCCAACCACAATAATTGTTTGAATGCTTAAATGTATTTTTTTTCCTCGAAATAAAAAAAAAATGATTTTTTTTTCTGAATCTTTATTCTCCACTCTTTGCCACATACTCCATCTGGAAATCATTTAAATACTTTAGCATTCCCAGCTTGGCCTCATTCCGCTGCTGCAGGGGAAAAGCCCTTAGCTTTTCTAAGTGGCTGCGGCAAAAAAGCTCATCTTCCTAGACGAGGAAGGAAATGCTGTTGCACGTGGTTTCCTTAAAAATTCTTGGACAGTGTGCATTGTGTCCACGAACGTTTCTTCAACAAGGCTTGCCTCCCTCTTTTTCGGGGCACGCGACAATGATGAGCCATCAGAGAGTTGGCGGATGGGGCTTATCACAACAATGGGGGATCCGGTGTCTTTGAGAACCCACTACAACTTTGTTCGTCGTCCGTCTCATCCCATGGCGTAACAGGTGGACTTGGGGTGGCAGTGTCATCCAGCGACAAGGTCGAGTAGTTACTTGTAGTCCTGTAAGATACATAAAACATTTATTTTATTTTCAAATCATTTGTAAAAGTTCCCCCTTCGGGTAGGGGTTAGAATATACCCGAGGTAGGCATGCCTGTCGTAAGAGGCGACTAAAATCCACCCTCCGTATACCGAGTATGGCGTATACAAAAAACATGCAATGAACAAAACAAAAGATTTGAATACCCCAGGTGGCAGTCCAGGTAAACTGGAAAATCCACCCTCTTCGGAGGTCGGCTCTACGGATTCTGGGGAGAGCCATTTATTGCACCTTATAAATCCCTTCTCAAAAAGTACAAGGGTATCTCGATCTCCACCAACAAGATCGAACGTCTCCGGAAAAAGTCGCGAATACCAGACGGACGAAGAAGAGCTAACACGTGAAATGAATTGGATCGAAAAGAAACGACCTGGCAAAAAACGCAAAGCTGGTTCCTCACCGGAAGTCGAGCCACAAAAAGATAAAAAGCGCAAGGAGATGCAAGAAAAGCAACAACAACCAAAATTACGTCCTCCGCCACCGATAAACGTCGTTGGAATTACGGACTATAATAAGTTGCATTGCCTCCTTAAAGGAACACTGGCATCGAAGTTTAAGGTGACATCTCTGCGAAACAATACGTGGAAATCAATGTCGATGATGCCGACGGTTACCGATCAGTATCTAAAAAATTGAATGCCGAAAAGATTCAGTGGTATAATTATGAAAATAAGTTAGAAAGACCACTGTGTGTTGTAGCTAGGGGACTCCACCTCTCTTGCACTAAAGAAGATGTAATGCACGACCTTCAAGGCAAAGGCTTTAAAATTCTTGATGCCGTCAATATTATCAAGAAGGAGAAGCAACAGTCGAAGGGAGATCATGAAAAATTGGTAAAGCGCGGACTTCCACTATTCATGCTTAGTTTTGATAAAGACGAAAATAAAGATATTATATATGGTATCAAGACTATTCTAAACATCGTGGTCAAAATCGAACCCATGCGTAAGACCTCCAGATCGATCCCGCAGTGTAAGCGCTGTCAAGGCTTCAATCATACGCAGACTTACTGCCAGAAAGAGCCGCGATGCGTCAAATGCGCAGGTAAGCATCTCTCGGAAGAGTGTCACCTAAACAAGCAAACCCCAGCCACTTGTATAAATTGCAAAGGAAAACATCCTGCGAACTACCGAGGTTGCGAAGTGGCGAAAGAGCTTCAAAAACGTCGCGATACGCTGAAAAATTCGATGCGTCCGAATATGAAACCAATCAAGAACAGACCCAAAATAGCTACGAAAAAAGCAGCGAAAGATAAAAAGTCCGTCAATATTAACTTAAGATCAGTTAATGATAAAAAATCCGAAAGTAATAGAGATAAGGTAACAGAAGCAAAATCTGCGAATATTGGCGTGCAGTCTTATGCTCAAGCGGCGAAGGCAGTTAAGGGTACGTACACGACCGACAACTCACGGGAGATCAAAGCAAGAAACCGTCCAAACTTTAATGTAAAGACTCCTTCTCAAGTTGCGACATTGAAAAATGGTGATAGAGGTAGTTCAGAAGATCATGTATCCAATGTTTTTTCCCTAATTCTTGCGAAACTTGAAGAGCAATGCAAAACAAATAAACTAATTTTCGAGAGACTAGTTGCCCTAGAAAAAAACATTCATAACACGCGCACTTCAACCAGAATATGAAAGAAACGCTTAAAATTCTTACTTGGAACGCCAACGGGCTTATACGAAGACTCGACGAGTTAGAAATATTTATGCGAGAGAAAGATATTGATATATGCTTGGTCTGTGAAACTCATCTGACAAAGCAATCGAATGTTAAGATAAGGGGATATAGCTGGTATCACGCCTTTCACCCATCGGAAAGAGCCAGAGGCGGATCATCTTTGTTTATAAAAGAAAATATCGAACACTCAGCGGAAATAAAGATTGAATTAGAAGCAATGCAAGTAAGCACGGTACGCGTTAGAAATAGACATTTTGCTTTCAATATTTCGTCTATATATTGTCCACTGCGATGTAAACTTGAAGAAAGTGATTTCACAAACATCTTCAACTTCCAAATTTTATTATTGGTGGTGACTTCAACGCGAAACACCCCTTCTGGGGCTCAAGGTACGCCTCTCAGAAAGGTAGAAAGCTTTATAATGCGGGTATGCAATTCAGTTGTGATTTTTACTCGACGGGTAAACCAACATATTGGCCAACTGATAGAAATAAGATACCAGATCTGATTGATTTATTTGTTGTTAAAGGAATATCTGGCAACTGTATAAAAGTTGAAGAAAGCTTTGATCTCTCCTCTGATCATTCTCCAATCATTATGACGATAAGCGAAGCTTTGATTAAGAAAGTAGGACCGGCCAGATTAACTGGCGCGAAAACTAATTGGGATGGCTTTAAAAAAGATATTGAAGCAAATATTGAGCTGAGCGTATCACTTAAAACGCCCTATGAACTTGAAGTTGAAGTAGATCGCTTCGTCGAAATCTTACAGGATGCCGCGTGGAAGAATACTCCTAAACCAAAGAGAACCCCGGCCAGTTACATTCAAACTTATCCGCAGGAAATAAAAGAGATGATTAAGGAGAAGAGAAAAGCGCGTAAAAGATGGCAAAAACTCGGGCTCCGCAACATAAAGCACATCTTAACCGTTTGTGCAACTCACTAAAAAGATCTATTAAAGACCTTAAGAATAATGAATTACAAAATTACCTAGAAAGCTTAGCGGCAGAAAAAGATTCTAACTATTCGCTATTAAAAAACCTCAAATTCAAGCCGCGCCAATTAGGAAAAATCAAGACAAATGGGGCAGGCATGATAAAGAGAAAGCGCAAGTTTTTGCCGCCCACCTGGAAGAAACTTTCAAACCGTTTGATGGACAAGCTCTTTTTGGAAATATAAATACGTCGTATATAGACAAAAGCGTAATAAGAAATGCAACACTTACCGAACTTAAGGAAGAAATAAAGAAACTTAAACCTAAGAAAGCTCCTGGATACGACCGAATTACGGGAGAGGTTCTTAAAGCACTACCAAGAAAAGCTCTAATTAAGCTTCTGTTCATTACGCCGCGCTTAGACTAGAATATGTTCCCAGTCAATGGAAAGTCGCCGAAGTTATAATGGTCCTTAAGCCTGGAAAACCGCCCAATGAAAAAACGTCTTATATACCGATTTCGCTTCTTCCAATTATATCCAAAGTGTTCGAGAGAATATTAGTTAGGCGAATACAGCTGGTAATAGAAGAAGGGCATCTCATCGCTGATCATCAATTCGGATTCAGAAGTAAGCATTCTACAGTTGAACAAGTACATCGAATAACACATGTAATCGAAAAATCACTTGAAGAAAAAAAGATTTGTTGAAGCACATTGCTTGACGTTTCTCAAGCCTTTGACAAGGTCTGGCACGAAGGCTTAAAGTTTAAATTACGTTAAGTTCTGCCAGAGCACCTATATAATATTTTGAGGAACTACCTTACGAATAGGCTATTCCGCGTCAAATGTGGAAACGAATATTCTGATTTTAAGGAAATAATGGCTGGGGTGCCGCAAGGAAGCGTTATTGGTCCAGTCTTATATCTATTATACACTCGTGATATACCGCAAGTAGAAGGCACTGAGCTAGCTACATTTGCCGATGACACTGCTATCTTGACAGTAGGTAAAACGGTCGAAGATACTACAGAAAAACTGCAAGAAGCTTTGAATAGAGTAAATGAATGGACAAAAATTTGGCGAATCGCACTCAACGAGACCAAATCTATTCATGTAAATTTTACTTATAAGAGAGTAAATAATCTGCCGATCTTTTCAAATTCGGTTCAAATCCCGTTTGCAAACGAGGCTAAGTTTCTTGGAATGACACTTGATACAAAGCTGAAATGGAAAACGCACGTAAAGAAAAAACGCAAAGAATTAGATAATAAATATAGAGAAATGTATTGGTTACTTGGAAAATATTCCAAGCGTAATATAGAGAACAAACTGCTTTTATATAAGCAGGCGCTAAAGCCTGTATGGACATATGGTATACAACTCAACCAAAATAAGTAACATTTAAATTTTACAAACTTTTGAGAACAAAGTGCTAAGGGGTATTGTTAATGCGCTATGGTATATCCGAAATAGCGATATCCACAGAGATCTTGGCATTAAAACAATCGAAGACGAAATCAAAAACTACGCGAGAAAGCATAAAAGTCGACTAGAAAGTCACGCTAATATAACAGTCCTCAAATTTTTGGATAAAAGAAATTTACTTCGCCGTCTACAAAGAATCAAACCTTTAGACTTAGCGCGTTAAGTAACCGCGTCTAAACTGCGGAGCTAGCAGGAACTTCTAATGGGAAGGTACCTGCAAAACGTCATTATTTCGCGAAACGAAAACTACTTGATAAGTCGAATACTTAGTTGTAGTAAAAATAAAAAACAAGTCTGTTTTGAAGGGACGTTTTTTAGTGGCTAAGAATCCCACACTACTGTGAGCATGCGCTGTCGATCCTCATAGTGTCTTGTTGAAGATTTTCACCTACCCTCGGAAAAAAAAAAAATATTGTAAAAGTAGTATGTTTACATTCGCTGCTTCAAATGTTCTTTGAGGAACTCAAGAATACCGCCGTACTTGGACTCGTATTCCGGTTCTTCCGCAGCCTGTCCTGAACTTTTCTTCCGGTTTATGCTTCTCGAATAGCTGTCTCGAAGCCTCTTCCATTTTTTTTTTACGACATCAACTAAAAAAAAAAACAATCCGTAAGAAAAAAGGAACTAAAATACTATACTAAAAACTTACTTGGCAAACAAAATTCGTTTGCAATATTCTGCCACACTTGTGCCTTATTTTTTACATTTTTATATTGTGGGTGGCACAAATTCCAAAATATTTCTTTGCTTTGTTCACAAAACACAAATCTCTCCACATCGGTCTCTTCCATTTTTGTTTGTTTTAGCGAGTTGTCACTCGTTCAGCTACCGCTGAAATCAGTTCACAAATTCTCAACAATAGCATCGCATAGAGAACCGAATCATACACAGCAAACAAATTTCGCATGCCTTTCCTTCAACAGCCGTCAATTTCTCTGTCTGTCACTTGTGGCGCTGCACAAGTTAAAAGTAAACCAACTTCGTACTACACCACTGCTACCGCAACGCCGCATGCAACCTCATTGTGGGCACTCTACTAAGTTTCCATATATTTTAACTTTGTGGCAGGTCGTACTACGCTACCGCGGCGCGGCAGCGGCATGCATTGTGTTCAGCCAGTTATATACATATAACGGGTACCCGGCGAGCGTTGTCAGGCATGCGCCTGGCGCTAATTCTATTAGAGAACAGTTTTGTGCGGGCCAACAGTGGGTAAGTGGTCCAACCTTAAATATATATATCAACAATTCGATAGTACTAAAGTACTATAATACTAGAGTAGTGGACAAACTGCTGGACCGAAGGTACCTGGCGTGTTTTGCTGCGACTAACAAAGGGATTTTTTTTGTACTAAAGTACTATAATACTAAAGTAGTTGACCGATTTTGACCAAACTTCACAGGAACACTCTCAGGGCAATACCGAAGATTGCCTGAAAGTGTAAGCTAAATCAGTTACGTATTCCATAGCATACAAACATAGGTACACACATTTTTTCCCATAGAAAAAAGTAATTTCAGTTTTTCCAATTTTTCGGGCAACTTTTCCAATTTTTCTTTCCGTAAAAACCTTACTCGGACTATTACGAACATTTACAAAATGAGCCAAATCGGTCCAGCCCTTCTCAAACGGTGCGATGAAAAACGAACAGCATTTCATTTTTATTTATATATCTGTAGACTTTAGAGAAGTCGTACGCCCATGTGTACTCTAAGTTGACTTACAGTTTTTTTTTTAACTTCATATTACCTAAGCAAGAATAATGTTTGAAAATTTAACCAAAAGGTAAAAAACATACAAGGGCTTCAAACCCAGAACAGAAGCATTCAGAGACGAAAATTGTGATACAGTAGTAGAATAGCAGTCGGTGCTGAGCTAAGGATATTGGGATGAAGAAAATTCCCGTCAACCCAATCAGAATGAAGTAAGGATAGCGATATCTAAACTTAAATCGAACAAAGCTGTTGGAGCCGTCGATCTTGCTACCGAACTTTTTAAGGCAGGAGAAGATGAGTTGGCAAGCAGCATGCACCAACTCATCTATAAAATCTGATCGGACGAAAGTATGCTCGATAAATGGAACCTCAGCATCGTTTGCCCGATCCGGTGCTTATCAGTGCGTTTTCAGGCTGGGAAATTCCACCATTGACCAAATATTCACACTGCGGCAGATTTTGGAAAAAAAACCCATGAACATGAAATCTATACGCATCATCTTTTCATCAGCATTCCCGCCAAGCTTGTGCGTTTTTTTTGAAGAATGACGTTTAAGAACTCTCGCTGCTCCATCAAAGTCGGAAAAAACATCACCGAATCATTCGATGTCAGGAAAGGTCTTAGATAAGGAATTGTACAACCCTTACAAGTCAACACGGAGGTACAATCTTTTACAAATCTGTACAACTACTCGCTTACGTGTCGATGGCATTAACATAGTCGAAAGAACTCAGCGGGCCATCAGTGGGGCATTTGCGAGTAATGAGATCGAGGCAGCAAAGATAAGTCAATGAAAGCAAAACAAAATATATGCTGTTTATTTTTTTTTTTATTATTATTGTTTGACTTTTATTTCAACAAATATACAAAAAAGAAAACATTTTTTTTTTGTTCATAAGTCTATAATGGTTTGGCCATTGGCCGTCTACCAGATTGATAATTTAAATAAAGTTTCTAACTTAATACGATCTAGTTACAGTTTTTTTGTACAAAATAGTATATTCCCTAAAAGTCTCCCTCAATAATTCGTTTTCTGTAGCATAGTGCATTTGAAGTATATTTCTACAGTACATCCCAGCCTTGATCTCCATTTAGAATGCTCATAGCTTGCTCTAACTCCAGAGCATGCGAACCAAAGAGCAAATGCGAAAGTCCTTCAGCATAGGGCATATTGCTAGAAAATGGAATACATCCTCTCTCACTGTCATGTTGCACAGATCACACAAGATCGGGAGTTCCGGGCGATGTGGCATATAGTGCAGGTTTATCATTTCTCCTCTTATTCGAAAAATCGTGCTCATCATGTCCGTTGTGTTACAGTTTAAGAAATAAGACTTGTCCACTAGATTGTGCCTCATTCTGCTATAATAGCATCTATGCAACGACTGCTGTGCTTCCTTTGAGTTTTTCTCGTAGAGTATGTGTCCCAATTTCTTCAGAAGAGTGTTGAATTGGATTCTTAAAGATGAATGGTGTTCATTGGGCGCTAAACATAAACTAAGATTGCAGTCTGAGGCTAGTTTTTCCCACTCTTGAACAATGTTTCCTTTGGTTAACAAAACATGGTTTAAAATCAACCTTGGTAGCCTTTCTTCTCCCATCGCCATAACTTTTACTATATAGTCAAAATGCATTTTCAAGGTCTCTAAGAACGGAGGAGGTACATCTGTCTCCAAGTGCAACATGTAGTTGGGGGTGCTATTCGGCAACCGAAAGATCCGTTTAAGGAAATATCGAAGACATTTTTTCAACCGCAACATAAGAACAGTATCCCCACACTTTTGCACCATATAGTAGTATTGAAGCAGCAGAGAAGAGTGTGATATGGATTTGTTTTTAATGTAGCGACCCCAAACAGAACAAATAGCACGCTTAGCTTCGGAGAGTTTATTCCCTAGATGTTTATTCATGTTGAGGTTTGCTGATATTAAGTCTCCCAGGTATTTATATTCGCGTACAATTTCGACACGCTCTCGTTGATAAGACCACTTTTCGTTCCGTGAAAATCTACCTCCACCACATCTAAATATTATGATTTTTGATTTTTCCAAGCTGACAAACAGATTCCAAGAATCGTAGTATGCCTCAAGCCTCCACTGTGTCTGCCAGGAACACCATGTCGTCAGCATGCATAAGTCCAGGTATTTTCTTCCCGCCAAGCGTAATTCCGCCGCCTATAGAATCTGTGATGTCATTTATAAAAAGGATAAACAGCAGCGCGGTTAAAATACAACCCTGCTTCATCCCCATGGATGTTGTGAAGTCTTCAAATATGCAATCTCCATCCCACACATATGCCACATTTTTCTCGTACATCGCTCTTAAAATATTTATTGTCTTGCTTGACATCCATTTTTTTTTTTTTTTTTTTTTTATGAAGGTGAAAATCTCAAAAGACACAGTGGGGTTAGAAACCCAAAGTAGTGTGGGACTTTAACCGCACTAAAAACACCTCCTGTTAAAAAAGTTCATGGGGCTTGGTTCTTCTTAACCTACGAATATTATTTCGTACATTTAAGACATCGTCTATCTCAGGATTGGTATGCATCTGCAAACGCTCGTTGTGACGCATTGCGTACTTTTTAATTGTATCTGCTACGAGGTCGATCTGCAAATCTCGATGCAAGTCACTATTTCTAATGTACCATGGGGCATTCACTCTTCCCCGAAGGACCTTATTTTGAAATGTTTGCAACATTTGAACATTTGTTTTCTTTGTGCAACCCCATAATTGGATACCATATGTCCAAACGGGTTTTAATATCTGATTGTATAATAGGATTTTATTCTCAATGGACAGTTCTGAGTTATATCCTAACAACCAATAAAGTTTTCTATATCTAATATTTAGATCTTCTACTTTCTTTTTCACATGTTCCTTCCATTTCAGTTTAGCATCCAGATTCATACCGAGATACTTAGCTGTGTTAGAGTAAGGAACTACTTGATTATTAATAACCACGGGAAGATTCGTTATTTTTTTATTTGTAAAATTGATATGGATGGACTTTGACTCATTAAGTTTAATTCGCCATCGCTGCGTCCAATCACATATCTCGTTAATTGAATTTTGTAGCTTTTCTGTAGCTTTAGCCACACATCCATCTGTTGATAGAAGAGCAGTGTCGTCTGCAAATGTGGCTATCATGGTATCATGCATGCGGTATATTACTCATATATAATAAATACAGAGTGGGTCCTAGAACACTTCCCTGTGGAACACCTGCTTGTATTTCTTTAAGTTCGGAATACGCTGAGCCATAACGAACTCTAAAGAATCTATTACCTATATAAGATTTAAGGATCTCATAGTACTGTCTAGGTAGATCTCTATGAAGTTTATACTCTAAACCCTTATGCCAAACTTTATCAAAAGCCTGTGCAACGTCTAAGAATATTGCAGAACAAATTTGTTTTTCTTCCAGTGCCTTTTCTATAACATTAGTTATACGATGCACCTGGTCTATCGTCGAGTGTTTTTTCCTAAACCCGAATTGATGGGTAGGGATAAGCTTTCTTTGCTCTGTAATTGGGTCTAACCTTTTAAGAAGGAGTTTCTCGAAAAGTTTTGAAAATAACGATAAAAGTGAAATTGGCCTATATGAGGTAACCTCTGATAAAGGCTTACCTTGTTTAGGAATAACAATTATTTCTGCTATCTTCCAGTGATGTGGGACATACCTTTGTTTAAAGCAAGCATTAATTATAAGCTTGAGTTTCAACAATGCAGTTGAAGGAAGTTCCTTCAAGATTTGAGCAGTTATAAGATCATAACCTGGCGATTTTCTATTATTTAGTTTATGAATACATGTCTCGATCTCTCTTAACGAAACATAAGGAATTTCCTTTTCGTCCACTCTGTTATAGAAGTCAACATCTTCATTTGCTACCCTAGGTGGAAACGGTTTGAAAACATTTGAAAGGTGCTGAGAAAAGAGTTTAACCTTTTCCTTTGGATCGCCGATCCATTTCACATTAGATATTTTCAACGGGGGATCTTGCGCTTGAGGCCTCTTTAAATGTTTAGCAGCCTTCCAAAGGGAGTAGTCTGTGACTTTATCAGCCGTGAGATTACAAAAGTATTTAGCTAGAGAATCGTTTTTGAATTCAGGAATAGTTTTCTTAAGCCTATTATTGAGTCTATTAAAAATGGTTTTATCGCCAGGATATCTTGTCGCTTACCATTTTCTACGAGCTCTTCTCTTTTCAAGTATAAGTTGCTTGATTTCTGTGGGGTATTTCACCGAAGCATGTTTTTTTTGTTGATAAGTCGGTGTACTATCTTCTGCTGCCTGTTGCACATCGGCAATGAATTGTTCTGTTTCAATGTCAATATGTTTTGTTGTGACTAGTGGGGACCTAAGGTTAATGAAACCTTCGAGAAGTTCTCTGAATTTACACCAGTTCGTTCTTTTGTTTGTTAGTCGTGGGTTTTTTATCTGTTCTATCGATAAACCATTGACTGTTAGAATAACAGGTGTATTATCCGATGACAGATCATCACTGCTTTTAACTTTTACTTCTTTTCTATTAATACCTTTCGTTATGAAGAAGTCGATAACGTCTGGTATTTTCGTTGGGTCAGATGGCCAATAAGTTGGTGATCTAGTCGAAATAAATTCACAGTTAAAATTTCGCCCTGATTTGTAGAGCTTCCTGCCTTTTGTTATTAGTCTTGACCCCCAATATGCATGTTTTGCATTAAAATCACGACCGATGATGAAGTTGTTACCTAACATTTGGAAGAGATCAATTAGGTCTTCCTCTGTAGGCGAGTGATTGGGTGGGCAGTATATCGCAGCTATTTTAAACTCCTTGCCTTTAGTTTCTATGTTTATTGTCGCTACTTGCATTGTTTGTTTTGCTATTTTTGGCAATTCGTAGTGATCCAAGGTACTTTTCACAATCACAGCACTCCCTCCCCTGGCACTGTCAGCTGGATGAGGAGAGTGAAAACAAAGATACCCAGGAATTCTAATATTAGTTCCCTGTTTGAAATGAGTTTCAGAAATCAGGCAAACATCAATATCTTCGTTACATAGAAAAACCTGAAATTCAGGGATGTGTTGGAGTAAACCATTTGCATTCCACGTTGCGACATTTAGATTATTTTTAACCATCAATATTTTGTTGTTTTTTTCCTGCTACTTTGCTTAGCAGTTTAATAATTTTATCCTGATTATCCAATCTTTGGATAATAGTAATAAGCATTTCCTTTACCAATATTTCCTCTTCCTTTCATGTATTTTTCACAATTTGGGAATATGATTTACTTTCTACAGTTGGTATGTTCGTTTTAGCAGCAATTGGCACTTTGTCTAGTTTCTTGTTTTCAGCGTTTACTTGTTGCTTGCTTTTATTATTGGATGCATTTCGTTGGTTGATTTTAGTAGCTTTACTTATCCTTTCTTGGTATTCTTTTGCCATCGGACAACCCCTATAACATCCAAATTTGATAAAGTTTATAAAAGAGGGCTTCTCGAGGTATGGAATCTAAGGCTGCACGGAAATCAACAAAAGTAGCATAAAGTTTTTTTTATTTTTCCTTTTATATGACTCACGATTAACGAGAGAAAATATTTGGTCCACCGTTGAATAGTTCTTTCTGAACCCCGCCTGGAGTTCATTTAGTACTTTTTTATTTTCTACCCGCAGTATAAGCCTGTTATAGAGCAAAGATGCGAACAATTTAGACGAAGTGTTTAGGAAGGATATACCTCTGTAGTTTTTTGCATCGTCGTAAGGTCCTTTTTTGTGAAGTGGGTATATTATCGATTTCTTAAAGCTTTTTGGTACATCAGCGGTTTCAAATATTCGATTAAACTGCCTTGTTAATTCGGCTATAAGCTCTGTTGTACAGTTTTTGTAAAACTCAAAGGGAATTCTGTCGTCTCCAGGTGCTTTTCTCATTTTTGCATATTCAACGGTTTGTTGAACTTCAGATATGGTAAACGATCCAAAAAATTGTCGCAAAGTAAAGGGGCTGCATACTGAACTGCTGGGGATGTTTGCACGGTGTTGAGCAGTTTATTGAAATGATCCCGGAGTTTTGGTGCTTCCAGAGATGATTATCGATCTTACTGCTTTCCAGAATTCAGCTGAGGATTTTGACCTATTTATAATAGCTATATTCCGATACTCGAATGCTATCTTCTTGGTATTGCAGATACGTTTAAAGTTTTGATCGCTTCGCCATAAAGAGTTTTAAAAAGGTCTGAATTGTAGGATCGTAGCAGTTTTAGTAGCGCAAACGACTTTTTTCTAGCAATTAAGCATTCAGTATCAAACCATTTTTGTTTACCGGAAACATTTTTTCTTGTTAACATTTATGGAGGAATAGCCTTCTTGGTGATTTCTGTAAGATTATCGATGTGGGACGGTATACCCGCTTCATGAAGTTTGGAGAGCTCAACATAAAGGTTATTATGAAACAAGTTGCGGAATTGTCATTCCATAATAGTTTTGGTAATAGACCCATTTTCTTTGTAGTTTTTTCTGCCATGGAACAGCCCAACCTGCATTCGACTTCTAAGGGTATATGATTAGAAAACGTCTCCAACTCTATGCAGAATTTGTCCAGAAAAGAATACCAGTTTCCGGAGGTGAAGCAGTAGTCAATAACTGAACAAGCTGTTCCTCGAATGAAAGTTAACTCTCCTGCGCAATCACCTTCGCAGCTTCCGTTAAGAACTCGACAATCTAACATATCCACGGTTTCAAGAAGCTTAGAACCTTTTCCATCGCAAACTTCATATTTGGAATTGCGGGTGAAATTTAGCGTGACTATGCTATAACCACTAACAAAACTGTTTTGAGACAAACCAATTCCTCCGTTGAAGTCGCCAATGAGCATTAGATCGGTTGACTCAAGATTGCACAAGACTTCTCTAAATTTTTCAAAATCACGCTGCTAGAAACTGCAATTAAGATATACGGGTAGTATACACAAAGCCTTATCTACAATTTTTAAATCCATAATGTACATCTCTTCTACTGTTTTTATGCTAACAGTTGCTCCCTCGATGGCGTGGCAAAATCGCATCATCACCTCCCCGTGGTGCCCGCTGGATAGCTATCTGATAGTGAACTAACGATGAGCGTATGCTGAGTCTGAGGATATATGTGTAGCTGAACACTCAGACCTGCGTAAGCACATCTGGGTGAACTTCAGCGCGCATATGTTTAACCGGACGAGCCATCTCTTGTTGACCTGATCGGCTGAAATATGCGTCTCAGAAGTCTAGCAGAAGGAGGACGTGCGGCGGATGAATTCTCTCGATGGAATCAACGGTGACGTCTACAGACAAGCGGGTACCGTACCGGAGCTACTTCGACATATTTGGAGCTGAGGTCTGTAAGAATTTTCAATACTGCGTCAGGGTATTGAAAAAGAGATGGTGGCAGATGAACCCTTAATGGGCCAACGGCAGCGCTCATATCCCCGAAGTGGGTTACTGACATCGGTGTATCCGACCACTCGTCCCAGGGGTTGCACAAAAAAAGGATCTGGTCCTCCAGGTTGGGGTTCTGCCGTCGTGTTAACTTCCCTACCACATAAAAAACTTCCGGTTACGAAGCAACCAACAGCCTCGGATACGGATGATTTTACTATTGACGACCCAAGCAAACGTAAAAAGGACAACGATCTTCGTGTCTGCACATGGAATGTTAGGTTCCTCTACAAACCACGTGCAGCCGAACAACTTGCGGAGGCCCTAGAGTGTCTCAAAGCAGACATTACCGCCATCCAAGAAGTGCGATGGGATGGGCCGGGCAAAAGGAGTATGAAAAACTGCGATATCTACTACGGCGATTGCTACAGACAACAAGGACAGCGTCTATTCGGGTGCGGATTTGTCATTGGAGGCAGACTTAGGCAAGAAGTCTTGAGTTTCCTGCATGTGAACGACCGCCTTATGACTATCCGTATCAAAACTAAATTTGCCAACATTAGCCTAGTATGCGTTCACGCCCCTCACCAGGAGGAGGACGACGCGACAAAGGATGACTTCTACCAGCTCTTGGACAAGACGTATGAGCAATGCCCTAGCCACGACGTTAAAATTATCCTAGGCGACTTTAACGCAAAGCTAGAAAGAGAGGACGTCTTTAGTGGCGTGGTCGGAAAACACAGTATTCTGGGTGTCCGGACTTTCCAAGAAGCCAACGTGGACTCGGATCACTACCTAGTTGTAGCAAAGGTACGGATGCAGATATCCAGAACGGAGCGAAATCAACAAAATACTGTGAGGAAATTTGACGTCGATCAATCGCAAGAGACCGCCAGAGGCTTTGTCGATCGAGTTTCTCTTAATCTTAATCTAAGTCCTATGCCGCCAGCAGCAAATGCGGAAGACCAGTGGTAGCGTTGTCAACAAGCCATCAGCGATGCCGCCTCTAATGTACTGGGTTTCTCTCGGCCACCACAACGAAACCCCTGGTTTGATGAAGAATGCCGGCAAGCACATGCAGCTAAACAAGAGACGTACAAAGTGGCGCAAGATTCCCGTCAACCCGATCAGAATGAAGTGAGGATAGCGATATCTAAACTCAAATCCAACAAAGCTGCTGGAGCCGACGGGCTTGCCGCTGAACTTTTCAGGGCAGGAGGAGATGAGCTGGTAAGGAGCATGCACCAGCTGATCTGTAAAATCTGGTCGGACGAAAGTATGCCCGATGAATGGAACCTCAGTATCGTTTGCCCGATCCTGAAGAAAGGAGACCCTCTGAACTGCGCCAATTACAGAGGTATAAGTCTCCTCAACATCGCATATAAGATCCTGTCTGCCGGGAAAGTCCACTGTTGAGAAGTCGGGCGGGTGTAAGCAAACACGTATTTCCAGTAGGCAATATATGCAAACTAAAATCTTTATTTAAAGAATATAAAGGTTAAATTTACAAAATAAGTTATAATTTCTTCTTACAGTTGTGCTTGGACTCCGTCCTATCTCTCCAGTAGCCAAATAAGAAAAGAAAAAACCTAAAAGTGTGTGCTGACATCTGTCAGCTGACAAGGGTTGTCATATGTGACGTGTGCCCGAAGAGTGCTGCCAAGTGTCGCCGTAACATTCCCCCCCTCGTAACTGTTGCGCATCTTCCTGCGTAATATTTACCTCACGTACATCCAGTTTTGCCAGCTTTACAATGGGCCGCGTCACCAAACCATTGCCCGTTTTCACTACTGCACTGCGGGCTTCACCATCTTTTGATCGATGCAGATCTACGACGATTCCCTTCTTCCACGTGTTTCTTTTGCTATTCTCGTCGGCGATAATAACCACGTCCTGCAAGGCGATGGGATCAAGGGGTGGCTGAAACCACTTAGTGCGGCGAGTTATAAACGGTAAGTACTCGCGCACCCAACGCTTCCAAAATTGATTCGCCAGCTGATTTGATTGATAAAAACTCTTGCGCAAAGTCGACCCGCTACTGTCCTCACAACCTCGTTCTCTTACTCCACTTGAGCTTCCAATTAGGAAATGATTGGGAGTGAGTGCTTCACTCTCATGTGAGTCCAGCGGAACATATGTCAGCGGACGGGAATTTAAAATATTTTCGATGTCGGCCAATGTCGCCCTCAAAACGTCCTCGCGTAAGCCAGTATCATGCAGAATGTCCATTAATATTGATTTCACCGAGCGAATCATCCTTTCCCACGCACCTCCCATATGAGGCGAAGCTGGTGGTATGAACTGCCACTCGATATGCGGATACTTCTGCTCCAGCTGGCCTGACGACACCTTCTCGATTTCTGCAACTAAAATGCGGCTTGCTCCACGAAAGTTCGTGCCGTTGTCTGACATTATGCGTCTTGGAACCCCACGCCGACTGATGAACTGCTTCAGCACAAGTAAAAAAGATTCTGTTGACAGCGAGGGCGAAATCTCAATGTGCACCGCTCGAGTGGTAGGGCACGTGAAGAGCACGCCCCATCGCTTTTCTCGGCGCCGCCCGACCACTGTATCCAAAGGCCCGAAGTAATCCACGCCCGCATACGTAAAGGGCAATGTGAACGGTGCTAGTCGCTCTTGTGGTAAGGCACCCATGCTGGGAGGAGCTGGACTTGCTCGGCGATTACGGCATAATTGACAATTCTTGGCGACTGTACTGACCAGAGCTCGGAGGCCACTAATGAAGAAGCGCTGTCGCATCTCGTTCACCACGATCTCATTGTGGTGGTGGTGAAACTTACGGTGGTAGAAGTCAGTTATCAAGCGAGTTACCTGATGTTGGCGTGGCAATATGATCGGGCGTCTGACGCTCATCGCTACTCCAGGGACCAAGTCCACTCGACCTTGAACTCGTAGCAAACCAAGCTCATCCAAGTAAGGCGAACATTTAAATAAACAGCTTTTACGACTTACCCGGCTGGTTCCAGATCGCAAACACGCCAGTTCCTCTGAGAAGGCATCTTCTTGACAATTCCGAATAATGACTGACTCAGCGCCTTCGGTGTCTCGTACATTCAAGAAACCCTTGACAACCTCTGATTTGGCTGCCTGCTTGACCAACAGCCCCAGGAACCGTAGCACGTATCGTTGAGCGCCGCACAGCCTCTCCCACTTACTAAAACGATTCGGATCTAGTGAGACTACAGCCAGGGTTGAGACAGCGGTAGTCTTCACTTCCATATGGCAGATGACCTCAGGCTCGAAATCAGCAGAGTTGTTCAGCTTCGTTTCCGGCCAGTCACACTCGGATAAGGATAGAAACTGTGGACCAGTGAACCAACGTGATTGCCCGTCAAATTCTAAGTGCATGCTCCATTTCGTTCCTTCATCCGCTACATTGTCAGCTGTAGGCACCCATTTCCACTCGCTAACATCTGAGCCCTCGAGGATCTCACCTATACGTAGTGCGACGAACTGATGGAACTTCCTTGCATCTGATCTGATCCAGTACAGAACGTTTTTCGAATCAGTCCAAAACAGCCGCCGCTTTATTCGTACTGAGATCTCGTTTTCGATGAGTTTGGCTAACCGCAATCCCAATATAGCAGCCATCAATTCCAATCTTGGGATCGACACCGGTTTGAGTGGTGCTACTCGCGTTTTCGACGCCACTAGGGAACAAAGAACCTTCCCCTCTTTCTCAGCTCGCAAGTATGATACTGCCGCATACGCATTGATACTTGCATCGACGAAAGTATGTAACTGCACGTCATCACTGCAGCTTACAAGCGGATAGCACCGTGGAAGCTGTATCGTGCTGATTGAAGGGAGTCGTCGAATCCATTGCCACCACTCATCACGTTCATTGTCTCTTACAGGCTCATCCCAGGTCACTCCAGAGCGCCAGATGTTTTGTAGGATGATCTTAGCGTGAATGACGAAAAATCCCAATAGGCCAAGTGGGTCGAATATACTCATGACGACACGTAGAATTTGACGCTTGGTTGGCAATGTACTTTCGTCAAGGACTGTGTTGTTGAATCTCGAGAGGAATGTCAACTTATCCCTGTGAGGCCGCCACCAAATTCCTAATACCTTTTCGTATACAGCATCGAACTCCTCGATACGCTTGTCTGCTTGCGTGGTTGAGCCCGTCAAGGCTGCCAAAACGCGTCTTGAGTTTGACGACCAATTTCTCATCTCGAACCCACCTTCACCATGGATGCGCCTTACTGTAGTGGCCATAGCAATCATTTCGTCCTCAGTCTCGACGCTTTGCAACCAGTCATCAACATAAGTGTTTCTTAGGATAGCATGTACTGCCTCAGGATGCTCTTCTACCCATCGGTTCGCATTTCTGTTTTTGATGTAGTTTGCCAAAGATGGAGAACACGAGGCGCCAAAAGTCATGACCAGCATCGCAAACACATCAGGCTCTCTGGATGAATCACCTTCACGCCATAGAAACTTCTGTGCGACCTGATCCTCTTTCCGAACGAGAACCTGGTGGAACATCTCCTTTATATCACCACAAAGCGCCACAGGCCTTTCTCGAAATCGAATAAGCACGCCCACCAAAGATGTTAGGAGATCAGGTCCTTTCAACATGACTGCGTTTAAAGAAACGCCATCGACTTTGGCCGCAGCATCCCACACAAGCCTTCTCTTATTTTTGTTCGGGTTCGTCACCGTGAAAATTGGGATGTACCACGACTTTCCACCTGATGAAATCTCCTCCTTCCTTAACTTCTTCACATAGCCTTTCTCTTCATAGCCGCGGATCGTTTCCAACAAATATTTCTCCAGATCTGGATCGCGTTTCATTTTAGCTTCCAGACACTGTAGTCTCCGCTTGGCCATTGGTAATGAATTCGGCAAATCGATGGTGTCATATCTCCAGAGCAAACCCGTTTCCCACCTCTTTTCAGTGGGGAGATATTTTGATGACGCATCCATGATTCTTTGCGCCCGTTCATTTCCTTTTGATTGAAGAGTGTTAGACGATACGCAAACTCCAACTGAATCCAAAGAAAAGTAAGCCTTCAGCATTTCATCCATGTTCTCCTCCGAACTGCATGGACAGATGTGCAGCACGCTTTGAGGAGCCGAACCAGAAGCACCATTCCGACCATAAACTGCCCATCCTATTCTACACCTTGTGGCAATCAAATCGTCGCCGTCAGCCTCTCGAGTTTCAAGAGGCACCCCAATCTTAGCGTTGTCAAGACCAATGAGAATTCGCGCTTGTGCCTCACTATATGGTAAAATTGGTAACTTTCGCAGGTGGTGGCACCCATCCAGCACTGTAGTATCAAGAGACTGCACAGGTAAATCCAAGCTCGAAACCGTGCGTACGTTCCGCAAACTAAATCGTTGTGCGTTGGCCCCACGCGATGCAACTTCCAGATTTACCACCTTAGAATTCGCCTCGTTTTGAGTGATATCACCAGTCCACCTTAAGCACAACTCCGCCGATGGACCCTCCAAACCTAGCTCAGCCGCGATACTACTTTCGATAAGAGTGCATGCCGAACCTTCATCGATGAGTGCGTAAGTATCCAAAGATCTGCTTCCACCAAACAGCGTCACTGGAATATACCGAAACATCGCCTTCCTTTGTTCTTTGGAATGAAAGAAGACAACAGGATCTTTTACGATACCAATACTGCTTTCACGCTGGTCGTTATCCTTCTGGCAGTCTCGCCCATAAGTGGTTGTGTGAAGAAGAGCGTGATGAGACATCTTACAGCCATCCACGCCGCACTGTTTCTTCAGGTTGCATCGTCTCACTAGATGTTTCTTGAAGCATCGAAGACAAAGACCATGTCCTCGCACGAATTTCCACCGTTCCTGTGTAGACAAAGCACCGAATCTGCCGCAGTCTGAAAGACGATGATCTTCGTTGCATTGGGGACAGGAATCCTGCTGTGATGTTGAGTTCTTCTTATGTTCGATTACCTCGTGTACCATGATTCGCTGCTTAAGTTGTTTGCCATTGATTCTTGCTTCGTTGCTTACTGCCATGGATGGTCCTATAGATGTCACCTGGCTAGCGCATGTAGCGAGCGTAAAAAGCCACTTGTCGAATACACCTACGTCGACACGAGCCAATGTCATTTGATAACGACCCCAATCAAGCTTCAGGTCACTCGGCAGCTTGCTCACTAAGTCAGCCAACAGCATCGGGTCATGTAAGTAGTCCACGAGACCTATAGCTTGGATAGTTGCACAATAATTTTGGACAGACAGTGCTAAATGAATAAGACTTTCCAACTTATCTGATTTGACGGGTGCCTCCTGTCTCAATTTACGCTGCATCGTTTGGTGAATAACATCTGCACGCCCAAAAAGCATCTTCAGTGTTTCTATTGCACAGGAAACGGTATTCGGCATCATAAGTTTGCCTCGGACTGCTTCCAAGGCAGCACCCTTGAGACACTTTTGGAGACGGAGTAGATTCTCCTGGTCCGTGAATCCACATCGTTCAGTTGACTGAATGTAGTTGGTAATGAAGAGGGGCCACTCCTCAGGTCGGCCGGAGAAACTGGGCAATTCCTTCGTAATGACTTGGCGAGAAGCAATCTGCGATGACGATAATGTGATGTCAGCAGCTGCGCAACACATGTGGGGTAGAGTTGCGTTGATATGCGATGAACTCCCTTGGTTGTCATGTGAGCATGACGTCATCACATTTGGCTGCACCAATGGAGCGGCTATAGGCGATGGCATTGCAAAGTTCGAAGCGCTGTTATAAAGAGTTGCGGGTGTATAACCACTCCACCCGCTGCTTACTGTATGTGCAAACATGTTGTGAGGCTGTGTAGCTGCAACGGGACTCCAGAAGGGGTTAATGCCGCTAGTCAAGAATGAATTTGAGTGTGGCGGTGGTTGCTCACCAGGATAGATCATCGATCTCGTCCACACTGGTACGGTGTTGCGAACGGCATGATTATTTATTCCACAGTTATGCCACGGTGCATTTCTGCCAAGTGCAAATACGTCAGCGGGGTTAGTGGGTTGGCCCTGCGACGGCGGCTGAAGCTGCTGATCGTAGTTAGATGCCATTCGATTTCCCTCGATGACATTGTTTGGCATGGTGGAATGTAGTGGGTGATTCGCTGCCAAGAGCGGATGGCTCATCAGGGGCGGCCGGTAGAGCGGCGAAACCATGTGATTCTGTATCGACGTATTGACGCTTGGTGCGGAAAAGGGAACGGTGGGGGCGTTAACTGTAGTTCGTACGATTGGCGTTTGCACTTCGGTTGGCGTACATTCAGTCGCTGCCGCCGTATAAGTGGCGATAGTAACCGTGCCGGTCGATGTGTGTGTGCCATTCGAGTCCAAGGAACCTAGCGAGTATGCCGCGTGTTCGCCTGCACACAAAGTCATGTCGTCGTTGGGTGAATCCATTTGCAGGTTAGGTTGGTTTTCCATGCGAATGCGCAAGTACGGCGGAGTTTCTGGAAATTCTCGTCGTACCAAAGAACAAAAGAATCCAAAAGGAGTTATGATTCCCAAGATTTCGATGAATATCGAAACGTGTTTGGATGTTCCAAAACTATTTTAGAATGTTGAGAAGTCGGGCGGGTGTAAGCAAACACGTATTTCCAGTAGGCAATATATGCAAACTAAAATCTTTATTTAAAGAATATAAAGGTTAAATTTACAAAATAAGTTATAATTTCTTCTTACAGTTGTGCTTGGACTCCGTCCTATCTCTCCAGTAGCCAAATAAGAAAAGAAAAAACCTAAAAGTGTGTGCTGACATCTGTCAGCTGACAAGGGTTGTCATATGTGACGTGTGCCCGAAGAGTGCTGCCAAGTGTCGCCGTAACATCCACCATTGACCAAATATTCACACTACGGTAGATCTTGGAAAAGACCCATGAATATAAAATCGATACGCACTACCTCTTTTTTTTTTTTTTTTTTTTTTTTTTTTATAATTTGCGCGCACTCAAAGGGTTATGAATACCTTTAACATGTTTACACACAGTGCGGGCGTTGGAAAGGATGGATAGACTTCGAAGTTGTCTATTATAGCGTGTATAGAGACGAGGTATACAGAGCCATGTCTAGTCTTGGCATCCCGCCAAGCTCGTCCGTTTGTGCAGAATGACGATGAAGAACTCTCGCTGCTCCATCAAAGTCGGTAACAACATGACCGAACCGTTCGATGTCAGGAAAGGTCTTAGACAAGGTGACGCGATCTCTTTAACATAGTACTTGAAAGAATTGTACGAAACTCACAAGCCAACACCGGAGGTACAATCTTTTACAAGTCTGTACAACTACTCGCTTATGCCGATGACATTGACAGAAGATGAAGGACTCAGCGGGCCGTCAATGGGGTATTTACGAGTAATAAGATCGAGGCAGCAAAGATGGGTCTAGCGGTCAATGAAAGCAAAACAAAATATATGCTGTCTACAAAAAAGGACACCCAACATCGCCGTCTTGGGCAGAAAGCCACAATCTTACTTACTTAGGTGGCGCTACAGTTCGGCGTGAACCTGAGCCTCAACCAACAATCCTCTCCATTTAGCTCGGTCTCTAACTAATTGCCTCCACTTGCACACTCCAAGTTGGTCGAGGTCCCCTTGAACGAACCACCTACGGCGAGAAGGTGCTCTAATTCATCGTCCCTCCCGGTTAGATTCGAAGACTCTGCGGGCCGGAGCATTGGAGTCCATTCGCTCTACATGCATAAGCCATCTCAAACGTCCAATACGCATTTTTTTTTTACTACGTCGATGTCGCTGTACAGCTGGTATAGTTCGTTATTGAATTTTCTTCTCCAAAACCCGTCAACGCAAACGGGACCGAATATCTTATGAAGACCAAGGATATCTTCATCCTCTTTCAATAAAGTCCATGTTTCAGCGCCGTAAAGCAGGATTGGGATGATCAGAGTCTTATACAGAGTCTCCATAGTTGTTCGAGATAGGGCTTTGCTGTTGAATTGCCTTATAAGCACACAAAAACAGCGATTGGCAAAAGTTATTCTTCGATTGATTTCTGCGCTGATGTTGTTATTAGAGTTTTTAGCAGATCCAAGGTAGACAAAGTCCCTTACGTCGACTTATGCAAGCAGTTGTACGGACTTGTAATAGATTGTACCTCCGGTGTTGACTTGTGAGTTCCACACAATCCGTTCAAGTTCAATATTAAAGAACTCACATGACAGCGCGTCACCTTGTCTTAAACCTTTTTTGACATCAAAGGTCTTGGTGAGGTTGTTACCGACCTTGGTGGAACAGCGAGCGTTCTGCATCCCATCCTGCACAGACGAGCAAGTTTGGCAGGGATGTTAAAACTAGACATGGGTCTATAAAAGTTCTCCTCTATAGATGCTTTCATAGGCTGTCTTGAAATCGATAATGAGATGGTAACTATCGATTTAGACAGAACGCCACAATAGACAGATATAATTTTCAGGTACTAAAGACTCTTTCTCTTCCTACGCTCTATGGTAAGCTCCGCAAATGACACCATTGAGGAGATCAAACGAAGAAACTTTTGCCAATTGCTGTTTTTATGGACTAAGAAGGCAGTTGAGTAACAAAGCACTATTTTGAACTACTAAGGTAACTCTCTACAAGACACTAATCATCCTAGTCCTGCTGTACGGCGCAGAGGCATGGGCTTTGTCAAAATCGTATAAGGATGCCCTTGGTTACTTTGAGAGAAAAGTTCTTCGAGTGATATTCAGGGTTATCGGCAATTCCGAGGGAAAAAATGTTCCGCCGTGAATTTCCATCGGAATTTCTTTCCCGTGGAATCTAAAAATGGTTTTCGAAATTATGTTTGAATATCTTGACAGTTGTCATTCGCGAATTTTTTATTGTAATCACAGCTAATATTTAGGAGATTTTTTAATTTATCTGCTTTAAAGCAAAAAATAATAAAATTTATTGCCTAGATTTACATTGCTAGCCGGGGAGTAGAGAGTAGAGTAGAGGGGAGTAGAGATCAAAATTAACAAAGATTCATAACCAGAAATGAAATAGACAAGTCCAACCCTTTGAAGTTATCACAGGCGTTGCAAGTACATGGTGAGCCAAGGAGCTGTGACGTTATTGCAATGGCTGTAGCTCCACCCCTGGGCGAGAATTTGTTTGTAGACTGATTGGTATATGGTATATAGTACTCCTCGTTCAGGTAGGATGAGTCTTTGGAAGGTTCAATGTCGCTTCATTTCACTACTCAAAGACGGTAAGTGAGCCCTCGATCATCGGATCATCTATCGTGACCTATTTTATTCGGTAAACATTTCACTGATTTACTCATTCAACACATGTATCTATGTATCCTACCCAAAAAGGAAATTCTGTATTCCTTGAAATAGCCAGTGCCATTTTAGTGTTTTCTATTTTCGGGCAGTTTTAGAAATAGTTAAGTTAGACTTAATTCAAATAAGTAAATGTTTATTTTAGTATTTTTAAATAAAAGCAATCAAACGTTTTACTTTTAAAATGGCACGTCCTTTGCGGTTGATGCACATCAAGCCCGTGACGTCTCTATATTCACCTTTCGCTTGAAAAACAACACAATTGGCAAAAAAAAGCTAACGCTATTCATGAATTGCTGCTTTTGTTTTTGATTCCTCCAGCAAGTTGATGAGGGAATATTCCGGGGGAAATCGCGTTGAAATTGCGGGGGAAACTTTTTTTACGATACCAATTTTTTTCGGGGGAAATTTTTTCCCTCGTTCGAAATTCATTGCCGATACCTATTTTTCGAAAATGGGAAACATTTCGGAGGAAATTTTATTCACGTTAGCCCTGATTTAGTCCCGCCTTCATAGACAGCGAGTGAAGGAAAAGGTAAAATGCCGAACTACACGTCCTATACAAGGACATCGACTTAGCCAGAAACGTTAACATACAGCGACTAAGTGGGTGTGGGTCCAACGTTCAAGTCCGGAAAATCTTCGAATCCACCCCAGATGGACGGGCGCTGTAAAGGACGACCTTGGCGTGCGCAATTGGAAGCAACTGGCTCGTAACCGGGCTGGCTGGAGTGGTTTTTTGGTTGAAACCCAGGTCCGGACTGCAGCGCCATCTAAATAAGCAAGTAAGGAAGTAAGATACCTTAAAGCTACATATAAAGTCACAATTCTAGCTCAAAGATCTTTAATTTTCGAGGCTAGAATGAAACTTCCTACGAATATAAGAGTCAATGTCGTATATAGAAATATGCGATTATTCTCACAGAAAATTATAGTGCCATTTGGCAGTATTCATGCCAAACAAAATTCTTCATTGATAGTATAGGCGGCGTGACGTGCCAATGTGTAGCAACAGGATTTCCTAGAAGGCGTTGTGAAGAGTTGAACGAATTCCCTTTTCAGTAAATTATCTAGGAAGATACTGGGGAAGATTAGACCTCAAGAAGCCTGGACTTGAATCAGAAAACAAACGATGTCCACGGAAACCCCTATAGCCAATGCCGTTTAAAGAGTGAGTCCTCCTTATTTTTTCTCTTATCTTGAGCTTTCGACATGTAAGACGTTCAGTCTTATAACAATTTTTATCGAAAATAAATTCGCACCCACACAAAGGAAAATTACAATATTATCAAAAGCTGTTTCTACGAATCCTGGATAAGATGTACCAGCAATGCCCTAAATCTTCTTCTTTCTATTTCGGCGAGGTTATGATCCGAAAACAAGTGATCATAACCCTCCCACTTCACCGCATTTCTACTGATCCACCTGTGGGGTTCACCTATTTGACCTCAGAAAATATCGGCAGGCCTCCCGATTTTGGATCACTTACTAACTGAAGCTAATCAAACGCTGGTGTCGTTGCATTTGTGTGATCCAGGCGTTTATAGGCCTGCCTTCCCTGTCTCGCGATGTCTTTGGAACGCTCATTGATAGTGCCTTTTTAACAGGGTTCAAATGATCTCTTCTTTGAATGTGGCAATACCAACTGAGCCGGTCGCGCTCTATTCTTCGTAAGATGGTTTTTTTTGACGTTCCCTTGACGTTTTCCCCACGGGTCTTCGAACTTCTTATTCGATCAAGCTTTGTTACTCCTGCTGTCATGCGAAGCATTTTGATCGCAGCTGCCGTTTATTTACTCTCATACTTTCAGTACATTGTCTAACATTGTGACACGTATGTGAGCGCTAGACGTACAACTGTGGTGTAGAACCTTCCTTTCAACTTGGGGGCATTTTTCGGTCACAGAAGATAGCGTAGCTTTCTCGTCACTTCATCCACCCTAGGATTACGCGATGATTGATGTTGTCATAATAGGTTGCTTTGCTATTGATCATGGATCCCAGATATTTGAACTTTTTGCACTTGGTGAGCACTGTTCCATTCAAATAAATGTCTGGAATAGGCCTGAGTGGAACAGAGTATGGGCAACACAAGTACGCTCTGTTTTTTTGAACCAATGCGATACGCATTTCCCTCCAAAACGTACATCCACACATCAAGTGCTCATTGCAGGGACGTAGGATCTTCACTTATGATGGCTCTATCGTTAGCAAAGAATATATGATGTACCTTGGGCTCCGTCACTTTACCACCAATGCTCTAAATATAATGCTAAAATCGTGTTAGGCGACCTTCGTGAAAATAGTAATTAAGACATCTTTGGTAATATGACCGATTAGCATAGCCTACAAGACACTGCATCTGGAGACGAGCTTTGAATAATTAACTTTGCTGCTGGACGATACTTCACTACAGTATGTGATTTCCCCGCGAAGAAAAATGTGTCGCTGTCAAGCAGACAACATCTGGCAACTACATGATAGCACAGTAATTAACCGAAGAATAACTCCTGCCAAACGCTGTTTGCTTCGCGAACCCCACAGGCGGATCAGTAGAAATGCTGTGAAGTGGGAGGGTTGTGATCCCTTGTTTTCGGATCATAACCTCGCTGATAAAAGGAAGAAGAAGAAGAAGAAACGCTGTTTGCTTCGCACTAAGAAAGCAATTGAGTAATAAAGTCCTTTCGCGAACTGAACATGCGATATCGCCTTAGTCAGAAAGATTCGAATTCAGCACCCCAAACGGCTAGGTCATTTGGTGAACGCTTTGGTCTACGGAGGGACAACAGAAAAAGGCCTCGCCTAAGGTAGCACGAACCTCAACCAGTTTCAACTGTGCAACTAGAAGTAGTTAGCTAAGGACCAGGCTAATTGGTGAGGCTGCTTGGTTGAGGCTCAGTTTAACTCCGAACTCTAGGCAAGTATCTAATTCATAAATGATAAAATAAATGAAACCATTTTGAAAATGTTCGTTTGTTACATTAATATAATATTTTGTACTAGCAACGGAATTAATGGCAGGACTAGGAACATTAGAATAAAATTATTTGTCCGGAATACTATGGCTCAATGACCGATTTGCACTTCACAAAACATCACTCCATACCAGGAGAAAATACAACACGATGAAGAAGCGCTGATGGCATGGAAAATATGTTGTTCCTAATCGCGCGGTGTATTATATAAATGTGAAGATATACGGACCCTAAGTATCAATGTAAAATATACATAATCAGAATCAAAAGCTTCAAAATCGATTCCTCTCGACATCTTACCAAAACTCCGCCGAACTTCGTTCATTTCTAAGCTATATGTTCGCATATCAGCAGCTTTTTGGAGCCAATATCCAAAGGTTAAGTCCACATTTTCTCCAGGAAATGAAAAATTTGTCCAACTTCTGAAATAAATACATTTTTTTAGGAAACAAAATTAACGCAATGAAATAGCATTTCCAAACAATTTTTTTTTTAATATATTTCTTTAGCACGCTATGTAAAAGTTAAACAAACAATATTTCAATACAAAGTTTCCTATAAGTTGCTCCATCTTTCATTAATTTTTTTTATCTTGAGCGACATTTTGTTCAACCTCAGAGTCAGACTCTGTGACCACATACTTTCCATTATCCTCCCTGTAACCCAAGCCATTGTGAATAGCATAAGTCCAGTAATAGATGATATCTCCAACCTTTAAACTGGTCTCTTTATCTCGGAATGTGAATCGACCATTTTTTGCTTGTATGTCTTTGGACCATCTTCCAGCTTCCAAGCCATTCAATTCTTCGTTAAGGTTTCCATGAAAAGCGAATAGAGTAACGTCCTCTTCAGCAGGAATTGAGACTTCAAATCCTTTGGGTTGTAATATTTTAAACTCCGCCTTTGGTATCTCGTATTCGGCGGAGACCGCCAAAATGGTTAAGAAAAGCGAAAAAATAACAAATTGCGACGTAGACATTGTAAACTCAACCGACAGATTCAAGATATCGAAAATAACTAAACGTTTGAACTTATCGTTGATGTCTGGTAACCTGTCTTACGTGAGCTGGTGAACATTAAGCAGTTAAGGGAATTCCCATGTCTCATTCGATTGCAAATTCACCAGAAGTTCTCGGATTCAGGTGCAAGCAAAAGAAACTTGTTATGGCCTAGTGGGAAAACATATAACCGGATTAATTGTATCTAAATACATTATATTTCCAAGAAGAATATTAAATTCTGAAATTGCTTACAGTGAGCACAGTGGCGTGCTATGAAATACCCCTTCGTGTCAGCGCACTCATTGCGTTGAGATCGAGAGTGGATTCAGAAATACATTTCTGCATTTACAATTTATTGTAAAGCCTCCTTCACGTGAGCACAACTAATCCGAATCCCACTTTGAAACCCTACGACGGTTCAGCATATCGCCTGTGCTGTGATTCAGGATAGATTCAATTTTGGATTAAATACGAGTAAGTGGGTGTGGTTTGAAATCGGAAGCACGCAAACAAGAAATGTAAACATTAACTTGCCTATTCTAAAGTATTTTTTTATTTTTCATTTTTTTTTGCATCTTCATTCTATTTTCACTATTACGGGTCGATATTTTCCCCTTTTTTTTGTGGGTAAAAAATCTTCATAGACTAAAAGTCTCAGTAAAAAAAAACCCTACCCAATTGTTAGCTGACTACAACTAAGTTTCCTTATGAAGTAGTTCACTTTTCAAAACATATTCGGGTTTGTTACAGACAGGTTTTCAAGAAGAGCTCCTGCTGATACATGCGGCTACTCCTTACTGCGGTAGTTCGAACGGTTTCGTTCTTTATAGCCGGCGTACCAGGTTGGGCTGGTCAAGAATTTGGAGAATGGTGTTGTTGCAATGACCCTGAAGACGAGTACGAAATACAAGCAAAGTTTGTTATTTCATCTTAAACTGTTGCTATCTCCCTAGAGAATGTCATTGTTCCTGATATACCATAAAGCATTTAAGATTGGTCTTAGTACTTCGGTTTGAAAATATTTTTATGGCTGGCTTTAGTATAGGCCCAAAGTTGTATGCCATATGTACATACAGACTTAACTTACTTTATACTTCAACCACGCGTCAAACACGCCTGCGCGCCATCTTGTTCAGAGTTCTGCAACGCGTTTGAGCTGTCTCCAGCTCATTCCTTAAGAGCTCGGGTCCTCCTCAACTGTTCTGCGTACGTTTACCTAGGGTATTCTGCTATTCTGCCTGCCTAGGTGAGGGGATTTTACTGCATGGCGTATTTCGGAAATTAGTTGTCTTCGCGCCGTAGGGTGTGTCCACTGCCACTTTGTCCCGTTCTCATATAAAGTTGTTCGTAGGAGACACGGTTCGGCCAAAAATTCCCTTTTTCGGAAGCTTAATGATCATCCCCCTTTTCCACTCCTGCGAAAATTGCTTACTATCCCAAGCTCTCCACATTAGCGGTTCAGTTTTACAGGGCGGTCCGGTGCGAATTCGGGAATTTATTGCTTCGAACTGCTCATTCGAATTCGAGATCATACCGCCATCGTCTAAGTGGTTTAGCACTGTAGCAAAATGTTCTCTCCATCTAGGGAGCTGGTCCTCATCCGATATCAGAAGGTTACCGTCCAGGCTCTTCACTGGGTGTTGTTTGGAGTTTCGACCGCCAATGAGCTCCTTAGTGATGCTATAAACAGTCCTACTGCCACCTACTCGCTGCTTCCTCAGCCCTTAAAGCCTGTGAGTTGATATGCTAACGTTTCTCACGTCTTACACTACGCTGCACTTCCTTCTTCTTCGCACGGTACTGAGCTTTTAATTCGGTTCTCTCTACTGCTACTTACTCTTTCACTTATGTCCTGTATCCCCTTGTGGGTCCTAGTGCCTCTACTACGCCTACGCGCCATCATGTACGGTTTCTGGCAATGTGTCTGAGTTCTCCCCAACTTTTCCCTAGCTGCCGTGCCTCCTTCTCGACTGTTCTGCGCCATGTTCTCCTCGGACCGCCAGGTCTTCTGCCATCCTGAGTTAAAGAGTTCCATTGCATAGCATGGTTCGCTAAGGAACTGTCACCCTCACGGAACGTGCGACCAATCAGCTGTCACTTCCGCCGTTGGATGGTTGTGCCTATTGGTTATTCACCCGTTCTCTCGTAGAGGTGTTCGTTAGAGATACGATTGGGCCAGAAAATCTTTAAGATATTGCGTAGGCCCCTATTAACAAACGTTTGCAGCTTTCTGGTGATAGTAGTGGTCACTCTCCACGTGCTGCAACCATATAACAGCACGGATTCAACGTTGGAGCGGAACAGTCTTATCCTGGTGCTCAGCCTTGTCTTACCCCACTTTGAATCTCAAATTCCTCACCCAACCTCCCCTGTGCAGAACGTGACATTTGGAGCCTCCGTATATAGCTTTGATAATAGCAATTAGTTTATCGGGAATATGGTACTTCTCCTGTGTAAGGCACGCCAAATAAACTCCCTGTTGACACTATCGAACGCCTACTTAAAATGGATGAACAGCATGTGGAGTGGCGATCGATATTCAACACACTGTTCGATGATAATCCGCAGGGTGTTGATGTGGTCGGCACAAGAGGATCTAGACCGGAAACCTGCTTGTTCGGCATCGAGTGTATCTTCGAGATGTTGTTTGATTCGCTCAAGGATGATTTTAGCTATTACGAGTATCTTAGCTACAGCAGGCAGCATGCAGATACCCCTCCAGTTTCCGCACTCCATTAAATTTCCTTTCTTAGGGAGCTTGACGATCATTCCTTTTTCCCACTCATTAGGAAAGCTCTCAGCTTCCGCTGCTCGTAAGAGCTCTGCTGGAAACCGCCTTGGTGGTTTTGAGTGCCTAATGATCTCATCTTTACTGGGAGTCGTGGTGCGTATTCGGCAACTTCTCACCTCGGGCATCTCGGTCTGATTTGGGAGCATATCGCTAGCGAATACGTGGTTTCAAACCGTAGAAAAATGCTCTTTCCATCTCTTGAGCTGGTCCTCATCCGAAATGAGCAAGGAGCCGTCTAGGCTTTTCACTGGGTGTTGGCTGGATCTGCAACCACCTGTTAGGTCTTTGGTGATTCTGTAGACGGTCTTGCTGTCGCACCTCCTTGCAGCTTCTTCTGCTTCTATAGTCAGGGCGTTTTTTTTTTTTTTTTTTTCCGAGGGTTGGTGAAAAATCTTTCATAGACACTATGAGAATAGCAAGCGCGTGCTCATAGTAGTGTCAGATTCTTACTGACTAAAAAAACACCACCCTTCGATATAAATTTGTTAGATATCGCAACTAAGTAATAACTTATCAAGAAATTTTTCTTTCACGAAATAAAAACGTTTGGCAGGTTACTTTCCACTGAAAGATCCTGCATGTTCCGCAATCTAAACGCGGTTTATCATTATCTCCCCAAGTCGAAGGGTTTCGTCCTTTGTAGTCGGCGCAATAAATTGCTCTCATCCAATATTTGTAGGACTGTATTGTTGACATGTCCGATTAGTCGGTTTTTATGCTTTCTCGCGAAGCTTCTAGTTTCAGCTTCGATTGTCGGAATTCCGAGATCCCTGTGGATATCGTCGTTTCTAGTATACCACGGTGCTTGGACAATCTCTCTTAGCACTTTATTTTGAAAAGTTTGTAAAATATTGGCATTTGTTTTCTTGGTACAACCCCAAAGTTGTATACCGTAGGTCCACACCGGCTTTAGCACTTGCTTGTATAAAAGCAGTTTGTTCTCAGTACTGAGTTGGGAATGTTTTCCGAGTAACCAGTACATTTCGCTATATTTGATTTCGAGTTCTTTACGTTTCATTTTCACGTGCGAATTCCATTTCAGTCTTGCGTCGAGTGTCATTCCCAGGTATTTGGCCTCGTTTGCAAATGGTATTCGGGCCGAGTTTAGGAAAATTGGCAAGTTATTAGTTTTCTTGTAAGTGAAATTCACGTGAACAGATTTAGATTCGTTGAGGGCAATCCGCCAGTCCCTCGTCCATTCATTTACTTTATTTAGCGCGTTTTGCAGTTTTCCAGTCGTTTCTTCGATTGTTTTACCTACTGCTAGGATAGCGGTGTCATCGGCAAACGTAGCTAGGATAGTGCCATCTTCTTTCGGTATATCACGAGTATATAGCAAATAGAGAAGCGGGCCAAGAACGCTTCCTTGTGGTACGCCGGCCGAAATTTCTTTGAGCTGCGAGTATTCGTTTCCATGTCTAACACGGAAGAGTCTATTCCCCAGATATGATACTAGAATATCGTATAAGCACACAGGGAGAACTTGTCGTAGTTTGAATTTCAAGCCATCATGCCACACCTTATCAAAGGCCTGCGAGACGTCAAGAAATACGCTTGAGCAAATCTTTTTTTCTTCAAATGCTTTCTCGATTACGTCAGTAATTCTATGCACCTGGTCAATCGTCGAATGCTTACTTCTGAACCCAAACTGGTGGTCAGGGATAAGATTATTTTCGTCTATAACCGGTTGGACACGCCTTAGTAATATCCTCTCGAAAATTTTGGATATGACTGGAAGAAGCGAAATTGGTCTATACGATTTTACCTCATTTGGCGGTTTTCCTGGTTTTAAGACCATTATTACTTCCGCAACTTTCCATTGGCTCGGAACGTGTTTTAATCTGAGCGCAGCATTTACAATATTAAGAAGCTTAATCGAAGCTTTTCTAAGTAAAACTTTGAGAATTTCTCCGGTGATTAAATCATAACCAGGAGCTTTCTTAAGTTTTAGAATCTCGATCTCATGTGTGAGTTCCCTAAACGTTGCACTTGTGAGTGTTAAATTGCCCGATGGTAAATCTGGCCTATTGACGTTATCGTAAACCACTTGACTATCGTACGGTTTAAAGATTTCTTCCAGGTGGGCCGCAAAGACGTCCGCTTTTTCTTTATCTTCCCTTGCCCATTCATTTTGATTCAATTTAATTGGCGGCGCGGGGACTTTGGGCCTTTTGGTGCCTTTTATGGCTTTCCAAAGTGAATAATTGGAATCTTTTTTCGCTGTTAAACTTTCAAGGTAAGAGCCTATTGCACGATTCTTAAAATCCTTAATAGTTTTCTTCAACGAATTGCACAGACGATTCAAGTGTGCTTTATGCTGCGGAGCACGACTCTGTTGCCATTTTTTACGCGCTTTTCGTTTTTCCTTGACCAATTCCTTTATTTCCGCAGGATATCGTAAGCCGTATTTGTCCGGCGTTTTCCTTGGAATGGGAGTATTATTCCAAGAAGCGAGCTGTACGATCTCGACGAAGCGATCAACTTCAACCTCAAGTTCATAGGGTGTCGTAAGTGGAACGCTCAGTTCAACATTGTCTTCAATTTCGTTCCTAAAACCTTCCCAGTTAGTTGTTCTACCAGTTAATCTCGCTGGCTCTAGGTTATAGACTAGTTTTTCGCTCAGAGTCAAAATAATTGGGGAATGATCAGACGACAGATCAAAACTCTCTTTGACTTTTATGTGGTTGGTAGATATTCCTTTCACAACGAAAAAATCTATCAGATCAGGTATTTTTGAAGTATCAGTTGGCCAGTAAGTCGGTTTACCCGTCGAATGGAAATCGCAATTGTACTCCATACCTGCCCCATAGAGCATTCTACCTTTTTTCGAACTGTATCTTGAGCCCCAGAACGTGTGTTTCGCATTAAAGTCGCCGCCAATAATGAAATTAGGTTTAAGCGATTCAAACATGTTAGTAAAATTACTTTTTTCAAGCGCGGAACGCGGTGGACAGTAGATAGACGAAATTTTAAGAGTACGCTGACTATTTTTAACTCGAATCGTGCACAGTTGCAAAGTTTCAAGCTCTATCTTTAGGTCTTCCGATTGCTCGATACAGTCTTTAATAAGCAAGGAAGATCCGCCTCTCGCTTTTCCCGAAGGGTGACAAGCGTGGTAATCATTATAGCCTTTTATTTTTAAATGCGATTCCTTTTTGATGTGGGTTTCAGAAATCAAGCAAATATCAATATCTTTTTGGCGCATAAATATTTCCAATTTGTCAAGTTTTTGCAAAAGTCCGTTTGCATTCCAAGTACATATTTTCAACATTCGTTTGTCATTCATGTTCTAGTTGAAGTGCGCGTTTTCTGTGAATTATTTTCAAGCTTAACCAGCCTATCGAGAATAATTTTATTTATTTTGCCTTGTTCTTCAAGTTTCGCGAGAATAACTGAGAAAACATGAGAAAAGGGGTCGGTCGAAATTTCAAGGTTTTTTGGTTTATCGGAAGCCACGGCCTAAACATAAGACTGCATTGCTGCTGTCCGAGGGTCATTACCCGGTGGCTTTTCTAATCTTAGCTTTTCAGTACCGTTTCTTTTAAGAGCAGAGGTCGAGGGCTTTTCTGTTGTCAATCTTTCCCTCACCTTTTTGTGCTCTGAACCCGGTAGTTTTAGTTTGCCTACTTTCTCCGGCGCGATCTTACGCTTTGGTTTAGTTTGCAATTTTGATTTTATATTTACTGGCTTAAGGAACGCATCTCTCCGTTTTTGCAACTCCTTAGCTACTTCACAGCCTCTATAATTTGCCGGGTGCTTTCCCTTACAATTAACACATGTTGCAGAGGTTTGTTTGTTTACTCCACAAACTTGGGAGAGGTGATTTCCGGCGCATTTCACACATCGTGGTTCTTTTCGACAATACGTTTGCGTATGATTGAATCCTTGGCATCGTTTGCACTGAGGTATCAATCTTGTATTCTTGCGCATGGGTTCGATTTTGACTACGACATTCAGAATTGTTCTTATTTCGTAAATCTTATCCAAACTCTCAGCTTTATCAAAAGTTAGCATAAAAAGAGGAAGCCCGCGCTTTACTGTCGTTTCCTCGCCTTCCAATTTTTGTTTTTCCCGTTTAATTAAATTTACCGCGTCGACAATTTTAAAGTTTTTGCTCTTCAAATCGTGAACAACATCTTCCTTTAAGCATGAGGCATGATGTCCTCTAGCTACGACTCGTATCGGTCTTTCAGATTTATTTTCGTAAGTATACCACTGAATTTTTTCAGTATTCAGTTTATTAGATACTAAGCGGTAACTGTCTGAGTCCTTTACGTTTACTTTCCATTTGTTGTTATTGAGCGATGTTACTTCAAAATCGGATAGCAACAGAGGTTTAAGAATAGAATGCAGTTTATTATAGTCTGCAATTCCGATTACGTTTATTGGCGGCGGTGATCGTACCTTAGTTCGTGGATTTTCTTCGACACATGTGTTTATTTTGTCACGCTGTTCGTTATCTTTTCGCTCATTTTGCATGTTTTCTTGCCTCGTTACCATTTCGGGTGAAGAACCAGCTTTTCGTTTCTTAACTGGTCGTTTTTTTAGAATCCAGTTAGTTTCCCGAGCTAGTTCTTCTTCATCCGTTTGATAATCAGTGTTATCGGGGACGTTTGAACTCGCAGCAGACTCATTACGAGGTTTCTTCATATCCTTAAATGCTTTATTTTCTGCTTTAAGTACATTTAATTCTCTTCTTAGTTCTTCGCAGAGAAGTTCCATTTTACTAAGCCTGGTCCGGAGTTCCATATTTTCGTCCGTAAGGCTTTGAATTTTCCTTGAAGTCCGTTGTTCGTGTGCGGACATTGAGCTGTTGATTGCTTCCACACCTTGCGAAAGTGCTCCCTTAATTGTTGGCGCACTGAGGGATCACTAAGTCTATCGGTGTTGAACCTGGGCATTCTTGTGTTGTCCTGGGATCTTCGAACTGCAGCGGTACGTAGTTGGAGAATAGCTATCATAAAATTGTGATCACGTACTATTCCCACATCTGCCACTCGCCTGTTTCGGACATCCAGGAGACTACTTCTTAAGCGGCGGCTGATGGCAAAATGGTCAATTTGGTTGGAGGCTGCTTGCCTGTCGTTGGAAACCCAGCTGACTTTGTGGCAGGTCTTGTGCTCAAACATGGTGCCACCTATCACAATGCGGTTGGCATTGCAGAAATCCACAAACCTTTCGCCGTTGTCATTGCGGTTGCCTAGTCCATGCTTCCCGATTACATGTTTGAGCCCTTCGTTGTCGTTGCCTACCTTGGCATTCAAATCCCCCAACACTATGACAACGTCTTGTTGCGCTACTGGCCCAAGCCAAGTTTTGGGCAGTCAGTAGTTTCCCGATCAATCGCAATGTAGGTCCCCACTACTTTCTACTGCTAAGGCCACTGGAATCTAAGCCTTGATTGCTGTACGCTCCAGGTATCTGCAGATAACCATGTGCGATAGTTTTTCTGCCTTTTACCGACACAGCTGTGTGCCCCAACCACAAAAGCATTTTTCGCAGCATTCCAGTGGTCATGCATGCTCTCATGCATTGTGCTGCTAATTGCTTCTGCTTCTAAAGCAAGGTGGTCTCTGAACTATTGGCGCACTTGGGTTACCTTGAGCCTGTCGATGTTAAGCTTGGTGATGTATTAAGTTTGAGCGGTTGCTATTAACGGATGCAGTACGAAGGTGTGTTTAAGCATAGTGGTGTCGCTACCTACCTTGACATTGAGATCCCCCATAACCATTACGATGTCCCCATTAGGCGTTTGGTTATAGACGGCACCTAACTGGGTATAAAAAATGTCTTTTTCATTTTCATGTAGTAGCTAGTTCTCGTTACTTAGCGGACTAACACCTATCGGGAGATGCTGCTCCTACGAGGCCTTTGGTAGTCGTTTACCATCTGTTGCCAGTATAGCCGTATCGTTCGCGAATAGTTGTGCCTTCTTCTTGAGGTATGTTTCGAATGTAGGGCAGAAATAGGATCGGACCAATGGCACTTCCTTGCGGAACCCCAGCACCGATTTCCCTGAATTCCGAATATTGTCTTCCGTGTTTGACGCGGAATTGTTTGGTCGCAAAGTAGGAATCTAGAATTTTGTATAACTGCTCCGGAAGAGCGTATCTTAGCTCATATTTCAAGCCTTCGTGCCATACCTTGTCGAATGCTTGAGAGACATCAAGAAAAGCGCTGCAACATATATTTTTCCCGTTGATTGAAGACTTCCTCAATCTCATTGGTTTTTCTATAGACATGTTTGATTGTAGAAAGCTTTCTTCGGAAGCCGAATTGATAATTAGGAAATAGGGATCTTTCTTCATTCACCGGTTGAAGGCCCTTCAACAGGAGTTTCTCAAATACTTTTGATATTATTGGCAGAAGCGATATCGGTCTGTACGATTTTTGTCATTTCGAGATATACCTGGCTTTTTTACAATTATTCCTCCAGCAACTATCCATTGCTTTAGAACGTATAACACCCGTAGTGCAGCATTTATGAGTTAAAAGATAGCATGACACCTTATCTAAGACCTTTCCTGACATCGAACGGTTCGCTGGTTTTTGATGGAGCAGCGAGATGTACAGATGGACGAGCTCATCAGGGATGCCGAGACTAGACATGGCTCTGTATAACTCGTCTCTATAAACGCTACCAACTTTGACATCGATGAAAAGATGATGCGTATCGATTTTATATTCGTTGGTTTTTTTTTCCAAGATCTGCCCTAGTGTGAATAATTGATCAATGGTGGACTTTTCCAGACAGAAACCGCACTGATAATGGCCTATCAGGTTGTTAAAGATCGATTTTAGGCGTTCACATAATACGGTAGACAGGATCTTATGTGCGATAATGAGAAGACCTTGACCTCTGTAGTTGATGCAGTTCAGAGAGTCTCCATTCTTCAAGATCGGGCAAATGGTGCTGAGGTTCCATTCATCGCGGATACTTTCGTCAGATGCGCTCGTGTGTGTTCCTTACCAACTTACTTCCTCTTGCCTTGAAAAGCTTGGTGGCAAGACCATGGACTTCAACAGCTTTGTTGGATCTAAGTTATTTCTTACTGAGTATGGAAAATATATCTCAATAACTGAGTAAAGCTACATCAAAGTGCTGCAGGGCAACCTGCATCATGCTAAAGGTGCCTCGGACATCTTTAGTCAACGGTTCATCCGGGATAAAATCGCCCTTGGTTTCATTCAGGAGCCTTGGGTGGTTGGAGGCAAAATTAAGGGCCTTCATAGTAGGACATGTAAGTTGTTATATGCCCATGGGGAGTTAATGCCTAGGGCTGCTTGCTTAATCAGTTCTAAAATTAATTTTCTTCCCATCCCAGAGTTCATCAGCAGAGATTTGGTGGCCTGCATGGTCGAAATTCCGATTTTAGGAGGAGTTCGGGAGATCGTGTGCGCCTCCGCCTACTTTCCTGGAGATTCGGAGCCTGTTCCGCCCGTGGCTGTGCAGGATTTGGTAAACCTATGTCACCGTCGCAACTGGCACCTGATCATTGGATGCGATGCCAACTCCCATCATGTGGCATTGGGTAGCAGCGACATTAACAAAAGGGGTGAGTTACTTCTTGATTATATTACTAGTAGAAACTTAGCTGTGTGTAATGAAGGTAACAAACCAACTTTTATAAATTCTATTCGAGAAGAGGTACTTGATCTCACTATCTCGAGCCGTTTTATTTCCAATTCTGTTGTAAATTGGCATGTGTCAAATGAACCCTCACTATCTGATCATCAGCATATCAGATTTAACATCTCGGGTGGGGTTAAACATAATAATCAAACGTATTACGTACCGAACGCCGTCAAGGATGACATGCTGCTAACATCTTTAAGATCTAAATGTGATGTTGGTGTGGCCGGCTGCCAACTAAATGACTTCCTAATCTCTTCCTTCAGGAGAAGCTGTGTCCCGAAAAATGACAATACAGGAAAACGGAGCGTACCGTGGTGCAATGACCAGCTAGAGATACTCCGCAAAAGGGTGAGAAAACTTTTCAACACCGCAAAACGCAATAAAAATTGGGACGAATATAGGTCCGCTTTGACTAAATTCAACATAGAGTTGAGGAAATCCAAGCATGGAGAAAGAACTGCTATCGAGTCCCTTCCAGTAGCAGCCCGTCTCCAAAAGGCTCTCTCAAAGGATCATTCCAATGGGGTGGGATTGCTCATCAAACTTGATGGCACCTACACCGCCAGTCGAAGGGAAACCCTAGAAACTCTGCTCGAGGTTCACTTCCCTGGCTCAACAATTCTAAGCGATCACGTACCTGTTGCTCCTGAAGGCTCCACATGTGGCACCTCCAGAAGAGTCAACAGCTTGTCTGGAAATCTGTTCAGTCAAGAAAAAATTAAATGGGCAATCGGTTCATTTAAACCCTTTAAGGCACCTGGCAGTGATGGTATTTTTCCAGCTCTCATACAGAAAGGTTTGGATTACATCTTGCCTGCCTTGGTAGCTCTATTTAGAACAAGCTTCAACTTGGGATACATTCCACTAACTTGGCGGGAGGTAAATGTGGTGTTTATCCCTAAGCTAGGTAACAAACCCAGCGAGCTACCCAAATCCTACCGTCCAATCAGCTTGACATCGTTTTTCTTGAAAACCATGGAAAGACTGCTAGACTTACACATTAGAGGCATTCTTGAAAAGACTATACCTCTGCACTCTGGAAAGGTCGATCTACGGAAGGCGCCCTTCACTATCTCGTCACAGAGATTAAAGCTGCCTACCGCTCCAAAGAAATCGCCCTTTGTACATTCCTTGACATAGAAGGTGCTTTTGATAACACTGGTTATGAATCCATCACTAGTGCTATGAGACTCAGGGGGATAGACGAACCTACTACCAGATGGGTTAGGAACATGCTCGATAGCCGCATAATAACATCTTCGTCTGGAGAGGTCTCTGTGACGGTCTCCGCGGCCAAAGGCTGCCCCCAAAGCGGCGTCCTCTCGCCTCTCTTATGGTCACTCGTGGTGGATGACTTATTGAACACACTTAATAGTTCAGGTTTCACAACCATAGGCTATGCATATGATCTAGTGATCATCATTAAAGGCAAACATGAAGACAATGTGTGTCAACTCATGCATAATGTACTCCTTGTAGTCTCGGACTGGTGTGCTGGGGAGGGCCTATCGTTCAACCCAACAAGGCAGTCGCTGTACCGTTTACAAGAAGAAGAACGCTGAACATTGGCTCAGTGACTCTAAACGGCACAACCATCAATTTTTCCGATGAGGTTAAATATCTAGGAATTGTCCTGGACAAGAAGCTTAACTGGAACTCCCATATAAAGCATATAATTGCCAAGGCGACTACTGCCTTGTGGGCCTGTCGCCGTATGTACGGCAAGACCTGGGGCCTGACTCCAAAGGTCATTTTCTGGTTATACACTACGGTTGTAAGACCCATTCTGACATACGCGTCCGTCTGGTGGACGAAAACCAAAGAGGTCACAACCATTAATAAACTCACAAAACTTCAAAGACTAGCTTGCCTTGGCATCACAGGTACTATGCACACTTGTCCCACAACAGCCATTGAAGCCATAATCGGACTTACTCCGTTACATCTCTACATCTATAAAAGAGAACGCATTTTTTCTGTTTGTCCGCGAATAGGGAGTAAGTACGTAACGGTACCTCAACAATATATATATCAATCGATTTGTCGTAAGAAGAGGAATAACCTAGGATACATTTTAGTATCCTGAATCCGTTATTGGGCTCTTAAACCCATTTTATATGTCTTTTTTACTGAAAAAAATAATTTTTCTATGCTTTACACACATATGACTACGAAATGGCTGAACTGATTTGAATATGACTTAATTCCCCGATTAGTACATTTCCTACTGAAGAGATTGAGGTATAAATCATTATTCTATGATTCTTATAACAGAATGATAAGCAAAAATATAATTATTTGAGATATAAAAATATCACAGATATGCGTGGGTCATTGCAATCAATGGCCCACCAGTGGAGTGCACGCATACTCATGTTCATCAAACAAACTACATACATCGTATAAAACGAAGTCCCCAAAACGTGAATGACTGGGATAATCTCAGGAACCACTGAAGGAATTTGGATGCAGTTTTCACTGTTATGATCTGCATTTCCCGGGGAAGAATGTATTAAAAATTTCTCTAATTTTCCTTTAATGAAGACTACTGTCAGCAGCCATGCAGCAAAGGCTATCGCTGCAATAGTGTGTGTATGTGAGTATATGGGCGCGCTGTTTTGAACTTTAGTATGTGATCTCTTCTGGAGTAAAAATTGCCAATGCGAAATCTAAGGCATTGTCAAACCTTCATGCTATTAAGAGATTTGGCAATATACGCAACCATATGTATACATAACACATACATACATACATACAGCATAGAAACATTATAATATTTTTTATCAAATGAGATTTTGTTGATCGTTGAATTTGTCCTCATTTTAGAATGTTTTAATAGATTTAAAATAAACTATTAACAGAGTGGCGTAGGTAGTATATTGCAAGTTGAATACTCATACTTTAAGTCTATTTTCCTACCTTTTAGAAGGTGTGTTTCGAGAAATACTTCAGGTAATTATACGTGTTTTTCAATTGTAATAAACTATTTCATTGAAACGAGACTGCCTATCTGTAAATAAAATATTCTGGCAACCGTTCGCCGAATCAGAGGTAGAAAGTTGAATATCGTGAAAGGAGTCAAAACCAAAGACGGTACACTGCTTTCCAATGAGTGATGGGGATGAAGCGAGCACTTTTTAGAATTGCTCAATCCCGAACAAGCCATGTCATCAGGAAGATGATAGACCCATGGTCGAGATTTTGGCGATCAAATGGCTAGAAGTTGGCGAATCTACCGGTTTGGTTGAAATCCGGCCAGAAATGCTAAATGCTTTTGGTAAAGAGTGAGTGCAATAACTCTCACGTGTCATTAAAGTGGCATGAGAATGCGGTGAAACACCTGGTGATTGGCAAATGGAAGTGATTGTCCCTCTTTGTAAACAAGGGGGCAAAAGATTGCGCCAACTACAAGGGTATATTTATTTTAAGTATCCCTGGAAAAGTCGTTGCTAAGGTGTTAGAGTCACGTGCCAGAGCTTTGCTTGAGGATAGTTTAGGCGATGAACAATGCGTTTTTCGTCCCGGTAGAAGCAGGACCGACCAGCTATACACTCTCAGAATGATTCTTGAAAAGGCCTGGGAGCATGCTGAACGTGTATACACCTGTTTTGTGTATTTGGCGAAGTCATGTGTTAGGCTATGATAAGTGCGATTCGGTATATACATATATATAAATTACAGAAGCTGTGTTCGGGTAAATTGCGGTAAATTAATACCCTTCAATGTGGGGCTTGGGCAGGATGCCAAGGGTCACCTCGCCTCTTCATTGTATATATGGACTGGATGCTGCAGTGCAGCTGTGGCAGAGAATGTTGCAAAGTGGGGGACTTAAGGATTAGTCATCCTCTCTTTGGGGATGATTTGTTCATCCTTGGTCGTTTGTCGGAAGTATTGATTGTTTCCATAACGCCTATTCAGTACACTCTGCATATTTGTAGAGTCTCAATGAAGCAGGTGGATACGTTTAAGTATCTCGCGGTCTTATTCACGACTGATGGAAAAAGCAATGTCGAGTTATTCTGTAAAAGTGGTCAAACTGGATCAATTTTGAGGGAGTTTGGTCAATCTGTTATAAGGAAGGCCGAACTTACCTATTGTGTTTAAACCTAATTATCGGTTTTTAATTTGGTATATGTTCCAACTCTCATCTACAGTCGCGGATACAAGCTGCTGAAAGAGGTTCCTTCGCGGTGTTGCGTAACACCAGAGTACGCGAGGCACTCAATGTAGAGCAGCTACTTTTTGGAACGGAAGGATTTATGCTTTGACGGTTTCGTCGCGTAGAGCGTGTCCCCAGCTGGTTTCCAAGACGTGTCATGATTGCCAGACCATTAAGTTAGCAACCCCTCGGTAGGCCTATAAATAGATGGTTGGATCAAGTCCAACATCTCTCTTGGAGCCGTCTAGGGATTTCTCCAGATGAGTTGGAGTCGACGGCGGAGGTTCAAAAATGATGGAGAGTGCACCTAATTATCCTACCCTCGCGACCCTCATAAAGCATTAGCGGGTGAACTATTTTAATGTCAAAACGGAGAGTGCTCTAAAAAAGTGTACTTAAAATCGCACATTTAAAGACCCAGCGAAGCGGGTGCAACCAGCTAGTATATTTATAAAAAAAAGTGGCAATCCGCAGTGCAGTTAGTCTAAGAAAATCAGATACTAATAGTACATGGGATCACGTGGATCTCATGGAGCTATTGTCCGACTTTCCCGAGCTAGACATGCTCAGCATGGTCTCCGACTTTACGCCTAAATCACTTTACTTTGGTAGAAGATTTGAGATTGTGATCCCAAGCCGTGATATATGGAATAACGGCGAACCGTAGCTTGATCCAAAAGGTATAGTGTGGTACACCGGTGGATCAAAAATGGATTCTGGAGTTGGCGCCGGTGTGTATGGACCCAACCATCAAATTTCGAAATCACTCGGAAAGAGTCCTAGTGTTTTCCAGGCCGAGCTTTGCGCCATTGAAACTTGTGCTAACATTAACCTGCACTTAGGCATCAAAGGTGCCTCTATCCGTATACTCACCGATAGCCAAGCGGCGCTCAAAGCACTGATCTCCCATTTGATCAGTTCAAAATCAGTTCTAAGCTGCTTCGACAGCTTACAAAATCTGTGCCGACATAATAAAGTAAAATTGTGGTGGGTACCGGGTCATGTAGGCGTTGACGGTAATGAAACTGCAGACCTGCTAGCCAGGAAAGACTCCTCTGAGTTGTTCACTGGACCTGAACCCTTCTGCGGGATACCCGATTCCGCCTTCAAACTTACCCGAAACATCTGGGAACGCAACATGTGCATCTCCCACTGGAATAACTCCCAAGGCCTCAGGCAGGCTAAAAGATCTGTCCAACCCTTCCAAAGACAGGCAGTTGATATCCTAAAATACGGCAGAAATGACATAAGAACGCTTCTGAGCTTCCTTACCGGTCACTGCCAACTTCTCTACCACCTTAACAAAATGAGAATTTCGGAGGATATCACCTGCCGCCTCTGCCTAGAAGAGGACGAAACCGCAGAACACATACTATGTGAGTGTGTAGGTCTGTGTAGCACTAGGAGAAGCTTTTTCCTTAAAGAGATCATATCTCCAAAAGATATTAGGAACTCCTCCGCAGCCGTAATTATAGCTTTCATAAGGAGAGTAGAAGTACTGCTGCCCTAAAAGTGGCCTATGGCACAATAGATCTCCTTGGTCGCAGTGCCTACATTTGGGCGTGGCCACACACCTGTTTAAAAAAAAAGCTATTTATGCCACCTCGTAGTTTGTAGCAATCATACTTTTTCCAATTGTTATGTTTCAGCAGCTCTCAAAGTTACCAATGACATCCAGCTGTCAAAATATTCAGTAAGGTTTGCCATTTCATCATGCATCGTTTCACGCTTGCCGAAATGCGAAAATTATTAAAAAATATTATCGAAATTCCGGCTTAGTTGTAAATAAGCAACGTAAATTTAGTCGTGAAGTCGGTCGTCATCATGGTTTCAGTGTGCAATTCCTCGCACCGTGGAAAAGTTTGAGTGTGAGTACACGCTTTTGGACCTTAAACTACCAACCAGACAAAGATTGGCCGCCGTAGCGGCCAGAATCGAAGAAGACCCAGAAATGTCGATTCGGCGCCGGTCAGCTGAACTCATCGGCAGAGAGTCAACCCGGCTTATTTTGCGGTTGGATTTGGGCCTACCTTCATATAAGATTGTGTTAACGCAAGAATTGAAGCCGAACGACCATAGACAACGCCATGAGTTCGCTAATTGGGCGCTGCAAATGTTGGCCGGAGATCCGGATTTTGACCAAAAAATAATCTTCTCGAACGAGGCCCATTTCTGGCTCAGCTGCTATGTCAACAGAGGAGCGGATTGATTGGAGCGAACACAATCACCTAGTGTTCGACCCAGCATCAATGCATCCACAAAGATTGACTGTTTGGTACAGTTTACAGGTGGCATTTTTTTTTTTTTTTTGCATCATCGGACCTTATTTCTTTTGAAATGAGGAAGGAGACACCGTTACCGTCAATGGTCACAAGCATAGAGTAATGTTAACCGACTTTCTGTGGCCAGAGCTCGAGAACATCGATATATCCGAGCTGTGGTTTCAACAAAACAGCGCACCATGCCATACAAGCGACGAAACGCTCAAAGTTCTGAAGGAGAAATTTGGTGACTGGGTCTTCTACGGCGAGCGTTCATCAATTGGCCGCCGCGATTATACGACTTGGAACCACTCGATTATTTTCTCTGGGGCTACGCCAAGTCCTTAGTCGACGCTAACAAGCCAACTACTTTGGATAAGCTCGAGGCCAACATTCGAGACGCTATTGCCAGAATAACACCATACATAGTATTGGACCGAGTCATCAAAAATAGGACCGACCGCTTGAAGCACTGTCAGCGAAGCCGAGGCGGCCATTTAAATGATGTGCTATTCCACACACAATGGCATGAATGTAGCTTCAAAATAAAGCTGAAATCAATTTTATATCTCACACCGTTGTTATTTTATTTCAATTTTTTTCTTATCGTTCTTATCTGGTCATCCTATATATAGTCTGAAAAATTAGGTATAGCCTAACCCTTACTTAGTGAAGGTTATAACTTCGTCTGAAATTTGCATTTATTGTTGTCTCGGGCGAAGGCAATATTTACAACTAAGTAGTAGTACAACCTCTATCGATCTGTATCATAGTTCAATATAATACCAATTTTCTTCAAATAAATATTAAAACATTTAACACTTATCTATACGTTTTAATGACATTTATAGATGAAAGCGTTAAAATCGTACTTATATGTACAATGGCGAATCTGGGGAGACTTTAGAAGCTCAAAATATTAGACCAGAACTGTTTTAAGCTCAACATTTTCGAAAAAAAATTTACTTTAGGTGGTATTTAACATGCAAATATGGCACGGGATGATAGATGTAACGCTTTCGGCTACATGTGTTGGAGTAATTTCGTGAAAAGAGTTTAGAATTTTGCCACTTTTATTGATTTGCTTAGCGATTTATTTACATAAGTTCATGTCGTAACCTCAGGAATTTTTGTATATTTCAATTGCTTTCGGTACAACTTAAACAAGCACCCTTAAAATAAATGTCATATAAAAATATGTCCTCTACTTCATAAGATAGTTTGTACAACGATAGTAGGACAAACGAGAAGAATAATAAAAAAAGGACCAGCAGAAAAATATACAGGTCGAGCTGCTATGAGCTCTATGACAGTACGTAAGAATAAGAGCTATGATATTATTTAACCCTTTCAGGACCATAAGGAAACCAAAAGAAAAAAAAGTTTATTTTAAATAAAAATAGTTATATTAGGCTTCAATTGGACAAAAAATATTAAATGTAAAATAAAGTAATACTTAGATTTTTTAGAAATGCATGGGACACATGTGTCCCTATGGGCGTTAAGGGTAGCAAGCCACCTTCGAGTTTTTAAATTATTTTTTATAAAATGAACTTTCATATTTATTTATTTAAACAAATAAAACAAATTAGACAATCTTATATAGTAATATTTCCATAATCATTTAGAGTGATATTTATCAAAGCAGTTTCTTTCGTCAGTGTAACAAAGGTGAAAATTACATGTGGAGCAAGTATTATTGGTACGGTTTTCTTTTTTTATTTTTAGCACTGCATATATCTTTTTAGGGTATTAGCCTTTTCCATCTGATGAATAGGCAGGGGCGTTTGAAAAGAAGACGTCTTTCACTAGCTACTGAACTGGGTATTGACCTAAGCCTCGAGGAGTAAGACCCTATCAAAGTGCGAGCTATGATCCCTCTGTAATCAAGGCAAGATAATAAGGGCTCTTCCACACAATTTTTTCAAGAGGTTTAGCGTAGATTATATATGCATTATTTATAGGTATGTCAAGTATATCGTAAAATAAACGAAGATAATACTTTATTTTTGAATTCCAATCTAATTCATAACAAACCTTCTGTTGATCTATGAGGTCAACACCACCCATGTTTTTATTATAATTTATCATAATTTTTGCGCACTTTACATCTGTTTTTGCGGCCGACCTAGCCTTTCATCCTTTTACATAAATAATTTATACTGGAGAAAGGAAGTTTGTCAAAAGATGGGCATCTTATAGCATGTTATCCATCCACTTCACAAAAAAGATACCATTGAAAGACACAACTTAAATGTCGCCTCCTTTTTATCGTTTTGTCTAATGGTAAAGATTTCAGAAGATTTTTTCGGTTGGTACGAACAGTCCCACATGCCTTAGTGTTTCGGTTCACCAGTTCAGATTGTAATAGAGGGGGATTGAAAAAGATACCGAAGTATATCTCGCAGCCTAGGCCTTCAATGGCTTTCGTAAGTTGTAGCACTACCGCTTCCCCCAAATAGTACTCGGTCCCCGATATCTTTTACCTGTGTACAAATCGAATTCAAATAGGTATCCTGTTTCTGCATTCGTTCTGCACCACATCTTAAATCCCCATCTAATAGGTTTATTACATATATACTGCTTCATGGTATGATGCCCTTTAAATTTTCTCATGTGTTCATCAGTAGATTGGGCTTTTGTGTTATTTAAAACGTTTTGAAAAGAACAATTTAACTGGTCCATTATAGGTCTGATTTTATATGCTCTATCGAAGTTGGCATTGCTGCATTTTGGCTGATCCTCATTGTTGCAAAAGTGTAAATTCTTTCGAATAAGCTCAAACCTATTTCTTGGCATCACATTTGCAATATATGGTACACCTAAATCAGTTTCCGTTGACCAGTAATCACGCAATGATGGCAAGTTATGATAACCCATCACAATATTCATGCCAAGAAAGGCTTTCATTTCATCACTATCAGTGGTGAATTGTGTGCCATTTTGCTCTGCGTACCTTATCGACTCGAACTTAATTTTTTCAATTAGGTCTTCGAAGTTGGTGGTTTGAGTAAAAATATATATTGGGGTAAACGATAGTGCTTCCATTTCCTGGCAAATTTGCACTTATCCGTAATTATAATCAACTTCCGGAAAAATGTTCGGTGCATAAGTATTTCGTTTCCACTTGAATAGTATTGGGCTTACTTTTGGAATTTCGTTCGCTAATAGAACTTCTTCTGCACCTGCTGAAGGAATGTCTATTGCTTTTGTTAATGACGTTGACGAACCCGACAAATGTGGTACTAGATCTTCAATATCAGAAAAAGTAGCTCCTTCGTCGACATCTTGAGTTATAAATATTTGGTCTTCCTCATCCAGGTGTAATGTGTCCTCATCATCACTATTTCCTGCTACTAGAAACTGCAAAATTTCATCATCTTTTAACTTAAATTCGCGACATCCTTTTCTGACCATATCTAATTCGAAAAAGCAAAAATTAAATTTTTTTTAGCTGCCGTCTATTTAGAATTTCTTGGCCTGGAAGGGTCGAGATATCATAGTTGGTATGAGAAATAAGCCTCGTCAGGTGCCATTTGCTTACATTGGTTATTTCTTCCTCAACCATAGGAATTTTGAGGTCATTTTGTATGTCGAAGTTTGTGACGTACCAATCAGCATTTACTATTGTTCGCAGAATTTTTGATTGTTGTCTCTGAATAATGTTTATGTTTGACTTTTTAGTTGTGCCCCAGATTTGAGATCCGTACGTCCATATTGGTTTTATTATAGTTTTATAAAGCAACATTTTGTTGTAGGTTGATAATGGAGAGTCCTTGCTTATTAACCAGTAAAAATGTCTGGTTTTGTTCTTCATTTGATTTCTCTTTTGCTGTATATGGTGCTTCCATATAAGCTTGCTGTCTAAATACATTCCTAAGTACTTCGCTACTTTATCAATAGACATACTTTTGTCATTTATTTTTAGTGGTTCGGGTATGCAGTTTATCTTTGTTGTGAATATAACCTGCACCGTTTTGTCATCGTTTACTTTTATGCGCCACTCCTTAAACCATTTCATTGTATCGTCTAATATTTTTTGGAATTGGACGGTCGCTTTGTGTAGGCATTTGTTTGAGTAGAGCAGTATGGTGTCGTCAGCGAATGTAGCGATCATAGATGTTGTCTGAGTAGGTAGAGGAATATCTCTGGTGTAAATATTATAGAGAAGTGGTCCAAGCACGCTGCCTTCCGGCACTCCAGCTCGTATTGCGTATAGCTTTGATGATGCGTCTTTATACTTTACATAGAAGTGTCGATTCGTTAGGTAACTTTTGATTATTAAGTAATAGTCAGTAGGAAGAAAGTTTTCAAGTTTTTGAAGTAGTCCTGGATGCCACACGGTGTCAAATGCTTTGGCAACGTCAAGAAATACTCCAACGCAGAATCTCTTTTCTTCCAGGTCTGCTGAGATTTTATTGGTCACTCTATGGACCTGCTGTATCGTCGAGTGTTGCTTGCGGAATCCAAACTGGTGGTCCGGTATTACATTTAGTGCTGATAGGATTGGAGCCATGCGGTCACATAATAATCGCTCAAAGACTTTAGACAGAACTGGGAGTAAGCTTATTGGATTATATGATGTAGGTATTGTTGCGTCTTTTGCGGGTTTTGGTATAGGTATTATTTCAGCAACTTTCCATACTTTTGGAAAGTGCTGTAGTCGAATCATTGTGTTAAAAATATTTCTGAGATACTGGAGAGCTTTTCTTGGGAGTTTATCAAGTTATTCTCCTGTTAGAAGGTCATATCCTGGGGCCTTTTTGTGGTCCCCTCTGTGTCTAATCAATTGTTTTATTTCGTTTATTGTTACTTTTTTTATAGAGATGTTCATGGTCCTATTGAAATGTAGCTGTGAGGTACGGACGCTGTCGTTTTCATTAGAGAAGGTGTTCCAAAAGTGTTGTGCTAAAGTATTAGCCTTGTCATAGTTTTCTCTGGCCCAATTTCCGTTCATCTTTCTTAATGGGGGGTAATGAAGTATTTGGTTCTTTATTTTTTGACCTGCTTTCCATAGTGAGTAATTTGTTTCGGAAGTAGGTGTAAGGTTTATTAGGTAATTTTTTAAATTATTATTTTTGATACGTTTTTAGAGTTTGTTTTATTTTTTTAATTGCAAGGTTTAAGTTATATTTATCCGCAGGCGATCTTGTCGTTTGCCACTTTTTCCGAAGTTTCCTCTTCTCTTTAATCAATTGCTTGATGTGCTCAGGGGTGTTGTATTCTTTTGTTTTTTTGAGCATTTTTTGGTGTTGTCCAGAAGGCGGCTTCATTTATTGTGCCGTTAAAGTAAATGACAGATCTTTCAATGTCGTCACATGATTTTAGGGATATTCTATATTTGTCTTCTTCTTCTTCTTTTTATCAGCGAGGTTATGATCCGAAAACAAGGGATCACAACCCTCCTACTTCACCGCCATTCTACTGATCCGCCTGTGGGGTTCGCCTATTTGGCCTCAGAAAATATTGGCAGGCCTGCCGATTTTGGATCACTCGGATACTGAGGCCAATGAAATGCCGATGTCGTCGCATTTGTCTGATCCAGGCGTTTATAGGCCTGCCTTTCCTACATCGCGATGTCTTTGGAACGTGCATTGATATTGCCTTTTTAACAGGGTTGAAATGATCTCTTCTTTGAACGTGGCAATACCAACTGCGCCGGTCGCGCTCTATTTTTTGTACGATGGTTTCCTTGATGTGAAAGCTTCCACGGATCTTCGAACTTCTTATTCGATCAAGCTTTGCCACTCCTGTTGTCATGCGAAGCATCTTCATCTCAGCTGCCGTTAATTTACTCTCATACTTTTTGTACATCGTCCAACATTATGAACCGTATGTGAGCGCTGGACGCACAACTGCGGTGTAGAGCCTTCCTTTCAACTTAGGGGGCATTTTTCTGTCACAGAAGATAGCGGAGTTTTCTCGCCACTTCATCCACCCTACCCTTACGCGATGATTGATGTCGTCATCACAAGTTGCTTTGCTATTGATCATAGATCCCAGATATTTGAACTTTTCGCACTTGGGAAGCACTGTTCCAATCAAATAAATGTCTAGAATAGGCCTGAGTGGATCAGAGAACGGGCAGCACAAGTACTCTGTCTTTTTTGAACTAATGCGATACCCATTTCCCTCCAAAACGTCCACCCACACATCAAGTGCTCGTTGCAGGGATGTAGGATCCTCACTTATGATGGCTCCATCGTCAGCAAAGAATAATTGATGTACCTTGGGATCCATCACTTTACCTTCAAGCAGATAATCAAGGACTGTAATAAAGAGCAAGCGGGGCATCTTACTCTTGTCTTTGCTCCTTCGTACATGTCCATGATCACCTGTACATAGGTTTCTGGAACCCCTCGATGTCTTAGCGCTACCCATATCAAATCTAGTGGTTGTCTGTCGAATGCTTTTTCAAAGTCAACCAATACAATATGCAAATCCTTTAAGGAATCACGATGTTTTCCCATTATGATCCTTATACTTTGGATTGCATCTGTGGTTGATTTACCCGAGACAAACCCGCACTGATCATCAGATAGCCGTATTATTTTTCGCAGTCGGCCACCTAATACCCGCTCAACGATCTTCATGGTGTGTGACATCAGCTTGATCGAACGGTAGCTATCACAGTTTCGCGTATCACCCTTCCACTTGTATACAGGGAGATATACCATTGAGTCGGCATTGGATTACCTCTCACGAATTTGGAGATGAGAATTCTGAGCCATCTGAACCCGACGTCTCCCATCTTTTTCCAGAACTCAGAGGGCATCTCGTCTGGCCCAACCGCTTTTCGTTTTTTGGAGTATTTGACCGCCTCACTAACTTCTTCGACTGTAATGTCGGGTATTTCTTCACAGTTAGGGGTGGCTCTTGGAAAGTATAGCCGGGGAAACTGTAAATTTAAAAGCTCTTCACAATACTGCCGCCACCTCTGCAGAATTTTGTCGTCATCCACAAGAAGCTGGCCATGTGCATTGCTAATGAACTTTGGCGAACGAATCTCCTGAGCATTCCTCATTCTTTGGGCGGCTATTTTGAAGATATTGGCGCTCTTGTTCATATTGTGTCTTCGCAGCTCCTGGATAGCCTGGTTTGCATCAGCAACCGGGGAAAATATTTTCTCCAGCTCCCGATACAGGCCCTCCGTACTCTCTGCTTGAAGCTGGGCGCACTTCTTCTTCGCTTTTTTCTTGCAGTATTCCATTTCAAGGCGAACTTTTTCGTTATTATTATTAGAGGGGCTCATTGACCATGCTTTGAAAGCCGCTTTCTTCTCATTTATCAAATTCTTAGCTTCATCACTCCACCACCATGTTTCTTTGGCGTGTTGATGGTGGCCTTTTGAAGCTCCTAGCAGTGATTTGGCCTTATTTAAGCAAGTTCGCTGTAGGAAATCCCACATATTTTGTGCTCTGCACTCTTCATCCTCAGCTCCGTTGATGGTGTGAGAGAGATAATTTTTCATTACGAAAACAAAGGCCTCGCCTTTTTCTTTGTCCAGATTGTACCACTTGATTTTCTCAGAGACCCTTGTTTGTTTGCTTTTCTTTGGTGTTTTCATAAAAGGAGACGGTGTTGCCGAGGATCACTTTGCAATCTTTTACCCGAGGCTTCATGAAACTGCCTACCAAATGGTAGTCAATCTGAGTTTCATCTTCACCACTGCTGTAAGTGATCAGGTGTCGGCTTTGTTTGATAAACATCGTATTTAACACAATAAGACCGTGTGATTTGCACATGCTTAGGATGTCTTCACCAGGAAGGTTCATGGTACCATATCCTAGTCCTCCATGGCAGTCTTCATAGTCTTCGTTTGATTTCCCGACATGTCCATTCAAATCTCCTCCAACAAACAGAAACTCTTCCTTTGGGATGTTCTTAAGGAGATTGTGGAAATCTAACCAAAATGCATCTTTATCTCTCTGATTGCACCCATTTTGGGGAGCATATGCACTGACAATATTCCACACCTCTCCTTGTATTACTAGTTTGAGAGACATCAAACGGTCGCTGCACTTCGAAATGCTCAAGACGTTTCCAAGTAGCTCTGCCGCAAGGATGATACCGATTCCGTTCTTAGCCTTTTCCGTTCCGTGGTAGAACATCTTGTAATTTTTTGTTCTAACGTCCAAGGAACGCGCCCGATTTCCGGTGTTTTTCCATTTCGTCTCTTGGACACAAAAGATGTCCACCCGCCTTCTATTCATCATCTCTTCCAGCTCGTAACTTCGACCGGTCACGCTTGCAACGTTCCAACTCGCGACCCTCAAATTACGTCCAAACTCTTTCATTATTTCGCTAGCCCCCGGAATCCGTATAGCTCTGACCCGAACATTTCTGCTCGGTCTAGGATCAGTACCATGCACAGCAGTGGTAGTGCCTGGCGGGGTAATGCCTTTCCTTTTTGCAAGTATTACCATAATGATACAGTTTTGCAATATTACCATATTGCGATGGTGTTTGTTGTTTGACACGTGCATGCTTCTGTTTTAGTATTGTTTGATCTTTCTTCTATGACACCGGTGATCTCCAGTCGTGTCAACCCACGGACTCGTATGCACACTTGTGGGAGGGTTTTTAAGGTAGTATATGTGTCGCTAGGCTCACTTGGGTGTTACATTGCCTAGATCTGATTTGTCCCTCTTAGTCGCCTTTTACGACAAGCGCTGGTTGTTGGGGGGCGCTGCAGTGATATTCTTAACCCGTCCCTGCACGGGCAACCTTTAGGGATATATTTGTATGTAGGTTTAAGTGTAAAAATTCTTGGAATGCGCCCCAATCCGTCTTGTTGTTATACAGTTTTGGTTGTTCTATCATGGCCGTAACGTCGCTTAAATATGCTAGTAGAACAGGTGAGTGGTCAGAGGATAGTTCTAAGCAGGAGTTTATTTTAAGTTTTGAATGACTGATATTTTTTGTCACACAAAAGTCAAGTAAATCGGGTTTTTTCTTTCGACCAGTTGGCCAGTATGTTGGTTCTCCAGTACTTATTATAATTAAATTTTAAAATGTGAAAAATAACCATCAAAAGCATTAACATTTTTTTGGTAAGATGTACATATCCCATTCCGCCCATAGGGACACCAGTGTCTCATTTGGTTTTTCACTGTTTTAATTCGCATTTAAAATTTTAATGCGAAAAAATCAACAATCATTAACTACTTACATAGCTATTAATTCAAGAACTTCAAACTGATCAAATTCACGTTTAATCTAAAATTACTTAACTCTAAATCACAACAAAATGGCGCGTGCTCTACGTACTTTTCGCAGCTTTGTTTCGTTTTGACAGGTGGCATTATTGTTATGTTGGCACTGCTATAATAACAAAAGCTTACTTCATGAACAAATATTTGAAAGAAAAATAATAAAAGGTTCAACGGTTTGAAAATGAGAGCAAAAAAACTTTGCGGGACACATGTGTCCCTTGGTCGTCAAAGGATGAAGATATCCTTGGTCGTCTAGAGGAAAAAATTCTTCATAGGATATTCGACTCCGTTTGCGTAGACGTACTTTGAAGGAAAAATTCAATGATAAGTCAAGAAACTGGGGACTGGACGTGTAAAATGGCAACGACATCCCGGATTACCCAAACGGACGACGCTGTATGAAGCCTCCTCGCCGTAGGTGGTGCTAACAAATACAAAGAGATCTCAATTAGCTTATAGTGTGCAACTTAGCTTAAGATCGAGATAAGTGGAGAAGTTTGTTGGTTACGGCCCAGGTTTAGCCCACCTAAGTAAGTCAGTAGTGATACCAAAACTAGAACGGAAAAAATGTAAGCATTTTGAAGAGGTACCTGCAGACACCGGTTGAGTTTCCTATTTTTCGAACCAGTTTATTGTGCGCCATAATGCTAAGATCAAAATATAATTAATTAAGTTAAAAAAAATGGTTGTCTTTTAAATAGCTTTGACCACTTGTAACACACTTCTTTGAAACTTCAGAAATTCAGTGATGGATTGGAAGGAAAGGTTATATTGTAGAAGTGAATAAAAGACTAAAAGGTAAAGAAATATGTGTGAGGTGAAAATGCGGGTTAGTTTTCCATGTCAAAAATGGCCTCAACTTTATGCCAATTGCTTTTGGTTTAATTTTTAATAAAAAGCGGAAGTACTGTAATCATAAAAAAATTCTAACTTGAAATTTAAACCAAATTTTATATTACGATTATAGAGAAATTCGAAAAGTGCGGGTGTTGTTACTCTGGCCGTCTGTCTATCCATATATATGTAAGTCGATCCGCAACCCAAGCCACTGAACGGATTCACACGAAACTTCATATCTGGAGTCTGTGGACTCAGGCTTTTTATTGTAATCTCAAAATTATACGTACTTTTCTTACTTACTTAAGTGGCGCTACAGCTCGGGGTGAACCTGGGCCTCAACCAACAACCCTCCCCATTTAGCTTGGTCTTTAGCTAATTGTCACCAGCTGAGCACTCCAAGTTGATCTAAGTCCCCTTGAACTTGTACGGGCCACCTACGATGAGGAGGCCCAATGCGTTATCCCTTCGGTTCAGATTCGAAGACTCTGCGCGCCGGAGCGTTGGTGCACATTCGCTCTGCATGTCCTAGCCATCTCTTTATTCTTTATTCTCTTTCAATAAAGTCCATGTTTCAGTGCCGTAAAGCAGGACTGGGATAATCATGGATAGGGCCTTTCTGAATTGGCCCAAGAAAACAGCGGTTGGCAAGAGTTATTCTTCGTGCTAGTATCATTGACAGAATTAATAGAAGAGCCAAGTATGAAAAAGTTCCTCACCACCTCGAAATTGTAACTGCCCACTGTGACGTTCTGTCCAATTCATCGGTGTTGATTGTCCCTTCTTGTTGACAGCATATACTTAGTTTTGCCCTCGATTATCGCTAAACCCATTTGGACTGCTTCCTTCTTCAATGCTTGCAAACGCGCCGGTGACAGCCCGCTGAGTTCTTCCAATAATATCAATAAGCAAGCAGTTATACGGACGTTTGATAGATTGTGCCTCTGGTGTTTGCTTGTGAGTTCCGCACAATCCGTCCAAGTACAATATTAAAGAAGTCATATGACAGCGCATCACCTTGTCTTAAATCGTTTTTGACATCAGAGGTCTCGGTGAGGTCATTATGGACCTTGATAAAGCAGGGAGCGTTCTCCATCGTCATCCTGCACAGACGGACAAGCTTGGCAGGGATGTCAAAACTAGACATGGCTCTATAGAGCTCTTTTCTATAAATGCTGTCATAGGTGAAATTGAAATCAATAAAGAGAAGATGAGTATCGATTTGGACTTCTTGGGTTTCTAAAAAGTTCTGTCGAAGTATGAAAATTTGATCGATGGTGGACTTTTCTTGCCAGAAAACTGCACTGATAGGGGCCAATCAGAATATTAATGCAAAGTTTCAGGCGTTTACATATTACCGCTGAAAAGATCTTGTTTGCAATGTTCAGGAGACTGATACTTCTATAATTGGCGCAGTTGAGGGGGTCTCCTTTATTATACTAAGTACTACCCGGCTTAAAAAATTAAAAAAAAAAAAGTTGAAAAACTGAATTTTTTCAGAAAGGACTCCAACGATTTTATTCAGATCTCATTATTTTGATTACTTTTTAAATGCTACCAAATGACGTACCAGGTTTTTGAACACAAACTTTTAGAGTGGTATAAGTAAGTATTTGGCGCAACAGCTCTTTAAGTGCCAGGGCCTAGCTTCTCGCAACCGCTCATGTTGTGGGCGTTATATTTTTCAAACGAATGGAAAGGACCTACAGCTTAGTACCGTATCCGAAGGGTAATTTGGTTTGAGAAGCTTTTTCGAGACAACAATACTCTCGGATGTTTGTGAGACGTTCGCGAGAGGTGGGACCGTAAAAAAACTTTTTGGTGTTTTCTGGGATTCGAACTTGGAACCTCACGTGCAGTGGTCCGACACACTAACCAGTTACGCCACCGCGCCACTTACAATGGTACTTCACCTCATAAGCCATTTTCAAAATAATGTTACTTCTTAGCTATTTCTCAGCCAATTGAACTCAAAATTAATATCTAAGAAATCTGAAAGAAACGACTTAACTTACCAAGTTTTTAATGAATTAAAAAAAAATATTCAGCTTCATGACGGATGTGAAGAGAATTGTATTTAAAAAGTTTAACTTCAGATATGTATAACTTGCAAAAAAAACAGCATATGTACCTATATATGTATATGTACAATACATGCAGGTATTCTTTATTTAATAATCTTTCATGCCAAAGAGATAAATAATAAAGCCTTAAAAAAATGTTCAATTGTATTTGTTTCACATTTACAAATAAACTGTTGGTCAAATGATATGAAATCCTGTGTCAAAAAATTAATATATAAAATAAATAAATTAACTTTGCAAAAATAAAAAAACTCATTAAAATTAATAGACATTTGACAAATGCATTGCCATTTAAAAAAACTATTAACGAATAACCGGAATAACTCTAGAAACTCGTTTGTCTGATAATTACCTATCAAGTAAGTTAACTTGATTTGCTTGTAAACTTTAACAAGCGCTTTAGCTTGCTCCATCTTCAGTGATTTAATTAGGTAAGTAAAGACGGGTTTTCATCACGAGAAAAACAGCTTCAGAAAAATTTAATTAGAAATACGAGTAGAAAAGAACGCATGTAACTCAAGTACTGTTTAGTTTGCCTCGATTTTTAGTTTATTCAAATTTTGCACATATGTATTTATTTGGACTAGTTTGCGTGTAGTTGAAAATCGACCGAGGGGAAATAAACAAACAGCAAGAAAAACAACGCTGTATATTTGTTTACATAACTTTTTGTTTTGTAGTATCATACTATATTCTTCCGTGCAGTGGAAGCAAAGAGTTCTAAGCTCATACCGCCATGAACGTGATCAGAATGGTTTCATTAATCTGGTTAAAGTCTTTTGTATGGGGAAATCAGGTGTGTATGTTCACTTTATTTTACCTTACTTAACGGTAACAAACGCACATGATTTTTTTCTGCAAATCTATGGCACGGTATCTTTCGAATGATATATGTTTTATAGTACATACTAAAAAAACCTACGATAAGTTTCGTGTTCACGTATTAATATATAAGATTCTCCATTTCAAGAAATGAAAAATGAAATTACTTCAACTCCAATTGCGTTTAGTTGTTAATAACAAAATAACGAGAGATTGTACTCCTCGTGGTTAAGGGTGGGTATGCGTTCTACTCATACACACATGAATAACTTTCCCCTCTATGTGCATAACATATTAGACGATTCCAGATTTCCAGCAAACAATATATGTCTTATATAAGCCTTTCCACTATGCAATATAACACTTATTATACAAGGATTAACAACGTAAGCTCTAACGCAGGCCTGAGCAGTCTGCACAGAGTACATCTCAGCACCGGCCTCTGAAACTGGATTGCGCAGATGCTTCAATCAAGGATAATATCTTCAACGCAAGGAGATGTAACCATCCGGAGAAGGGTCTGCAGAGGAACACCCCAAGGTGGAGTCTTGTCCCCGCTAATATGGCTCCTTGTGGTGGATGAGATCTTGGTAATACTGAAGGAAAACGGCTTCAACGTGACGGCCTATGCGAACGATGTCGTTATCCTAGTTTCGGAAAAATTTCCTCCAGTCCTAAGTGAAAGGCTTAATTTCGCGCTACAACTAGTGGATAACTGGGTCAACAGCAAAGGGCTGGGAGTGAATCCTTCAAAGACGGAGGTAGTTCTCTTCACTAAGAGGAGATCAATCCCTACCTTCAGACCCCCAAATATTGGTGGCACTGAACTAAGTATCTCAAGTTCAGCTCGGTATCTGGGCGTAGTTTTAGATTCCAAACTTAACTGGAAGGAAAATATTGCCGAACGCGTTAAAAAAGCAAGCGTAGCTTTCTACTCCTGCAAAAAGGCTTTCAGCAATACGTGGGGCTTCAAACCGGCTGTGGTGTACTGGATATACACGGCGGTTGTAAGACCCATTCTCACATATGGTTCACTAGTATGGTGGACGGCACTTGAGAGGCAATACCTGCTTTCAAACCTCACCAAAATTCAGAGGGCGGCGTGCATCGGTGTCATGGGATCAATAAGAACAACACCAACGGCGGCAATGGAAACCATGTTTAGTTTCATTCCGCTTGACATATACTGCAGCAGTCTGGCGGCTAAACCCGCTGTAAGACTGAGAGAAGGCCGGTTGTGGTCATCAAGCCTTTACGGCCATGCCTCCATTCTGTCCCGATGGGGGATCACCAGCGGATTGACGGGAACTGATCACATGAATCCGACGCTAGCATTCGAAAAGAGATTCACTACAAGAATTCCCGATAGAATATACTGGAAGAATCGTAGAACCATGAAGAAAAAGGAGTTGGCTCTCTATACCGATGGTTCTAAGATGGACGTTGGCACGGGAGCCGGAGTTTATTGTGAGGCCCTAGGAATAAACCGCTCCTTTAGAATAAACGACGACTGCAGCGTCTTCCAGGCCGAGGTCGCAGCCATTATACAGGCTGCTGAAATTATACGCGAGAGTAATATCGTTGGCAAAACGATCACTGTCTATATAGACAGCCAGGCAGCCGTTAAGGCTCTGGACTCTGCCGTAGTTAGGTCGAGGCTCGGGAGAAGCTGTAAATCACTCTTAAACGAGATATCCAGAGCCAATGCGGTGACCCTCTGCTGGGTGCCAGGGCATATGGATATCGAAGGAAACTACAGGGCTGACGAGCTTGCTAGGAAAGGGTCGGCGCTGCACTTATCGCGGGCCCTTCCCTCTGTAGCAATCCCGATCAGTTCCTTGCGAAAAAAAAATAGAGGTTGAAGCCACCGGTCGAACAAACAGACGCTGGGCTCATCTGGAAACATGCGCTACGGCCAGCGCTCTATGGCCGGCCTACAGCAAGAAGAGATCAACCTCTCTGGTAAAACTTAGTCGTTATAACGCACGGGTCATTTCTGGCATAATTACCGGACACTGTGCCATTGGCGTTCACGCGGAAAGACTCGGTGTGCTGCATAATGACTATTGCAGAAGTGCAGGGATGAAGAAGAAATTGAATCTGTTCGTCACCTGTTGTGTGACTGTCCTGCCCTATCCGTCAGAAGAATGAGGACTCTTGGTAGTTACTTCTTCTCGGAGCTGGAGGACTTGGGTAGTGTTGAGCTAGCGGACCTCCTGAGATTCATATCACATTCTGGGTGGTTGTAATGGCGGTTTTTCTTTTCAGCGTTTCCAGAGTTAAATGATTGGATACAATGGACCCGTACTGTTGGTCTGAGTGAGTAGTGACTCCTTGTCACAAGGCACCCATCTACCTAGTCTAACCTATACAAGGATTGGTATTCATAAAGAATATTGCGCCAAATACAATAAACCTGATTATATACCTTATTTGAACATAGGCCATGTCATTGGCCCTAAGGGCTCAATACTTTATCTTATACTTTATTATTTAGTTAACTTTTGTACACCTTTGTCTGCCTTACATAGACCTTATTATAATAGTAGTAAGAATCATAACAATGAGACCATATAATCAATAAAAACAATTTATTTCATTTACATATGTAACAACATTTTACATATACATTGTAGATACAAAATTAAATATGCTTTTTAATTTGACCTATTTGATGCTTTCTTTCGTCAATCCTATTCTTGTCTTTTTTAATTGCATTTTTTATATCATCGTCTTAGGACTTCTATAAATTGTGAACGGGACCTGAATAGAGTAAAAATAAATTATCAGTAGTCAAATTTTATGGTTTAAGTGAATAAAAATAGTGAACTTATCGTATAGTTATAAGAATGAACGTTGTTTGTCTCCAATTCCCTATTTCCTTCGGTCGGGATATCCGACATCCTGTCCTTCATTTTCTTCAACATCGCTTATAGTGTCCTTTCGAAAACCCCGCTTCACTTTAAAATAATAGATTAGATTAGATTTAGATTTTATTAATTCACAAATTAATTACAATTCTTTACAAAGATCGAAAAATCAAAAAAGCATGGCAATAAGCCGTCTGCCGATTGACAATTTTTTTTTTAAAAACCATTGCTACTTTATGGAATGCAATTTAATAAACGAAAAGCGTTATTCTTCAAAATTAGAAACTTTCTGTTATAATTCTTCGCCGATAGGCTAGGACTATTTTACAGTACGCTACCAGAAGAGACGTTTGCGGTTCGTTGAGCTTACTTATGATTTCTTCATGGGAAATTTCATCTACTCCAAACAAGTGCCGTCTAGTTTCCCGGAGCGTAGGTCATCTTCCCACGAAATGAAGTATATCCTCCCTCTCCGCCATGTTACATATATTACACAAGACCGGTAGATCTTCTCTATGCGGTTGATAATTTAGTGGAAGTAGTTCAGCTCGCAGTTTTAGCATAAGTGATATTTCTTCGCAGCTATTACCATCGTGAAAGTAGTTTCGGTCTCCCAAATTATGATCCAACTGCCTATAAATAGATCGATGCAGTGACTCTAATGCTTCTCTTTCAAATTGTTGTCTGAAGTTGACATCTACTGCTGCTAACAACTGGTATAGCTTTGGCTTCCATGACTCCGTGCTTGCTTCATCCAAATCCAAGCTTATTCCATATTTTACTCGTGCGCTACTTCGTTCCAATTTCTGTACCAACCATTATTGCATCGTAGTGCTTCCAGTGCAACTTTTCTTGGTAATCTTTCCAAAGGCATATTGAATACCTTTAAAGTATAGTCCACCTGCAGTTTCAGCGTCTTTATAGCCAGTGGAGAAAGTCCAGTCTCTAGCATTATGGCATAGTTTGGGGTGTTAGGTGGTAAACGGAATATCCTTTTAATATAAAACCTCAATAGCCTTTCCACTTCCTCAAACCGCCTTCCGCCCCCTACCTGGGCCGCGTACAACATAGTTGACTCGGCAACCGCTTCAAAAACACGAAACTTACTGCTATGTACTATGCATTTGTTGGCAAAACATTTTCTCCAAGTTGTATTTATCATGGTTTTGGCCTTTTGTAGCTTGCATTTCAGGTGTTCTTCCATGCTTAAGTTTTGCGTGAAAAGCATACCCAGGTAGTTATACTTTTTGACGGTCTCAATCTATTCGCCGTTCAAAAACCATTTCTCGTTGCTACACATCCTTCCCCCACCTTTTTTAAAGATCATCGCCTTTGATTTTTCCAGGTTTATAATTAGGCTCCACGTTTTACAGTACTCATACAAATGGTTAATCATGCGCTGCAATGTCTCCGGGGAATTCGCCATCAACACTATGTCATCTGCAAAAAGGAACGCCTTTATCAGTATCCCTGCAAACTCAACACCTCCAGGTAGCGATTCGATGAAGTCATCTATGAACAGTGCGAATAGCAATGGGCTTAAAGTGCATCCTTGTCTAACTCCTGTGCTCGCTTTAAACCAGTTTGAAGCATTTTCTCCATTCCATACAGCTGACAGCGTCTCTTCATAAATGTTTTGTATTACCCTCCCAAACTTTTTAGACATTCCTTTGGCAAAGAGTTTATACATTAAGGAACCATCGAATCAAGCGCTGCTCTAAAGTCCATAAAGAATACATATAACTTTTTACGTTGCGCTATATAGGCTTCCGCAATGCTTTTGAGTACGAAAATGTGGTCGACGGTGGAATATCCTGCCCTGAAGCCAGCTTGGAATTCTTTAAGCAGACCATTAGTATTTATCCATGAGGTTAATCTTTTTTGGAGTACGGTTGTAAATATCTTATAAGATGCATTCAAAAATGATATGCCCCTATAACTGTAAAGCTGGGACCTACAACCTTTCTTAAAAATGGGGAAAATCAACGCTTCTTTGAACTGTTGCGGCACCACACCATGCTCCAAAACGTTATTAAATAAGCCTTCCAGTGTCTTAGTCAGCTCAGGTGTTCCATATTTATAGAACTCCGTAGGAATTCCATCCGATCCCGGTGCTTTGCCATCCTTCAGACTCTTATATGCAACATCTAATTCCGCTATCGTAATTGGTGCATCCAATTCGTCGCTGTCGAAGGCCGGTTGAGCAAAGTGGAATCTGCATGGATCAGTTATTGGATTCAAAAGTTGCCTAAAGTGCTGAAATAGAGTATCGGTCCCTAAAGTTTCACTGATGATGAACTTTTTCCCATTAAGCTTCGCAGCGCATCTCCAAAAATCAGCTGAATTTTTCCACTCGGAGAGCTTTTTGGCTTCCGCCTCATAGTGCAGTTTCTTTTTTCTTCTGCATAACTCCTTATACTTTGAATTTGCTTCTACATAAAATCTCCTGAAAAAATCCTCGCTAGAGTTTTGAAACATTTTCAGCCAAACGAATGAGTATTTTCTTGCCGTTTTGCATTCCTCGTCGAACCATGGTTTGTCGTTAGCTGGTCTATTTCCTATGTTATGTATGCTTGTCTGGTACGCCGCCTTAATGACATCTCCCAGTTAACCGACATCTATAGGCAGCCTTTCTTCCAAAAGTCGATCAAGGTTCTGATTATATATAATCCTTCTCTTTTGCCTCCATTTTAATTTAGGCAGGAGAGCCATTTCTTTCAAGAGGATGTTATTCTCCTGTACGTTAATTCCGAAAGTTATTATTATCGGCTGATGATCTGAGAACGGAACTTGCCTCACTTCGAAATCAAACACATAGCTGCGCCAGTCTTCTCCTATGAGTCCCAAGTCTATGACTGAAGTTCCTTGCTGCCCCACAAATGTGAATTAGAAATGTTCCATTAGAAATTCGAAGTCCAAATGTGTTACACATTTATGTGTAATGTGTTACACATTTTATAATAATATTTAAATTTCGTCATAAAAAACTATTTTTTTTACACAAAACATAAATGAAAATAAAAAAAAAAAAACAACCACTCATAAACCAAGAGCCCACAGCATTTTTTGGGCATGAAGATATAACCAAAAGATTGATACATAAATAGAAAGTACTCCAAGAAATAAAATCGAATGGGGAAGTCCGGCAGTTTTTTTTTTTCGCAGCTGAGGCTAGTAATAGTATGCTAAAACTGTGTTTCTTTTTTCCAAAATGTGGATTTTTGTTATAACCACTTGAATGCGGTACTATACGAAGGAAAAGAATGCCCTGATCATAAAAATATAGGTCAAAGACGTTTTACGCGCAGTCATACCCTTGCCAAACATACTCGTACTAATAGTATGCTAAAAATCATTTTTTGAAATATTTGCTATAACCACATGATGGATGCATCAAACTAATTGTGATAACTCCCTGATCACAAAAATATAGGTGTTCGACTTTTGACGCGCAGCCATCACCTTGCCAGACGAGCTAATAGTATACGTTATAAATCACTTTTTAAGTTATTTGTTATATCCACATGCTGATTAGACCAACAAATTTGTGACAGTACCCTGATTACAAAAATCGGCGTTTCCATTGCTGACTGTACTAATGTTATCTTAAAATTACAATTATTTTGCAAATACATATGCTATAGACAAATAGACATGCAAGTACGCCACTACCTATAAAAATACTTCAATGTTTACTTAATGGGAACATATAGTATGTTATACATACTTGCACGTCAAAAATAGTATTTTGTAACTAGGACACGTATCTACAAATACCTTCAACAAAATATGAGATTATTCATCATCAGACTGATCCAATGATTCGCTATTATAGTCCCGTTTTTGAGGTCCCTGTTCCACGGCCATAACTGTCCCGCTAAATGTCCCGCTTTTCCTACGTTTGTAAAAATGTGTGTAGGTCTCTTCAATTCTCAAAATGAAGCAATTATATAAATACTATTTTACATCCCTGTGCATACAAATTGGCGCATATAAAACAAACGTAAGAGCTGTTAAAGGGAGAAAATGAGCCCATGTATATTCCATGTTAAATGAATTGTCAATTTTGCTTGTAGGCTGTCATTTTTAAATCGAAAACAAAACAATTTGTTGTGAAGCGAAGTTTAAAAAAAAAGAATTGTTATGAAGTCTAAAAAAAAACAATTTTATGAAATGTTTGTTCTTTTTTTTGTCATTTGTCGTTTATGTTGCGTACTATTTTAATTTTTTACTAAAAAAAAATCATAATTTCTACTCCCTGCGAAGTTTTAAAAATGTGTCCCGCTTTTGCTTCAAATAAATCTGGTCACTTTAAACTTGCTGCAATAGCACCGCTTTGTTTGGTGGTAAAAGACTTCCTTCAAAACTTACGCTAGACAAATTAATTTTACTATGATTTTTTAAAAATTAAACTTGCTTTTAATATTTTTGAATTTTTTTTTAGAAATGGGTTTGCAGGCTTTGTAAAATATTTCGTACCTACTTTCGTTCACATTCAAAGCCCTTGTTTGGTACTTACTACAGGCAAAATGTTCAATGCGGTCCAAATCCTCTTCACAAGCATTTATTCCATTTCCAAATTTTTAAAAAATGGACTGAAAACTGGCCTGCTATTTTGAATTTGAAAAGGCTTAATTTTTTCTTTTTTGAAGACGGATGGGGAGTAATCGTATCCAGTGTACCTTTAAAAGCCTGGTAGTGCAGCACAAAGTACGCCTGCTAATCTGTGATAAATTGCATTTTCACCAATGTATTTTCAAGTGTTTTTTGACATACCATAGGTTCAACTTAAAGACAGACTTTAATGCCATTTGTCAGGCATGGTAAATTGTAGAGAGCTATTGTATCTGAAGACTTTATGACCACATAAAAGTCCTTAGCAAAAAGGACAAATGCAGCATCATGCGAGTGTCGGCCTCTTCTTGAAAGCCCATCAACTCATTCACATATTCTCGAGGAACGTTGCCATTTTCAATTTAAAAGTGAAAACATTTCCCATTGCAGGTAACAAAAAGTTTAATTTCACCAATAACAGACTTCGTACCCGTCTTCATGTTCATTGCAATAATGAAATAATCCGTACTATGGACGTGACAAACCTTGAGCGCCGACTACAAAGAACAAGACCTTTCGACCTAGCGCCGTAAGGAAAAACCGCATGTAATGACGGTATTAGTAGGTGCCTTCACTGGAAAGCTACCTACCTAACGCGATTAACACTACAGAAGCGTAAACTACTCGTTAAGGCAACTTAGTCGTAGTCATCACAAAAATGAAAAAATGAGAGGAACGAATTTCCTACTACTATGAGTACGCGCAGCCGGTTCTCATAGTGCCTCTCTGAGGGGGTGAGGTTTAGCCCGTAGGCATATACTGACTAGCACTGATGGCATTGTCAGATATATGAATCGGGCATAACCAATGGTACGGACCATTGGTATCTTTTGACTTAACAGACCAATACTCATTTTCACGCCATTCATCTATTAAAAACAAATTTAATCTAATAATTCTAATAATCTAAGAGGTGCTTCTTAAACTTTTGATAAAATTGACTGGTTGTCTTTGATTTTTGTGAAAACGCTATACTCAACTCGATCCTCTGTAGAGTTTCGCCTATCTCGCTCAATATCTTTTAAAGATGGCAGTTTATTTGATCAAACACAATGTGGATATGTGTTGCATTCATTCTGCAGATTTTTTTTTGTATGTGCATAGCGATATTGGCGAAAGTTAAAGGTGTATTCTCTAAAGTATGTGGATGAAAGAAACCGTCTACAACTATGGCTTCAACTTTATTGGTGAAAGCATCATGTAGATATAACAAATAATTTTTAAAAAAGCGATTTTTAGTACATCTGATAGTCTGACAAGTATATGGCAGCGCGTCAAACGTCTGGGACCTATATTTTCGTGACCAGGGCATTCTGTTCCTTCGTATAGTACCACATTCAAGTATAATAATAATCAAATAATAACCAAATTCCACATTTTGGAAAAAAAAATACATTTTTAGCATACTATTACTAACCTCAGCTGCGAAAAAAAAAACTGCCAAACTTCCCCATTCGATTTTATTTCTTGGAATACTTTACATTTATGTATCAATCTTTTTGGTTATATCTTCACGCCCAAAAAATGTTGTTGGCTCCTAGACTACATATCAGTACAAGTACAGTACTGAACTACTATCTGCTAGTCATTCATATTAAAATGAAATAGATACAGTAGTATTAATTATATGTTGGAAGCCTTAAGATGGCTTATTATAAAACAGAGAATCTTAATGTGTATGCTAATGTTTGCATTTAAAATAGAAATAAAATAATTAACTTCGAAGATTGATGCACAGCCATATAACTTATGGAATAATTATGATTTTAGTCTACAATTATTTAGAAATAATAAAACAGAAAACATGTTAAACAGATTTAAAAGTGAAATAATTTCTTTTGTAAGGTTGAATTATTAATGTTTAATCGTCTAATATATTAATGTCTAATTTATGTAAATATATTCAAATGTAAAATAGCAATAATAATAAACATCTAATAATAATAATAATAAAATTCGTCAAAGAAATCTGAAACGCAATATAATTTCAAAGAAAAACCGTTGAGTCGGCGACATTGCGCACAAGTGTTTCTGAATTTCTGAACCCAATTGTATGTACAATAAGACATAGATAACACTTAATATGCGACTTAAATAATGATTAAAGACGAATAGGCTGCTATTTGTAAATCGTCCGGCAGTTTCATTATTTATTGTGTTCTTTGATCATTTTAGTAAAAGTGCGCGTAAATTAGCCTTTTGATATTGGTTTTTACTTGTGATATAGTTATGCATAATCACTTTGTACTTCTATTGAAATTTTAAATTAATTTAAATTATACGAAATCCATATCAAACGTTTGGCCACCCTTCCCGCATTCTGTCTCACACGCATTCACACACCCACAATACCGAAAACCAGAGCGACAACTGCCCTTCTGAAAGATGTTCTTTCTACACCCATACTCAGAAATCCTTCTTCACCAAAACAATCCATTGACCCTGATATGGCTTCAAGTCTGGATAATTTCGACATCTGCTTTGCAAATCTCATGGAAACCTTGCTGATCCGTATTGCTGAGGAAATGTCTAAACTTCGTAGTGAAATACTTAAGCGAATTGAACATATTGAGGGAAACTGGTCTGCTCAATTCAAGAAGTTAAAGACCAAAATGACCAACATTACTGATCGTGTTGACAAAATCGAAGCCAAGGAATTTGACAACACGGCAGCAGTGGCTAAAGAGGAGTGTCGCTCATTACAGTCACAAATCGATGCTGTGCAGAGGAAATCTGTGGCGGCAAATGCTGTGTTTTTTGGTATAACTCAGCTTCCGGAAGAGAATCTGTATGACACCTTTAAACATTTCTGTCATACAATCCAGTGCCAGGCTCCAGTTCTGAAACGTATTTTCGTATCAAACGCAACAACGAAATTCCTGCGGCATCACCGATCATCATCAAGTTTAATACCCGCAAGAGAGAACCTCAGTTCTACGATCAGCTGTAAACCACCGCAAGCTCCACAATTAACTTTGCCTGAGAGATGTCGGACTTCAATCGAACGAAAATGGCAACATTTACTTACACGAGAGCTTAATCAAAAAAATTGAACTCTCAGTAATCAGCTGTCTTTTGTTTACACTGAACTTAGATCCACTTTCGTCAAGTTTTCTGCGACCGATAAAAGCTTTGTCGTCGAAAGCTCCGACAGTCTGAGTGTTGCCACTGCCACCATATAACAAATCGGCTGGAAGTACCAACGTTAAAGTGTCAGTACATATTTTCACATAATTAATTCGTTTAAAAGTTTTAAATTATTTCAAAATATTTCGCAATTATTTTTCCTCAATATTTTTTTTTGTTATTTTTTAATTATTATTTTCTCTTCATTTTCTTTATTTTGGCTCTAAATGAAAAATAGCCATAATTAATAATTTTTTTACGAAACATCTTCAAGTGTTTTTTTCGACATTGCTTGCGTGTCTGTTTCTTTTTATTTCCACCTCATTTTGATCACCAATGGGTCATTCCACGAAAGATCTGTCTGAATGCTGGATTATGAGACCCTATGGGCATAGTAACATTTTAAACTCTCTACCGAGAGAACTCGTTTTCCCCACAACAGATTACATGATACCTAACTTAAATTTCACAAGGCGATTCGACGTTCAATTCCCCACAAGATCAAAATGGCAAGATGGAGAGGTTTTTAACGATTTCGACGTAACAATCTACACAGACGGTTTAAAGATAAACCGTGGAGTCGGTGCGGGTGTGTTTTTCGAATCCTTAAACATCTCTAAATCATATAGGCTTCTGGATTCTGTCAGTGTATTCCAGGCAGAATTACTCGCTGTCCGGGAAACCTGTCGTCAGATCAAAACACACACCAATATATCACCGAAGCAAAATATCGCTATTTTTATTGATAGCCAAGCAGCCACCAAAGCCATTGCATCGGTTACTATATCCTCCAAGCTGGTGCTTGAATGCCGAAATGAGCTGGCTTCACTAGATAGCCAACTCAAGGTAACCGTGATTTGGGTTCATGGGAACGAACTTGCGGATGAACTGGCTAGGCAAGGCTCAGCCTTCCACAGCTCTCTTGTGGAATCAGTTCAGATTCCGCTTGGAGGAGTCAAAGCAGAAATATCCTCAAAATTCCTTGCCCAAGCCAACCTCAGATGGACTAGGCTAACAAACTATGTAATATCTAGAAAGATGTGGCCAAACTACAGCAAATCAAAAACAACCGGCTTCTTAAATAGAACGCGTAGGGACATCGCCAGGATAACAGCAACGACCACGAGTCACTGGCGTATAGGAGACCATGCAGTCAAACTAAGCATTCCACACAACACACACTGTCGCTACTGAGAAAGAAACTCTTACCCACTTTTTTTGTGCCCGTCCGGCACTAGTTAGGGCCAGACAACGAGCTTAGGAAAACGCTTTTCGATTCCCTTGAGGAAGTCTCAGAGAGAAACATTAAAGATTTAATAATCTTTTTAAACTCCACAGGCTGGATCTAGGGACTCCACACCAACACACCTTTTATATCCAGGTACACAAGTTTTGTGGTATCAAAACGGCACCTAGTGCTAATTGGGTTCGTCTCTTGTCTTAGAAGAACCACCACACCTACCTACGTACCTGGCAGAAACGCCATGAATGGATGTGATCCGAAAAAAAACTAATACAACTAGGTATGCGAAGCAAAACCAACAACGAAAAAAAACAGGAACAAGTAGTTCAGATGTCACCGTCTCATGAGAAACTTAACCGAAACCGAATTCGAAATTGTTTTTGGTTTTGGCATTTAATTAATCGGTTCGTTCCATCGGTTTCGCAAACTCGGTTTGATATAAATGTAACTCGGCTTAACTCGATTTAACTCGGTTTAGATGTAACTCGGTTTGACGCAGCTTATCAACTCGAACTGCTTACTTACTTAAAGGGCTCCTGACCCTTGGAGAGTCTCTGCCTAAGACACGGCTGCCTCCCATCCTCTGCGATCCGGGGCACGCTGCTTCCAGTTGTGAAGATCAAGTTTTATGGCATCCACGTCAGCTTGATCTTTATACCGGCACGGTTCGGCCTTTTTTACCGTCTCAAACCTGGGGGCTGAGATTCGAAGATTCTCTTGGCTGCAGCGTTGTTGTCCATTCGCTCGATGTGGCCAAACCAATATAGTCGACGTGTCGTGGCTTTTTGGACTCCTCCATAATCTAATATCCGGCGAAATATTTTTCGCTCAAAAGTACCTAATATTTGCTCTGCTTTCTTACTTATCGTCCAGAACTCGGCGCCATAAAGCAAGAATGGTAAGATGAGGGTTCTATAGAGCATTAATTTGGTCCGTCGAGTTAGGAGTTTTGACCTCAGTAGTTTTGCCATATGGAAGTAGCAGAAGTTTACTAAGGTTATTCTTCGTCGGATCTCCACGAAGGTGTCATTTGTGGAATTTATGTTTGCTCCGAGGTAGGTAAACTCCTTAACTACCTCGCGAGGCAGGGATCTGCCCTTGATGCTTCCCTAGCAAAGACGGTGAATGTCTCATTCGGGGTCCTTAAGAGATGCATCTTCGCGCAATATCTGCTAAAGGCTGATAGCAGATGGCAGGGGTTGCGGAACTGTGTCATCTCCAGACAGATTTGGCCCAAATACTTCCGGAAAAGAACGCAAGATCAACTAAACAGGAACCGTGCAGATATCGCAAGAGTTCTGGCAGTTAGTACTGGCCACTGGCCCATCGGGATTCATGCGGCCAGAATAGGCATTACATTTAATGTATACTGTCGCAGCTACAATATTGCTAACGAGAAAGAAACAATCTTACACTTCCTTTGCAAGTGTCTGGCTTTAGACAGGGCCATACAGCGCTCCTTAGGTAAACCTTTTTTCGACAACGGATATTAGCATTGGATATAATATTATCAGTTTCCTCAATGTAAGGGGGTGGATTTGAATAATCCTTACTCTTTTTCCCTTTCCCTACATGTTAACGACCTTTTTACATCCGATAGGTCACTTGAGTTGTGGTATTAAAACGGCGCTTCTGCGTTAATTAAGTTTCGGCATGGTTTGCTGACACAACCACTTCTACCTACCTACCTACCGCGAAGTTGTAGTCATCAACAGTGATGTTCTGTCCAAGGTTTTGAGCAGATAATTTTTTGTTTGTTGGCAACATGTACTTAGCCTTGTCCTCATTTACTTCAAGACCTAATCATTTCGCCTGTTCTTCAATTGCTATAAATGCCTCTACAACGGCTTGCCGGGATTTTCCGATGATGTCAATATCATCCGCGTATCCCAGCAGTGGGGTGTATTTGTGAAAGATAGTGCCTTCTGTGTTTACACCTGCCCTTCGCACTATCTGCTCCAACACAATGTTGAAGAAGTCACATGACAGCGCATCTCCTTGCCGGAACCCGGTGCATGATTGGAAACGTTCAGAAGACCTATTTCCAAGTTGCACAGAACATCGCGTGTTTTCCAGCGTTACGCGACACATCTGGATACATTTTAACGATATCCCGAATTGGGCCATCAATTAGTAGCCAAAATATCGTCTCCGTATTTAAAAATGTCAGCTGTGAGGCCATCAGAGCCAGCGGCTTTGTTGTTTCTTAGTTTTCTGATGGCTGCGCTAACTTCTTCAATACTGGGTGGTGGTATTGGTTCACCATTGACTGCAAGCGGATTTTCTTCATGCCCTATCACTCTCTCTGTTTGCTGCCCGTTAAGCAACTGCTGGAAGTGTTTCTTAAACACATCTACAATTCCCTGCCCTTCGGTGACTAGGTTGCCTTCACTGTTACGAAGAGCCTGTGTTCCTGGTCTAAAGCCAGCTGCCAGGTTCTTGGCTTTTCGATTCCGGATGTCGTTGCGCTCATGAGACTCTTCGATATCATGGAGCTGAGAAGCTACGTTGTCATTTTTCTTTTTACGCAGAATTTTCATCTCTTCCCTTCTTCTGATCCATTACTCCTCTCTAGGTGCTCTTGTCTTGCGCTGCAGCGCTTTCTTACGTGCATCTTCGGTCACCTTCTTCCGTTGAATGCACTCATCATCAGTGTGATGACGCTTTCTGGTGGTTGCTGGTAGCCAAAGGTGATCACGGCTACCTCCTTAATAATATTGCGGTATTCGGTCCACTGTTTGCTTTTGTGGTTGGTGAATGCAATACAGAGTTCCTCGGACAGTTGGGCTTTGTAGGTTCTGGCTCCTTCCGGCGTGCTAAGACGTCCAACGTTAAGTTTCTTCTTCTGGGCGGCTCGCAGCTTCTCCTCGTTGGACAGTCTGACTCTGAATTTAGCTGTAACAAGAAAATGATCAGAGATAACGTGGACCCTCGGAAAGTACGTACTTCCAAGACACTGGATGCGTGCCTTGCGTCGGAAAGCTTGGTTGCTGCGTGGATTCTTAGTCAAGGAAACCTAGAGCTAGGTAGGTAGGAAGGTAGAAGTGGCGGTTCTGTGAAACAGAGTCCCAATTAGCACAGTTGTGCCGTTTTGATACCACGACTCATGTGACCTTGGATGTTGATGTGTGTTGGTGAGGACAATCTAGAGCCAGCCTGTGGAGTTTAAGAAGAGGATTAGCTCATTTATGTTTTTACCCGAGATTTCCTCAAGTGAATTATAGAAGGGTTTGCCTAATGCTTGATGTCTAGCCCTGACTAGTGCCGGACAAGTGCACATGTAGTGGATGATTGTTTCCTTTTCGGTGGCTATGTTGCAACTGCGGCAGTGTGTATTATATGGGATACCTAGTTTGGCTGCGTGCTCTCCTACCGGCCAGTGTCCCGTGATTATCGCTATTATTCTGGCAATGTCTTTGCGCGTTCTGCTCAATAGGGCGGTTGTTTTGGTCTTGTTGTAGTTGGGCCACATTCTTCTGGATATGACGCAGTTTGTTAACCTAGACCATTTAAGGTTAGCTTTTCTAAGAAAGATTGAGGAGATGTTTGCTGTGACCTGGAACCAATACTAGGGTTACCATGCATTGGCCATCTAGCGAGGCGAGCTCCTTTCGGCATTAGTTTCGAGGAAATTTTTCCCGAGGCAATGGCTTTGATAGCAGCTTGGCTATCAATTAAAATAGTGATTCTTTGCCTTGGTAGTATATTTGTGCGTGACTTGATTTGGTGACAGGCTTCGAGAATGGCGAGTAATTCCGCTTGGAAGACGCTGGCAGCGACCGGGAGTCGGTACGATCTTGCGATGTTCAGGGACTCCGGAAAAACGCCCGCACTAACCCCACAGTCCATTTGTGACCCATCGGTGTAGACTGTTAGATCGAAACCACTGGTCGCCTGTCCATCTTGCCAATCTTTTCTTGTAGCGAATTGTAGTTCGAAACCCTTTGTGAAGTTCAATGTGGGGGTGATGTAGTCTGTTGGAGTTGATATGAGTTCTCCTGGTAGAGAATCTAGGATATTGCTGTGTCCATAGGGTTTCGCAGTCCAGCACTTGGACTCTCTGAGTCTGATTGCGCTGTGCGCTGAGATGTTTGTGATATGTAGATCTAGGGGTAAAAGGTGTAGCAGGACTGTTAGAGCGTCTGACGGAGTTGACCGTAGGGCGCCTGTGGTGCCTATGCATGCTGCTCTTTGCCCCTTATTTAGTTTGGTTATGTTATCTGCTTTTTTAAGGGGCGGCCACCATACGATCTACCCGTAAGTGAGGATTGGGCGTACTACAGCTGTGTACATCCACAGGATCAATTTTGGTTGCAGGCCCCATCTTTTGCTGAAGATTCTGTTGCAGGCATAGAAGGCTATACATGCTTTCTTTACTCATTCGTCTATGTTTGGCTTCCAGTTAAATTTAGGATCTAAAATAACTCCTAGGTATTTAGCTCTGGAAGATAACGAGAGTATCTGGCCGTTTAGTCGAGGAAGAGTGAATTCGGGTATTCGGGTTTTTGTGCTGAAAAGCATCAGTTCAGTTTTATTTGGGTTGACTCCAAGTCCACACTTTCTGGCCCATGTGGTGACTTTACTTAGAGCCCTCTCCATGATCTCACTTATCACGGAGAGATGTCGTCCGCATACCCAACTACTTTAATTCTTACTCTGTCTAAGCAAAAAAGAATTTTATTCATGACTATTAGCCATAGTAGAGGTGAGATGACCCCACCTTGGGGCGTTCTGCTACTGGCAAATTTGGTTATGGTGTTGTTTCCTAGAGATACCTAAATAATTCTAGTACTGAGCATAGAGACTATCCATTGGCTTAGATAGTTTTCTAGTTTCTATCTCCGTGAGGGACTCTAGAATTACTTCAGTATGTACATGGTTAAAAGCTCCTTTCATGTCTAGAAAGGTAGCTAAAAGGTATTCCTTATACTGTATGGATTTTTCTATTGTTCGCACTACTTCATGAAGAGCTGTTTCCGTAGATCTTTCTTTGAGGTATGAGTGCTGGGATTTGGAGAGATATAACTCGATTGTATCTCGTAGATGGTTGTCTAGAACGCGCTCGAGGGTCTTCAAAACGAAGGAGGTCAGACTGATTGGTCTGAAATCCATCGCGTTCTCATGTCCGCGCAACCCCGCCTTCGAAACGAAAACCACTCTCATCCGTCTCCATTGGTGGTGTACGTGGTTGTTTAAGATGCAGCTCCTGAAAATCGGTGCGAGCCATGGGATTGCTACATCTTGCATTTTTTGTAGCATAATGGGCAGAATGCCATATAGGCCGGACGACCTAGTGCTACTTATCACCGTATTGCGAGCTGCTGCAAAATCAATTAGTCGGAAACCGTTGTCTGGTTTCGTGTCTTCGAGGTTATGATTACCGACTAGTCCGCCAAAGATGGTTTCCTTACCGATTTTCGCATTGAAGTCCCCGAGTACAATTTTCACATGATACTCCGGACAGGCTCCGTAGGCACCGTCCAGGAGGTTATAGAATTCCTCCTTGACAGGGGCTTCAGCGTCATCGAAATGGGCATGTGCATATATTAGGCTGATATTATAGAATGTAGCTCTGATGCGGATTACAGCTAGGCGATCATTTATAGGCTTGAAATCGATAACCCTTGATCCAAGCCGATTTTCCACGACGAATCCGCACCTCAGCCTGTGCAGCTTTCTGTTACAGCTGCAATAAATGTCGCAGCTGGGTCTTTTTTGCATTCCTGATCCTATCTATCGTATCTCCTAAATTGCAGTAATATCTGCATTGTACTGTATGTGGACATATTCTAGTTTTTGTGCAGCACCCGGGGTGTACAGAGATTGTACATTGCAGGTGCATACCCGTAGATCGTAGTCCGTGGACGTTCCGGGTCAGTTTGCCAATTGAGGGTTTAGCCCCTTGGACCAGGTGCCGAGAACCGAGATCAGTACTCCGCTTCGGGGATATGAGCGCTGTCATCGGCCCATTTACGGTTCATCCGCTGCCATCTAAATTCCAAAACCCTGATGAAGCTATGGAAATCCTTACAAACCTGGGCTTCAAATATGTCGAAGTAGCTCCAGTAAGGTGCCTGTCAAAACCGTCTATGGATTCCGCCGTTGATTCCGTCGAGAGAATTCTTCCGCTGTCCTTCCTCCTTCTGAGGGCTCTTGCTAGACATCTGAGATGCATTTTGGTCATTCAGGTCAACAAGAGATGCCTCATCCGGTACGCAGGTGTGCTAAAGTTCACCCGGCCGTGCTCGCGCAGCTCCGAGTGATCAGCTACAAATGCATAGACGGATTTGACGCTCATCGTTAGTTCAGTACTAGGTAGCTATCCAGGGGGCACCGCGTGGAGGTGATGATGCGTTAATTTTTCCGCCCTCAACTCGAATTGGCACATCTTTAATATAGAAGATCTAAACATGACCCCACACTCGCATTTTAAACACGAACGTGGTTCAATTTGTGGTTGTAGATCTATCCTTAACAAGATTTTGCATCATAAACATAAGCTTTCAAAGAGTTTAACGATATGCTAATACGTGGATATTTCCCACGTATTATTAGCCCAAGAACATCAATAGGTAGTCATCGTTACACTTACCGTTTAAATCACCAATTTAATGATTCCGTTGTTGACTCAACGTAGATTGGATAATTATTACGCAATCAATCAAAAAAGGATCGTTTAAATGGCATAACCAGTGCACTCAGCACATGTTTACATGCTTAATCTTTCAAGTGTGAATTTTTTTTTATCATAAAATAAATTCATATCAGAGCATACGTGCTAAAAACGTTATTTACCAGCAAAGTATACAAGGTCGGTAGTAGTTATGTTTACTGAACTCATTCTGTTTGCATTCGCGAACCAATAATCAATATTTACATTTCATGTATGATGTAATGATCATGATGAAGCTAACGTGACGATGATGGTTTTAGCCTTCTTGGTGGTAACTTTTCTTAAGGGGAAGATATAATTCCAATGATGTCACTCGCGTCAAACTATGAATTGCGGAAATCACAAATCAAATCAGATATTGTAATTGTTATATGAATGTGTATTAATGTATAGAAAACTAACAGATATCCGCGACTCTCTCTGTGTGGTCCACGATAATATTATTTATATATGCATGTATTTATGTAGTTAACATTGCCTGCGTCAAAATATACGCGTAGCTATAAATTTACGCCTCACAGGTAGGCAAAGAAATAAATCCATGTGTTTATTTATTTTATATTGCGTCCAAAAGTACACAAATAAATCAGTCCTTCTCAAACTTTTCGAATGTATTGTTTTATAATACCTGGTTCTGTCTATTTTTCAATCTCTGAATTTATTTATTTTAATATCTTAATCCCCTTGAGGAATACCATGATAATTCTAATTGGATACAAGGTCCAAGCTTCTGAGGTATGCCTATAGAATACCAATTTTTTTATTGAATCTGATTTATAGATAAAGGACTATCTGTCAAGATAAAAGACGGCCCTAGTTATCATTTTATTTCATGTATACAGGGTGGGCCAACTACAAGTTTCTTTTTAAAAATGCAATTAAATGAACAAAATGAAATGTTTTCCATGTATTATGGCTTTATTAGTAAGAGCAAACATTTCCATTAATTATGGAATACAACATCGTTCAAGTGGCTGCCTCGGCTGGCCTCGCAGTAGCGCATTCTATCACTCCAATTTTCCAAGACCTTGTTGATGGTTTCGGGCTGTAGCTCACGGATTGCTTGGATGATATTGGCCTTAAATACTTGAATCGTTTCCGGATTGTTGGCATAACATCGGTCCTTCACGGTTCCCCACAAAAAAAAGTCCAAAGGGGTCAAATCACAACTCCGAGGCGGCCAATTGACATCGCCAAGACGGCTGATAACACGATTTGGGAATTTGGTGCGCAAAAGACCGATTGTGGCATGGGCTGTGTGGCATGGCGCACCACCCTGCATGAACCAGAGGTCGTCCAAATCCATGTCTTCAAATTTAGTAAAAAAAAAGTCCTTAACATCTCTCTGTAACGCCCACCGTTGGCCGAAACGTTGTTCCCAGCCACATTTTCGAAGAAAATGGTCCAATGATGCCACCACTCCACAATCCGCACCAAACTGTCACTCTCTGTGGATGCATCGGCTTCTCGACAATAACGTGCGGGTTTTCCGAGCCCCAGATGCGGCAATTTTGTTTGTTAACGTAGCCGCCGAGATGAAAATGTGCCTCGTTAGGAAAGATGATTTTTCGCCCAAAATCGTTGTCCAATTCAAGCTGCTCTAAGGCCCAAACTGCGAAGCGATAACGAAGCGGATGGTCGTGCGCTTTCAATTGCTGAATCAATTGGACCTTGTAAGCGAATAATCCCAGATCTTTGTACAGAATTCTCCTCAGGCTAGTGCGTGAAATGTTGAGCTGTTGAGATCGATGACTCGTTGATATTCGTGAATTGAGTCTCACACTCTCGGCTACAGCAGCCACATTCTCGTCTGTGCTCACCGTATGACGACGGGGACCATGTATGTTGTCCACTAGTATACCAGTCTCACGAACTTTTTGCACAAACTTGCGTACAGCAGGCGCGGTGAGTGCTTCATTTCGGCCAAAACTTCTTTTCAAAAAACGCACTGTTTGGGCTACACAGCACTCACTTTGGAAATAAGTTTTCAATATTTCCCAATGTTGTTCAAGCGTAAAGCGACATTTCGTCCCGCCGAGGTATGATACTGACTTTCTGTCAAGATTTCGAGCGGGAAACAGCTGTCAGTGTTAAAATAACCTATGTTTTAAAAAGAAATCACTAGATGGCCCACCCGTTAGGTAGATAAATAGATAATTACTCTTTGCTAAATATTATAAGCAATTTTTTATCAGTAAATACTTTTATCTAGTTATTGAAACTTCGTCACCAACAGACCAAGAACAGGAACAAAAACCCGGCAATAAACTCCGGAATCATGGATAAATCTAAGCCTCAACCACCAAACTCCTGTAGCAAACCTAAATGTTGGTCGGCTTATTTTAGTTGTACAGACCAGGGGCCTATTTCAGCAACTACAAATTACAATCACAAACTTGTACTTGTTGATCCCAATTAGAAATTTGTAATTTGTGCTTTTGTTTCACAAAGTGCAAATGTATACTCCACAAATTTGTAATAGGAATGCGAATTGTATAAAAAAGAACTTGATAATCAGTCGTAAAATCTAGCATTGGGCTGAATTTTTGTACGGCTTGTAATCTACATTAGTTTTTTCACAAATCCTTCGTACTTATCTCCCTACGCAACTCCTAATTATAGCCTTAAGTAGTATTGTGGTTTAGTTAATTTTAAGTAATAAAAAGAAAATAAGATATTAATAATAATAATAAAAATCCACAGATTCATATAGTCTTAAGTTACTGAATTATTTTTAGTTAATTAGCCTCCTAAGTTGGTTTTGCTTGTATTAAGCTAATAAATTAAATTAAATTAAAATTAAATTAAATTAAACTAAATTAAATTAAATTAAATTAAATTGAGTATTATGGTACGTATCGTATTATCAAACATGTTTGCCCCGGTGCTTCAGATAGTCCTTTACTGTTTTAATGTTTTTATTTTTTAGCTATTTTATTATTTATATTTTTTAACAAAAATTTAATATTGCTCAAAGGATTGATTTTATACGACATTTTTAAACAGTACAATAACGGCAAAAACATCTGCATAACCTCGATTTAGATATTCCATGCATGGCTGCAGTTCCGTATTACTGTCCACTATTACCAATCCCGTGTAAAACAGTAATTGCTGCCCTTGGGGATAAAGAAATATTTAGCGCAACTGCTCTTTAAGTGCATAAGCCTGGCTTCTCGCAACCTTGGGGATGCCTTGGAGATAATCCAGTTTTTTTTAGTTGTGTGACAAATTTGTTTCCCACAAACCAAAATTATTTCTTCCGCTTCCCAGTGGCTGAAAGAAAAACGCTCATTAAAATCAAAACATTGGAAAACGTTTCAGTTTATACGCGTTAAGTTTATACTGGGCTGTCTTCCCGTGTGACGATTTCATCTAAACACTGCTTTAGCTGCACAAATCTGTCAAACCATCCAGTTCCCCTGAAAAATGGGTACCAGTTAAGCTTTTCGACTAAGTGCCAAAGGTTTGCTCACTCCATTTTCGCCGAGTCTGCCGTTGCTACTGCTTACAATGTTACCGCCACCACTCATACCGCTACCATCGTTCACTCCTCCTTAACCATTTTTACCGTTTTCACCGCCCATTGATCACGCTGCTTTCTTCGACTCTGTCGCGGCTGTCCCCGGCGCTCAAGCTGCCGTTCTGTTTCTCACTTTGTTTTAAGGGTTCACGCCATTCTTAGCGTAATTTCTATCGCTCACGCTGCTTTTACTGCTACATACCTCACGCAGATTCTACGCGTTAGAATTAATACCTCGCATGTTATGTAGTGTTGAAATTCAGAAAATCCACAGGGCCCCTATCGGTGCGCCGCGCTCTCTCAACTTGACCCCCGTGTTGGTTCGCGAGACCATTGACAGGAAGCTCGTAGCCATTTCGGGTTATAGCCGGCCGGCTACAGAGCGCGACAGGCCGATCACCAGATACTCGTATACTGACACCCTTCAGGCCTAGCTCCAAAGGATGCCTTGGCTTACCAGGTTTAGCAATATCCGAGGACCGTTTCTGTCGTCTTGTCATCTTGGGTGTGGGCTTTGTTAGCCGTGACTGGATTGTATGGATGGGACTAACTATTTCAGTTACACCATCTGCTCATCGCAGTCACATCGCCCGGCCCCCACCATTAGAAGGTCAGCTGCCAGGGGGGGGCTAAGGAACACGTGCCAGAGCTGTGGTTGAGGACAATTTGGGGGATGAGCGGTGTGGTTTTCGTCCCAGTAGAAGCTCAACCGACCAGTTATTCACTCTCAGAATGGTTCTTGAGAAAGCCTGGGAGTATGCTAAACCTGTCTACACTTGTTTTGTGGATCTGGAAAAGCATATAATAGCGTTTCTCGAGGCAAACTCTGGAGTGTTCTGCAGGAGTATGGGATTGATGGTTCTCTATTAAGGGCGATTCAGTCTATATATACGAACTGTGGACGCTGCGTTTGGATAAACGATGTTAAATCAATACCTTTCACTGTGGGCGTTGGACTCCGCCAAGGGTGCGTTTTGTCACCTCTCCTCTTCATTGTAATATGGATTGGATGTTGCAGCGCAGACGTGGCGAGGAATGTTTTAAGGTTGGAGACCTAAGGATTAATCATCTACTCTTTGCGGATGATTTGGTCATCCTTGGATCCTCTCAAACCGAACTTCAGCGCGCACTCGAAAGGTTTGTAGCCGTTTGTGATGATGCTGGGATCAACGTGAACAAATCGGTAATAATGGTCGTTTCCAAAAAAACAAATTCGTGAGTGATGGGAAGAGCAATGCCAAGTTATCCTGTAGAATTAGTCGGACTGGATCAAAAGAGAGCTTGCCCAATCTGTTATAATGAACGCCGAACTTAATGTTCAAGCTAAGCTATCGGTTCGTATTTTTTTTTTTTTGTTCGGTGTATGTTCCAACTCTGGTGGGCAAAATCGCATCATCACCTCCCCGTGGTGCCCGCTGGATAGCTATCTGATAGTGAACTAACGATGAGCGTATGCTGAGTCTGACGATATATGGGAAGCTGAACACTCGGACCTGCGTAAGCACATCTGGGTGAACTTCAGCGCGCATATGTTTAACCGGACGAGGCATTTCTTATTGACCTGATCGGCTGAAATATGCGTCTCAGAACATCGGTCTATCCGGCCCCTCGTCCTGGGGGTTGCTAAAAAAGGATCTGGTCCTCCAGGTTGGGGGTTGTGCCGTCGGGTTAACTTCCCTACCACGTAAAAAACCTTCGGTTACGAAGCAACCAACAGCCTCGGATACGGATGATCTTACTGTTGACGACTGAAGCAAACGTAAAAAGGACAACGATCTTCTTGTTTGCACGTCGAATGTTAGGTCCCTCTACAAACCACGTGCAGCCGAACAACTTGCGGAGGCACTAGAGTGTCTCAAAGCAGACATTACCGCCATCCAAGAAGTGCGATGGGATGGGCCGGGCAAAAGGAGTATGAAAAACTGCGACATTTACTACGGCGATTGCTACAGACAAAAAGGACAGCGTCTATTCGGGTGCGGATTTGTTATTGGAGGCAAACTTAGGCAAGAAGTCTTGAGTTTCAGGCATGTGAACGAGCGCCTTATGACTATCCGTATCAAGGCTAAATTTGCCAACATTAGCCTAATATGCGTTCACGCCCAGGACGACGCGACAAAGGACGATTTCTACCAGCTCTTGGACAAGACGTATGAGCAATGCCCTAGCCACGACGTTAAAATTATCCTAGGTGATTTTAACGCAAAGCTAGGAAGAGAGGACGTCTTTAGTAGCGTGGTCGGAAAGCACAGCCTGCACGACAACACATCCGACAACGGATTCAGGCTAATCGACTTTGCAGCGGGGCGAAACTTTGTCGTAGCTAGTACGCGTTCCCACGTCTCGATATTCACAAAGGAACATGGCTCTCCTTTGATCGAAAAATCGTCAACCAAATCGATCACATTGCGATCGACGCAAGGCACTCTTCCAGTATTGTGGGTGTCCGGACTTTCCGAGGAGCCAACGTGGACTCGGATCACTACCTAGTTGTAGCCAAGGTACGGATGCGGATATCCACAGCGGAGCGAAATCAACAAAATACTGTGAGGAAATTTGACGTCGAAAAGCTACAATCGCAAGAGACCGCCAGAACCTTTGCCGATCGTGTTTTTTCTAATCTCAATCTAAGTCCTATGGCGCCAGCAGCAAATGCGGAAGACCAGTGGCCGCGTTGCCAACAAGCCATCAGAGATGCCGCCTCTGATGTACTGGGTTTCTCTCGCCCACCACAACGAAACCCCTGGTTTGATGAGGAATGCCGGCAAGCACATGCAGCAAAACAAGAGGCGTACAAAGCGGCGCTGCATAGAAGGACTAGAGCTGCTTACGAGCTCTACGTGCGCAGGAGAAAAGAGGAACATCGACTTCTCAGAAAGAAGAAAAAGGAGCATGAGAAGCGCTCGATCGAGAAGATTGAAAAACTCTATTGCAGGAATAATGTTCGAAAATTTTACCAAAGGGTAAAAAGAACATGCCAGGGTTTCAAAGCCAGAACAGAAGCCTGCAGGGACGAAAATGGCAACATAGTAGTTGAATCGCAGTCAGTGCTGAGGATATGGAAGGAACACTTCCTGCTAAACGGCGATGATGACGAATATTCCGCTGTCGGGCAGAATGAGCCATTCAACAGTGACGATGGCAGTCAAGATTCCCGTCAACCCGATCAGAATGAAGTGAGGATAGCGATATCTAAACTCAAATCCAACAAAGCTCCTGGAGCCGACGGCCTTGCCGCTGAACTTTTCAAGCCAGGAGAAGATGAGTTGGTAAGGAGCATGCACCAGCTCATCTGTAAAATCTGGTCGGACGAAAGTATGCCCGATGAATGGAACCTCAGAATCGTTTGCCCGATCCTGAAGAAAGGAGACCCTCTGAACTGCGCCAATTACAGAGGTATAAGTCTCCTCAACATCGCATATAAAATCCTGTCTGCCGTATTATGTGAACGCCTAAAACCGATCGTCAACAACCTGATAGATCCTTATCAGTGCGGTTTCAGGCCTGGAAAGTCCACCATTGACCAAATATTCACACTACGGCAGATCTTGGAAAAAACCCATGAATACAAAATCGATACGCACCACCTCTTTATCGATTTCAAAGTTGCCTATGATAGCGTGTATAGAGACGAGTTATACAGAGCCATGTCTAGTCTTGGCATCCCTGCCAAGCTCGTCTGTTTGTGCAGAATGACGATGGTGGACTCTCGCTGCTCCATCAAAGTCGGTAAGAACATCACCGAACCGTTCGATGTCAGGAAAGGTCTTAGACAAGGTGACGCGCTATCATGCGATCTCTTTAATATAGTACTTGAGAGAATTGTACGAAACTCACAAGCCAACACCGGAGGTACAATCTTTTACAAGTCTGTACAACTACTCGCTTATGCCGATGAGGGGGACCTCAACCAACTTGGCGTGCGCAACTGGAGGCAGCTGGCTCGTAATCGTGCTAGCTGGAGAGGTTTGTTGGTTGAGGCCCAGGTCCACCCCGGACCGTAGCGCCATCTAAGTAAGTAAGTAAGATGTTCCAACTCTCATCTATGGTCATGAAATTTGGATAGTGAACGAAAGAATAAGATCGCTGATACAAGCTGCCGAAATGAGGTTCCTTCGCAGTTTTGCTGGAATAACTTGTAGCGATCGAGTGCGCAACACCAGAGTACGCGAGGTGGTCAATATTGAGCAGCTACTTCTCCGAGCTACTTCTCTATGCTTCGATGGTGTGGTCACATAGTGCATATGCCCCAGACCGTCATTCAAGACGTGCCATGATTGCCGTGCCATCAGTTAGGCCTAGAAATAGACGGTTGGATCATGTCCGGCATCTCTCCTGGAGCCGTCTAGGCATTCCTCCTGATGAGTTGGAGTCAATGGGAGTATCGTGAACGATAGAGAGTCCACCTGAGCATCCTACCCTCGCAACCCTCATGAAGGATTACCGGGCCATTGAAAATGTATGTATGCTATGTAGTGGGTATTTGTAATAAAAATACATATGGTATATCAAAACCCACTCAAGCGTATACGCAATATTTTCTACTACCATTAAACTTTTATATAAATTTTGACTTAAATTCAATGACGCAAAATTATAGTCTGATTTTGAAGAATGTTATTAGCCACTAACTAACACCCTTTCAAGTTTAAAGCCAGTACTTAACTTTGAATTGTATTATAAACAATTTTTAGCTTACCTACAACTAGTATCGACCTTAGAACTGACTTGCAGCAAATTTTAGTCAAACAAACCCAAAAATTTTAAGTTTTAGAACAAAATCACAGTTTAAGGGATAATGTTGTATCAACTTTAAATGAATTTGACAGATCGAACGGAAATGGAACACACTTGTTAATTGCTTACATCCGTTGGTTGGCTGCATTTGAATTTGAAATGACAGATGATTAAAAGTCCACTCTAAAAGTTAAAAGGTTATTTTGGTGGTTTTAAAGTTAGCATGAGCTGATAACTATAAAGTGGGTTTTACGTCCACTATAAATAGGAAAATACTAATCTTGACTTTGTAATATGCTAAAATCTTTTTAAAGTTTATTTTTATGCGACTGTAATTTTGCGCCAATAGAATTACTAAAATGTTTACTTGTATACTCAGCTGTGAAAATACAGGAAGTTATAGCGGCGCTATTTTAGTTTTTGAAGTGCAGAATACCCTCCCTTTCCTCCAAGTTGCATAAGCAACATAAAACAGGAAGTTCATCGCGATGCGGGATGTAGTTAAGATGGAGAAGTTCATCGCGAAGTTTAAAAATTATAGATATCTCATCGACGCTAAGTTCATCCCGGAAATAATTCCTAAGCTGCAGGTTGTGACATAATCGATTGTATATTTGGCTGTGTACAGATCCCGAGGCATCTCCCAGAAATCGCTCCCTGTAATGTAGAACCTAAACCGATGCGATAAACCGATAGATTTTTGACTTCCCATAGGCAAGGATAGCGCTACTCAGGTTCAATTCTACGCCACAGCCATTTGCGAGTTCCAGCCATTCTCTGTACCAGCCGGTCCTACTTCGAATCGCATGGAGTGCTGCTTTCTTTGGCAATCGGTCGTTGTTCATATTAAGGACCTTTAATATATAATCGACTTTTATTAATATAAATACTTAATTCATTCATTAAATGCTCTGAGATAAGAACGATCATAATAATAAAAAGAAATAAAAAATTAAATACAAATGTTTTCGAAACAAATTAAAATTTAAATAATTAAAGGAAATTATGCAAACTTACGTAGTATTTAGTCGGGTACCATTTTTAAAAAATTACGGCAGCATATCTTCTATTCATGGAATACGTGAGGCGTGCGCACTTTTCCTTCGGTATTTCAGACCATTCTTGATAGATGGTGCCCCATAACTCCTTCAGATTTAAGACCATGACACGCCTCTCGATAATTCCCCAAAAATGTCCAATTGGGCATTTCCTACATTTGGTGGTCCTCAAACCACTCCATTACAGAACTGGTCTTACGGCTAGGCGCAAGACCTTACTATATACAGCATCGAACCGCTATACGCGGAATGTAAGACCAGAACGTGCATCGTAGCTAGGAAACAAATTAACCTTTTTCTTTTATCTAGCTACAGCAATGAGGACCAAACAGTGGTAAGGCTCGAGCAGAGGGGGCTTCCCCCACTGATTCTATCAGCCGTCTACATGCCTTTTGATGCCAAGGAGGGACCGCCATCCACACTGACCCGCTCTCTTGTGCAAAAGGCGGAACAGGAAAGATGGGACTTGCTGCTGGGGTGTGATGCCAACTCTCATCACTCTCAATGGGGTAGCAGCAACACAAACTTACGCGGTGGGTCTTTGTTTGAGTTTATAATTGAAAATAACCTTATTGTAGCGAATAGAGGTAACGAACCTACTTTTGTAGTAAAGAACAGGCAAGAAGTTATAGATGTAACTTTAGCCAGTAACTCGAGCACCCTTACTATTGACAAGTGGAACGTGATAGGGGAAAAATCCTACTCCGACCACAAATTGATCGAATTCCTCGTGGGTAACAAATACGACTCGCCTAAACCATACAGGAACCCCAGGAAAACCAACTGGGGTCTCTTTAACAACGAGGTGAGGAAAGGTATAAGATCCCTGCAGGATAGCAACTGGCTCGGACCTGCCGACATTGACCGCAAGGCAGAGGATATTACATCCATTTTTAAGGAAGCCTATGTCAAAGCATGTCCAGAAACCAAACGAAAACATAAATAATCACCACCTTGGTGGTCATCTGAACTAGCTAGAATTAGGAGAGTAACTAGACGCCTTCTAAATGTGGCCAAAAGAACTATGCTAGAAGCGGACTGGGAACAGTATAAGTCCAGTCAGAGAAATTTCAAAAACGAGACACAGAAGGCCAAACGCCACTCTTGGCAGCACTTCTGTAATGAAATCAAGGGTACGACAGAATCTGCGAGACTGAGAAAAATTCTATCCAGGGAATCAAAAACTCTTGGATGTCTCAAGGAATCCGACGGAAGGTGGACTGAATCCTGTGCAGAATCGCTTAGCTTCCTGCTAAAAGCGCACTTTCCGGGTTGCACGACCCATCCAGATAATAACATCGTAACTAACAGTAGTTTTGTAACGGAAACTCGGACGGATTTTATCACAGAGGAAAGAATTGAGTGGGCAATCGGATCATACTCTCCCTTTAAATCCCCAGGACCCGACGGGATTATCCCGATCATGCTACAGAAAACAATAACCACAATCATCCTGGTACTTAAAGAACTGTACCCCAACAGCCTCTTGTGGGGGTATATACCTAGATCATGGAAAGAGGTCAAAGTGGACTTCATACCCAAGGCCGGTAAAGCAAGCCACACTACTGCGAAGGACTTTAGGCCAATTAGCCTTACCTCCTTTGTCCTAAAGACCTTTGAAAGACTAGCTGACATATACATCCGTAGTAAACTACGCCCATGTGACATATCCCCAGCGCAGCACGCTTATACGAAAGGAAAAAGCGTAGAGACAGCGCTGCACTGTGTAGTCGGCTCAATAGAAAATTCACTGAAAAATAAAGAATATACACTAGCCGCTTTCCTGGACATTGAAGAAGCCTTTAACAATGTCAAAATGGACGCGGTCAATGGAACTCTAACGAACCTTAATATTCACAATCCCTTGATAAAATGGATCGTCAATATGCTAAAGGAAAGACATATCAAAGTTGAACTCGGAGGTACTAAGCTCGAAGTCTATGCCTCAAGAGGCACCCCTCAAGGAGGGGTTATATCCCCACTACTGTGGGTAATTGTCCTGAACGAAGTCCTTCTTAAACTTAGAAACAGCGGCGTCAAGGCCATTGCATATGCGGACGATGTTGTGCTGCTAGCAACAGGTAAATTTCTCCCGACCCTGAGCGAACAAATCGAGGGGCGCTGGAAATCATTGACTCCTGGACGGAGAGATGTGGGTTGGCGGTTAATCCCCAGAGGACAGAGTTAGTACTATTCACTAACAAAAGAATAATTCCACAATTCGTAACTCTTTCCGTAAGGGGTACTCCCCTGAGTATCTCCGGTAGTGCGAGATACCTTGGCCTGGTGCTCGATAGGAAACTGAACTGGAGACTAAACATCAACGAAAGAGTCAAAAAAGCCACGATAGCTTTTTACTCGTGCAATAGAATATTTGGGAAGACTTGGGGACCGAGCCCCAAAATCATCCTATGGATGTATACAGCTATAGTAAGGCCAATACTAACGTATGGCAGCCTTGTATGGTGGCAGGCAGCCAGCAAAATAAATAACCTAGCTGCTATCACAAAAGTACAAAGACTAGCGTGCATCGCCACAACCAGTGCGATGAGAACGACACCTACAGCAGGACTCGAGGCCATTCTCAATCTGCTTCCGCTAGACATCTTTATACAAGTATCGGCAGCTCATAGTGCCGTAAGATTAAGCCAAACAGATAGCTGGAGACCAAATGCAATGGGTCACACCAGGATCCTGCAGAGATATCTAGGCAGTGTATCTAATACAGACTACTTAACGCCTTACCTCGACTTCATAAGACCATTTTCTAGCACCTATCCGAGCAGGGAAGACTGGAAAAATGACAGAACGCCTAACGAGCGATCCTTAGCTGTTTACACCGATGGATCCAAAATGGAAATAGGTGTAGGCGCAGGCATCTTCTCTGAAACGCTTGGCCTCTCCATGTCAGCTCGGCTTCCGAACTACAGCAGTGTTTTCCAGGCGGAGGTCCTAGCAGTTACAATAGCAGCTCGTGAGACTGCGATGAGGGCAATACCACGAGAGGATATCACCTTTTTCATCGACAGCCAGGCAGCGACAAAAGCAATATCTGCTATAGAAATAAAATCGAAGCTTGTGAAGTGTTGCAGAGAAGAGCTCAAGGTTCTTGGAACACAGCACGAGGTAAAGCTCTGCTGGGTCCCTGGTCATGAACGCATACCAGGGAATGAGAAAGCCAATGAACTGGCTAGAGGAGATTCAGCACTACATCCCGCCTTGCGCCCTTAAGCTCGAAGCAGGAAACAAAGCCATAACGGATGCTGACAATAGGTTGACCTCTTTAGATACTTGTGTCACCACGAGGAAGCTGTGGCCCGCATTTGACAGAGTAAGAACCAATAGACTCATACAGAGGCATAGAAAATCCGTCTCTACTCTAATGGGAGTTATTACGGGGCATAATACCATGCGGAACCACATGAAAAAACTACGTGTGACTAGCGAAGACCTTTGTAGAGGCTGCGGCGACGAGGAGGCTCTGGAGGACACCGCCCACTTCCTCTGTCATTGCCCAGGCCTCTATCATTTGAGAAATAAGATCCTTGGACAACACTTCTTTGAGGATCTAGAAGAGTTGTCCAACAGACCAATAAATGACATCGCAAACTTCATCAAATCCTCTGGATGGTTTGTATCTAGGGCACAGTGAGTACTTAGTTCTTTCTTTAGGATATTTACAAAGACGGTATTTTTCCACGAGGAAGGGATTTCCTTTTCTATCTCCTTTCCCCCCATGGGTATCACAATGAGTCTATACTGACCTGAGTGTGGTGTGGAGGTTTTCTATCCCCCTACACCTGCCCACTTACCTAACCTAACCTACGGCTAGGCGCATTGTATTGCTGGAAAACATAATCCTGCGGATATGATATGAGGTGGTTCGACTGCATGATTTGTATGCTAACGCATCTGATTTGCCTTTTATAACGACTAGAGGTCAAAACCGTGAGCGCAAAGACAATCCCATATCATAACGCTACCTCCAGCAAACTTCATTGCCTTTTTGATGTACTTGGAGTCCAGTTGCTCATTTGGAGGTCCTCATACAAAGGCCCTTCCACCATATCACTGCATTCGAAAAAGATGAAGGAGATATGTTATATTTTGAAACGAAGTGTACGTTTTTTCTTTTATGAGAGTGTGCTAAATAGCGTGGCATGACATTTATTTGTCGATCTGTCTGCACGTACACGTAAATGCGACTACAGTCTAAGTGGCTGCATCGATTTCATATCTGTCCTCTTTACGACCACACTTCAAGGCAGAATCCAAATTTTCATTCTACCCTCGAAATTAACAGTGCTTTGCTTAAGACAAATTTCAAAAACTTTAATTTTTTCAAAACTGGCTCTGACGATTTAGTTCATATGTTGCACTTATATAGTTTAGACATATGATGCCATATGACTTACCAAGTTTTTACCCAAAATTATATTATACAAGATGGCCCAAAATGTATCACCCTATTGGGAGGTGCTATAACTTTTGCAAATTGCAGCAGCTGTCCGTTTTGTTTTCATATTTGTGAAGTAAAAGGATGCAGAATACACGACGATAAGCCATGGAATGCTTTACTCCTCAAGATCGTGGAATACTCCTGACTATTTTTACAGAATAATTCGTCAATTCGACGAAGCCCATTTCAATCTAAACGGATACGTAAACAAATAAAATGTGTGCTTCTGTGGCACTGAGAATCCATCCAAAGTGACTACATCCACTCAAGGTGACTACATGGTGAGCCATTTACGCAGGAGGTGTCATCGGGCCTCATTTTTTCGAGGACGCCGTGGGTAATACGGTTACTGTGACTGGTGAGCTATACAGAACCATGATCAACGAATTTTTTATGCTGCAAATTGATGAACTGGGACTAGGGGACATATGGTTCCAACAGGACGGTGCACCCGCATGCATATCTGGCGCGAAAATAGACATTTTGAAGGATGCGTTTCGGGGTCACCTGATGTCTCGTTTTAGCGGTTTGCACTGGCCCGCAAGATCTCCCTATTTGACAGCTTTAGACTTCTTTCTTTGAAGTTTTTAGAAGTCACGGGTCTATGAGAACAAGCCACGGGCTTTGGAAGCTCTCAAAGAAAATATCTAGCAAAAGTGCGAGAACTTATCGCCCGAAGTTCTCGCCAAAATGATTGAGAATGCGGTAAAAAGAGCCCAAATGGTCATCAAAGATGGCGACGTCCACTTAACCGATATCATCTTAAAAAAGTACATAATGAAAAAATAACTTAAAGGTCCAAATAAACAATTAAAAAAAAAATGAAATTATGTCGTTTTAGAGCGACGTTTCACTTATTGGCTTTTTCTCGATTAACGAGTAGTTCAAAATGTATATAAAAACTTTATATGGCATACTAAGATGTAAAAAATTGCAAGAAAAAGCACGCTGGCATCTACCTAGAGTGGAGGAAATTCCCATAAGTGGATTTAAGTCAGGACTTCTTGCTGCCCACTTTAAAGTTGTTATATTTTTCTCAGTTTCTCAGTTCATAATTTTCTTGGAGACATGTATAGGAGCGCTATCTTGTTGGAATACGAAGTGCATCCCGCACAACTCCTCGGCTCTTTCGACCATCAATTTCTCTAACACTTGAGCATACATTTTTCCCAGAACAAACCGAATTTCTATCTTCCCACTCGCTGAAAAACCTGCCCAAACAATAACGCTTCCCCCACCAAAGTTGCGACTCATTCTGACCCCTACCGGAAGTCTTTTATCGCGCCAATATGATTGGAAACCGTCAGGACCGTCTGAATTAATTTTTTTTTCATCAATGAAAATTACTTTTTGCCACTATGCGGTCCATCTGACATGGCTTTCAGCACAATTTAACCTTTCTATTTTATGGGCTTCGGTTAGAGGCGTCTTTTTACACCTTTTTTTGAAACTTATGTTGGGATTAGCGTTTAAAATTTGTCGTACGCGTCAGCTTGTTACAGGCAAGTTCAGTTTAGTGACAATCTGGGAAGAAAGAAGTTTTTTTTCGTTGCTTCATGCTGAATTAACCGAACTTGACGAGCCGTATGTTTTTTATTATGTGCATGGTTCGCATTTTTTTCCATAGTTATCCCCTAATTTCACGAAATTATGAATGATTGTATTGGATCTTTGGATTTTCCTGGCAATTTCGCAGTCAGAAAGCCCACAAGCCTTATAAGCATTTATTTTAGTTTTCTCTTCGACGTTAAGGATTGTACCGGTATATTTTATTCTACAAAAAAAAAAAATAATAATGTAAATCAATTTGGTAAGAAATAATAAAAACAGCAATCTTTTAAAACCACTTTCAAAAATATTTTGGACGAATTTGATAAAGAACACCCTTCTAACATTACTGTTTTTATGGGAGTTTCCACCAAAAACTTGAATATTGATACTCCGTATGAGTACAACAAAGCGTTTAAACGTACACGTGTTGGAATAGCAGAAAAAAGATAACGGGATCTTTCCAATTGATTTGGAAGATGATTTTATGAACAAAAAAAAATATAATATTGCCAACTTTATGATTTATACCTTCAATTGAACACAATGCATTGAAGTGTTTTTATGGGAATTTCCACCACAGAAGAACTGTATAGAGCCATGTCTAGTTTTGACATCCCTGTCAATTTGTCCGTCTGTGCAGGATGACGATGGAGAACGCTCGCTCATATGACTTCTTTAATATTGTACTTGAACGGATTGTGTGGAACTCACAAGCCAACACCAGAGGCACAATATTAAAAGTCCGTACAACTGTTTGCATGCGCCGACGATATTGACGTTATTGTCACCGGTGAGTTTGCAAGCATTGAAGCAAAGGCAGACGAAATAAATTTAGCGATAAACGAGGATAAAACCAAGTATATGCTGTTAGCAAGAAGAGACAATCAACACCGATGAATTCATCAGAATGTCACAGGGGATAGCTGCATCTTCAAGATAGTAAGGGACTTTATCTACAATACCTTGGCACTGCTATTAATTCTAAAAACGACACCAGCGCAGAAATCAGGCGAAGAATAACTCTTGCCAATCGCTGCTTCTTGAGTTAATAAGGCTGTGCAACAGTAAAGAACCATTTCGAACAAATAAGGAGGATCTACATAAGACCCTGATCATTCCAGTTCTACTTTATGGCGCTGAAACAAGAACTTCATTAAATTCGGATAAAAAAAAATTCTTCATAACATGATATATTCAGGGCTATCGTGAATAAAATTCCCCCCGAGATGTTTCCCCTTTTCGAAAAATAGGTACGGCAATGAATTTCGAACCAGGGAAAAAGTTTCCCCCGGAAACAATTGGTATCGTGAACAAAATTTCCCTCGGAATTTCAACGCGATTTCCCCCGGAATCTTTCTTCATCAATCTGTTGAAGGAATCCAAAACAAAAGCAGCAATTCATGGATAGTGTTACCTTTTTATGCCAACTTTGTTGTTTTTTAAGTGGAAAATTAAAATACAGACGTCACGGATTTGATGTGCACCAACCGCAAAGGATGGGCCATTTTAAAAGTATTATAAAAAGTTTGATTGCTTTTATTTAAAAATATTAAAATAAACATTTACTTCTTTGAATTAAGTTTAACTTAACTATTACTAAAAGGAAAATAGGAAACACTAAAAGGACGAGGCTATTTCAGGGAATACAGAATTTCCTATGTGAAAGAAAGCATAATTGAGATACATATGTTGCATGAGTGAATCAGTGAAATGTTACCGAATAAAATAGGTCACGATGGATGATCCGATAATTGAGGGGGCACTTAACGTCTTCTGGTAGTGTAATGAAGCGATGTTGAACCTTCCAAAGATCCATCCCAACTGAAAGTACACATAATAAGGAGTATATACCAACCATTCTAAAAGTATAATCTCGCCCAGGGGTGGAGCTACGGATGTTGCAATAACGTCACAGCTCCTTGGTTGTACTTGCAGCGCCTGTGATAGCTTCAAAGCATTGTACTTGTCTATTTAACTCCTGGTTATGAATCTTTGTTCGATTTTATCTCATCAGTCTTACTCCCCCCGCTAGCAATGTAAATTCTAGGCTATGCATTTTATACACGTATTTTGTTTTAATCTGAAATAAATCGAACACTTTCAATACCAAACTAACGATAAATAAAATCCGCGTCTTACCACTTACCAAAATAAACACAATTTTCTCACTGAAAACAAATATTTGTACAAATATTTCAAATATGTGATTAAAAAATAAATAAAAACAGCGCTGATTGACAACTGTCAAAACATTCGAACAAAACTTCGAAAATATTTTGCTGATTCCGGGGGAAATAAATTCCGATGGAAATTCACGATAGGAGGAATATTTTCCAGGGAACAAAAATGTTCGGGTGGAATTTTGTTTCCCCCGGAATTGCCGATAGCCCTGATTCAGTCCCATTTTGCGTTGATGGTTTTTAGAGGAGAAGATTCAATGACAAACTATACGAACTATACAAACTATACGAGCTGTATTGCGACATCGACCTAGTCAAGAACTGCGTATTGGACTTCGTTAGGACATGTAGAGCGAATGAGCTGCAACGCTCCGTCGCGCAGACGTTTCGAATCTAGCCCGGAGGGACGACGCAGTAGAAGGCCTCCCGCCGTTGGTTTCACTCACAAGTTCAGGAAGACCTGAACCCACTGAACCCGAAAGAATGAGCTAAATGGCTCATTCACCCCGAACGGTAACGCCGCTTAAGTAAGTAAGTAAACCATTTTTTTTTTATTATTTTTTTATTTTTTTTAATGAAAATACTCGATGCAGAAATATTTTTAAACAGAGTAAACTCAAAAATGGAAAATACCCCATTTTCCAAATACTAGTACGAGTAGTCTGCAAAATATTTGTATATCGTGAGGGAAAATATGTAAGGACTTCATGTTGGTAAATTTTAAAATTTTTTGATTGGTGTACCATATGTTTTATTACTGCATGAAAAGTGCCCGTCTGATGAAAAGTACCCGGAATTCTTCAATAAAATGAAAACGGTTCAATTATTTATCGATAATTATTTAATTCCTTTCAAAGTAATCCCCATTGCAAGCAATACACATATTCCAACGCTTCCTCCAATCTTCAAAACACTTTTCGTAGGCCGATTTTGGAATTGGGTTCAGCTCCTTCTGTGAATTCTCCTTTATCGCATCAATCGTCTCAAACTGCTTTCCGCAAAGTTGTAACTTGAGTCGTGGGAATATTAAAAGTCAGAAGGAAGCATATCAAGTGAATACGCAACTTGGGGAATGGTATGAACGTTGTTTTTGGTCAAATAGTCGCTTACAAGTTTAGATGTAGATGTAGATGCCAAGAAAAAACCACAATTCTGGCCTCTTGTGACGAACATTGTCTCTCAAACGCTTTAATACGCTCACGTAAGACTCCTTATTTACTGTCTGGCCTGGCATAAGAAATTCGGAGTGGACCTCACCGCAGCAATCAAAGAAAACGGTCAACAAAGCTCTAATTTTGGATCGACTCTGTCGTGTTTTTTTTTTTTTTATTATTTTGGCTCGTTTGAGAAGCGCCATTCCGATGATTGTTGGTTAGTTTCGATGTCATATTCATAGGCCCATGTCTCGTCACCGGTAATGATGCCATCGATAACATTTTGGCCAAAAAAAAAAGTTTTCTTTAGCGACATCAATGCGATGTTGTTTCTGCAACAAATTCAGCACTCTCGGCACAAGCCGGGCTTCAATTCGCCTTATATCCAAAACATCGTGCATAACACTCTGCACCGATCCGAAGGACCACCAAGATCGGCTGCTATCTCCATGATGCTCCCGACAGATGGCGGTCAAATAGATATTCGAGCGCCAGATGACAGATTTACCAATCTAAAAAAAAAAAACCTTTTGACAATATCTCAAGCACGGTTTGTTTGAATGGGTAATTCCGGGAACTTTTTGATCAGAAGGTATGATTTAGTAGAATACGAAACTGGAATATAAAAAAATAAAAATATACCATCCGTACACACGATGAAACTGTAAAGGGTCGAATGTTCTTGTATTTCTATGCACGCATCACGCGGAAACCACTGCAAAGATTTTAATGGAACTTGACATAGTTATAGCTCATATCCTGTGTCAGCATTTAAGACGCTCTTTATCTCGGAAAATGAAAGAGTTCCTACAAGAAGGTCAAAATGTAGGTATAAATATAATAAAACTGTCGATGTAAAACTGTTTCGACACAAAAAAACTACTACCTACACAAAATATCTTTTGCAAAATTCAGAATTTAACTAATTTTTTCTTGATCATGATCTCGAATCTGCTTCAAGGGCGATAATATTTATTAACTTTTTTTTCTTTTGTTCTTTGTAATCTTTTAGAGCAAAGCCTGTCGGCTGACGGAAGGGGGATGGTACTCTTCGTGTTATAATTGAGTTTACACCTTTATTTATTTGTATTTTATTCAATTCGCAGTTATATGATATTTCAGCAAGTAAGTAAATGAGCGTAAATTGATATGTGAGCGAACCAAGGCGAACACGGGTCAGCTAGTATATGTATGTATATGTAGCTTGTCTACATATGCATATACTAGCTACTCTAAGCGGTTTTCGATTTTGAGGAAACCGATACCTCTGAAGCTGGCACAGTTCAGATGAAACACACATTTACTTTCATCTGACCATATTCAACAGACAAATTGATTTCTTAAAAAGTCATGTTCGGATGTTTTGAGTAGCTCGGTGACTAAGCCGTCGGTTCCCGCAACTTTGTTAGACAAATGTTTATAAACTTCTATCTTTATACTCGTATATACTATTTATAGTTGCTTCACCTGTGTAAAATAAAAAAACGCTTATTATAAGCAGTGTAGCTGGCGTAAATAATAAAACCCATCCGACTAGAATTTTTTTCTCCGACTTACTTCAATTTTATTGCCGCTCTTAGCCTGCTTGTCTGATACAACGTGATAATTTATAGCATTTGTAATTCCCAATGTAATGGCTCACATATTAGTAAAAGTTTCATTGCAATTTGAAAAGCAGTTTTTGAATGAGTGAGTTATAGTCAACAAAGCAACAATATAGATTTGTCCTCCATATAATATGAATAAATAATATAATTTTTTTTGTGACACTATAGATGGATGCTTTTACTTCTAAGTTTGGTTATGATTTGGTAAAGAATCAAACTAAATATTGTAATATTCTTGCTGGGGTTTGTTTAAATAAAACGGTCTTTTGTGTATTTTAATCGTTTATTTATTATCAAACATTAACTTTACTTCAACTCAGTATTCAATCGCTTTATTTTAATTGTCGCTACAGATTTACTTTCAATACGTCGCTTGTTTTCACCACTGATCGAATGTCCCTCTTGTAATCGCTGTATGCACTTATAAACAACGGTGTCCACGGTGGTTGTGGTATGGGTATTTATATGAAATTGCAAGGGGTTCTAGAACATGCTAGATGTTTCTCCGGGTGAATCGAGGATCCTGGAATATTGGGATATTGTGTGGAACAATTGTGGAACGTAAGCACAACAGGTTGGAATATTTACTGCTAACAGGTTTTGCAATAGATGTCGTTACTACAGTTTGAGATACAGCGTTTTAGTTTTTGTTACACAAACCATCCTGTAGTCAATGCTACACTGCCCCCCTTTTAAATTTGTTCGCTGGTGTTTTCATATGTTCGCATGCACTACGTTTCTGTGGGGTAGTTTGTGAAAACTGGCAAATCTGTCAAATCCCTGTATTTGTGATTTTTTGTTGGATTGTTCCTTCTCTTTCTTTCTTTCGCGAATAATTGGGTTTGAGGTTTGACGTTTAAAAAGTGGGCAACTTCTGTGGTTCAGTGCGTTCATTTACTTTTTCGTAATTTATCTCTCTCTGAGAGAATTTTACCCCAACTCGTGAAAATTTGACAAGCTGTCAATTTTGGTGCAGAAAGTACGCGAACAGACCTCCTATTGCATCGCAATCCAAAGCCGACCGAAGATCACTAGTAACTTTGAGAATAGCTGATTCACAGCTATGTTTGCTAGGAAAACCAGATTGGCATTTCGACAGTTTGTTGTCGATATTCAAATAAAGTTTCATCTGTTTGGAAAGTACATAAATTTTCAAAAACTTTTCGCGGAAAACAAAGAATACTTATTGGCCTGAAATATGAGAGGTTATGAGGGTTGGTCTTTTCTTGAACAGCTATAATATTAGCGACTTTCCATTGCTCAGGAAGCTGACAACTATAAATACAGTAATAGTTGAGTTGAGTTGATCTACAATATATTGTAATATTCTTGCTGGGGTTCGTTTAAATAAAACCGTCTTTTGTGTATTTTAATCGTTTATTTATTATCAAACACTAACTTTACTTCAACTCAGTATTCAATCACTTTACTCTTTATTTATTTTAATTGTCGCTACAGATTTACTTTCAATACATCGCTTGTTTTCACCACTGGTCGAATCTCCCTCTTGTAATCGCTGTATGCACTTATAACCAACTGTATCCACGGTGGTTGTGGTATGGGTATGTATAGGAAATTGTAAGGGGTTCTAGAACATGCTAGATGTTTCTCCGGGTGAATCGAGGATCCTGGAATATTGGGATATTGTGTGGAACAATTGTGGAACGTAAGCACACCAGGTTGGAACGTAAGCACATCAGGTTGGAATATTTACTACTAGTAGGCAATAGATGTCGTTGCACAAAGTACCTGACGATGTACTTGATACTACACTGCCCCCCTCTTAAACTTGTTCGTCCCGAACAAGATCATCTGGATTACTGCCATGGTAACGATGAAGACGATCCAGGTGGACAATTTTCATCTCGCCTCTTACTCCACGCTGGATCCGGAACACGACGTCATTGATGCGTGTGACCACTTTATAAGGGCCCTCCCAGTCTTGCTGCAGCTTGGGTGACCTCACCTTTTGCCGGTGTGGGTTGTACAGCCATTCTAGGTATCCCTCGTGGAAGCTGGGCGTTGTTGCCTTTGTGTCGTACCTGGTTTTCATGCGGTCACTCGATATCCTTATCCTCGTCCTGGTCCTCTGATGTATGTCTCGGATCCTTTCCCTGAGGTCTGCCACGCAGTCCTCTTCACTCTTGGGCTCATCGTTAGGGGATCCAAACTTCACCTCACTAGATAGCCGGACTGCTCGACCAAACAAAACTTCAGATGGAGTATGTCCAGTAGTACTGTGCACTGCATTTCGGTAGGCCATCAAGAAAAGAGGAATTTGTCGATCCCAATGGCGTTGGTGGTCTTCTACGACCTTGGAGAGATGTTCGTTTAAGGTTCTGTTGAAGCGCTCTACCATCCCGTCGGATTGCGGATGAAGCGGAGTCGTCCTCGTCTTTTTAATTCCTAGTTATTGGCATACCTCTTGGAATATCTTCGATTCGAAGTTTCGCCCCTGGTCAGAATGCAGTTCCATAGGCACGCCAAATCTGCTCACTCAGTTGTTGACGATCTGTTCCACGATGGTCTTCGCTTCCTGGTTAGGGATGGCGAACGCTTCCGGCCACTTGCTGAAGTAGTCCATGACGTCTAGGATGTAACGGTTGCCATTGTCGGTTTCTGGAAATGGACCAGCGATGTCAGCGGCGATCCGTTCAAATGGTGCGCCCACGTTGTACTGGTGCATCTTGCCTCGCGTTTTCGTTCTGGGTCCCTTGCTGGCGGCACACACGACGCATTTTCGGCACCAATTCTCTACGTCGTCCCTTGCGCTGAGCCAATAGAAACGTTCTCGCACCTTCTCCAGTGTCTTGTTTGCACCCAAATGACCTCCGGATACTCCATCATGCATCTCCCGTAGCACCTCGTGTACTTTTGATCGAGGCAAGACAAGCTGCATTATGAAATCTTTCCCGTCCGGCCTCTCCCATTTCCTTTTCAGCACACCATCTTGCACATGAAGGGAGTCCCACTGAGCCCAGTATGCCTTGAGAGTGGGGCTCCTGTCCGAGATATCTCGTCTGTTTGGCTTTTCCATAAACTCCTTCCACGCTAATATCGGCTCGATGTCTGGGTCTTCTTTTTGAGCGTTGCGGATTTCTTCTGCACTCCAACCAGCGATGGGCTCAGCTCTTACCCTTTGGATGGAAAGAAGGTTCTTCTCTTCCTGCCGCACACAATGCTTGCAGTCGCTTTTACATGGTCGGCGGGATAAGGCATCCGCATTGGAATGAAGTTTCCCTTTACGATGCTGTATTTCATAATCGTACATCTGCAGCCGTTCAATCCATCTTGCGACCTGGCCCTCCGAATTCTTGAACTGCAGCAGCCATTTTAGAGCCGCGTGGTGTATGCCCAAAAGGAACTTTTGGCCGTAGAGGTATTTATTTGTCGCCAGAAGCAGCGCCAGAAGTTCTCGCCTGATCACGCAGTAGTTCCTTTCCAGCTTGGAGAGCACTTTGCTGAAGTATGCGACTACCTTCTCTTGGCCGTTGTGTACCTGCGAAAGAACCGCTCCGACACCGACGTTACTTGCATCTACATCCACGATGAACATTTCTCCGGGAATGGGATATGCTAGTGTTGGTGCTTCGCATAGTTGTTGCTTAAGGTTCTTGAAGCTTTTGTCGCACTCACCTGACCACTTGAATTGCCTTCCTTTTTCTGTCAGTTGGTGCAGGCTCTTCGCGATTCCGGCAAAGTCCTTTACGAATCGTCGGTAGTACGTGGCGAGACCCAAAAAGCTCCTGAGTTGGTGTTTGTCTTTTGGAACCGGCCAGTTTTTCACAGCTTCTACCTTGTCTGGATCTGCTCGCACTCCTTCTGATGAGATAACGTGGCCCAGGTACTTGACTTCGGATCTGAAGAGGTCACATTTCTTTGGGTTCAGTTTCAGGTGAGCGCTTCGAAGCCGTTCTAGCACATTCTTCAGGTTGTCGCGATGTTCCTCGAATGTTTTTCCTATCACGATCACATCGTCCAAATACACCAAGCAAGTTTTCGAGGTCAATCCACGCAGGACGTATTCCATTAGGCGCTCAAAAGTTGCCGGAGCGTTGCACACTTCAAATGGCATTACTGTAAATTGCCACAGCCCATTTCCTACGGTGAACGCAGTTTTCTCTCGGTCCTTTGGATCGATCTGGACCTGCCAGTAACCGCTCTTTCAATCAAGGGTGGAAAACCATCGAGCTCCTGAGAGTGTGTCTAATGTGTCATCGATCCGTGGTAGAGGGTAGCTATCCTTTTTGGTGACGTCATTAAGTCTCCGATAGTCCACACAGAATCGAGTGCTGCCGTCTTTCTTCTTGACCAGTACAACAGGTGAGGCCCACGGACTCTTAGAACTTTCGATGAGCCCTTCCTTCTCCATCGTGGACACCATATCCGCAACCTCTGTCTGTTTTGCCAATGGTAGTCGTCTGGCAGGCTGGCGAATTGGTCTGGCATCTCCAGTGTCTATGCGATGTTGCACCAGATGTGTTCGGCCATACTCTCCATCCTGAGAGGCAAATATATCAGCGTACTCACCGATTAGATTTTCTGCCATGGCTCGCTGATCCTGATCCAGTTCACAATGCTTGAGGACCATGTCCCTTACTTCCGCCAACCTGGCTGATGAAACGGGCTTCGCAGATTCCTTTTCGGTTATTGTTGAAATTGAACATATCAGCGAACATTTACCAATAACCTCCCCTTGTTTTAGTTTGACGCTGTGGCTCTTTAAGTTCATGAGCCTTACTGGGACCAGGCTATTCTTTGGTTCCACTAAAACTTTTCCCACGATGTAGTTTGGGGAATTCCTTCCTAAATCCGGCTCCAATACGTAGAATCGGTAGCTCCCAGGATCACCCTCTAGTTTTGTCCAAATGATAGTCTCGGAAGATGGTAGTAAGACTTCGTCCTTGCTGAGTATTGTCCTTAAATGTGCTGCGTTCTCGTTCCCGTACACCATTGGAATCTCTACGTTCCGGTACCGCAGAACTTGCATCCCGATGTCGATGATTACGTCATGTTCTTTCATAAAGTCCACTCCGATGATGCATTCATCACATATGTCGGCCACCAGTAACGCATGAGAAAAGGCCAACCCTGCTAGTTGTAACGTGAGGCGAACTTCTCCGTATACTTTCGCCGATTCCCCTGTCGCAGTTCTAAGACAGTAGCAGCTGGTGTTGTGCAGCCACGACTTCTGGACGAGATCTCTTCTTACAATGGAAGCCGTGGCGCCGGTATCGATAGTAGCCACGCACTTGTTTTTGCCGATGAATGCTTCCACTGTTAGACTCTTGTTGCATCGTTTGGTTTGGGAGACCAGGATGGTGGTCTTGGGGGCATCGATTCCATTAGCCAACTTCTGCCCCGCGAAGCTGGCTCTTTGGCGTTTCCCGACTCCTGCTTTCGAGAAGCCTGGCCAACAGGATGGATGTTGTCCCAGTAGGATGGTTCTTCGTTGCGTCGCCTATTCGCACAATGTGGACAGTTTCCGCGTCTGGGTGGATTTCTGCATTGCCGTTGTAGGTGTCCTATTTTGTTGCAGTTCCAGCAACAAATTTGTCCTCCGCGAGCGTTGTTTCGGTCCTCGACGTCCATCCTCTGGCAAGGGCATTCGATGGCGGCTACTTCTCTTACACGGTGGATTCCCTGACAGGCCTGGTCTGCGGCCTCCATTGTCAGAGCAAACACCAAAGCTTCGGCGAGCGTTTTCTTTCCAGCCATTCTTACCGCCATTTGTAGTTTCGCATCAGCTATGGCATGGGTGAACGCTTCTGTTGCCATCTCGTTAATAATCTCCTCGCCGGCGTTTGGATAGGACAAATATGCCAATCGCTCGATATCCGCTTGCAATTGCTGGAGAGTTTCTCCTCTCACCTGAACTCTTCTGCGCAACTGGACCCTATATACTTGCTGCATGTGGTCGTCCCCAAATCGCATCTCGATGGCTTTTACCAGACTATCGTAGTTACATTGCTTGTCCTCGGGAATGGTTTGCAGAAGCTCTGCAGCTGATCCTCTAAGCGCGAGTGTGAGGGCAATGGACTTCTCTTCGCCGTCCCAGTTGTTCGTCATTGCCGCAGCTTCGAACTGCCTCTTATATATTGGCCATGGTGTTTGTCCATCGAAGACGGGAGGCTGCATATCTTTCCTTCTCGGGCAGTCTTTTGAATACTCCCGAACTTTCTGTTTCTTCACGTATTCGAGTTCCTTTGCCAAATTCTCGAATCTTCCGTCAACAGCCTCGATTTTTCTTTGAACATTCTCGAATTTTGTTTCAACATTCTCGATCTTTGTTTCAACATTCTCGAATCTTCCTTCAACGGCTGTTTCAAATGTCTCAATTTTAGCCTCTACATTTTCAATCTTCTCATCAATTGTCCCGAATCTTGTTTCCAAACCTTTATTTTGTTCGTCAAATTTGCTTTCGAGAACACCCCTTTAATCGATTAGCTGTTGCTCTAGAGAATTCTTTTGTTCATCGAGCTTGGCATCTAGAAAATTCTTTTGTTCAGCCAAGGAATTTTCTAGCTTCTCGAATTTTTCATTTTGAGAATTCTTTTGCTCAACGAAAGAATTATCTATCTTCTCGAATTTTTCAGATAGCAATTTCATTAAAGCCGGCATGTCACTCGTCGTACTCACTTGTTCTTCTTCGACGTCAAACAAAGCTGTTTCAGGATCTGTACCCTCGTCCGTCATTATTTTCCGCAATTTAATGATCAATTCTCTCTTCGTACCAGCCGTAGGCTGATCCCGCTGGCTCAGTGCTTCCTTTAGTTGCACCAATGACAAATCTTCTAGCAATTTCCGAACCATTTTTTTTTTGTCACTTACACAATAAGCAATACACAAAATTTGTCTTATTCCACTTTTCTGACACCAATGTAATATTCTTGCTGGGGTTCGTTTAAATAAAACCGTCTTTTGAGTATTTCAATCGTTTATTTATTATCAAACACTAACTTTACTTCAACTCAGTATTCAATCACTTTATTTTAATTGTCGCTACAGATTTACTTTCAATACGTCGCTTGTTTTCACCACTGGCCGAATGTCCCTCTTGTAATCGCTGTATGCACTTATAAACAACTGTGTCCACGGTGGTTGTGGTATGGGTATTTATATGAAATTGCAAGGGGTTCTAGAACATGCTAGATGTTTCTCCGGGTGAATCGAGGATCCTGGAATATTGGGATATTGTGTGGAACAATTGTGGAACGTAAGCACAACAGGTTGGAATATTTACTGCTAACAGGTTTTGCAATAGATGTCGTTGCTATAGTTTGAGATACAGTGTTTTAGTTTTTGGTACACAAACCATCCTGTAGTCAATGCTACAATATGTTATATAATTCAGTCTATACTCATATCTAAGAGGACTTGATTCAATCTCTGCCCGCGCCGGTCGAAATTCTACGTTTCTCGAAGAGTATACCGAAATTAACTAGGTGCTTCCACTTTCATCTCCACGACCTCATTCATTCATTCACATCCAAGGGTATTGTTGTCACGAAAAAGCTTCTCAAAAACAAACTAAAAATTGCCATTCGGATATGGCACAAAACTGTGGGTATATGGTATGCTTGCAATTCTCTAGACCAAACTTCTTGACATCCCCAATCATTTGGTCTCTAAAATGGAAGTTCATGATGATTGGATATATCCGCTGGTGAAAGCCTCACAGCCGCCTTTGTTGTTTCGTAGACGCTTTGTTGAGCCGCCAACGTGTTTTATCTCAGGACCTTTTTTTAAATGTTCTGCATCACTTGGGGATGTGATCTCTAAATAGGTGTGACCAAATATAGGAGTTGAGACTTTTTGCTTGCAAAAATCATAACTCTTAAACGAATAAAGATATCGTAACAGCTTTTTCTCTACTTAAAGGAAATCCCCAGGGCTATTCGCAAATTTTGAAAAAAATTCTTTACAGGGTGTTCCAGAATCTTCTGTTGAAATAAGACTTTCTCACCGCAGGGGATAAACATAATATTTTACTATTAAAATATTCAAAAGTTCATGATTGAAGTACACTCTTATGTGTCTAAAAGCTAATCCGAGCAAAACAGTGGTGAACAAATTAAACGAACCATTTTTTAAATGTTTTTCTTAGGTGTACCAAAAGAGAATTTTTTTATTTTGAGGCACATTAGATTGTATAATAAAATATTTCAGTGATTTATTTCAAGTCAAACAGTGGAGAAAAAAGGAAACGGACTAAAAAAAAATCAGATTTCTTGGAAACTTTCATCAACATCTTGGGTAATGTCTAATAAACGTATCCTTGAGACCTTGCATGTATTTTGAAATCTATACTTCCTGTAATATTTATTTTTGGATTCCTGAGCTTCTTCTGACAAAGAGTAGGTGTGAGTTGTTTTTCGGGATATTTTTGCTTCAATAACTCTGCTGTTTTCTTAGCATACTCCGGAAACTTGACAGTGTTAACCTTTTCCCTGCAATTCAAAACATTAAGTACAATATGTCTTCGAGCCTCGTTATAACCCATCTATTGACCCCATACCAGCTGTTGCCTCTAATACTTGAAAAAATATCTTCGATGTTTTTCCATCATTTGTATTTCCAAATCCTTGTTTTGGTCTGTACACATCGAACCCAATTGTTATTATATGACAATAATTTGGAACAAAACCAATAACAAAAGTTTATTACTCATTCTAATAAAAATAGAAATTTGGATTTGAGTCTATAATTTTTCACAGCACTGCACTTCACCAATTAGAGAGAGAGAAAAAAAAATTAAATTTGGTATGGAATACACGTGGGTTTTGTTTTAAACAAATCCCTTTATTTCGTAAATTGATAATATCTGGCAACTACAATTTTGCACAACGTTTAACAAATAGCTAAGGTCTAAGATCCCATCAAATTTGTTCCCTGCCTTAGTTAACTTTTTTTTGAAGCTCTATGAAAATTTAAAAAATGTACTTAAAAATATGTTATAATACAAAATTTATTAAAAATATTAAGCGAGATCTTCTTTTCTTTTGTTTTATACATTAATTTACTTAAAGAACAACACAACCGAACTGTAATTAAAGAAAAGTATATTGCTTGGTGAATATGTGAAATTTATACGGGGGAACATGAGACATCATCATCATTTTATTTTTTTTTACCGAAGATCAAAGTCGTCCAACTTTGAAGAGCTCTAAAAATCAAACGGCTCATCCAATCAAACAAATTTTTCTTGTGCTTGAAGCTCTGTTTATTTTCCTTTGAGAAAATTAATACATCGAACATTTTAATTTTGCCACGACTTGTAGCATTTGGCGCCACAGTGCGCCGCGCTTGTATTTCGATTGAACTGACGGACAAGCTTAACACAACTTTGGATTTCATCTGAACACTTGTGATGAGAGTATCAGTGCGTGCTTGTCGCTGAACACGATCTTATAAATTCAGATATATTGCAGGAGCTATTCAAGTATCGAAGGAATATAAGCTGTATAGATATTAGCAAAGTCTGTAGAAGTAAAAAATCGTTTGTATTTTTTTTAGAAATTTAGCAATATCAGAATGTGAAGCTCAGCATTCCAAGCATTGATAAGCGAATAGACTGCTCAATGTCCACTCCATTAATTTTTAGTTTTTTTTCACATCATTGCACTGCTTCAGAAACAGAAGATAGCACTGGGTTTTCGGCTTATAGAATTCAACTAAGTTTTTGGCATTCTAATCAACGATTGCGTAAATATTAGAACTAAGCTCAAAGGATATCTGCTGTCGCTGGGACTCTACAGCTTGGGGTCCTTCCGTGGAGTCGCTAAAAAAAAGAACGACGTCAAGAGTGCTGTCACCTGCGAAAGAATGAATTAGATTGCGAGTGAGCGAGAGAGGGTCACTGGTAAATAGTAGAAACAAGGTCAGAGAAAGAACTGAAGCCTGGGGTACCAGTATAGGTTGCGCATTGGGTAGAAGTACATCCATCGACTACTTAAAATGCTCACAATCCGTGTTGAGAAAATATGAGCAACAGCTATGATTGAAGCTTTCTTATGAAAGCACTATACGACACTTTGTCCAAAGCGTATCGAAGGCAATAATTCGATGTGCATGATTTGATAATTAGAACGAAAGATTTTATCGCCTTTCTTGTGAATTAGCTAGATATGTGTAAGTTTCCATCTATCCGGAAAGATGCCTTTAGAGTACAACAGATGGAAGAGCTAACGTAGATGCCCCGGGCGGGTAGAAGAACACTTCTTTAAAATAAGGAAAGAGATTTGATGCGGACCTGCAAATTTGTTGTGGTAAAGATCTTTAATAACTCGAGCCACTCAACGGGTCTGGAAAAACGCCTGTCTTGAGAAATATTGAACGGATTCAATGTAGGTGGAAGATGAGAAATGTCTGAAAATAATGTGGCTTGCAGATCAGCCTTTTCATTGGAGTCTGTGATACTCTTATCTTTGTAGAAAAGAACTGGAATGGTCGATGGAGTGGAGTCTTTTATTATTTTAACGAAGGACTAAAAAGATTCACTGCCTATGGAATATCGCAGTAATTTTTGTCTCATTTTTTGTTCTCGTAGCATAATGTTGAAGTCAATCTTAGCCTGTTTGTTAAGACTTTGGTTTTCCTGAGCGGATGACTGTGCCAAAGCCTTTTCGTTTTTCTGTACGGCAATCGAACTAGTCGGATTGAACCACAGTACATGTTGCAGACTGATGCTAACTGATTTGTTTCGAATATAGAGGTGCATTTGACGAAAAATTATATCTATCAAGGAAGCATAGCGTTGCTGACACCAAACAGTAATCCTACCTCCTTCTTCTATTTCGGCCAGGTGATGATGATCCGAACTCAAGGTATCATAACCCTCCCAAATCCATGCATTTCTACTGATTGGCCTGTAGGGTTCGCCTCTTTGACATCAGAATATATGCGCAAGCCCCCCGATTTTGGATCACTTCGTTTTACTGGAGCAAACCTAATACTGGTGTTGTTGCATTTATGGGATCCAGGAGTTTTTAAGCATGCCTCTCCTACGCAATAATAGTGGACGGCTCAATGATATTGCCTTTTCGACGGGGTTCAAATGTTTTTTTCTTTGGACATGGTAATATCAACTGAGCCGGTGGCGATTTATTTTTTGTGAGATAGTTTCTTTGGTGTGAAGACTTCCACGAATTATCGAACTTCTTATTCGATCATGCCTTCACACTTCTGCTCTCCCGCGAAGCATTTTCATTTCAGCTACCGTTAATTTACCCTCATACGTTTTTTACACTGTCCAACATTGCTAACTGCTAATGAGCATTTTGCGGTCACGGTAGATAGCGGAGTTTTCCCGTCACTAAACCTATGCTTACGCGTTGATTGATCTCGTCATCACAGGTTGCTTTGCTATTGACCATAGATCCAAGATATTTGAACCTTTCGCACATTCGAAGCACTGTTCCATTCTAATAAATGTCTGGAATAAGCCTGAGTGGCCAGCACAAGTAAGTACGATTTCTCTCGAAAACGTCCACCCATACGTCAAGTACTCGTTGAAGGAACGTGGGATCCTCATTTATGATGGATCTATCATCGGCAAAAAGTGGCTGGTGTACTTTAAGGTCCATCACTTTACCATCAAGCAAATAGTCAAGGACTGCAATAAAGAGTAAAGAGCGCCTGCCTGGTGCACCACGACTTTGATTGGGAACTCTTCAGTTACAATAATGGGGCATCTTTGCTCCTTCTTCTCCTACATGCCTTATGCCGAATGCTTTTTCAAAGTCAACCAACACAGTAAACAAATACTTAAAGGAATCACGGTGTTATTTCCATTATAAAGTAATCCGACCTGTTAAGCGGATTGAAGGTAATATAGCGTGTGTTGGCAGTGACTGCTAACTACAAGAATATGGGTGGCTTTATCTACAAATGGAAACACCAAACAATTTTTTCACAGTCTTGCCTCTTCCGAACGTCTAACAGACGAGTATTGTTGTCACGAGAAAGCTTCTTAAAATAAATTGCCATTCGGATACGACACTAAACTGTAGGTTCCTTCCATTCCTGTGAAAAATATAACGCACATGACACGAGTGGTTGCGAGAAGCTAGGCCCAGGCTTTTAGAGAGCTGTTGCGCCAAATATAATATTTATTTATTTTTTTATCTACAAACTGAGAAAGGTTATTTGTTTCAGCAAAGGTGTCTACGTATGTAGCTGTCTTCAGGTATTTTCGATTCAGAATGACGAAGCTGACTAGAGTTATGGACGTTGAAAGCCCCCTCAAAAACAATTTAAATTGTGAGATTACGGGTGTGGCTACCATCTTTACTCGTAAAGTAAACAAATCGGTCACTGCCGTAAAATGTAAATTCTTTTTCTGAGTTTGACATTTGTACAGGAGACAGAATAGTGTGCTTCCCGATGGATAATTTTACCCAGAAGAACCGAGATGCGACTGTAGTTGAAAGCTCACTTCGTAGGCGCGATTTCCCTATAAAGCATAAATAACAGCACCATTGTAAACACAAGAATCGCAAATTCACTAGAATCGGAATTTGGAGGTAGTAAAATTGTTTGAGCTCATCGTAAGTTGTGACAGTGGATATGTACTGTTCAAAAGATACCAGTAGTCCAGGCTACTGATATGCTCGATTCGCAAACCTGAATAATCGATACCAGGAATACGCCTACGTACTAACCCATTTCCGTTAGATATTACTTCGCGGGATAGGTTAGCAAGTTATGCTCTTCTTTCTGTACTTGCTATTTTGAGCCAGCGTTCGCTGGTCCTCGTTCCATATGAGATGTCGGTTGGGCTTGGTTTTGGTTTTTGCCCTTTCTGCATCTCTCCAACCGCCGAGTTTTTTTTTCCGGATTATTGTAGTAAACTGTTTCACAGCATCTCATATTGCACTCGATGCCATTACATGATTTACAATATTCTCAGGGGTTGGTGTTCCTCCAATTTTTTCCTGCAATAGTCTGCGCCCTATACGAAGTTTTGGCCATTGAAAAAATACATACTGCTCATCCTCTCTGCGTTCTCCGTTATTCGGACAGACGAGAGATTCAGCATGCCAAACCTTTATTAATACGCTGGGAAGCAGGCATGTGTGGTCAGGAGTTGGCTGAAGTGACTTCTTCGTCACGCCGGTCCATTCTTGTGTATGCGATATGAGTCGATGGGTCAATCTTGCCTTCGAGAACTGGTTCCATCTCTCTGGCCATGCTCTCACCCTTCGCAGCCTTCCTTTCAGCTTGATATATTTAACTGAAGCTCGGGGTTCCTGAATTTTGGCATCGTAGGTCCTCTGTAGTTCACTAGCCAAAGCATCTGATGGTAGCATGCCCGCAATAACACATACGAGTATGGTATCATATTTAGATGTCGCTACCCAAATTGGTGCCGCATGCATTATTTTTTATATTAGATTTAGATTAGATTTAGATTTATTTCATACAAAATTATAATATTATTTTGAAGGGCTGCACCACACTTGGCGGAAGTATGGTCATATGTTGTCTGGTTCCTCGAATATTCAGCATTATTCATTTATATTATTGTCGCACGATATTTCGAGGTGCGGCTTTTAAGCTAGCGTAGCATCGATCATCACAACTAAGTATCTGATGACTGGGTTTGATGTTATATTGTACTCGCCTGTCCCGATTGTCTCTCTCTCTTCTTGCAGTTTCTCATTAGCGCTACTTCAGTTTTTTTGATCAGCAATTTCCAGCTTTAACTGATGCCGGCCACAACCTCACTCTGTCAGCACTAGGTTGTTACTCCACCATCGGTGAGAGCTTAGCATTATTTGGATTAGAAGCCATGGCACCATCATTCAGCTAAGGGGAACACTGTAAGTCTGCAGTTTTCAGAATTCAACGGCACTATATTTCTTTGCACCCTCACTTCATCTTCTGTACAGAATAACATCTTCCAAGGTTGTAGTTACACTCCTTATAGAATCTACTGTAGAACGAACTTTTCGGAATTCATATTGTTGGTTTAATAGTCCCCCGGCTTCATCAATTGTCACCTCTAGGCGATTGCATATAATTCATTCCAATATTTTGCCATTTTGTTGAGTATGCAGTTCAATTCCAGTGCATTACTATTGCCGAACCGACTGCATACATCTAGCAGCTCGAAACAGGGTGAAGATGTCTTTGCGTAGTGTGTTTGTTTTCACCCCATTCATTGGGTCTCCTTTGAAGGGCATCCCTGGGTTGCTTTTATCGATTGTACCTCAAAAGGGTAAGCCCGGTAGTCGTTGTCAGTAAATTGGTCACTGATTCTTGTGAACTTGTCACGAAGGTAATGTCAACTACGGTGTCTATGCCATTTTTGCCAAATTTATAGTCGTCTAATAAAGGAATGACTTCTAATACAGCCACGCCTCGTCTATTGGTTCGTGAGAAACCTTGTTGAAGCTGTGTTCTTTAGCATCTACCACGAACCTCTCCAGCATGCTTTGAACATTTTCAAAAAGAAATGTTTCTTCTTCTTCTTCCTTTTGTCAGCGAGGTTATGATCCGAAAATAAGGGATCATAACCCTCCCACTTCACCGCATTTCTACTGATTCGCCTGTGGGGTTCGTTTGGAGATGAATTACAACTGTAGCATTAATTCCTTTGACATTCGGTGGCACGAAACTCATTTTTTTTCATATTTTACTTACTAAGGTGGCACTACAGCCCGGATCTGGACCTCAACCATCAAACATATACAGTCAGCCCGGCTACGAGTCATCTGCCTCCAGTTGAGCACGCCAACTTGGTTGAGTTCCCCCTCAGTCGTTTGCGCCAACTGCAGCGAGGTCATCCTCTACTGTGCCGCCCGTCCGTGGTGGATTCGAAGATTTCCACCACTTGAGGGGCAGAGGTCGTCAACAACTGCGAGTCATCTTGTTCAGAGCTCCGCAATGTTTTTGAGCGACCTCGATTGCTCCTCAACTGTTCTGTGCCACGTTTCCTTACGACGGCCCGCTTTTCTGCCTTTGCAGTGGAATTGTCTTTGTGTCGTAGGGTGTGACCGATCGAATTCCACTTTCGTCTCCGTATGGTGATGCCTATAGGTTCCTGGCCTGGTCGCAAAGCTGTTCATTAGAGATACTATTTGGCCATAACATCTTTAAAATTATGCGTAGCTATTTGTTTACGAAAGTTTGCAGGTTGCAAGTATAAGTGGTAGTTACGTTCTATGTACTACACTCACGCAGCAGTACTGATTCGACATTTGGAGCGAAACAGTCACAGTTTGGTTCTCATTCTGAAAACATTGTTTCTCCAGATTTTTGATTATATACCGAATGCGGCTTTTGCTTTCTCGATTCAGCCACATATGTATGTCTATCCAGACCGATGCCACCACGGTCGGGCGACACTACACTTCATAAATACAGAAAGTGGTCAAACTTATCGACCGGCTGTCCGACAAAGTTGAGTTGAGCATGCGAATTTGAAGTCCTTTTCTTTTTTATTTATTTCTCGCATGCTCCGAAAGTATATCGCTAATGAGCACTAAGAATAACAGTGGTGAAAGTATGCACCCCATGTTGCACTCCGCTTTGAACTTCAAAGTCCTCTGATACCTTGCCATTGTGCACAACATGACACTTACCCACCTTTTATAATAGCAATAAGTTTTTCTGGGATACTTCTCCTGTGCAGGGTTAACCGGACAGTATCTCGATTCAAGTTATCGAAAGCCACCTCCAAGTCTATGAACAGTAGATGTAGTGGGGATCCGTACTCAACGCGTTGTTGTATGATAATCTGCAAGGTGTTTATGTGGTCTATGCCTTAGGACCCAGCATGTCTGTTCGACATCAAAGGTTGAACCTAAATCCTCTTTTATTCTGTCCAAAATTATTTTAGCTAATATCTTGGGTATGACCGATAGAGCACATATATATACCTCTTCAGTTCCCACACTCCATCAAATTACACTTTTTTAGTTTAGTGAGTATCTCTCTTGCCCACTTCTGTTGGTAATGCTTATATTGCTATGCCGCTATAATGCTATTGCTATAAGTTCGGCCGATATACTCATTTGACACCGCTTGAAAGAGCTCGGCAGGGATGCCATCAATACCCTCTGCTATATTTTTTTGAGGGATTTAATCGCAATTACTCGCATAATGTGGAAACAAAAGTACTCGGTAGGTTCTATAATGCATACACTAAGCCAAAGTATTATGCACTATTTTGCAAGCCCTTACCTAATGGTGGATAACCTTCTAAAATATTTTTCAAAGTTACCATATCTCCACAATTTATTTATCCTTTTTCCGAATACATTTCCCGTCTTTTCCCAGCAAATAACTACAACAAATTGAAGGCATCTCAAGTCATTCGCATACCCTTATAAGCATGGTAAATATTTACCAACCTACCAGTAACTTTTTTTTTCACGTTTGACTGCAACTGATAATGTCGTAGTGCTTATGTAAATGTATACAAAGTGGGCACACAATTGATACACCGCATGAGCAAATAAATTTGAACTTATTCACCAGCACCAAGCTATCAGTCAACGCCAGTCAACCTTAACATTGGGCGATATACCCTCCCAGAGTCACGGTCAAAACGGTTTTTTTTTTTTTTATTTATTTCCTCAATCAGTCAATACAATAGATCGTCTCTAATAGATTCATCTGACAACCAGTTGGCGTCACGTTTCATCCGAAAATCCCAAACCTAATTAAACTGACAACCTTTGCATATTAATTAGATATACTACCCAGTCAAAGAAAAATAATGTACAAAACCCCCATATTGAGCAAACAATAAAAAAAAATAATTAAACAGATTTTATCATTTACAACTATCGCACAACATCTTCATTGCAGCACAATGTTGACTCGAACAGATTGGTTGGCGTCATCGGTCTCGTTGTCGTATTTTCCTATATAAAGCTGGGCGCTCGCACTCATGGAGTATACACAATCAGTTGGTCTTTTGTACGCTGAAGATTCCACCGGAGTTTCACTTTTATTTTCACTAAATTGCAAAAATCTCCAAAACAAAAACAAAAAACATGAAGGGCCCTTACGTAAGCTTGTTGTTCGTTGTTGTTGCCGGTAAGGATGTTGGGACATAAAACTCCAAAAATAAATGTTACACAATCGAAGATGGAGCCAAATAAAAACATTTTATTGCAGTTTTAGCCATTTCCGTGAATTCTGCTTCCCTGGAGGGGCCACAGAGTGAATGTCCAGACATTTGTACTTTTGATTACAGACCCGTGTGCGGATACGATGGCGAATGCTATCATTTATATGGTAATGATTGCACTTTGAGGTCCGATCGCTGCAAGAACAAGAAGAGTGAGTTCCGAAAAATGCTTGGTTAATGGAAGCTATTAAGAATTATTTTTTCGAAATTTTTCGTTCTAACAGGTCTGGAGTCCGTTGAAATGAAACTGTGTGAAGAAGCAGAGGCCAAGAGTAACCCAAAGGTTGTTATGTGCCAACCTGAGGAACTTTAATCATTAGAATGTTATACATTTAAACTGTTTAAATTTTACCGGCGCTGTGTTTATATTTTTTTTTTAATTTTTTTTTTTGGGATTAATTATAAGAATTTTATTTAAAAAAAAATTAATTATTCGTTTTAATATCACTAGATATAATCAGATACACTTTGATTGCGGAAGGACTTTACCATTTAAATATCGATCCATATCTGCACATGGAATCATCTATCCGTTTTGATAGGTGGTTCCATGTGTAGCAATACAGATCAGCACGTAGAAGGCTGAATATAGCAATCATGAACAGCAAGCGTAGCAGTTTTAATGAATTGTGAAGTTGACCAAAACCCTTGGGCGATGGCGTACCAGGTGGTTATGAAGAAACTGAAGAGCTTTCGGTCAATAGCTCCATCTGCCCAAGCTTGTGGGAAAACATTATCAGTGGGTGGTTCCCAAGGCAGCAGGAACCCCCAATCAGCAAGTAGACGAAATACATTCAATTCCTGCAGTTACTGTAGAAGAAGTAGTGGCAGCCTCTAACAGATTCGGAGACAAAAAGTACCTGGCATACCCAACATCGCCCTTAAAACCCCAATAAGAACCCGAACGGAAATGTTTGCTCATGCCTGAGTGAAGAGTATTCCCGGAGCGATGGGAAAAACAGAAATTAGTGCTAATCTCCAAACGAAGTAATGCTTCTGGGGATCCATCGTCGTTTCGCCATACGGCCAAAAAATGCTGGAACGTATCATCACCAACAGGTTGGAAGCAGCTTTTGAAATCACAGGAGGACTAGCAGAACATCAGTACGTATTCCGAAGGTCACGGTCAGCGATAGATGCAATCCGAGTGGTCGTTGTCTTAGCGAAGAAAGCTATTGAAGGCAGAAGATGGAGAGGTGGTGCTAAGCGATGAAGAGATTTTTCCATCAGTCATAGAGCCATACTTACTTACTTAGATGGTGCTACGGTCCGGGGTGGACCTGGGCCTCAACCAACAAACCTCTCCAGCTAGCACGATTACGAGCCAGCTGCCTCCAGTTGCGCACGCCAAGTTGGTTGAGATCCCCCTCCACTTGTTTGCGCCACCTACCGCGAGGTCGTCCTCTACTGCGTCGTCCATCCGGGGTGGATTCGAAAACTTTCTTAGCGGGAACGTTGGGCTCCATCCGCTCTAAATGACCCAGCCATCTTAGTCGCTGTATGTGAACTATTCTGGCTAAGTCGATGTCCTTGTACAGGCCGTATAGTTCGGCATTGTACCTTCTCCTCCACTCGCCGTCTATGCAGACGGGACCAAAGATCGCTCGAAGAACTTTCTCTCGAAATAACCAAGGGCATCCTCATCCGGTTTTGTCAAAGCCCATGCCTCTGCGCCATACAGCAGGACTGGGATGATTATTGTCTTATAAAGAGTTACCTTAGTACTTCGAGATAGGGCTTTGCTACTCAATTGCCGTTTTAGCCCATAGAAACAACGATTGGCAAGAGTAATTCTTCGTGTGATCTCCCTACTGATGTCATTTGCGGAGCTGAACATAGAGCCTAGGTAGACAGAATCCTTTACTACCTCAAAATTGTATCTGTCTATTGTGGCGTTCTGTCCAAGACGCCGATGTTGGGTGTCCTTTTTTGTAGACAGCATATATTTTGTTTTGCTTTCATTGACCGCTAGACCCATCTTTGCTGCCTCGTTCTCAATACTCGTAAATGCCCCATTGACTGCCCGCTATGTTCTTCCGATTATGTTAATGTCATCGGCATAAGCGAGTAGTTGTACAGACTTGAAGAAGATTGTACCTCCGGGGTTGGCTTGTGAGTTTCGTACAATTCCCTCAAGTACTATATTAAAGAGATCGCATGATAGCGCGTCGCCTTGTCTAAGACCTTTCCTGACATCGAACGGTTCGGTGATGTTCTTACCGACTTTGATGGAGCAGCGAGAGTTCTCCATCCGTTCTGCACAAACAGACGAGCTTGGCAGGGATGCCAAGACTAGACATGGCTCTGTATAACTTGTCTCCATACACGCTATCATAGGCAACTTAGAAATCGATGAAAAGATGGTGCATATCGATTTTGTATTCATGGGTTTTTTCCAAGATCTGCCGTAGTGTGAATATTTGGTCAATGGTGGACTTTCCCGGCCTGAAACCGCACTGATAAGGATCTATCAGGTTGTTGACGATCGGTTTTAGGCGTTCACATAATACGGCAGACAGGATTTTATATGCGATGTTGAGGAGACTTATACCTCTGTAACTGGCGCAGTTCAGAGGGTCTCCTTTCTTCAGGATCGGGCAAACGATTCTGAGGTTCCATTCATCGGGCATACTTTCGTCCGACCAGATTTTACAGATGAGCTGGTGCATGCTCCTTACCAACTCATCTCCTCCTGGCTTGAAAAGTTCAGCGGCAAGGCCGTCGGCTCCAGGAGCTTTGTTGGATTTGAGTTTAGATATCGCTATCCTCACTTCATTCTGATCGGGTTGACGGGAATCTTGACTGCCATCGTCACTGTTGAATGGCTCATTCTGCCTGACAGCGGAATATTGATCATCACCGCCGTTTAACAGTCTGCAGAAGTGTTCCTTCCATATCCTCAGCACCGACTGCGATTCCACTACTATGTTGCCATTTTCATCCCTGCAGGCTTCTGTTCTGGCTTTGAAACCCTGGCATGTTCTTTTTACCCTTTGGTAAAATTTTCGAACATTATTCCTGCAATAAAGTCTCTCAATCTCCTCGATCGAGCGCTTCTCATGCTCCTTTTTCTTCTTTCTGAAAAGTCGATGTTCCTCTTTTCTCCTGCTCACTTAGAGCTCATAAGCAGCTCTAGTCCTTCTATGCAGCGGCGCTTTGTTCGCCTCTTATTTAGCTGCATGTGCTTGTCGGTATTCCTCATCAAACCAGGGGTTTCGTTGTGGTGGGCGAGAGAAACCCAGTACATCAGAGGCGGCATCTCTGATGGCTTGTTGGCAATGCTGCCACTGGTCTTCCGCATTTGCTGCTGGCGCCATAGGACTTAGATTGAGATTAGAAGAAACACGATCGGCAAAGGTTCTGGCGGTCTCTTACGATTGTAGCCGCCCGACGTCAAATTTCCTCACAGTATTTCGTTGATTTCGCTCCGTTCTGGATATCCGCATCCATACCTTGGCTACAACTAAGTAGTGATCCGAGTCCACGTTGGCTCCTCGGAAAGTCCGGACACCCAGAATACTGGAAGAGTGCCTTGCGTCGATCGCAATGTGATCGGTTTGGTTGACAGTTTTTCGATCAAAGGAGAGCCATGTTCTTTTGTGAATGTCGAGACGTGGGAACCGCGTACTAGCTACGACAAAGTTTCGCCCCGCTGCAAAGTCGATTAGCCTGAGTCCGTTGCCGGATGTGTTGTCGTGCAGGCTGTGCTTTCCGACCACGCTACTAAAGACGTCCTCTCTTCCTAGCTTTGCGTTAAAATCACCTAGGATAATTTTAACGTCGTGGCTAGGGCATTGCTCATACGTCTTGTCCAAGAGCTGGTAGAAGTCGTCCCTTGTCGCGTCGTCCTTCTCCTCATGAGGGGCGTGAACGCATATTAGGCTAATGTTGGCAAATTTAGCCTTGATACGGCTAGTCATAAGGCGCTCGTTCACATGCCGGAAACTCAAGACTTCTTGCCTAAGTCTGCCTCCAATAACAAATCCACACCCGAATAGACGCTGTCCTTTTTGTCTGTAGCAATCGCCGTAGTAGATGTCGCAGTTTTTCATACTCCTTTTGCCCGGCCCATCCCATCGCACTTCTTGGATGGCGGTAATGTCTGCTTTCAGACACTCTAGGGCCTCCGCAAGTTGTTCGGCTGCACGTGGTTTGTAGAGGGACCTAACATTCCACGTGCAGGCACGAAGATCGTTGTCCTTTTTACGTTTGCTTGGGTCGTCAACAGTAAATTCATCCGTATCCGAGGCTGTTGAATGCTTTGTAACCGAAGGTTTTTTACGTGGTAGGAAAGTTAACCCGACGGCACAACTAATATAGTTCACACTTCAATCTACTCCTCTAGTCGACCTATTTGCACACTGGACCTTATATCTGAAGAAAGCTCTTTTTCAGGAAATATTTCGATACCTTACCACTCACATTCCATTTCGAAATTATAGTTATACAGTCACATTCTGAATCAGGCTGTGGACAGATGCAACAGTATTGGTTGACAACATGTACTTAGTCTTATCCTGATGCACTATGCCCAATGATGTAAAGATTTATTGTATGTATGTATCGCCAGCCATACCACCAATTGGGTGGCTTTGACTGGATGGATTGACTCCTATATTAACACCAACTCTAGACCCCTGCATACTATCTGCTCTTGCAGGAGAAGAAGTCACATAACAGGTTATACGACAGAGATGAGAATGCTTAGATGGCCTGCTGGTGTAACGCTACGGGACAAAGTCAGATATGAGTACGTTCAAAGAAGAATATATTCGAGGCTGAGGATTAGAAGAACCGACAATACTTACTTACTTATGTCCTGTATCCCCTTGTGGGTCCTAGGGCCTCTACTACGCCTACGCGCCATCGTGTACGGTTTCTGGCAATGTGTCTGAGTTCTCCCCAACTTTTCCCTAACTGCCGTGCCTCCTTCTCGACTGTTCTGCGCCATGTTCTCCTCGGACCGCCAGGTCTTCTGCCATCCTGAGTTAGAGGGTTCCATTGCATAGCATGGTTCGCTATGGAGCTGTCACCCTTTCGGAACGTGTGACCAATCCACTGCCACTTCCGCCGTTGGATAGTTGTGCCTATTGGTTCCTGACCCGTTCTCTCGTAAAGGTGTTCGTTAGAGATACGATTGGGCCAGAAAATCCTTAAGATATTGCGCAGACACCTATTAACGAACGTTTGCAGCTTTCTGGTGATAGTAGTGGTCACTCTCCACGTGCTGCAACCATATAACAGCACGGATTCAACGTTGGAGCGGAACAGTCTTATTTTGGTGCTCAAACTGATTGCATTGCTTCGCCATATTTTGGACAACATCCCGAACGCGGACTTTGATATGGCGATCTTGTTGGCTATATCCAGTTAGGTTCCACCATCGGTCGAGACAATACTCCCAAGATACTGGAAATCCTCTACTCTCTCTACGGGTTGTCCAGCAATGCATATTTGAGCAGATGAGTTTGTTCCAAGGCTGATAATTTTAGTTTTTGCCGTATTAATTTTCAGCCCGACGACACCTGCCTCCCTCTCCACATCTGCTGTCATTTGGTGGAGATCCATAATTCTGTGGGAGAGTAAGCATACATCGTCTGCGTAGTCAAGATGCTTCAGTTGAGATGTAAGAGTCCATCGAATTCCTCCGTTTCCCGTCGACAAAGCTGCATGAAGCACACCGCTAATCACCAATAGGAATAATATTGGTGAAAGGATACAGCCTTGCCTTACCCCACTTTGAATCCCAAATTCCTCAGACAACCTTCTCCTGTGCAGAACGTGACATTTGGAGCCTTCATATGTAGCTTTGATAATAGCAATTAGTTTATCGGGAATACCTCTCCTGCGTAAGGCACGCCAAATAAACTCCCTGTTGACACTATCGAACGCCTTCTCAAAATCGATGAACAGCAGGTACAGTGGCGATCGATATTCAACACACTGTTCGATGATAATCCGCAGGGTGTTGATGTGGTCGGCACAGGAGGATCCAGAGCGGAAACCTGCTTGTTCGGCATCGAGTGTGTCTTCGAGATGTTGTTTGATTCGCTCAAGGATGATTTTAGCTATTATCTTAGCTACAGCAGGCAGCACGCAGATACCCCTCCAGTTTCCGCACTCCATTAAATTTCCTTTCTTAGGAAGCTTGACGATCATTCCCTTTTTCCACTCGTTAGGAAAGCTCTCAGCTTCCCAAGCTCTATCTATAAGTGGAAGCAGAAGCTCAGCCGATGTTGTTGGCGTTGCTCGTAAGCGCTCTGCTGGAATACCGTCAAGTCCTACCGCCTTGTTGGTTTTGAGTGCCTTGATCGCGGTTATGATCTCATCTTTACTGGGAGTCGTGGTGCGTATTCGGGTACTTCTCACCACGGGCATCTCAGTCTGATTTGGGAGCATATCGCTAGCGAATACACGGTTCAAAACCGTAGCAAAATGCTCTTTCCATCTCTTGAGCTGGTCCTCATCCGAAATGAGCAAGGAGCCGTCTAGGCTTTTCACTGGGTGTTGGCTGGAGCTGCGACCACCTGTCAGCTCTTTCGTGATTCTGTAGACGCTCCTGCTGTCGCACCTCCGTGCAGCTTCTTCTGCTTCTGTAGCCAGCGCGTTGATGTAGTTGCGCTTGTCACGTCGTACGCTACGCTGAACTTCTCTCATCTTCATGCGATATAGGGACTCTAGCTCGCTTCTCCCTGCTGCTGGGGTAGCTGCAACGCAAGCTTTCAGCAGTTTTCGTTCGTCAATCCGTCTCCAGGTATCCTCGGAAAGCCACGCCCTATGTCTTCCCTGCGATCGACCGACAGTTCTTTCAGCACCAGATGTAAAATTTTTTTCACAGCACAACAATGGTCTTGGATGGTTGCGGGCATTGAGCTGCTGATTGCTTCCACACCTTGCGAAAAGTGCTCCCTTAATTGTTGGCGCGCTGAGGGATCACTAAGTCTATCGATTTTGAACCTGGGTATTCTTGTGTTGTCGTGGGATCTTTGAACTGCAGCAGTGCGTAGTTGGAGAGTAGCTATCATAAGATGGTGATCACGTACTATCCCCACATCTGCCCCTCGCCTGTTTCGGACGTCCAGGAGACTACTTCTAAAGCGGCGGCTGATGGCAAAATGGTCAATTTGGTTGGAGGTTACTTGCCTGTCATTGGAAACCCAGCTGACTTTGTGGCAGGTCTTGTGCTCAAACATGGTGCCACCTATCACAAGGCGGTTGGCATTGCAGAAATCCACAAACCTTTCGCCGTTGTCATTGCGGTTGCCTAGTCCATGCTTCCCGATTACATGCTTGAGCCCTTCGTTGTCGCTGCCTACCTTGGCATTCAAATCCCCCATCACTATGACAATGTCTCCATTTGGTGTTGTGTTGAAGACGGCGCTTAAGAGATTGTAGAAACTCTCCTTTTCGTCCTCAGACGAACTATTCGTTGGGGCGTAACACTGTATGATGGTGACGCGTCGTACTCTAGTCCGGAATCTGGCCGTCAAAATCCTATCACCATGAGGCTGCCAGGAAATCAGGCCCTTGCGTGCTGTTGTTGTTAGCAGTAGTCCGACTCCATATTCCCGCGGACTTCCGGATGGTCTTCCAGAATAGAGTAGTACAGTGTTACGCGTTGGAGACTGGTACTCGCCCGCTTCTAACCATCTTACTTCACTTACCCCAAAAAGTCCAGTTTATATCGCATGAATTCGTTTTCCAATTGGAGGAATCTGGCATTGTAAGGACCTTCTCTTCCCGAGTCGAGGAGCGTCTTTACATTCCAGAAACCTATCTTTGTCCGGGTACAATAGCCAAAAGTCGTCAACATGTGATCATTCCTTATCCGAGGCATAGTGTCGGTTTCCGTAGCGGGCAATATTCGGTAACGCAGGTTGCTGGCCCACGTTACCTAGCCTAGAATCAAGAACCGACAATGCATAGAATGGTCAAGGTGAGGACAAAGAAGGAGAAGCATCGATCTACCGGGTAGGAAGCCGCATTGGTAGGCTTGACTTGTTGGTCAAATATATAACTGTAACGGTGTTTCTTTGAAGTGCCTGCAGTATCCGTTTCCTTCTATATCCAGTGTCCCTAGATGCTTCTTGAGTCTACAGGGACCCGGTAGCATGCCTAACAGAATGCGCAGCCGATTTTTGCTAGCACTTAAGCATGTGTTGCTGCTTTTATCGTTGTAGTTTTCCAGAAGTTCTTTAGGCTGCCTCAGTTGGAAAATATGGTCCGTCTTCTCTTTTCATTTCTATCTTCCCGCATTTTGTGCGTTGAATGTTCTTTGCTAGTGCATCAGCTGCTTTATTTACCTCTACTTCAACATGTCTTGGTGTGCAATAGAGAGTTACTTTATTAACCTGGCCCAGTCTGTTGATCTTAGTAAGGCACTCCTGTACCAGTTTAGATTTGACCCCATATGAGCTGGGTCTTAATCGCGGCCTGGCTATCTGATAATATTGCGAAGCCTTTCTCGCAATATTGCATGCCGAGGTTGAATTATGCGCATCTTTCTATTGCCTGAACATCTGCTTGAAATATACTGAGCAAGGTTTCCAGATGTTCTGAGCATCTGATCCTGGGTCCGTACCTGCCCGTCAGTTCATGTCTATATTTTGGATCCATCTGTGTGGCATTTAATTATTCGCTGTTTGAATTGGTACTTGTCAGATCGCAGTTTTTCTAAACTATATCGTCTCTGAGCCAGTCCAGAAATACTCTTTTTGGACAAGGATTCTGTCTCTTTGATTGCGATGCATTTTCCTTTCCTGATGCCCTCTTTGATTATTCTTAGTCTACTTAGCATTGTGTGTAAAGGGATGAGTCCTACGATCACCTTTAGTGCTGTTGTGAGACAGGTTCAGATGCAGGCATATCTCTGCACTTTGGTCAGCAATATGCCAGCTGTACTTAGCCTTGCTTAGCCAGTGGTCCACACCACTGCACCGTATACAGTTATGCGCATAACTATCATTGTGTACGTCCACCTCAGTGATGCTGAGTTACACCAACAGGTTTTATCTAATATACCTACATACCAACAGTGCTCGAGTGGCCTTTGCTACCACAGCTTCTACGTGTTTCTTGCAAAGAAATTTATTATCTAGCGCTATACCTAGGTACTTGTTTTGCGAATAGAATCTGATTCCTGCTAGTGCTGCAGTTTCTTTTTCATGGTGAAAGGTACCACAGTGGTTTTGGTCTGGTCCTGCAATTGAACACCACCTTTTTTTTTTTGTCGATGCAAGGGGTGTGGTAATCTTCTAAAGATACTAGTAGCCCGGGCTATTAGCATGCACGATTCACAAGCCCGAATAATCGATGCCAGGAATGCGCCTACGTACTAATCCACACCCTGCACACTTCTACCACTCTCCCCGCGGGACTGCCATTAGGTATTACTTCGCGGGGCTGGTTAGCATGTCATACTATTCATCACGCATGAGCCATTGCTGTTTTTTATGCTTCAGCTGCTTTGCAGCAGCTCAATTTGCACATTCAAATTTGTGTTACTGCGTAAGTTTACTTCTCATTGTGTGATAGATAGATAGATAGATAGATTTTATTTATGTACTTCACTATTAATACAAAGTTTTAACAAAAAATCAATAAACATGGCGTTGCCGTCTGCCTGATTGACAACATTAAATAAATTCAAAATTAAAAATTGACTAAAATATGTATGTATATTTGTGTATTTCTTTTATTTTAAGCGATTTTAGAAATCTTCATTAATGATCCTTTCACGATAATTTAAAGCAATTTTGCAGTACTGGGTTAGCTTAAATACGTTTGGTTCGTTCAGAAGCATAGAAACTTGATCCACCGACAGAACATTACTTCCAAAGATATGTCTCCTAATTTCGCTTAAAACTGGACACTTCCCAACAAAATGTATGACATCTTCTCTTTCTGCCAAGTTGCACAAGTTGCATAGCACTGGTAGGTCTGCTCTGTGTGGAATATAATTAAGCTTTAGAAGCTCTCCCCGTAATTTAAACACAGTCGCTATTTCCGGTATACTGTATTTATCGCGGAAGTAGTTATTTCCCTGCAGGTTATGACTTAAGCGGCTGTAGATCATTCTATGCAGTGATCCCGAAGCTTGCTCTAAATGCCTGAACCAAGCCTTTTCGTCCATACTTGCGATGAGTTGATAAAGTTGGGGTTTCCAGTCTCCGCTATTACCCAGATCCAGTCCTCAGCAAGTTCCAACCACTCCCTGTACCATCCTGTCCTGGATTGTATTGCTTGCAGAGCAGCTTTTTTCGGCAGTCTGGTATCCGGCATATTCAAAACCTTTAGAATGTAGTCCACATGCAATTTAAAAGTTTTGATGTACAATGGGGGCAAGCCTGTTTCCAGCATTAGCATATAATTGGGAGTGTTGGGTGGAAGGTGAAATGCTCTCTTAACGTAGTACCGCAGTAATTTCTCAACAGCCTCATACTTCCTTACTCCCCACACTTGCGCAGCATAGAACATGATGGACTCTGACACCGCTACAAAAACCTTATATTTACTGCTGTGGGCAATGAATCTATTACTGAGACATTTCTTCCATACAACATTGATGGCCATTTTAGACTTTGCTAGTTTTTCATTTAGATGTCTCTCCATATCTAAACTTTTTGTAAAGTAGACCCCAAGATACTTATATTCCTTAACGACTTCAATACTTTCTCCGTTGTAGTACCATTTCTCGTTTCTGCCGTCCTTTCCGCCCCCTCTCTTAAATTTCATAACCTTTGACTTGCTAAGATTTACGATTAAGTTCCATAGCTTACAGTAGTCATACAGCCTGTTGATCATTAGTTGTAAGGATTCAGGTGATTGCGCCATTAGTACTATATCATCAGCGAACAGAAGTGCTTTGACCAATAGTCCTGCGTACTCAACACCTCCAGGCAGAATATCTACGATGTCCTCGATGTATAGCGCAAATAAGCTTGGACTCAGCGAACAACCTTGTCTTACTCCGGACAATGACTGGAACCATCCCGACAACTCCTCACCACTCCACACTGCTGATTTTTACCATCTAGTACCATATTTATAGAACTCGGAAGGTATCCCATCCGATCCTGCAGCTTTACCATCTTTTAATGAACTTAGAGCTCCGATAACTTCCTCATAGCTAATCGATCTGTCTAAGGTATGATTTTGAAATCCCGGAACGGCATAGTTGAAGACTAATTCACTAGGGGGTGGGTTCAGTAGTGCATTAAAATGTACTAGGAGGACACTGGGGCTTAAATTCGTATTTATGACGAAGTTACCACCATTAAGTTTTCTAGCCGCTTTCCAAAAATCCGCCGAATTATTACCACATGCCAAGCTTCGGGCAAGCGATTCATAGTGACTTCTTCGCTTTTGCCTCAATAGGGCCTTGAACTCTCTATTTGCTTTTAAGTAGATCCACTTCATCGCACCTTCGTTGTGTTGCCGAAACATCCTGAGCCAGGCAAACGATAATTGCCTTGCTTTATAGCACTCTTTGTCAAACCACGGTTCTTTATACTCCTTCTTTCTAATAGTGCTTGGTGTTATACGCAGATATACATCTTTTATAATTGTTTCGATCTTTCTAAGGTCTGTATCCTGCTGCATTTGTAGTTGCTCCGCCAGTAGGCTTCCATACAAATGTGCTTTATGTTTATTCCAAATCAGCTTAGGCAGAATATTCATATCCCTTCTATCGTTTTCCGTTATTTGATGACCAAAGCTAGCTACAATCGGTAAGTGGTCAGAATATGGTAGTTGCTTAACCTCCATATTCGTCACGTAAGCGTTCCAATCCCCTCCTATTAAGCAGTAGTCAATAACGGACACTCCTTGTTCTCCAACAAATGTGAGCTCGCCATTTCTGTCACTGTCGCTCGTTCCATTTAGTATTCTCAGCCCAAAAGAATCGCAAAATTCCAAAAATTGTTTACCTCTTGCATTAAATGTAGTATCCTTTGACTGCCTCCTTATTCCAGCTTCTCTATTTACTGTCCCCTCTTCTTTCCCTGTCCTCGCATTTACGTCGCCGATAACCATCATATTCGGGTTATCACAGCTCAGTACTACCTCCTGGAGTTTTTCAAAATCTCTTTCCCAGTGATTGCAGTTTATATATGAAGGAATAATACAAAAGGTCTTCTTATCAAATACTAGACTTAAGTACGTGCTCCCTTCGAAATTTTTGAATTCGCAGATGATGTCCTTAAGGTCGCGTTTGTATCCAAAGTAGCATCCTCCGCTTGCTCGTCCCTTCTCGTGTACCCTTATTGCTGGATTCCACTTGAACGAGTAGTTTAAAAATTTTCTTTCGAACTGGCAATAATTTTTTTCCATAACAAATGTTTCATACAAAAAAATAAATTCAAATTGATTGACGAAATTATAAAATTCATTACATAGACTTATTGCTTAATCCAGACACATTATATGATAAAATTTTAAAACAACTAATATTATAAATCTTAATACTATCGTTACTATGGCAGACGGCATTACAACTAAAAATTCTGTTTTGGCACAGCTAAAACTGGCGAAGAAGTTTGAGAACCATTGTAACCTCCATTTGTGTTTCCACCATAATGGATTCTTACTCCACCACCTGTCTTTGACGTTGTGTGTCTTTAACATATCACTTGCGTTACATTACATATGTGAGCGTTTTTGTGTAACTTTGTCTACCTTCCAGTGTTTGTACGATCCTCATTTCTAGCTGCTGCTCGTTCCTCCAGACGTAGTTGTTGCATCATGCTGGTGATGATCTCATTCGCTGTGTTCCCAGCTTCATTCGTCGTCAGCATGAATTTTATAAGTCCTCTCGGAGTCACTTGGCTGCCAATTTCTCTCTGTAGTATGTTTTTGGCCATCGTATACATCCCACATTCCATTAAAACCATTCGTAAAGAACTCGAAATCAAATATAGAGAGATGTACTGGTTACTCGGAAAACATTCCTAGCTCAGTACTAAGAACAAACTGCTTTTATACAAGCAAGTGCTAAAGCCAGTGTGGACCTACGGTATACAACTTTGGGGTTGTACCAAGAAAACAAATGCAAATATTTTACAAGCTTTTCAAAATAAAGTGCTAATAGAAATTGTCCAAGCACCGTGGTATAGTAGAAACGACGATATCCACAGGGATCTCGAAATTCCGACAATCGAAGATGAAACTAGAAGCTTCGCGAGAAAGCATAGAAACCGACTAATCGGTCAACAATACAGTTGGATGAGATCTTTCAGTGGAAAGTAACCTGCCAAACGTTTTTATTTCGTGATAGAAAAATTGCTTGATAAGTTAGTACTTAGTTGCGATATCTTACAAATTTATATCGAAGGGTGGTGTTTTTTTAGTCAGTAAGAATCTGACACTACTATGAGCACGCGCTTGCTATTCTCATAGTGTCTATGGAAGATTTGTCACCTACCATCGGGAAAAAAAATTAAAATTAAAATTAAAACATGTTCCGCGTTCTGGATTTTGCCTTCACAGTGCGGGCAGTATGGGACATTTACGTGTTTGTATTTGTAGAGATATTCCCGAAAGCATCCGTGCCCTGATAGGAACTGCGTCATGTAGAAGTTTACTTCTCCGTATTTTCTGCTGATCCATTCCTCTACGTTGGGGATCAACATATGGGTCCATCTTCCTTTTGGTGTGGTGTTCCACCTCTGTTGCCATTCTTCTTGTATAACCTCGATGGTTGCTGCGGATTTTTTTATTTCGAAATCGATTGGCATTCGACCGGAGATTACGCTAATAGCCTCCGCGGACACCGTCCGAAAGGCACAACACACTCCTAACGATGCGATTCTAGCGGCCGATCTTATCCGTCTCTTATACGTTATCCGGTACGTCGCTGGTGGCCATATGGGAGACGCGTACAAAAGGATCGACTTGCTTACCGCTGCTAGCAGGTCTCTAATTGGCTGCCTGGGTCCTCCTACGTTTGGCATTAATCTGGACAATGCCGCTACTGCCCTGGAGGCTCTCTCGCCTGCGTACATAAGGTACTCTTTGAAATTTAGCCTGTGGTCCAGCAGCACTCCCAGGTACTTGATGTGTGGACGTGACTCGATGGTTTGCTCACCAACCTGTATAGCAAGGTGTTCCACCTTTGTTTTGCTACTTATTAGCACTGCTTCTGTCTTGCGATCTGCCAGTTCCAGACCTGATGCCATGCCCTCATGTTCTTATTATTTGGTTGCAGTTTTCGGACACTTGTTCTAGCGTTTTTGCTATGACGATTACTGCAATGTCATCAGTGTAGCCGATAATTTCTACTCCGCTCGGCCTTGGCGTTCTTAGTACTGACCCTTGGGGGACTCCTCCCGTAATTGTGTACTTCTTGGGCTCCTCTTCCATGTCTAATGAAGAGTTCTCTCACTAAAGTAGCCGCCTATTATTCTCAGCAGGTAGTTAGGTATACGCAGGTTGCTTAACGCTCTAACTATACAGCTCCAGCTGGCTGAGTTGAATGCGTTTTTGACGTCGAGTGTTACGACGACGCAATACTGCTTGCTCCCTCCTAGCCATCTTTGTCCCGTGATAGCTTCGCGAGTAATGTCGCACACTGCCCTTATCGCCCCTATGGTGCTTCGTTTCTTTCTAAAGCCGTACTGCCGAGTAGAGAGCCCTGAGTCTCCTTCCGTGTATGGCTCTAGCCTTGTACGTATTATTTTTTTTAACACTTTCCCCAGTGTATCAAGCATGCACAACGGCCTGTACGACGACGGTTGCTCAGGTGGTTTATTTCCTTTTGGGATGAGGACTAACCGTTGCCTTTTCCACTGTAGTGGGAAATTGCCTTCCATTAGGCATGTCGTATAAAGGCGCGTGAAGATCTCTGGCTTTGCTTTAATGGCTCCTTTTAGCACGAAATTCGGGATTCCATCCATTCCCGGCGTCTTGTTGCTCTTTATTGTTGCCGCGGCTTTTAAAACTTCCTCTGTGGTGACTGCTGGTATTGTCTCTGTTTCTTCCGCTGCTCCTTGTGGTAGGGTGAATCCATCTTGCCTCGGGAAAAGAGCGCAGACAATTGAGTGCATGATATTCGGGCAAGTCGGTGCAGCTGCCGTACCATTCTTTAATTTTTTCATGACTATTTGGTACGCGCCTCCCCATGGATTGTCTTGTAGCTCCTCTCTGAGTGCCTGGAAGCATTCGGCTTTGGTCTTTTTTATCAGCTTGTGGAGTTGTGATATCTTCCTCTGAAACTGTTCTCTCAGTACCTCATTATCCTGTGTGCCTTTACCTCGGGCTCTCTGCTGGGACCTCCGCATTCTGTGACATTCTGCTCGCATGTTGGCGATGTCGTCATTCCACCAGTACACAGGTGTTCTTCCATTTCCATTTCCCTTCCGTGGCATGGCTGCGTCGCATCCTCGGGATAAGGATCTTGTGACTTCTTTAGTCTATTCTTCTGCTGTGCCTCTTGCTATGTTCATGTCGTTTATCATGTAATCTAGCATTTCGGTATCTACATTTTTTTTTTTCCAGCCCAGCTTTTGTACTTTTCGAGGGAGATTGCGGTGTTGTGATCGATGTTGCTCTTCCGTTTCGAATATGATGGCATGGTGGTCGCTGTTTGTGTAAAGGTCTGAGACTTGCCATTTCATCCCCCTGCTATGGCTCTCAAGTGCATTTACTAAGTTTTTTTTATACAATAAATATTTTTCTTAGTTCTTAGTTTGTTAATTAGCTAAGTTACAATAAATAAATTTAGTTAGGTTACGTCGAAAGACATAGGTTAAGAGTTAAGTTTAGCTTAGAGCGCCCGCATGGGGCCAGTAAGTTAGAATAAGATAGTTAAGTTAATTAAGCTAGCTTTAAGCGTTTTTGTTAGCATGTAAGATATAATAAATTGAACTAATAAAATGCATTAAAAATGAAATGAAAAAATGCTATGGCTCTGCTGGCAAACGTCAGGTCGATGAAGGAGCGCGCTCTGCCGTTGTCGAATGTGTTCTTGTTGAGCACCACCTCTGTGTGACTTTGAATGTCCTTTATTTAATAAATTCAAATTTCCAAAATTTCTATTAACGTGTATATACTTTCCTTTAATCACTTTTAAGATATCACCTTGCCTGATTAACAAAAAATCTAATCACGGTTTCATATTTCCAAACTTTCAAATGCAATCACTCAAAACATACAGTCTTAAAGAAACAGAAAAATGTGTTCAATTTTCCTTCGTGTTAATGTTTTAATAATACTTGTCTGCCTGGTGACAGCCGAAAAAAGATGCGACAATTCAGTCTGCAACTATGAAGCTGTTTGCATCCTCAAAGATGGCAAGCCTACCTGTGATTGCGTGCAAAAGGTCTTCGAAGGCGAATTCTGTTCAAAACTCATAAACCACTGCGTTTCAAACCCGTGCGAAAATGGAGGAACTTGTCACTCATATCCCGGCCATTATCACTGCAAATGTACTGCAGGATTTGCAGGTCAAAAGTGCACTTCGAAGCAGGACGCTCCCAAAGGATTCCATTTGCATTATAATCGACTCGTTCCCATTGGCAAAGAACAATCGCTTCTCTTAATGTTTCAAACCCTCGGCACATTAGAAAACCTGATAGAATTCTTCACTTCTGATTACATTATCGACGGCGGCGGATTCACCTCAACAAGTGGATTCCTTAAACCGTCCAATAACTTGAAAGCACTTAGTAAGCAACTGGGATTAAGACACAGCGACAAACTGCCCTACAACAAGGGATTCTATAAAATCTCTCGAGCAACTTTCTGGACACTAGGTGTCCACACCATGACTGTAGATTTGAGTGATTTTGGACTTACGGCGGAGAACTTCTTCAACGACAATTTTCACCTTTATGTCTATGATCCTTCGCAAAAGCAATGCCTTCCAGTCATCCATTTGCCAGACTGTGCAAATCCTCGACAGGCGCTGCATATGGATATTGTGAGGTTTAATTTTGTGGAACCTATTCTGGACAAAAAATGCGAAGAAGATACACGCATTAGGATTAAGTGGACTGTGAGGAACTATATCAATTCTGGTAGGAATAACCACCAACCATAAAGCGGACTACTTATAAGTAACTCCTTACAGTTGTGCTTCACACGTTTGCGCAGGATGTTTCGACAGTCTTGACCATTTTACCCTACACAATGTGGTTCAACTTCCGAGATGACTATGTTCAGTCGTATTTGATTCTAGGTGATGTTAGTGAAATCAGTCCAGGAGGAGGTCTTATCAGTAAAACCGCACTAAGGGTAAACTAGATAGGTATACCTTTTTTGATGTCAAAATGATGAAAACTCTTTCCAGTGCTATGTCTTCGTAGATTCAAAGCCAACTACAGCGCACATTCTTGGAGGCGCTAATAGGGAAGTCAAAGTTGGCAAGTCATTTGTAGTCGATGGCTCGATTAGCCGGGATAGCGCTAGGCGCCCAAATCATGATCAGAAATTGGAATACAGCTGGTCATGTACATCAGAAGACTCCAAGAATCCTCATTGCTTGAAAAAAATGGGGAACCGTAAGTTGCCACTGAAAGAAAAAAATCTAGCAGCATCTATCTATAATTTTTAACAGAGCCGCTTCTTAGGATACCCGGTCACGCATTCAAACTTGGCCAGACCTACAAATTCAGCCTTACAGTTCGATCCACTATCAATATTTACAGCACTTCTAGCTATTCACAGCAAATCAAGGTTGTTTCAGAGGATCCACTGCTTATACACTTCCACTGCCTTCGCAATTGCGAGGAAGACAAATTCGCCGCTGGAAAGGTTATACACTTAAGGATAGACTGTGTGGATTGTCCCCCTGGACACGTAGCATACACTGTGCGCAATGAACAGGGTACAGACATTTCCACCAGCCACAGTGTGGTCCTCACAGAGAAATCAAAGAAAGAAGTCTCTCTTAAGGCTGATGCTACAATAGGCTCGCGCAAGGGTAAAACATCTATAAAACTAACTCTCAATAGCCCTCCGGCTAACGGGTCGTGTAAGATCTCTCCCACAAGCGGTGTTGAATATCAAACAATTTTCCAAATTTCATGCCCTGGCTACAAGGATGATGACCAGCCGGTGGACTATAAATATACTGCCGGCAACACAACCCTTAGTCACAGCGGAAACAATACCCACTCCACGAGACTATTTCCCACATCAGGTCAAAGTTGCGAAATTAAAATCAGCATCTGTGATGATATCGGCGCCTGCACAGAGGTTCAAGTCCAAGCTACTCTCAATCCAATTTCCACAGATGGTTCGTGGCTTGACTTTCTCGCTAAAAACGGTTCAAATTTAAAAGAGCTAATTGAGGACGGAGATAGGTCTGCTGCTATCGCCCTGATACGAACTACAATTCCTCACATGCCTGCTGATGAAAACTTCAAAATTGCCAAGTATATTGTGGAGTCTCTGCGGGACCTCGAGCTTGGCAGGTTATTGGCCGTTGAGCAAGTCCTAACTGTCGGCAGTGATCTCTTTGAAGCCCTAGAACTCTCGAGTGAATCAGCAGTGCTAGTCTCGGAGGTGTTTTCCAATGTTTCTAAAGGCCTAGTGCATTCCATTCGAAATGGGGAGGTTATCGAACTTCCGTTGGAAACCCATGAGCAGATGATATCTGACTTGACGCAGTCTATGGCAAAAGCCACGACAGTGGTTGAAGAATTCCCAATGGTCCACGATGCAGATTCCATTCCTCCGGACGATCCTTTCTCTGAGAATTATTCAGACTATGGCGAACTAGACGTGGAAGATGTAGTTCATATATCAAACTGGTTACAGTCCTTTACTAGTATGCACAAGTGTCTCCAAGTTATGGGAGTTGTATCGGCCTTCATACAATTACCCGACGAGACAGCTGTGATTACCAAAATGAAAGGTATAACCAGCAAGACTCTAGTTATAGACAAATTCGAGTCTGTTGCGTTAAGCTTCAATGAGACAAACACATTTGTTAGCCTGCCAGATGACTTTCTGAAAAGCCTTAAGGGGAAAGAAATAGCCATTCAAGTCTCGATTTTCGAAGCAAATCCTTTCTGGTGGAATCCAGAGCAGTATAAGATGAATACAGAAGTTATCTCGATGGGAGCGTATACAAAAGATCTGAAATCTTTAAAGCCCAGCTCAACTAAAGTCGCCTTTATTTTTTTTATGGCCCTGAAAGGAAACACGGAAGAAGGTAATGTCACTCACGCGATTGTCAATAGCTCCCTGGATATGCCGGTCTATGAAAAGCTTCTTCCTGCGCATGCTGTCTTAGTGGTTACGATCACTCCTCCAGATGAGGACATATACATATTGCTTGTACTTGACAAAAAACCTAGGAGCTATATGCTTCAAGGCGCGCAAACAGTAAGGGCCTCTGGGGAAAATGCAACATTTTTCTTAGTAAACTACCATAGCTCTGAACGTAGGGCCTTCCTAGCCATTGCATCCGAGGCTCACACAAATTTTGCCTTTGCTATGTACGCTAGATTATGCCTGACTTGGAATCCCGACACCTATGACTGGACATCAGAGTACTGTAGGGTTGGAAGTCAAACAAATGCGACGCACATCCAATGTTCTTGCTGGCATCTGTCAATGTTTGGAGCGAAGGTACACCCTACCTTTGGTCATCTTCAATTGTCAAGTGACCTCGTCGAAAATCTAGCCCCTAACTATACCATGATTGCGTTCTACCTGCTCATCATCATTTTGCTATGCCTACTTCTTTGGCTCGCTTGGCGACAGTTCATGAATGCAGCTGATGGCTTGATTGTGTTGAATAGCAAGCCTGGGAGAAGAGCAACTCACAGGTATGTGGTTACCATTTACACCAATGGACATGCAAATGCGGCAACAACATCTAATGTCAGCATTCAACTGCACGGATCACTATATGACAGTCCACAGTACATCTTATATCCAAGCAAATGTCACTCTTTGTTTCGACGGAACGTCCCTACCTCTTTAGCGATCATGTCAGAAAAGTCTCTAGGAGTATTGCAATCTGTATCGCTTCACCATGACAGCTTTGGCAGGTACCCTACATGGAACTGTTATACAGTCAAAGTTCGAGATGAAAGAAAAAAGTATGAGTACATATTCGTGATCAATAACTGGCTATCAGATTATGAATCGACTACTTGTACTACATTAGCTCCACTAACTAAAAAGCAGGATCTTGAAAGAAGAAGTCGAATTTTTAGAGATACTCTAACAGACGCATTCGCAAATTGGTATGCTCAGCAGGCCATTAACCCAACAAGGCTCTGTGGCTCACTGACTACGTTGGAGAAATCAGCTATCTTCATTGTGAGAGTTTGTATAACACTTGTGGGGACGATCATTGTTTTTGGGCCGACAACTATGTTCACATACGAGGAGGAACGTGAAACCTACTATACCATGCTACTGGGCTTTGGAAAACTTCTTCTCATTGCCTTTTGCTGCCATTTAGTGGGATTCTTTGCAGCGGCAGGCTTGCAGTATTTATTTATTTATTTGTTGATATCAAGGCAGAACAATGTTAGGTATATCTTGATGTACGACGAGTTGTTGTAATAAAATGTTTTTTATCCTCTTCAGAGATGTAGTGATTATTGCAAACATTCGGGTCAAAAACTTAGCTTGCAGACTAAAAGGGCATATGCGTGAATTGGGTGCCATGTCACAGAGATTGTGAAAAGTTTCAATCCTAGAAATTAACGTTTTACCATCCGCAAGTAGAACTTTCATTAGAAAAGCTTCTCAATACAACCGTTTGGATAAAGCATTAAGGACCGAAAGACTATTCGCGCGAAACATGTAACTTGCACAGCATGAATTTAATTGAGAATGACGTCTATGCTCGCTAAGGTTTCGTAGAAGATGATGACTAACACTGGATTATACGCCTTAAGAATAAGATGTACATTCTGACAGCAGACGATACCGGATTGATAAAAGGCAAGCATGATCCCGACAGATCCATATATGAACTAACCGAGGAAGCTAAAGAAGACGGAGGCGAAATTCTCTGTTCGATGGTAATATCGCTTCGCAGCAATTTAAATGAGAGGAATGAAAAAATCTGCGGATGAACTCGAGAAAACGACGATAGGGCTATAGACTGATCCCGAGGGTGAAACACTGGCTTTTATTTACTTAGCTTTGGATGGCGCCTCCATGATCATTGCAGCGTTTTTCAGGCGGAAAGCATGGCGATTAAGGAAGCCTTGTCCTAGCTAAAGTGTAATGTACTATCTGTCAGAGATATTAGAATTTTAATGACAGTCAAGTGGCAATCGAGTCACTGGAATCGTACTCTGTCACTTCAAAGGCCGCCTAAAACTGCCGTTTGTCTCGTACGCAGATGACAGAGCAGTTCAGCATTCACCTATGCTGGGTGCCAGGCCACAGAGATATTCCAAGAAACTGCAGGGCGGGCGAGCTTATCAGACAAGTTACAACCCTAAGGATTCTGCCAGGTACGCAAACCCTTGGTATGCCGCTCGATACAAGTAAGCATCTACTAAGGCTGAACGATATTAGTAAGACCAACTAAAGATGGGAAAATGGCTCGACGTGTCATATTTCGAGGCCTAATCTAGACCAGAAACGTAGTGTCGAGTTGGTTAAGCTAAAGCGATTTTAGATCAGCTGTGTTATCGTATCGGTGTCCTCACTGGGCTAATAGGCTAACATGCCAAAAGGCTTGGCCTCTTTTCCACCGACTTCTGCAGGAGCTGTAGGGATGCGGAGGAGGAGGAAACCAACCTTCACATCCTATGCACATGTCCTACTCTGTCACGTAAAAGAATGCTCCCTTTTTTGACGACCTCGGCGATTTGGCGTCCTTAGGCGTCATGAGCATCCATCATCAAAAGCTCCGGTTGGTTTTATTGGTCCATGAGTGGTCTAGTGGTAGATCCTTGGCATCCCAATGGACAGCCAATCTAACCTAACCTAGATGGCGCTAGAGTGCAATGTGAACCTGGGCCTCAACCAGCAAGTCTGTGCAGCCACCTCGATCCACTGCCTAACCCATTTAGTCTCTTCTCTTTTCTTCTTCTTCTTTTAGGTGGTCCTATCACACAAAAACGTTCCGGTCCAAGGAACGAGGTGTCTGAGCCATTTCTTCCTGGTTCATCAACTCTTTCACTTCCCTCGAATCCTGCGTGTCCTGATACCCAGTAAAGAGATATTTTATTAGACTGGTCCAGCCTATTGTTCTTGGTGAGACACTCCCATACCAATTTGTATCTAATCTCGTGTGATATCGGCATTACGATGTCTCGCCTGCAATATTCCCTGTCGAGGTTGAATTGGGGGCATCTTTCTTACACGCCTGACCCAGTGCCTGTAGATGTGTTCGATTCGTCCGTGTATCATTTAATAGCATATTATTTGAATTAGTACTTATCGGACTCACTTCTTCAATCCATTTTATTGTTCAGATTTGTGCTTACTTTCAGTAATTATTGACCATATTGTCTTTGGGCCAGTCCAAAAGCGATACCGTTTTGGAAACCGATTCTCGCCTTTTGCTTGCGATGCATTTCCCTTTTCCGATGGCCTTTTAAATTATTCTTGATAAGGTATTCCTACGATTACCTCTAGTGCGGTTGTGAGACAGGTTCTTATGGCTCCTGTTATGCAGATGCAGGTTAGTCTTTCCACTTTAATCCATCCACGTCGTTCTTAGCCTTGTTCTATTGACCCATGCGACTTCACCGTATGTGCATCCACAAGATGAAGCAATTTGAATTTTAAATGGACAGCAAGGATGGAATTTATTATAAAATTTAAAATGAAATGAAATTCATTTAAAATTAAACTATCTAAACCCACCTCAATGAGACCAGGTTGCACCCCCAGGTTTACATTTTTATCATCATTTTTACTTTGCGATAAAATGTTCACACCAAGGCTATGGAGCATAGTTGTATTGTATTTATTGTGGAAAACGTATTTTATATACTACAAGATAATAGAATCTTTTAGAGCTATTATTCTTTGAAACAATGTAATTATTTCACAAAATTAGAAGAGTATATATTAAAAACAAAAACAAAACTAAATAAAAGAAAATAATAATAAATAAATAAATAAAGAGATAGGAAACACATGAATAGAGAAGTTAAGGGATTTTCAAATAGTGATATTGTTTTCAGAAAGATAGGTGAAGAGTTTCGTCCTGAATACCTCAAAGGAGTTTATTAGCTGAAATTCTTGTGGAAGACGGTTCCACAGACAGATTGCGGTCACAAAGAAGAAGTCTTCTCCAATGTAATGCGTAAATCGTGGCATAATTAAATTCAAGCCCCTAGTTGAACGAGCAAAGGTGGGTAATTCATACAGATAAGCAGGACTCTTGAAGAGGATGATGATAAATAATTTTACAATAACAGGATACCTACAATATATATCTAAGCTTTATTTTAAGGTAAAGGCGGAGGAAGCGAGAGAGAATGACCCCCGGAGCACTGCGACCTAAAAAAGATCATCTAAGATTAAACCAACAAGACGAAACTTTACATGTAGTACGCTATAAGATCTAGGAATGTTATAGATAAAACGAATACAGTCATTAAGGGCTACATTTAATTTACGTTTACATTCAGAGCCGGTCGCGCTCTATTTTTCATAAGATGGTTTCCTTGACGTTAAGGTTTCCACGGTTTCTTCGAACTTGTTATTCGATCGAGATTTGTCACTCCTGCTGTCAGGCGAAGCATCTTCGTCTCAGCTGCCGTTAATTTACTCTCATAATTTTTGTACATTGTCCAACATTGTGAACCGTATGTGAACGCTCGACGCACAACTGCTGTGTAGAGCCTTCCTTTCAACTTAGGGGGCATTTTTCGGTCACAGAGATAGCTTGGTCTTCTCGCCACTTCAACCACTCTACGCTTACGCGATGATTGATGTTGGCATCACAAGTTGCTTTTCTTTTGATCATAGATCCCAGATATTTAAACTTTTCGCATTGGGAAGCACTGTTCCATTCAAATAAATGTCGGGAATAGGCGTCAGTGGATCAGAGAACGGGCAGTCTTTTTTGAACTAATGCGATATTCATTTCCCTCCAAAACGTCCACCCACACGTCAAGTACTAGTTGCAGGGTCGTAGGATCCTCACTTATGATAGCTCCATTATCAGCAAAGAATAATATTGATGTACCCAACTTTTTCCAGAACTCAGAAGGTATCGCGTCTGGCCCAACCGCTTTTCCTTTTTTTTTTTTTATTTTTTTATTTTATCACCTCACTAATTTCTTCGTCTGTCCGACATTACATTATTTCTTCGCAGTAAGAGGTGGCTCTTAGAAAGTATAGTCGGGGAAACTGTTCATTCAAAAGTCGTTCACAATACAATACTCTGCAGAATTTTGTCGCCATCCACAAGAAGCTGGCCATGAGCATTGTTAATGAACTTTGGCGAACGAATCTCCTGGGCATTCCTCTTTCTTTGGGTGGCTATTTTGAAGGTGGTTGCGCTCTTGTTCATATTGTGTCGTCTCACCTCTTGGATAGCCTGATTTGCATCAGCAAACTGGGAAGATATTTTCTCCAGCTCCCCTGCTTGTAACTGGACGCACTTCTTCTTCGCTTTTTTCTTAAAACATCTATATTCCACTTCGAGGTGAGCTTTTTCGTCTCTATTATTAGAGAGACACATTGACCAAGCTTTGAAAGCCGCCTTCTTCTTATTTATCACTTCCTTAGCTTCATCACTCCACCACCATGTTTCTTTGGCGTGTTGGTGGTCGCCTTTTGAAGCTCCTAGCAATGATTTGGCCTTTAAGCAAGTTCGCTGTAGGGAATCCCACATATTTTGTGCTCTGCACTTTTCATCCTCGGCTCCGTTGATGGTGTGAGAGAGGTAACGAAAACAAAAGCCTCGCCATTTTCTTTGTCCAGATTGTACCACTTGATTTTCTCAGGGGCCCTTGATTGTTTGCTTTTCTTTTGTGTCTTCGTAAAAATATCTTTTTAAAGCATATTATACTTAATGTTTTAGCAGGATTCAGTGTAAGCTTGTTAAGATTTTACCATTTTAAAATTCTTTCAAGGTCTTCATTTACTCTGGTAACACAGACTTCGCTTAAACCAACTTGGCGAGAAATGTAAACCAGAACGTCATCAGCATATACATATATGAATTTTGCAGTTTTCAGCTATTGTGGGGATTGGATTGGTTAAATAAATAAAACAGAAGTGGTCCCATTACAGAACCATGCGGAATACCTACATTAACGATATAATAATCCGAAACGCCATTATCCATGACCACAGTTTGGAGTCGATAGTGCAAGTATGTCTGTAGGAGCCTTACAGATGTCGGTGAAAAATTAAATTTTTCGCTGCTTTCGAGAAGCAAAATTAAAATCCCTAGGTATGTTCACGTACCCTCCTAAAACAGCGAATTTTTACGAAAAGTTACGAATTTTTACGAAAACCTGTTCGAGTACTGAAAATGTTCGTAGTTATTGACAGCAAAGAGCGCCCAATTCGTCGGTGTTGACTTTCCCTACTTTTTGACAGCATACACTTGGTTTTGCCCTCGTTTATCGCTAAGCCCATTTTGGCCGCTTCCGCCTCAATGCTTGCAAACGCACCGGTGACAGCCCGCTAAGTTCTTCCGGTAATGTCTATATCGTCGGCGTATGCAAGCAGTTGTACAGACTTGTAATAGATTGTGCCTTCGGTGTTGGCTTGTGAGTTCCGCACAATCCGTTCAAGTAGAATATTAAAGAAGTCACATGACACCGTGGCACCTTGTCTAAAATCTTTTTTGACATCAAAGGTCTCGGTGAGGTCATTACCGATCTTGATGGAGCAGCGAGCGTTCGTCAAAATTAGACATGGCTCTATAAAGCTCTTCTCTATAGATGCTGTCATAGGCGACCTTGAAATCAATAAAAAAGTGGTGAGTATCGATTTGGAATTCTTGGGTTTTCTCCAGGATCTGCCGAAGTGTGAAGATTTGATCGATGGTGTACTTTCCTGGCCTGAAATCGCACTGATAGGGTCCAATCAGGCTGTTGATGAAAGGTTTCAGGCTTTCGCACAATATCACAGAAAAGATCTTGTATGCGATGTTGAGGAGACTGATGCCTCTATAATTGGCGCAGTTGAGGAGGTCTCCTTTCTTGTGGATCGGGCAAACGATGCTGAGATTCCATTCATCAGGCATACACTCCTCTGACCAAATATTAGAAATGAGTTGGTGTATGCACTCTACCAATTCATCCCCAGCTGCCTTGAAAAGTTCGGCCGGTGAGCCGTCAGGTCCAGCAGCCTATCCTCACTTCGTTTTGGTCAGGTGGACGGAAATTTTGACTATCATCGTCTATGTTGAATGGTTCATTCTGCCTGACAGCGGGATGTTGGTCTTCGCCGCCGTTATACAGTCTGCAGAAGTAGTTTTTCCATATTCTCAGCACCGACTGTGATTCTACTACGAGGTTTCCATTTTCATCTCTACAGGTTTTTGTACAGGCACATCTTCTCTGACACGTTATTTTTACCTTTTGGTAAAACTTCCCTACATTGTTCCTGGAGTATAAGCTCTCGATATTCTCGAACGCGCGCTTCTCATGCGCTTTCTTCTTCTTTTGGAGAAGCCGATGTTCTTCCCGTCTCTTTTGCTCGTAGAGCTCATGAGCAGCTCTTGTCTTCCGCGCAGCGCCGCTTTGTATGCCTCTTGTTTTGCTGCATGCACTCGCCGGCATTCTTCGTCAAACCAGGGGTTTCGCGGTGGTGGGCGAGCGAGACCCATCACATCAGTTGCGGCGTTTCTGATGGCATGTTGTCAGCGTTGCCACTGGTCTTCGGCACTTGATGCTGGCGGCATAGGGGTGATTAAGAGATTTTGGGATACGCGTTCAGCGAAGAGTCTGGCGGTCTCTTGCGATTGTAGCTTTTCGACGTTAAATTTTCTCACTGTGATTCTTCTTTGTTTCTCAGATTGGGATATCCGCATTCGTACCTTGGCTACAACAAGGTAATGATCCGAGTCTATGTTGGCCGCTCGGAAGGCCCGGACATCCAGATTACTGGAGGCATGCCATGCCTCGATCGCAATGTGATCAATTTGGTTGATCGTTACATGATCATTGGACCGCCATGTCTACTTATGAATATCGAGATGAGGAAACCATGTGCTTGCTATGGTGACATTTCGCTCCACAGCGAAATCAATTAGCCTTAGTCCGTTATCAGACGTGGTGTTGTGTAGGCTATGCTTACCGACTGCCCTACCAAAGACGTCCTCCTTTCCTATTTTGGCGTTAAAATCGCCCAATACGATTTTAACGTCGTATTTAGGACATTGCTCGTATGTTTTGTCGAGGAGCTCGTAGAAACACTTTTTGGTGGCAGGGTCCTTTTCTTCCGTGGGGGCATGAACACATATTAGGCTTATGTTAGCGAATTTAGCCTTGATCCGGATAGTCATAATACGCTCGCTTACGTGTCGGAAGCTTAAGACTTCTTGCCTAAGTCTGCCGCGTATGACAAATCCGCATCCGAATAAGCGTTGCCTGTTGCCTCTGTAGCAATCACCGTAGTAGATGTCACAGTTTTTCGTCCTCTATTTGCCTGGACCATCCCATCGCACTTCCTGGATGGCGGTAATATCTGCTTTATAACAGTCTAGGGCCTCTGCTAGTTGTTCGGCTGCACGTGGTCTGTAAAGGGACAGAACATTCCACGTACAGATCCGAAGGTCGTTGTCCTTATTTCGTTTGCTGGGGTCGTCATTAGTTGAGTCATCCTTATCCGAGGCTTTTGGATGTTTCGGAACCATAAGTTTTTTACGTGGTAGGGCAGTTACCCCAACGGCACAACCCCCAACCTAAAGGGGCAGGTCCTCAATTATTCCCCTAGGACGACGGGCCAGGTCACCGGTGCCAGTGGTCCACTACGGGAGTATGAGTGCTGCCGTTGGCCCATTAAGGGCTCCTCCGCCACCATCTCTATGCCAATGTCCTGACCAACATTGGAAATTCCTTACCGACCTGTGATCCGAATACGTCGAAGCAGCTCGCGCAAGGTATTCACTAAGTTCAACCTTACTGAAACTATAGACGCCACCGTTGGCTCCGTCTAGGGAATTCGTCCGCTGCCGCCTGGAACAGGAATAAGTGCTCTAGTGGGAAAGCAGTCTTCCCCCCTCTCTCATCTGTTGCCACCAAGAATCCGCCAAACGGGGTTGGTTACCCACTTCTTGGATTAAGGTACTAGGCACCCGGCTGTCACCGTGCGGATGTTGAGAGTAGGAGTTGGTAGGGCTCAGCTAAGTGAAAACGCTGGTGTTTTCATATGTTCGCATGCACTACGTTTCTGTGGGGTAGTTTGTGAAAACTGGCAAATCTGTCAAATCCCTGTATTTGTGATTTTTTGTTGGATTGTTCCTTCTCTTTCTTTCTTTCGCGAATAATTGGGTTTGAGGTTTGACGTTTAAAAAGTGGGCAACTTCTGTGGTTCAGTGCGTTCATTTACTTTTTCGTAATTTATCTCTCTCTGAGAGAATTTTACCCCAACTCGTGAAAATTTGACAAGCTGTCAATTTTGGTGCAGAAAGTACGCGAACAGACCTCCTATTGCATCGCAATCCAAAGCCGACCGAAGATCACTAGTAACTTTGAGAATAGCTGATTCACAGCTATGTTTGCTAGGAAAACCAGATTGGCATTTCGACAGTTTGTTGTCGATATTCAAATAAAGTTTCATCTGTTTGGAAAGTACATAAATTTTCAAAAACTTTTCGCGGAAAACAAAGAATACTTATTGGCCTGAAATATGAGAGGTTATGAGGGTTGGTCTTTTCTTGAACAGCTATAATATTAGCGACTTTCCATTGCTCAGGAAGCTGACAACTATAAATACAGTAATAGTTGAGTTGAGTTGATCTACAATATATTGTAATATTCTTGCTGGGGTTCGTTTAAATAAAACCGTCTTTTGTGTATTTTAATCGTTTATTTATTATCAAACACTAACTTTACTTCAACTCAGTATTCAATCACTTTACTCTTTATTTATTTTAATTGTCGCTACAGATTTACTTTCAATACATCGCTTGTTTTCACCACTGGTCGAATCTCCCTCTTGTAATCGCTGTATGCACTTATAACCAACTGTATCCACGGTGGTTGTGGTATGGGTATGTATAGGAAATTGTAAGGGGTTCTAGAACATGCTAGATGTTTCTCCGGGTGAATCGAGGATCCTGGAATATTGGGATATTGTGTGGAACAATTGTGGAACGTAAGCACACCAGGTTGGAACGTAAGCACATCAGGTTGGAATATTTACTACTAGTAGGCAATAGATGTCGTTGCACAAAGTACCTGACGATGTACTTGATACTACACTGCCCCCCTCTTAAACTTGTTCGTCCAGAACAAGATCATCTGGATTACTGCCATGGTAACGATGAAGACGATCCAGGTGGACAATTTTCATCTTGCCTCTTACTCCACGCTGGATCCGGAAGACGACGTCATTGATGCGTGTGACCACTTTATAAGGGCCCTCCCAGTCTTGCTGCAGCTTAGGTGACCTCCCCTTTTGCCGGTGTGGGTTGTACAACCATACTAGGTCTCCCTCGTGGAAGCTGGACGTTGTTGCCTTTGTGTCGTACCTGGTTTTCATGCGGTCACTCGCTATCCTTATCCTCGTCCTGGTCCTCTGATGTATGTCTCGGATCCTTTCCCTGAGGTCTGCCACATAGTCCTCTTCACATTTGGCCTCATCGTTAGGGGATCCAAACTTCACCTCACTGGGTAGCCGACCTGCTCGACCAAACAAGACTTCGGATGGAGTATGTCCAGTCGTACTGTGCACAGCATTTCGGTAGGCCATCAAGAAGAGAGGAATTTGTCGATCCCAATCGTGCTGGTGGTCTTCTACGACCTTGGAGAGATGTTCGTTTAAGGTTCTGTTGAAGCGCTCTACCATCCCGTCGGATTGTGGATGAAGTGGGGTCGTCCTCGTCTTTTTGATTCCTAGTTGTTGACAAACCTCTTGGAATATCTTCGATTCAAAGTTTCGTCCCTGGTCGGAATGCAGTTCCATGGGCACGCCAAATCTGCTCACCTAGTTGTTGACGATCTATTCCATGATGATCTTCGCTTCCTGGTTAGGGATGGCGAACGCTTCCGGCCATTTGCTGAAGTAGTCCATGACGACTAGGATGTAACGGTTACCTTTGTCGGTTTCTGGAAATGGACCAGCGATGTCAGCGGCAATCCGTTCAAAGGGTGCGCCCACGTTGTACTGGTGCATGTTGCCTCGCGTTTTCGTTCTGGGTCCCTTGCTGGCGGCACACACGACGCATTTTCGGCACCAACTCTCTACGTCGTCCCTTGCGCTGAGCCAATAGAAACGTTCTCGCACTTTCTCCAGCGTCTTGTTTGCACCCAAATGACCTCCGGATGCTCCATCATGCATCTCCCGCAGCACCTCGTGAACTTTTGATCGCGGCAAGACGAGCTGCATTATGAAATCTTTCCCGTCCGGCCTCTCCCATTTCCTTTTCAGCACACCATCTTGCACATGAAGTGAGTCCCACTGAGCCCAGTATGCCTTGAGAGTGGGGCTCCTGTCCGAGATATCTTGTCCGTTTGGCTTTTCCATAAACTCCTTCCACGCTAATATCGGCTCGATGTCTGGGTCTTCTTTTTGAGCGTTGCGGATTTCCTCTGCACTCCAGCCGGCGATAGGCTCAGCTCTTACCCTTTGGATGGAAAGAAGGTTCTTCTCTTCCTGACGCACACAATGCTTGCAGTCGTTCTTACATGGTCGCCGGGACAAGGCATCCGCATTAGAATAAAGTTTCCCTTTACGATGCTGTATTTCATAATCGTACATCTGCAGCCGTTCAATCCATCTTGCGACCTGGCCCTCCGGATTCTTGAACTGCAGCAGCCATTTTAAAGCCGCGTGGTCTGTGCGTAAAAGGAACTTTTGGCCGTAGAGGTATTTATGGTAGTGTTTTGTCGCCAGAAGTTCTCGCCTGGTCACGCAGTAGTTCCTTTCGGGCTTGGAGAGCACTTTGCTGAAGTATGCGACTACCTTCTCTTGGCCGTTGTGTACCTGCGAAAGAACCGCTCCGACACCGACGTTACTTGCATCTGCATCCACGATGAACATTTCTCCGGGAATGGGATATGCTAGTGTTGGTGCTTCGCATAGTTGTTGCTTAAGGTTCTTGAAGCTTTTGTCGCACTCACCTGACCACTTGAATTGCCTTCCTTTTTCTGTCAGTTGGTGCAGGCTCTTCGCGGTTCCGGCAAAGTCCTTTACGAATCGTCGGTAGTACGTGGCGAGACCCAAAAAGCTCCTGAGTTGGTGTTTGTCTTTTGGAACCGGCCAGTTTTTCACAGCTTCCACCTTGTCTGGATCTGTTCGCACTCCTTCTGATGAGATAACGTGGCCCAGGTACTTGACTTCGGATCTGAAGAGGTCACATTTCTTTGGATTCAGCTTCAGGTGAGCACTTCGAAGCCGTTCTAGCACATTCTTCAGGTTGTCGCGATGTTCCTCGAATGTTTTTCCTATCACGATCACATCGTCCAGATACACCAAGCAAGTTTTCCAGGTCAATCCACGCAGGACATGTTCCATTAGGCGCTCAAAAGTTGCCGGAGCGTTGCACAATCCAAATGGCATTACTGTAAACTGCCACAGCCCATTTCCTGCAGTGAACGCAGTTTTCTCTCGGTCCTTTGGATCGATCTGCACCTGCCAGTAACCGCTCTTTAAATCAAGGGTGGAAAACCATCGAGCTCCTGAGAGTGTGTCTAATGTGTCATCGATCCGTGGCAGAGGGTAGCTATCCTTTTTGGTGACGCCATTAAGTCTCCGATAGTCTACACAGAATCGAGTGCTGCCGTCTTTCTTCTTGACCAGTACAACAGGTGAGGCCCAAGGACTCTTAGAACTTTCGATGAGCCCTTCCTTCTCCATCGTTGACACCATATCCGCAACCTCCGTCTGCTTTGCCAATGGTAGTCGTCTGGCAGGCTGACGAATTGGTCTGGCATCCCCAGTGTCTATGCGATGCTGCACCAGATGTGTTCGACCATACTCTCCATCCTGTGAGGCAAATGTATCAGCGTACTCACCGATTAGATTTTCTGCCATGGCACGCTGATCCCGATCCAGTTCGCAGTGCTTGAGGATCATGTCCCTTACTTCCGCCAACCTGGCTGATGAAACGGGCCCCGCAGATTCCTTTCCAGTTATTGTCGAGATTAAACATATCGGAACACATTCACCAATAACCTCCCCTTGTTTCAGTTTGACGCTGTGGCCCTTTAAGTTCATGAGCCTTACTGGGACCAGGCTATTCTTTGGCTCCACTAAAACTTTTCCCACGATGTAGTTTGGGAATATCCTTCCTGAATCCGGCTCCAATAGATAGAATCGGTGGCTCCCAGGATCACCCTCTAGTTTTGTCCAAATGATAGTCTCGGAAGATGGTGGTAAGACTTCGTCCTTGCTGAGTATTGTCCTTAAATGTGCTGCATTCTCGTTCCCGTACACCATTGGAATCTCTACGTTCCTGTACCGCAGAACTTGCATCCCGATGTCGATGATTACGTCATGTTGTTTCATAAAGTCCACTCCGATGATGCATTCATCACATATGTCGGCCACCAGGAACGCATGAGAAAAGGCCAATCCTGCTAGTTGTAACGTGAGGCGAACTTCTCCGTATACTTTCGCCGATTCCCCTGTCGCAGTTCTAAGACAGTAGCAGCTGGTGTTGTGCAGCCACGACTTCTGGACGAGATCTCTTCTTACAATGGAAGCCGTGGCGCCGGTATCGATAGTAGCCACGCACTTGTTTTTGCCGATGAATGCTTCCACTGTTAGACTCTTGTTGCATCGTTTGGTTTGGGAGACCTGGATGGTGGTCTTGGGGGCGTCGATTCCATTAGCCAACTTCTGCCCCGCGAAGCTGACTCTTAGGCGTTTCCCGACTCCTGGTTTCGAGAAGCCTGGCCAACAGGATGGATGTTGTCCCTGTAGGATGGTTCTTCGTTGCGTCGCCTATTCGCACAATGTGGACAGTTTCCGCCTCTGGGTGGATTTCTGCATTGCCGTTGTAGGTGTCCTATTTTGTTGCAGTTCCAGCAACGAATTTGTCCTCCACGAGCGTTGTTTCGGTCTTCGACGTCCATCCTCTGGCAAGAGCATTCGATGGCGGCTACTTCCCTCATACGGTGGATTCCCTGACAGGCCTGGTCTGCGGCCTCCATTGTCAGAGCAAACGCCAAAGCTTCGGCGAGCGTTTTCTTTCCAGCCATTCTTACCGCCATTTGTAGTTTCGCATCAGCTATGGCATGGGTGAACGCTTCGGTTGCCATCTCGTTAATGATCTCCTCACCGGCGTTTGGATAGGACAAATGTGCCAGCCGCTCGATGTCTGCTTGTAACTGCTGGAGTGTCTCAGCCTTCATCTGGGACCTTCTGCGCAACTGGACCCTATATACTTGCTGCATGTGGTCGTCCCCAAATCGCATCTCAATGGCTTTCACCAGACTGTCGTAGTTGCGTTGTTTGTCCTCGGGAATAGTTTGTAGTAACTCTGCAGCTGATCCTCTAAGCGCAAGCGTGAGGGCAATGGACCTCTCTTCATCGTCCCAGTTGTTCGTCATTGCCGCAGCTTCGAACTGCCTCTTATATATTGGCCATGATGTCTGTCCATCGAAGACGGGAGGCTGCATCTCTTTCCTTCTCGGGCAGTCGGTTGAGTACTCCCGAACTTTCTGTTTCTTCACGCATTCGAGTTCCTTTGCCAAATTCTCGAATCTTCCTTCAACAGCCTCGAACTTCGTTTCAACACTCTCGAATCTTCCTTCAATGGCTGTTTCAAATGTCTCAATTTTTGCCTCTACGTTTTCAAACTTCTCATCAATTGTTCCAAATCTTGTTTCCAAACTTTTATTTTGTTCATCGAATTTGCTTTCGAGAACACTCCTTTGATCGAATAGCTGATGTTCCAGAGAGTTCTTTTGTTCGTCGAGCTTAGCATCTAGAGAATTCTTCTGCTCAGCCAAAGAATTTTCTAGCATCTCGAACTTCTTGTTTTGCACATCCAGCTTAGCGTCTAGAGAATTCTTTTGCTCATCGAGCTTGGCGTCTAGAGAATTCTTTTGTTCAGTCAAGGAATTTTCTAGCTTCTCGAATTTTTCATTTTGAGAATTCTTTTGCTCATCGAAAGAATTATCTATCTTCTCGAATTTTTCAGATAGCAATTTCATTAAAGCCGACATGTCACTCGTCGTACTTACTTGTTCTTCTTCGACGTCAAACAAAGCTGTTTCAGGATCTGTACCCTCGTCCGTCATTATTTTCCGCAACTTAATGATCAACTCTCTCTTCGTACCAGCCGTAGGCTGATCCCGCTGGCTCAGTGCTTCCTTTAGTTGCACCAATGACAAATCTTCTAGCAATTTCCGAACCATTTTCTTTTCACTTACACAATAAGCAATACACAAAATTTGTTTTATCCCACTTCTGACACCAATGTAATATTCTTGCTGGGGTTCGTTTAAATAAAACCGTCTTTTGTGTATTTTAATCGTTTATTTATTATCAAACACTAACTTTACTTCAACTCAGTATTCAATCACTTTACTCTTTATTTATTTTAATTGTCGCTACAGATTTACTTTCAATACATCGCTTGTTTTCACCACTGGTCGAATCTCCCTCTTGTAATCGCTGTATGCACTTATAACCAACTGTATCCACGGTGGTTGTGGTATGGGTATTTATAGGAAATTGTAAGGGGTTCTAGAACATGCTAGATGTTTCTCCGGGTGAATCGAGGATCCTGGAATATTGGGATATTGTGTGGAACAATTGTGGAACGTAAGCACACCAGGTTGGAACCTAAGCACATCAGGCTGGAATATTTACTACTAGTAGGCAATAGATGTCGTTGCACAAAGTACCTGACGATGTACTTGATACTACAATATATATACAAGTGCACCAATACGAGGAAACTGGAATTTAAAAATAAGTAAATAAAAAGGAAAAATGTAGTACTTAACAAATTTTCTAAACCTATTTGTTTGTGGAAAATAGATATTTTATATTTACACATTTAAAATTAGTAGAAAAGTAAATAATTCTAAATAAGAGTAAAATAAAGCAAAAATAAAAATAATAAAGTTATTTAAAATAAACTGAAAACGCTGGTCACACTAATCGTTGAATGCAGTAAAGCATAAGCTTTATCTCATTAGTAGGACGCATTTAACATAAATTGAAGGTGATCAGTTAGTAACGACTGTCAGTTTGCAAACACCTTTACCCATAAGTTTCACATAAGAAATTATATAATGATACATTCTTACTGTTGTTTTCTTTGCAAAGATATTAACATCGCCATTCACTTTAAGGACTCTCGTTGTCATTTTCATTATTTCGTGCTGGGAGTTGACCTCAATTATGTAAGAAAACAGAAACAGCGAAAAATAAACAAACAAAAACTGAGTTAAGATCCCAAAAGTCACTGACTTCTCCGGGCAATGCAAATGCAATCGGAATTATATAAAACGCTCAATATCTTACTGGAACTGAGTCAGTTAAAATCAGCTCGTCACAGCAGCTAACAAATTATGAAGTTCTTCCTTGCCATTCTCTTCTGCTCATGTAATTTAACAAAACCTTAGTGGCGAAAACCCTTACCCCAATTGTTTAATTGTACAGGCTTTGCCGCTGCACTTGCGGATATTTCTGTGCCATCTACAAAAGCGAAGGCAACGTTCATCAAACAAAAGTTCCGCTGTCCAGACTTTTGTACAGCACTTTACAATCCGATTTGTGCAAGAAATAAAAATTGTGTCACAGTATTTGGTAATCCATGCAAATTAGATACGTATAATTGCAACAGAAATAAAAGAGGTAAGCGAAATTGTTTGTCTTGCTACCGCACATATTCTTAACTGTTATTATTCGCAGATCAATTCATACCAGTTGAATTTAAATATTGTAAGAAGTTTTCGAAGCCAAACCATGTCTATTGTTGGTAAACAAATATTTTAAAATTTCTAAAATAAAAATATATCAATACCTATAAAGATTATACAAAAGTATTTAAAAACCTTTTCCACCCTCGCAAAACCTTTAGGTAAGCTGGTCTCCCTTCCCTTTACAGTTTGTAGGTTAAGGGAGTAGAAGTGTGGGACAAGGGCAAAACATAAAAATCAGTATTCTAGGTGTAAACACAATAGTGCATAATTACGGGAAGGCTTTTCAGTGAGTACTGAGCAAAAACGGTGTAATCACGCACTCAACCTTCCGAAGGCAAGGCTTTTTTTTTTCTACGTGAATAGCAACTGGGGTTGTTCATCACTCCAACACATTTTATTGCAAATAAAACTGTTTAAACTGAAAAATATTTTTTTATTTATTACGACATCGCATGTTTGCATAAATATAAACCTGGGAAAAGTGTCTTTTTGACATTTGTTTTAACCTTAATACATAATTTTTTATATTTTATGCAGTTGAGGCAAATATCTTTGCGATGCTCAGAGCATGCGGGCAATTGGCATTTTACGCAAGAAGTCTTAACTTGTTTGTCCCGTTTTCTTGGACACAGTGCACATCTTGCCTGCTTCTGTAATTTTACCGGGGGTTCATCGCCAGGAGGTTCTTGGTTCATATTTAGAATATCCCGTCAATCGTTTCCTACTTCTCTAAGCAGACAAATAAATTATCTTCAGTACCAGATATCCCATTATCCTCTGAGGTCATCATCAGGGCTCATAACCGCAATTCTTTGCAAATAATTTTCAATTTGATCATCCGAAAGCGAAGCCATTTTTGTCTAAAAACTGAGCATCAATGTTATAAACCACGAACAATAAACTTTACTAAATAGCAAAGGAGGTGCCTGGTAACCCCACAGCAAAATTAAAAACTTAATCACCCCTATCGTGGAATCCGTCGGATCTGAGTTTCACTTCACCTATTCGTTTCACGTGAACATAAAAACACTATCGTGGAATCCGTCGGATAATCTTCCTTACCGACCACTGTTGTCGATTAGGAAGTTCTGTTGTGACAGCTCGTTTGAAACACATGTGTGCTTTGTGAAAATCCAATTGCTCTTAATGGAACTACCAGAAGCAACGTAAGATTTCATACACTAACAACCAAATCCGCAATGAAATAGCTGCGGGTGTGAAATGTATGGGGAGATTCGATCCGAACGTTTTCCACGATGCAGTGGAACTCGTTCACATTACCGACACGGGGAACTGTTCGCTTTGCGGATTTGACGATACCGAAATATTTTTTTCGGTGAATAATTCCCCCCGGCGGATTCCACGATAAGGGTGAATATAGTCGAAATAACCACCCCTATCGTGGAATCCGTCGGATCTGAGTTTCACTTCACCTATTCGATTCACGTGAACATAAAACCACTATCGTGGAATCCGTCGGATAATCTTCCTTACCGACCACTGTTGTTGATTAGGAAGTTCTGTTGTGACAGCTCGTTTGAAACACATGTGTGCTTTGTGGAAATCCAATTGGGAAATAAAAAATTTTAATTTTGTGCGAAAATAGATAGCGTTTAATTGGTTTTTCATTTAAGATCATCTTCACACAGGAGGAGGCACTCTCAATTAAGAGCAAACACGGAAAATATAATGGAACTACCAGAAGCAACGTAAGATTTCATACACTAACAACCAAATCCGCAATGAAATAGCTGCGGATGTGAAATGTATGGGGAGATTCGATCCGAACGTTTTCCACGATGCAGTGGAACTCGTTCACATTATCGACACGGGGAACTGTTCGCTTTGCGGATTTGACGATACCGAAATATTTTTTTCGGTGAATAATTCCCCCCGGCGGATTCCACGATAAGGGTGAACAACTTACCACGACACGTTAATGCAAACAGCTAACTGCCTACAATATAATTAGAGAATAGACCGATCGACCGACAACAAAATAAACAAAAAATATTAAGCCTTTTCTTAAGTAGTGGGGTTATGGGTAACCCCGCTTGCCTTCGGAAGGTTAAACATGTTTGCGAATAGGTGGGAACTTAAGTAGCGAACAGAATACTCCTGATTGTCAAGTTGAAACAAAATCGGTTCCCAGTTAGAAGATAACAAAATTAGAATAGCAAAACTAGCAGTTGACTTTATTAAACGCCGCACAGTGGGGCAAGACACCCCAAAAACTGCAAACAATTCATGTAATGGGCTAGCTATACTGAAAACAACGTTTTTTGTAAGAATCAGTTAATAGTGCATAGAAAGACCGTATTTGTCTTTTTACAGCTTTTTTTTTATTGCTGAACTTAGGTTAGGTTAGGCTAGGTTAGGTAGGGTTATGAGGTTGTCATAAAACACTAGGCACCAAAGTGGGCCCATCGCGATCCCTAGAAAACCTTTACGGCAAAAGACCTAAACCCAATCCTCCAAGCAATTAATCTCACTACAAATGAAGAGATCCTTGTTATGGTTCAAGGACCTCACCTCCTCCAAGTTATCGAAGAAGTATCTACCTAGGTACTTTAGCCGTATCCTGGCAATTCCTTGACATTCACAGACTATATGAGTTATATCCTCTGAGACATGTAGGTCATCGCAGTACCTACGAACATCCGTATCGGATAACCCTAGTCTCATGGCATGCTTCCTTAGGAGACAGGGGCCAGAGAGTATTCCTATCGCTGTTCTTAGCCTCGATCTATCTAACTTAATTATCTCCCCAGATTTTCTGCGATCTAACACAGGCCACAAGGCCTTAGACACCCTGTGACCATCTAAGTTTGACCATCTTAGATTAGCCGTGTCAATGATTTTATCCCGGATAATTCCCTTAGCCACGCACCCTGGTGGTTTAATACTACCAATTATATCGCTACGTGGGAGCTCCGCTCCTCTTTTAGCCACCGCGTCCGCTTGCTCGTTGCCTTCGATATCGCAGTGTCCAGGTACCCAACATAATCTGACTCGGTTCTGCGTACATAATACCCTAAGCATTGTGCGGCAATTCCTGATTAACTCAGATTTGGTGACGTAAGACTCTAGCGCCTTAGCGCAGCCTGACTGTCAATGTAGACGGCGATATTGATTCCATCTCAAGTAATTCCGCAGCTTTTAGTACAGCTAGAACCTCTACTTGGAACACACTGCATGTGTCCGGAAGTCTCAGGGCCACCTGTAGGCTCGTATCTCTCGAGTAAATACCCGACCCCGTGCCCTCACTGGTCTTAGAACCATCTGTGTATATTGCAATCTCGTTATGGCCAGAGACTGTCTTCCTTTGCCAGTCCTCTCTAATAGGATACAGTACTTCGTATGGTGTGTCGAAGTCTAAGGTGCCAAGTATATCGTCAGGGATTCCGGGAAAAGATTCCTTGAGAATGGAGCTGTGTCCTATGTTATTAGTCCTGAAGAAACCAACGTTAGTGAGCCGAAGCGCACTGTTGCCCGCTTGAAATTTGATTTGTAGGTCTAATGGTAAGAGATACAGGAAGATCTCGAGTGCAGCCGTAGGTGTTGTGCGTAGAGCACCTATGATGGCAATGCAGGCTGATCTTTGTACCATGGCCAACATATCCCGTGTGTTTTTCGTATTCGTTGCCTTCCACCACACAAGAGCCCCATACGTAAGGATGGGTCTGACTACCATGATGTATAGCCAGTGCATCATTGCGGGCTTCAGGCCCCATTTTTCCCCGCGGTCCGCTTACAGATGAAGAGAGCATTATATGCTTTGCGGACTCGTTCCTGCATATTAAGTTTCCAATTTCGTTTCCTATCCAGCATTATACCAAGATATCTAGCGCGATCCGAAAGGGAAAGCTCCACCCCTGCTAGCTTAGGGAGTTTAAAGGGTGGTATCTTGTATTTTCTACTGAAGAGTACCAATTCAGTTTTATCCGGGTTGACGTGTAGTCCACACCCTCTAGCCCATTTTTCGAGACTATTAAGAACTGATTCCATCATTTCACTTAATGTATCGAGGAACTTACCCTGAACTAAAATCACCACGTCATCCGCGTAAGCAGTGACACTTATGCCTGTATTGCTTAGTTCCTTAAGTATCCCATCGATGACTAGAATCCAGAGGAGGGGTGAGATAACGCCTCCCTGGGGAGTCCCCCTGGTAACGGAATTTCTTATTGAACTGTTGTATTGCTGAACTTAGAAAAAAGAAAAAAGAAAACAAAAAAAAAAGTAAAAAAAAATCAAAAAAAAATGAAAAAAAAATGGTTTCGCATTTTCTCGTAATACATATTTTGAAAGGATGTGTAAATTGTTTAAATTTATTTACATATGTACTGTACATACTTGCAAAAGCCTATTGAAACAAGCGCAGTAGAAATCACATCTTGACCATCAATTAATAGTTTATACAGTTGGAGGCATGTAATACCAAGGATAAATATTGACAAAGTATTTGGCAGTATCGAATGTGAATACTTTGAACTTTTCAATATTTATATCATAGCCACTTGAAATGGCTACCAATATAACATGCAATTTTTCAATTAATATCTTATCGATACCCAAGATTTTAGATACCACATCTGCGTTGCTAAAAAATCGCCTAGCAGTGTTGCCATCATTTGGGTTCCCAAAACCAGGCTTACGTTGGTCAACATTGGGAAAAACTGTATTAAAAAAAAGGAGTACATATAAGCATCAGTTTTTTTTTCATTGTATACACAAGAAGTAAAGCTATATTGGCAAATAAAAACCTCAGTGTGGAAGCGTGTGGAAATCTACTTTTGTTCCAGCAATTTAAAAAAGTACCTTAAATTTCCACGAAAATTTAATACATATGGGTGTTTCCATTATTACGGGTGTGACACTGATACCCACATTTTTATAAATTATTCACCTATATTACATATAAATGAAATAAAACCTTAATTATCTACGAAACGCATGATTTTCTTTAAATTAATTAGTACAAGTCATTTAAAAAACACTTGGTTTAGTTGTAGGATCCATTTCAGTTGCGTTACGGGCGTGACCTTAGAAAACTGGTGATTTGCGAATGTTGCATATAATGTTCATGCGGTGTAAAATATTGCATGTAAACTATGTCTCTTTTTCTTTTTAAATATTAACCTAAATGCTGATCTGTTGATACAAGTTAAGAAACGAAAACCAAATGATCCGAAAACAAGGGATCATAACCCTCCCACATCATCGCATTTCTACTGATCCGCCTGTGGGGTTCGTAATATTGTCTGTTTAATATTCTTAGCCTAAGACTTGAATGTTGTTTTCAAATTAGTTTTGATGATATTTGGTATAGCTATGGTTCAAATAGTATTCATTCGTTTTCGTTATCGGAGTCCGTATAAATGTCCGAATAACCTAACCTAGTACAGGTTATAACCAAAATACAAATACAAATATTTGGCGCAATAGCTCTTTAAAGTGCCAGGGCCTAGCTTCTCGCAACCACTTATGTTGTGTGCGTTATATTTTTCACACGAATGGAAGTGACCTACACTTTAATGCCGAATCGGAACGGCGATTTGAGAAGCTTTTTCATGACAACAATACTCTCGGATGTTTGTCAGACGCTCGCGAGAGGTGGGACCGTGAAAAAACTTTTTGGTATTTTCTGGGATTCGAACTTGAAACCTCACCACTGGTTATAACCGTTTTGCCTAATTTGGACAGGACTGTGTGTCCACAGAGCAAATAATAACAACCTTCACTCTTGAAATAGTGCTGTGTTCGTATATTTCGGACCGGTTGGGTTTTTTAAAATGTCAGCCTCCGTCACATAGAAAATGTTAACTTTCAAATCTCTATTTTTGACCATAAAATGGTAACACTCTAATGGCGTATTAATCGCAACTTCTTGGGCCTTAATGGCAATCCATATCGGTCTTTTTAAAAGAGCCCCGATGCCATCAATAGCCCTTTTTCCATGTCCAGTACGAAAGAACGACCACTTCAAAGACACACCAAAGTATTTCAGTAAAGTACACAGATTAAAGAGGTTAAAGCGATTTTTGAACTGTGCAGCATATCCATCTGAAAAAACGTGTATAGTCTTAAGTGCGTTAACCTTTTTCTTGAGGTCATCAATTAAATGTCTTAAAAGCACCCAAATACAGGTTTTGCTGTAAATTAAATCGTCACTAATGAAAGAATTTCATATCTAGTAACAAAATATTTATAATGAATAGAAAAACAGAAGGAAAGGCTTTTAGAAATACTAATACGTTACGGGTGTGACACAACTTTAAAACTATTAATCGGGCTCAGAAAAACTTTTAAATTCAATGAAATTTCGTTTATGGGCAGCTGACAATACTCTTCTTACTTCCCCAAATTATTACTTTTGTACAAAAATTAAAAGCCTCGTTATAAAACTTTCTATATATTTTTGTTACGGGTCTGACACTTCATTACTACGTAATGAATAAACTAGTAATTTAGTTTGTATTCACTGCTAAACCGCCAAATTAGACCAAAACAAGTATTTAGTTTAAGGGACTGACAAATAACTTACGGTTCTTAAGTCTACAGACAGTAAAAGTGCAAATATCATGTTGCCAATTTATGCTAACAAAATGTAACTTATAGGTGAATAAAGTCCCTGTGGTTCGTATTGTGAACGAAATTAAATTAATGATATTTCTGGTATGTAACTAAAACTTTGACTGTTTAGTAGTAATTTACCGTTGTGTTTATCAATTTACAGCGGTTTTTTTTTTAGTTAAGGGCCGGTTTTTATGGAAACACCCATATACAAAAAAAAATTGTAATTTCTTTTACAGTTTTTACATAAAACTAAATTCAGGAAGTTAATACATACTTGAAGCTATCGATTCCATATAAATATTTAACTTTCACGTGATTTTTAATAAAGTTACAGCTGCGCAAACACTCGCCAAATGTACTACTTATTAAGACACACTTTGCAAAATGAACTGAAGTGTTATTTTCAATTAAACCGTACGGAGTGACAAAGAAAATAAAAAATATAACTGTTTTTGCAAATGATGCCTTGGAATGTATAACAACGGAAAAACAACTTTGTATACTCACCTCTCTCAATTAAATTTTGAATTTTTTCCGACTCTGTCATATTAACTGCCTCATTGTGCGCCGATTGAAGGAATGTACTATCCTCTATGCCACTAAATCCATTTATATTACCTTCATCAGACCGTTCCTTAAATATACCAAACATGTCTGATCACCCTTCCACCAAGTCCACATTCAGAGAATCAAAGCTTTTGAACGTATGTATGTAGATTCTTCCGTTTTACTTTAGAGGCCTAGGGTGGCCCATTCATTACACCGTGAATGATCATCGCTGCAGAAAGGGTATCATCGAGAAAGATTTGTAAACTACTTTTTTAATCTAAATTTTACATATACAGTAGAATCTCGGAAAGATGAACGAATAAAAACAAGGCAACGTTCATCTTTTTGAGTATCAAATTTTGGTTGAGAAAGAAGAGAACTCGTTCGTTAACACTTTTAAAGTATAAAAATATTAAAAACAACAGAACAACAATTCTTTTAAACACAAGCAAACAAAAACAAATATGGGAAAAAAAAGTTATGTAAGAAAATGTATTCAGAGATGTTCTTAAGAACTTGGTCGTGGTTTGCCGCCCAGAAGAAAGCTGCTTGATCATAACCTTCTCTCTTATGTTCCCCAAGATTAAATTTATGGAAACACCGCTATTCCGCCACCTGTCATAAAATGTGCTGTCATTTTCTAACAGATAAGACGTTAAATAACTAATTCAAATGGAATGAAATCGCTTCAACAACGCATTGAAATTCTTAAAATTCACTACAAACATTCACTGGAACAATTCGAAAAGTAAGAAGATTCCTCGGTCGACGCGAAGCACCTTCTGGCGTAGTAATTGTTAAATTGGTTCAGAAATTTGAGCTTCTGGGACAAGTTTATGATGTGAAGAACCAAAATCGTGCAAGTGGAGCAACAACAACTAGAAATATTGCTCGAAGTGTGGCCGAAAACCCTGAAGCAAGGAGACCCTCTGAACTGCGCCAACTATAGGGGTATAAGTCTTCTCACATATAAGATCCTATCTGCCGTATTATGTGAACGCCTAAACCCGATCGTTAACAAACTGATAGATCAATGCGGTTTCAAGTCGGGAAAGTCCACCATTGACCAAATATTCACACCACGGCAGATATTGGAAAAAACCCATGAATATAAAATCGATACGCATCAACTCTTCATCGATTTCAAAGTTGCCTATGATATCATGTATAGAGACGAGTTGTAAAGAGACATGTCTAGTCTTGGCATCCCTGCCAAGCTCGTCCGTTTGTGCAGGCTGACGATCGAGAACTCTTGCTGCTCCATCAAAGTTGGTAAGAACATCACCATCGATGTCAGGAAAGGTCTTAGACAAGGTGATACGCTATCATGCGATCTCTTTAACATAATACTTGAGAAAATTGTACGAAACTCACAAGCCAACACTGGAGGTAAAATCTTTTACAAGTCTGTACAACTACTCGCTTAAGCCGATGACATTAGCATAATCGGAAGAACTCAGCGCGCTGTCAATGGGGCATTTACGAGTATTGAGATCGAGGCAGCAAAGATGGGTATAGCGGTCAATGAAAGCAAAACAAAATATATGCTGTCTACAAAAAAGGACACACAACATCGGCGTCTCGGACAGAACGCCACAATAGACAAATATAATTTTGAGGTAGTAAAGGATTTTGTCTACCTAGGCTTTATGGTGAACTCCGCAAATGACATTAGTAGGGAAATCACACGAAGAATTACTCTCGCCAATCGTTGTGTCTATGGGCTAAAACGGCAGCTGAGTAGCAAAGCCCTATCTCGAACTACTAAGGTAACTCTTTATAAGACACTAATCATCCCAGTCCTGCTGTATGGCGCAGAGGCATGGACTTTGACAAATCCGAATGAGGATGCCCTATATTATTTCGAGAGAAAATTTCTTCGAGCGATCTTTGTTCCCGTCTGCATAGACGGTGAGTGGAGGAGAAGGTACAATGCCGAACTATACCGCCTATACAAGGTCATCGAATTAGCCAGAAGAGTTCACATGCAGCGGCTAAGTTAGCTGGGTCATGTAGAGCGGGTGGAGCCCAACGTTTCAGCCAAGAAAGTCTTCGAATACAACCCGGATGGACGACGCAGTATAGGACGACCTCGCGGTAGGTGGCGCAAACCTCAACCAACTTGTCGTGCGCAACTGGAGGCAGCTGGCTCGTAACCGGGCTGGCTGGAGAGGTTTGTTGGTTAAAGCCCAGGTCCACCTAGGACTGTAACACAATTGTTGTACTCCCCTCGGACAAAAAATACTCCCCTGTGAACTTCTAAAATACTCCCATTAATACATTTAAAATGGTAGCCCTGGTCATCTTCAACATCTGAATGTAGGAAAACCACATCTTCATTCCACTCCCTAATATCATCAAACGTGCATTTAACCTTTAAACGAAACTTTATATATAGAGCGGGATTTGAACAACATCGAGTTTGAATTAAATCAGGAAAAATGTCTTCTAAATAAATTTACTTCACACTGAGATGCAAAGAAATGGGGTAACCACATAATGCAAAAAACAAGCAGAAACGCATCGCTTTCATAACTAAATAGCATTCATATGAATTTACTACGAAGAACTTAAAAATAAAAATGAGTTATGAGTAGAGCGTTCATCTTTTCGAGTATTCAAAATGCAACCCTTTCATCTTTTGGAACACTGTAATGGTGAAAATATTTCGTTCATCTTTCTGGGTAGTTCATCTTCGAGAACATTTCATCTTTCCGAGATTCTACTATGGTACATCTATTTAATTTTCTTATCCAAATTAAGTTTATATGCCAACACAGTTCTATATAACTCTTTTGTCTATACATGAGTATAATAAAACTGTAAATCTATGCATAAAATAATACTACAAATATCCCGTCTGTATGTTTATTTGTGTAGGCATCACCCAAAAACAGTTGCACAAAATTGAACGGGTTTTTGCAGTTGCATTGCAAGTTTAATAAAAAAAATGGTGTTTGCTTTATCGTGATCCGTCATCCAAAAGCTGAGATCTAATCAAAAATATGTTTTACAAAATTTTGAATTTATTTAAATTTTTTTTTATTATGATCTCGAATCTGCACTCAGTGGAGGTAATAATTATTTTGTATATTCTCTTTTCGTTGTATCTTCGCTATCTTTATGAGCAGAGCCGATTAGCTGAAGAAGGCGTATGGTACTCTTCATGTTTTCTTATCCCTCACTGGCCGAGCACAATGGTGAAGCTCAAGCTGAAGTACGTCGCGCTGTCAAAGTTAAATACACACACATCCAATACTGCGAGCACAATGTGAAGCTCAAGTTTGCTGCTGAAGTAGAAGTGAAGTTAACTTCAGCTTCACTGCAGCGCGCTTTTTTGACATTTCCATACAAAACCAAAAAAAAAAAGATATGGCACATAAATAAACAGAAAAATTAATCGATCTAGTAAAAAGCAACAATATTCTATGCGCTTTGAGTAATTCTCACTCTAAAAATATAACAAAAAAAAGGCAAGGTGTGAAAAAAAAAAATTCCGAAGCATTTGAATTACCAACAACAAACACCCATGCAGCGCTTCACCATTGTGTTCGTACACAGCTTCATTTTTTGACAGCGCTACAGGCGTATAACTTCAGCTTCACCATTGTTTTCGGCCAGTCAGATTCCTTTTCTGGTATACCTGCTTGATGAGTGTGTGTATGTCTGTTTGTTTTCAGGTGGGGATTCCCACGGGGAAACACAAGCTCAGATTAGACGAAATGTTAAGACTACATAATTATGTACCCGTGACGTCAATTGAAACTACGACATAAAAACTGCGTATATGCTACGTTCTGCAAATGTGTCGAACCACTTAATTTGTGTATTACACGATATGTGTATGTATGTAACAAAAATACACACAAAAATACCATATGTGATCCTGACGATCGCATCTAAAAGCTTTCATTCGACAACATTTGTTACACATTTTTATGTAGATTAGACTATTCTCCGAACTCTTCATATTCGGTTTATATAAATGTGCAACGCTACATCACAGCAGATGTTTTTGACGTTTTAGAAATATGCGGAGAAATAAGTTGGCTGCTGTTTTTGTTTTGGAAACGTATCTGGCTAAAAATAATGAGCAAAAATGGAAAGAATTGAAAGTGGTGCGGAAACGTCACGTTTGTATGAAGAATTAGGTGTGACTTCGGGAAACGGAAAGCATTCAGTTTTAGTTTCAGTTTCAGTTTTCAGTTTCAGTTTCTTTATTTAATAAATATGGTATGTACATTGAGACAATCTCTTATAGTACTGAGAATATAATATTTAGAATGAGAAGTGCAAAAAGAAAAGCTATGAGTATATAAATAAATTAAATATTTAAAAGTTTTTAAATTCAAAAATTCAAAAATTCAAAAAGTTCTTAACACTAAGCGAGAAAAAACGAAAAAACAGAAAAGAGGAGATGAAGAGGAAAAGAAAGACGAAAAATGGGAAATAGAACAAGAAGGGAGTTGTAAGTAAAAGGCATAGGTTAAGAAAAGGATATTATTGCCGCAAAGAGAAATGATGTAAGATAGCAGTTTTAAAGTTTGTGGGTCTTGACATACCTTTGATGTGCAAAGGTAAGGAGTTCCATAACCTAATGGTGTGAATGAAAAAGAGTCGAGAGGAATTAAAGTAATTAAAATTAGGAATATTAATGTTGAATGTTCTACGAGAACGAGAGAATTCCAGTTTAAAAAAAAGATAGGATAGGATGGTGATTTCGATGTTATAATTTTATGTAGGAATATACAATTTCTCGCATTAATATAATGTTGTAATGAACAGCCAAGTAGATTTCTTGAATATAATGAAATCCTATCGTACCTGCGCCGTCCATGAACATAACGAACTGCATCATTAAAGGCTACTTGAAGCTTATGCAGTGAAAGTGAATCAAGGCAACAGTAGACCACTTCAAATACAAATACAAATATTTGGCGCAACAGCTTTTTAAAGTGCCAGGGCCTAGCTTCTCGCAACCACTCATGTTGTGTGCGTAATATTTTTCACACGAATGGTAGACCACTTCGGCATAAGTAATAATGGGTAAAATAAACGTTCGTACTAGTCTTCGATGAGTTTCAATAGGCGTAAAACTAGCAGTCATCCAAAGTTTGCGCAAACATCCGTAAACGCGAAGTATTACCAAGTTTACATGATTGTAGCAGGACAGGCTATCAATTAGTGTCAGAAAACCATATGTCTGGAACAAGATTATGTTCAAATGATCTTTTGGAGATAGCTATGAGTTAAGACTTAGTTGAATTTAAAAGTAGTCCGTTATCCACGGTCAAGTTGCTGATAGAAACCAAATCCTCATTAAGTCGTAATGCCAGTTCATGGATGTTATTCATAGGTCATACTTTTTTCAAGTAAAAAAGAAGCACCATACTCGTAAAACACCCGAACGAACGGAAATGAAAAGAAATATGTTCTTTCTTTATTCTACTACTCAACACATGTACCTCTTAGTAATGTCAAAGTTTTCCGCCCTAATCACCAAACTTCGAAAAGTTTCTGGGAAACAAATTTTCTTTTCCATTATTCCTCGAAGTCCTTTATGAGAAATAGTAAAAAAAATATCGGGCACCATTTCATAAAGCTATTAGTCTAATAAAATTATTAGCAAATTTACTGATATTTTACTATTTATTAGTGAAATAGTGTTTCATAAATATTTTCGGACACTGATAACTTATTTCTCCAGCGCCAATAATTATTAGTGAGAAATCATTACTTCAGCAAGATTAGGTCTTTAATTTTTATTAGTGTAATTTTATTAGTGATTATTTCTACTGCACTAATAACTAATAATAATGTTTTTATTAGTCGAATGAATTAGACGAACCCCGCAGGCGGATCAGTAGAAATGCAGTGAAGTGGGAGGGTTTTGATCCCTTATTTTCATCATAACCTCGCTGATAAAAGGAAGAAGAATGTTTTTATTAGTCGAGTAACGTGGATGAAAATTCTCTAATAAGAAAAGTGTGATTAGTCAAAATGATTGATTATGGAAAAACTTGCGTAAACTCAATTTGTAGCCATCGTCGAGCATTTGTACAATATCGTCTTTGTAAATTTCTTTATTTTTAAAAAAATCTGAAATGTTTTTGAGTAGTGATGATGAGTTTAATGAATACGAACTTATAGGAGTATGTCGCGGTTAGGTTTTCACACAAAAAATAAATTATGGAATCAATACCAGCTACTGAGTATTTGCTGCAACGAATAGGACATTATCTTGAAAGTCCAACAAGACGAAATTGTACTTTGTCGCCTTACCAAAGACTACTTACAGTGCTTCACTGGTTAGGAAACGGATGGCAATAACACGGAATAGCAGATACGCACGACATTTCAAAAAACACTCTTTGCCGTGTAATCAAGGAAGTAGTTCTAGTAGTAGAAGTCGGTTCTGAAAGTATTTAGGAGTATGTATAACGCTTATATTGGTTGCGCATTTGTATTTTATTTTTTAATTTATATTACCTGAAGATGGACGCCGTGGCGCAAGTGGTTAGTGCGTCGGATCACTGCGCGTAAGGTTCCAAGTTCCAATCCCAGAAAACATTAACAAGTTTTTTCATGGCCTCGCGAATGTCTGACAAATATCCGAGAGTATTGTTGTCACGAGAAAGTTTCTCAAAACGAATTGCCCTTGGGATACAGTAGTAAACTATAGGTCTCTTTCATTCGTGTAAAAATATAACGCACACAACACGTACTTAATCTACTATTGCGTCAAATCTTTATTTATTTTTTGAAGCTGAGAACATTTGTCCCCGTTATGTTCTTGTTTCTTTTGGTAGGCGATCAACATCATCTTCGCTTTGTCCATCAATTGCTTCTTACGCGTTCTGCAAGAAGTCTCCCCTCCATTGTCTCCATCACTAGTAACCCAATGACATCTGGAGAGTCTTTAGATATATATTAGATTTCGAGAAACCCCTAGTCGATTTCCGTTAACAAATATATCTTGCCTCCCCCCGACCCAGTACTTCTTGTATATTATCCACTTTCATCTACTTAAGTATAATACATTACAGTACGGCTTATCGTGAAATACACCAATTCAGCTATTTCTGCACGAATAATTTCTATTTCAACTATAAGGGAATTATTAGAACCCGACAATATTTTTATGAAGCGCAATTTTATTAGCCCATACATTATAGCTCTAATAATACTATCAAGTTATTAGTATTAGACTAATAGTTTTATTAAATGGGGTCCATGTCAGTTAATTCTCATTGATTTTGTGATTTGAATAAAGTGCAGTTCTTGGAGCTTCAAAAAAAGAGATGTTGAGTATGTATTGTGCGATAATAAAGGTCTTTACAAAGAACGAGTATGTCACGGGTACATAATTACATATATAAAATCTATTCGCGTACGCAATCTAAAGCGCTTTTTGGTAATTTGAGGTGCTCTAAATTGCTCGAAGTGTATTCGGGTATTGAGCAAAAATGACAAATAAAGAGAAAAAACATAAAAAAATCTTAGATTTATAATTGAGTTTGCACATTTATAGTATCTGCTACGAGTGGTACCCAGCTTTACCTGGATAGAATAAAAACGTTTATTTAAGGCTTTATTTAATAGGTAGATACATAGCTACTAATCATAATAGCGTCAAAACCGCTTCATCGATTTTCATGAAGTTAATTTTCTTATTTAAACTTTCAGTTTCATCATAGATATAGAACCATAGATAATTTTAGTACATTGTTCGAAGCTGAGAAATTCACAAATGAATATCCTCGTAGAAAGCATAATAAATTCTTAAAGGCGAACAGAGCCCATCTGAGGCTTGAATCTACATACATCGGTTAACGGGTTAACACACTACTCACTGCACCATTGCCACCCTTTCAGTTCGTTTTATTTAATGGACGACCCTTGCCTTATGTACATACCACCATACGGCTAGTGACCCAATAAGTCAGACTGAGTACCTAAGTATAAGAGTTGTTTACAATAATTTATTTTTAAAGTAAACATACAAAATAATGACTTGTAATTAATTATAATTAAATCTTTTAAATTAAATACGTTTTTTACCTCACCCAGACTTGCACTCACTTTGTTGATTAACTTCTATTTATTCATTTGGACAAATATGCCTATGGGTTTTTTTGTTTTTCTTATTAAATTATTTTTCGCTTGATTCGGTCAAGAATGACAAATAGTAGTTAAGTACTTAAAGATGTTTATGTTTACAGTTCATTAGAATTGAGGAAGAAAATCCCCATGGACCTGGCCAATATGCCCTATAAAAGCAGTAATTCCTGCTTTTGCACATTCAGTATATTGCAGTTCATAAACGTGATAAAATTGTTAAATAAATAAGTTATGAAAGCTGTTATATGTATTCTTCTAGCACTTGGTAAGAAATTAAGGATATTCTATACCGTGTTACTCTTTAATAATTAATTCATAACAATATTCCACCGAAGTGTGCACTTTAACTATTTCCAATGGTCAACGAAGGAATTGTCCCAGTATCTGTCCTCAAGTTTATAGTCCAAGATGTGGTTATAATGGAAACTGTTACAAGGAATTCTCCAGCTCATGCTATCTAACGGTAGCCAACTGCAGAAGCTCAAGAGGTAGAATTGATTTTTTTTCATAGACATTTACTAAAAATATTTGTTCTTGTTGCAGCATATAGAGAGGTTGATCTTGGATTGTGTCGACGAGCCTCCGGACGTGGAGGGAGGCTCAGGCTGTGCAGGAATTAGTATCTACATATATTAATGATAAACTTAGAAGGTTTGGTTCAAAATATAGAGAAAATAATCTGAACATGTTCTAGGTATTTGAATTTAAAAATGTTAACTACCTATGTATTAAACGGTGGTGATCAGTTCGTGGGAGAAACGATGCGATAATTAGCTACAGTATGAATGAATGCTCGCCTACGCGCCATCGTGTGCGGTTTCTCACAATGTGCAGCTCTCCCCAACTGTCGTGCTCCCTTCTCAACAATTCTCCGCCATGTTCTCCTCTGACCGCCATCCTGGGTTACAAAATTCCATCGCATAACACGGTTAGCTATAGAACCACCACCTTTCTAAACGTGTGACCAACCCGCTTTCACATCCATCGTTGGATATTTATGCCTATTGGTTCCTGACCCGTTGTCTGTTGCGCAAGAACCTGTTAACAAACGTTTGCAATTTTCTAATGATAGTAATGATCTCTGAAGGAATGCGAAAAGCAATCCCGGAGTGGATGGTGCGGGAGCGGGCCTGTTTTTGTCCTATTCATTTTTAGCCCAACGGCACCTGCCTCCCTCTCCACATCGGCTATCATTTGATAGAGGTCCATAATTCTGTGAGAGAGTAAGCATACATCATCAGATATGTTTTAGTTGGGATATGATAGTCCATCGACTACCTCAATTTTCCGTCGACAAAGCTGCGCGAAGAACATCGCTAATCACCAATATGAATATATGAGGAATTAGAGATCTAAAGAGGGGTAAGGCCAGGCTGTCTTCTTTCACCAATATTATTCATATTGGTGAAAGAAGACAGCCTGGCCTTACCCCTCTTTAGATCTCTAATTCCTCAGACAACCTTTCTCTGTGCAGAACGTAACATTTGGACCCTTCGTACGTAGCTTTGATAATAGCAATTAATTTATCGGGAATACCTCTCCTGCGTAAGGCACGCCAAATAAACTCCCTGTTGACAATATCGAACGCATTCTCAAAATCGATGAGGAACGCACTGTTCGATGATAATCCGCACGATGTTGATGTCCACACAGGTGAATCCAGGGCAGAAACCTGCTAGTTCGGCATCGAGTGTATCTTTGAAATGTTGTTTGATTCGGTCCAGGATCAATTTAGCTATTATCTTAGCTACAGCAAGCAGCACGCAAATATCCCACCAGTTTTCGCGCTCCACAAGTCGTTTCTAGTATCTTTATCTGGCACTATGCTATCGTAGCTTCTCCCCACTCACAGTCTACGCAGACGGAACCAATGCTCACTAAAAAACATTTTCTTCGAAGCACTGACGGATATCTTCATTCATCGAATAGAGTCCGTGCCCCTGCAATATAAAGCAAGCCTGAGAAGACCAGGGTCTTGCACAGAGTTAACTTAGTTGTTCGAAAATAGGCTTCACTAATCGACATAAAGTTCTACATTTCTTTAACTTCGTACGAACATTTGTTTTTTTTCCAAAAATCACGTGTATCGTAAGCGAAAATAAAACTGCTGGATAAGCGTCGGCTTAGTTGTAGTATTACTTTTGAAGAGAGGTATTTTTTTAGTGAGTAAAAATCTCACACTACCATAAGCACGCTCGGTCGGGCCTTATGGTGTCTTTACAAGATTTTTCACCTACTCTCAGCAAAAAAACTAATCGATTGTTTTTTAGTCCAAGGAAACAGTGTATGGCAAAGATGATGATTCGCTTGATTACTGCAGTGGGGTTAATATCAAGTACAAGTTTTGCAGGGATGTCAATACACAGCTTGGCTTGTCTCTATAATCGAAATCATTAGCTACTTTCAAATAAATGCAAAAGTAGTAAGTGTACTCGTAAATTTAAAGCTCCCGAGTTATTCTTTAATCTACCGCTTTATGAATATTTGCTGAATGGTGGACCAATTATAAGGTCGGCAGAAGATTAAGATGTTCACTTAATATAATAAACACAATTTTACACGCGTTGTTCAGCAGACTGTACTTTCTTCAGGATAGCGAAAACTATGCTGAGGTTTCACTCACTTATAATACTCTCATCTAACTGATGCATTTAACTGGGGTATCCTCACTTTCCTTTTTACAGGCGAAAGAAGGTGTTGTCTGCCATCGTCATAAGATCATTCTGTCTGACAGCGAAATTTAGGCAAATTTTGTTTCAAGCAGCACCTATTGGCAAGATCAGCGCTGAACCAATATTTTTCCAATCCCCATTTTTTTATTATCTATATACATATGTTAAATAAAGATGAAATGCTGTTCGTTGGTCATCGCATCACTTGAGAACGGCTGGACCGATTTGCCTAGTTTTTCTTTTACAATGTTCACAATAGTCCGAGTTCTTACTGAAAGAAAAATTGGAAAAGTTGCCGAACACGTGAAGAAACAGAAAATTCGGGAGTATTCAACCGACTTCCCGAGAAGGAAAGAGATGCAGCCTCCCGTCTTCGATGGACAGACATCATGGCCAATATATAAGAGGCAGTTCGAAGGTGCGGCAATGGCGAACAACTGGGATGACGAAGAGAGGTCCATTGCCCTCACACTCGCGCTTAGAGGATCAGCTGTAGAGCTACTACAAACTATTCCCGAAGACAAAACGCAACTACGACAGTCTGGTGGAAGCCATTGAGATGCGATTTGGGGACGACCACATGCAGCAAGTATATAGGGTCCAGTTGCGCAGAAGGTCCCAGATGAAGGCTGAGACGCTCCAGCAGTTACAAGCGGACATCGAGCGGCTGACACATTTCTCCTATCCAAACGCTGGTGAGGAGATCATTAAAGATATGGCGACCGAAGCATTTACTCATGCCATAGCTGATGCGAAACTACAAATGGCGGTAAGAATGGCTGGAAAGAAAACGCTCGCCGAAACTTTGGCGTTTGCTCTGACAATGGAGGTGGCAGACCAGGCCTGTCAGGGAATCCACCGTGTGAGGGAAGTAGCCGCCGTCGAATGCTCTTGCCAGAGGATGGACGTCGAAGACCGAAACAACGCTCCTGGAGGACAAATTCGTTGCTGGAATTGCAACAAACTAGGACACCTGCAACGGCAATGCAGAACTCCACCCAGACGCGGAAACTGTCCACATTGTGCGAATAGGCGACGCAACGAAGAACTATCCAACGACCATCTTCCGAGACTATCATTTGGACAAAACTAGAGGGTGATCCTGGGAGCCACCGATTCTACCTATTGGAGCCAGATTTAGAAAGGAATCCCCCAAACTACATCGTGGGAAAAGTTTTAGTGGAGCCAAAGAACAGCCTGGTCCCAGTAAGGCTCATGAACTTAAAGAGCCACAGCATCAAACTAAAACAAGGGGAGGTTATTGGTAAATGTATTCCGATATGTTCAATCTCGACAGTAACTGGAAAGGAATCTGCGAGGCCTGATTCATCAGCCAGGTTGGCGGAAGTAAGGGACATGATCCTCAAGCACTGCGAACTGGATCAGGATCAGCGAGCCATGGCAGAAAATCTAATCCGTGAGTACGCTGATATATTTGCCTCACATGATGGAGAGTATGGCCGAACACATCTGGTGCAACATCACATAGATACTGGAGATGCCAGACCAATTCGCCAGCCTGCCAGACGACTACCATTGGCGAAACAGACAGAGGTTGCGGATAAGGTGTCAACGATGGAGAAGGAAGGGCTCATCGAAAGTTCTAAGAGTCCGTGGGCCTCACCTGTTGTACTGGTCAAGAAGAAAGGCGGTAGCACTCGATTCTGCGTGGACTATCGGAAACTTAATGACGTCACCAAAAAGGATAGCTACCCTCTGCCACGGATCGATGACACATTAGACACACTCTCAGGAGCTCGATGGCTTTCCACCCTTGATTTAAGGAGCGGTTACTGGCAGGTACAGATCGATCCAAAGGACCGAGAGAAAACTGCGTTCCACAATTGTTCCACACAATATCCCAATATTCCGGAGAAACATCTAGCATGTTCTAGAACCCGTTGCAATTTCATATAAATACCCATACCACAACCATCGTCGACACAGTTGTTTGTAAGTGAATACTGCGATTACAAGAGACTCGACCAAGTGGTTAAAATAATTGATATCGTGAATGTGAATCTGTAGCGACAGTTTAATTTGAAATAAATAAAGAATAAAGTGATTTGAATATTGTGTTGAAGTAAGGTTAGTAGTTGACAATAAATAAACAGTTGAAATACACAAAAGACAGTTTTATTTAAACGAACCCCAGCAAGAATATTACAATATGTACACATGATCATGGACATGTACGAAGGCGCAGAGACAAGAGTAAGATACCCCGCTGAAGTAACCGATGAGTTCCCTATCAAAGTCGGGGTGCACCAGGGAAGCGTCTTAAGTCCTTTGCTCTTTATTACAGTTCTTGACTATCTGCTTGAAGGTAAAGTGACGGACCCCAAGGTACATCAATTATTCTTTACTGGTGATAGAGCCATCATAAGTGAAGATCCTACATCCCTACAACGAGCACTTGATGTGTGGGTGGATGTTTTGGAGGGAAATGGGTACCGCATTAGTTAAAAAAAGACAGAGTACTTGTGCTGCCCGTTCTCTGATCCACTCAGGACTATTCCAGACTTTTATTTGAATGGAACAGCGCTTCCCAAGTGCGAAAAGTTCAAATATCTGGGATCTATGATCAATAGCAAAGCAACTTGTGATGACGACATCAATCATCGCGTAAGCGTAGGGTGGATGAAGTGGCGAGAAAACTCATATATCTTGTGATCGAAAATATACCCGCAGTTGTGCGTCCAGCGCACAGTGTTGGACAATGTACACAAATTATGAGAGTAAATTAACGGCAGCTGAGATGAAGATGATTCGCATGACAGCAGTTGTAACAAAGCTTGATCGAATAAGAAGTTCGAAGATCTTTGGAAGCCTTCACGTCAAAGAAACCATCTTACGAAAGACAGAGCCCGAACGGCTCAGCTGGTATCGCCACGTCCAAAGTGATCCAAAATCGGGAGGCCTACCGATATTTTCTGAGGTCAAATAGGCGAACGCCAGAGGCGGATCAGTAGAAATGCGGTGATTTTCGGATCATAACCTTGCCGAAATAAGAAGATGAAGAAGAAAACGCAAGGTGACATGAATAGATAGAGATGCGTAAATGGGTAGATGTTTTTGAAACTCAGGGTTGGGTTACAGTAGGTAAATAGTCTAGTCTAGTCTTTATTGGAACAAAAATTTAATGAACAGGACTTGAACCAACAACCTTCCACTCAATAACCGAACACATTCAGGCCTATTGTGAATAAAATTCCATCGGCAATGAATTTCGAAAGAGGGAAAAAGTTTCCCCCGGAAAAAATGGGTATCGTGAACAAAATTTCCCTCGGAATTTCAACGCGATTTCCCCCGGAATCTTTCGTCATCAATTTGCTGGAGGAATCCAAAACAAAAGCAGCAATTCATGAATAGCGTTACCTTTTTATGCCAATTTTGTTGTTTTTTTTAACTCCTGGTTATGAATCTTTGTTCATTTTTATCTCATCAGTCTTACTCCCCGGCTAGCAATTTAAATTTTAGGCTATGCATTTTATACACGCATTTTGTTTTAATCTGGAATAAATCGAACACTTTCAATACCAAACTAACGATAAATAAAATCCGCGTCTAACTACTTACCAAAATAAACACAATTTTCTCACTGAAAATAAATATTTGCACAAATATTTCAAATGTGTGATTTAAAAAAAATATAAAAACAGTGGTGATTGACAACTGTCAAAACATTCGAACGAAACTTCGAAAATATTTTGCTGATTCCGGGGGAAATAAGTTCCGATGGAAATTCACGATAGGAGGAATATTTTCGCGGTGACAGCCGGGTGCCTAGTACCTTAATCCAAGAAATGGGTAACCAACCCCGTTTGGCGGATTCTTGGTGGCAGCAGATGAGAGAGGGGGGGAAGAGTGCTTTTCTCACTAGAGCACTTCTTCCTGTTCCAGGCGGCAGCGGACGAATTCCCTAGACGGAGTCAACGGTGGCGTCTATAGTTCCAGTTAGGTTGAACTTAGTGAATACCTTGCGCGAGCTGCTTCGACGTATTCGGATCACAGGTCGGTAAGGAATTTCCAATGTTGGTCAGGACATTGGAATAGAGATGGTGGCGGAGGAGCCCTTAATGGGCCAACGGCAGCGCTCATACTCCCGTAGTGGACTACTGGCACCGGTGTACCCGGCCCCTCGTCCTAGGGGAATAATTAAGGAACTGGCCCTCCAGGTTGGGGGTTGTGCCGTCGGGGTAACTTCCCTACCACGTAAAAAACGCATGGTTCCGAAACAACCAAAAGCCTCGGATAAGGATGACCCAACTAATGACGACCCCAGCAAACGAAATAAGGACAACGACCTTCGGATCTGTACGTGGAATGTTCTGTCCCTTTACAGACCACGTGCAGCCGAACAACTAGCAGAGGCCCTAGACTGCTATAAAGCAGATATTACCGCCATCCAGGAAGTGCGATGGGATGGGCCAGGCAAAAAGAGGATGAAAAACTGTGACATCTACTACGGTGATTGCTACAGAGGCAACAGGCAACGCTTATTCGGATGCGGATTTGTCATACGCGGCAGACTTAGGCAAGAAGTCTTAAGCTTCCGACACGTGAGCGAGCGTATTATGACTATCCGGATCAAGGCTAAATTCGCTAACATAAGCCTAATATGTGTTCATGCCCCCACAGAAGAAAAGGACCCTGCCTCCAAAGAGTGTTTCTACGAGCTCCTCGACAAAACATACGAGCAATGTCCTAAATACGACGTTAAGATCGTATTGGGCGATTTTAACGCCAAAATAGGAAAGGAGGACGTCTTCGGTAGAGCAGTCGGTAAGCATAGCCTACACGACACCACGTCTGATAACGGACTAAGGCTAATTGATTTCGCTGTGGAGCGAAATGTCACCATAGCAAGCACATGGTTTCCTCATCTCGATATTCATAAGCAGACATGGCGGTCCAATGATCATGTCACGATCAACCAAATTGATCATATTGCGATCGACGCAAGGCATGCCTCCAGTATTCTGGATGTCCGGACCTTCCGAGCGGCCAACATAGACTCGGATCATTACCTTGTTGTAGCCAAGGTACGAATGCGGATATCCCAATCTGAGCAACAAAGAAGAATTACTGTGAGAAAATTTAACGTCGAAAAGCTACAATCGCAAGAGACCGCCAGACTCTTCGCTGAACGCGTATCCCGAAATCTCTCAATCACCCCTATACCGCCAGCATCAAGTGCCGAAGACCAGTGGCAACGCTGCCAACATGCCATCAGAAACGCCGCGACTGATGTGCTGGGTCTCGCTCGCCCACCACCGCGAAACCCCTGGTTTGACGAAGAATGCCGGCGAGTGCATGCAGCAAAACAAGAGGCATACAAAGCGGCGCTGCAAAGGAAGACGAGAGCTGCTCGTGAGCTCTACGAGCAAAAGAGACGGGAAGAACATCGGCTTCTCCAAAAGAAGAAGAAAGAGCATGAGAAGCGCGCGTTTGAGAATATCGAGAGTCTATACTCCAGGAACAATGTACGGAAGTTTTACCAAAAGGTAAAAAGAACGTGTCAGAGAAGTAATACCCGTACAGAAACCTGTAGAGATGAGAATGGAAACCTCGTAGTAGAATCACAGTCGGTGCTGAGAATATGGAAAAACTACTTCTGCAGACTGTATAACGGCGACGAAGACCAACATCCCGCTGTCAGGCAGAATGAACCATTCAACATGGACGATGATAGTCAAAATTTCCGTCCACCTGACCAAAACGAAGTGAGGATAGCAATATCCAAGCTAAAATCGAACAAGGCTGCTGGACCTGACGGTTTACCGGCCGAACTTTTCAAGGCAGCTGGGGATGAATTGGTAGAGTGCATACACCAACTCATTTCTAATATTTGGTCAGAGGAGTGTATGCCTGATGAATGGAATCTCAGCATCGTTTGCCCGATCCACAAGAAAGGAGACCCCCTCAACTGCGCCAATTATAGAGGCATCAGTCTCCTCAACATCGCATACAAGATCTTTTCTGCGATATTGTGTGAACGCCTGAAACCTTTTATCAACAGCCTGATTGGACCCTATCAGTGCGGTTTCAGGCCAGGAAAGTCCACCATCGATCAAATCTTCACACTTCGGCAGATCCTGGAGAAAACCCAAGAATTCCAAATCGATACTCACCACCTCTTTATCGATTTTAAGGCCGCCTATGACAGCATCTATAGAGAAGAGCTTTATAGAGCCATGTCTAGTTTTGACATCCCTGCCAAACTTGTCCGTCTGTGCAGGCCGACGATGGAGAACGCTCGCTGCTCCATCAAGGTCGGTAATGACCTCACCGAGACCTTTGATGTCAAAAAAGGCTTTAGACAAGGTGACGCGCTGTCATGTGACTTCTTCAATATTGTACTTGAACGGATTGTGCGGAACTCACAAGCCAACACCGGAGGCACAATCTATTACAAGTCTGTACAACTGCTTGCATACGCCGACGATATAGACATTATCGGAAGATCTCAGCGGGCTGTCACCGGTGCTTTTGCAAGCATTGAGGCGGAAGCGGCCGAAATGGGTTTGGCGATAAACGAGGGCAAAACCAAGTATATGCTGTCAACTAGAAGGGAAAACCAACATCGACGAATTGGACAAAACGTCACCGTGGGCAGCTATAACTTCGAGGTAGTAAGGGGCTTTGTCTACCTTGGCTCTGCTATAAATTCTACAAACAAGATCAGCGCAGAAATCAATCGAAGAATAACTCTTGCCAATCGCTGTTTTTTTGGGCTTATAAGGCAATTCAACAGTAAAGCCCTCTCTCGAACAACTAAGGAGACTCTATATAAGACCTTGATCATCCCAGTCCTGCTTTACGGCGCTGAAACATGGACTTTATTAAAAGAGGATGAAGATATCCTTGGTCGCTTCGAGAGAAAAATTCTTCGTAAGATTTTCGGTCCCGTTTGCGTTGACGGGTTTTGGAGGAGAAGATTCAATCACGAACTATACGAGCTGTACAGCGACATCGACCTAGTCAAAAAACTGCGTATTGGACGTCTGAGATGGCTAGGACATGTAGAGCGAATGGACACCAACGCTCCGGCCCGCAGAGTCTTCGAATCTAACCCCGAGGGACGACGCAGTAGAGGGAATTATCGCCGTAGGTGGCGCGCACAAGTTCAAGGGGACCTCGACCAACTTGGAGTGCGCAACTGGAGGCAATTAGCTAAAGACCGAGCTAAATGGAGAGGCTTGTTGGTTGAGGCCCAGGTTCACCCCGAACTGTAGCGCCACCTAAGTAAGTAAGTAGGAATATTTTCCAGGGAACTAAAATGTTCGGTCGGAATTTTGTTTCCCCCAGAATCGCCGATAGCCCTGACTATGTCTCGTTTTAAAATTTTTCGGTTAAGTGCTTTCCAAGATGCGGAACATACACTTTTTGAAAATATTCTTCCACTGAGGGCTCATGCAGTGGTGGTCCAGTATAAGGTATGCTGATATACTCGAAATAAAAACTAGATATTATTGTACGTCCGCTTTTTTTTAATGCATTAGCGTCTCTAAATAACGAACGTGACTGAGAATGAGTATTCGAAATATCGAATGTTTTCTTTTCCTTAAGTGTACGTCTATATTGAATTTGGAAGCCCAGCCCGTAGTCTACGGACGGATTGCTATCTTGCACCAAGGCTTACACAAAAATGTCTTACTTCTGACTACAAAACTTTAAAGGAATAACTGGGTTCATATTATTGCGCCCACCACTCTATGACTAGTGTACATCCCCTTGAAATGCTCATTCTGCCCCGTTACTACAATGTCGAAGAGTATTAAAATAAAAACTGTCCTCTATAAACATCCGGTCGTGCTAAAAGTAAACAATATACCTGCATATCTACGTGTTATTTGTTTGAATTATTTTATTGGAAACTTATCTTTTGTAACAAATTCCAAGGTGTTCCATCATATGACTCACCTTAACGAACCGATCTCTCCCGAGTGTACCTGAGAAAATAAGTTCTTTAGGTCGCCAACGCACTCGTTGCGTATCACGGTTTTCTCTAGAAGTTTCGTCACGGAGTATGCGTTATCTACATAATTAAGATAAGCTTTCTTAGTGCTGAATCGATAAGATTGTGCCGAAAACAACAGAAAACAACATCCAGCTGTACTCATAAAACCTGACGCCAAACGGAATTTCTACTCAATAACAATAGATTCCTCCGCGCGATCGCGCACTCAAACCCTTTGGCACCTGAGTCAACATTATTATATCACCACTATTATATCGAGAGAATAGATTTTTGGGTAGGTACAAATACATTTTGCAATCAGTTGAGTAGTAAACGCTGTTAAAATCGACATGAAAGCTTTCATCTCTTTGCTGCTAATTGCTGGTAAGTCATACATTTCTCTGAATTTCATAACGAATCCTTTGAAAACACCTCTCTTTAGGTCTGGCAACCTGTGCCCTGTGCAACGAGGATTGCGACAATAGTTCGATTTGTCCACCTGAAGAGACCGAAGTCTGCGTACTTCACTCGACACTGTACTGCTTCATAAGGTACGAGAACATTTCCGCCTGGAATAAAGTCAAGGACAAGTTCAATTTAGGTAAGGCCAAACTATTCCCCACTTCTGAACGAGGAATCAACTTATTCTTCTCCTAGATTTCAAGGAATTCGACCTTAAGTTTTGCGATTTGGAGAACTTCATGTGCGCACGAAGGAAAAGGCAACCCAAATTACGGAATGATTCAAGTTTTAATGCCTAAATTAAGTATAAAATCACAATAAATGCAGAAATCTCACTTTTTTGTAATAAAAAGCCAGGAACCCAAACTAGCGTCGTTTTTTCTTCTCCAGCTTCCGGATTTTGTGTTGCCTCCGGGCAGCATTGATTATGTCCGCCGTTTGTTTTTGTTCCTGAAAGAGACAAGGTAGGTCATTACTCATTTCTTGTGGAGGAGAAATGGGTGGTGGACTCTTACTTCACCGATTTCGGCATCGGCTCCCTGGGCTTCCTGGGTGGCGGGCAGAAAAATCGATGATCCGATGCAAATCAATTGGAAAATCGCTCCCACAAAGAGACCGTAGCGCAGCACTGTGTTAAAGATGTCCTCTTCTCCAAATTTATCGAGTGTGGATGCGGCCTCCATGTCAGCAATTTCGTCTAAATTCAATTCAAAAACTTTTATTTGTAATTCTCCGCGAAAACGGAGTTTTTTGTTTGTTTATGTTCGGAGAGAATTATTGACACATCCGGGATAAACAAACTAGTCGAAGGTATGTTCCCAATTTTTGACGACAGACGTGACGTCACCGACTACTCTGCCAACAACACAGGAACGTTCAGTAGGTACGTACAGTGGAAGTCACTTATAACAACGTCTCTTATAACGTCCAGTCGCTTACAACGACCACTTTCATTTCATTTGGTTGGTTTCCTTATATTATACACTAGCCTACCTTCGGATATAACGTCGTCGTATATAGCGCCTTGTCGGATGTAACGACCAATATCCGAAAATAAAATAATCGCTGTTGTCGCTTATAACGACGGAATAAGGGAAAATGAAAGAAAACACAAATTACTTACACATTTTTGTACAAGTGTATCTGAACATGTCTTGTTCATTTTTGCATTGGGTAGCACTAACGGTTTATTACGTCGCCGACGGTTGTTCTACATATATTATAAATTAATTTTATTATATTATTAGTTAATTAATAAATAAAATGAATTCTTTTTGTTTGTAAATGATTTTAATTTTTTCCCGAATACTTGGGGAGTGCAGTCGGATATAACGCCCGCCGGTTACAACGACCGGATTTGATCGGTCCCTACACCGTCGTTATAAGCGACTTCCACTGTATCTGATCAATTAGGAATATAGTGGGAAATACACGATAAAACCATCGTACAGACTTGCATTGTACCAACATCGGCACATTTGTTGTATGCAGCACACACACATTATGCAATCTGCATACGATCTACCTACAACCAGACATTTTATTCAGACATTTTACACATACACACCATATAATTTCCACACGATATGTGCATGTGACAGCGGTTGTACAGTCAAGACCATCCGACCATACGATATCGGTACAACGGTCGGTTGTGTGGATACACACGATTACGTACGATAGTTGTATCGTGTATTTTCCACTTATAAGATGGTATGGTTAATTGGTAATAAAAATGTTTACAGAGATATCGTTTCTAAAATGAATGTACATAGATATGGTATTTATTTACCTTTCTTATCAAAAACATATAAGATAAATCCAAGCTAAATAAATAGATAGTGGAAGGAAAAAGCTACCTTAAAACGTTTATTCACTTGATGTACTATTTAAGTGTTTAAAAAAATGTACACAGCTGTGTCTGTGGTCTTCGTTCCGCTCTTTCTGAATGTAAAATACTTTCCTGCGCCAAAATGGTGGTGAGGAACGTATAAAATAGATAGCCCCGGTGCATTTCGGGTATGGAGTACATAAAAAAACATAATTTCAGTGTTGCGATTTATGACGATATTTTCTTATAAATCTCTGTTAAAAAAAGAAACGGATACAGCATACTTAGACTTAGCCCCAGCTACCTGCCAGACAGTTGTTGCCATACTCTTAGCGGAGTGACGAAGTCGCGTAAGGGGATGAACCCCTCCGGAAATTTACTTACGTAGGTGGCGCTACAGTTTGGGATGAACAAACATCATGTTCGATATGACGAAGGGATCTTTCATTAAGAATTTTAAATGGTGAAAGGTAGTAATTATCGTCTAAACTATCGCATTTGTTTGAGTCCAACAAAGATTTAACAAGTACATTTGGATGATAGTCTATGCACTGGAGTTTTTTTAGAGTAAGATTGATAAGGTATGTCATAAGAGGTGTTACGCTGCAAGTACTGTAGAGCTGTTTATTTGGATACCATTTCTTATCCGGTCTTCTATACTTTCCACAACAGTGTCTAAGTATTCTTCTCTCAAATTGTTCCAATTCTTTTGCCGTTGTGGGAGAGATAGTGAACCATGAACCGAATCCATATGCCAGTATGCGTCTTATAAGCATTTTGTATGTAAGTAGCTTTGTACTTGGGGGCAGCGCTTTTGACTGTAATAAAGGCTTTAACGTAGCCGATACAGCTTTGGCTTTTGTTAGCGTTTTTCTCGCATGTTTATTGAAAAGAAACCTGTTATGGAAGTATATACCCAAGTATTTCAATTCTGACCGCAGGGGGATGAGTGGTTATCTATGTTCATCTTCAACGTTTTGCTTTCTTTCACAGCTAAGCGATGCCCTTTTCCACTTGCATTGCGAAAACAAGTTATGCCACATTTCTCTGTGTTTATTTTAAGCCCCCATTTTTTAAAGTAGCCTAACAGTAAAGGAAGCTTTCCACCAATTTTATTAAAAGCATTTTGAGGTCTCGCGTCGCTAGCAAGTATTAAGGTATCGGCTGCATAGAAGATTTCACCAAATTCTCTATCAGCATCTGCTGTACTTTGTTATGGAAAATCATGAAAACATGTTAAACAGAAGCGGCCCCAGAATAGACCCCTGCGGAATACCCGACAACACTCGGAATGATTCTGAGTACTCAGCGTGTATAATTACAGACGAAAAAGGTAGTAGGTAGTTATAAAGTAATCGAATGAGCCATGTAGGAAAGTTCAATTTAATAAATTTAAAAATCAACCTTTTATGCCAGAGGGAATCGAAAGTTTTCTCAAGGTCAATATCCAACCCAACTGTACACTTTTTGTTCCTTAAGTTTTGAATGATTTTGTTAAATAATAGGAGTGTCGCATGTTCCGTTGAGTGTTCTTTTCTAAATCCGAATTGCGTTTTTGGGATCACATTTGCTTCTTCACAGAAAATGTTAATGTGATCAGCTTATATTTTTTCAAACAATTTTCCTATATTTGAGAGCAAGGATATGGGACGAAACTCTTTGATTTCTTTAGCTGACCTTTTTTTTGCCACTGGCAATAGTTTGGCTTTTTTCCAGATTGAAGACAATATTGAATCGAGCGTATGACAGCATTTTTTTTTACATGAAATTAGATATCTCGTCTATACCTGATGAACGCTTGTTTTTAAACCTGACTCTAAGAAGCTGTACATTACCCGGATTGGTAAAAGGCGGTGTATTAGGGTTGACGGAAAGATGAGATGGCGAGAAAGTTGTGATAGGGGTATCATAATGGCTGGCATAAAATTCTGAAAAAGTGGAGAGCACTTCGGTGGTTAAATTGTTATCGAAATTAGGTATTTTTTCGGAGTAAACATATAAAAAAAGTCTTTCAAAATATTGAGTTTAGTCTCAGTATCCACTAGTTCCACACCATTATATGTCAGTATGTCCTTTGAGATATCCGTACCAAAAACTGTTCTTCCTGTTATTCTATCGATCTCTCTAAATGCTTGAGGAGAGGGTCTTATTTTCTGTAATCTTGACTTGAAAGTGGAGTTGATATCTGAGTTTATTCTCTCACTTATTATTTTGCTGATTCATTTAATTCTTGACGATAACTCTCGATATTCGTGATTTATTTTATTCAATTGTCTGTGATAAATCCTTTTTAGTTTTCTGAGCCAAATTGAACGTATTTTGATCAGCCAACAGTGGGTAACCAACTGTGGTAGAGAAATGTTAACTCCTACAATATGCAACAATTTTTTCCATCAGTCAATTACTATCGTCCAAACAGCGAGGTTATGATCCGAAAATAAGGGATCATATCCCTCCCACTTCACCGCATTTCTACTGATCCGCCTGTGGGGTTCGCCTATTTGACCTCAGAAAATATCGGCAGGCCTGCCGATTTTAGATCACTCGGTTACTGAGGCCAATGAAATGCCGATGTCGTCGCATTTGTCTGATCCAGGCGTTTATAGGCCTGCCTTTCCTACATCGCGATGTCTTTGGAACGTGCATTGATATTGCCTTATTAACTGGGTTGAAATAATCTCTTCTTTGAACGTGACATTACCAGCTGAGCCGGTCGCACTCTATTTTTTGTACGATGGTTTCCTTGATGTGAAGCTTCCACGGATCTTCGAACTTCTTATTCGATCAAGCTTTGTCACTCCTGCTGTCATGCGAAGCATCTTCATCTCAGCTGCCGTTAATTTACTCTCATACGTTTTGTACATCGTTCAACATTGTGAACCGTATGTGAGCGCTGGACGCACAACTGCGGTGTAGAACCTTCCTTTCAACTCAGGTGGCATTTTTCTATCACAGAAGATAGCGGAATTTTCTCGCCACTTCATCCACCCTACGCTTACACGATGATTGATGTCGTCATCACAAGTTGCTTTGTTATTGATCATAGATCCCAGATATTTGAACTTTTCGCACTTGGGAAGCACAGTTCCATTCAAATAAATGTCTGGAATAGGCCTGAGTGGATCAGAGAACGGGCAGCACAAGTATATACCCATTTCCCTCCAGAGGGTCCACCCACACATCAAGTGCTCGTTGCAGGGATGTAGGATCCTCACTTATGATGGCTCCATCGTCAGCAAAGAATAACTGATGTACCTTGGAGTCCATCACTTTACCTTCAAGCAGATAATCAAGGACTGTAATAAAGAGCAAAGGACTTAAGACGATTCCCTGGTGCACGCCGACTTTGATTGGGAACTCTTCGGTTACTCCAGCGGGGCATCTTACTCTTGTCTTTGCTCCATCGCACATGCCCATGATCATCTGTACATAGGTTTCTGGAACACTATCGTCCAAACGATAATCGTCTGAAAAGTTACGTGAATTGCCCCCCAAAATAATTGACGAATGTCACATTTGACAGGAGGAAAAATAAAGTGCAAAACAATTAAAATGCTAAACGGGGCTTGTTATTCTGGCATAGAAAGTAATGCAAGCAGTTTTTTTTTTTTGAGGAATTTATACTCAGCTCACTTTAACTTTACGCGCAAGAAACAGCAGAACAGAAATAAGTATAAAATAAGTATATTTAGTCAGTAAACAAAGAGCTAATTCATTTCAATCTTACACCCTTATTACAGTTGTCAAAGATCAATAATTGATAAGCGATAAAATTTATCAATCGCTTGAAAGTGTGGTATATTTTGGATTGTCAATTGATAAATGTTTCTTTTATTGTGAATAAAATGCGTTTGTGAATGGGTATCCGATTTGATATTTGAGTTTTCACATTCTTTTTGTAGGTTGTTTTTTTTTTTTTTCTTTTGTTTGTTGTTTTCTTCTTTCATTTTAATTTTGGCTTAAAATGTGTATTTTGAATAAAATAAATTTTAGTACTTCTTGATAAATATTTACACAGCTCTATTGTGGACATTTCGTTCTTAAAATACTTCTTTTCAAATGAAAACGACGAATAGGATCTATTTGTCAACGAGAAATTTGTGATTGACTGAAAATTTGATAGATATCAACATTTTTGACAACGATAATACCAAGTTTATCAATAGAACTATTCACAATGAATGTAAAATTCATTATAAATTCACAGCTGATCAAAAATGTTAACAATTGATCACGATAATACCGATTTAACAAATTATTTGATAATTGTCAATTATGGTATTGATATTTGACAACCGTAATAAGGGTGTCAGTCGTAGGTGGCTTTGTTCATCAAAATTAATTGCCTTCGGTTAAATAACTAACTGTTAATAATAACTTCTTTGACTGTCCTTTTTCTGAGCTACAATTTAAAAAATATTGTCCATTTCATATTAGGTCTGTTCGCGTACTTTCTGCACCAAAATTCACAGTTTGTCAAGCTTTGAACTACTACACCAATCTTTCTCGCTCTATCTATCCTTTCCAACGGCCGCATTGTGTAAAAACAAGTTAAGAGTATTCATAACCCATTGTGTGCGCAAATTATAAAAAAAAATGTTGGCATTTGGCAGGCATAGTCCTGTCTCCTAATGCACCTTCTTAAAAATATTAACAAAATGGTTTCACAAATTCGAAAAGCGGCAAATCTCGACAATCAAAAACCAGACTGTGGTAGCCAATAAGAAAACATCAAAGTCTCACTTAGAGTACTAGAGCTCTCCACAGTGCTAAATTGTGTACATTTACTCTCTTTTACTTTTATTAATTCTAGCGTTTTTTTTTTTTATGGTACTTCAAAGGCGAATATTTCAGCTAAAGTAAGAAAAACAATGAGTTATTAAGCGGGGAAGATAGTAAAGCGAGAGGTACTTAAAAGAGGAGTTTTATTGTATTCTGGAACTGCATTGTACTTCATTTCAAACGTTAACATTATAACGTTAAAGTGAAGAAATTGGGGGTCATTTAGTTGATTGCATACTGTTAGGTGTAAGTCTTAGCAATTAAGAGAAATAGAATCCAGATTTGTTGTAACCCGAAAACTAACCTCAACAAATGAATAAGAGAGGTCTGCTTGAAACTTCGCCCGACCAAACTAGAGAGGAAAAGCGCAGAACCTTTGTAGCGTCAACACCTTCGCCACCACCAGAACGTCTTAGTATGGAATCATCCTCAATAATAACCGTCGAAGTCTTGAAGGAAATCCTAGATGACAACATAAAAAAACTCGTCAGGGAACTGCCTTCAAAAGCCGACTTTCAAGTACTTCACGCAGAACTTACTGGCTTGAAAGTAAAGTACGACGAAATGTCTGCCAAAGTTGCTCAACTGGAACACCAAAATAATGCACTGGAGGATCAAATTGACAAGTTGGTACAGAAAAGTCTGGAAACAAATGTTGTGGTGCACCTGCCTGCAGAAGTCAATACGGACATGAAGGATAAAGCAAAGTCTGTTTGCACCAGCCTGTTGGGCACTGCTGATACATGCTCCGTAATTGACTATGCACATGCGGTATCTTCTCCTGGCACACGTACTGCAATGATAATTGTAAAAATGAAGTCGCGAAATGATGCTTGGACAATACTCCGAAATGCAAAAAAATTAAAAGGCACACAAATCCACATTCACAAAGATCTCCCGTACAACACGCGTCGTAGGAAAAACAACTTGCTACCAATTGCTAAATTTCTTCGCGATAGGTTTCCTCTTGTGAACACCCAGCTAAAAGACGATAAGCTACTCATTTCGAAAAACACTTTTACATGGGATTTGGCGCACGGCTTGAAATGTGGCAAAAACGACCCGATGGTGGTGCTACGCACAATTTTCGGCGGCGATTTTACATTGTTTTCTAGTGTTCAACATTTTATGAATGAAGTCCATCGGGCTAACAAAAACGTAAACAATGTCAAACACAAAATGTCAAGTTTGTCGTCGGAAGTTGGCAACGTTTCATCGCTTCATATTTGCGAATCAGCCACTGTGCAACATGCAGAAAATTTGGGGGCGCACACAAGCATGCGCTCGAGAGAACAAGCAGGTGATCGTTTACATTATGAATTGAATTGAGACGGTCCCGTCTACCAGAATCAGATAAAATGTTTAGAATTAAAAATATTACGATATAATGTCGCAGGACTCAAAAATAAGTTTTTTCAAATGAAGTTTTTTGATTATGTAAAAAGTTTTGATATATTTGTAATTTTTGAAACACATGTTTTAGAAGATGAGGAGGAGAAATTTAAAACAATATTTAGGAACTATGAATTAAAGTGGATTCCAGCAGTGAAAGTAAATACATTTGGAAGAGGAAGTGGAGGGGAACTACTAGGCTATAGAAAGTGCCTGGAAGGAGTTGTTTTGAATTTCAAGCGAGCTGAAGAAATGGATATCTTAGAGGTAAAAACCAAAGGATATGACCTCTTTATTGTACCCATTTACCTGAACTGTAATCACTGGAAAAGGGATTATGACCAGCTTTGCGACGCATTACAGGATTTAGGGTCAATGGATTTGCTTCTTGTTGGTGATTTTAACGCAAGGATTGGAATGTCGCAAAATAATTTTGTAAGTGGATCTGTAGCAACAATTATTAATCCAACCCGCAGATCAAAAGATGAAGTGTGTGATGGGAAAGGGACTAAAATACTGGAAATTGCTGATGCTTTAGACGCAAGGATTTTAAATGGAAGCTGTAAAGGAGACCCGAATGGCGAATATACGTTTATTCGAGGAACGGCGTGTTCAGTTATTGATTACTGTTTAATGTCGGGGAAGTGGTGCTCTATTCTGAGCAACTTCAGTATAGCTGCACAAGTTTTCTCAGACCACATGCCCTTGGAAATTTCATGCATAGTTCAGGAATCGAAAGAAGCGCTCAGCACGAAGCAACTGAGACTACTGCCAAAGTTGATATGGAGAGATCGATTTCAAACTATATTTCAAAATAATTTAGATCAGGAAATTTTTAAACGAAGATTGGAAAACAAGCCACTGCACTTGGAGGACCTTACTAGAATTATAATTGAAGCTGTTCCAACAAAAACTACAGGAAAGCGTAAGGGTACTCTCAAACAGGTCTGGTTTGACGCTGAATGCTATAAAGCCAGAAAAAAATCCTTTTCGTTTCTTAGGCTCTTAAGGAACTACAATACCACATTTTTCAAAAATATGTATGCAGTCGCCAATAGGGACTTTAAACATCTCTGTTTTGTAAAAAGAAAACAACTGGAGCAACAAACCGTAGCCGTCTTAAATTCGTCAAGGTCCTCAGCAGAATTTTGGAAAGCCGCCAAAACTATCAACGGGAGAACGAATTTCATTTCATCATCCTTACAAGCATCTGAACTTCGGGACTATTTTAAGAACCTGCTTAACACCCCGCAATTTTCGCCTCTTCCTCAATACGCAGCACCATTTTTTACAGATGATCTCCTAGATGTTCCATTTACAATTTCTGAAGTACAGAGTGCAATCGTAAAATCGAAAGTTGGTAAAGCTCCAGGAGACGACCGAATTCCAGCTGAATTCTTTAAAAACTGCTCAACTGAATTCCTGTCCGCATTAACCAAGGAATACAATAGGATATTTGAGACAGCGAGTGTTCCAAATAGCTTTAAAAGAGCAATAATATTTCCCCTACACAAAAAAGGATCATACGATAACCCTGAAAACTATCGAGGCATTTCGTTCCTGAATACATCAGTGAAGTTGTTTAGTGCTATAATTTTCAACAGGCTAACACAGTGGATTGAGAATAAGAAGATTCTGAATGAATTTCAAGCGGGGTTTAGGAGAAACTATTCATCTTTAGACCAAATATTCATCCTGACGAACATTGCGGAGAGCTTCAAAAGAAGAAACAAGAAGTTATATGCTTTCTTCGTTGACTTTCGTGCTGCTTTTGATTCTATTGCACGTGAAGCACTTTTTTATAAGCTATTTAAGATGGGAATCTCCAGCAAAATTGTCGTTTTATTACAAGCGATGTACGAAAACAACGTCGCTTATGTATGGGATGGTGAGCTTGTATCGGAAGACTTTACAACACGAATGGGAGTCAGGCAAGGATGTGTTCTGAGCACGTTACTTTTCATTTTATTTATAAATGATATAATGGATGCAATTGGAGGGCGAATTCAGTTTGGAAGTATGCAGATACCAGGACTCCTTTTCGCAGACGATATAGTTTTTCTATCTGAATCAGTGGAAGGAATGCAGCGAATGGTGAACCGTCTTGAGCGCTACTGTGAACTTTGGAATCTGTCTGTAAATTTAGAAAAATCTAAAATGATGGTGTTCAGAGATGGTGGTGGTAGATATTCTCGTAATGAAAAATGGACATACAAAGGAGAAAACGTTTCAATAGTTCGGGAGTATAAATATCTAGGTGTATTAATTACGGCGAATCTCAACATGCGAAAACATTTCCAACTCAAACTAGCGGAGGCGAAGAGAGCTGTTTCTTCAGTATGGGGCCGTTGCATCAATAATAAATTTATTGAACATAGCGCAAAGCTTAAATTATTTCGTGCGACTGCAATCTCTATATTGCTATACGGCGCTCAAGTTTGGGGTTACTGTCAGTTTGATGAGGTTGAAAGATTCCTGAGGTATTTTCTGAAACGCATTTTCCGGCTACCAACCTGCACCCCTAATTATATGCTGCATTTGGAAACAACAGTGCCACCTCTATTTTTAGACACGCTTAAGCTGCATTTCGATTTTATCATTAAAGTGTTGGAGATGGAAGATGGACGGCTGCCTAAACTAGTGCTTAAGAGAGCCATATCAACAAGAGGAAACCTTATCGAAAAGTGGGAAGAGCTGGGGGAGAGTTTTGGTGAAAACGTGAGAATTGCAGCAGATATTAACTCTGCTGAGTTAAGGATGGTATTTAAAAAACTTTTAGAGAGAGCAAGCTACACTACTTATAATTGTTGCAAAACGGAAGCTGAAACTTCCCAGTATAGAATGATTTACAGTAAACTCAACTATAATCTTCAACAACATACGTACTTTCTCAACCGCTTTCCGCTGAATATGATTAGCCTAATATTTAAACTAAGAGGGGAAATAATAAATTTAAATTACATCCCACATCGACCAGACCGGTCAGTTCTATGTGACCTGTGTAATCTTCAAGAAAGGGAGGATGTATACCATTTTATTGCCAGATGCCCTATCTTAAATGAGTTTCGTGTGAGATACTTTGGCGTAACTGCATTGGATATGAATGAGGTCTTGAACATTTTGAACGGCAACCTTGGTTGGGAAGTTCTATATAAATATGCACTAACCGCATTTACCTACAGAGCACGTATTATAGAAGGAGACTTTTAAATATCAATGTGTATTAAAATATAAATGCGAAAAATAAATTGTCAATCTGGTAGACGGCCGTGGGCCAAACCATATTTAACTTAAGATTATGAAATTGTATTTAAGTACTATTAAAGTTTAAATAAAGTTTTCAAAACTAACTAACTTTCAACATACTGTTAGGTGTAAGGAACGTAGCGCTTATCTCCAAGCGAATCTAGAATTGCAAAAGCTATATTTTGTATGGAAACTTTGAAGGCTCATATCTTCGGAACTAGACAAGTCCGTCTTTAAATATATATATCAAAATTCAAAGAAAAAAACCTTCTATCACATATTAAAATTTCATCAAAAACAGGGGTTCTAAATAATTAAGTTTTTTTTTTTTAAACATTTTTTTACAATGTTCCTTTGTATCTTTTTTTTCGGAAACAGTGTGGGATTTCCACCCACTAAAAAACACCTCCACTTCATTGCCCTTTTCCCCGCGGTACCATAGTCTTGGCTGTACTTGCTCACTTTCCTATTGGTGATTCATCACTCTGTCGCCTTTCTCGTTCGAGGTGTCTTACACCGAGTCTCCACGAGACATATTTATTTCAAACATTATGTCAGACATCATGTTAGAAATTTTTATTTTTTTATACGGTGGGCAAATTATGTCAAAAAATTTCACTTTCAACCATATCACGTAAGAGCAAACAACGACCAATTCTTGCTTGCACCGAGTCTCCACGAGACATATTTATTTCAGACTTCATGGCAGGCACCAATCAGCCATGTTTTCTTCGTAGTAAAACTCAAATTGACACTCCTTGTCAAATTTATTTCAGGGTTTATTTCCGAAGAGATGGCAAGAAATGAAAGCAGAAATCGATTTCTTGAAATGAGTCATTTCACATCGCGGACAGTGAAAGAATACATATTCCGCATCTTCCTCAGCCTGGGTGCAATTCGGAACGTGGGGTGAATTATCGTGATTGAATCTGTAGAGATACGGGCGAAAGCGTCCATGCCCACTTAGTAATTACGTTGTGTAGAAATCCTTCCTTTGTATCTCTTTAACCTAAATCGCAGCATTGTTGAAGATTCAGGAATAGTTTTCAGCTTATTTGACTCGACTAATAAAAATAAAAAGAAACTCGAAATCTTTGACTTTGAAATTAATATTATTGGTTTTTGGGTAAAGAAGCTGCTGAAGAAGTATTTTTAGGCAACATTAATCCTCCGATCTATTGGCAATTGTCCTTCAATGCGCTCACGAACGAGTGCTCCTCGGTTCTTTGACACCATTTCCTTAACCCCATAGAACCACTCACCTGAAAAATAAAACCGTTTCAACCCATAGCCATTTTTAAATCTACTTTCTCACCAATTTTAGTGTTCTCCAGGCAGTCCTTGAATGCCTGACAACCTTCCATACTGCTGAGCACCCCGAATACCGAAAGATCGGCTAAATTTGGTTGTTTTCCCCCCAGAAACTTTGATTTTTTCTTTTCCAGCTCGCCAGTCCAGCTATCAAGGGCATCATAGATATGCGAACGGACGTCATCCGTCAGTCCGTAGCGCCTTTTCAGCATTCCCGCAATTAGCCACATCGCAGTAGCACCAACATACACCATCAAATCCCTCTCCCACTTGGGGAAATGCACACTCCACTCGCCTGCCTCGGAGAACCACTCGAATGTTTCGAACGCTTCTGCACGTGACCGGTAGCAGTTGGGCGAAATCAAGTGCACAAGATGAGTATCGGCCCAGGTTCTCCACTTGCGTTCCATTCTGTAACAACAATGGTTAGGACAAAGGTCACTGGACTCACCGCAACTTACGCCTGATCGCCTACACTGATTCCCTTGGGTGGCTTGTCCTCGTACATCAAGAAGTACTTATTCATGATGTCCAGCTTTTTCTTGCCGTCTGTGTCGAAGAACGAGATCTGCGGGTAGAAGTTGACCAGCTCGCCGGTGTCCTGCTTCGTCGGGTTGTTCATATATGAGGCCAGGATTGAAATTATCGTACTGGAGTCCGTCAGCTGGACGTATTTGCCATCCCGTCGGCGCACCAGTGCCATCGGCACCTTCTTGTAATCGGACCACTTCAAGTCCTGACGTAATACTGCGTCAACTTCCACCACCGAGTACGAGATGCCCATGTAGTCTAGGAATGCACGGACTTTACAGCAGAACGGGCATGTCTGGAACTGGAAGAGGATCAAGTCCAAGCCAGACGTGTCTTTTGGGTTCACGTATCTCTTCGTAATCCGTATGTTAGGCAGCTCGTCTATGACTTTAGCTTCGATGCGCTCGTGCTCCATGTGGGAGCTCTTGTCTGTCCATTTGTTGTAGAGGGAGTAGACCGTTCCGGCGGCTGCGCCGACCACTACACCGGTGAGCCCCAGCTTAAGAGTACTCCATCGGTTGGACTTGGGAGAAGCGGAAAATCTTCGGATTTGCTGTATATTACGCGGCTGTAGTGGCTGGGAAATACTGGTGCGAATTAAGTGCCGGCTTACGACACCGATTCTGTAAGTTGACATCGTCGTTTTCGAGTAGAAAACCGCAAGTTTCCCAATGGATGCAGCGCAGAACTAAGAATTTTAAGAATTTTTCCTATCTGACAGATGAGTGTGATACCAAAAATGTCGATACTCGAATGGATGACATAAGTGCGACTGCGTTTATGAGGGACGTTCACTATTTTCGAGACTACGATATCAGAAACCTTTTTTTTTTCAATAATTCACCACTGATAATTTTGCCCTTTTTCCACCATCACGTAATGCTTTACCCACAAAAACGGTCAGACATGTCAAGTCGCGCTCCTTTATTATGAATAATTCCCAATTCACATTGTCGCGTTCCCTTGGTCGTGCTTTGACATATTTTGAATCAAGTAGAGCTGGCTCAAAATTGTTTTCACACTTCACATTCTTCTTCAGTGTGTAGGCGTGTTTGACTAACAAAGGAATAGAAAATGTTTGCCCGATTTATTTGTTGAGATTCTTTCTTTTGCGAAAACATTCTCCGAGGATTGTTCCATTTAAAAAAAACACCTGAAAATAAACAGTCAGTGCTGAGAATATGGAAAAACAAGTTCTGCAGGCTGTATAATGGCGACGCTGTCAGGTAAAATGGACATTTTGCAACATGCCCCCTTCGGGTAGGGGTTAGAATATACCCGAGGTAGGCATGCCTGTCGTAAGAGGCGACTAAAATCCACCCTCCGTATACCGAGTATGGCGTATACAAAAAACATGCAATGAACAAAACAAAAGATTTAAATACCCCAGGTGGCAGTCCAGGTAAACTGGAAAATCCACCCTCTTCGGAGGTCGGCTCTACGGATTCTGGGGAGAGCCATTTATTGCACCTTATAAATCCCTTCTCAAAAAGTACAAGGGTATCTCGATCTCCACCAACAAGATCGAACGTCTCCGGAAAAAGAAGTCCGCCGGAAGCGCAAACGCGTGAAAAACGGGACTCAGCGAAATCTAAAAGCATTGAGGAGGAAAACGACGTACTCCGTACCAAGCTTAGCGAAATGGAGCTACTCTATCGTGAGCTCAAGAAAGAGGTAGATTTACTCAGGCAAGAAAATAATGCCCTAAAAAACACGTACCTACAAAAAGAAAATACAGTTAGCTCACATCGCTCACCTAGTCGCGAATACCAGACGGATGAAGAAGAGCTAACACGCGAAACGAATTGGGTCGAAAAGAAACGACCTAGCAAAAAACGAAAAGCTGGTTCCTCACCGGAAGTCGATCCACAAAAAGATGAAAAGCGCAAGGAGATGCAAGAAAAGCAACAACAACCAAAATTACGTCCTCCGCCACCGATAAACGTCGTTGGAATTACGGACTATAATAAGTTGCATTGCCTCCTTAAAGGAACTCTGGCTTCGAAGTTTAAGGTGACATCTCTGCGAAACAATACGTGGAAAATCAATGTCGATGATGCCGACGGTTACCGATCAGTATCTAAAAAATTGAATGCCGAAAAGATTCAGTGGTATACTTATGAAAATAAGTTAGAAAGACCACTGCGTGTTGTAGCAAGGGGACTCCACCCCTCGTGCACTAAAGAAGATGTAATGCACGACCTTCAAGACAAAGGCTTTAAAATTCTTGATGCCGTCAATATTATCAAGAAGGAGAAGCAACAGTCGGAGGGAGATCATGAAAAATTGGTAAAGCGCGGTCTTCCACTATTCATGCTTAGTTTTGATAAAGACGAAAATAAAGACATTATATATGGTATCAAGACTATTCTAAACATCGTGGTCAAAATCGAACCCATGCGTAAGACCTCCAGATCGATCCCGCAGTGTAAGCGCTGTCAAGGCTTCAATCACACGCAGACTTACTGCCAGAAAGAGCCGCGATGCGTCAAATGCGCAGGTAAACATCTCTCGGAAGAGTGTCACCTAAACAAGCAAACCCCAGCCACTTGTATAAATTGCAAGGGAAAACATCCTGCAAACTATCGAGGTTGCGAAGTGGCGAAAGAGCTTCAAAAACGCCGCGATACGCTAAAAAATTCGACGCGTCCGAATATGAAACCAATCAAGAACAGACCCAAAATAGCTACGAAAAAAGCAGCGAAAGATAAAAAGTCCGTCAATATTAACTTAAGATCGGTTAATGATAAAAAATCCGAAAGTAATAGAGATAAGGTAACAGAAGCAAAATCTCCGAATATTGGCGTGCAGTCTTATGCTCAAGCGGCGAAGACAGTTAAGGGTACGTACACGACCGACAACTCACGGGAGATCAAAGCAAGAAACCGTCCAAACTTTAATGTAAAAACTCCTTCTCAAGTTGCGACATTGAAAAATAGTGATAGAGGTAGTTCAGAAGATCATGTATCCAATGTTTTTTCCCTAATTCTTGCGAAACTTGAAGAGCAATGCAAAACAAATAAACTAATTTTCGAGAGACTAGTTGCACTAGAAAACAACATTCATAACACCCGCACTTCAACCAGAATATGAAAGAAACGCTTAAAATTCTTAGTTGGAACGCTAACGGGCTCATACAAAGACTCGACGAGTTAGAAATATTTATGCGAGAGAAAGATATTGATATATGCTTGGTCTGTGAAACTCATCTGAAAAAGCAATCGAATATTAAGATAAGGGGATATAGCGGATATCACGCCTTTCACCCATTGGAGAGAGCCAGAGGCGGATCATCTTTGTTTATAAAAGAAAATATCGAACACTCAGCGGAAATAAAAATTGAATTAGAAGCAATGCAAGTAAGCACGGTACGCGTTAGAAATAGACATTTTGCTTTCAACATTTCGTCTATATATTGTCCACTGCGATGTAAACTTGAAGAAAGTGATTTCACAAACATCTTCAACTTCCTTAAACCAAATTTTATTATTGGTGGTGACTTCAACGCGAAACACCCCTTCTGGGGCTCAAGGTACGCCTCTCAGAAAGGTAGAAAGCTTTATAATGCGGGTATGCAATTCAGTTGTGATTTTTACTCGACGGGTAAACCAACATATTGGCCAACTGATAGAAATTAGATACCAGATCTGATTGATTTCTTTGTTGTTAAAGGAATATCTAGCAACTGTATAAAAGTTGAAGAAAGCTTTGATCTCTCCTCTGATCATTCTCCAATCATTATGACGATAAGCGAAGCTTTGATTAAAAAAGTAGGACCGGCCAGATTAACTGGCGCGAAAACTAATTGGGACGGCTTTAAAAAAGATATTGAAGCAAATATTGAGCTGAGCGTATCACTTAAAACGCCATATGAACTTGAAGTTGAAGTAGATCGCTTCGTCGAAATCTTACAGGATGCCGCGTGGAAGAATACTCCCAACCTAAAGAGAACCCCGGCCAGTTACATTAAAATTTATCCGCAGGAAATAAAAGAGATGATTAAGGAGAAGAGAAAAGCGCGTAAAAGATGGCAACAAACTCGGGCTCCGCAACATAAAGCACATCTTAACCGTTTGTGCAACTCACTAAAACGATCTATTAAAGACCTTAAGAATAATGAAATACAAACTTACCTAGAAAGCTTAACGGCAGAAAAAGATTCTAACTATTCGCTTTGGAAGGCTATAAAAGGTATTAAAAAAGCTCAAATTCAAGCCGCGCCAATTAGGATAAATCAAGACGAATGGGCCAGGCATGATAAAGAGAAAGCGCAAGTTTTTGCCGCCCACCTGGAAGAAACTTTCAAACCGTTTGATGGACAAGCTCTTATTGAAAATATAAATACGTCGTATATAGACAATAGTGTAATAAGAAATGCAACGCTTACCGAACTTAAGGAAGAAATAAAGAAACTTAAACCTAAGAAAGCTCCTGGATACGACCTAATTACGGGAGAGGTTCTTAAAGCACTACCAAGAAAAGCTCTAATTAAGCTTCTGTTCATTATAAACGCCGCGATTAGACTAGAATATGTTCCCAGTCAATGGAAAGTCGCCGAAGTTATAATGGTCCTTAAGCCTGGAAAACTGCCGAATGAAAAAACCTCTTACAGACCGATTTCGCTTCTTCCAATTATATCCAAAGTGTTCGAGAGAATATTGGTTAGGCGAATACAGCCAGTTACAGAAGAAGGGCATCTCATCCCTGATCATCAATTCGGATTTAGAAGTAAGCATTCTACAGTTGAACAAGTACATCGAATAACACATGTAATCGAAAAATCACTTGAAGAAAAAAAGATTTGTTCAAGCGTATTCCTTGACGTTTCTCAAGCCTTTGACAAGGTCTGGCACGAAGGCTTAAAGTTTAAATGACGACAAGTTCTGCCAGAGCACCTATATAATATTTTGAAGAACTACCTTACGAATAGGCTATTCCGCGTCAAATGTGGAAACGAATATTCAGATTTTAAGGAAATAATGGCTGGGGTGCCGCAAGGAAGCGTTCTTGGTCCAGTCTTATATCTATTATACACTCGTATGTCGTTGCGGTATGCAAGTAGAAGGCACTGAGCTAGCTACATTTGCCGACGACACTGCTATCTTGACAGTAGGTACAACGGTCGAAGATACTACAGAAAAACTGCAAGAAGTTTTGAATAGAGTAAATGAATGGACAAAGATTTGGCGAATCGCACTCAACGAGACCAAATCTGTTCATGTAAATTTTACTTATAAAAAAATAAATAATTTGCCGATCTTTTCAAACTCGGTTCAAATCCCGTTTGCAAACGAGGCTAAGTATCTTGGAATGACACTTGATACAAAGCTGAAATGGAAAACGCACGTTAAGAAAAAACGCAAAGAACTAGATAACAAATATCGAGAAATGTATTGGTTACTTGGAAAATATTCCAAGCTTAATATATATAACAAACTGCTTTTATATAAGCAAGTGCTAAAGCCTGTATGGACATATGGTATACAGCTCTGGGGTTGTACCAAAATAAGTAATATTAAAATTTTACAAACTTTTGAAAACAAAGTGCTAAGAGGTATTGTAAATGCGCCATGGTATATCAGAAATAGCGATATCCACAGAGACCTTGGCATTAAAACAATCGAAGACGAAATTCAAACCTACGCGAGAAAGCATAGAAGTCGACTAGAAAGTCACGTAAATATTACAGTCCTCCAACTTTTGGAAGAAAGAAATTTACTGCGCCGTCTACAAAGGACCAAACCTTTAGACCTAGCGCGATAAGTAACCGCGTCTAAACTGCGGAGCTGGCAGGAACTTCCAATGGGAAGGTACCTGCAAAACGTCATTATTTCGCGAAACGAAAACTACTTGATAAGTCGAATACTTAGTTGTAGTAAAAATAAAAACAAGTCTGTTTTGAAGGGAGGTTTTTTAGTGGGTAAGAATCCCACACTACTATGAGCACGCGCTGTCGATCCTCATAGTGTCTTGTTGAAGATTTTCACCTACCCTCGGAAAAAAAAAAAAAAAAAAAATTTTGCAACATTTTCGTCCACCTGACTAAAGACCTGGTAGGGAGCATGCACCAACTCATCTCTAAGATTTCGTCGGACGGCTGTATGTCTGATGAATGGAAACTCAGCGTCGCACACTGGAGCTCTCTTTATGGAGGGAGTGCCCAAAATGCTAGAAAAGTAGTATTAATTTTTCCTATGAACTGACCTTGATTTATTACCGACATATTTAACATTTTATTTTATTCGCAGCGGAAAAGAATGATTGAACTTTTGAACAAGTGCCCAGTAGATCTTGCAATTCACAGCAACCTTGTGTTTTACCACTTATTCTCTATTTATCTACTACCTTTCGCCAGTACAAAGATTTACATAATATCCGCGTTTTGTTTTCCTTATGAATTGGTTCAGTTCATATTTTTACACAGGATGCAAAAACAACAATTGAGTAACAGCGCTTGAGCTGGTTCAATTTTCGTGAACCAGAATTTCTATCCCATACTTCACCACTAGATGGCTTTTCACAAAAAAAAAAAAAAACTGTAAAGCTTGGCAGCTCTGCTGAATAGCAGAAGTAAATCATAGTTACTTGTTCTATCCTCACTTTCTGACGTAAGTATCTAAAAACACCTAATTATTAAACAAATATAAAAATATTAACCACTTTTCTCACTTCAATTGCTGTTTTTCCGCCATTTTTAATCCACATTAAACGTCAGTGTGTAGCTGCTGCTACTAACTTGTGAAAATGAAATTTCTAGGTGAACCAGGAGCTTTTTTTTTATTTTCAGATGAACTAGTTCAGTTCGCGGGGAAAACAAAACGCGGCGAATGATAAACAATTGTGTTTACTTTGCAGTCATATAATTGTTTTATAAAAAAAAGTTAACTTTAATTTAGCATTTTGCGAACTTCCTCCATGTAGAGAGCCCCACTCCCCAGTCTGTGTCGTTTGCGCGATGAAAGGAGACCCCCCACCCGTGCCAATTACATATAGGGGTATTATTCTCCTCAATATTGCGTACAGGATCTTTACTGCAATATTTTGTGAACGTTTGAAACCTTTCTTCAACAGCCTGATCTACCTCTGTCAATGCGGTTTGAGGCCAAGGAAGTCCACTATCAATCAAATCTTCACACTTCGGCAGATCCTGGAGAAAACCCAAGAAGTCCAAATCGATACTCACTATCTCTTTCTAGATTTTATGGCCACCCATGACAGCATCCACAGACAGGAGCTGTATAAAGCCATGTCTAGTTTTGACATCCATGCCAAACTTCGTGATAAGGGACTTTGTACACTTTGTGTGTGCTATTATTTCTGACAATGATATCAGCGCAGAAATAACTCGAAGAATAATTCTTGCTGGCCACTCTATATAAGACCCTGATCATCCCAGTCCTTCTTTACCGCGCTGAAACATGGACTTTATTGAGTGCGGGTGAGAAGTTTTAGATTGCTCGGACATAACAGCAAGTAAACACCAACGCTCCCCAGAGTTAGTAAAAAAAAACACACACGAATGAGTTGTGGAATTCCGAGGACTTAAAAAATGCTAAAACCATATTTTCATAATCAAAATGTATCAATAAAAGCTAAAAGTATTATATGTAGAGTTGAGCGATACGTATTCATTTCATTTATGCTATTTAAATGGTTATTATCTAACCAAGAAATGATTCCAATTCCTCCACCAGTATAACAGAATATGTCATATGCCACATTCCCAACCTCTCGAATCCCCACTGTTTTGAAGCCACATTTGTTTTGCAAATTTAGGTGTACAATGGTTTTGGTGCCGGAAAGACTAAAATTGTTTTAGAATCTACCCATTATGCTAATTCTAACGATATATATTTTTTTATAAACCTACCTGTAGTTTTGGAGATATGATAATTAAAAAAAACACGTTTTTGTCATATTTTTTACCTTTTATTATTTTATTTGAACATGAAGAAAACTCCTTCTTCTTGATTTCTTCGAGTGAGTTTCTTCAAGATACTCACGCTTGATACCCCAGCAGTAATCAACCATCATTATGTTCATCCCATCGACCCTGGTACCGTTCATCCCTATTTTGTAGGTCCTGCTGAAATCCCTCTCGTTTTTCCTCATTGTAGGAGCCAAGATTTTCAGGGAATTTATCCAAATGGTTGTGGAGATAGTGGACTTTAATGCTCATATAACTTCCAAGTTTTCTGAAATTCTCCAGCACTAATTCGTGATAGTTTCCGGATTTATGATTTCCAAGTAATTTGTACGACATTGACAAAATGAGTTCATGCTGACGATTCTAAAGCATTTAATGAATTAATGAAATTGTTATCTTTCATCAAAAGTCTTATCTGAGGTCCATCGAAAATACCAGCCTTAAGCTTTTCCTTACTTAATCCATGAAATTTCCTTTATATGTAACTAAAACAGCAGCCATTTTTGTCAAATGCTTTCACATACCGTTCCATTAGTTCCAATTTGATATGGAATGGAGATAATATAAGTTTGTCTCTACTAACTAAGGCCGGTATTCACCGACCAATCTTAAACTAAGAGCTTCATAAACCTATTCACCAACCAATAATAGTGCAGATTTATTAGCGTTCATAAGACCTATGAGTGGTCCCACCCACTCTTAAGTTATTAGTGCTCATAACTCAGGAATTTCGAAAGCTTTCGAAATCAGCTGTGAACTGTCACTGAGACCAAACAAAGGACAAGTTGCATTGGCGAAATGCAAAAGAAGAAATGCCGACGAATTTAATGCCTCCAGCATTTCCGTCAAAAGAACAGCCAACCAAATAAAAAATAAAATGTGCCGTGATTTATTCTGACTAAAATCAGGAAAATATAATGTTTTCTTTTTCATTGGGATTTCTCCCAGTTCGAAAGAGAGTTCCTAAACTCATTTTAGAACGCGTTTGGAAATCCGAAAATAAATTTTTCGCATATTCGAATTAACATGGACACAATCCTATTAGTGCTTGGTGAATACGTAGCAAAAATTTAAAACTAAGAGCTTCATAAAATTAAAATCGATTTAAGAGCGCTTGGTAATTACCGGCCTAAGGCTTTGTTTATAAGATTTTGCTTCCCAACTGTCAAGTTTTCTATTTTAGGCCAATCTGTTTTAATCCAATGCTCACTTTTCGCTCGGCTATCACACAAACAGAGAAAACATGAATATTATATTTTGTATACCTAATAAGAAATTGTTGACCTAATAAGAAATTTACCATTTTTAAATTCACACATATGACCCACTCGTGATCATGGTACTTCAGTTTTTCGAAAACAAAAGATGTACCTTGATACTACTCCTTTAATTTAGTAGAATGAGCAACTGGAACCGCACCATGCTTATGTATATGAAAAGTCTACATTCATTTGGCTGGTAGGTTAAGAGACCTATTGTATATTTGTTAAAAGACAGTACAAAACACAAGATCATTTTCGGAGTAAAAAAAATGCAGCAGTTGTTTTTTTTTGAGTGCGATAACAAGTAATTTTAGTACCTGCAGAAAGTAAATTCTTCTCTTTGAGTCTGGGTGCCAACAGCTCTGATCTTTCTTTTGAAAGGTCAAGGTCTCTAATAAGGTCACTTAAAGCGCCTTGAGTAAAAAGTACAGGTTCTGATGATGTTGCTTCAAAATCACTTTCTCCTTGGTTGTACTACCTTGGTTACAATGTAGAGAATGATTGGAGAATTGATCAACTAGAAACCATTTTTTCCACAGGCAGGAGACGAACCTGCGATAGTAATGGTTTCAGTCACCAACGCTTTACCACTGAGCCATCCCTGGATGTGATAATGCAATAATAACGTTCAGTTTACCTTGGTTACCTTGCCTGAAAGATCTGATAGATCACCTAATGTTGGAACAGGCAGATGCTCTGAATGAGGCAATGGTCTCTTAGTGGATTCCAGATCTGTATAGGTCTTTATTTATTTTTGGTTAACACCATGTAACTTGACTAAGCAAAAATAACAGTTATCGCAGTAATTTTTCGGTTCCCTCTAAACCATAGGCACACCAAACTTTAATTGACGTCTTTTTCCGTTATTCCACTGCCTTAAATGTTCACTACACATTTTGCAAACAACGTTTGGAATCCAATGTTTATTACACTTTGCACGGATTTAAAAATAGGTTTTCGAAATTTTTTGTCATATATTCGCCATAAACATAACAAAATGTATTTGGAACATTTTGACAAAAACATCTCGAAAATTTATTTACGCACGTTTTTAATTAAACAAACCACAGCGATAAATATGTGAAACGGCTGCTGATAAAATGTTATCGATGTGGGTAGCTCAAGAACTGTACGTAGTTTTGACAAATTAACGGTACTGAGAGTGTTGCCAGATACTATGTGTTCAAATAACGCTGAAGTCTCAGCGGCACCAAATATTTATTTTTATTTTGTGGACCTTATATGTATACAGAAACGATACCGAGAAACTCTGCCCCTACGAGTGGGCTATCGCTCTGTGTAAAGGCAATAACCTCTGACAAAATTCATAAGTCGGTTTATATTACAGGGTAAATATCCCATATGCATTTTCTCATTTTGTGAAAAGCAGATACATGGAGATATTGAAAAAAATAGTGCAGTATCTCTTTAGTAAACGGCATACTATTTACGTTGCCAAGCAAAAATAAAGAAACAAGGCAATAAATGTAACAATCTATATACGAGTAGAAATATCGTTGTATACGAGTATTTCTGAGATGAATTATCTATAATTAGTTAAAGTTGAAATTAATCATTTGAATGTGCAAGCTATCCATTTAAAAACTGACAATGCTTAAGTTAGTATTAACCATTGTAAAGTGCTAAGTATCAGTTGATAGTTATCATGACAAAGTTGAAATTATTTATTATAAATCTAAGCGTAAAAAGCATTCTAACGTAGATACCTTTGAATTTGCATCATCTCAAATCAAACTATAACAGTCGTATTCAATACATTTCCTTATTGCCTTTTGATTCATGATTAACAAATTCTCGATCAAAAAGTTGAGCATTGTGTTATTCATAACACAATTGTTAACTGATAATAACTAATTATGCTTTGATTAACGGGCTGAGACACTGTTTGAAAATTGTACTTGCCAAACTATGCCATGAACTTCATCACAAAACAAAATAATCGAGAATGCAACTAAACATAAGTTCGCTGAAAATTGGGAAAGTACGAAACACACCATCCATCCGTCGTGCCGATTTATATTGTGCCCAACTGCTGTATGCAGCACACACGTTATACAATCTGCGTACGATTTACCTAAAACCAGACATTTTATTCAGTCATTTTAAACATATATACCATGCAATCTGTGCATGCGATCGTACAATATCGATACAACGGTCGTTTGGATTGGGATACACACGATACAATTATCGTACACAACACTAAAACTGTACAGCTGTTGGTACAAAAAAAAAATTATCTCTGGTCTTCTGGGGTTTGGGGATATTTGCGCATATTTTTTTTTATTTTTTATTTTTTTCGGAAATCCATATTTGCTTGGGAACTCTTCCTCACGAAGACTTTGAAGAAGATTAATCCATTTTTTAATATTTCTTTGTGCGTTGCGTGTTCATAAAACCATTTAACATATCTAAATGATCTATAAGGTTTCAAAAACTATTCGGTGTAGAATATTTTTCGTAATTATTTAATGAGAAATTATTTCCATCTGCCACTTTAATTGAGCTTTAAATGCCAAATTCGGCATTTAAGTTAACGAAGACTTGATCAACGTTGGTTAGTGATGAAAATTGTAATGAATAACGAATAAAATATTAAAGGATAATTAAACTAAAATCAGGGTTAATTCCTAGTTGATTATGCCTTATAAATGACACTGTAAATATATTGTATTTATGTCGTTTTCGTTTGGTTTCACTCCCGATTTCACTCCTTTTTGATTCCAATGGAACATGTGAAATCGCCTTCTGCATACTTTTGTGTGTGCTGGTAACGTCTGATTTTTGTTTACATTTTTCACAGAAAAATAAAGCAAAAAATGGCTTCATTTTGCCTAATGGAAAACGACATTAGCAATTCTATGATGTTTTTATTAATATATCATACATTTTTTTAATTATATCTATGTAAAATTTATTTCTACTAACTTGCCCCAACTGAGAAAATAAAATAAACAAAAGAATGCGTATTGTACCATATGGCTTTGACAAGTAGTCCGATGTAAGGGTTTATATGTATGAGCGCATTTTGAAAGCACTCCCAAATGAAATCCGGAAGAGAAAAACACTCTCGGAACAGCACTCCAAACAGCCAATGGAACATGATTAGGAGTACTTTTTCTGTGCGGAACATAAAAAGAGTACTCCTTTTTGTCCAATGGAAAATGACATTAATATATAGCTTATTTGAACAGAGCACGCTCGACATTGAGAACTTTTCCTACGGATTGGCAGCACTATATCAAACCCCATCCAACTTCGGACACCACAGTCATCTGTCAAACAGCGAAAAACTCATTTGTCATCGACTCAGCGGCAATCGTTGAATCCCTACAGCTTTTGCAACACAATTTGTTTTTCCGAATTAAATCACTTGAAACCATGTTGAGTGCTGGAAATTTTCCCGAATACCGTGTGCCCGGTGTGCAGCACGACGATTTCAGTCCCTACGAATCGAACGGAGGGTAAGTACTGCTCCCCTTGTGGCGAGAATGATTCTCATTTTTCCTTTGTCCCATGCGATCCATAGGAGCATCGTGGCCATCGCTGGGGAAGACTTTGTGGTCATCGCCGCAGACAGCCGCCTGAGCAGTGGGTACACCATTCACACTCGCACCCAGAATAAGCTTTTCAAGTTGTCGCCAAAAACTGTGTTGGGCTCGACCGGCTGCTGGTGTGACACCACCGCACTGACCGCTCTGGTCAAGGCCCGTATGCAGATGTATGAGCATACCCATCAGAAGACTATGTCTACTGATGCTGTCGCTCAGATGCTGTCCATTCTCATGTACAACAAGCGATTCTTCCCATATTACGTGTCCAACGTATTGGCCGGCTTGGACCAGGAGGGCAAGGGCGTAGTCTACAGCTATGATCCCATTGGGCACTGCGAGCGCACCACCTATCGCGCTGGTGGGTCGTCTGGGCCCTTGTTACAGCCAGTGTTGGACAATCAGATCGGCTATAAGAACATGCTGTTGGACAAGAAGCCGGAGATTACAAAGGAACGCGCTGTCGCCGTTGCCGTGGATACGTTTATCTCGGCTGCCGAGCGTGATATCTATACTGGCGACTCTGTATACATCAATGTCATCACAAAGGATGGCGTTGATGCAAAAGAAGTGTCCTTGAGGAAGGATTAAGAGCGCCTTGGAGCATCTTTTTTTTATGAATTTGTAATTTTATTGGATTTCGGTGAATAAAATTGTTCGACTAGGATTTTTTGTTTGTATAATCCCTCAGATGAGGTGAAGCTATAAGGCCACGACGGTTGAGACAGCGCCTGGTTAGTCTTGATCCTGAGGTGGAATCGATGCATCCGCGAAGGTTGTAGGGAAACATCACAAAAAAAAAAAGCATTTGTACAGGGCGCCTCAGGTGAAGAGATTCACCATCTGGAAAAAAAACTAAATTGCTGCCAAAACTGCGATTTTTCCGAAACTGGAGTGGGATCCTCTAAGGTGATATTTGATTGTTGACGATCACAATCATCCCTTTTGCACTCTCTAAGGTAACCATCAGCGTGATCATCACCTTTTTGCGATCGTTTTTGTGTGACTTTGCGATCGTTTTACGGAGAGCTAACAAAGTGTGATCATCAATTTTGACTGTCAACAGTGTGACTATCAACTATCACCATAGAGGATTCCACTCCTGCGTCTGAACTCTTTCTGCGTAATGATGCAGTTTTATTTCCTGCAATGTTTTAGCGCTAAGATCTTGCCAAGAATCTAGAGCAGTTTTCTTTAGCTCACCAATAACTTGGCAGTAGCGGTTTTCTCTATAAAGTTCCTGAACCAGAATGCCACTTAGATTTCCGATAGAACTGAAGTCAGGAAACTTCTCCGGCTAGTCCAGAACTTTAATGTTGTACTATGACTATTGTGAATCCTTGCGCTCTGCTGGAAGACGAAGTCAACAATAGGATAAGTTTTCAAATTAAGGAATTGAATGCAACATTGGAGATTCTTCGGTTCGTTAATTTCTTGCGCATTAAGCAATTCTGTATGTATTGTAGTTCATTTTATTTGTTGTGTAATTTTGAATCACACAAAGTTAGCACAACATTCATACAACAACAACAACCAACATTTTTTAAGATACATATCGATCTGAACTTTGTAGGGCCCTTTCTTAGTCGCATTATAATTAGTTGAAATGATACCAAATACATGAAAACAAATTCAACTTTCCCTAATTTTCCACTGACCATATACAGTGGCAATGGTGCAGGGGATACTGTGTTTGCCCGTTAACCCATGCGTGCAAGTTCAAGCCCGAATAACATCTAAGTTTTTCCAACAACTGCACCAACTAACTCACTTACTTATGTGCTGTATCCGCTTGTGGGCCTACGAGCCATCGTGTACGGTTTCTGCCAATGTGTCTCAGATCTCCCCACCTTTTCCCCAATTATCGTATCTCCTTCTCGACTACTCTAAGCTATGTTCTCTGAAACTGTCACCTTTTGGGAACGTATGACCAATCCATTACCACTTCCGCCGTTGGATGGTTGTGCCTATGGTTCCTGACCCGTTCTCTCGTAAAGGTGTTCGTTAGAGATACAATTAAGAAAATTAAGATACAAGAAAATCCTTAAGATATTGCGCAGGCACCTATTAACGAACGTTTGCAGCTTTCTGGTGATAGTAGTGATCACTCTCCACGTGCTGCATCCATATAACAGCACACATTTAACGTTGGAATGGAACAGTCTTAGCTTGGTGTTTAAACTGATTGCATTGCTTCGCCATATTTTGGACAACATCCCGAACGCGGACCTTTTATATGTAGCTTTGATAATAGCAATTAATTTATCGGGAATACCTCTCCTGCATATTTACTTAGGTGTCGCTACACAGTCCGGGGTGGACCTGGGCCTCAACTAACAAACCTCTCCAGCCACCACGGTTAAGAGCCAGCTGCCTCCAGTTGCACACGCCAAGTCGGTTGAGGTCCCCCTCCACTTGTTTGCGCCACCTACTACGAGGTCGTCCTCTGCTGCGTCGTCCATCCGGGGTGGATTCGAAGACTTTCTTGACGGGAACGTTGGGCTCCATCCGCTCTAAATGCCCCAGCCATCTTAGACGCTGTATGTGAACTCTTCTGGCTAAGTCGATGTCCTTGTACAGGTCGTATAGTTCGGCATTGTGCCTTCTCCTCCACTAATCGTCTATGCAGACGGGACCAAAGATCGCTGGAAGAACTTTTCTCTCGAAATAACCAAGGGCATCCTCACCCGGTTTTGTCAAAGCCCATGCCTCTAGTAGTTCGAGATAGGGCCTTGCTATTCCATTGCCGTCTTAGCCCATAGAAACAACGATTGGCGACTGATGTCATTTGCGGAGCTCAACCATTGAGCCTAGGTAGACAAAGTCCTTTACTATCTCAAAATTTTATCTGTCTATTGTGGCGTTCTGTCTAACTGGCTGAACACAATGCATGCCGCGGCCGCGCCGCGGTAGCGTAGTACGTAGAGCTGTCAAATGGTGTGGCGCTGCACTCACAAAATTCGCCCACAATGGTGTAGCGCGTAGTAATGTCAAATAATGCCAGCTGATTAAAATTGTGTTTTTCTTTTTGAGTGTTATTGATATTTGATTATTTTTGTGAAATTATTGTGCTATAATAATACAATAAAAATAATTAGAAATGGATAAATTTATTTTCCTTTCACTAGCAAAATAATTTTTTCCACGGCGTGCCCTTCCATTTTGACTGTAACGAATATTTCAAATTTATTGCGCTACTGCTGAACTCAGTTCAAGAATCCACCACGAAAACATCGTATAGAAAACCAAAACAGTCTTCAACAGTCGCCAATTTCTCTATCTGTCACTTGTGGCGCTGCACAAGTTAAAAGTAAACCAACTTCGTACTACACCACTGCTACCGCCACGCCGCAGCTACCTCATTGTGGGCGCTCTAGTGAGTTCCCATATATTTTAACTCTGTGACAGATCGTACTACGCTACCGCGGCGCGGCCGCTGCATGCATTGTGTTCAGCCAGTAAGACGCCGATGTTGGGTGTCCTTTTTTGTAGACAGCATATGGTATATGTATTTTGTTCTGCTTTCATTGACCGCTAAATCCATCTTTGTTGCCTCGATCTCAATGCTCGTAAATGCCCCATTGACCGCCCGCTGAGTACTTTCGATTATGTCAATGTCATCGGCGTAAACGAGTAGTTGTACAGACTTGTAAGAGATTGTACCTCCGGTGTTGGCTTGTGAGTTTCGTACAATTCTCTCAAGTACTATGTTAAATAGATCGCATGATAGCGCGTCACCTTGTCTAAGATCTTTCCTGACATCGAACGATTCGGTGATGTTCTTACCGACTTTGATGGAGCAGCGAGAGTTCTTCATCGTCATTCTGCACAAACGGACAAGCTTGGCAGGGATGTCAAGACTAGACATGGCTCTGTATAAATCGTCTCTAAACACGCTATCATAGGCAACTTTGAAATCGATGAAGAGGTGGTGCGTATGGATTTTATATTCATGGGTCTTTTCCTAGATCTGCCGTAGTGTGAATATTTGGTCAATGGTGAACTTTTCCGGCCTGAAACCGCACTGATAAGGACCGATCAGGTTGTTGACGATCGGTTTTAGGCGTTCGCATAATACGGCAGACAGGATCTTATATGCGATGTTGAGGATTATTATTATTTTTAATCACATACGATCATCTTTTTCTAGAATAACGATTCTCGTAAGCGAAAATAAAACTACTGGATAAGCACTGGCTTAGTTGCAGTATTAATTTTAAAGAGAGGTGTTTTTTTAGTGAGTAAAAATCTCACACTACCATAAGCACGCGCGGTCGAGCCTTATGGTGTCTTTGGAAGATTTTTCACCTGCTCTCGGCAAAAAAAAAAAAAAAACAAAATGTTGAGGAGACTTATACCTCTGTAATTGGCGTAGTTCAGAGCGTCTCCTTTCTTCAGGATCGGGCAAAAGATGCTGAAGTTCCATTCATCGGGCATACGTTCGTCCGACCTCTCCTACATAAGGCACGTCAAATAAACTCTATGATGCCACTATCGAACGACTTCCAAAATCGATGAACAGCAGGTGAAACAGCGATCGATATTCAACGCACTGTTGATGTGGTCGACACAGAAGGATCTAGAGCAGAAACCTGCTTGTTCGGCATCGAGTGTATTTTTAAGATGTTGTTTGATTCGCTCCAGGATGACTTTAGCTATTAGGTCTGTTCCTTTACTTTTTGGGCAAAAAATAGTAAAAGAGAAATTATCAACTTTAAGAGTAAAATTCTGTCTCAAAGAGAGAAGCTACAAAAAAGTAAAGGAACGCGTTAGACAAAAAAACTTGCCCATAATTAAACGTCAACGTTTTCAGCTGTTTCTCCCGTACTCCACATCTATGTAAACTATTTTCATTGAACTTGGAAGTTCGTTTTTATTGCTTTTAAATACAAATTTACATATTTAAATGCGCAGGAATGTCCTAGGAAAGTATTCAACTTTCATTTGGGTCCTCTTTTTTTTAATTTTTTATTTGGCCTTTTGCTGCACATTGAATTAAAATGAAAAATAACCAAAAAAAAAAAGAAAAATAAAAACAGCCAAACAAAGTAACAGCTGACTTTGACAGAAAGTACACTTCTTACCGGCAGAAATTTGTTGACTAAGAATTCGTAAGATTTTTCACTGAGGGGAAATTTTTACTCTCTCGTTGCCTCTCTCTTTTACTACTTTTTTGAGTAAAGGAACGCTGTTGAGTAAGAATTCGTACAAATTCGTACAAATTTGTACGAATTTGCAAGTAAAGGAACAGACCTATTATCTTTGCTACAGCAGGCAGCATGCAGATACCCAGTTCTCTCCATTAAATTTCATTTCTTAGGAAGCTTGACGATCATTCCCCTTTTCCACTCGTCAGGAAAATTCTCTGCTTCCCAAGCTCTCTCTGTAAGTGGAAGCAGTAGCGTCACCGATGCTGTTGGCGCTGCTCGTGAGAGCTCTGCGGGAATACCGTCAAGTTATACCACCTTGTTTGTTTTAAATACTTTGATCACGGTAGTGGTCTCATCTTTACTGAGAGTCGTGGTGCGTATTCGGGCATTTTTCACCTCGCGCACCTCAGTCTGATTTGGGAGCATATCGCTAGCGAATACGCGGTTCAAAATCGTAGCAAAATGATCTTTCCATCTCTTTTCTCTGGGTATTGGCTGGAGCTGCGACCATCTGTCAGCTCTTTGGTGATTCTGTAAACGGTCCAGCTGTCGCACATCCGTGCAGCTTCTTCTGCTTCTGTACCTAGCGCGTTGATGTAATTGCGCCTGTCACGCCGCACGCTACGCTGAACTTCTCTCAACTTCATGTGATATAGGGATTCTAGCTCGTTTCTCCCTACTGCTGGAGTAGCTGCAACGCGAGCTTTCAGTTGTTTTCGTTCGTCAATCCATCTCCAGCTATCCTCGATAGGCCACGCTTTATATCTTTCCTGCGATCCACCGACAAATCTTTTAGCACCATATAGACTAAGAGCCCACAGTAATTTTTGGGTGTGATTGATAACAAAAAATAATTTGTATTATTAGATTGTTCTGAAGTTTCTATTTTTAAATGTTACCGTCTTGCAGGCTCTAACGGGGGCAATGGTGAGTAATACTACATCAAAAATGCAGTTTTTTTCGAAAGTACAAATAATTGGTATAACAACTTTATAATTATTTCCAAATGTAGAGTTGCCCGCCTTGATTACAAATATGGTGGTCCAAGACGTTTTGCACGCGACCTTATGCCTGCAAGACGCGCTCAAAGTATGCTAAAATTCGATTTTTTAAATAATTGTGATAACAAAGAATTTTTTTTTCCTACATATAAAGCTAACCTTTCTGATTACAAATATGGTGGTCCAAGACGTTTTGCACGCGGCCTTATGCCTGCAAGACGCGCTCAAAGTATGCCTGAAATAAAGTTTTTGGATAGACAGCTTTCAGCCTCCGTACTTACATACAATTATTGTTTTTCTTTTCTATGCACTTGTTCTTATACTTGATTTTCTCAAACCCTCAATTGATTGCTACTCGTACATCGACTCTCTAATTTTGCTCTTGCAAACAGAAAAACAATGGACAGACGATGCATTTTTTATGAAGATATGTAAGATTATATAATGAGAGTCGTTGTTGACTCACTATAGTAATAATAGTGAGTACAGTGAGTACAGTGCTCTCAGTAAAAGCAATGTAATTAACAGTATTATATGTAAAACAAAGCAGCCAGCAAACTAAATTCGGGCTCTCCACCAAGTAATATTTTGTACTTAATGCTATGCACATTCTTAGAAAGATCTGTCGAATGAATGCGAAGAGTATTCACATAGTATTTGATCGCATAATATCACCTTCCACCAAAGATACTGAGAGAGATAGACGAAACTGCTCACTCGAACAAGTTGAGTATAGCTGCTCTGAGAAATAGTTCTTTTAAAACGAGACTGAATGCATTTTTAGTCGAGGAATGGTGCGAAAGGGAGTATTGCTCTGTTATCGGAAAAAAAACATTTTCGTAACAAATGTGTATGGGTGTTTCTTATTTAAGAATGAAAATGGTCAAGTTTTTCGAGAAGCAGTGGAAGAGTTAGCCAGTTCTCAGGAAGAAGCAGATACGCGCATGATTTTGCATGTGTCGTTTTTGCCCAAAGACAGTTCTGTGGTGATAAAGTCTTCAGACACAAATGTATTAATAATACTTCTATGCAACTTACCTCATCTAAAAAATAATGTTAAGGTATGGATTGAAATAGGATCGACATCTAAAAATACCTTACGATACACTGACGTAAACTCAATTTATAATGAATTCTGTTCAACATTGTGTGCAGCCTTACTTGGTTTTCATAGTATCACTGGATGTGATTACACTCCGTCTTTTTTCAAAAAAGGCAAAATTAAACCATTTTCAATTCTACAAAAAAGACATGAATTGCAACTGACGTTATCTAGACTTGGAAATGGAATGCTTGTTGCTCAAGAAGATCTGGATGAAATAGAAAAATTCGTTTATTGTATTTACCAAACCAAAGACATCAATGTAGATGAAGCAAGATATGAAATTTTTTACAAAACTTGTAAACCTGCAAAACTTGCAAATCTTACATTCATTGAAACTTTATTAGCCTTGCAAGTTTTTAAGAACTAAATATTTACTTTCACCGATTTGCCTATTGCAGGTTTTGAAGGAAGTCTTTTGCTTCCAAATAAGTCCGTTCTTCTACAGCAAGTACGAAGAAGCAATTATATATGCACAATTTGGAAAAATGCTGTGAAAAACGAGCAAGTCAAATTCACACCTGCGGAAAGTGGGTGGAGGCTTACAAAAAATGTGTATAGGGTTAATTGGTTTGAAGGTCAAACTACACTAGACAAATTGGATGACATTGTTCAAAATACTCTACGAGAATTTGACAGCGACAACGATGTTTTCAGCAGCGACTCGTCGAATGAAAGTGAACATGAATAAAGTGTTTCATTTTCAATACTCATTTTACTTAACTGTTAAAATTGAATAATATATATGGAATAAAAGCTGATAAACTATTTAAATTTTTTTTTAAATTTTTTAGCATACTTTGAGCGCGTCTTGCAGGCATAAGGCCGCATGCAAAACGTCTTGGACCACCATATTTGTAATCAGGGCGGGCAACTCTACATTTTGAAATTATGATAAAGTTGTTATACCAATTATTTGTACTTTCAAAAAAACTGCATTTTTGATGTAGTATTACTCACCATTGCCCCCATTAGAGCCTGCAAGACGGTAACATTTAAAAATAGAAACTTCAGAACAATCTAATAATACCAATTATTTTTTGTTATCAATCACACCTAAAAATTACTGTGGGCTCTTGGTCTAATATGTAAAAACATATTTCACAGCACACCAATGATCTTGGTTGCGGGCAGTGAGCTGCTGATTGCTTCATTTGAATTAATTGTGAAAGAATATATTCCCAAGCAAAAATAAACAAAAATATAAACAAGACAGTGGCTTTTTACTCATTTATTGAAAAATAGCAACATTAAAGTGCTATACATTGGTATCTTTACATAGTTAAATAATTCAAACTATTTCTGCCATTGCTTCATCCGTCCATCATTGTTATAAATACCGCTCCATTTAACATACAGTAAGTACCTATGCCTAAGTGTGATCGTTGTAAAGATGAATTACCCCTGCGGGCGATTTTGTCCGCTGTCCCCTGTGTTCCCGCAAATTCCACTATCAATGCACCGTGGTAACGGAAAGGTCTTGGAGATCTATGGGTTTCAAAAAAGAATCTTGGAGGTGCCACTTCTGCAGAAACGCCAATGAGAATCTCAGCAGCACCTCAAATGACTCTTCATCGCGCCCAATAACACCTGAAAGAATGAGTGAAATATATTCAAATTCAAAAGTCATATGCAAGAAAAAAATTCGGAAAAGTGTGCCATAGATGAATAGGGACATTCTAAAGATATGTATGTAGAGAACGAGATGTTCAATATCGGAGGGGGAAAAATAATCGGAGTAATTTAACGTACGAGACAGAGTATAAGAAGTTACGTAATCAGTTTAACAAAAAAATCGCAGCAACTAAGAAACAATACTATAAGATAAAATTCGAACAAACAAGAAGCGATCCAAAGAAAACATGGGCGTTAGTAAATAAAGTTCTAGGACGAAGGAAAACAGATTTTGATGAAGCTATAAGAATAAACTTCTCGCCAAATAGAAGCACGGCGGAACTAGTGGATGAATTCGGTGATCTCTTTTCGTGACAGGCAGCATCTATTATCCATACTTGTGACCAGCGATGTCACTTTTGCTACATATGTAGCAAAACTGCTACATTTTGGAGTGCCATGCTATATGTTACATCTTTCCCTCATTATGCTACATATTTCTAAACTGTCTATCTAATTTTTTATTTTTGTTTTTATTTTTTTTTTATTTTGCTTCTTTTCTTCATCTTCTTCCTTTTTTAGCAAGGTTATGATCCGAAAACAAGGGATCATAACTCTTCCACTTCACCGCATTTCTACTGATCCGCCTGTGGGGTTCGCCTATTTGACCTCAGAAAATATCGGCACGCCTGCCGATTTTAGATCACTCGGGTACTGAGGCCAATGAAATGCCGATGTCGCCACATTTGTGTCACCCAGGCGTTGAGAGGTCTACCTCCTTCGATGTCTTTGGAACGTTAATTGATATTGCCGTTTTAACAGGATTCAAATGATCTCTTCTTTGAATGTGGCAATACCAGCTGAGCCGGTCGCACTCTATCTTTTGTACGATGGTTTCCTTGACGTGAAGGCTTCCACGAATCTTCGAACTTCTTATTCGATCCAGCTTTGTCACTCTTGCTGTCATGTGAAGCATCTTCATCTTAGCTGCCGTTAATTTACTCTCATACTTTTTGTACATCGTCCAACATTGTGAACAGTATGTGAGCGCTGGACGCACAACTGCGGTGTAGATCCTTTCTTTCAACTTAGATGGCATTTTTGGGTTACAGAAGATAGTGGAGTTTTCTCTCCACTTCATCCACCCTACGCTTACGCGATGATTGATGTCATCGTCACAGGTTGCTTTGCTATTGATCATAGATCCCAGATATTTGAACTTTTGGGAACACTGTTCCATTCAAATAAATGTCTGGAATAGGCCTGAGTGGATCAGAGAACAGGCAGCACAAGAACTCTGTCTTTTTTAAACTAATGCGATACCCATTTCCCTCCAAAACATCCACCCATACATCAAGTGCTCGTTGCAGGGATGTAGGATACTAACTTATGATGGCTCCATCGTCAGCAAAGAATAATTGATGTACCTTGGGGCCCGTCACTTTACTTTCAAGCAGATAGTCAAGGACTGTAATAAAGAGCAAATGACTTAAAAGCGGGACATCTTACTCTTGTCTTTGCTCTTTCGTACATGTCCATGATCATCTGATCATCTTTCTGAAACCCCTCGATGTCTTAGCCCCACCTATATCAGATATCGTGGTGCCAATGTTGTAAATTGCATCAAAGCTACATATGCCCATTTTGCTCGTAGCCCCAAGGGACAAGGCCAGTTCAAAGACTTTCAAGAACATTTTAATTGTTGGGGGCATAAATTATTGCGGCATGTAACAACATATTGTCTGTCTTTGGAAGCCGTAAGAAATAGAGTGTTAGAACAATGGAGTTCCTTGTTTAACTATTTCACATTGGCATCATTTGAGGATGAAAATGAGAAGGTTATTTACGATTTTTTTTATTAATGAGGAGAATAAACTTTATTTACTGTTTTCATCGTATTTATTAAAAAAAAACATAACGATCTGAATAAATGTTTGCAAACAGAAAAGGTACAAATATACTCGTATTTATTAAATAAAGAAGTAACAAATTTATTATAAAAATTTTATTAAGCCTCAATATTTAAATATAGATAACGATTTTAAAAATAATTTTTATCATTTACAATCGGTAAATTGTTATACCGGTATGCAATTTGAAGTATGTGTACAATCATCTAAAATAAACTCAAACTTAATAGGTATTGTAAAGTCAAATGCAAGACACAAATAGTTAGGTACTTAGATCCTTCCTAATTCCACCTATTTTCAGCATTTCTTACACCATAACTCTCCAGTTTTTTCAGCAGAATATTTGTATCTACCGTCTCAAATGCTCTTTGTAAGTCGAGAAAAACCGCTGCTACTTTTTTATTTTCGTGTAGTCTTTCCTTCCATTTAGCAACAACATAGTTCAGCGCAGACTCACATGAGTGGCTTTTCGAAAGCCAGATTGTTCTTCCACATATAAATTATTTTCATCTATGTACTTTTCTAGCTGCACTGATACTGTCTTTTCGAGAATATTTTCATATAGTAAAAGCATATTAACCGGGCGATGATTCACATCTGATTATGTTATAACTATCAATACTTATCTCACTATTTAATACACTTCCACATAGGTGAGTCTCAGTTAGATCAACCATATCAAATCCTTTTCATAAACAACACTTTCCAAATCTCTATAATTATTATTAGACCTGGGATATTTAGGTGCATACATTGAAAAAACTTTGATTGCTAATAAGCTATTTTTTCTTTCTCCGTTTCTAACCTCCTCATATACAAGGGTCAATGTCGATATTTAATTTGTTAATTGATAAAACACAATATTTCCATTTTCCACACTTTAACACTCGTGTACAGAATGTTCTTTACTACATATAGGGCAACAAATTTCTTTTGTGCAATTATTCGAGATGTGATTGAACCCCCAACACTTAAAACATCTTTTCACATTGATCTTGTCATAGACTGAACATTTATTCAATCCCACATTAAAGAACACTTTTTCCATATCCATAATTTGTTTAAATAATTTTTTATCACATTCAATTATTGCATTACATTTCTTCGCGCCAGTCACGACATCTGACAACTTTAAAGTAAAAAAAGTTGCATTGATTGAGCTGAGGGAAGTGATTAAAAATTTAAAGACGAAAAAAGCTCCGAGTTACGACTTGATAACGGCGCAGGTAGTCAAGGAATTGCCGAATAAAGCTATTATTAAACTGCTTTATTTGATCAGCGCTTCGTTCAGATTGCTCTATGTTCCGAGACAATGGAAAGTCGCCGAGATTATAATGGTCCCGAAACCAGGCAAACCACTAAATGAAAAGAAATCATATCGGCCTATTTCCGTATTGCCGGTTATCTCAAAAATATTTGAAAAACTAATTTCCAAACGTCTATAACCCGTAATCAAAGAAAGACGTCTCATTCCTGACCATCAGTTTGGCTTTAGAATGAAACATTCTACAATTGACCAAGTCCACAAAATAACTGCCGTGATTGAGAAAGCTCTGGAAGAAAAAAAGATTTGTTGTGGTGTATTTCTTGACGTCTCACAAGCTTTCGATAAGGTTTGGCACAAAGGCTTGGAGTATAAATTGCAAGACTACTGCCACGGCAACTCTTTTTAATCTTACGATCGTACCTTACAGAGAGCCTCTTTCGTGTTAAGCACGGAAATGATAACTCTAACTTCAAGGAGATTGCAGCCGGAGTCCCGCAAGGAAGTGTCCTTGGCCCACTTCTATATGTACTCTACACGCGTGACATCCCACAAGAAAGACACTGTGTCGTCGGCACGTTTGCGGACGATACGGCGATATTGACAACGGGCGATACCATTGAAGCAGTAACCGGAAAGCCTCAACATGCTATTAACAAAGTCCACGCTTGGACGAATTCTTGGCGTATTGTGCTGAATGAAAGAAAATCTACTCACCTCAACTTTACTTAAGAAAAAATGGATAGATTGCCTGTATATCTAAACTCGGCTCAAATACCGCACGCAAACGGAGCAAAATATCTAGAAATGACTCTAGCTCAAATGGAAATCGCACGTGAAAAAAGAAACGCGACGAGCTTCAAAACAAATACCGGCAAGTATACTGGCTACTCGGAAAACATTCGAAGTTGAGCCTATATAACAAACTGCTTATCTATAAGCAAGTGCTAAAACCAGTGTGGACGTATGGTATACAACTATGGGGTTGTACTAAGAAAAGCAATAGAAACATCATACAAACTTTTGAAAATAAAGTTCTTAAAACTATCGTTAACGCACTGTGGTATGTACGTTAAGAAGATATTCATCGGGATCTGGGAATTCCCAGCGTCGTCGAAGAGATAACAAAATTTGCGCGTAAACACAAAGATCGTGTTCACGGCCATTGTAACCGTACTATCATTCAACTACTTGACGCGAACAATTCAATTAGTCGTCTTCAAAGGACAAAACCTTTTGACCTCGCGTCGTAGCATATCAAGGTCGTGCAAAAGGCAGGAACTTTCATTGGAATTTAACCTGTCTAAAGTGCTACATTTATTTTTAATCACATACGAACATCTTTTTCCATAATCACGATTCTCGTGAGCGAAAATAAAACTGCTGGATAAGCACTGGCTTAGTTGTAGTATTAATCGGGAAGAGAGGTGTTTTTTTTAGTGAGTAAAAATCTCACACTACCATAAGCACGCGCGGTCGGGCCTTATGGTGTCTTTGGAAGATTTTTCACCTGCCTTCGGCAAAAAAAAAAAAACGAATATTTCTTCGTATCGTTAAATTTATTATAACACTTGATAATATTCATATTTCCACTCAATTTGTTTTGGCTTTTTATAATATCTACCAACTTATCTTATTTAATTTCCTTATCTATACCGATTACTACGATATACTTCTTATTTCTTCTACTTGTTTATTTAAAGCAATTCTGTTTTCATTTACTACTTTTAGTACATTATCCATCTTCTTCCTTATGTCATCTATATTAACTTTACACTTCTCACATACGAATATAATGTTTTTATGTTTTAGAACATTGTTCTCATAATCTCGTATATCAACACATTCTTTACAAAACATTTTTCTAGAATAGAAAGAGCATGTAAAACCGCTCTCCTTTCCGTCAAATTTTTTACCACCATCATCACTTATTTTACTCTCTTATTTCAATACTACTACTGCTCGGTAAAACAAATCGTTCATTGACAATTGGTGATTTAATATTATAAGATTTTGTGAGACCTTTGAGACCGTTTCCCCTTTTCCCCTTTTCCACCCAAAAATCGCCAAAAGTGGAGCTTTTCTTCCAAATCTGGGAACACTGCTACTACCTATTATAGAACGGAAACATATTATTCCAAACCACCAATTTCGCTTTCGAGTGAAGCACTTAACCATTGATCAGGTACACTGAATAAAAAATATCGTTGAAAAAGCGCCCATAAAACCCATATGCACTTATGGTATTCAACTTTGGGGTTGTACCAGAAAAAGCATTCATTCAAATCATACAACGGTTTCAAAACAAGGTGCTGAGAAACATTATAAATGCACCTTTTTACATTAGGAACGATAAACTGCACAGGGAACTGGGGGTGGAATGCGTACAAAATGATATATGTACAAAGATTCACTAAAAAGCATGAGGATCGATTTCACCACCACGCGAACCCTGAAACAACCCCGCTCTTAAACCACACGAATCTAGTGAGAAGACAAAAAGGAGCAAACCTTTGGAACTAGTGCAGCATGTATTGTTTAATTATGCGTAATTGTAATTTGCAACCCAAGAGATAAGTTAGCGTCAATGCATTCAACTTTTATTCTAGTATCTAAATGAGATGCCTAGAGAATTTCAATAGTATGCTCAGGTGTAGGTGTTTCAAATAAATTGTCCGAAGGGGTAGTGTGCTCAGTTTCAAAATAAATTAAGTAGGTACTTACCAGGAAGACAGACAATGCAAGAATTACTTCCAACCAACTTCAATTACGGTCAAAAAAATTAAAAGAGTTCAGTCTCATACTGTTTTTTTTTTGTTTTATTAATATCACTTAAACTGCATACACTTTTACATAATCAATCTGTAAGGCAGCATTCGAACCCAACCACTGGTTCCAAGTTTCTTTATGTTTCTTCCAGAACTTAGCCATTGACTGGGGATTCTGATTACGCCACGGTTTTTTCTCTATCCACATTGCAGCGTTATCTGGGAAGTCGTGTAGTCCACCGATACCATACCCCAATTTTATGTAGAATTGCTTATCAAAAGGCGCAATTGGTGATCCAGTCTTTAGAAAGTCCTTGTTGGGTAAACAATCACCATTCACGTTCAAATCTGAGAATCCACCCGATTCTGGCTGCAGGTCACAATATACTTCATTATCTACACTAACGGTTATCTTATTTGGTGACCATTCTAAAGCATAGTCATGGAAGTCCGAAGACCAGTCTACTTCGTTTCCGTCTTTTTTGCACATTTTTTTATCCCGGAAGGTCTCGTTGGCGTTGAGAATAACACCTCCAAACAGTTCATTGGCTGACTCACCACCAGTGCTGCGGGTAAATGCGACCCTCATCTGCCCAGATTGGTAGTAAGTAGAGCCATAGGAGTGTACCACAGGTTCGAGGAAAAGTTGTGGGAATACCCAAGGTGCGTTTGGTACTTTAGCGCGGACAACCACTTTACCATATTTAAAATTGAAGGAATTCTTGGTTGAAAACTGCGACGATATAAACGGAGGAAGGATATATCGTTTGCTACCACGTCGAATGCAATCGGCTGTGTCCAAATTACCGGTACAAGTTGGTCCCAAATTTAGTTCGCCAGTGTCGACCTGATGAGCTCTTACCGTAGGAATAGGTTTAATCGATACCGCACCATTGCGGACTGTCAGGACGTCATCGTTTGGAATATAAATTACAAATTCACGATCTGGAAGACCTTCGAATCGTTTTTCCAGCAACCACTTGTTGCCATCAAGTCTATTGCCATCGAAATTCTCCTCGAAAATTATCTGACCCGCACAACGAATTGGTACACCATTATCTACGGTCGTGACACTTGCCCGACAACCTATGGTACTTCCACCGTCTGTTCTCATCGTAATTGGTGGGGGTGCGATTGTAGACGAACCACCTCCACCACCTGGTTGCGTAGCATACTCTGTGACTACATAAACTCCATCTTCCTCCCTGTAACCCAAACCATTGTAGATGGCGTAAGTCCAATAATATATGGTATCTCCCAAATTCAAACGAGTTAAACGGTCTTTGAATGTAAATCGACCGTCTTTTGGTTTTGTTATGTCTCTGGCCCATGTCCCGGCCTCCAAGCCGTCCATTTCTTCATTAAGTTTTCCATGAAAAGCGAATAGAGTTACTCCCTCTTCAGCGGGGATTGAGGCTTCGAATCCCTTGGGGTAGAATATTTTAAACTCCGCCTTTGGAACCTCATATTGAGCGGTGGCCGACAAAACAAATAACAAAAGCGAAAATGTCACTAATAGCGACATTTTTCTTAGCCGCAGAAGCAAACCGATAGATTCAAGATCTCGAAAATGACTGAACGTTTGTATCAACCGATCGTTGATTTCAAGTACATGTAACTTTTCTTAAGTCAACTAATGTATGAACTTGAGAGTAGATAAGGAAATTCTCATCTTCCATGTCTCATCATGAGAGTCTCATCTGAATGGGAATTCAAGAGAATTTCTCAGTTTCGGCCGTTAACAGAAGAAAACCTGATATGAGCGTCAAAACAATTACTGGGGCTGGCTTCATATGTACATATGTGTGTACATAACTCAGGCTTGGTACATCCCAACATGCATACACAAATATTATATGTATGTAAGTATATGGGTGCGTATTAAACCGGTAAATGAATAGTCAGCTCGAGAAAAGAGAGAAATTATTTATTAATCACTTTGCAACCAACGTCCCCTTAAGTTATTATACAGCAATTATACCCTGGGTTGCCAACTATCCACGTTAGAGAAAAAAAAATGTTTTTATCATATTTTTTTCTCAGTAAATTTCTTAATATGTATACTAACATAAAAAATAGGAAAGGAAAAACTACCTGATTGCAATAGAACTTTTACTGGCACAAACCACCTTCAACCCCTTTTCACCATCCACTTTCCGCAACGCCCCTAGCACTACTATGTATTGTCGTTTTCTTTCCCCTCTGAGGACCGACTTTTTCATTAATCTCCTGATGTGGGCTTATAGCATCTTACCGGTAAGGCTTTCATCAATTTGGTAAACTTACTCAGGGTATGTTAACTTCCTTCTCTCTCTTTCTCGATCTAAGTACTTTCTCAATGAATAAAGTTATTTTATTCCATTTGTCAATACTCGAGACCATCTTGTTTACGGTATTTTCTGGAGAAAAGTTACCTATCTCCGACTCCAGGCTATTCTTTTCTGCTGTCCACCTGTTACAGGTGAAAAAGGTGTGATGCGCATCGTCTTCCCAAGAATCTCCGTATTGGCAGACTGCGCTCTCTACTTAGAAACTGGAAAATAGATGATTAACACAGATGCCATATCTTATTTTGACTGTTCCCAATTTCCTTACACAAAAAATACCTGGGGCCTTATTTTGTACCGCTTTCGGATTCGATTGCCATTCGGAAATGTAATCCGATTCTAAAATGAATTGGTATTTTGTATGGTTCTCGGCTTGGGTGTACGTGCTTCCAACTCAAAATCAAATATTTCCGAAAGTTAGATTGTCAAAACATCTATCAAACGTCACTTAAGTTACTTGGAAATTGATTTTATATGCATTTGCTATAGAAACGCAATACAAAATAAGGCTCCTGGGTTGACTTTAGAACAATTTCAGAGCGACTCCAGGTTTCTCAAAAAATACTGAAATTTGTTTTAGAGCCACTTCAGGATTCTCAAAGAAACGTTGCAGAACGATTTTAGAGCGAGCCGACCTCTAAAAAAGCAGACCTATTATACGCCGCAAAAAATAAATAAATAAATATTTGGCGCAACAGCTCTTTGAGTGCCAGGGCCTAGCTTCTCGCAACAACTCGTGCTGTGTGCGTTATATTTTTCACACGAATGGAAGGGACCTACAGTTTATACGCCGCAGCAAGGTATTATTAAACGCCGGTGACTTTTCAAGCAGGACTATACGAGTAGTACACTGTTCTTGGTTGAATCGTCCACTACTTACAGAACTCATAAATCGTATGAAGAATTGTTCACATTGGCAACTTTGGCAATTTGTTGTAGAGCAACATTTGGCGTCACATGACTTTAACAGAAAGACACCCACAGTTCGGCGCCACGCCATCCGGAATAAAATTAGATGAAATGAGTTTATCATTCAAGAGTGGTGTTTCTGTTCACACTAAAGGGTATTTACGACTAGCACGTGTTTTAGAGTAACCAACTTACTTGAAGTAAACTTAGGAGAAAAAGGTTGGATAAAGAAGGTTGATCCGCCAAAGCAACATTTGGCAATTGTTAACAAATTTCTCCTGCCTATCTAAACTAAAAATCGAATCAAATGAAAAAAAAGGAATAACCCTGTGTAAACTGTGGACGGACTCCAGGATATAGGTAGAAGGATAAGACTTATAAAATTATAGGAAACTCAACTAAACCTAGCTAACCTAAACTATACCTAGACTCCCCTAACCATTGATGAATATATACTATGCTTTGCCTAACTAACTTATTGTATATCTAAATCGACCTTTAATTCTAAACAACCAACGTCTCCAAGTCTCTCCCGGATAGGAGTGCGTTGTGTACCGGAGACTTGTCCGATGGCGTTGGCAATGGTTGACCGGGCCTCTCAAATGTCTTTCAACATGTCCTTTGCCATCTCTAATGGTCGACGTTTAGAAAAAATGCTCCCTTAATGAATCCTTCCAGCCGCTGCCTAGTCCGTGGCGTAGAAGAGGTTGTTGGTGGTCTCCGTCCTGGTCGTTACAGTCAGCATTTGTCTTGTTACGTCATCGTCGTCTATAATATTTGCCGCAGAAGGACGGCCTAGCCAGGCCTCCACACACCCGTCGGGAGCCTTTTGGCATTTCATAACTAAAAATACGATATTTTAACTAAATTTATTCGTATTACAATTTTCATTATTCATTAAACTAAAAAAAGGTGGGCAATGGCACTTAAAACTAAGCTTATTAATTACTCAAAAGGAAAGAAATAAAGGGTATAGAAAAAAAACGTGTAGTTATGTATACTTTATAAATTATTTATATGTATATATGTATGTGTAGGTTTAAAAGAAAAGATAAGAAAAGGGGAAACTTCGAGTTTTACTGGTTTGAAAAGTTTTCTCGTGAAAACAATACTCTCGGATGTTTGTCAGACGTTCGAGATAGGTGGAACCGTGAAAAAAGCTTTTTGGTGTTTTCTAGGATTCAAACTTGGAACCACATGCCCAGTGGTCCGAATCCGACACACTAACAATTGCGACACGGCGCCCACGACCATAAGTTTCTCAAAAAAAGACCTAATTAATAGACCAATTTCTTATTTCTACTATGTACCATATCGCTGTTTAAAACTACTACACACTCTGAAAATGTAAGAACAGCTACACATCTGGTAGTATTTGCAAGTTGAGAAAGAACGCAATTTTCCATCTTTTCATTTTGGATACGTCGACGACATAGTCATTAGCCACTAGGACACTTATGGTGTGCAGGAACATCTCAGGTAAAACCTGGGGGTGCAGCCCAGCATTTGATCGCCCTCAACGAATCTAAATCTGTTCACGTGAATTTCACTTACAAGAAAACTAATGACTTGCCAATTTTCCGAAACTCGGCCCGAATACCTTTTGCAAACGAAGCCAAATACCTGGGAATGACACTCGACGCAAGGCTGAAACGGAATTCGCACGTGAAAATGAAACGAAAAGAACTCGAAATGAAATATAGAGAAATGTACTGGTTACTCGGGAAACATTCCCAGCTCAGTACTGAGAACAAACTGCTTTTATACAAGCAAGTGCTAAAGCCGGTGTGGACCTACGGTATACAACTTTGGGGTTGTACCAAGAAAACAAATGCAAATATTTTACAAGCTTTTCAAAATAAAGTGCTAAGAGAAATTGCCCAAGCACCGTGGTATAGTAGAAACAACGATATCCACAGTGACCTCGGAATTCCGACAATCGAAGCTGAAACTAGAAGCTTCGCGAGAAAGCATAGAAACCGACTAATCGGACATGTCAACAATACAGTCCTACAAATTTCGGATAAGAGCAGTTTATTGCGCCGACTACAAGGGACGAAACCTTTCGACTTGGCGAGCGAGGATTAACCGTGTCTAGATTGCGGAACATGAAACGTTTTTATTTCAAGATAGAAAAATTGCTTGATAAGTTAATACTTAGTTGCGATATCTAACAAATTTATATCGAAGGGTGGTGTTTTTTTTAGTCAGTAAGAATCTGACACTACTATGAGCACGCGCTTGCTATTCTCATAGTGTCTAGAAAGATTTTTCACCTACCCTCGGAAAAAAAAATAAAAAAATAAATAAATAAATAAATTGTACACTATGATAGTTAGACCCATCATTACGTATAGTGCAGTGGCATGGATTAGCAGAGCGAGGCTTAACACGACAAGGACATCCCTAGGCAAAGTGCCAATACTAGCCTCCTGTATCTAATATACCACCTTGATCAAAAAGTTCCCGGAATTTATTCAGAAAATTAAAAATACAAGTTTATTCATCTAAATCTATATTGTCCCCTTCAAAGTAATCCCCATCGACTGCAACATACTTATGCCAGCGCTTGATCTTCGAAATATTTTTTATATTCGGTTTTAGGTATATCCATCAGTGCTTCCTGCGATTTTTCCATTACTTCCTCTCGGCTGCTGAAACGCGTTCCCCGTAATGGTTTTTTAACTCGATTGAACAGAAAGAAGTCATAGGGAGCCAAATCAGGTGAATTCGGTGGCTGTTGGATGGTATTTGTTGCATTTCTCGTCAAAAAATTACGAATAATGATGGCACTGTGCGACGGTGCGTTATCATGGTGCAAAATCTACGAGTTTTCTGCCCACAATTCTGGTTTGGTAAAAAATCGCCAACACACACAGAGATATATGTACTCTTGGCTACGTAACTTTTGCAAATGTCAAGCTATGACGCTAATATTTAGAGGGAATATCAACAACAGATGTACCAACTTAACAAAGAAAACAGAACTCAAATCGAAACGATGGGAGTGCCACACGGTTTTTATTCCGGGAACTTTTTGATCAAGGTGGTATATATAACAGGAGCCATGAGAACTTGTCCCACAGCAGAATCGGCGGTGGTCGCAGGACAACCTCCGCTACACATAGTCCAAGAAAGATTCGCCAATGAGATCATACTAAGAATAAACAAAGAGGGCGCCGGAAAATGGAATTTTCATCGCAAGAAAAGAGTGGTAAACCCTATCCAGGATTGGAGCAGTGAGTCCGACAGTCAGTCATCTATTCCAAAATTCTTTGATATGCTGGTTACTGAGAAATTAAATTATTTCTGCAAATCTCTTATTTGCAATAACCAGCATGGTTTTGTAAAAAAGCGCTCGACTATTACTAATCTTCTTCTCTTTACTAATTTCGTCATTTCTGAAATTGGTAAAGGAAACCAAGTTGATGCAATCTACACGGATTTCAGTAAAGCTTTCGACCGTGTTGAACATACATTTTTACTTTATAAACTTGAAGGATTGAAGGATTAGGTTTCCCATCTTCCTTTTTACGTTGGCTCTCATCCTTTCTATGTGATAGATACCAATATGTAAGGTTCCGTAACGGAATTTCCAATAAGTTTTCTGTGACCTCGGGCGTCCCCCAAGGAAGCCACATTGGCCCTTTTTTATTTATCTTGTTTGTTAATGATGTCGTTAATTTCTTAACTGAATGTAATATACTTATGTTTGCTGATGACTTTAAGATATATTTCTCGGGAAAAGATATTCATTGCTTCCAACGTTTAAACATATATCTTCAAAAGTTTCATTTGTGGTGCTCAAAAAATTACCTCTCTCTGAATGTTACAAAATGCTCTGTTATTACATTTTCACGTCTTAAATCACCTTTCATGCATACCTAATCTATTGACGGTAAAGTTGTATCTCGGGTCTCGTTAATAAAAGATTTGGGTACATATAATGCTAGATAGTAAACTATCTTTCAGCAATCATGTTGATTACAATTCAAAAAAAACTAATAGGTCATGGGGAATGCTTCTGAGTTTTCTGACCCATATGTTATTATGACATTGTATCTATCTTTTGTTCGATTTCTTCTAAAATATGCATCTATTGTTTGGTATCCTTATTATAATGTCCACATCACCAGAATTGAATCCATTCAAAAAAGGTTTCTTAGATTTACCCTTAGAGGACTCCCTTGGGTCGATCCATATAATTTACCATCCTATAAATCTAGGTTAAAATTAGTTTAGAATCACTTGAAGCTAGGCGGACGATGGCAAGAGTTCTTTTTTTACATAACGTAATCATTGGTGAGTTCCTTCTCTCAATCTACGAAACAATCGCTTTTTTAACATATCCCACTCGCGTACTAATTACGGCCGATCCTCCTCAGTAAACGGTTTAATGATACCTAGCCTATAATACTAATGTAAATTTTATTGATTTCAACAAATCAATCTCTTGTATTAAGAAAGCCCTACTGGAAGCAGTGCAGTTATGATTGTTTGCTTTATCTTTTTATTTGTTAATTATATATATTATTTCTTCTGTTCATAAAATGTTTATATTTGTCTAAGAAAGCCTTTGTACTTTGAAGACAAATAAAATAAATAAATAGATAAGTACCAATTCAAACGACATACTGTACAACACACGGCACTGGAGCAGGCATGTACGGGCCTAGGACTAGATATTCAAAATCTCTAGAAATGTTCACCAGCATATTCCAAGTGGAAGTTCACGCGATCAAAAGATACTCTCTATTCAACCTCGACAAGAAATATCACGAGAAGGATATCGCAATACTGTCAGATACTAATCCAGACTGGTATGGGAGTGTCTCACTAAGGCCAACAGTATGGGCCAGACTAATAAAGTAACTCTCTACTCTAGGTGTAGGAGTGGGGGGAAATAAAGCAGCTGATGAATTAGCAAGAAGTGGCTCAGACACCCCGTTCCTTGTACCGGAACCTTTTTGTGGGATAAGACCACACAAAATATGGAAAGAACTAGGAAAAGAAGAAGCGAGCAAATGGATCAAGCATTGGGATGATATCCCCCAACTGAGACAGTCGAAAGAACTTCTCAGAACCCACAACCAGTTTTCTATTTCTTAGGAAACTGGGAATAGAAGAGAACGGAAGAAGTGATTATGGTTAGTTTAATTCTTACAACGAACTCGCAGCTAAAAACATGAAAACATACCTTAAAACATATTTATCAGATACAATTTCAATAAATTAATTTTAATAATCAGAAACTCGTTTTATCATGCGTTCTCGCTTGGAATTTCCTATCTTAGTCCATTGAACCTTATGACGACACGATCAAAAGGTTTTCCTTCCTCCACTATAGCTTGTTTTTTTTTGCGAATTAAAGTATATACACGCGGCGTGTGTATTTTCGGTTTTACCGGCAAACATACACAATGTCATATAAAACAAGTTCTTTTCAATATAAGCGCACTAACAACGATGACTGCGAACACACAAAAACCTACAAAGTCATTACAATCTACCTGAAATGGATCGTATCATACCCTAATTAAACCACGTCCTATTCAAGTGGGAGTCGAATTTTGAAATTAAAACTTTCTACTTTCTTTGACTCTTCAAATATTTCATTAAAACCCCTTTTTTTTTGTTTTGATAAAGCGAGAAAATAAAAAAAACTAGCTGACCAGTGCTCGCCTTGCTTCGACCGCATTTTAGTTGACGGTTATTTACTTGTTGAAATATAATTGCCAACTGAATACAATACCGGAAATGTGTAAACTCAATTATAACTTCCCCCGTGGGAATCCCACCAGAGCATATGCAAACCAGCTTCCAACACTCAATTTATTTTAAATTCAATAAAACATTCTAAAATGTGGACAAATCCAACGATCAACAACATCTCATCTAACAAAATGGAAAAATATTGCGATAGTTCTTTGTCTACACATGCATATGCATGTACATATGTACCTACGCGTATATTCCCAAGTCTCTTAATTGCATGAAGTTTTGACAGCACATGGATATCTTAATTAATAAAATTTACAATATCTTAGATTTAGCACCGATAATGTTTTTTTTTTTTTTTCAATTTTAACTCTAGAAGAGATCGCACACTGAAGATCAAAACATAATCATGGGATAGCGCGCCCATATACTCACACACACATACTATTGCAACGATAGCCACTGCTGCATGACTGCTGGCCGTGGTCTCCACTGAAGGAAAATTGTGGGCTATGATTTGATTTATTGTTTTTAGGATTGCTCAGCTTCAGGACAACGCAGAAGGATGTTTTATACCTTAAATGAATCAGCGGCGGATTTACTAAATTCACCTTTTTTTATTAATCCTGACAGCCAGTACTGACCTACGGTTGTGGAATCAATATTTACAGATGGAAAATTCGATCTCAACCCCATTTATGCCACTTAGACCTTGAATTTCGGAAAATCCCTTCTTATCTCTCATCTATAAAATTAGGACAAAATTTGAAGTACCTACGTCTAGTAGTTTTCGAGAAACGGTGTTCACAAGGAAAATCGACTTTGCTTTTATAGTATTTAAGATTAAGAAATTTCTAAAGTAGTCGTGTCTGTAGTCGGATCTACTCAATACCATATACTTGTACTATTTAATTTTATCAATGTTGGTTTTTTATTTGTTGTAATGAGTGCTACACGCCTTCTTAGCATGCGTACAGTAAAAGGAAATCGGTGAAAACGGCCATGCACTCATTGGTGCGCGCCATAGAAAAATACTTCGATTGCAAAGAATGCTCTCTGGTAGCATTTCTCGACATAGAGGGGGCCTTTAGTAATGTCGAACCTAAGGCAATTATGCGCGCACTCACAAGTCTTGGTATTACGGAGTCGATTAGCGCCTTAGTTAACCAGTTGTTGACAAACATGGTTATCAACTCAAAGATGGGCGACGCCGTAGTTCGAAGGCTCGTGAGTAGGGGCACTCCGTAAAATGGAGTGCCGGGGCACAGGGACATTTCAGGGAATCGCTCGGCCGACGAACTCGCCAACCAAGGCACTTGTCTACCGATTTCATCGAGCAAGGCGAATCTCGGCATGCCTCTCGCCATACTGAAACTACTAGCTGGACTCAACACCATTAGTGCGACCAATCGCAGGTGGGCTAGCGGCACTATTTGCCTCATTACTAGACAGATCCGGCCTAAGCTGGATCAGCACCAAAAACACTCTAACTGCCTTATCGGGCTGACAAGGTCGCTCATTGCAATTACAGCAGTTGACATTACGGAACACTGCATCAACGGTAGGCATGCCATCAGGCTAGCAAATGATTTCTGCAGAAGTTGCATGGACGAGGAGAAGGAGGAAGAGGAAACCATACTATACCTTCTTTGAAAGTGCCAGGCCCTCTCCGCTCACAGAAGACCACGCTTAGGAGCCTACCTCTTCGACAAATTAGGCGAGCTAGCTAACGTCAGCAACGGCAGCCTCCAGCGCTTCGAACAAGCTCCAACTGGTTCCAGGGGTAGTTCTCTCTGGGGATTGTAGATCCATGTGGTATCACAATGGGCCTAGTCTGGCTTAAGTGGGGCTGGGGCACTCTATCCTAACCTAATCTACACACCTTCTTCAAAATTATTTAAAAAATTCGGTTTCGAATGGAATCGTTGAGTTCCTTTAAACAGCCGAAGGAGTCTTATCTCCAGGATATTTTAATTGCAGTAATAAAAGATTCGTGAACTTCAAATTGTTGGTCTGACTCGTAGACATTATGAAGTAAACATCTCCATATATTTCCCATTACGTTTAGATCCGGTGAGAATGATGGCCATCGTAGTAATTCTATATTCTACTCAATTAACTGGATTTTGAACACCCGTGCAGTGTAAATGGGGACATTATCATGCTGATCCGTCCACTATAAGGACAAATTTAGGAAAACACAATATGAGACTGCGCCTTAAGCCATTTTCGATTATAATGACGGACTAAAAAGTGTCCGTCTCTTCTTAAGTCATGAAAGTAGTCAGGTCGATGAAAATTAAGCTTCATCAAACAAAATTCCGTTTTCCCAGTCCTTATACCAAGCCCATGAAAAATTTGAAAATTCTAGCCGTTTCTCAAGCTTTAACATTTTTAAATGCTTGGCATATATCTGTGGCCTCAAGCGATAAAGTCGAGTTATGACGAAATTGACTTAAGGATGCCAGAAGACTTTACAATATTTGAAGTTTAGGCCATATATTTTTTACTGTCCTCCCTACAGTGGTTACCGAGTTGTATGCAAATAAACAAGACCGATATAGCAAAATCACATACGTTTTTGGGAAAAGGGCTATTTTCAAACTAGTTTTCTAAGAAACTGTGAAAATCGACTTAAGCGGTTATTGTTTGAGGCCTAATAAATTTACCCCAACTTTGTCCTTGATTTTTCCGTAAAGTCCCACGAATTAGACGCTATCCGTAGAATTGCGCTTCCATCAGAAGTGGATGAGGCTATTTTCTAACATTTTTTCATGTTCTTTCTGTAAATACAGTGGAAGTCGCTTATAACGACGGTGAAGGGACCGATCAAATGTGGTCGTTATAACAGGCGGTCGTTATATCCGACTGCACTCCACAAGTACATATACTCGTAATATAAAGAAACCAACGAAATGAACGGAAAGTTGTTGCTAAAAGCGATTGGTCGTTATAAGCGACTTCCACTGCAGTTTCGTTCCACAAAAACCATAAACTACATTAAAGATCCTTTCAAATTTTTTGTTCGCAATATTACCTTTATTTTCTATACATTTTAATTTTAGCTTATTTTTCGTTACAACCGGCAAAAAATTAATGAACAATCGCAAAAAAAAAACCGAATGAATAGTTGTAGTATAATCGCCCAAAATCTGAGAATGTACGATCGCCCAAAAATGTTTGATTTTTTTCTTAATAATTAATAATAATAACTAACCAAACAGGGAACAGTGGGTAAGTTGGGCGCTTCGTTTATTTAGACTCCGCTTTCCGGAGTGGTTTATTCACTCACGCGACTTCGTTGCTCCGCTGAGGGTATGTTAACAATTATCAGGCAGGCGCCTGGGGCTAAGTCTATTCGAGAACAATTTTGTGCCGGTCAATAGGGTGGGTAAGTGGCGCGTTTTGTGCTATTCATTAATTTAAACTCTGCTTTCCGGAGTGGTTTAGTCACTCACACGACTTCGTCGCTCCGCTAAGGGCATTCATTTTGGTCTATGGCCGTCTTTTCTTTTGGAACTGCGTTGCAAAGAATTGCCCAAAAACGTTTGGGCAATTGTTCATTTGGGAGTTTTGGGCCATTATTCGCATAACATTTTGGACATATCTTCACTTTTGGCATTTTGGGCGATCTTTCACTATGAACAATAGCCCAACATATGAAAATTTGCAAACGCCCAAATGAAACTGAATATTCGCCCCAAAAAATGTTCAGGTTTTTTTTTGGCCATTGTTCATTTTTGCGATTTTGTTTTGGGCGGTTATTCGCACAGTCTTTCGAAGCACAATAGGTTCACCTCTTCCGAGATACAATACAACTTAAAAATAAACAGTTTACTAAATTAACTTAGAAAAAAATAATAAAAATAGAATTAGAAAAACAGCTGCGAACCCCACATGCGGATCAGTAGAAATGCGGTGAAGTGGGAGGGTTGTGATCCCTTGTTTTCGGATCATAGCCTCGCTGATAAAAGGAAGAAGAAGAGAAAAACAGCTGCTTACGGTAAAATCATTTTAGACAAAAAGGGAGTTTTTAAAAATATCTCAAGCCAACAAAGGGTTTTTTTTTCCGAGGGTAGGTGAAAATCTTCAACAAGACACTATGAGGATCGACAGCGCGTGCTCATAGTAGTGTGGGATGGGATTCTTACCCGCTAAAAAACTTTCAAAACAGATTTGTTTTTTTTTTATTCTAAAACTAAGTATTCGACTTATCAAGTAGTTTCCATTTCATGAAATAATAGCGTTTTGCAGGTACCTTCCCATTAGAAGTTCCTTCTAGCTCCGCAGTAAAGACGCGGTTACTTATCGCGCTAAGTCGAAAGGTTTGGTTCTTCGTAGACGGCACAGTAAATTTCTTTCTTCCAAAATTTGGAGGACTGTAATATTTACGTGACTTTCTAGTCGACTTCTATGCTTTCTCGCGTAGTTTTTGATTTCGTCTTCGATTGTTTTAATGCCAAGATCTCTGTGGATATCAGTGTTTTTGGTATACGATGGCGCATTAACAATACCTCGTAGCACTTTTTTTTCAAAAGTTTGTAAAATTTTAATATTAGTTATTTTGGTACAACCCCAGAATTGTATACCATATGTCCATACAGGCTTTAGCTTATATAAAACCAGTATGTTCTCTATAGTGAGCTTGGAATATTTTCCAAGTAACCAATACATTTCTCTATATTTATTATCTAGTTCTTTGCGTTTTTTCTTTACATGTGCTTTCCATTTCAGCTTTGCATCAAGTGTCATTCCAAGATACTAAGCCTCGTTTGCACACGGAATTTGAACCGAGTTTGAAAAGATCCGCAAATTATTTATTTTCTTAAAAGTAAAATTTTCATGAACAGATTTGGTCTCGTTGAGTGCGATTCGCCAAACCTTTGTCCATTCATTTAATCTATCCAAAGCTTCTTGCAGTTTTTCTGTAGTATCTTCGACCGTTTTACCTTCTGCCAAGATAGCAGTGTCGTCGGCAAATGTAGCTAGCTCAGTGCCTTCTACTTGCGGTATATCACGAGTGTATAATAGATATAAAACTGGACCAAGAACGCTTCCGCGGCACCCGGCCATTATTTCCTTAAATTCTGAATAATCGTTTCCACATTTGACGCGGAATAGTCTATTCGCAAAGTAGTTCTTCAAAATATTATGTAGGTGCTCTGGCAGAACTTGTCGTAATTTAAACTTTAAGCCTTCATGCCAGACCTTGTCAAAGGCTTGAGAGACGTCAAGGAATACGCTGGACAAATCCTTTTTTCTTCAAGAGATTTTCGATTACATGTGTTATTCTATGCACTTGTTCAACTGTAGAATGCTTACTTCTGAATCCGAATTGATGATCCGAATGAGATGGCTTTCTTCTATAACCGGCTGTATTCGCCTAATCAATATTCTATCGAACACCTTAGATATAATTGGAAGAAGCGAAATCGGTCTATAAGACGTTTTTTCATTCGGCGGTTTTCCGGGTTTAAGGACCATTATAACTTCGGCGACTTTCTATTGACTGGGAACATATTCTAGTCTAAGCGCGGCGTTTATAATGAACAGAAGCTTAATTAGAGCTTTTCTTGGTAGTGTTTTAAGAACCTCTCCCGTGATTTTGTCGTATCCACGAGTCTTCTTAGGTTTAAGTTTCTTTATTTCTTCCTTAAGTTCAGTTAGTGTTGCATTTCTTATTACACGATTGTCAATATACGACGTATTTATATTTTGAATAAGAGCTTGTCCATCAAGCGGTTTGAAAGTTTCTTCCAGGTGGGCGGCAAAAGCTTGCGCTTTCTCTTTATCATGTCTGGCTAATTCGTCTTGATTTTTCCTAATTGGTGTGGCTTGAATTTGAGCTTTTTTAATACGTTTTATAGCCCTCCAAAGCGAGTAATTAGAATCTTTTTCTGCCGTTAAACTCTATAAGTAAGTTTGTACTTCATTATTCTTAAGGTCTTTAATAGATCTTTTTAGTGAGTTGCACAAAAAGTTAAGATGTGCTTCATGTCGCGGAGCCCGAATTTATTGTCATTTTTTGTGCGCTTTTCTTTTCTCCTTAATCGTCTCTTTTATTCCTGTGGATAAGTTTGAATGTAACTGGCAGGCGTTCTCTCTGGTTTGGGAGTATTCTTCCACGCGGCATCCTGTAAGATTTCGACGAAGCGATCTACTTTAACATCAAGTTCATATGAAGTTTTAAGTGATACGCTCAGCTCAATATTTGCTTCAATATCTTTTTTATCAATATCTGGTTTATCTGGCCGGTCCTACTTTCTTAATCACAGCTTCGCATATCATCATACTGATTGGAGAATGATCAGAGAAGAGATCAAAGCTTTCTTCAACTTTTATACAGTTGCCAGATATTCCCTTAACAACAAAGAAATCGATCAGATCTGGTATCTTATTTCTATCAATTGGCCAATATATTGGTCGAGTGAAAATCACAACTAAATTGCATACCCGCATTATAAAGCTTTCTACCTTTCTGAGAGGCGTACCTTGAACCCCAGAAGGGGTGTTTCGCGTTGAAGTCGCCACCAATAATAAAATTTGGTTTAAGGAAGTTGAAGATGTTTGTGAAATCACTTTCCTCAAGTTTACATCGCAGTGGACAATATATAGACGAAATGTTGAAGGCAAAATGTCTATTTCTAACGCGTACCATGCTTACTTGCATTGCTTCTAGTTCAATCTTTATTTCTGCTGAGTGTTCGATAGATTCTTTTATAAACAAAGATGATCCGCCTCTGGCTCTTTCCGATGGGTGGAAGGCGTGATACACGCTATATACCCTTATCTTAACATTTGATTGTTTTGTCAGATGAGTTTCACAGACTAAGCATATTTCAATATCTTTTTCTCATATAAATATTTCTAACTCGTCGAGTCTTCGTATGAGCCCGTTGGCGTTCCGTGTAAGAATTTTAAACGTTTCTTTCATATGCTGGTTGGAAGTGCGCGTGTTATGAATGTTGTTTTCTAGTGCAACTAGTCTCTCGAAAATAAGTAAGTTTGTTTTGCATTGCTCTTCAAGTTTCGCAAGAATTAGGGAGAAAACATGGGATACATGAACTTGTGAGCTACCTTTATCACCGTTTTCCAATGTTGCAACTTGAGCAGGAGTCCATACGTTAAAGTTTGGGTGGTTTCTTGCTTTGATCTCCCGTGAGTTGTTGGCCATATACTTGCCATTAGCTGTCATCGCCGCTTGAGCATAAGACTGCACGCCAATATTCAAAGATTTTGATTTGCCAACAAGGGGTGTAGTTAGATTACCGGCCTATTTATTGAAATCTTATATAATTTCCCAAAAATAAAGTGGTAGACCGCCATCTTAAAAAATGGCGACTAAAGTACGTTTTTTTTTAAAAGCAGCACTATGAACTTCGTCATTTTGCCTATATATTATTTTCAGCACTGCCAGCAAGCCACCAGAAGGTCGACTGAACTAGAACCTTCCACACTAACAGAGAATTCGACAAAATCTAGTCTCCATTAGTGGATTTCTCATTTTTTTTAAATACACGCTGCATTTTGTTCATTTCTTGAATCAATTTTTCGTCGACTTTGCGCCTTCTAGACGCCTTGCATAACCTAGTAAGACTGAAGGATGACGTATTTTGTTAAAATTGATCGTTCCTTGCAAAAAAACATTTATTTCATTAACAGTGAAAAGAATAATATGCGTATAGAAGTTCAGCCTCATCGGATTTGTTCTATACCATCTAAACACTCCCATCTTTTGGAGCTTTTGGACATTATTAGATTCATATTTCGAAGCATCCACTAAACATATGCACCAAATTCCAGTTTATTATTGCAAATGGTCGGGTTTTAACATGTACCCGTATTTGCTAGACTTCCTGGTCAAAATCTTAACGTTGTCAAACTATGCATGTTCAAAAATGAATTGGACTATATTTGACTCAGACCTACTGCGAATTTTCCACTTACCGCGGTACAGTATAAAAAAGCAATTTGATTCCAAAATATTTCTATGCCATTTCATGGAGCAGTTATTCAGGATGCCACTATGTATGATCGCTATTCGTTTTTTCTTCTGTCATCTTTAAGATCAAGAACTATTACAAGCAAGTAAAATGCCAACCTCAAGCCATCGGAGAGTAATCATTTTTATTTAGTAAATATTTTTTTAAACAGCATAAACTTTTACATAATCTATTTGCAATGCAGCACTACTACTCAACCACTCATACCAGTTCTTCTTCTGTTTTTTCCAAAAACGCTTCATCGACTTTCGATGTGAGTTCGTCCACGGCTTCGGTTTCTGCCAAAATGCATCATCCGGAAAATCATTATATCCACCAATCCCATATCCCAATTTAATATAGAATTCCTGGTCAAATGGTGCCATCAGTGAGCCAGTTTTCAAATTGTTCTTATTTGGCAGAGATTTACCACTGGCTATCACGTTCGCAAATCCACCAGCGTTTGGCTCCAAACTACAATATTTTTCATTGTCTACACTAACAAGTATCTTATTTGACAACCATTCCAGTGTGTATACGTGAAAGTCTGCAGACCAATCAACCGGAGGTCCAGTCATCTTACACATTCTTACACTACGATAAGGTTCCTGTGCGTTCAGGATAACACCTCCGAATAATTCGTTGACGAAATTACCACGACTACTACGGCTGAAGGCGACTCTCATCTGTCCAGACTCATAGTTATTAAGGCCATAGCGAGAATTCACGGGTTCGAGGAAAAACTGTGGAAACACCCAGGCGGCATTTGGCAATTTAGCACGGATTTCGACTTTGCCATATTTGAAACTAAAACGATCCTTAGTCGAGAACTGAGATGAAATGAATGGAGGAAGAATATCATCACCATTGGCTACTCGTATGCAATCATCCGTGCTCAGAATACCAGTGCAGTTCGATCCCAAGCTTAACTCATTTTTCAGTATATCATCTCCATAGATCCGTGTCAAAGGAATAGGCGTGATAGTAGCCAATCCATTTCTTACTTTCAGGACTTCGTCATTCAACAAATATGCCACGAATTCGTAGTCCGGTTGAGAACTGAATCGGCGTTCCATTAACCATTTATTGGCATCCAGTTCGTTACTGTTAAACTGCTCCTCAAATATAATATCACCAGCGCATCGAACTGCGAGTCCATTATTAGTGGTTGTGATACTCGGCCGACATTCTTTGGAAATACTACCTGATAGAACAGTACCTAGTGGTTGCTTAGTTGTAGATGCTGTTCCTGCAGCATGTGGAACTTCGTAGCCGAGATCAGACGCAATGTGTGAAAGACCATTGTTAGTAGCTGTAGCAATAGGTTGGGGACCTACAGGAGTAATCCCTGATGGAGCTGTAATAAGTGGTCGTTTAACTATCGATACAGGTCCTCCAACTGTCGGTGAAACTACTGTGGCAATGGAACCTCCATCCTGGGGCGTATACTGTGTAACAATGTAAACCCCATCATCCTCTCTATAGCCCAGGCCATTGTAAATAACATAAGTCCAGTAGTAAATGATATCTCCTTTCTTTAAGCTCGTCATACGCTCGTGGAATGTAAACTTATCATCATTTGGCCTCACAACGTCTCTTGCCCACTTTCCTGCTTCCAAGCCTTCCATTTCCTCATTCAGCTTACCATGGAAGGCGAATAGGGTGACATTTTCCTCAGCGGGGATAGAAACTTGGAAGCCTTTCGGGTAGAATATTTTAAACTCAGCATGTGGAACTTTGTAGCCGCGATCAGACGCAATGTGTGAGATACCATTGTTAGTAGTAGGTTGGCGTTCTATAAAAGAAGTTCCTGATGGAGCTATAGTCAGTGGTCGTTTAGCTGTCGATACTGGTCCTGCATCTGCTGTGGCAGTGGATCGTCTTTCCTGTGGCGTATACTGTGTAACGGTATAAACTCCATCATGCTCTCTATAACCCAGGCCATTGTAAATGGCATAAGTCCAGTAGTAAATAATATCTCCAACCTTTAAGCTGGTCACACGCTCACGGAATGTGAACTTACCATCATTTGGCCATATAATGTCCTTTGCCCATTTTCCTGCTTCTAAGCCTTCCATTTCCTCATTCAGTTTACCATGGAAGGCGAATAGCGTAACGTTCTCCTCAGCGGGAATGGATACATCGAAGCCTTTCGGGTAGAATATTTTAAACTCGGCCTTTGGTACTTCATAGGCGGCACCACATATCACGACTAATAAGGAATATATTACTCGTATATATGTTAACTTCGACATTTCAAATCAGTAGACACGACCGACTGGGTTAAGATTAAGTAAGGAACTGAAAGATCCCATTAAGCGATGATTTCTAGCCACTAATTCTTGTTTACATTAACTCGGTAGTCAAATTCTCCTTTCAAGCTCTTGAAATATAGAATCGTCAAAGGGAACCACATTTCGGATATAAAAAGTAAAAACCAGTTTAACTGTTGAATGCATTATTTTGGAATTTCCTACCAAACTAGAAAAATCAGCGAAATCGTGTGTAAATTACATACATATTGCGACCAACCTAGCGTCTGTTCCGATTGAATGTACTCGTACGAGTATTTCACTCAATCTTTGGGAATTTCGAAAAAAGTTTGAATGAGAAACTAAATAAAAGAGCTATAGTGAGGCATTGCTAATTACTGGTTAAGACACGGTCGTGATTCGTTTAAGTACATGTACTGTACATATGTATGTAAACAAGAATGAATGTATACACGAGTATCGTGGATGCACGTTTCAAACAATCATTTTGATAACGAAGAATTAAGAGTTTCATTGTTGATTTTCTTTGAACATTCGATGAGGTTATTGTTCACAGAAAAACGCGTCTACGTGCTGTGTACGAGTATCACACGTAAAACACTAACCGCTGTGTTGGACACAAGATTGGACGGATGCCGTCAGCGTTATGTATGTGGGGATTTTTGCCCATATTGGGGATATTTTCATCAAATGAATGCCAACAAAATCGTTGAAATAATAATTAACCAGGAGAAGAAAGCAGAGCGTGGAGCAGGGGTTGCTATTGTATGATAATGCCATAGTTGATGTTAGCTAACAATCATCACGTTTGCTCCATGTGCGTTGATAATGACGGTGTGGTATATTTATCTAGGTGTCATTTTTGCATACATTTTAATTCATTTTCGCCGTTTTTTAGCCTTAAAAGTGTTTATGTATGTATTATAAAGGGTTGCGATCGTTGAACAATGCATGAGCCATTTGAAAAGTAAATATGGTTTTAATCATATACGAGTACATAGGCATATATCAAATTTTCCTCTAAAAAACGCCACTCTATTTCTTTAAAAATATCCATAAATATAGGATCTAGATACTTAAAGGATATGCCATTTTCTTCTTAGTAGTAAGTACTTTAAGTTCGCTAAATAAAAGAAGACTAACTCGCACGGACGAATTCCCTAAATGGATTCAACGGTGGCATCTACAGTTCCAGTAAGGTTGAAATTAGTGAACACTTTACGGGAGCTGCTTCGACGTATTCGGATCGCAGGCCGGTAAGGAATTTCCAATCTTAGTCAGGACCTTGGAATAGAGATGTCGGCGAAGGAGCCCTTAATGGTCCAACGGCAGCGCTCGCACTCTCGTCGTGGACTACTGACAACGGTGTACCCGGCCCCGTGTCCTAGGGGTATAACAAAAGGAACTGGCCATCCAGGTTGGGGATTGTGTCGTCGGGGTAGCTTGTCTACCACTTAAAAAAGAAGAATACTGGTCCCGAACGAACCAAAACCCTCGAATAAGAAAGACGACCAAAGCGAACGAAATAAGGACAACGACCTTCGGATCTGTACGTGGAATGTTTGGACTTTTAACACACCATGTGCAGCTATAAAGCAGATAGAACTGCCATTCAGGAAGTACGATGAGATGGGCCGAGAAAAAAGGGTATGAAAAACTAAAACATCTATTACGGTAATTTCTATGCTGCAGAGACAACAAACAGCGCTTATTCTTCGGGTGCAGATTTGCTATATGCGGCAGATTTAAGCAAGAAATCTTAAGCTTCTGGTACGACCGTATTGTGACAATCCGGATGAAGATCAGATCCACCAATAAAGGGTGACCAGATAGCAATGATACTTTTTCCAACTGTTATGTTTCAGCAGCTGACAAAGTTCGTAATGACATCCAGCTGTCAAAATATTCAGTAAAGTTTGCCATTTCATCATGCATCATTTCACGCTTGCCGATCGTGAGGAAATTATTATTGAAATTCGGGCTCAGTTGTAAATACGTAACGTGAATTTCGTCATGAGGTCGGTCGACATCATGGCTTCAGTGTGCAGGCAATTCGTCGCACCGTGGAAAAGTTTGAGCGTAAGTACACTCTTTTAAACCTTAAGCCACCAATCAGACAGAGATTGGTGCGAAATGAAGACAACATATGCGCCGTAGCGGCCAGTATCGAAGAAGACCCAGAAATGTCGATTCGACGCCGATCAGCTGAAATGGGAATTACCAGAGAGTCAACTCGGCTTATTTTGCGGTTGGATTTGGGCCTACATCCATATAAGATTGCGCTGATGCAAGAATTGAAGCCGAACGACCATAAACCATGCCGTGAGTTCGCTACTTGGGCGCTGGAAATGTTGGCCGGAGACCCGGAGTTTGGCCAAAAAATTATCTTTTCGATCGAGGCCCATTTTTGGCTCAGCGGCTATGTCAACAGACATAATCGAAGCGAACACAATCCACAAGTGTTCGACCAAGCATCAATGCATCCACAAAGATTGACTGTTTGGTGCGGTTTATGGCATAGCGGCATCGTCGGACCTTATTTCTTTGGAAATGAGGAAGGAGACACCGTTACTGTCAATGGTCACAGGTATAGAGCGATGTTAACCACATTCTGTGGCCAGAGCTCGAGAAGATCGATATATCCAAGCTGTGGTTCCAACAAGATGGCGCTCTATGCCATACAAGCGACGAAACGCTCAAAGTTGTAAAGGAGAAATTTAGCGACTGGGTCATCTCACGGTGAGCGTTCATCAATTGGCCGCCGCGATCATGCGACTTGACACCACTCGATTTTTTTCTCTAAGGCTACCTCAAGTCCTTAGTCTACGATAACAAGCCAACCAATTTGGACGAGCTCGAGGCCAACATTTGACACACCGCCGCACGTATTGGACCAAGTCATCAAAAATTGGACCGACCGCTTGAAACCGAGGCGGCCATTTAAATGATGTGCTATTCCACACATAATGGCATGAAGGTAGCTTCAAAATAAAGCCAGAATCAATTTTCTATCTCAGATCGTTGTTGTCTTATTTCAATTTTTTTCTGTCGTTTTTATCTGGTCACCCGTATAAGCTTAATATGTATGTACTCATGCCCAACGGAAAAAAAGACCCTGCCACTAAAGACTGTTTCTACGAGCTCTTCGGCAAAATATACGAGCAATATCCTAAATCTGACGTTAAAATTATATTAAGCGATTTCAGCGCCAAAATGCGACAGGAAGACGTCCTCGGTAGGGTAGTCGGTTAACCTACAGCCTACACGACACCACGTCTGACAAAGGACTAAGGCTAATTGATTTCGCTGTGGAGTGAAACATCACCATACTTAGCACATGGTTTCCTCATCTCAATATTCATAAGCAGACATTGCAGTCCAGTACAAAAGCTATAATCGCAAGCGACCGCCGGAGTCCTCGCTGGATGCGTGTCCTGGAATATCTCAATCACCCCTATGCTGCCAGCATCAAGAGCTGAAGACCAGTGGCAACACTGCCACCATGTCAACAGAAACGTCGCAACTGATGTGCTGGGTTTCGCCCAACTAACACCACGAAGCCCCTGGTTTCGCATGCGAGTGCATGCATCAAAACAAGAGGCATATAAAGCGGCTCTGCAAAGGAAGATGAGAGCTGCTCGTGAGCTTTACGAGGAAAACCGACGGGAAGAACATCTGCTTCTTCACAAGATGAAGAAAGAGCATAAGAATTTCGCGATCGATGATATTAGTGAGAGATCATACTGCAAGAACAATGTACGGAAGTTTCTAAGATAAAAAGAATGTGTCAAAGGAGCAAAATCTGTACAGAAACCTGTAAGGATGAAGAAAGAAACCTCGTAGTAGAATCACAGCCGGTGCTCAGAATATGGAAAAAACACTTCTACATACTGTATAGCGGCGACGGAGACCAACATTCCGCTATTGGGCAAATTGAACCATTCAACATAGACGATGATAATCAGAATTTGCGCCCACCTGACTCAAGCGAAATGAAGACAATAATATCCAAGCTGAAGTCAAACAAGGTTGCTAAACCTGGCGGCTTACCGGCTGAACGTTTTAAGGCAGCTGGTTATGAATTGGTAGAGTGCATACACCAACTCATCTCTAAGATTTAGTTAGACGAGTACATACTCGTATATGCCTGATGAATGGAATCTCAGCATCATGTGCGCGATCCACAATAAAAAGACCCTTATAGAGGCATCAGTCTCCTCAACATTGCATACAAGATCTTTTCTGCGATATTGTGTGAACGACTGAAAATTTTATCAACAGATAGATTGACTCCTATCAGTGCGGTTTCAGGCTAGGAAAGTTCACTTTAGCAGATCCTAGAGAAAACCCAAGAAGTCAAAATCGATACTCATAATCTCTTTATCGATTTCAAGGCCGCATATGACAGTATCTATAGAGAAAAGCTATACAAGTATAGGACCATGTCTAGTTTTGACATTCCTGCCGAACCTGATCGTTTGTGCAGGATGACGATGGAGACTGCTCGCTGCTCCCTCAAGGTCGGCAATAACCTCCTCGAGACACTTGATGTCAAAGAACGTTTTAGACAAGGTGACGCGCTGTCATGCGACGTTTTTAATATTGAACTTGAACGGATTGTGCGGAACTCATAAGCCAACACCAGAAGCGCAATATATCAAAAGTCCGTACAACTGCTTGCATACGCCGACAATATTGACATTATGCAGAAAAAAAAAATCATGTGCATATTTTACCGTTAAGTCAGGTAAAATTAATTGAACATACCCACACAATTTCCCCATACAAAGCACTTTAGCCAATTAAATGAAAGCAATTGGAACACGTTCATAGCTGCATGACCTTAGATTTGAATCCCTTTGCCTTCTCTATACGGGAGAATATTAGAAAACAAAAAGTTATGTAAAAAAATAGGTATATAGCGCTGTTTGTTTATTTCCCCTCGGTCAAATTTCGACCACACGAGATAACATACTAGTTCATAATGAAAGCAATTGTACACAGAAATCCATAAATCAGCGAAGAAACTTCACATTAAAATTCTACCAGAATCTTCCGAACTTACATCAATCAACAGGCAAAGGTATGATACTACAAGTTTCATAAGGAGTCATAAATGTTTTGAAATAAACACATCCTCGAAGGCTGTAAAATGATGGTGTAGCATACGTATTGTATATACAAATAAGAGCTGCTTAGGTTTTTCAAGAAAGTGTACGCTATGGAAAAAATGATAATAGCACTAAAAGACGTGCTGCATATGTAGTTAGCACACGCGGTTGTAACATCTGTTGCCACTAACTTATAAACGAAGAATGATTTGTGTCCCAACAGACGGTAACATGGTGAGGCATAATCTGAAAAGCTATATCTTCTAATGGAAGCAGGGACCTAAGGTTCAGCTAACGACGAGATACGATGTTTGGGGCCCAATCGCTCTGCGACCTAGAAGATCTATTGTGCTGGCCGAAGTAAATTTGAGGCTTCTGATAAACCTCAATAATCTCGTGGGTTCCAGGTATCCGCTGGACCCATCAAGACCCGCCTTAGGTGGAGTAATCGTTTATTTGCGGCCCCTGGGCATTCACAAAGAACATCAGCCAAGGTCGGATGATTGTTTTTCAGACAAAATAATTTTGAGCAAGGCTTTGTTAACATTTTTTGTACGCGTTTGTTCAATTGCAGTGGACATTCGAGTTGGAAAGTGTGCACTGTAAAGTGGGAAATACACGATACAACTGTTGTACCAACGGTTTGACAGATTTGGTGTTGTATACGATAATTGTATCATGTGTATCCACACAACTGACCATTGTACCAATATCGTATGGTCGCATGGATTTGACAGTACAACCTCTGTCACATGCGCAGATTGTATACATAGTGTATTTCCCACTTAAGCCAGTTAATGAAGAACATAGTAAAGATATGATAGATATTGGTAGAAGATTGTGGAAATTTTCAAGTTCGATAGAGAAAAGAAAGTGTGGATATAGGGCAATCAAAGTTATTAATGCGTTGCTACTGCAACAGCGTATGTATGCATTCATATACGTACACCTTCCAGGAGATCAAAATGAATTCGACATCTGGTTATGAATTCGACATCTGGTTAAATAAAGATTATGCAATAATTACGGTGGTGAAAATGTCCTGAAAACAAGTCGGTATCCATAAAAAAAAGACGTCTCTGTCAGAAAAATACGTTGAATGGCGTCTGTGATTCACAATACAGATTGTGTTGCAACGAAATTCAAATTCGTAATATTATAACTGTAGAAAACAAGAAAATATTTGCAGTGACATCTACGGCAACGAATATTGAAACTATTTAAATATTAACAGTTTTTTTAAGCCAGCACACTTAAGCAAACACAGATGGCGCTGGAGATGGGTTTCTTTGCCGGATATTTTGTTTCTGCCTTACATCGCTTTGAAATAAAGGAGCTGGAGATGTTGGAATATATTTTCCTGCATACATTTTACTAGCAGTCCATATATTTATGCGTCAATGATAATGTAGTTCTAAATCCAAAATGGCAGATACCCCAAAGTGGCAGATTACCTTTTTCATCACAACCCCTTTGACATGGGTATCAAATGAAATGTCTTAACGAGTAGAATACGAAAGTATATATGACCGAATATGTCGGACGTTCCAAGATGGTGGCTTACGTTTTTCTTCTTAACCCCCTTAATATGGGTATCAAATGAAAGGGCTTAACGAGAAGAATACGATTACTTGTATGACCTAATACGGCGAACGCCCTAAGATAGCGGATTACGTTTTTATTCAGAATCAACTTGATATGGGTATCAAATGAAAGGACTTAACGAGTAGAATACGATAAGCTTTATGCTGTCATTAGGGTTGGATGGATACAAAATACAAATGTTTGGCGCAACAGCTCTTTAAAGTGCCAGGGCCTAGCTTTTCGTAACCACTCATGTTGTGTGCGTTATATTTTTCACACGAATGGAAGAGACCTACAGTTTTAATGCCGAATCCGAACGGCAATTTGAGAAGCTTTTTCGTGACAACAATACTCTCGGATGTTTGTCAGATGCTCGCGACAGGTGGGACCGTGAAAAAACTTTTTGGTATTTTCTGGGATTCGAACTTGGAACCTCATGCGTAGTGATCCGACACACTAACCACTTACGCCATGGCGCCCACAGGGTTGGATGGGTATTGGACAAAAAAATCTTTTTTTTTTTGTATTTCCTTTACTTGTTTAATTACAAGACACCAACGCTGTGCGAAAGCGTAGGTGTGGCAATTCCGGATTATCTCATATTTGGTGACGTAAGACTCTAGCGCCTTTATCGCAGCCTGACTGTCAATGTAGAGAGCGATATTCTTGTCGGATATTGATCCCATCTCAAGTAATTCCGCAGCTTTAAGTACAGCTAGAACCTCTGCTTGGAACACACTGCATATGTCCGAAAGTCTCAGGGCCACCTATAGGTTTGTATCTCTCGAGTATATAGCTGACACCGTGCAATTTCGTTATGGACAGAGACTGTCTTCTTCGCCAGTCCTCTCTAATAGGATACATTATTTCGTATGGTGTGTCGAAGTCTAAGGTGCCAATGATATCGTCCGAATCGTCAGGGACTACAGGAAATGATTACTTGAGAATGGAGCTATGTCCTACGTTATTAGTCTTGAAGAGACCAACGTTAGTGAGCGAAGCGCACTGTTGCTCGCTTGAAATTTGATTTGTAGGTCTAGTGGTAAAAGGCACAGAAAGATCTCGAGTGTAGCCGTAGGTGTTGTGCGTAGAGCACCCGTGATGGCAATGCAAGCTGTTCTTTGTACTATGGCCAACACATGCCGTGTATTTTTGGTATTCGTTGCCTTCCACCACACAAGAGCCCCATACGTAAGGATGGGTCTGACTATCATGATGTATAACCAGTGCATCATTGCCGCTTCAGGCCCCATTTTTTCCTTGCGGTCCTCTTGCGGATGAAGAGAGCATTATAAGCCTTGCGGACTCTTTCCTGTATGTTAAGTTTCAAATTTAGTTTCCTATGCAGCAATACACCAAGATATCTAGCGTGATCCGAAAGGGAAAGCTCCACCCCTGCTAGCTTGGGCAATTTGAAGAGACTGGTATCTTGTATTTTCTGCTGAAGAGTACCAATTCTGTTTTATCCGGGTTGACGTGCAGTCCACACCCTCTAGCCCATTTTCCGAGACTATTAAGAGCAGAAAGCGTATGTGACATGTGAATTTCTTATTTTCATCGTTCATAACTTTTTGCAATTTAATCCATATAACGAATAAATCTAATTTAGTTTCCACTCAAAATGCACAAGAAATTAGTAAGTGGCATTCGCAGCGGTTTTATTGCCCTCGTTTTACTGTAAATGTGATAAATTTGTGAGATATTGTGCACCTAATGCTAGAACCATGAATGTGGAAATTTGATTTTTTTTTTGTTTTCTTAGTTTGTTTGATTTCTGTAGCAGACAGTGTGTAAAGAGCACAATTGTGGTCATTCCCAAAAAGTTTAAAATTTGCGCATTCACGGTTCTTGCATAAGGGGGACGATATGTCATTGTTTTAATGTCATACAATACAAGTGCTTCATTTATTTTTGAACAAATGTATCATTTTCAATTTGTCTGCATTTATTTTTTACTGAATCTCTTATTTTTAAGCGGAGAAAACCCAATTTAATATATTCTAAATAACACCAGGAATTTTGAGATTATCAACATCAATAACCCCAATTACGAGCAAAAATTGTCAAAAGTTTGGCTGTAGTCTGACAGTGTAACCATAGATTAACACAGGTGCCTGTTTTCTTCTAGCTCCTACATCACAACAAATCTAATCTAAATTTCATAACAGATTCCTTGGCCTCACACAGTCAATCTACTCAAAGCTACAAGTACCCCCCCAAACCGTAGACCAACTTAAGGCCAGTAAGTCAGTGATAGCTAGGAAATGTGTGTATAGTAGTTTGTTTTTAGTAAAAATACATACACTTTTCGGCGTAAACACTTATTTTAATAATAGCTAGAATTCAAAATATGAGTATGTGCAATTTGTAGATTACAACAAAGACTTAAAATTTCCAAGTCCGTAAGCAATAGATTAAAAAGTGATGTGATGTGCTTCCAGATCATGAAGTGCCTGGAATTTCCAGTGATTTATTTACGCTGTCCGAATTGTATAATTGTGTCCGTTTTTTAGATTTAAATAGATGCTGTTATCAATAAATATGCACACTCTTTTCCTACTGATTACTATGCATTTCAAGAACGCTTTGAAAGCACACTTTAATTGCAAGAGATACTACAAAAACTGTGTTTAGTCGAGGACCTAAGTAAAATAATTAAGGGCGAGTTTGTTCGCACACCGAGGGGTTCAGTTCATAACACAACGCTGTGCCATTACTTTTATAAGTACTGAATCATTCCACTAATTTTCGTTATTTTTTTTTTAAAGACTTTTCTGCAAAGTACTCTGAATCACTCCTCCAAAAAGGTTGACAAAATACTTTATTTTCTAGATTTCGTTCTTTAAGAAGTCCACAATAAATACATAGTTCGACTGATATGTGAATGGTAGTTCCAATAACCATTTATTGAACATTTACTGCCAACAACTGAATACCAGTTCATTGGCAATATATCCAAGATGGCAAACGATTAACAAAGGCCTCGTAGGGGCAGCATCTCCCGATAGGTGCTGGTCCGCTAAGTAACGAGAAAGAGCCACTGCAGCCGAAAACCTAGCAGCTCTGTTAGTAAGCCCTACTCCCACCTCTTCGTGGTGCCATCTGGGCATTTTTTCGGAAATTGCTAACAGAAGAGGACGAATGGCGAGCTTCCTGTGCCAAAAAACAAGATAAGTGTCGGTTGGTCTGTGGCCCAGCGAGCCGCAACCGTAAAAAAACGAATTGCTCCGAAACGAAAACTAACGAAAACTAAAACGACGACCTTTGGCTATCGAACACGGATAACGATGGAATTCTGGAACGTTAAGACCCTCCTTGACTCACTCAAGGAAGGGCCTTATAACTCCAGATTCCTCCAATTGGAGTGCGAATTCGCACGGTATAAAATCGACAACTTAGGGCTGAGCGAGATAAGATGGTACGATGCTGGGGAATACATCTCCCCAACAAAAAGCACTGTTATGCTCTACTCTGGTAAATTAGCTGGAATTGCACGGAGTTCCGGCGTAGGACTCATGATAACTCCAGCAGCACGTAGTATCCTCATATCCTGGAAACCCCATAGTGACCGGATATTGACAGCTAGGTTCCAGAGTAGAGTTGGAAAAACTACCATGATATAGTGTTATGCTCCGACTCTAGACGCGACTGAGGATGAAAAGGATGATTTTTATAGCCACTTAGGCGCCGCCTACAACCAAACGTCTAATGGGGACATCGTAATGGTGATGAGAGATCTCAGTGCCAAGGTGGGTAGTGGCAACACCATGCTGAAGCACGTGATGGGAGTTCACGGCGTAGGAGGCCGTAATGACAGCGGTGAGCGGTTTCTGGACTTCTGCAATACCAACCGCCCAGTCATCGGAGGTACGTTTAAGCATAGCACCTGCCACAAAATCAGCTGCGTCTCTACTGATAGACAACAAACATCCAATCAGATCGACCATATTACGATCAGTCGCCGCTTTAGAAATTGTCTCCTGGACGTCCGAAACAGACGTGGAGCTGACGTTGGACAAGAACGAGATCACCATCTTATGGTAGCTCATTTACGCCTTCTTACTGCATCCGTCAACAGCAACCGCTCAAACCTAGTTAACATCACCAGGTTTAATATCGACAGGCTCAAGGTTCCCCAAGTGCGCCAACAGTTCAGGGACCATCTTGCCTTAGAAACAGAAGCAGAAGCAATCAGCAGCATAGAGAACATAGATGACCACTGGAGCAGAAACACGACCGCAAATGGCTTTCTACAGACACCTGGAGACGGACCGATGAGCGTACAGCAATTAAGGCGTGGTTAGTGTGTCGGATCACTACGCATGAGGTTCCAAGTTCGAATCCCAGAAAATACCAAAAAGTTTTTTCACGGTCCCACCTCTCGCGAGCGTTTGACAAACATCCGAGAGTATTGTTGTCACGAAAAAGCTTCTCAAATTGCCGTTCGGATTCGGCATTAAAACTGTAGGTCCCTTCCATTCGTGTGAAAAATATAACGCACACAACATGAGTGGTTGCGAGAAGCCAGACCCTGGCACTTTAAAGAGCTGTTGCGCCAAATATTTGTATTTGTAATCAAGGCTTGGATTGCAGTGGCCTCAGCAGTAGAGGGAACCGAGCTTCAAGCCCAATACCGTACGAAGAACAAAGAAGTGCAGTGTAGTGTGAGACGTGAAGGGAAACTTGATGGAGTGCGGTAACTGGAGAAGTATATGCGTTCTTCCAGCTGTAGCCAAAATAATAACTAGAATAATTCTAGAACGAATTAAAAAACATTTAGATTCAACTCTCGATGTCGAACAGGCAGGCTTTCGCGCTGGATCTTCCTGCATCGAACACATAGACACATTACTTACTTACTTATGTCCTGTATGCCCTTGTAGGTCCTCGGGCCTCTACTACGCCTACGTGCCATCGTGTACGGTTTCTGGCAATGTGTCTGAGTTCTCCCCAACTTTTCCCTAACTGCCGTGCCTCCTTCTCGACTGTTCTCCTCGGACCGCCAGGTCTTCTGCCATCCTGAGTTACAGGGTTTCATTGCATAGCATGGTTCGTTATGGAACTGCCACCCTTACAGAACGTGTGACTAATCCACTGCCACTTCTGCCGTTGGATGATATTGCGCAGCTATATACTCGAGAGATACAAACCTATAGGTGGCCCTGAGACTTTCGGACATATGCAGTGTGTTCCAAGCAGAGGTTCTAGCTGTACTTAAAGCTGCGGAATTACTTGAGATGGGATCAATATCCGACAAGAATATCGCTCTCTACATTGACAGTCAGGCTGCGATAAAGGCGCTAGAGTCTTACGTCACCAAATATGAGATAATCCGGAATTGCCACACCTACGCTTTCGCACAGCGTTGGTGTCTTGTAATTAAACAAGTAAAGGAAATACAAAAAAAAAAAAGATTTTTTGTCCAATATCCATCCAACCCTGTGGGCGCCATGGCGTAAGTGGTTAGTGTGTCGGATCACTACGCATGAGGTTCCAAGTTCGAATCCCAGAAAATACCAAAAAGTTTTTTCACGGTCCCACCTCTCGCGAGCGTTTGACAAACATCCGAGAGTATTGTTGTCACGAAAAAGCTTCTCAAATTGCCGTTCGGATTCGGCATTAAAACTGTAGGTCCCTTCCATTCGTGTGAAAAATATAACGCACACAACATGAGTGGTTGCGAGAAGCCAGACCCTGGCACTTTAAAGAGCTGTTGCGCCAAATATTTGTATTTGTAATCAAGGCTTGGATTGCAATGGCCTCAGCAGTAGAGAGAACCGAGCTTCAAGCCCAATACCGTACGAAGAACAAAGAAGTGCAGTGTAGTGTGAGACGTGAAGGGAAACTTGATGGAGTGCGGTAACTGGAGAAGTATATGCGTTCTTCCAGCTGTAGCCAAAATAATAACTAGAATAATTCTAGAACGAATTAAAAAACATTTAGATTCAACTCTCGATGTCGAACAGGCAGGCTTTCGCGCTGGATCTTCCTGCATCGAACACATAGACACATTACTTACTTACTTATGTCCTGTATGCCCTTGTAGGTCCTCGGGCCTCTACTACGCCTACGTGCCATCGTGTACGGTTTCTGGCAATGTGTCTGAGTTCTCCCCAACTTTTCCCTAACTGCCGTGCCTCCTTCTCGACTGTTCTCCTCGGACCGCCAGGTCTTCTGCCATCCTGAGTTACAGGGTTTCATTGCATAGCATGGTTCGTTATGGAACTGCCACCCTTACAGAACGTGTGACTAATCCACTGCCACTTCTGCCGTTGGATGGTATTGCGCAGGTACCTATTAACAAACGTTTGCAGCTTTCTGGTGATAGTAGTGGTCGCTCTGCACGTGCTGCAACCATATAACTGCACGGATTCAACGTTGGAGCGGAACAGTCTTATCTTGGTGCTCAAACTGGACAACATCCCGAACGCGGACTTTGCTTTGGCGATCCTGTTGGCTATATCCAGTTCGGTTCCACCATCGGTCGAGACATTACTCCCAAGATACTGGAAATCCTCTACTCTCTCTACCGGATTTCCAGCAATGCATATTTGAGCCGATGAGTTAGTTCCAAGGCGGATAGTTTTAGTTTTTGCCGTCTTAATTTTCAGCCCGACGACGCCTGCCTCCCTCTCCACATCTGCTGTCATAACATAAACACCTTACGGATCATAATCGAGCAATGCGTTGAGTATAGGTCTCCGCTACATTTACTGTTTATCGACTTCGGGAAGGCTTTTGACAGCTTGAATCGAGATGCTATCTTGTTGGCCTTGCGCAGGAGAGGCATTCCAGAAAAGCTTATAGCTATTATCAAGGCTACATACGAGGGCGGTAAATGTCACGTCGTGCACAATGGTAAGGTGTCGGATGATTTTGAAGTCCAAAGTGGAGTACGTCAAGGGCGCATACTGTCACCACTATTGTTCTTGATGGGTATCAGCGATGTACTCCGTGCAGCATTGACGGAAGCTAATTATGGAATTCGTTGGACTATGACATCTTACCTTAAACACCTAGATTACGCTGACGATGTTTGTCTACTTTCACATCGGATAATGGATCTTCATTTGATGGCCCAAAATCTAGAAGCTGAGGCAAACAAAGTGGGGTTAAAAATAAACACAGCCAAAACAAAAGCCATGGGCACTTCTAATACCCGCGCTCAACTTAACATTGCCGAACAGGAAGTCGAGAAAGTCGATAACTTTCTTTATTTAGGAAGTGTGATCTCGACTAATCGCGGTGGCACCGAACTGGATGTGTGCAGCAGAATCGGGAAGGCTAAAGCTGCGTTCGAAATGCTATCCAAAATCTGGAGAAGCAATGTTATCAGTTTAAGAACCAAGCTACGACTGTTCCGCTCCAACGTGGAATCAGTGCTGCTTTATGGGTGCAGTACTTGCAAGGTGGACACAATTAACACACGCATTTTTTGGCCGAACCGCATCTCCAACGAACAACTTTATCTGAGAACGGGCCAAGAACCTATAAGCATTACTATACGAAGAAGAGAGCGGCAATGGATTGGATACACCCTACGGCGCGAAGACAACTACATTGCGAAATACGCCATGCAGTGGAATCCGCTCACCCAGGCAGGCAGAATAGCAGGGCGCCCTAGGCAAACGTTGCGCAGAACAGTTGAGGAGGAATCCAGCTCTTTAGGAATGAGTTGGAGACAGCTCAAACGCGTTGCAGAACTTCGAACACGATGGCGCGCAGGCGTGGTGGACGCCCTATGCCCCCCGAGGGGTTAAAGGATTTAAGTAAGTAAGATCTAAGTAGCGCTGCAAGGGAAAACGAGAGCTGCTCGTGAGATCTACGAGCAAAAGAGACGGGAAGAACATCGGCTTCTCCAAAAGAAGAAGAAAGAGCAGGAGAAGCGCGCGTTTGAGAATATCGAGAGTATATACTCCAGGAACAATGTACGGAAGTTTTACCAAAATGTAAAAAGAACGTGTCAGAGAAGCAATACCCGTACAGAAACCTGTAGAGATGAAAATGGAAACCTCGTAGTAGAATCACAGTTCGGTGCTGAGAATATGGAAAAACTACTTCTGCAGACTGTATAACGGCGACGAAGACCAATATCCCGCTGTCAGGCAGAATGAACCATTCATCATAGACGATGATAGTCAAAATTTCCGCCCGCATGACTAAAACGAAGTGAGAATAGCAATATCCAAGCTAAAATCCAACAAGGCTGCTGGACCTGACGGCTTACCGGCCGAACTTTTCAAGGCAGCTGGGGATGAATTGATAGAGTGCATACACCAACTCATCTCTAAGATTTGGTCAGACAAGTGTATGCCTGATGAATGGAACCTCAGCATCGTTTGCTCGATCCACAAGAAAGGAGACCCAGTCAACTGCACCAATTGTGTGAACGCCTGAAACCTTTTATCAACAGCCTGATTGGACCCTATCAGTGCGGTTTCAGGCCAGGAAAGTCCACCATCGATCAAATCTTCACACTTCGGCAGATCCTGGAGAAAACACAAGAACTCCAAATCGATACTCACCACCTCTTAATTGATTTCAAGGCCGCCTATGACAGCATCTATAGAGAAGAGCTTTATAGAGCCATGTCTAGTTTTGACATCCCTGCCAAACTTGTCCGTCTGTGCAGGCCGACGATGGAGAACGCTCGCTGCTCCATCAAGGTCGGTAATGACCTCACCGTCATCTTTGATGTCAAAAAAGGCTTTAGACAAGGTGACGCGCTGTCATGTGACTTTTTTAATATTGTACTTGAACGGATTGTGCGGAACTCGCAAGCCAACACCGCGGTCACGAGCCAGCTGTCTCCAGTTGTGCACGCCAAGTTGGTTGAGGTCATCCTCCACTTGTTTGCGCCACCTACTGCGAGGTCGTCCTCCATTGCGCCTTCCATTGGGGGGTGGATTCGAAGACTTTCCGGGCTGGTATGTTAGGCTCCATCCGCTCTACATGACCCAGCCATCTCAGTCGCTGTAGGAGAACTCCTCTGCCTAAATCGATGTCCTAGTACATATATAGGCCGTATAGTTCGGCATTGAACCTTCTCCTCCACTCACCGTCTATGCAAACGGGACCAGAGATCACTCGAAGAACTTTTTTCTGAAAGTAACCAATTTTGAAAAAGTCCGTGCCTCTGCGCCATACAGCAGGACTGGGATGAGTAGTGTAACGAAGTGACATGTTTCCCTACCTTCAATTATCAACCCAGAGAGAAAACAGGGTATACAGCCAGGTGTTTTGGCAGAGGACGACACATGCCACAAAAAGGGTTGCATACTTTCAGGCACCTCTACAAAGCCGACCCACTTATAAGGAAGTATGGTATACCCTAAGGCACGCCAATATTAAAGAAAGCCAGAAAGTCAACGAGTCGCAAACAACAACAAAACGCGAAGGAGTTTTAAAAAGTCACACTTCGTTCTTGCAAGGATATTCCACAAGTAAGAGAACATAAGTGGCAGTTGGGAGAGTCTGCTCAGTGGTGATAGGTGTACCAATCCAGCGTACCTGGAACAGACTCTCCCCCGAATTCGGTCACCAACATTCTTGGTTTTTCTGGTTTTCGTGCCTTCACCCCAGTGAGTGGGTATTCAGCTAAGGGTCCGTTTTGACCACAGCAGCCGTCCCTTGATAAGTGTCCCCATTCCTTTGGGACAAATTCCCCAGACCGGCATTTAGCGGAGTCAAGCTTACGCTTGGCTCCCCTTCCTGAGAAGCAGCCCGGACTCTGTCCGGACTCGCCAGTCAGCCCGTGCCTTGCACGGACACCCAGCCAGCCCGTGCCTTGCACGGACACCCAGCCTGCCCGTGCCCTGCACGGACAAGCCCGTACCAGTACCGCGTGTGGACCGCACGACCTGTCAAGCCGTTCCAAGACACCGCAACCCCAGAGACCCGCCGAGGAGGCCAGTCCAAGCCTGAGCTGGGGATTTAAGTATTATTAGTGTAGAATTAAGTTTATTCCTGAATTGTTAAGTATAAGAGTTGTTATTCACAGAATATTGCATTGTTAAAGGGAACACTGTAACACTAGTCTCATAGTTTCAATAAAGTACCTCTTTCCCAAAGTTTTAGGGTATTTCTTTGGGGCTGACCCTGGAGCCGGCGAGCTCACCTCAGCCTTTGATAAAAAAGACCTTTACAGTAGTGTCTTATACAGAGTTATCTTAGTACTTCAAGATACGACTCTGTTACTCAATGATCTTCTTAGCCCATAAAAACATTGATTGGTAAAAGTAATTCTTCTTTTGATCTCCCCACCATTGTCGAAAAAAAAAAATAATTGGAGAAAAGACAAATATTGTTACGTGCAAATTTCGCACAAGATCCTTTGTCCCCTCCATCCTACCAATTCTCACCCGTCCACCATTTTTGGCCTTCCAATTTTATTCCGTTGTCTTCTTGGAGCAGTGGTCTCGTTAAGCGTTCCTGGATGGTTCCACCATTCAGTGCTTATACCTTTCCACACGCTTCAAGGGGGCAACAAAAGCAGGTACTCCGGGAGACAGAGCCGAACGGTCGGTTGGCAACCCTCTGATGCGGATGGACCGTCCGCCAACGATGTGAACTAAGTCAGCGACGAGTGAGACGAGCGGCGATGAAGAAGAGGGTGGACTGCCCTAACACCACCAGGGCATATGTATCTACAACATAAAGGACGAGTACACAACAAGATACATCACACATTTACCCAAACATCGCAAACATTCAACACAACTTGTACGAGCATGAGCAGCGGTCAACGGACTGGAGGAGGTTCAGTCCAAATTCATAAACTCATCAATGGCCGAGAGCCCGACGTTTATATTTTATCATTTGTACGGGGTGGCACGGCATCGGCTAGTCCCTTTTCCCCAAATCTGCGTGAGATTCCACCGGGATAGCTAGCTTTCGCGGACTGAATAAAATAATAGGAATACGAGTGGGTACTCAGGCTTCTTCCTCCTCAGGAGTGTCCAACGCAAGGCGTTGTTTGACACATTTACATTTTCAATAACCTCTTTTCTTCTTGCTAGGTCCAACGCCAAGCGTTGTTTGACAAATTTCCTCCTTCGTCTCATATTTCTTCGCCTTTGTATTTTTCGCGATATTTTTTTGAATCTTTAATTTTGCGTTCACTAGCCCCTCAGTTACTAGCGCTTGCTGTGAACGTGGCACCAAGGTAAAGAGCGAACCTTGGGAATGCGTAACCCGACCCTCTGAACTGCCAGTTGGAGGCGATTTCAGAGAGAGAGCCATTGGAAAAATGGAAAGAGCTGCTAGATAGCGGCGTTCAAGGAACGGTTGCATGCTTCAGCAAAAGAGCGGAGTACTGCACATAAAGCCGTCCTTGAACTGGTAATGGCTGAATAAGCGGTAGGCCAATTTTCAGAGAGAGGCTCTCGGTCGGTTAGGCAAAGTGCTGAGGCGAGTTCAGCACTTCTTGGTTGACCACGAAAGTGAGCGGAAGAGCGCTAGAGTGATCGAGAAGTTTTTTTTTTAGCAGTGAGCAAGTTGGCTTATTTTTTTGAACAAGCGAAAAGTCCAGAAGGGGACTAAGACTAAAATACAGAAGGGAAGGAGAAGGAGCAAATAGGAGCATTTGAGGAAGATTTGAGGAGGAATCCTTTCGAGACGAGGCGAAAGAGGCAGATTACCCACTCAGGAAAAGGATAAGTTGTTTTAATTCTATTTCGAATTCTGTTTGTGCGCTTAGTGTAGGATTTTGTGTGTCATAAATCCCGGTAGGGTCTCATGCCGTAAATTTCCCGGTGAAAGCGGGACACGCGACCTAATTCCGGTTTAACGTTCAAGTTTCGGGACCGGTGATAGCGGGCCACCCCAACGGCTTTACATTCGTAAAAACGGTTGGATACAACCGTTGTTCTTTTTTAAATACGGTTAAATACAACCCTTGTTTTTTTTACCTTTCATCATTTTCTTCTCGTGGAAAAACTTTTCTTAATTAAATAAATTGGCCGTGCTCTGAATTATAGAGCATTTGTAACGCACGTACGTTGTTTCCTTTTTTTCTTTTTTTGTTGGCACAATTTCAGGATTCCCACCCCATTAATTTTCCCAAGGTTTCTAGATCCCTTTCAAAGATCTGGTGGCGCCCATTTCCATATCGCGTGTAACACCCGATTTCGCTGACTCCAGTGAACTCACCCCAGCTGAGTAACCGGGAGAGGAGCATCCCGCAGGCTGCTTTTGTTGCACTTTCCCGATCCTCTTATTATTATCTGTGGCTATCTGTCACTCTCGTTTTCTTTCCCTCGCGTGCGCGGCCGGCTTTCGCTTTGTGTGTTTTTTTTTTTTTCCTTTTTTAAATAATTCGGGAAGAATTACGTGCGACAATATGACAACATTTAGACATTGAACGAATGATACCTGTATATCCAAGATACATATCTTTCTCGTCCAGATACTATTTCAGACGAAGGATCCTATGCAATACCAACAGCAGCCCTAAAGAGCACATAGTCCAATGCTGCGGAATATGGCATATCCATTCTCCTTTTAGCCACATCAACCTGGAGCGGTCTCATGAACAAGTGACACAGATTCAAACTTTCGGCAGTCTACTAAATACATATCGCTCACAATACCGCTCGTACCGCTACGTGCGTATTGGGGGAACAAGGGGTCCTCGCCAAAATAATAATGCGTATTTTTTCAAACAAGGTGATAATGTTGTGCGCGTCTGTAAACTGTTTTTTTAAAAACACCCTGGATATCAACGACCGTCCAATTGGAACCGTGTTGGAGAAACATGGAAAACTTGCTAACCAAATATTGGAACCCGACCAAAGAGGAAAGCATGGTAAACATAGAAAACTCGATCGGAATTTAAAAGCTGGAGTTAAGCAATTCATAGACAACATACCGAAAGTTGAAAGCCATTACACACGAGCAAACGCATCGAAAACATTTATTGAAGGAAGCAAAACAGCAAAGAAAAAAGGGAGCCGTTTTGCGCATACATTTATTTTTGTACAGAACTTTTACGGATGACTTTAACGTCTCATTTTTCGTCCAAAAAAAGATTTGTGTGAGGAATGTACAGCCTACAGTAACATGGATGAAATGGACAAAATACTTAGATAAGAAAGAACTAACATATATGAAAACCACTTGCATGAAAAAAATTTGTCGAGATGAAAAAAAAAGACAGAATAAATATAAACGCGTTTGTAACAGTCTATGAACACCGATGAAGGATGAAACTGAGCTAATATTTTATTCGGATAATAGTGCTGGGCAATAAAACAATAAATTGATGGTTGCCATGTACTTATACGCCGTGCGCTACTTGGGTGTAAAATCAATCACCCACAAGTATCTTATCAAAGGCCATACACAAAACAAAGGAGATTCAGCACATTTCTTAATATTTTTTTGTTATTGAATTATTATTTTTATTAATTACTTGAAGTATATTAAGTTCAAATTGTATTTTAAGTTTAAGAGACTGTGGAAATAAAATGCATAAGTACACAACTACTGTTTCTTTTCTCAATAATAACGACACATTTTAGCCTATGACACTCGAATGAATACATGTGTATGTACATATATTCTTGTAGCAATAACTTCACAATTGAAAGTAGAGAAAGTTTTCGTTCAGGAAAAGACCATAAATTTTTTCTGCAAAATCGCGTTTTTGTTTTAGTTATGACAGTGTATGTACGTGCTTCACAAAGGTAAAGAGAAGAGCCCAATCGAGATAGCACGAATGAGAGTTAAGCTAAAACTCTTCCTTCTACAGAATGCAGGGTTGTTGAAAAAAGACCGATCTAAAAGTATATTGAATACTAAAGGTTGAAGACGTCTTGAGTGTGACGTAAAACTTGTTATACAGTATGATGGAGAAAACAAATGAGATATCCACTCCAGTTGGTACTCGTGAAAATTATAATCCACTCGTAGTCTTTTCGACCACGGCCGAGAATAGGATTCTGGAGGTCCCAACCACCATACTCTTACCCCCCGCCTCTGGCTTTGACCCGGAAGTAGTAGAAGACTTATGCAGCTCTGTCTATGACTCGTTTGGTAGACTGGGCTGGAATGACAAAGAAAGTGGCGGTAAGGCTTCGGCTAGAACGCCTAATCTCTGTCTCAATAGACGGGTAGCTGATCGAAGTTGTGTCGGTGACGGTTTGACTCGGGAAACCAATAAGGCTGAACGAGCTCCTGAAGCGGCGCACTCCGATAAGCTAGTGACTTAGAGTCAACTGAAAAGGAGAAGAGGGAAGGCGCCGATGGCGCGGTGCAAAAGGCTGCAGAGTCAGCTGAAGGCGCAAGCGCCGAACGCAGTCATCATTCAGCAGCGACAGGAATGAGTCCTAGGTCGGCAGAAAGTACTCCAACTGGAGCCAATTAATACCTCAGACCCAACGCTAGCTCCTTTTCGGTCGGTTCGAACAGGTCCAATCTGACGGAGCAAGTTTCGCCTGCTTTCCTTGGTGGAAGCGTGTGCGTATCTGATGCGCGCTTTTCTGTTGGGCACCCTCTTACCGGTGACGTTAATTGCGCACAAAATCTGGTGGCTGCTGGTGCTGTTACCCCTAAAGGTCCCAGCGGACAGAAAATGACTGACGCAGGCAAAGCTACTGGTAGGGGCGCTCGTCTCGGCGGAAGCGTGTGCGCACCTGGTGCGCGCCCTTCTACTAATAAAACTAATAAAACACCGACTATATCTTTAATATTTTCGCAGATAAATCTCTATCACTCGAAGGCTGCTAGCGCTCACTTAAGTAGCAGACTTTCCGTGGTGCGCACAAAGCCCCACATAACATCTATCCAGGAGCGATACGTGCGAAACAAGCGCATATGTGGCTTTGGAGGTGTTCGTGGAGTAACGGTGCTATATGACGAGCGATCTGAAAGACCGAGAGCTTGTCTAATTGTGCCGAATTTTCTTTCAGTAACCAAGCTTGGACAATCCTGTGGACAAGACCTGGTTGCTGAAGCTGTAAGCTACGAAAGGACCAAAAATTTTCATCGTTGCGTCGGCTTACTTCCCTTATGATTCGGTAATGCCTCCACAACCGAAGGCGGTTGCCGAATTCATAAAGTACTGTGACACTCGGGAGATGGGACTAGTCATGTGTTGCTGTTGTTTGGGGCAGCAGCAAATGAAACATACGAGGCAACCATCTCCTAGGCTTTATACTATCGTCTGGCATAGTAATTAACAATGTTGGCTCCCAGCCAACTTTTGTTACGGCAAGAAGGCGGGAGGTAATTGACTTGACTATATCTAATAGGTATTTCAAGTCAATTACGAACTGGAGGGTACTGATGGAGGTGTCCTTGTCAGACCATAAATACGTCGCTTTCCAAATCAAATGCGGGGCTATAACTTTGCAGGAGAGGAGGAATCCGCGGAAAACCAACTGGGTGCGGTTCAGGGAAGAGCTTGACAGATCTGTCAAAACTCCAACTAAACTCAGAACAAAACGAAAGGTTGAGGATGCTGTTCAAAACCTGACTAGCGTCCTTACCAGCTGTTTTGAACTGAGCTGCCCAATAACAAAAAACCCCTGCAGAACGCCGATTCCCTGGTGGAGCCCAGAATTGCAGCGACTTCGAAAATGATCCAGAAAACTTCTAAATAGGTCGCTCAAGATAAATTTAGAGGGTGACTGGGATCTTTTTAGATCGAAGTAAACAGAATATAGGAAGTTAATTCAGTTGTCGAAAAGTGCTTCTTATAGAGATTTTTGTGAAAAGATCGAGACGTTCGGTGAAACCAGCAGGTTGGTTAAGGTCCTCAAAAGGGGTAAGCCGACCAAACCGGAGTCACTCAGAAAGTCTGATGGCAAGTTTACTGAGACGAAAGCGGAAACTTTTAGTCTTCTGTTGGAGACTCACTTTCCTGGCAATCAGATAACCATTAGGTCGCAACTTGGCCCGCTTACCCAGGCTGAGCTTGATCTAAGTCAGAAAACTCGGCGCAGCTGGTATATTGCCGTGGTAATAGTTGAAGCCGTCAAATATGCTGTTGCATCTTTTGATGGTTTCAAATCGCTTGGCACCGATGGAATATATCCAGCTGTGCTGTAACAGTGTGTGGATCAGCTGTTGCCAACTCTAAAAAGAATATTCACCGCTGGCTTGGCGCTGGCTTATATTCCTACACATTGGCGGACAGTCAGAGTAGCTTTCATACCGAAAATTGGTAAGGAAGACTATTCGCTCCGCAAGAGTTTCAGACCTATAAGGCTGACCTTCTTTTTATTGAAAACTATGGAGAGACTGGTGGAATTTTACGTGCGCAAAGTTGCTTTGGAGCTCCATCCACTATCGGAAATGCAGCATGCTTATCAGCGTGGGAAGTCTTGCGAGAGCGCACTTCAAAATTTAATGGTCCTAATGCGACTTTTGGCTGCATGTGCAACTCGGCCAGACAACACGGGGTAGATAAAACATTAGTGTTGTGGATCAAAGCAATGCTTATGAATAGAACTTTGGTAGTGGGTGCGAATTGTGCCAGGTGGCGTTTTGTCTCCATTGTTATGGTGCATGGTGGTCGACTCTCTGTTGAACACTCTAAATAGTTATAACGTCTACGCTAAGGCATATGCGGATGATGTCGCCGTACTTTCCGTCAGGCCAAGCCTATTGACGGTTTGTGCTAACGCGCAGGCGGCGCTGGACATGACTGATGAATGGTGCACTAGGAGTGGGCTTTCGGTGAATCCTCTTAAGACTGAGGTTGTTCTCTTTACGAGAAGGAGGATTTTGACCGGTCTGACTAAACAAGTGCTATAAGGCGTCACTAGCCGCATTTTCAATGAAGCCAAATATCTGGTAGTGATTTTAGATAAGAAACTTCATTGGTCTAAACACGTCGAGTCGAAAACATCCAAGGCGCTCTCAGTCTTCTGGCAGTGTAAGGATGCTTTTGGCGAGACATGGTGCTTGTCACCGAATAAAATTCTCTGGATCTAGATGGCTAAGATAAGACCATTCCTCGCATATACGTCGGTTGTTTGGTAGAAGGGGCTCTCGCGTAAATATGTGGTTGCCTTTTGCCCGAAACTCCAAGGAACGGCTTGTCTCGGCTGCACGGGAGCTTTTCCAAGTACGCTTGGCTCTGCTCTAGACACTTTGCTGAACTTACCCCCCCTCGATAGTTATATAATGGGTTGCACTATCAAAGCCATCCATCGTCTTAGGCGGGGCGGTTTTTGGTATACTCTATACTGGAATTTTGATAAACTTGCGCGACACTTATCTTACGACTCCGGTCTTATGGATATGCCGTCTGACGTAATGACACCAGAACTTCAGATGATGCGCAAATTCAGAGTCGACTTTCCTTATGTTCAGGACCAGCTTCGGCCAGAGTCTGAGCCAGGAGTGGAATGCAGTCGTATTTTCACGGGCGGACCAATCAAGGGTCTGGTGCTGGTGTCTTCGTGGAAGTCGACAACATTAGACTTCACTTCTCGTTAGGCAAATATGCGTCTGTTTTCCAAGCGGAAACTTATGCAATCCTAATGACCATGAACTATGTTGTGAAGAACAGGTGGAAGGGACGTAGCATTTGTGACTGTAGTGACAGTCAAGCTACGCTTAAGGCCTTGCTTAACCCTTTAACCATTTCCAAAATAGTTTATAAAACCAAAAACTCTTTGAACTCAGTCGCAAGGCTGAATTCTCTGTCTCTTATCTGGGCTCCAGGTCACACTGAGATCAGAGGAGGCTTTCTCAGGTCCCGCGCTGAGTCTACCTGCGTCCTCGGGTAGGGCTTCCACTGACGATTGGGTCTCTCACGAGCACAATTATGTGTGACATGACTCTCCAGGATGCAGGTTGATTAAACGTATACTCCCGGAGGTCTGTAAGAAATCAGCGGTATTCTTGCTGTCTCTCAGCAGAAAAGACTGTAGACAACTTATTGGCGTCTTGACAGGCCACTTTGCTTTCGCCAAGCACCTTAACGTACTGGTCTTGAGTGACACTACAATCTGTGACGACAACGCGGAACATTATCTCTGTGAGTGTCCAGCCTTTGCTCGTATCAGGTGGCAGATCCTCGGTGCTGATGTGGTGAGTGCTGGTACTTTAAACTCCTCATCACTGAAGTGCTTGCTTGGCTTTCTTAGAAAGACAAGGAAATTCCAATAAAATGGGTAAATCAGGGTTTGCTCACTGGTATAATGGACCAGTTGCATCTGAGTGCTAAAGTCGAGCGTTTCCTATCCCGACAAAAAAAATAAATAAAAATATATGTTGAATAAAAACGAACTACAGCCTCTCAGGGTCACAATTCAACACAGCTTTTTTCCTCAAAACGAAATTGAATGTGGTGTCATTCTACTTATAACGCAAACATACGTCGTGGGAACTTAGAAGTTTGCACGGCATGATAAGTGAAACTATGCATTTATTTACCTGTCTGGCGTGCATACAGTTCCACAGACGATACTTAACACTAAGTTCTCAGTGTTTCTCAGACGATATTTTACACCACAGGATACAAGGGAGCATATTCTTACCTTAATATGTAATAATCCCAAATTGTTGCTTAGTGTGGGCTGAGCAGCGTAGGAGACTCTCGCTGTGTGATTCGTGAAGCGTTTCTCAATGTGCTACCTTTCTATGGGAGCTTGACGACAATTCCCTTCCGTCAAACGCTAGAAAATTTAAAAATCCGTCTGACTTGCTATGAGTCTGTGTAGGTCGACTAAAATTGTTGACTTTTTCTATCTCCGATATATGATTGAAGTACTTACCAGAAAGACGAACAATATAAAGCCAAACTTAGCCCAAATCGACTACCATTTTGGCCAAAACAATTAAAAGAATTCAGTGTTAAACTTTTTTTTTTGTATTTATTAACATAACTCAGACTGCGTACACTTTTACATAATCAATCTGTAAGGCAGCATTTGTACCCAACCACTGGTTCCAAGTTTCTTTACGTTTCTTCCAGAACTTAGCCATTGACTGGGGATTCTGATTCCGCCACGGTTTTTTCTCTGTCCACATTGCAGGGTTATCTGGGAAGTCGTGTAGTCCTCCGATACCATACCCCAATTTTATGTAGAATTGCTTATCAAAAGGCGCAATTGGTGAACCAGTCTTTAGAAAATCCTTGTTGGGTAAATAATCACCATTCACGTTCAAATCTGAGAATCCACCCGATTCTGGCTGCAGGTCACAATATACTTCATTATCTACACTAACGGTTATCTTATTTGGTGACCATTCTAAAGCATATTCGTGGTAGTCCGCAGACCAATCCACTTCGTTTCCGTCTTTTTTGCACATTTTTTTATCCCGGAAGGTCTCGTTGGCGTTGAGAATAACACCTCCAAACAGTTCATTGGCTGACTCACCACCAGTGCTGCGGGTAAATGCGACCCTCATCTGCCCAGATTGGTAGTAAGTAGAGCCATAGGAGTGTACCACAGGTTCGAGGAAAAGTTGTGGGAATACCCAAGGCGCATTTGGAACTTTAGCGCGGACAACCACTTTACCATATTTAAAATTGAAGGAATTCTTGGTTGAAAACTGCGACGATATAAACGGAGGAAGGATATATCGTTTGCTTGCCTGTCGAATACAATCGGCTGTATCCAGAATGCCGGTACAAGTTGGTCCCAAATTTAGTTCGCCAGTGTCTATCTGATAAGCTCTTGCCGTAGGAATAGGTTTAATCGATACGCCACCATTACGGACTGTCAGGACGTCATCGTTGGGAGTATAAATTACAAATTCTCGATCTGGAAGACCTTCGAATCGTTTTTCCAGCAACCACTTGTTGCCATCAAGTCTATTGCCATCGAAATTCTCCTCGAAAATTATCTGACCCGCACAACGAATCGGTACACCATTATCTACGGTCGTGACACTTGCCCGACAGCCTATGGTACCCCCACCGTCTGTTCGCGTCGTAATTGGTGATGGTGGTGCGATTGTAGATGAACCACCTCCACTACCTGGTTGCGTGGCATACTCTGTGACTACATAAACTCCATCATCCTCCCTGTAACCCAAGCCATTGTAAACGACATAAGTCCAATAATAGATGATATCTCCCAATTGCAAACGGGTTACACGATCTTTGAATATATATCTACCGTCTTTCGGTTTCGATATGTCTCTGGCCCATGTCCCAGCTTCCAAGCCGTCCATTTCTTCGTTAAGTTTTCCATGGAAAGCGAATAGAGTTACTCCTTCTTCTGCGGGGATTGAGGCTTCGAATCCCTTGGGGTAGAATATTTTAAACTCGGCCTTTGGAACCTCGTATTGAGCTGTGGCCGACAAGACATATAACAAAAGCGAAAATATCACAAATCGCGACATTTTATCTTAGCCGCAGAAGCAAACCGACGGATTCAAGATCTCAGTAATGACTAAACGTTTGGACGGATTAATTATTTATTTCTAGTAACTGAAACCTACCGTGGGTCAGATGGTGGTCTTAGAACAGCGTTGCCATTTGACTAAAGTTTCGCTCTTTTACCAATCGAGACACTTGGATACCACAATTTGAAAAGCGACTAGGTAAAGGTACATTTTTTTAATAACCTGGACATGTTTCTTATATTTTTATATAGAATTTATTTATTTTGTTTTCAATTACATACATTACAAAGGTGTACGAGTGTGAATGTAACTCAGAAACGTGGACTTCGGAACAATTACTCAGTTATTGAGATATAATATAACAAAAAGGTTATCGTAAGCTCGATTCTAACTCCAAACTGTTATAAGTAAACGATAGAAGTGAATTTTAAAATGGAAAGCTTTTTAGGTATGGTGAACCTACGCTTAAGATGCATTTAAAGTAACAGTCAATAGAAAAATTAGTGGGGGTAGATTTGTAACTGGCAACAAATAAAGGGACAGTAGAATCCACTAGAATGCAGGGTCATCCAACAAGAGGGGTAATTTTTTGAATTTCGCGCCATTGTTGAACTGTCAACATTCAACTATCATTGAGTGAGTGAATTTAATCGATAATTTACGATAACCTCGGACAGGTTAGTGATGTAAGCACTCCAACTCGTGTTCGTCCATTAAGGTCAGCTGAAAATATCGCCGCCGTAGCTGAGAGTGTGACTGAAAGCCCAGGTGTGACCATTTCGAGAGGATCACAGGAATTGGGCATATTCGCAACCACTTTGCACCGCATTTTGCATACAGATCTTGGCCTACACGCTTATAAGGTCCAGTTGACAAGGGAATTGAAGTCAGCAGACCACGCACAACTCTGTACTTTCGCTGATTGGGTTCTGGAAATGAATGAACAAGATCCTGATTTTTTACACAAGATTATTCTGAGTGCTGAGGCTCATTTCCATTTGTCTGGGAACGGACATTTGACAAAAACGGTATTCCATTACTAACCTCAGAGTTTGTACTTTAGATTAAAATAAAAATATTACCACTTTTCATAAAAATGTGTGTCTGGAATTTAAGTCTGAAACAGTGTTCCCAGATTTTCTAAATGAATTTCTTATTTTTTTCTGTCGAATTTGGCATTTTGTCCTCCTTTTTTCAGTCTATTTTCCGTATTTTTTAAGCAAGGGGAAAAATACGTATTATTGAAAAGAAATGCAAATTTGTGATTTAAAAAAAAAAACGTTTCAATTTTTAATTTAAAGAAAAAAGTACATAAAAACAACATCATATTAAGAAACGGAAACTTTATTCAGACTTAAAAAGTAATACATAAGGCAGACAAGAAAAGAACTTCTGACTACGAGTATATAAAACTGACTGAAACCTTATAACAAACAATGCAATGCATACAAATGTATAACAAACCCGTATTCGATTTTTAAGGAGATGTTCTGTAACTCAAATGTCAGAAAAGTGGATGCAGCCAGGAACACAAAAAGCGTTACATTACATTAGATCTGTTTTTTGGGAGCTCGGTGCAGTCAGGTTTAGCTACACAATCACTCTGATTGTTTTTTTTTTTTTGTTTTTTTTAAACCTGTGGTCGCTCTGAAATTGCTACGAACTCAAACCAGGTTATTTTTTGGATAAGAAAAGTGGAGCTGTCAAAATCACGTGTACCATTTGTACTTATTATTTATTTTACATATTGAGGAAGGGATAGTATATTTTTTTAGCTTGAATTATGTTTAAATTCATGAAAATCTATTTGGTATCCATTTGCCAAAATGTCCGCATGACAGTTCCAATGCGTTTGTTGAGGAAAAGAAAACCAAAGTTTTTTTTTTATACATCCGAGAGTTGTCAAAAAGAACCTAGGCAAATCTCACAAACAGACCTATTTCGCATGTTCAGTGCGTAATGTCGAGAGAACGAGGCGAAAGCGCCGCAAAAAACGCCGTCGTTTCGTTCTCGCTATAAAATCGCCTGTCAATGTACAATGAACGCGGCGTGCCGTCGAGTTTCTTAAATATGTTAATTTGTAAAGTAAAATAAAGCACAAACACAAAACGAACCAAACTTCTTGAAATTATATAAACAAATACACGTCTGGCCGCGAGAGTTTTTCAGATTTCCGAAATCAGGACGCAACGAGTGTCAACATTTTCTTTGTTTGAAATTAATTTGACAACTCTCGCTTGAAACGCTCTCGCCTCACTGTGTTGTGAATCGGGCATAATTATACTTTTTACGCCGTTCGGTAAAACGAATCATTCGTTGAAAAAGTGAGCACAATGAAGACATGTGTATGTATATATGTCGGTGACTCATTATTATAAGATTTTGTGATTTCGAAAATAATATTTTAAATATTCGTTTTTCCCTTTTTTTGAGACAGTTTCCCCATTTCCACCAAGGGTAATTCCCCGAAATCTAAGAACACTTGGCCGAAATGGGATTTGAAATTCAAACGTGGCTAATGATTCACTATAGACACACTTTGGCTAAAAGAACTTTTGTTCTAAGAATATTAGAAGCATCTTGTCTTCTTCTTCTTCTTATTTCTGCGAGGTAATGATCCGCAAACAAGGGATCATAACCCTCCCACTTCATTGCATTTCTACTGATCCGCCTGTGGGGTTCGTTAGAAGCATCTTGTAACCGCGATATAAGCTTAGCACTGCCTTTAAATAGTTCTTTTCATATGGGTTAATGGGTATACAAGTATTATAGTAAGTACTCTATATGTTTAGAGTACTTCTAGGCTATCATAGGGAAATGCGTAATCAATTTGTTCGATCAACGAAATGTTACTGTGTAATCATTCAATATTTACAGCATTTTTCTATACTTACATATATGACTATACTCGTACCTTATTCATAAGATTGCTAAGTATAAGGACTTCCTAGGATATAAGGACTTTCAACAATCTACTTAATTGCACACCTATTTCATGATCCACTGAACAAGTTTAAATGAAATTTGATATTTGCATATATGTATTTTCTTGGTACGTAACAGGCCCGACTTGAAAATCCTCCAAATCCGAAGTCAAATTTTGGTATATTCTTCCAAAAATGTTTTAGAATAGTTCATAATCCCACATTTCCGCACGAGGAAGCGCTGTGGCATTACTTGATGAATATTTCTTATGTCTAGATTTTAAGAGTTTGTCCCGAAATCAAAGCTTTCCAATCTGGTAGGTATGTATATTTAGGCCACTATTGAACTGTAATAGATATATTTCAAAAACGTTTGATAGATATATTTCAAAAGAACTATTCATTTCGTAAAAAAGAAATATGTTACTTTTTCTGAAATTTTTATATCATTTCATTACATTTTTTGAACAAAGCAATACAGTAAGTACTACCTGCTCACATTTTGGAGGGGTTCACATTATCGGAACGTTTTTTGCAAATAAAAATAAGAGAATTTTCGAATAACGAATTCCCATATAAGATGAAAAAGGTTCTTCCCCTAATAAGTAGCATTTGGTACATTTGGAAAAACAGGTCTAGACAAATAACTGCTAATATCAAAAGAATAACAAAAGAAAAATGCGAAGTATTGATGAAAAGTTCACATTATAGAGGTGAGAAAATTTCAAAGTTCAATGCAATGTATAGATTTGTATGTTCACATTATCGAAGTTAACATTATCGAGGTAGTACTATATAGCTACATAGCTTCAAACCATACAAATCTGTAGAACCAGACGGAATATACCAGCCGAACTACAGAAGTCGTCGGACCTTATCCAAGTGCTAGAAATAATTCTGAAAAGCTGTTTAGATCTGGTCCATATACCAAAAGTATGGATAGAAGTCAAAGTAATTTTTGTACCCAAAGCTGACAAATGTTCCAATACAAGTCCGAAAAATCTCAGACCCATTAGTCTATCATCATTTCTTCACTGCAAATGCACTTTCAGACCTGAAGATAGACAACTCACTATGTAAATTGATTAATTTACTGCCTACTGGTCGGACTATCAATTCAGAGCTAGGTGGGACGTCTACTGTTAGTAGAGGCACTGCGCAAGGTGCTGTTCTATCCCATCTTGTTTGAGATGTTGTGGTTAATGAACTATTGATAATCCTGGAGAGGGAGGGATGCACTGTGATCGCTTATGTTGATGATGTTGCTATAGCGCTCTCAAGAAAAAACCTTAATACTCTAAACGAACTTCTACAAATCGCTTTAAACAAGTTAACCAGATAGGCGGTTCTGTTTGGTTTGGGTGTAAACCCCCATAAAACTGAACTGGTACTCTTCTCAAGGAAATATAAAATTCCGCATTTCAATCCTCCTTCTCTTAATGGTATCAGCTAACTATCTCTGATAAAGCAAAATAGTTGGGTCTTATCCTGAATAGGAAACTAAGCTGGAAACCTAACATTCAAGAAAGAGTAAAGAAAGCTACAGTAGCACCTTTCTCCTGCAAAAACGCTATTGGAAATAAATGGGGTTTAGAACCTCGAATCACTCACTGGCTCTACATCTCAGTCATTAGACCGATACTCACAAACGATTATCTAGGTAAGGTTTAGCGTACAGCTTGTCTGTGCATAAGCGGAGCACTACGTACAAAACCCTCTGCGGCACTGGACATCATGTTTCATCTATACTGCCAGCAAATGGCAGTGAATGCAGCCGTTCGCCTTAAAGCAACTCAATAGTGGTCAAGGAAAGAATTTGGCTACGCCTCCATTCTGAATAAATTCACGATCTTTCTCGAAAACACGGACTATACCATCCAACGTCTAAATTTTGACAAGAACTTCCTCCTCACCATCCGTTCCAGATCACTCTGGATTGAAGATGCTTTTTAGAAGATGAGACAATCCACTTCCATACTGACGGCTCAAAAACCAGAGACGGATTTGGTAGAGGTATTTTCTCTGACAACCTTCATCTTAAGCTCTACCTCCGTCTACCAAATCATTGTAGCGTTTTCCAGGCGGAAATAATAGCGATTAAGGAGGTCTTATCTTGGCTAAAGAAAAACGTGATAACCGCCAGGGACATCCATATCTTTTCAGATAGCCAAGCTGCAATCAAATTCTTGGAATCGATCTCTCTAAAGTCAGTAGTAGCCCTAGACTGCCATTCGCCTCTTAAGGAGATGTCGAGCAGTTTAATCTTCACCTCTGTTGGATGCCAGGGCATATGAACATTCCGGAGAATTGTAAGGCTTATGAACTCGCCAGAATAGGAACAACTGTACCCATCCTTCCAGACAAGGGTTATCTAGGTATACCAATCGCTACTTGTAAATTTAAATTCAAGTTGGGTGCAATCGAAAGAACAAATCTTAGGTGGGCAAGTGGTACAACATGTCTAGTAACTAAACTGATTTGGCCCAAGCTGGATCTGAAACGCTCTAAGAGAATGTTTTCTCTCAACCGATTGGGTATTATCGCTGCTATGGGTGTAATTACAGGACACTGTGTAATAGGCAAGTGTGCAACAAGGATTGACGTATATTCAAACGATTTTTGCAGAAGCTGCATGGGCGAAGAAGAGGAAGAAATTATTCCTCACCTTCTTTGTGCGTGCCCAGCTCTCTCCCATCGAATAAAGCTGCGTCTATGAAATTTCTATTTTAACGATTTAACGATTTAGGCGATCTGATAGATTTAGACATCAGAAGAGTCTTTCGCTTCATTAGAAGCTCTAATTGGTTCTAACGAGTAGGCTGGGATTACATGATCATTCGTGGTACCACAACGGACCTTCCTTGGTCTATGTGTGTCTATTACAAAGCAACAAATCCCCCTATCTGCCCGTATGTGTGTCAGCCTAGGATCTATGGGCCTATACCCCTAGGCGAACGCGGAGTTTTAATTCTAGCCGCACAATTAATAACATTTTACTCGAGTTGAATTTAAAAAGAAAAAAAAAAGTGATTTTGTAGAAACATACATACACATACATACATACATTTTCAATGGCCCGCTTATCCTTCATGAGGGTCGCGGGGGTAGGATGCTCAGGTGGACCCTCCATCCTTCTCGATCCTCCGCCATTGACTACAACTCATCAGGAGGAATCACTAGACGGCTCCAGGAGAGATGTCGGACTTAGTCCAACCATCTTTTTCTAGGCCTACCGGGGAGTCGTCTACCTGATGGCACGGCAACCATGTCTTCGAAGCCGGTCTGGGGGCATACGCACTTCGTGACCATCGAAGCATAGATCGTTCCGTTCGGAAAAGTATGTAGTTGCTCAACATTGAGCGCCTCGCGTACTCTGGTGTTGCACACTCGATCCCTTCGAGTTATTCCAGCAACACCGCGAAGGAACCTCATTTCGGCAGCTTGTATTCGCGATCTTATTCTTTCGGTCACTACCCAAATTTTATGACCATAGGTGAGAGTTGCAAAATATACTGAGTTAAAAACCGAAAGCTTAGCTTGAACACTAAGTTCGGCCTTCCTTATAACAGTTTGGCCAAACTCTCTCAAAATTGATCCAGCCTGACCAATTCTACAGGATAACACGGCATTGCTCTTCCCATCACTCGTGAATAAGACCCCGAGGTACTTAAACTTATCCACCTGCTTCAGTGGGACTATAGTAACATGCAGAGTGACTGAATGGGTTTTTTTGAAAACGACCATTACTTCAACGCAGCGTGACTGGGATGTGCAGACGGGGAACATAAATAGTTATTTCCCATCCATACAATCCAGTCACGGCCAACAAAGCGCACACCCCATGATGACAAGACGACGAAAATGGGCCTCGGATATTGCCAAGCCTGGTAAGCCAGGGCATCCTTTGGAGCCAGGCCTTAAGGGTGTCAGTATGCGAACGTCTGATGGTCGCCCTTTCCCGCTCGCAGCCGACCGAGTCAAACCCGAAATGGCTACGAGCTTCCTGTCAATGGTCTCGCGAACCATTACGGGAGTCAAGAGGTGAGCGCGCTGTGCACTGATAGAGGCACAGATGGACTCTCTGAATTTTGTAGAAAACGATATAAAATTATTATTTTGAATTTCATATTTCAGTTAGCTTGGACATATACTTTTGGACAGTATACTGCGCTTCGCATAACGGTACGTTTCTTTTTACCCGATCTTCCTTTTAAATAAGCATTTCTCCGTCGAATTATTTTAAAATTAATTTCTTGGCAATTATTAACGTACATACAGAAAATATTTTTGGCTCATTTTTATGGATTTTTTTAACTGATTAAATCTGGATAAATGGCAAAAGAAAAAAAAATATTTTATTGAACGGTTTAAGTTTAAGAATTGTTTTGTCTTTATTAAATAGAAACATATTTTTTGGCAACATTTTAAATTTAACTAGCGGCAACGCTGACTAATTATAATCAGGGAATTTCAATGTCTCATATGATTGAGAATTCACGAGAATTTCTCAATTTCGGTAGTAAACAGAAAAAAACCTGTTCTGGAGATTCGAACAATATCTGGTTTGATATATGAATAGCTTAGTCTCTGTACATACGGGCATATATGAAGGTATTAATTTTACTGTAATTTGATTTGTAAACAATTTAAATCGATGCGCATTAAGCCGATGAATAAATATAATCTGCCAAGACGATAGAGAGAAATTATTTATTAATCTTTTTACAATATTCCCTTAAGTAATACCAATTATATCTTGAGCGCTCAACTTTGCGCGTTTAGTCAATGGGTAAATTTTCACAATTTCATTGTGTATAAATTAAGCCGCTGCTTAAATTTTGACGTATTGGTTAAGATCTGATATTAACTTTGTAGCAGTTGAAGGGGGGTTAATAAATAGATAAAATTATTGTTAGCTAGTGAGTAAGAAATATTCGTTAACGAAAACTTATTTCATTCAACATACAACTGACCAAAATGTAACTACCAATCGACAGTTTGGACTTAATTGCAATTTTGAAAGTGCATTAAAATCTAAACTTAAATTGGACTTTATTTCATATTCAAAACTATCAACTATAAAAAAAAACACGTTTTTACTTCAAAAAAGCGCCGTAAAAAAAAACGAGCGAAATAAGGCCGACTTTCAGAATTCCAGAATTCCAGTTCTCGGCGTTTGGTAACACGCTTCTTATTGGCGCCATGAGCGCCTACATGTGAAGCAAAGAGTCGCCCAGTGTACGAGTAGAAGAATGCCCATTAGTGTGAAATCCTTTTGACCACTGAAGGCGGCCAACCTAAGTAGGGGAGGACGGGGTTAAAAGTAATATTTTTTGCTCAATGTGATGCGTCTCTTAATGTTTTCTAAATTAGTCAGTCAAACAAGTTTTAATTTAGAGAATTATATTTCAGCTATAAAGTCCAAAAGAAACGTTTTAAAAATTCTGTTAGAAAAATGTGAAAAATTGACATTTGGCAAAATGTGGCAGTTGTTACAAATTACCCCGGCTACGGGGTTAGTTGTAACATAGGTCAAGGTAAGTTGTAACATAAATTATTTTCATATTTTGTTCACAAATATAGACACTTTTTATTAAACACATGAAAAGAATAATACAATTGATTAATTTAAAAATAATAGCAAAGAAAAGTAACAATTCATTTAGAAGAAAAAAATATTGAAAATTATTTAAGAGCTCGATTCATTTGTATCATAATTTATGCAAATATAGAGATGAGTGGCCCCTTTTGTGTACCTAATGTGATTTTGCATGTTATTACATATGTAACAATGTAATTATAAATGCAAAAATATATGAAAAATTTAAACTAACATGTTACAACTTACCCCATAATATTGTTGCAACTTACCCCTCTATAGAAATTGCACACAAATGATACGATAACACGAAAAGGGGGATCCCACAAAAACTCAAACTAACATTCAAAGGCAGCCAAATCCTAAAAGTATGCATACATTGTCTGTCGCGTGTGAGTCCGAATACAAAAAAAAAAAAAAATATTTATCAACCGGACCACTGGCACAACTTCCTTTACCCACCGACGTCCAAAAGGCACATGAAGCCGTCAGGGCGTTTACTTTGCTTTACATCCTAACTCCTTGTTTTAGAGCTGTTACGACTTACCCGTGTCACTTTTATACCCGTCCTACCCTACTGTTAAGATATAGGCGCCTACCAGATAACGGAGCACTGCTTAAATATGTGTAGAAAGGGTAAGTACTTGTTGTCCGGCAGGGAACTATAATATAATCTTAACCATTGACGTATTAATATATGGACTGCTAGTGCCCAACTTCACGCATGTTCCAACATCTCAAGCTGGCTGGTTAAACGGTAGTGCATGCGATCATATGAAAACACAAGCGTTTTCATTTAGCTGATGCCTACCAATTCCTACTCTCAACCTCCACGCGGTGACAGCCGGGTGCCTAGTACCTTAATCCACGAAATGGGTAACCAACCCCGTTTGGCAGATTCTTGGCGGCAGCAGATGAGAGAGAGAGAGAGAGAGAGAGAGAGAGAGAGAGAGAGAGAGACAGAGAGGGGGGAGTGTTTTCTCACTAGAGCACTTCTTCCTGTTCCAGGCGGCAGCGGACGAATTCCCTAGACGGAGTCAACGGTGGCGTCTATAGTTCCAGTTAGCTTGAACTTAGTGAATACCTTGCGCGAGCTGCTTCGACGTATTCGGATCACAGGTCGGTAAGGAATTTCCAATGTTGGTCAGGACATTGGAATAGAGATGGTGGCGGAGGAGCACTTAATGGGCCAACGGCAGCGCTCATACTACCGTAGTGGAATACTGCCACCGGTGTACCCGGCCCCTCGTCCTAGGAGAATAATTAAGGTACTGGCCCTCCAGGTTGGGGGTTGTGCCGTCGGGGTAACTTCCCTACCACGTAAAACTACCACCGAAACAACCAAAAGCCTCGGATAAGGATGACTCAACTAATGACGACGCCAGCAAACGAAATAAGGACAACGTCCTTCGGATCTGTACGTGGAATGTTCTGTCCCTTTACAGACGATGTGCAACCGAACAACTAGCAGAGGCCCTAGACTGGTATACAGCAGATATTACCGCCATCCAGGAAGTGCAATGGGATGGGCCAGGCAAAAGAGGATGAAAAACTGTGACATCTACTACGGTGATTGCTACAGAGGCAACAGGCAGCGCTTATTCGGATGCGGATTTGTCATACGCGGCAGACTTAGGCAAGAAGTCTTAAGCTTCCGACACGTGAGCGAGCGTATTATGACTATCCGAATCAAGGCTAAATTCGCTAACATAAGCCTAATATGTGTTCATGCCTCCACAGAAGAAAAGGACCCTGCCACCAAAGAGTGTTTCTACGAGGTCCTCGACAAGACATATAAGCAATGTCCTAAATACGACGTTAAAATCGTATTGGGCGATTTTAACGCCAAAATAGGAAAGTAGGACGTCTTTGGTAGGGCAGTCTGTAAGCATAGCCTACACGACACCACGTCTGATAACGGACTAAGGCTAATCGATTTGGCTGTGGAGCGAAATCTCACCATAGCAAGCACATGGTTTCCTCATCTCGATATTCATAAGCAGACAAGGCGGTCCAATGATCATGTAACGATCAACCAAATTGATCATATTGCGATCGGCGCAAGGCATGCCTCCAGTATTCTGGATGTCTGGACCTTCCGAGCGTCCAACATAGACTCGGATCATTACCTTGTTGTAGCCAAGGTACAAATGCGGATATCCCAATCTGAGCAACAAAGAAGAATCACTGTGAGAAAATCTAACGTCGAAAAGCTGCAATCGCAAGAGACCGCCAGACTCTTCGCTGAACGCGTATCCCGAAGTCTATCAATCACCCCTATGCCGCCAGCATCAAATGCCGAAGACCAGTGGCAACGCTAAAATAAATAAATATTTGGCGCAACAGCTCTTTAAGTGCCAGGGCCTAGCTTCTCGCAACCAGTCATGTTGTATGCGTTATATTTTCCACACGAATAGAAGGGACCTACAGTTTAGTGCCGAATCCGAACGGCGATTTGAGAAGCTTTTTCGTGACAACAATACTCTCGGATGCTTGTCAGACGCTCGCGAGAGGTGGGACCGTGAAAAAACTTGTTGGTGTTTTCTGGGATTCGAACTTGGAACCTCATGCGTAATGATCCGACACACTAACCACTTACGCCACGGCGCCCTCGTGGCAACGCTGCCAACATGCCATCTGAAACGTCGCGACTGATGTGCTGGTTCTCGCTCGCCCACCACCGCGAAACCCCTGGTTTGACGAAGAATGCCGGCAATTGCATGCAGCAAAACAAGAGGCATACAAAGCGGCGCTGCAAAGGAAGACGAAAGCTACTCGCGCGCTCTACGAGCAAAAGAGACAAAAGAAGAAGAAAGAGCATGAGAAGCGCGCGTTTGAGTATATCGAGAGTTTATACTCCAGGAACAATGTACGGAAGTTTTGCCAAAAGGTAAAAAGAACGTGTCAGAGAAGCAATACCCGTACAGAAACCTGTAGAGATGAAAACAGGAACCTCGTAGTAGAAGCACAGTCGGTGCTGAGAATATGGAAAAACTACTTCTGCAGACTGTATAACGGCGACGAAGACCAACATCCCGCTGTCAGGCAGAATGAACCATTCAACATAGACGATGATAGTCAAAATTTCCGTCCACCTAAGGATAGCAATATCCAAGCAGAAATCCAACGAGGCTGCTGGACCTGACGGCTTACCGGACGAACTTTTCAAGGCAGCTGGGGATGAATTGGTAGAGTGCATACACCAACTTAACTCTAAAATTTGGTCAGACGAGTGCATGCCTTATGAATGGAATCTCAGCATCGTTTGCCCGATCCACAAGAAAGGAGACCCCCTCCACTGCGCCGATTATAGAGGCATCAGTCTCCTCAACATCGCATACAAGATCTTTTCTGCGATATTGTGTGAACGCCTAAAACCTTTTATAAACAGCCTGATTGGACCCAATCAGTGCGGTTTCAGGCCAGGAAAGTCCACCATCGATCAAATCTTCACACTTCGGCAGATCCTGGAGAAAACCCAAGAATTCCAAATCGATACTCACCACCTCTTTATCGATTTTAAGGCCGCCTATGACAGCATCTATAGAAAGAGCTTTATAGAGCCATGTCTAGTTTTAACATCCCTGCCAAACTTGTCCGTCTGTGCAGGCTGACGATGGAGAACGCTCGCTGCTCCGTCAAGGTCGGTAATGACCTCACCGAGACCTTTAATGTCAAAAAAGGTTTTAGACAAGGTGCGTTTGTAAGCATTGAGGCGGGAGCGGCCAAAATAGGTTTAGTGATAAACGAGGGCAAAACCAAGTATATGCTGTCAACAAGAAGGGAAGGCCAGCACCGACGAATTGGACAAAACGCAGTGGGCAGCTATAACTTCGAGGTAGTAAGGGATTTTGTCTACCTTGGCTCTGCTATAAATTCAACAAACAAGATCACCGCAGAAATCAATCGAAGAATAACTCTTACCAATCGCTGTTTTTTTGGGGCTTATAAGGCAATTCAACAGTAAAGCCCTATCTCGAACAACTAAGGAGACTCTATATAAGAACTTGATCATCCCAGTCCTGCTTTGTGGCGCTGAAACATGGACTTTATTAAAAGAGGATGAAGATATCCTTGGTCGCTTCGAGAGAAAAATTCTTCGTAAGATTTTCGGTCCCGTTTGCGTTGACGGGTTTTGCAGGAGAAGATTCAATCACGAACTATACGAGCTGTACAGCGACATCGACCTAGTCAAAAAATTGCGTATTGGACGTCTGAGATGGCTAGGACATGTAGAGCGAATGGACACCAACGCTCCGGCCCGCAGAGTGTTCGAATCTACCCCCGAGGGACGACGCAGTAGTGGACCTCCTCGCCGTAGGTGGCGCGCACAAGTTCAAGAAGATGAAGAAAGCTTTGATCTCTCCTCTGATCATTCTCCAATCATTATGACGATAAGCGAAGCTCTGATTGAAAAAGTAGGACCGCCCAGATTAACCAGCGCGAAAACTAATTGGGATGACTTTAAAAAAGATATTGAAGCAAATATTGAGCTGAGCGTATCACTCAAAACGCCCTATGAACTTGAAGCTTAAGTTGATCGCTTCGTCGAAATCAGGACGCCGATGCCGCGTGGAAGAATACTCCCAAACCAAAGAGAACGTCGGCCAGTTACATTCAAACTTATCCACAGGAAATAAAAGAGATGATTAAGGAGAAGAGAAAAGCGCACAAAAAATAGCAACAAAAATAGCAAACTCGGGATCCGCAACATAAGGCACATCAAATACCTTAAGAATAATGAAATACAAACTTACTTAGAAAGTTTAACGGCAGAAAAAGATTCTAATTACTCGCTTTGGAAGGCTATAAAACGTATTAGAAAACTTCAAATTCAAGCCGCACCAATTAGCAAAAATCAAGACAGCCAGGCATGATAAAGAGAAAGCAAGTTTTTGCCACCGACCTGGAAGAAACTTTTAAACCGCTTGATGATCAAGCTCTTATTAAAAATATGAATACGTCGTATATAGCCAATAGTGCAATAAGAAACGCATCACTTACCGAACTTAAGGAAGAAATAAAGAAACTTAAACCTAAGAAGGCTCCTGGATATGACCTAATCACGGGAGAGGTTCTTAAAGCACTACCAAGAAAAAGTCTAATTAAGCTTCTGTTCATTATAAACACCGCGCTTAGACTGGAATATGTTCCCAGTCAATGGAAAGTCGCCGAAGTTATACTGTTCCTTAAGCCCGGAAAACCGCCGAATGAAAAAACGTCTTATAGACCGATTTCGCTTCTTCCAATCATATTCAAAGTGTTCGAGAGAATATTGATTAGGCGAATACAGCCGGTAATAGAAGAAAGGCATCTCATACCGGATCATCAATTCGGATTCAGAAGTAAGCATTCTACAGTTGAACAAGTACATCGAATAACACATGTAATCGAAAAATCACTTGAAGAAAACAAGATTTGTTCAAGCGTATTCCTTGACATCTCTCCAGCCTTTGACAAGGTCTGGCACGAAGGCTTGAAGTTTAAATTACGACAAGTTCTGCCAGAGCACCTATATAATATTTTGAAGAACTACCTTACGAATAGACTATTCCGCGTCAAATGTGGAAACGATTATTCCGATTTGAAGGAAATAATGGCTGGGGTGCCACAAGGAAGCGTTCTTGGTGCAGTTTTATATCTATCATACACCCGTGATATACCGCAAGTAGAAGGCACTGAGCTAGCTACATTTGCCGACGACACTGCTATCTTGGCAGTAGGTAAAACGGTCAAAGATACTACAGAAAAACTGACAGACAAAGATTTGGCGAATCGCACTCAACGTGACCAAATCTGTTCATGTAAATTTTACTTATAAGAAAATAAATAATTTGCCGATCTTTTCAAACTCGGTTCAAATTCCGTTGCAAACAAGGCTAAGTATCTTGGAATGACGCTTGATGCAAAGCTGAAATGGAAAGCGCATGTAAAGAAAAAAACGGAAAGAACTAGATAATAAATATTGAGAAATGTATTGGTTACTTGGAAAACATTCCAAGCTTAATATAGAGAATTACTGCCTGTATGGACATATGGTATACAACTCTGGGGTTGTACCTAAATAAGTAACATTAAAATTTTACAAACTTTTGAAAACAAAGTGCTAAGAGGTATTGTTAATGCGCCATGGTATATCAGAAATAGCGATATCCACAGAGATCTTGGCATTAAAACAATCGAAGACGAAATCAAAAACTCAAAGTATAAAAGTCGACTAGAAAGTCACGTTATTATTACAGTCCTCCAAGTTTTGGATAAAAGAAATTTATTACGCCGTCTACAAAGAACCAAACCTTTAGACTTAGCGCGTTAAGTAACCGCGTCTAAACTTCGGAGCTAGCAGGAACTTCTAATAGGAAGGTACCTGCAAAAAGTCATTATTTCGTGAAATGAAAGCTATTTGATAAGTCGAATACTTAGTTGTAGTAAGAATAAAAAAAAACAAGTCTGTTTTGAAGGGAGGTTTTTTAGTGGGTAAGAATCCCACACTACTATGAGCACGCGCTGTCGATCCGCATAGTGTCTTGTTGAAGATTTTCACATACCCTCGGAAAAAGAAAAAAAAAATAAAAAATTTGTGTTTTGATTGTGGAAAAATAAGCTGGGAACATTTAATTGTGGAATAAATAATAACTGTAACTAAAAAAAGGAGGATGGAGATAAAATGAAGTGCTATGTGGTTGACTGCGATTCACAATACAGATTGTGTTGCAACGAAATTCAAATTCGTAATATTGTAACTGTAGAAAACAAGAAAATATTTGCAGTGACATCTATGGCAACGAATATTGAAACTATTTAAATGTTAATTTCTGTGGCGAATATCTATGATGGCGGATATTTTGTTTCTGTTTTACACCGCTTTGGAACAAAGGAGCTGGAGATGTTGTAACATAAGTAATTTTCTGCAGACATGGTATGAAAGTGACATTTCACGTCAATTATCTTACCAGTACCTACTTGTGTGAACCGCTTCGCGGGATAAAAGAATTTTGCACTATGCGATACAACAGACTGCCTTCGGCCTCACGTGCAGGTGCTTATTAGGCGAAATCGGAGTTTTCATTATAACCGTAAAGAATTATATTACCATACTTAATGGCGTACATATATGTATATACGATCACTTGACACTGAGTTAACCGTTGTATATTTTACTAAACTTTTGTGTTATTGTGCTTTCTTTTTTTCCTTTTTTTCTGTTGGATCACTACAATTGATTTCCACTTTATTTATAATTATTTTGCGTAAATGCCAATAATTGTTCTTTTATTTATGTTTCTACAATAAGCATAAACAATCCGCGTTTCTTGGGTTCCTATTGCTGAAAAAGATCGCTGAAGAAAATGGATCCGATCCGATTGTTTAAATCTCCGTTCTTCCTTCTTTTTCCCCGAATATAAAAAAATTTTATTTCTAGGTAATTCAAAAGATATGAAAAACTATTTTATATAGACAGATGCAGGTGGACTCAAACACAACAGAGGTAGCTTGGAAGACGAATTAAAGGCTAGGCTATATGCTGCGTTAAAGAGAAAGTTTCTAGAACACAAACAAATAACCCGAAGAACAAAAACATCTATATGTAAGCCGATGTACCTTTCAGTATTACTGCACGGAGGAGAAAACTGGACTGTCTCAGAAAGGCAAAAAAAGCAGATACAAGCCATGGGAATGAAGTACCTGAGAAGAGTGCTAGGAATAAGACGAATCGAGAGGAAAAGAAACGAAGACATAAGGAACGAACTCAAAGTGGAAACCGCCAAAAGACCCTAAAAGATAAAAAACCCAAATGGTTTGGACACATGGTACGGATGAACGAAAACAGAGAAGTCAACAAAATATGGGAAGCAAAACCTGTAGGAAAAACAAGAGAGGAAGACCCAGAACAACTTGGAACGGAGCTGTTGAAAAGATTATAAAGAAAGATGGAATTCGGAAAAAGAAACGGCAAGAGATAGAAACCACTGGAGAGAGTTCTTAAAAAAGAGGAAGACAGAAACCAGGGCAGAACCTGGACACCTTAAGGGTAAAAGAGGACCGGATGATGCACGAGTATGTACCTAGTGGCAGATGAATCCGTATAACGGTACTTTATTATTTAATATTAACCTAAAAAAAATAAATATATAGCGCAACAGCTCTTTAAGTGCATGGGCCTAGCCTCTCGCAACCACTCCTGTTATGTGCGTTATATTTTTTCACACGAATAGAAAGAACCTACGGTTTAATGCCGTATCCGAAGGGGAATTTGTTTTGAGAAGCAGAGAAGCAAAGAAAAACGGTTGTCATACTCTGTCGTTGCCTTCTGATTCAGAGTAATTTTTTCCTGTCCACCTAATATCATTAGCGCAAAATTATAGTCACCGTATTTCAAGTAGGTTAAGTGCGTACTAAGTATCTAATTATAAACACTTTTTTAACTAAGTATAACTAGTATCAGCTGTCGAACGAATCCGCAATGAATTTTAGTCAAACAGTCCCAAAAAATGCCGATACTAAAAGATAATATGGCACTCATTGGCTTTAAATTAGTACGGGGTTATAAAGATAAAGTGGGTATTATATCGAATATAATTAAGATAACACAAATTTTAACTTTGGTCCGCAGTAAAAGAATTTTAATGTGCACTTTATTCGACTATAATTTCGCGCCATTGACATTAATCATCAATCAGTACAAATTTAAACTAAATATGACATATAGAACGCATACTAAGTTTAAGAAAATTATAAATTTCTGTTTTCCTGCTTAGGAATTTGGAAAAAAACTATGCAGATTTACAATTCACACTTTGTTTTGGTTCCTATAAAATAAATACTTACTACATACTTAGGTGGCGGAGATATCCACTACTGTTGTCTCTCCTGGTTAGATTTGAAAACTCTGCGGCCCGGAACGTTGGTGTCCATCCGCTCTACATGTCCTAGCCATCTCAAACGTCCAATACGCAGTTTTTCTTTGACTAGGTTGATGTCGTTGTACAGCTCGTATAGTTCGTTGTTGAATTTTTTCCTCCAAAACCCGTTAACGCAAATGGCACCGAATATCTTACGAAGAATTTTTCTCGAAGCGATCAAGGATATCTTCATCAGGACTGGGATGATCAGGGTCTTATACAGAGTATCCTTAGTTGTAAGAGATAGGGTCTTAGTATTGAATTGCCTTATTCGCCCCCAAAAAAAAGAAGCTATAGGCAAGAGTTATTCTTAGCTTGATTTCTGCGCTTGTATCATTGTCAAAATTCATTGGAGAGCCTTACTACCTCGAAGTTGTAGCTCCCCACTGTGACGTTCTGTCCAATGATGATTGTTCCTTCTTGTTGACAGCATGTACTTGGTTTTGTCCTCTTTTGTCGGTTGATCCATTTTGGCTGCTTCTGCTTCAATGCCTGCAAGCGCACCATTGACAGCCCTGAGTTCTTCCAATAATATCAGTTTCGTCGGCGTATGCAAGCACTTGTACGGAGTTTTGATAGATTGTGTCTCTGGTGTTGGCTTTTAAGTTCCGTACAATACGCACAAGTATGTTATTGAAGAAGCCACATGACAGCGCGTTTCCTTATCTAAACCATTTTTTTAAATCAAAAGTCTCGCTGAGGTCATTACCTACCTTGATGGAGCACAGTGAGCGTTCTCTATCGTCATCCTGCACTGACAAACAAGTTTGGCAAGGATGTCAAAACTAGACATGGCTCTATGTATACATAGCTCTTCTCTATAAATGTTGTCATACGCAGCATCTAGAGTTCCCGAAACAAATATTCAGAGATTTTAATTCTAACTATTGCTGCATTTGCTTAAAAATTACATCATCTCCACAAAGCATACTAATTCCGATGACGATAAGATTACTTCCAACTTTGATGACAGCGAATTCGGAACTAAAAATATGAAAACAATCTTCGAAATATATTAACCAAACAGAACCGTAATCAATGTTAACCACCAGGAGCTTGTTTGGTCATGTCTTCTCGTTTTGGATTTCCTACCTCAGTCCAATGCACCTCATGACGACACAATCAAAAGATTTCCTTCTCTCACTGAAGCTTATTTTTTGCAAATCAAAATATAACCATGCGTGTATTTCTGGTTTTACCAATAAACATAATGTTGGTAGCTACATATATATTCCCTGAATCATTCGAAACAAGTTCTTTTCAAAAGAAGCAAACAAACCACGGTGCTTACGTGTATAAATACAATTCGTAGACAGAAGCATCATGATTATAGAACACGTAATATGATACTGTTTGTCGCCGTTGAGGAATATAACGTACTCGTATGTGCTTCGGAGAACGTAGGGCAAATAAAAGGGTACTTTTATTGAGGATTTTAGGTGTAATAACTCAATTGTATGCTACAGCTCCAATAATAGGTAAGGCGCTGAATTTCAAATGTTATGCGAGGGCGAAAATGCGATATCTTTGCCTAGCTTTTGTAGCAGGTATCATTGTACCCCGAACAGCTACAATTGAAGTATCATAAGCAACTGCTGACACTGTAGTAGAGCTATAATAGAGCGCTTTAATTGACCACTGCTAACCGGTACCCGTCCCGGTAAGCGGCAAGCGTAAACCGCCAAAACGCTAAAGGCTTCGCCAAACAGAATGCGATCCAGCGACGCGGGCAGATCGCGCTGTTGCTCGCCGCAATCTGTGATGTCAAACATAGAGCGGGCAGTTTTCAGCGATCCATTTATTAAAGTGAAAATAATCCAGCTAGTGCATTCTCAAACGCACAACCACTGAGGGAGAGGTCAAGTGGTTCCGCATATGGTGTGCGAGATCAGTTTATCAATTACTTTGTTAATAGCATTTAAGTACTAATTTTTATAAAAATAATAAATACATACTAATAATATATTATTACAAATATTTGGCGCAACGGCTCTTTAAACAGCCAGGGCCTAGCTTCTCGCAACCACTCATGTTGTGTGCGTTATATTTTTCACACGAATGGAAGGGACCTACAGTTTAGTGCCGTATCCGAACGGCGATTTGAGAAGCTTTTTTGTGACAACAATACTCTCGGATGTTTGTCAGACGCTCGCGAGAGGTGGGACCGTGAAAAAACTTGTTGGTGTTTTCTGGGATTCGAACTTGGAACCTCATTACGTGAAAATTAATAAATTAATTCATAAATACATGTTTGGTTCAGAATGGTACCTATTTCATTCCAAGTTCTCAATTTTTTTCAAATATCTTACGAAAAAGCGCAAGGCAGAAGACAGTCCTGAATTATCTGCAAGAAGATAGGATGCTAAACAAGCAAATTTACAAGGTAAGACAAGTGATAAAAGGCTTAGAAAGTTAACCACTGGATTAAAAAAACAGCCATTACCACCACCAATAATGATCTCGGGAGTGGACAGATTTGGTGAGTTAAAAAAAGTAATAGAACAAAAAACGAAAAAGGCTTGTAAATTCACATCCTATAATAACAATAAATGGAAAATAAATGTCGATGACAGTGACACATATAGAAAAATCACTGAAGAATTGACAAAAACAAAGTTCCAGTGGCACTCATATGAAAATAAAGCTACTAGACCAGTTGGAGTAGTAGACAGGGGTATTCACTTGTCGTGTGATGAACACGATATCGTCGAAGACTTGAGTAATAAAAAATTTAGGATTTTGGAAGCCAAAAACCTAATTAAAAAAAGAATCCACACAAGGTAGCGATGGGCAACCAATGATAAGAAACAGTAAATTAACTCTTTTTATGCTCTCTTTTCATAATCAAGAAGAAGTCGAAAAGATATATAACATAAAATCAATAATGGGTATTGTTGCTAAAATCGAGCCACTTCGAAAGAATTCAAACTCAATACCCCAATGCAAACGATGCCAAGCTTTCGGCATACGCAAAGTTATTGTAAAAGAGATTTTGCTTGCGTTAAATGCGAAGGAAAACATCCCACAAATAATTGTCCTCTTAAGAAGGACGAGAAAGCAAAATGCATCAACTGTCATGGTGATCACCGTTGTTGTCCGATGGCAAAAGAATACCAAGAAAGGAAAAGTAAAGCTACTAAAATCAACCAACGAAATGCATCTAATAATAAAAGCAAGCAACAAGTAAACACTGAAAACAAGAAACTAGACAAAGTGCCAATTGCTGCTAAAACGAACATACCAACTGTAGAAAGTAAATCGTATTCCCAAATTGTGAAAAATACACGAAAGGAAGAGGAAATATCGGTAAAGGAAATGCTTATTACTATTATCCAAAGATTGGATAATCAGGATAGAATTATTTAAACTGCTAAGCAAAGTAGCAGGAAAAAAACAACAAAATATTAATGATTAAAACTAATCTTAATGTCGCAACGTGGAATGCAAATGGTTTCCTCCAACACATCCCTGAATTTCAGGTTTTTCTATGTAACGAAGATATTGATGTTTGCCTGATTTCTGAAACTCATTTCAAACAGGGAACTAAGATTAGAATTTCTGGGTATCTTTGTTTTCACTCTCCTCATCCAGCTGACAGTGCCAGGGAAGGGAGTGCTGTGATTGTGAAAAGTACCTTGGATCACTACGAATTGCCAAAAATAGCAAAACAAACAATGCAAGTAGCGACAATAAACATAGAAACTAAAGGCAAGGAGTTTAAAGTAGCTGCGATATACTGCCCACCCAAGCACTCGCCTACAGAGGAAGACCTAATTGATCTCTTCCAAATGTTAGGTAACAACTTCATCATCGGTGGTGATTTTAATGCAAAACATACATATTGGGGGTCAAGACTAATAACAATAAAAGGCAGGAAGCTCTACGAATCAGGGCGAAATTTTAACTGTGAATTTATTTCGACTGGATCACCAACTTATTGGCCATCTGACCCAACGAAAATACCAGACGTTATCGACTTCTTCATAACGAAAGGTATTAATAGAAAAGAAGTTAAAGTTAAAAGCAGTGATGATCTGTCATCGGATCATACACCTGTAATTCTAACAGTCAATGGTTTATCGATAGAACAGATAAAAAACCAACGACTAACAAATAAAAGAACGAACTGGTGTAAGTTCAGAGAACTTCTCGAAGGTTTCATTAACCTTAGATCCCCACTAGTCACAACAAAACATATTGACATTGAAACAGAACAATTCATTGCCGATGTGCAACAGGCAGCAGAAGATAGTACACCGACTTATCAACAAAAAAAAACAGGCTTCGGTGAAATACCCCACAGAAATCAAGCAACTTATACTTGAAAAGAGAAGAGCTCGTAGAAAATGGCAAGCGACAAGATATCCTGGCGATAAAACCATTTTTAATAGACTCAATAATAGGCTTAAAAAAACTATTACTGAATTCAAAAATGATTCCCTAGCTAAATACCTTTGTAATCTCACGGCTGATAAAGTCACAGACTACTCCCTTTGGAAGGCTGCTAAAAGTTTAAAGAGACCTCAAGCACAAGATCCCCCGTTGAAAACATCTAATGGGAAATGGATCGGCGATCCAAAGGAAAAGGTTAAACTCTTTTCTCGGCACCTTTCAAATGTTTTCAAACCGTTTCCATCTAGGGTAGCAAATGAAGATCTTGATTTCTATAACAGAGTAGATGAAAATAAAATTCCTTATGTTTCGTTAAGAGAGTTCGAGATATGTATTCATAAACTAAATAATAGAAAATCACCAGGTTATGATCTTATAACTGCTCAAATCCTGAAGGAACTTCCTTCAACTGCATTGTTGAAACTCAAGCTTATAATTAATGTTTGCTTTAAACAAAGGAAAGCAGAAATTATTGTTATTCCTAAACAAGGTAAGCCTTTATCAGAGGTTACCTCATATAGGCCAATCTCACTTTTACCGTTATTTTCAAAACTTTTCGAGAAACTCCTTCTTAAAAGGTTAGACCCAATTATAGAGCAAAGAAAGCTTATCCCTACCCACCAATTCGGGTTTAGGAATAAACACTCGACGATAGACCAGGTGCATCGTATAACTAATGTTATTGAAAAGGCACTGGAAGAAAAACAAATTTGTTCCGCAATATTCTTAGACGTTGCACAGGCTTTTGATAAAGTTTGGCATAAGGGTTTAGAGTATAAACTTCATAGGGATCTACCTAGACAGTACTATGAGATCCTTAAATCTTATATAGGTAATAGATTCTTTAGAGTTCGTTATGGCTCAGCGTATTCTGAACTTAAAGAAATACAAGCAGGTGTTCCACAGGGAAGTGTTCTAGAGCCCACCCTGTATTTATTATATACGAGTGATATACCGCATGCGAGTGATACCATGATAGCCACATTTGCAGACGACACTGCTCTTCTATCAACAGATGGATGTGTGGCTAAAGGTACAGAAAAACTACAAAATTCAACTAACGAGATATGTGATTGGACGCAGCGATGGCGAATTAAACTTAATGAGTCAAAGTCCATCCATATCAATTTTACAAATAAAAAAATAATGAATCTTCCCGTGGTTATTAATAATCAAGTAGTTCCTTACTCTAACACAGCTAAGTACCTCGGTGTGAATCTGGATGCTAAACTGAAATAGAAGGAACATGTGAAAAAGAAAGTAGAAGATCTAAATATTAGATATAGAAAACTTAACCTAACCTAGGATATAACTCAGAACTGTCCATTGAGAATAAAATCCTATTATACAATCAAATATTAAAACCCGTTTGGACATATGGTATCCAATTATGGGGTTGCACAAAGAAAACAAATGTTCAAATGTTGCAAACATTTCAAAATAAGGTCCTTCGGGGAATAGTGAATGCCCCATGGTACATTAGAAATAGTGACTTGCATCGAGATTTGCAGATCGACCTCGTAGCAGATACAATTAAAAAGTACGCAATGCGTCACAACGAGCGTTTGCAGATGCATATCAATCCTGAGATAGACAATGTCTTAAATGTACGAAATAATATTCGTAGGTTAAGAAGAACCAAGCCCCATGAACTTTTTTTACAATTACGAGAGCCGGTATTTAAATTATAATACCGTCTCAAACCCGACTTAACGTTGAAAATAAAATCTTTGTCGATCACTAGTTGATTGGTCATGATCAAGGAGGTGTTTTTAGTGCGGTTAGAGTCCCACACTACTTTGGGTTTCTAATCCCACCGTGTCTTTCGAGATTTTCACCTTCATAAAAAAAAAAAGTATCATAAAGAAACTCATTTGGGCGCACTAAATCTATTAATTTCTCCACCTCATCCGTCATAATTTCTGCTTTCACGCCGCGATCTTTGCAAAAATTTACAACCAGATATCAGGCACGCCGCGATCTCGACTGGATCGCGTCGCTGGCTCGCATTCTGTTTGAACAAAATGATTTAATTCCACGTAGTATAGCGATCGCGGTGATCAGAATAACTGGATCGCGTTCTGTTTGGCGAAGCCTTAAATGTGTGGCCATCGCTTAATAATTGTGCTGAACCGTACGCGTGAACAAGAAAGGAGAGCCCTCAACTGCGCCAATTATAAAGGCATCAGTCTCCTCAACATAGCATACAAGTTCTTTTTTTCGGCGATATTGTGTGAACGCCTGAAGTCTTTTATCAACACCCTTATTGGCCCTTATCAGTGCGGTTTCAGCCAGGAAAGTCCACTATCAATCAAATCTTGACACTTTGGCAGATCCTGGGGAAGAAGTCCAAATCGAAACTCATCATCCTTTATCGATTTCAAGGCCGCCTGTGAATAGCATCTATAGAGAAGAGCTTTATAAAGCCATGTCTAGTTTTGACATCCCTGCCAAACTTGTTCGTCTGTACAGGATGACGATGGGGAACGCCCGCTGCTCCATCAAGGTCGGTAATGGCCTCACCGAGACCTTCGATGTTGTTGAGTACGGTTAGTATTCACAGTGCGCCGACATCCAATTGCCAGCCGCCCGATATTGAACCCGATACCTAAATTCACTTGCCTGACATTGAACTGAGTTCAACCCAAATATGGATGCGACATAACACCTTTGCTTTGTATTATTTTTGCATGCTTCCGTTCATTCATATTTATGTTTGCACTATATTTGCAAGCATTGAGGCGGAAGCGGCCAAATAAGTTTAGCGACAAACGAGGGCAAAACCAAATAGATGCTGTCAACAAGAAGGGACAGCCAACACCGACGAATTGGATAGAACGTCAGAGTGGGCAGCTATAACTTCGAGGTAGTAAGGGACTTTGTCTACCTTGGGTCTGCTATAAACTCAGAAAAGGACATCAGCGCTGAAATCAAGCGGAGAATAACTCTTGCCAATCGCTGTTTTTTGGGCTTATAAGGCAATTCAACAGTAAAGCCCTATCTCGAACAACTAAGGAGACTCTGTATACGACTCTGATCATTCCAGTCTTGCTTTACGGCGCTGAAACATTGACTCTATTGAAAGCGGATGAAGATATCCTTGTTCGCTCCGAGAGAAAAATTCTTCGTAAGATATTCGGTTCTGTTTGCCTTAGCTGGTTTTGGAGGAGAAGATTCAATAACGATCCATACCAGCTGTACAGCGGCATCAAGTTAGTAAAAAAAAAAACTACATATTGGACGTTTGAGATGGCTAGGACATGTAGAGCGAATAGACACCAACGCCCCGGTCCGCAAAGTCTTCGAATCTGTCTCAATGGGGCGACGAAGTTGAGGGGCTCCTCGTCGTAGGTGGCGCGCACAAGTTCAAGGGGACCTCGACCAACTTGGAGTGCGCAACTGGAGGCAATTAGCTAAAGACCGAGCTAAATGGAGAGGATTGTTGGTTGAGGCCCAGGTTCTCCCCGAACTGTAGCGCCATCTAAGTAAGTAAGTGCAGGTGAACCGATTATCTAGTCCCGAAGGACGACGCTAATTCACTTATAACACTTGTTGAAATATAATTGCCAACAGAATACAATACTGAAAATGTGCAAACTCAATTATGAATTCCCGAGTGGAAATACCCATCAGAGACATACAAATCCGCACACAATACACAACCCGTCAAACAGGTATAACAGAAAAGGAAACCAAAAAATATGAAAACACGAAAAGTACCATCCCCTTCCCCCAGCCTATCGGCTGGCTTAAAGATTGCGACAGCTAAAGGTGAATAAAAGAAAAATATTAATAATTTCCTTCACTGAGTGCAGATTCAAGATTATAGTCAAGAAAAAATTAATTAAATGCTGAATTTTTCAAAAGATATTTTTGATCAGATCTCAGCTTCTTGATGACGGATCATGATAAACCATACAGCATTTTTAAAGGTTTATTCTAAACAACGTAACTGCGAAAACTTAGTTCAGTTTTGTACTATAGTTTTTGCTTGATGAGTGTTCGAACATCTTTCTTTCACCCTTTCATCTCTCGGGATAAAAAGTATTCTAAATGTTGACCTAGAATATAGGCTATCACTATGCCAAGTTTCTTCAAAATCCGTGCAGTAGTTTCTGCGTAATGCTTGCACAGAAGGACAAGAACATTCGAGATGGAAAGAAAAGTAATTAGATTTTTTTCGCTAGTCAAAAACTAGGCTCTGTTTTCTGTGAGCAATATTACAACTCGTAAAACTCCGAATTTCAAGATCATACAATATACGTAGCTTCTGTAAGAATGCGATTTATGTCCTCTCGTTTTAAGAATTGGTGCATAAAGTAAGGTTAATATTTCTTTGTAGCACCATGTACCTATACAAATATCGAAAACAGGAAATTTTTTTTAGGTCTTATTCGTTACTTATGTTAAATCACCATTCCTACACAGAAAGTGGGTTTCCACGTCGTACAGATTTAGATTAGATTAGATTAGATTTTATTAGTGAATTCACTTAATTAACATGCATATGTATATAAATGTAATACAAAATCATTTGAGCATGGCTTTGCCGTCTGCTTGGTTGACAAATTAAAAAGAATATAATAACAATAATAATAATAATAACAATTCTTTAAGTGATTTTTTTAATTTCTTTATATAATAAAAAATATTAAACTGAATTAATTATTTATTTAAATTAAATTAAATTAACTAAGGCATGTAACTGAATCTTTAAAAGTTTCCACTGTTAATCCTGTCACGATATGCTAACGATGTTTTGCAAAAATTGTAGAGTTTCGGTACATTTAACTCATTGAAGAGGGCCATAACTTGGCCATCTGATAAGAAGTAGCTGCCTAGAAAGTATTTTCTTGTTTCCCGTAAAGTTGGACATCTCGCAACAAAATGAAAAACGTCTTCTCTCTCTGCTAAATTGCATAAACTGCATACTATTTGCAGGTCCTCTCTGTGGGGCATGTAATTTAAACGAATTAGTTCTCCTCGCAGCTTCAATATCATAGATATTTCATTCACGCTGTGCTCATCGCAAAAGTAGTTTCTATGCAGGAAACTGTGATTTAATCGGCTGTAGACTAATCTGTGAAATGATCCAGCTGCATCCGCTTCAAAGCTTAAACTGTAGCGTTCGTCAACTTTGGCGATGAGTTGGTATAGCGTAGCTTTCCAGATTCTGTAATCCGCGAAATTTAAATTCAGTTCCATTCCGCATCCATTAGCTAATTCCATCCATTCGTGGTACCAAATTGTCTTTTCAGGAATTGCTTTGAGAGCTACTTTCTTCGGGAGTCGGTCATTCGGCATATTTAAAACTCTTATAATAAAATCTACTTGTAGTTTTAACGTCTTTATAAACAGTGGTGACAAACCCGTCTCTAGCATTATCATGTAGTTGGGTGCTCTGGGTGGGAGGTGGAACGCTCTTTTGACAAATTATCTTAAAAGTTTCTCAACCATATCATAATGTTTGCAACCCTAAACTTGTGCGGCGTAGAACAAAATTGCTTCAGATACTGTTGTAAACACCTTGTACTTGCTACTGTGGGCCACATATTTGTTGACAAAGCACCTTTTCCAAGTCATATTAATAGCAGTTTTGGCTGTTTTGAGCTTTTCGGTTAAGTGCTTCTCCATGCTCAAACTTTTCGTTAGATGAACTCCGAGATACTTGTACTCCTTAACAATTTCTATGCCTCTGCCGTCACAGTACCATTTTTCGACGTCGTACAGCAGATAGAGTAATAAAACAACAATAAAGTTTACTAAGGTATGGTAATTGTGTGTGCCGATCGCTGTCCGACTCGAAAAATCGCGTGCTATGTAGCCTTAAGTTTTTTTTCCTGAATTGTTAGTTGACCCTATAACATCACGTCATCTATGCAAAACAACAGCAACCTACAACTTTATCTTCAGATGGCACGTTGACGTATAGATTTCAAAAAATGTAAATTATTACGCTTAATATTTACTACTTCTACAATACACGTGATTAAGAGTGATATTACAACCTTTTTAACAGTGATGTGTTATTATTATTTATTTTATTTTTCTTATGAGAAATAACGCACTCAAGTGGTTATGAATAACTTAACATGTTTACCCACAGTGCGGGCGTTGGAAAGGATATTGCGGAAGAAGATTGATTTTGTTTTGTATATCCTCCTTTATTTATTTCAAAATCTTTTAAATGTATCAAGTAGATGCAAACTCACTTTGTAAACAAGCCTATACAAGAATCATAGAAGCTTATTTTTGAGGAAAAAACTAAGTAAAAAAATCCGCCTAGGCTTAGGTTTTTAGTTTTGATTGCGAGACAGAGGAGTTTGGGTAGAAAAAAAAAATATATATATACACATAAAAGTGAAAATATTAGACACTAGAAAAAACGGAATAGAAGTGAATACTTTCCAGAAAAGAAAGGAACAATTTAGAAAAAAAATATTTATATGATATATAAAAGTGAAAATATTAGACAATAAAGTAAGAATGGAAGCAAATACTTTCTAGAAAAGAAGGGATAACTTTAGAAAAAAAAAATATATAGAAGAGACTACTAATTAGAAAAATGAACATTAAGAAAAAAAAATTCCAGTGCTACACCATTGCGCGGATGAGCCCCCAACTACAAGATGTAGTAACCAGAAGCAGATAGTGTTCCTTATTTAACTTAATTAGTATTATTGAAGTAATCAATAAAGTTTGTTTGTTTTTATTTTTTTTTTTTAATTCATGATATTGCTTTAGAAAAAAAAATTGAATTAATTGTTTTATCAATTGAATTTAACCTTCCTTCCTCCCACTGGGGTATGAGATACCCCAGAAAAAATTTCAAACCGTGCCGTTACCATTACAATTTTTTTTCAGCCAAAGTATGTCTATGTAAATTCAATTCAACATTTTTTGCAGTAGTAGGCAGTGGTTTTGAGCGATTTGAATTTTATTACATATATAATTTTACTTTAACATGTAAGTGTTTTTTACAGTTTGTGGATAAAGGAGTTTAAGTGTTTTTACTTCGTTTTTAGTACTTTATCCAGCATTTGAATAAAAAAAAAATACAAGTTTATTGATCTGCAAGTGTGAGGTTTGTTAATTTATAAAAAATAAGTTTAAGACGGCGTTTGAAACAAATTATCGAAGGTGTATTGAACAGTGAATCACTAAATGAAACGACAACCATGAAGCACAACAACCAATAAATTTAGAAAAATATGTTAGATGCAACTTCTGTGACAGAAAAAAGATAGAAAAACAAAAAAAAAAAAAGGTGTGTGGCATGTCAACAGCCTATGCACGAAGAGCATCGCTCGCTGCATTGTATTGAATGCAGTAAATAAAATTTCGTTTTTGGTACATGCATTCTCCGCTAACAATCGTTTGCAACAAAAAATGCGTAATATTTTACATTATTATATAACATCATTTCGCACAACATATGTGGTATTTTTTTATATATATACACATATGTATAACTTTTGAGAAATTTGATATTTATTGAACGCCTAATTTTTTATGATTTTTTCATTAATCTAATTTTTAAATAACTTTTTTTCGTTAATAAATATTTTTTTTTTAATGAGTGGATTATTGAACCCTATTTGGGTGTCTTAAAAAAATAAATAACGAATAAAAATTGAATTCAACAGAAACACATCTTTTTGTCTACATTTATAATTGGGGTATGTCACACCCCAGTGTGAGGACCGCGTAAGTAAAACATAGGTGTGAGGACGGAATGTTAAATCTAGAGGTTGGTTCTAACCAGACCGATATGAACAAAAATATATAAATAACCATCCATAGGTTAGAAAGGAACGCCGCGCCGGTCATTCTGCGTCATCGACAGCGCTGCCGATCGAGCACGTAAGTTTCTTTTTGTATTACTTTTTTTGAAATTTATTTTTTTTCCGCACGCAATAAGTTTTTGTATGTAAAGTTTCAGACTGTTGATGAGCGCAAGGAAACCCACCCGATCCGACGAGCTAAGCTAGCACAACGCTAGACGTGCACCTGCGTCTCATCAGCAGCCGAAGAAGTTCTTCCTTCCAGCCCAACGTGGGGTCTGCAGTTCTTTGAAAATGCAGGCACACAACAACAATTTTTTTTTTTTGGTTTTAGTGTTCCTGCTAAACTTTTTTTTGTTTTAAAGTAATGTGGTAGGTCAGGAAATTACTCCGGAACAGCGAGGAGTAGGGACTTTCTCTGTACTTCGACCGAGTTTATTTACTGATAAAGTCTATGGGTTGAATTTCTTCCTTAATCTAAGGATCCATAATATTCTTTCATCCTACGATTTCTTTTACATGTTGATCTAGTGTTTGCTAAATTTTGACTTGACCATTGTCGCCTAGGAGCTGCAAATGAATTCCATCTAAGGTTTCAATTTGACCGGCAGTAAAAGTTGTTACAGATTCTTCATCATTAGTTAAGCAACAGTAAGACACCTCAGCATCCATAGTACGTTATAGTTCCCGTTTAAAAGAGTTCAACTGCATTTGATTTGTACACATTTTCGTTTCTAGGTATCCTGTATGGAGCAAATAAAAGCTTCATTGATTAAATATTCGATAGTTTTTTTTTTTTATACTTCTGGTAGGTTGGGTTAGGTTAAAGGGGGTTAGCTGCAACGAATGAGTGCAGTATGCACGCGGATCGCAAACGGATCGATTGTACTCCTCTGACGTAAAGTTTTCTGGCTGAAGAACTCTAAAGAGAGGAAAAACAAAATAGCTAGAGTTCTGTGTTAATGGAGCGGCCTCCTCTAAACCATCCTGAAAAAGCTATGTATTTCATGAGTATGGTTGATGGCTTCTCAGACAGGTCCCCCAGATGGTTGAAGAAATACTTTGCAAGGGCCGTCTTCTTGGTATTGCAGAGACTAGGGCATTTGCAAAGGAAGTGTTCCGTGTCCTCCTCTACGTCTGTGTTGCCACATCCTCTGCAGAGGTCATCTGTACTTAGCCGCATTCTCTTCCGTGAGACGCCAATAGGTTGAGGCCGATAATGATACCTATGAAAAGCGCCAAGCTTTGTCTAGATTGAGTAAGGATGAGCTTGGTTTTCATCTTGTTATGTTTTGCCAAATGCTTCTTGAGACACGGCATGAATGGAGCGATCTCCATCTTTCTTCTGCTTGTCGTTTGAAGTCAAGTGCTATACTTGAGTTAACAAGTATTAGGGGAGCTAGGACTGAGAATTGGACAATTGACAGGTCTTGTTCTGATCCCTTTCTTGCCAGTTCATCTACCATCTCGTTCCCTGGAATTCCTTTGTGTCCTGGGACCCACCAGAGTGTTACATGGTGGCTTTGGATGAGCATATTAAGTTCCTCGTGGCAGCGTTTTATTATAGTAGCTTTGATTTTATAACCGCGGATGAGATGGCCTTTATAGCAGCTTGACTATCTATGTACTTCTGATAACTTATTTGCAGTTTATTAATATTTAGTTTATTAAATTTAGCTTGATTATGTTTGTACGGCATAGTCCCAAATCAAATGTACCGTCATCGGACAATTTCAATTGTAATAGATTCACTGCTAGTTCGGTTATTTGCTTGATTTGCCAAATATTTGCTACCGGTCTCTCTGAAAACAGAATCACTCAGTATGGTCATATATTTCACAAAGCTTACATAGAGGAGTATCTAGATATTAACGAGAGTTGTCAAAACTGTAGGACACCTTGCTCGATGGAAGGTTTAAATCCATTTTCAATATACTTCCGAGCGTAACAGATCAAAAGACCTCAGAACAGAATTTACATGGTGCTATTCCCAAGAATTCTCATAACACCCATTCACGTAAACGTCACAATCCACTTGATTGAACATTTAGTCATTCAATTGATTGCAATTCCCCTCGAGATAAATCTATTCACTTGAGGGAAAGGCGCATTGATGCCCAAATTGGTAATAGTCACATTCAATCTTCTCTGCCAGTTGACCCAGAACTATACCAAGATACCAATCTAGTTGATGGTCGAATCGAAAGAGTAGTTAAAGATTCTTTAACGCAACAGAAGGAAATTCTGGTACAAATGAACGCGAATTTCTCCAACATGATGGAAACCATGAACAATTGTCTAAAGAACATCAATTTACAAAATCGTCAAAATTTCAAGAGCCACGACACAATCCCTACTTTACCCAAAAGACATAATGTGACTTTATGGCCTAATGACATGCCATTTGAAAATAGAAGCCATGCTGGTAATAATCTAGTTAATTCTGCTAGTCTTTGCTCAAAGCAACTTCCAACGCGTATTTAAAGCAAAGTTAGCGGCAACTTTCTTAACCCTGTATGGTTATGCATATTTTACGCATACTAAAGTTATGCTTCGTCAAATCGACGAAGTCCACCTTAAAGCCTACCTACACCCTAAACTATGATAACCTAGAACCTGAAATTGGTAAACAAAACTCTTAAAAAAAATCTCTCTATTTAAAGTCCAGATCTTTTTACTGTATAAAAATTAAATTTATCATTCCATTTTGTTTCGCAAACAGTCATTACTATTTAAAAAAAAATTAATAAAATAAATAAAGTAGTAGCATCTTCAAAACTTATTATAAAAATAAAAAGTATTAATTATATAAATATAAAATAAATAAAAATTTAAAAAATTATTGCCATTATATGCAATAGGCATACACTAAAAAATAACACGTATTTACTATGTTGTAAATACCTAGTACATAGTTTCCGCTCCCGAAGCCACTCATGCTTTCTACTACCGTTTAAGTGCATCTTTGGATACAGTTCGTAGACAAACTTAAAGAGCTACTGATGGAAACATTTAAAATAAATAGGAGCTCAATTAATACACAATATTCGGAGTTATAAAATGAACAAGAAAGTAAGAAAAACATTATTGAAAGCATTCAGGATCAAATAAAGTAGTAGATCGATAGTGATGCCAAACTGATTCTTTACTTCAACACTCCCACTAGGATCAATTCTAAAAGCATCACTGAAGTCATGAACAGGACACATTTGTAGTTCTTGTATGATGGCAGCGCCATTGTCATGATAACAGCTACCATCTCTGTTGTGCCTATGTGGTGTAAGCAAACTTCATCCTTTTTGAATAAATCTCATACAAAATGATGACGCACATAAATATGTTTTGTTCTAGATCGATAACCTGTAGTTAATGCTAGAGATACTGCACTTTGATTATCGCAGAATAGATCGAAGTTCTTTGAAGAATTTTGAAAGAGTTTCTTCTCAAACCCCTCCCCAAAACCCCTTCCTGCATCGCCATACTCATTGCCATATATTCGGCCTCTGTTGTTGAAAGCGCCACAGTACGAGTAGATTGTTTTTTTTTGACGACCATGATACAGAACCACTTCCAACTTTGAAGACGTTTCCTTTGATTAATTAATATTTAACGCAACAAGTACCAGGGCCTAGCTTCTCGCAAACACTCAAGTTGTGTGCTTTTACTACAGAAAAAAAAAGTCACACAAAAGTTATCCTTCGTCGTTTCGACGAACATACATGTAAAAAAAAGATATTTCTAAAGCTCGCTGGATAACATACGTCTGCTCACTGAGGGAAACCATCACTAACTGACGTTGTACGGGGAGGGAGTCGAAGATGTTGGATAGTTTACGAGAAATTGTACAAAATAAAAGAGGTGTGCGTCGATTCGACGAAGCATAACCACCCAGGGTTCGGAATGCACATATATTTGAGTATATTTTCTGAAAATTTCAAATCGATCTGGCAAATATTTTTGGAAATACACGCACATTTGTAAGGGCGTCCCGGAGCGTGTGTGAACGTGTTTTGAAACTTTGAACGCATTTTTCTCCAAAGTCGGTGAGCACCATTTCTCAAAAACGACTCCACCAATCAATCTGATATTTTAACACAACCTTCTCAAATATATTCTTTAGGGATTGATCGAAAGAATAAGATTTCCGAAAATTATTTCTATCTTTTTAAACAATTTAACGAAAAAATGTTGGTCGAAAATCGGATTTTTTTCTTTTTGGAGCCGCCATTTTATGAAAAATCAAAATTTCGACTATTCCTACGATCAATCCTTAGATTTGTCTATCCACTAATAGAATCTTTTTGGTTGTTTTATTTTAAATAATCCAAACTGGAGATATCGTGCTCACGGCCAGACACCTTTTTTTGGATGACCTCCAGGAGATCGTCTACAGGAGCACTGTAACTCAATATTTTTACAAATTAAACATGCCGATATAAAGTTAAAAGTTACCACTACACGTGTTAATAGATAGATAGATAGATAGATATATAGTTTATTCATCGCAATATAAATTAACAGTAGAATTTTAATTTTTCATTTTTAGAATGACTTAAGGCATGACATAAATGTCGTCTGCCTGAGTGGCAATTCAATTTACAAAAAAAATATTTCAGAATTCAGGACTATAAAAATTGTTACTTTTTCTTTATGACTTTATAATTTCAGGACTTTTAGTTTAGTTAAAACGAAGAAAAAAATAAAAAAATTAAAAACAATTATATCTGGTTAAGAAAATAAAATCGAAAACTTGTTTTTTGTAAGGACTTTTAGTTTAGCTAAAACAAAAATATTGATTTTAATAGCTTTCGCTGATAATTTTTTTTCTGTATGACATAGCCTCTTTGCAATACTCGTACAGCTGGATCCAGTTGGCTCCGTTCAGAAAATCAAAAACTTCATGCAATAATAGCACATTCTTGCCAAAAAAGAATCTCCTTAACTCTATCAAGACAGGACATGTCCCAAGAAAGTGGCCCATATCTACTCTTTCCTGTTTGTTACATAGGGTGCATAATGCAGCATTTCCGCTCCTATGTGGCTGAAAGTTTAATTTCTGCAGTTCTCCTCTTAGTCTAAAGATGGTTCCTATTATAGCGCAGGTGTAGTTGTTCTTAAAATAATTCAGATCCTTAAAATTATAATTGACCTTCGAATAGAAATTCCTCTCCGTAGAAGATCTAGCTCTTTCAATAAAAGAGTATCTCTCATTCTCATCTGTTGTCCTGATTATTTCATACAATGAGCTTCCCTACTCTGCAGGACCCTTCCCAGATAGATCAAGAGTAATACCACTGTTCGCCGCTAGGTTAATTCAATCCTTGTAGATGGTGGTTTTAAACTGCACTGCATACTTCAACAGTTGTTTTGGTAGCCCGGTATCAGTCATTTCCATTATCTGTACTAGGTAATCCGCATTCAATTTTAATGTAGATATGTGCAGGGATGATAGTCCTGTTTCGAGATTTTACATGTATGTTAGAGTATTTTTCGGAAGACAGAATACTTTCCTTAGGAAAAAACGCAGTAGATTTTCCACTACCTTATATCCGCCAATTCCCCATATTACTGACTTACTTAGATGGCGCTACGGTCCGGGGTGGACCTGGGTCTCAACCAACAAACCTCTCCAGCCAGCACGATTACGAGCCAGCTGCCTCCAGTTGCGCACGCCAAGATGGTTGAGGTCCCCCTCCACTTGTTTGCGCCACCTACCGCGAGGTCGTCCTCTACTGCGTCGTCCATCCGAGGTGGATTCGAAAACTTTCTTAGCGGGAACGTTGGGCTCCATCCGCTCTAAATGACCCAGCCATCTTAGTCGCTGGATATGAACTCTTCTGGCTAAGTCGATGTCCTTGTACAGACCGTATAGCTTGGCATTGTACCTTCTCCTCCACTCACCGTCTATGCAGACGGGACCAAAGATCGCTCGAACAACTTTTCTCTCGAAATAACCAAGGGCATCCTCATCCGGTTTTGTCAAAGCCCATGTCTCTGCGCCATACAGCAGGACTGGGATGATTAATGTCTTATAAAGAGTTACTTTAGTAGTTCGAGATAGGGCTTTGTTACTGAATTGCCGTTTTAGCCCATAGAAACAACGATTGGCAAGAGTAATTCTTCGTGTGATCTCCCTACTGATGTCATTTGCGGAGTTCACCATAGAGCCTAGGTAGACAAAATCCTTTACTACCTCAAAATTATATCTGTCTATTGTGGCGTTCTGTCCAAGACGCCGATGTTGGGTGCCCTTTTTTGTAGACAGCATATATTTTGTTTTGCTTTCATTGACCGCTAGACCCATCTTTGCTGCCTCGATCTCAATACTCGTAAATGCCCCATTGACTGCCCGCTGAGTTCTTCCGATTATGTCAATGTCATCGGCATAAGCGAGTAGTTGTACAGACTTGAAGAAGATTGTACCTCCGGGGTTGGCTTGTGAGTTTCGTACAATTCTCTTAAGTACTGTATTAAAGAGATCGCATGATAGCGCGTCGCCTTGTCTAAGACCTTTCCCGACATCGAATAGTTCGGTAATGTTCTTACCGACTTTGATGGAGCAGCGAGAGTTCTCCATCGTCATTCTGCACAAACGGACGAGCTTGGCAGGGATTTCATGACTAGTCATGGCTCTGTATAACTCGTCTCTATACACGCTATCATAGGCAACTTTGAAATCGATAAAGAGGTGGTGCGTATCGATTTTGTATTCATGGGTTTTTTTCCAAGATCTGCCGTAGTGTGAATATTTGGTCAATGGTGGACTTTCCAGGCCTGAAACCGCACTGATAAGGACCTATCAGGTTGTTGACGATCGGTTTTAGGCGTTCACATAATACGGCAGACAGGATTTTATATGCGATGTTGAGGAGACTTGGCGCAGTTCAGAGGGTCTCTTTTCTTCAGGATCGGGCAAACGATGCTGAGGTTCCATTCATTGGGCATACTTTCGTCCGACCAGATTTTACAGATGAGCTGGTGCATGCTCCTTACCAACTCATCTCCTCCTGCCTTGAAAAGTTCAGCGGCAAGGCCGTCGGCTCCAGCAGCTTTGTTGGATTTGAGTTTAGATATCGCTATCCTCACTTCATTCTGATCGGGTTGACGGGAATCTTGACTGCCATCGTCACTGTTGAATGGCTCATTCTGCCTGACAGCGGAATATTGGTCATCACCGCCGTTTAACAGTCTGCAGAAGTGTTCCTTCCATATCCTCAGCACCGACTGCGATTCCACTACTATGTTGCCATTTTCATCCCTGCAGGCTTCTGTTCTGGCTTTGAAACCCTGGCATGTTCTTTTTACCCTTTGGTAAAATTTTCGAACATTATTCCTGCAATAAAGTCTCTCAATCTCCTCGATCGAGCGCTTCTTATGCTCCTTTTTCTTCTTTCTGAGAAATCGATGTTCCTCTTTTCTCCTGCTCACTTAGAGCTCATAAGCAGCTCTAGTCCTTCTATGCAGCGGCGCTTTGTTCGCCTCTTATTTAGCTGCATGTGCTTGTCGGTATTCCTCATCAAACCAGGGGTTTCGTTGTGGTGGGCGAGAGAAACCCAGTACATCAGAGGCGGCATCTCTGATGGCTTGTTAGCAACGGTGCCACTGGTCTTCCGCATTTGCTGCTGGCGGCATAGGACTTAGATTGAGATTAGAAGAAACACGATCGGCAAAGGTTCTGGCGGTCTCTTACGATTGTAGCCGCCCGACGTCAAATTTCCTCACAGTATTTCGTTGATTTTGCTACGTTCTGGATATCCGCATCCATACCTTGGCTACAACTAGGTAGTGATCCGAGTCCACGTTGGCTCCTCGGAAAGTCCGGACACCCAGAATACTGGAAGAGTGCCTTGCGTCGATCGCAATGTGATCGGTTTGGTTGACAGTTTTTCGATCAAAGGAGAGCCATGTTCTTCTGTGAATATCGAGACGTGGGAACCGCGTACTAGCTACGACAAAGTTTCGCCCGCCGCAAAGTCGATTAGCCTGAGTCCGTTGCCGGATGTGTTGTCGTGCAGGCTGTGCTTTCCGACCACGCTACTAAAGACGTCCTCTCTTCCTAGCTTTGCGTTAAAATCACCTAGGATAATTTTAACGTCGTGGCTAGGGCATTGCTCTTACGTCTTGTCCAAGAGCTGGTAGAAGTCGTCCTTTGTTGCGTCGTCCTTCTCCTCATGAGGGGCGTGAACGCATATTAGGCTAATGTTGGCAAATTTAGCCTTGATACGGATAGTCATAAGGCGCTCGTTCACATGCCGGAAACTCAAGACTTCTTGCCTAAGTCTGCCTCCAAAACAAATCCGCACCCGAATAGACGCTGTCAATCGCCGTAGTAAATGTCGCAGTTTTTCATACTCCTTTTGCCCGGCCCATCCCATCGCACTTCTTGGATGGCGGTAATATCTGCTTTAAGACACTCTAGGGCCTCCGAAAGTTGTTCGGCTGCACGTGGTTTGTAGAGGGACCTAGCATTCCACGTGCAGGCACGAAGATCGTTGGCCTTTTTACTTTTCCTTGGGTCGTCAAGAGTAAATTCATCCGTATCCGAGGCTGTTGGTTGCTTCGTAACCGAAGGTTTTTTACGTGGTAGGGAAGTTAACCCGACGGCACAACCCCCAAGCTGGAGGACCAGATCCTTTTTTAGCAACCCCTAGGACGAGGGGCCGGATACACCGGTGTCAGTAACCCACTTCGGGGATATGAGCGCTGCCGTTGGCCCATTAAGGGTCTCGCCTCGAGATTTTCTTCCTGTGCCATATTTAAAGACGAGTACTTTTGACTTATCGGTGTTTACCTCCAAGCTCCACAGTTTACAATATTCTGAAAGCCTGTTAATCATTAGTTGTAGGGAAACTGAGGACTCAGCCAAAATAACTATATCATCTAAATACATAATCGTTTTTACTCTTAAACATCCCACCTTTACTCCACCAGGAAGCCAATCCACCAGATCATCTAAGAAAAGAGCAAACAGTAACGGGCTGAGATTGCACCCCTGTCTTACTCCGCGGTTTATTTCCAGTCTGCTTGAGATTTCTCGACCATTAAAAACATTTGCTGTTGTGTACTGAGTTTCTCCAACGCTCTGCCAAAGTGACAGAGTGGGACACTCCCAAGTTGTATAGTTTATAGAACAAGGCATGTCTGTCTACAGTGTCAAATGCGGCTTTGAAGTCGACGAAAAAGGTGTACAGTTTCTTTTCTAGTCAGCAGCTTTAATCGCACCAAACTTGTAAGCGTAAAAATGTTATCTATTGTGGAGTACCCTTTGCGAAAGCCAGCTTGATACCCTCCCAGTTTGCTATTTATATTCACCCATTTGTTGAGTCTCTTATAACATGTGTTAATACTTTTTGTATTTGTCAAAAAAAATCCCTTTTCAGAAAACATTCGAAAATAAACAACTTTTTTTGGCCTTGCAACTGCGTATAACCCCTTAAAGAAAAGGTAGGCTCATCACATTACAAGCAAAGCTCGATTTGCGCACCATGTAAAATTTAGGCCATTTGCGGAAATCGAGAATGTGCGCAATTCGAATGCTTACAAAACAAGTACAGTATGTATGTACAGTCGACTCCGCTTAACTGAAACACCAATTTGCCACAATTATTTTTTCACTCAAGCGGTATTTTCTCTTAAGCGAACTTTGGATAACTGAAAAAAAATTCATTTAACCGGAGTTCGGATAACTGAAAAACAATTTCACTTATCCAACCTGAAAATTAAAAAAATACCAACGACATATTTTTTAATATGTCAATATTTTATTAAAAAAAACTCGGAACAAAATGAAACTTCGATAATTTGTAAATGAAGAAAATAAGAAAAACAAAAATTAAATTAAGTGTCATTTATTGGACGTCTTCCGCTAAAAATGGGAAAAAAACGATTTTAGGGTTGGGGGCATTCAATTATTTGATTTCAGTTATGCGGAGTAGTTTGAGCATAAATTAATAATTTCTGTTTTAAAAGTTTTTTCAGTTAACCAGGTATTTTAGTTAAGCGGAGTAATTTGTATGAAGATTGTGAGAAAATGCTCCGTGACAAATTGTGTGCTTCAGTTAACCGGTTTTTTCAGTAAAGCGTAGTTCACATAAGCGGAGTTGCCTTTACATATAAGGCATATGTAAGGAAAATAATGTTTTACCACTTAAGAGAAGTTTGAGATATCTCTTGTTCATAGTAAACTTCATTTATTAGATCTAATATTAAAATAGTTACAGTAATTAAAGGAGACCCTTTGAACTGCGCCAACTTCAGAGCTATAAATCTCCTCAACATCGCGTATAAGATCCAAAAACCAATTTGGACCTACGGCATCCAACTTTGGGGGACATCAAAAAAATCTAACACCGCAATTATCTATAAGGAGAACAATCCAAAATTCTATGATCAATAGTGAACGCGGAATTATATATGTATATCTAATGATGACATACGACGCCTTAAAAGGACTCGACCTACTGATTTAATCAGAGAAGACTGAAAACAAAATATGCAAAAAATAAATAAAAATATATACATATGTATGTAATATAGATGTAACTTATAAACTGTAACCTGTGTATGTATAAAATGTAAAAAGTAAATAATCCAATGTAACACAATGTACTAAATGTTGATTATAGGCAGATGTATAATACTTTTGGGGGAAAAAAAAACCAGCCTATCGAGAACAATTTTATTTACTTTGCTTTGTTCTTCAAATTTCTCGAGAATAACCGACAAAACATGAGAGACAGGGTCCGTCGAAATTTCAACGTTTTTTTTGTTTTTTGGATGCCGCGGCCTGAGCGCAAGTCGGCACTCCGGCTGTCCGAAGGTCATTACCCGGTGGCTTTTTAAATGTTAACTTTTCAGTACCGTTTCTTTGAAGAACAGAGGTCGAGGACGTTCTGTTGTCACTCTTTCCCTCACCGTTTGCGCTCTGAACCCGGTAGTTTTAGTTTGCCTACTTTCTCCTGTGTGATCTTACGCTTTGGCTTACACCTTCTGCAAGGGATACCCTCCTAAGTATCTCAAGCAGTGTGAAATACCTCAGTTTGGTGCTAGATAGGAAACTAAACTCTTGGGGCTGAGCTTAGGCTACCAGGGGGGTCAGCATGGTGGCGGATAGCTGAAAGGCCTACAGATATGCAGGTTAGCTGCGAATAACCAATAAGCAGTCCCCGACCATAAGCAGCAAAAACGGAGGGTGTGCGGAAATAACACATAAGCCCAGTAAAATTTTTGTGACAGGGCGAGTAGATGCCGCCCGTAAATAAGCATCCTGTCCCTAAGGCAAGGCGTTATGCGACCCGTACCGAGGCCTGAATGGTGCTGGGGACGTAAAATCCATACAGCATCGCTAACGGAGCCCTCCAGATAACTGGTGCCCTCTGGTTGTAATATAGCCTTACCACATTACAGGGGTCTCTGATGTGGTGGACCTTTCTTTCCCCCATACTTGTGCGATCCAACTATGAATCAATCAAAAACAAATACAAATAAAACAGAAAGAAAAGTACAAAACTCAGGAGACGAAAGTAAGTACAGAGGAAAATCCGTTCAGGAGAAGCTCGGTACTGATGCGATCACCGCCGTTAAAAATAACGGATGGACCGACGCAAGAAGAGAACGCAAACGCGGAGATGCCGTCTGAACCAATAAATGAACAGACAACCTCGCAAATGCCGTCGAAATCTCTCCCCAGTGAAATATTAACTGGTAGTCTGAAGTCCGAAACCAACACGGAAGTAAAGGCCAAAGAAACCAGCGAAGAGAGAGAAAAACGTGAACCCATGCATTCCCTGGGAAAGCACATCTCGGCACTCATGGAATTCATTAAGGGAAAAAACAATGTACATCATGAGATTAGGAAACTGGCTAGTGCAATTCGCAAAAACTACAGCTGCGCAGTAGATTGCGAAATAGATAAATTGGTATGCAGCAGAGTGTCTAAAGCCACTCAAACCATTCACTCTCCAGAAATGAGTGTGTTGGCTTTCCCTTCTTTGTTGGAACAACTGCCAGACCCGAAGCGAAAAAGGACGAGATCTTCAAATACCGAAGAACCCTCCACACTGTCATACGCCGAAATTGTTGCGAAAAAAACGGAAATGGAGGTGAAACAAATCGTGCATAAGGGCCAAAAAGAGAAAAAAAAAGGCCACAGGGAAAAACCATGGACAGACAGTGAAACCCCGGATCGAAGAACCAGGTGCAGAAACCACTAATAAAGTCGTTTGGACAAGAGTCGAAAAAAGTCGAGGCAAGATATATGCTAAGCCTGACGCACTGGTGATTAAAAAGATCGGAGAAATTTCCTATTGCGACATACTCCGAAAGGTGAAGACCAACCCCGAGTTGAATGGATTGGGGTGTGATGTAACCCGCATAAGAAGGACAGCCAAGGGAGAGCTACTGCTTGAGCTCAAGAAAGCAGCTGATGGAAGAACATCAGAACACCAAAGTAAAGTGGGAAAAGTTCTCGGTGAAATAGCGGAAGTGAGATCCCTAACGCAAGAGGTGCTCATTGAGTGCAAAGACCTAGATGGCGTCACCACAAAGGAAGAGATCTGCCAAGCTCTGTCCGAGCAGTTCGAGAAAGCACAAGGCATAGAGATCTCTTCCATCAAATCTATGAGGAGAGCCTATGCAGGGACGCAAACTGTCGTCATTAGCCTCCCGATAAATACTGCCAAAAAAGTTCTGGAGGTTGGAAAAATAAAAATCGGATGGACGGTATGCCGAATACGGGAGAAAATAATACCGCTGCGATGTTTTAGGTGTCTTAACTTCGGGCACCTAGCAAAGGCGTGTAAAAACAAGTTGGATAGGAGTGAGGATTGCGTTCGGTGTGGACAGAAGGGCCATGTATCCAAGAACTGCAGCAATGATGCAAGGTGCGTCCTTTGCGAAGAAAAGGGAAGTAGCAACATCAAACACGCGGCAGGAAGCATAGTATGCCCGGTATACCAAGAAGCTGCAAAAGTCGCAAGAAGAATATGAAAGTGCTGCAACTAAACTTAAACCACTGCGAAGCGGCACAGGACATCTTGACACAAACCGTTCGCGAGTTAAAGATAGATGTTGCCGTATTATGCGAGCAGTACAAAAATCTCGATGATACAGTTTGTGCTGCGGATGACTCAAAAAGAGCTGCTATTTGGGCCTGTGGAGATTGCGCCTTTGAAGAAAAAATGATGACACCCGGAACAGGCTTCGTGCGAGCAAAAGTCAAAGGAGTAAATATCTATAGCTGTTATGCATCTCCAAACAACACCATTGAGGAGTTCCAAAGTATGCTTGATAGGCTCGTGGATGATGCTAGAGGTCGTAGCCCAACGATTATACCTGGAGACCTCAATGCATGGGTCACTGATTGGGGCAGCACACGGACCAATAGAAGGGGAGAAGCTCTCCTAGAAGCCGTATCGTCACTAGACCTAATATTGCTAAATACAGGAAGTGAGCACACTTTTAGTAGAAATGGTGTAGGCTCCATAGTTGATATCACCTTTGCAACTAGTTCCTTATCGAGAGGCGCCAACTGGAGAGTCAGTAATCAATATACTCACAGCGACCACCTTGCCATCCTGTTTGAAGTACAACCTAGGAGACCAACCCAGGAACGCCTAAAGAAGGCACAACGAATGGGGTGGAAAATAAGCACCATGGACAAAGACACTTTTGCCCTGATTTTTGCAGAGTCAACAATAAGCCCAGGAACAGCAAACGCTATGGCCGTTGAGGTTACCAAACAAGTAACTAGGGCTTGCGACGCATCCATGGCCCGGAAAACGTCAACAAATCGCCGGCCACCAGTATACTGGTGGAACCAAGAGATAGCAGAGCTACGCAGCAAGTGCCATAGAGCCAGAAGACTATTCCAGCGATCTAGAGGTTTGTCCACACATCAGGACCTACGGGTGCAATTCAAAGATAGGCGAAGAGAGCTAAAACTAGCCATCCGCAGAAGTAAGAGCAATAGCTTCAAGGAACTCTGCGAGCAGGCAGATGTAAATCCTTGGGGCACCGCCTATAGAACAGTAATGGCAAAACTCAAAGGCACTAGGGCACCCTCCCCCTCATGCCCTCTCCTTATGCAGAAAATTGTATCGGGGTTGTTTCCACCTCAAACACCAGCAGAGCGTATAGAGCCACCTCCGGAAGTAGAGGACATCCCAACTGTCACGCAAAGGGAACTCCTGGATGTATGCAGATGATTCGATGATACCAAGTCACCTGGATTGGATGGCATACCGAAAAAGGCCCTTAAATTAGCCATTAAAACAAATACGCAACCATTTGTGGAACTGTACAACAAGTGTCTAACAGAAGGAGTTTTTCCAAACCAATGGAAAAAGCAACGTCTAGTGCTGCTGTCTAAAGGGAAAAAACCACCAGACGAGCCCTCGTCATACCGTCCCATATGCCTGTTAGACACAATGGGTAAAATACTGGAGCGAATCATATGCAACCGATTAGAAGTGGCAATTGGTGAAGCCGGGGGACTCTCCATCCAACAGTACGGCTTTAGGAAAGCTCGATCTACAGTAGACGCAATAAGAAGGGTAACTACAACCTTGGAAGAAGCTATTCAGGGCAGGAGATGGAGAGGCGGTGCAAAGAAATACGGTGCCGTAATAACATTGGACGTCAAAAACGCGTTCAATTCTGCGAATTGGGGACTCATAGTGCAATCGCTTAGGTCAATGATGGTGCCATGATTCTTAATTAAAATAATACTGAACTACTTCGAGAAACGGTTTCTGCTCTTCGATACCGACGATGGAGTAAAGCAGTACCACATATCTGGCGGAGTTCCACAAGGATCGGTATTAGGCCCTATCCTTTGCAACATTATGTATGATGGGGTTCTAAGGCTTGGAATCCCAAATGAGGCAAAAATCATAGGCTTCGCCGATGATATTGCAATTGTCGTGGTTGCAAAACATGTAGAGGAAATAGAGGATATTGCAAATGAATGTATCCGAAAAGTCAAACGGTGGATGGCAGCAGTCGGGTTAGTGCTCACCGAGAATAAAACAGAGGCAGCATTGGTAAGCAGCCGCAAAAAAAGAGAGGAAATCACCATCAGAGTAGGAGATCATAATACGACATCAAAATCGGTTATCAAATACCTAGGTGTGATGATCGACGCGAGGCTCACTTACAAGGAGCACCTTGAAAGAACGTGTGACAAAGCGGCTCGGGTGAGCGGTGCCTTATCAAGAATAATGATAAATATAGGAGGACCTAGGCAACAAAGGAGACTTATTCTATCCAGGGTGGTGCAGTCCATCCTTATGTATGCGGCACCCATATGGGCCAAAGCTATGATGAAAAAGACCTACGCAAGAAGGATAAACTCTTACTTACTTACTTAGGTGGCGCTACAGTTCGGGGTGAACCTGGGCCTCAACCAACAAGCCTCTCCATTTAGCTCGGTCTTTAGCTAATTGCCTCCAGTTGCGCACTCCAAGTTGGTCGAGGTCCCCTTGAACTTGTGCGCGCCACCTACGGCGATGATTCCCTCTACTGCGTCGTCCCTCGGGATTAGATTCGAAGACTCTGCGGGCCGGAGCGTTGGTGTCCATTCGCTCTACATGTCCTAGCCATCTCAGACGTCCAATACGCAGTTTTTTGACTAGGTCGATGTCGCTGTACAGCTCGTATAGTTCGTGATTGAATCTTCTCCTCCAAAACCCGTCAACGCAAACGGGACCGAAAATCTTACGAAGAATTTTTCTCTCGAAGCGACCAAGGATATCTTCATCCTCTTTTAATAAAGTCCATGTTTCAGCGCCGTAAAGCAGGACTGGGATGATCAAGGTCTTATATAGAGTCTCCTTAGTTGTTCGAGATAGGGCTTTACTGTTGAATTGCCTTATAAGCCCAAAAAAACAGCGATTGGCAAGAGTTATTCTTCGATTGATTTCTGCACTGATTTTGTTTGTAGAATTTATAGCAGAGCCAAGGTAGACAAAGTCCCTTACTACCTCGAAGTTATAGCTGCCCACGGTGACGTTTTGTCCAATTCGTCGGTGTTGGTTTTCCCTTCTTGTTGACAGCATATACTTGGTTTTGCCCTCGTTTATCGCTTAACCCATTTTGGCCGCTTCCGCCTCAATGCTTGCAAACGCACCGGTGACAGCCCGCTGAGATCTTCCAATAATGTCTATATCGTCGGCGTACGCAAGCAGTTGTACAGACTTGTAATAGATTGTGCCTCCGGTGTTGGCTTGTGAGTTCCGCACAATCCGTTCAAGTACAATATTGAAGAAGTCACATGACAGCGCGTCACCTTGTCTAAAGCCTTTTTTGACATCAAAGGTCTCGGTGAGTTCATTGCCGACCTTGATGGAGCAGCGAGCGTTCTCCATCGTCAGCCTGCACAGACGGACAAGTTTGGCAGGGATGTCAAAACTAGACATGGCTCTATAAAGCTCTTCTCTATAGATGCTGTCATAGGCGGCCTTGAAATCGATAAAGAGGTGGTGAGTATCGATTTGGAATTCTTGGGTTTTCTCCAGGATCTACCGAAGTGTGAAGATTTGATCGATAAAGGAAGGATAAACTCTGTCAACAGACTATGTGCGCTGAGAGTATGCTGTGCCTTTCGTACGGTGTCAGACGAGGCAGTATGTGTCATCGCGGGAATGCTACCAGCGGATATCTTGGCTATCGAGCTACAAAGGACCTACGACGCCAAAATTCAGGAACCTCAAGCGCCAGTCAAAAATATCAAGCTGGAAGAAAGACAGCGAAGCATTAGAGCATGGCAGGAGCGATGGAACCAGTCCTTAAACTGAAGATGGACCCATCGACTTATACCAGATATCCAAAAATGGATGGACCGGAAACACGGAGAGGTAGATTTCTATCTTAGCCAGTTCCTAACCGGACATGGCTGCTTTCGAGCGTATCTCAACAGGTTTGGGCTCGATGAATCTCCCAACTGTCCAAATTGCGGAGAGGCCTCAGAAGACGCTCAGCACGTATTTTTTCAGTGCCCACGTTTTTATATAGAGCACAGAGAACTGGAGGAAAAAATTGGAGAAATACCAACCCCCGAAAACATTGTGCACCATATGATAGCATCGAATGCAATATGGGACGCGGTGAAACAAGTTGCAGCGATAATCGTGCAGGAACTGAGGCGGCTGGAAAGAGTCAGAGAGAGCAACCAAGTCCAACCGGCAACACCTTTGGAACAAGGAGCGGAAGACAGCGAATGAAGAGCATAAATAGGTAACTAGCCCCGCGAAGTAATACCTAACGGTAGTCCCGCGGGGAGAGTGGTTGAAGTGTGCAGGGTGTGGTTTAGTACGTAGGCGTATTCCTGGCATCGAATATTCAGGTTTGCGAATCGTGCATGCCAGTAGCTCGGGCTACTGGTATCTTTAGAAGATTACACGTCCTTTGGCGCAACCATAAAAAAAAGAAAAAAAGATAGGAAACTGAACTGGAGACTGAACATTAACGATAAGGTCAAAAAAGCCACGATAGCTTTCTACTCATGCAACAGAATATTCGGGAAAACTTGGGGACCAAACCCGAAAATCATCTTATAGATGTATATAGCTATAGTGGGGCCAATATTAACTTATGGTAGCCTTGTATGGTGACAAGCTGCCAGCAAAATTAATAACCTAACTGCCTTCATAAGAGTACAAAGACTAGGGTGCATTACCACAACTAGTGCAATGAGAACGACCTCTACTGTGGGACCATTCCCAATCTGCTTCCGCTAGACATGGAGATGGCCTACTTAGCGAGTTTCAAGCCGGTTTTCGCAAAGAATACTCCACAGTTGATAATATCTTCTCATTAACAGGAAGAAATTATACGCTTTCTTCGTAGATTTTAAGGCGGCTTTTGATTCCATAGACAGAAGAGCCCTGTTCTTTAAACTAAGCAACTTAGGAGTCTCAACAAAAATACTTATAGTACTACATAGGCTATACGAGGAAAACACAACCGCTGTATGGGACAGAAACATCTTATCCAACTGGTTTCAATCGAAAATAGGAGTAAAACAAGGTTGCCTTCTAAGTCCTCTTCTATTCTCAGTCTTTCTAGATGACTTAGTTTCGTATCTCCCAGGGGGAATAACATTCGTCGGTGTGAATATAAAGCTCTTACGCTATGCTGACGACCTCGTCATACTAGCGGAAACTGCTAACATGATCAACCGACTTCAGCAATACTGCAATCTTTGGAATCTAAATCTAAACACAAACAAATCCAAGGTCATGATCTTTCGCAATGGAATGGGATGCTATGCAAGGGAAGAAAAATGGAATTGGCATAACGAAGAACTTGAAAAGTTAAATAGTACAAATACCTCGGAGTTCTAATAACACCCCAGTTATCATTTAAAAAGCACATAAAAGAGAAGCTAAGTGAATCCAAACGTGCAATAAACTGTAGCTGGAAAGATATCCTGAGCAGGACAAATATTGCGCCAAGTACGAAGTACAAGATTTTTAAAGCAGTCGTTAGGACAATCATGTGTTACACGGCACAAGTCCGGGGCATTTTCCAGTTTGATGAGGTAGAAAAAATATTCATTAAGAAAATTTTCAGACTACCAGAAAACACCCCAACTTACATGTTGCATCTGGAAACTGGTCTACCACCGCAGTACATTTATACCCTGAGATTGTATTTCTTATATATTCTAAAATTCATTGGACAACCAAGTCATCGGCTCCCAAATAAGATTATTACCCACCTTAAGAATAGAAGTCTTCAATTCTTTGATGAATGGGTAAAGCTGGGACGCGAATATAACGTTGCCTTATAAATTTCAAGCAATACCTTCGCAAGTGCTCTTCAGGAGTTAATACGAAAGATTGAGAAAGGCACGCGTGAAACGTTCAAGACAAAAAGCCAGCAAAGCTAAAAAAGAAATACGTATAAAGTTCTTCAGCATGACCTTTATGATAAGAACAATTTCCATGATCGTAACACCTTATATGTAATTTCAACAATGTTTAAAGCCAGAGGTGAGCTGCTACGCTTGAATTATCTGCCACACAGATCCGAAGGAAATGCTGAATGTTCTTTGTGTAACCAAAGAGCTAGAGAAAAGTCTATCATTTGGTTGGAATCTGCCCTATACTCAGCGAAATCAGAAGATCCAGTTGGGGAAAAAATACTCTTTCGTCGGAAGAAATCATTTGCATTTTAAATGGTGAAAATTGGACTGTCCTCTACAATTACCTAAGATCCGCACTAAATAACCGCCAACAAATAATAAACGAATCTTTTTAATTAATTAAAATAAACAAAATGAGATGAAAAATACAAAAGAACATATATAAAAGATTAAACAATACATTGTAATACATAGCAAAATTATAATAATAATAATTCCGCATTTTAAATTAGTTACAATCTTTAAGCTTTAAATTTAAAAAACTCTCTCTCTCGCCAATGCTTATTATTGTGAACTTTTCTGTAAAATGAATTTTATTGTATAAATAAAGTCACACTATTACTTACTTACAAGCATCGGCGGCTATTAGTGCCGTAAGATTAAGCCAGACAGATAGCTGGAGACCAAATGCAATGGGTCATACTACGTTCCTACAGAGATATGTAGGCAATCTATCCAGTACAGACTACACAACGCCGTATCTAGACTTCACGGGACCATTTCTAAGCACCTATCCGAGCAGGGAAGACTGAAAAAACGATAGAACGCCTAACGAGGGATCCATAGCTGCTTACACCGATGGATCCAAAATGGAAATAGGTGTAGGCATAGGCATCTTCTCTGAACCGCTTGGTCTCTCCATGTCAACTCGGCTTCCGAACTACAGCAGCGTTTTCCAAGGAGAGGTACTAGCAGTGACAATAGCAGCCTGTGAGACTGCGATGAGGGCGATACCACGGAATGATATCACCTTTTTCATCGACAGCCAGGCAGCGATAAAAGCAATATCTGCTGCAGAAACAAAATCGATGCTTGTGAAGTGTTGTAGAGAAGAGCTGAAAGTTCTTGAAACACAGATCGGGTAAGGCATACCAGGGAATAAGAAATCCGATGAACTGGCTCGAGGAGGCTCGACACTAAACTCGGACCAATCCGACTCCTCAGTGTACATCCCCCCTTACACACTCAAACTCGAAGCAGGGAATAAAGCTCTAACGGAGGCAAACAAAAACCTCTTTGGATACTTGTATCTCCACGAGGAAGCTCTACATTTGATGGAGCAAGAACCAAAAGAATCATGCAGATGGACAGATAATCCCTCTCCCCTCTCTATACTCGTAGGAATCATTGCCCGTAAACACACTATGCGGTATCACATGAAAAAATTACCTGCGTGAACGAAGACCTCAGTAGAGACTGCGGTGATGAGGAGGCTCAGGAGGACACTACCCACTTTCTTTGCTACTGCCCAGGCCTCTATCATCTAAGGAATAAGTTCGTTGGACAATACTTCTTTAAGAATTCAGAAGAATTGTCCAATAGACCGATAAACGTCATCGCAAACATCATTAAATCCTCCGGGTGGCTTGTATCTCGGGCAAAGTAAGTACTAAATGCTTTCTTTAGGCTATGTACAAAAGGCGTTTTTACAATATTTTATTTTCTTTTTTCATGAGGAAGAAATTCAAGAAATTCACTTTAATCTATCTTCTTTCCCCCCATCAGTATCACAATAGGTCTGTATTGACCTGAGTGTGGTGCAAAGAGTTTCTATCCCCTACACCAGCCCACTAACCTAACCCTAACCTAGAGCCGTTGTAGATTTCGTTATGGGACGTAATGGAGAAGAAAAATGTTTTTTAATCCTTATTAAATAAAAGGTACACCTCCTTTAAGTTGGCTGTCGTAAATACTCGTATATCGATGTGAAATTGAGTCTATTTAGAATGGATATCTTCACTTTTGACAGCGAATGGCAAAGTACGTGATTTCTACAGCCCTTATTTCCACTCAGGTACTTTGCTTGTAAGTCGCCAGAGAGTCCCTCTCAATGTTTACTACCAACGAATTTAACTTCGATATAGAATAGTCTTCGTTGCACGGCCGATCGTTTTATGTCTCTCGTTTTTGACATACAGTTTTCGCACAGAATTTGTCGTATGCCAATTCGTAACGTCAAATGCATTATAAAAGTCGAGCATTCGAAACACTTCACACAAATAATCAAGTGTCAGGTATTCCCATAGATTATCAACTTTCCCTCCTGGTGTACTGGTATAACCACATGCGCTTAACATTAAGTTCTTATCAACATCTGTATGTTCAATATAAAATTAGCAACAGACGATCTTAGAATTCCCCACTTATCGCAGTACAGACATATGGTAAAGTGGCAAAGTTCACTTCTAAAATAAACAATTTTATTTTAACAGTCGTTTTGTTTACTATGCCATTTCATAAATAAATCATTCAGATGTGTAAGAATTTCTTCAGTCAGATCGGGTACCTAACCTAACCTAAGGAAGTAAAAGTCCAACCTGCTGGCAATGAAAAAATATCAATTTTTATTATCATTGTGTTCAAAATAACACAGGCGTAAATGTACTTTATTTAATAAATATCCCCTAAACAGCATAAACTTTTACATAATCTATCTGCAATGCAGCACTACTACTCAACCACTCATACCAGTTCTTCTTCTGTTTTTTCCAAAAACGCTTCATCGACTTTCGATGTGAGTTCGTCCATGGTTTCGGTTTCTGCCAAAGTGTTGTATTATCCGGAAAATCATTATATCCACCGATCCCATACCCCAATTTGATATAAAATTCCTTGTCAAATGGTGCCATCAGTGAGCCAGTTTTCAAATTGTTCTTATTTGGAAGAGATTTAGCACTGGCTATCACGTTCGCAAATCCACCAGTGTTCGGTTCCACGCTACAATATTTGTCATTGTCTACACTAACAAGTATCTTATTTGACAACCATTCCAGTGTGTATACATGAAAGTCTGCAGACCAATCAACCGGAGGTCCTGTCTTCTTACACATTCTTGCATTGCGATAAGGTTCCTGTGCGTTCAGGATAACACCTCCGAATAATTCGTTGACGATATCACTACGACTACTGCGGCTAAAAGCGACTCTCATCTGTCCAGACTCATAGTTATTAAGGCCATAGTTAGAAACCACTGGTTCGAGGAAAAACTGTGGGAATACCCAGACGGCATTTGGCATTTTAGCGCGGATTTCGACTTTGCCATACTTGAAACTAAAACGGTCCTTAGTCGAGAACTGGGATGAAATGAATGGAGGAAGAATGTCATCGCCATTGGCTGCTCTCATGCAATCATCCGTGCTCAGAATACCAGTGCAGTTCGACCCCAAGCTTAACTCATTTTTCAATATACCATCTCCATAAATCCTTGTCAAAGGGATAGGCGTGATAGTAGCCAATCCATTTCTTACTTTCAGGACTTCGTCGTTCAACAAATATGCAACGAATTCGTAGTCTGGTTGAGAACTGAATCGGCGTTCCATCAACCATTTATTGGCATCCAGTTCGTTACTGTTAAACTGCTCCTCAAATATAATATCACCAGCGCATCGAACTGGGAGTCCATTATTAGTGGTTGTGATACTTGGTAGACATTCTCTGGAAATCTCTGGTTGTTTAGATGCTGATCCTGCAGTTATCGGCGAAAGTACGGTGGCAGTAGAACCTCCTTCCTGCGGTGTGAATTGTGTAACAATATAAACTCCTTCATCCTCTCTATAGCCCAGGCCCTTGTAAACGGCATAAGTCCAATAGTAAATTATATCTCCTACCTTTAAGCTGGTCACACTGTCGTGATATGTAAATCTACCATCCTTTGGCTTTGGAATGTCCTTTGCCCATTTTCCTGCCTCTAAGCCTTCCATTTCCTCATTCAATTTGCCGTGGAAGGCAAATAGGGTGACATACTCCTCAGCGGGAATAGAAACTTCGAAGCCCTTCGGGTAGAATATTTTAAACTCGGCATGTGGAACTTTGTAGTCGGGATAGCACGTTATGTATGGATATTCATTATTAATGGTCTTAACACTTGGTCGGCGTTCTGTAGAAATACTGCCTGATGGAATGCTAGCTAATGGTTGTCTAGTTGAAGATGTTAGTCCTGCAGTTATCGGTGAAAGTTCTATGGCAGACGAACCACCGTCTTGCGGTGTGTATTGTGTAACAATATAAACTCCATCATCCTCTCTATATCCCAGGCAATTGTAAACGACATATGTCCAGTAGTAAATAGTATCTCCCAACGTTAAGCTGGTTTCACGTTCTCTAAATGTAAATCTACCATTTTTTGGCGTCACAATATCTCTGGCCCATTTCCCTGCTTGCAAGCCATCCATTTCCTCATTCAGTTTACCATGGAAGGCGAATTGTGTAATGTTCTCCTCAGCGGGGATAGAAACTTCAAAGCCCTTGTGGAATATTTTAAACTCAGCATTTGGAACTTCATAGGCGCCAGCGCACGTCGCGACTATAAATAAACGTATTAAATATGTACTCGTACGAGTATGCTTTGACATTTCAAAACTGTAAACACGACCGACCGGCTTAAGATTAAGTGAGGAACTAAACGATCGCATTAAGCGATGATTTCTAGCCAGTAATACTCGTTTGGATTAACACCATAGTAAAGTTCGTCTTGCAAGCTCTAGCAAAACAGAACTGCCAAGGGAATCCCATTTAAAGAATAGAAAAGTAAAAACCAGTTCCGCTTTTGGATGCATTGTTTGGGAGTTTCCTACTGCAAGGAAAGGTACCGGAATCGTGTGTGAATTACAATCATAACACCATATTACAACCAAGACACGATTAGTGAATATCCATTCGGTCAATCGGAATTTTGAAAGAAACTTCGATAGGCATCTGTGTTGAAGGAATCAGCTTGAGTAATTAGTCGTTACTGATTAAGTCGAGATCGTGATTCGTATATACTCGTATGCATGTTTGTTTGTACATGTACATACACACGTGTAGACTGAAGATGCTCGTTTCGAACAAATACATATCTCTGTAGCGGAGAATAAAAATGTTCGTTGTTTATCTCCTATTGTCGATTATTTCATTGAATATTTGCTAAGCCAATAAATAGAGATTATTCAAAGTGCACTTCCTCTGATATTCCGAACATACCTAGTACACATTTTTTATTTTTTTTTTGTCCGAATAGGAAACGCTCGACTGGAGCACTCAGACGCAACTGGTCCCTTGTACTACCAGAGAGCAAACCCTGATTTACCCATTTTATTGGAATTTCCTTATCTTTCTAAGAAAGCCAAGCAAGCACTTCAGTGATGAGGAGCTTACATAGTACATACTCGTACATATGTACATATATGAATGCCATAACTTTTGAGAGTGGAAGTCGATTTTGAATTTTAAACGCATAAGGTTAAAATTACTCTGATTGGTGACCACTAAAATATATATGTGAATTTCTCCTCCGAGCAAGTCTAAATTTACGTATCTATCTCTATGAGTATCCGAAGATATTCAACTCATAAAACCGAATTAAATTAAATTACCAAGGTATTACGCCAAAAATTATATAGTATGTGCTTAAGAATCAGTCAATGAAAATATATTTGTCTGGTTTATCAAACGACAAATCGGCTGACTACTCGCTATGGAAAGTAACTAAATACCTAAAACGGCCGATTAAGCATATACCAACATTAATAAAAGCTGATCGTAGCTGGAGGGAGAGTTACCTTCTCCCTGTGTACAAAGGCAAGGTTGATACCCGAAACTGCTATAACCACCGTTCGACCAAGCTGATGTCACACACCATGAACATCGTTGAGCGGGTATTAGATAGCCGACTGCGAGAAATAATACGGATATCTAATGATCCGTGCGGGTTTGTCGCGGGTAAATCAATCACAGATGCAATCCAAAGTATAAGTAGGGTAATTGCGGGAGAGATGCCGCGCTTTTTTAAAAATCGATGTAATTTTTTTTATAAAAGTAAAACAAACTTTAATTTTCAAAAAAACTTAAATATGGATTTATTTTCTACCATAATAAATTACTTAAATAAGAAAATAAAACTTTTTTTCATAAATATTAATAATAAAATAAAATATGTTAGGTGTGCCATCTCTCCCAACATGTGTGGGAGAGATGCCGCATGTTAAATTCGTTGAGCTTTAGTTTTTTTTATAATAACGATAACTATAAGAACAGCCTCAGGGTCTTCAAAAAAGAGATAAGGAAAGCTCAGCGAGAATCGTGGAGATTATTCTGTAGCAATATAGAAAGGACAAACGATTCTAGCAGATTGAGGAAAATTTTTTCCAAATCTCCTCATATCCCTAGCTTTATCCAGAAACCTAACGGAGACTGGACTAAGTCCACAGAAGAAACATTAAACCTTCTTATGGACACGCATTTCCCAGGAAACTCTATAGATACGAACACATCTATACCCCAACACCACTCTATCATGGACGTTCCGGCAGGAGTAATAAACACCCACTCTATCCATTGGGCTGTTAATAGCTTCCTACCATATAAATCTCCAGGCTTAGATGGTATTTCACCAGTGGAACTGCAGGGGGGCATAAAACCCTTAGCCCCCTGGCTCTACGTGATTTTCAACAGCTGCCTTAAATTCAGCTATACCCCATCCTCGTGGAAACGAGTTAAGGTGGTTTTCATCCCGAAATGCTGTAAGACCTCCCACTATAATACGAAAGATTTCAGACCAATCAGCCTCTCCTCCTTCCTTCTGAAAACGTTAGAAAGGCTAGTCGATAACCATATCCGTTCAAAACTGAAGGTACAAACCTTATTTAGCTCTCAGCATGCTTACCGGAAAGGTTTTTCAGTGGAAACAGCTCTACATTCGTTAGTAGGCACCATTGAAAAATCTCTTGCCGTTAAAGAATATACTATGGTGTCTTTCCTTGACATAGAAGGCGCCTTTAATAACGTCAATACCGAATCCATCACAAGAGCGCTCGCTGACCTGAAGGTGGACTGCTGCCTTTGCATCTGGATAGAGCGAATGCTGAACAGCAGGCAGATTCTATCCGAGCTCGGGTGCTGCTCAACCAAAAGGCTAGCGCACAGGGGCACACCCCAGGGGGGTGTTCTCTCTCCGCTACTTTGGATATTAGTAGTGAATGAGCTACTCACTTCACTCGAAAATAAAGACTACAGGGTCGTAGCATATGCTGACGATATTGCCATAGCCATATCAGGTAAATTCCCCCAAACCCTAAGAGATGTAATGAACTCGGCGCTAAATTTAGTAGCGAATTGGACGGACAGCGTTGGGCTCAACGTAAACGCGTCCAAAACTGAACTAGTACTTTTTACTAGGAAATACAAAATCCCGTTCGTAGCCCCACCTAAGCTTAGAAACACGGAACTCAGCTTTTCAAACAAAGCAAAATACTTAGGGTTGACCCTCGATAGTAAACTTAACTGGAAACAGAACATTCTAGATCGAACCAAGAAAGCGGAAATCGCCATCTACACCTGTAAAAAGGCTATAGGTCCTAAATGGGGTCTTCAACCTAATATGGTCCACTGGTTGTACCTGGCGGTGGTCAGACCAATCCTGCTTTATGGCGTTCTCGTCTGGTGGCCTGCACTCGAAATAAGGTGCAACACAAACTCTATCGAAAGAGTACAACGATTAGCTTGCAAATGCATCACAGGGGCTCTCAGGTCCACTCCCACAGCCGCCTTAGAAACCCTACTTAACATATGTATATCCCATTGATATCTTTGGGAAAATGGTAGCATCTAAAGCAGCCCTAAGACTTAGAGAATCTCTCCAGTGGTCAAGCTCACAAATTGGCCACATGAAAATCTTACAAAACTCCAATCTCAGAGTAACAGATTACATATCCCCATCTATTGATTTCAATATCAAATATAACACCACCGTCCCTGACAGATCCGCATGGGAGGAAGGTATCATTCTAAATGACGCCGCAATCGAAATCTATACAGATGGTTTCAAAACTTCGGAGGGCACAGGACTAGGTATATTTTCCGAATCACCTAGAATAAACGTAGCTCTCCGACTTCCGGACCACTGTAGCATCTTTCAGGCGGAAATATCGGCCATTCGTGAAGCAGCGCGCAGACTCTATATATACCCGATAGATGGTAAGTCTATCGTCCTTTATATAAACAGTCAGTCAGCGATTAAAGCTCTGGAAACGCAAACAATAAGATCTAAGTTGGTTAAACATTGCCGCGAATCTCTTAACGAGATTGCGGACAGATGCAACATTACTCTGTGCTGGGTCCCAGGACACAGAGATATTCCAGGCAACTGTAAAGCGGATGAACTAGCTAGACAAGGCACCGTACTTCCTCTCGATGTAAATAGAGAGGCACCGGCACCACCAATACAATTAATGAAAATCCGAATGTTTAACGAAGCGCAATCTAATGCGAACAACAGATGGAGTAATCTAGCTACGTGCGCATCGACCAGGAAGATCTGGCCCTTACTTGACGCAAAGAAAACCAAAAATCTCCTTTCATTAAATAGAAGGAACATAAGCCTCACAGTAGGAATAGTCACAGGACACTGCTTGTTAGGTAGACACGCCACTAGAATGGGTGTCCCAGCAAATGATTTCTGCAAATGATTCAGAGATGAAGAGGAGGAGGAGAATAGTCTCCACCTCCTTGGCACATGCCCAGCGCTAGCCACACTAAGAAAGAAGCTACTAGGCGAATACTTCTTTGAAGACCTAAGTGACCGGTCTAACATAGACATTAGAAATTTAAATAGATGCATAGGTAAATCCAACTGGTTTAGCTGAAATGCCCCCCCTCCACATCACCACCACCCCTCCTCCCTCGTTATTGGTTACTATCAATCCCCAAGAGGTACTGCAACAGACACCTCCCAAGATCGATAGCTAACCCTCCCATAGCACTAGACCAGTGCCTGTAAATAACATTACTGCATAGAGGTAACAGAGATTGATTGAGTCAATCAATCCCCCTATTACTCACATGCACACTACCTACACGGTGAACTAGGTATTAAGGGTTTGACTGAAGCAGTCACCCTACCTAGCCAAACCATCCCCTAAAGTTCGACTGCATACTAGTGCAAGATTGACTGCATCAGTCATCTCGCTCTACTTTGCATTCCCCACTATTTCCAAGGTCCACCTAGGCACGGGTTCGATTGAAACAATCACCCTACCTAGTTCACACTTTATACATAGCAGTACTTAGAGTTCGATTGAATCAGTCACTCTATGTACGCTTATGCTTCTCCACACCTACACGGTCCACCTAGGTATGAAGGGTTTGACTGAATCAGTCACTCCACCTAGTCAATAGCATGCATAACAGTAATTAGAGTTAGACTGAATCAGTCACTCTACTATACGTATGCACCTCTACGCCTACACGGTTTATGGGACCTGCCAATAATAACTTGCATACACAGTATAAGGGGGTTCGATTGAATCAATCACCCCCCATCACTTGCTGCACACTATACCTTCTCGGTACACCTTGACTTCAGGGTTGACTGAGTCAGTCACCCTCTCTACCCTTTTCAGTCAGCATTCTCAGCCAACACCCTCATGAGAAAGGTTAAGGTTCCCCTGGTTACCGGTGACTCGACCGGTCATTACTCATGTGGTATCACAATGGACCCATGTGGTCTAAGTGTGTCCTGACCCTGTCAGGACAGCCACCTTTACCTAACCTAACCTAACCTAGTTTTTTTTCATTTAATTTTTATGCCCAGTGTGTTTTTTTCGCTCTTCGTCACGTCCACAATCTGTACAAAGGGAAGATTCTGGTGTTTTGTAGCGTGTGCAGTTTTCATGTAGCCATTCGCTACATTTCATACATTGGATCCAATCCTCCCGTTTTTTGGTCCAAATTAGGCACAAACATTAGGATTTTTAGCCGGCTCAATCTTTCTTTTTGAAGCCTTTTTTCTGGTTGGGTTTTCGGAGACTTTTTTAAATAAACAAATTCAACATGCGGCATCTTATCAAAAAAAAGTGCGGCATCTATCCCTGTAGTGAGGGAGAGATGCCGCACCACGCTTCATAACTAACAAAAAAAGAAAACAAAAAAAAAAATCACACCAATTACTTCTTTTAACACTAATTAATGATACAAAATACTTACACTTGAGAAAACACACGACAACCTGCTTCTGGATCGACAAGTAGCAACATACTGAAAAATTTCCATAGCGTAAAATGGGTGCGAAAAACAAAACAAGGAGAAAAACTCCCGTTACATGTCGTATGTAAATAGTTTTTTTCCTACGTTTTCGTTTGAATACCTAACGGACTAAAAATAAAAAAAATTTTTTCCGCGGATGACTAGAAGTATGAGTTTGGTTGGGTGCGGCATCTATCCCGACGCGGCATCTCTCCCGCAATTACCCTATCATAATGGAAAAACATCGTAATTCCTTAAAGAATTTGCATATTGTATTGGTTGACTTTGAAAAGTCATTCGACAGACAACCACCAGATCTGATATGGGTGGCGCTAAGACATCGAGGGGTTCCAAAAACCTATGTACAGATGATCACACACGTGTACGAAGGAGCTAAGACAAGAGTAAGATGCCTCGCCGGAGTAACCGAAGAGTTTCCAATCAAAGTCGGGGTGCACCAGAAAGCGTTTTAAGTCCTTTTCCCTTTACTACATTCCTTGACTATTTGCTTGAAGGTAAAGTGACGGACCCCAAGGTACATCAATTATTCTTTACTGACGATTGAGCCATTAAATGTGGGTGAAATGGGAGGGTTATGATTCCTTGTTTTCGGATCATAACTTCACCGAAATAGGAAGAAGAAGGAAGCGAAAGTACGAAGAATTTCTGAAAATTACGGCTGATACTCTAAGCACTTCTACGTTTGCTCCAGTCGTAGAATGTTCTTCTGGCAGTACCTCTACCGAAACATTGGGAACTGACCTGCATGAGATTTTCCTTAAAAAACCCTGTAGACGACCCAAGAAACAAAAAGAAACGCAACAAATGAGAAATAAATTGCAGAATATAGCTACAGCTCGTGATAGATCTGGGGTTTCTGATTGATCGGCAGCATTAATAGTAAACGCTACAATGCTTGATTTAAATGTAATCAGTAATGACAACTCATCAAAAGTAGTACTTAGCTTCTTACTTAGCTGGCGCTACAGTTCGGGGTGAATCTGCTCCTCAACCAACAATCCTCTCCATTTAGCTCGGTCTTTAGCTAATTGCCTCCGGTTGCGCACTCCAAGTTGGTCGAGGTCCCTTTGAACTTGTGCGCGCCACCTACGGCGTGGAGGTCCTCAACTGCATAGTTCCTCCGGGCTAGAATCGAAGACTCTGCGGCCCTGAGCGTTGGTGTCCATTTGTCTACATGTCCTAGCCATCTCAAACGTCCATTACGCGGTTTTTTGACTAGGTCGATGTCGGTGTACAGCTCGTATAGTTCGTCATTGAACCTTCTCCTCCAAAACCCGTCAACAAAAATACAACCGAATATCCTACGAAGCGACCAAGGATATCTTCATCCGCTTTCAATAAAGTCCATGTTTCAGTGTCGTAAAATAGACCTGGGATGATGAGGGTCTTGTATGGAGTCACCTTAGTTCTTCGAGATAGCCCAAAAAAAAAAACAGCGATTGGCAAGAGCTGCGTTGATTTCGTTTTCAGAATTTATAGCAGAGCCAAGGTAGACAAAATCCCTCACTACCTCGAAGTTGTATCTCCCCCTTATGACGTTCTGTGCAATTCGTTACTTCCTTGTTGACAGCATATATGGTATGTGCTATGCTAAACTCATTGTGGCTGTTTCTGCTTCAATGCCTGCAAACTCACTGGTGACAGCCCGCTGAGTTCTTCCAATAATATCAATATCGTCGACGTATGCAAGCAGTTATACGGACTTTTGATAGATTGTGCCTCTGGTGTTGGCTTGTGAGTCCGCACAATCCGTTCAAGTGCAATATTAAAGAAGTCACATGACAGCACGTCACTTTGTCTAGAACCCTTTTTGACATCGAAGGTCTTGATGAGGTCATTACCGACCTTAAGGGAGCAGCGAGCCTTCTCTATCATGATCCTGCACAGGCGGGTAAATTTTGGCCGGGATGTCTAAACAAGACGTGGCCCTATATAACTTTTCTCTATAGGTGCTGTCATAGAAGACCTCGAAATCGATAAACAGATGATGGGTATCGATTTGGACTTCTTGGATTTTCTCCATGAACTGCCGAAGTGCGAAGATTTGATCGATGGTGGTCTTTTCTGGCTTCAAACCACGCTGATAGGGGCCAATCAGGCTGTCGACCAAATCTTAGAGATGAGCTCTCTACCAATTCATCACCAGCTGCCTTGAAAAGTAGGCTGTCAGGTGCAGCAGCCTTGTTGGATTTCAGCTTGGATATTGCTATCCTCAATTCGCTTTGGTCAGGTTGACGGAAATGTTGATTATCATCGTTTATGTTGAATGGTTCATTCTGCCTGACAGCTGGATGTTAGCCTTCGCTGGGGCTTGAGATTTTTCGCATCGGTTAATTAAAAGTGCTCACTTATTGCTGATTTAATAAACATAACAATTGCTTATAAAAGAGTAAGGAAGTTATATATGAACCACCTATCTTATTTTTACGAATAAAGCACAGATAATGTAAGTTTTTACATTGCTATTTATTTAATGAACTAGACTGTGCAATTATAATTGTTAAGTTATACAAAAAATAACAAAAATATAATAAGAAAGTAACACAAAAACTAAAAAAACAAAATGGAGGATAATTTGGACACCATAGTCCATATTACTCAGACATCAATAGAAGTCTGTAGCAGAACTTTTATCATACTTACCTTAAAATATATAAAACACAATTGCCTTAAAATCATATAATTTTATTAATTTGCATTATATTCAATTTCTTTTAAAAAATAATAATATTATCAACTAGTTGCTTGCATAAAGTATATAAAGCCCCGTAGAAGTCAACTTAGATTATGTGGAGAAGCGAAGGAAGAAACTCTAAGGTGAGTTCCTAGGAGGACTTGTTTTCGTTTAAGCCATCCGAACAATCTGATTATTGAGGAACGAACTGGCCGACTTTCCGGGTCTTCCACAATTTTTAGGTTGCTAAGTTTAGTGTCCGCCTTAAAATTTATACATATACTGTTCTTGCTTTTCCGTTGCAATACATAGTAAAACGAAAATACCACCAAGTAATAATTCTTTATAGAAGAGTTTCCTGAAATACCATTGCCTATTGGTGTATTAAAAAGGAAAATCGACCTCAAAACAAGAGAGCTGATCAACTCCGCATGGGTTACCAGAGGCGACTGTATCATATCTCGCAGTTTATTGCTGGTATCGAATGAAGGAAGAACCAAAAGCCTGCTAGCAATGAATTTGGAAAAACAATGATTTTACAAGAAACTGTTGCTGTTAATCAACTTTTTTTATTGCGCATATCATATTTCAAATTCACTTTCTGTATTTAAAGAAACAATGGACCAACAAAATTAAATTTTTATGTCAGAAAAAATAAAAACACTAACGTGCAATAAATAATCAGGAACATACATTTTCAAAAACTGCGCACAACCCACAAACGCGTTCTCGCCGACGCGCGGTTCAAATTGAGCTGAGGTATGTTTAAGGAGCTTGTGCATGAATGTAAATAGTTCCCACCTCGACTGCATTTGTGTGTTGCGAGAAAAGCTGGTAGTCCATATTAACCGCGTAGTCCATAGTAATTTTGCCGACTGCCAGAACCGCTGTATCATCAGCAAGTGTAGCTATTATGCTGTCTGGGGGGGTTGGTAAATCATTGGTGAACAAAAGGTAGAGTGTTGGACCCAAGATGCTGCCCTGAAGAACTCCCTCTTTTATTTCCCTTTGTTCGGAGTACGCATCTTCTTGTTTTATTCTAAAGAATGGAGACGTTAAATATGATTCAAGTAACTTTGAATACTGTATTAGCAGAGTATTTTTCAGTTTGTTCACTAGTCCTTCATGGCAGACTCTGTCAAAAGCTTGAGCTACATCCCACTCAAATGGAGGAAAAAACCGTAGAAACTGAGGACAGAAATTTTGAAAGTGGAGGTCAGCTAATAATAGAAAAACATCGCTTTTATTGGAAGTCCGAGCAACTTAGATACAATAATCTTAAATACTATAAAAACAAAGTCGATTTTCCTTGTGAACACCGTTTCTCGAAAACTACTAGACGTAGGTACTTGAAAATTTGCACAGTTGTTCCTTATTTTGCCTAGATGCGAGATAAGAAGGGATTTTCCGAAATTCAAGGTCTAAGTGGCATAAAGGGGGTTGAGATCGAATTTTTCATTTGTAAACATTGATTCCACAGCCGTAGCTCAGTACTGGCTGTCCGGATTAAAAAAATAAAACACAGGTGAATTTAGTAAATTCGCCGATGATTAATTTAAGGTATAAAACATCCTTCTGCGTTGTCCTGAAGCTGAAAAATGCTAAAAACAATTAATCATATCATCGCCCACAATTTTCCTTCAGTGGAGACCACGGGCAACAGTCATGCAGCAGTGGCTATCGTTGCAATAGTATGTGTGTGTGAGTATATGGGCGCGCTATCCCATGATTATGTTTTGATTTTCAGTGTGCGATCTCTTCTAGAGTTAAAATTGAAAAAAAACATTATCAGTGCCAAATCTAAGATATTGTAAATTTTATTAATTAAGATATCCATGTGCTGTCAAAACTTCATGCACTTAAGAGACTTGGCAATATTTGCGTTGGTACATATGTATGTACATGCATATGCATGTGTAGACATATAACTATTGTAATATTTTTCCATTTTGTTAGATGAGATGTTGTTGTTTGTTGGATTTGTCCACATTTTAGAATGCTTTAATAAATCTTAAACACTATAAAAGCAAAGACGATTTTCGTTGTGAATACTGCTAGGCATAGGTACTTGAATTCCCAATTATTCCTTATTTTGCCTAGATGCGAGATAAGAAGGGATTTTCCGAAATTCAAGATCTAAGTGGCATAAAGTGGGTTGAAATCGAATTTTCCTGCACTAAAAGTTGATTATACAGACCTAGCTCAGTAATGGCTCATCGGATTTAACGAAATTAAAAAAAGTGAATTTAGTTAATTCACCGCTGATTCATTTAAGGTATAAATCATCCTCCTGCGTTATCCTAAAGCTGAGCAATGCTTAAAACAATTAATCAAATCAACACCCACAATTTTCCTTCAGTGGAGACCACTACCAGCAGTCATGCTGCAGTGGCTGCGCGGGTTTGTGTATGCTCTGGTGGGGATTCCCACGGGGGAAGTTATAATCGAGTTGACACATTTTCGGTTTTGCATTCAGTTGGCAATTATATTTCAATATGTAAATAACCGTCAACTAAAATGCGGGCGAAGCAAGGCGAGCACTGGTCAGCTAGTAATTATATAAAACTGCTGGCCAGAGCATTTACTAACATGATGGAAACATGAATTGTCGAGGAGAGCTTCCGTAAAATGTCCCAATCCTTAAAAAAGGAAACCCGAACGAAGTAGGGGAAGAAGGTAGAGGAATTTCATTTATAGACTGTGTGGCCAAAATATTAAAATATTAAATATTATTATAATAATTTTGCAAAACAGACTGTCTAAATGGGAAAAGAAACACAAAATATTTAATGAATATCAAACAGGGTTTAGAGAGCAGCTCTCCACTGTAGACAAAACTACAACTTAATGTGAACAATTAACTTCAAAAATAGCAAGCAAAAGGAGGTCATGACATCTTTGTTGACTTAAAGCCGCCTTCGATGGAATTTACCGAAGAGCACTATTCTTTAAAGTAAGTAATATGGGAGTTTCTACTAAATATCTCACTCTTAAAAAACTTGTATGCAAAAACAATTGCAGCAGTTTGGGATGGAGAGCATGTTTCAGAATATTTCTCCACTTCTATAGGTGTAAAGCAGGGTTGTTGCTTAATGACTTACATGATGCTTTGGGGGGCTGTTTGTGCTGGATGGTATCCTTGTCCGAGTTCTCATGTATGCAGATGACATCATAATATTGGCTGAAGATCCAAAAGTATTAAAGGAAATGATACAAAGGCTTGAAAACTACTGGAAAATCTGGAATTACACTATAAACCTTGATAAATCAAAAATGATGGTTCTTAGTAAAGGTGGCAGAAGAGCTAAAGATGAAAAGTGGTTTTATAATGGCGTAGAAATAAAAGTAGTTAGCAAATATAAGTACTTAGGCGTAATTCTCTGATGTCAGGTATTAAGGGGTTAAGTCAAAAAATGGGAAATGGGTTTAAGTCAGTTTGTTTTCTTTTCCGATTGGTATTACCAACTTAAGTCTTGCGCAACTGCTTCCTATAGTAATTAACTGATCCACAGGTAATAAGTTAGTAAATTACTCATATAAGAAGCACACTTAAAATCTCATTTTCTGGTAACTGCAATTTCTGACTTAACCCCTTTTTACCTAACGTCAAAGAATTATGACTCCAAGAATCTCTCTAGTTAATCAACTCAAAGAAAGAGAAGCAAACGCCAAAAGTAGCTTAAACAGTACCTGGAAAGTGTTTATGGAGAAAAAGGAAGTAAAGTTCTCTGCAAAATATAAACAGGGCTATCGGCAATTCAGAGGGAAATAAAATTCCTCCTATCTTAAATTTGGATCGGAATTTATTTCCCACGGAATCTGAAAATTATTTTCGAAGTTTTGTTCCAATGTTTTTACAGTTGTCAACCGTGGTTTTCTTCTGTTATCAATACAGCTCATATCTAAGAGATGTTTGGAAATATTCCTTTTAGAATAGAAAATTGTGTTTATTTGGGTAATTGTCGCAGACGCGCATTATCTTTCTTTTTATTTTGATATACAAAGTTTTCAGAATGCATAGCCTTTAGATTGATATCCGAGAAGCAGACCGAGTAAAAAAAAAATGAACAAAGATGACGTATAAGGAGAAATTTATGAGATAAGTCCCACCCCTTGGCATTACCACAAGCATTGTAAGTAGAAGTAAAATAGTGTTGCAAAATAGTTATTGTGTTATATTATTTATTTGTTAGATTTCAACAGTATTACATGGTAAATAAGGCGCTGCAGGTGTAGGGTGAGCCAAGGAGCTGCGACGTTATTGCAACGGCTGTAGATCCACCCCTGGGCGAGATTAAACTTTTAGAATAATTGGTATACACTCCTTGTTATGTACACTTTCAGTTGGGATGGATCTTTGGAAGATTCAATATCGATTCATTCCACTACCAGAAGACGTTAAATGGACCCTCGATCATCGGATCATCCATCTTGACCTATTTTATTCGGTAAACATTTCAGTGACTTACTCATTCAACATATGAATGTATTTCAATTATGGCTTCTTCCAAAGAGGAAATTCCGTATTCCCTGAAATAGCCAGTACCATTTTAATGTTTTCTATTTTTGACCAGTTTTAGGAATAGATAAGTTAGACTTAATTCAAATAAGTAAATGTTTATTTTTGTATTTTTAAATAAAAGCAATCAAAGTTTTTACTTATAAAGTGGCACGTCCTTTACGGTTGGTACACATCAATCCCGTGACGTCTCTATTTTCACTTTCCGCTTAAAAAACAACAAAACTGACATAAAAAAGGTGATGGTATCCATGAGTTGCTGCTTATGTTTTGGATTCTTCCAGTAAATTGAGAAGTGAAAATTCCGGGTGAAAGCGAGTTTTTTTTCACGATACCAATTTTTTCCGGGGGAAAGTTTTTCCCTCGTTCGAAATTCATTGCCGATACCTATTTTTAGAAAATGGGAAACATTTCGGGAGGAATTTTATTCACGATAGCCCTGAAAATGTTGAATGCAGTCGCGAAAGCTATTTACTGCTATGCCGCTCAGGTCTGGGGTTTTTTTAAACTTCGATCAGGTTAATAAAACCCAAGGATATTTAATAAAACGAGTTTTTGGGCTGCCGGTCTTCACGCCGATTTATATTATAAGCCTAGAAACTGGAATTCCAGATATGCATCTTTATACTTTAAAATTGCATATGGAGTATGTCCACAAAACTTTGTTCAAATATGGGGTTGATCGTTTGCCGCACATACTATCGAAGCAAGTTATGGAGAAGAAGATTTTCTGGTTCGAGGTCTGGTGTAGAATAGGAGACGATGCTAACATTCGATGCACAGAGCTGCCTTTACATCAGGATATATGGAAGAGAAAGATTGAACGTCTGGAATTAAAGTTGTGTCCATTTTGATCTGACAAACACATTGTGCCCATTCTTGTAAAATGTTTGAAGTCTCAAGCCGGTCGAAGGCGGCTTCCAGATTCAACTGTAAAAATTGTAAGCAAGCTTGCAACATACTAATTTTATTTGCCATTTGTGTTTCCAGAATACTGCAGATCCACTTACAGATGATTAATATGTTGATGTTATGTACATACGCTTGATTGGATTTCATTATTACGAGTATATAAATGTGAATTAACATTATTATAATATTTTCATTATAATTAATAAAAAAAATGAACTTAAATGAGTGTTTAAATTGCAGAGAACATTTTCTTTATAAAAGGTTTTGATTTTACAATGAAAAAAAATCTATTCATAACTGGAAACACTAGGTATGGATCTGTCAGGCACATTACGCCCGTTCATATCCATATTACTATTGCGGCCGACGGAAGGTTAAAAAAGATGGTATTCTGTGTTGTCATAAATGTCGCATCTAAAAACTGTTGTCATGAGAAAGCTTCCCATAGATATTTTTTGCATAAGGTTACCCCTCCTTAAATGCTTATTGCTGCCTTTTTACAAGCGCTGAAGTTTCGTTTCTCAGTCATCTGTGAAAACGAAATGAGCCATCGTAAATGGAGTGCTCAGGCCTTTTGAAGCGCTTGAGTTTCGCCTGTGACTGTCCGAACTCTTTAAAGACACAGCTAATCCCGGTACTAAAACAATGTAAGCAAAGAAAAAATGAACAGAAAAATTGCTTAGTACGTACGTATATTATTTATAAAACACTCATACATATCAATCTACAAAACAATTTTATTCAATATTTGTCCACTATTCAACACACTGTGCAACGCAATTTATTGGAAGTCCATTATAAATAGTTGAGGTACCGAAAATCCAAACTGATGACACTGTTAAGTTGTAAATGATTATTCTGCCTTTACGGGTGAAAGGACGGTGGTTGTGGAACCTCCTTCTTGCGATGCATATTGTGTAACAACGTAAACTCCATCATCCTCTCTATAACCATGGCCATTGTAAACCACATAAGTCCAGTAGTAGATGGTATCTCCCAAATGGAATTTTGTTAAACGATCGCGGAATGTGAATTTACCATTTTTTGGCTTTTGAATGTCCTTTGCCCATTGTCCTGCTTCTAAACCTTCCATTTCCTCATTCAGTTTACCATGAAAGGCGAATAGCGTGATGTTCTGCTCAGCGGGGATAGAGACTTCAAAACCTTTCGGGTAGAATATTTTGAACTCGGCATGTGGAACTTCGTATTTTGGAAAACACGTCAAATGTGTGACTCCATTATTACTAATTGTTACACTCGGTCGGTGTTCTATGGAAATACCACCAGTTGGATTTGGAGTTATTGGTTGTGCAGTTGTAATCGCTGGTATTGCACTAACCCGTGAAAGTTCTGTGTCAGAAAAGCTTGTAACAATATAAACCCCATTATCCTCTCTATACCCTAGACAATTGTAAACGACATATGTCCAGTAGTAAATAGTATCTCCTAATTTTAGGCTGGTTTCACGTTCGCTAAATCGAAATCTACCATTTTTTGGTGTCACAATGTCTCTGGCCCATTTCCCGGTTTCCAAGCCATCCATTTCCTTATTGAGCTTACCGTGGAAAGCAAATAACGTGACATTTTCCTCAGCGGGAATAGAGACTTCAAATCCTTTCGGAGAGAATATTTTAAACTCAGCATGTGGAACATCATAGTCGGGGTTACACTTTGGGGCTATAGTTTGCGCCTGTACAGTTTTATTTGCTGCTCCTGCAGATACCCCTGAAAGTACTGTGGCAGGTGAAGCTCCCTCTTCTGGTATACTCGTATATTCTGTAACAACATAAACTCCATTCTCCTCTCTATAGCCCAAGCAATTGTAAACGGCATACGTCCAGTAATATATAGTATCTCCCAGTTTCAAACTAGTTTCACGTTCTTTAAATATAAATCTACCATTTTTTGGCGTCACAATGTCTCTGGCCCATTTTCCGGTTTCCAAGCCATCCATTTCCTCATTCAGATTACCATGGAATGCAAATAGCGTGACGTTCTCCTCAGCGGGAATAGAGACTTCAAATCCTTTCGGGTAGAATATTTTAAACTCAGCATGTGGAACTTCGTAGGCGGCAGCGAACATCACGATGAGTAACAAATAAAATAAATGTATAAAACCAGTCATTCCGCAATTTTAGACACAACCGATCGACTAAAGATTAAGTGATGAACTAAATGAACTCACTAGCGGTGACGCTAAAACTTGTTTCCAGCAGTGTTGCCACAGTAATCGGTTCGTATCAAAAATTACACTTTTCTCGTAGATTTGTTGTGATACTTTAATCTGTAAAAATAGCTACAGCTTTGATACTTATTATCAGAAGCTAAAAATGAAATAAGAACATTAACCTTTACTTTAAAATCTACGAGTATATACATATATTGTATGATGTTAGGGCGTTACATATGAAATTTCCGATTTTTATGTGATAAGTTAAACAACGCTATTTTAAAAATTAACAAAGTTTATTCAAAAACATAGTCTTCATTTACATCTATGGTATTTTTCCAACGTCCCACTAAAGCAAATATGCCTCTTTTGAAAAAGTCCTTATTCTTCTGGGACAAGAAGTCCTCAAAGTCCTGTTTTATGGCATCAGGGCTTATGAACTGTCTATTTTGGACGTGATTGCCCAAACTTAAAAAGTGGTAATCGGTCAGTGATAGGTTAGGTTAGGTAAGGTGGGTGACCTGACAGAGTCAGGGCACACTTAGACCATTGTGATACTACATGTTGATTGTACCGGAGAAATCGCTGGGTACTCGGGAACCTTTACCTTTCTCAGGAGGGTTATGGCTAAGAATTGCTGTGCCTGTAGTGGGTAAGTAGGGTGACTGACTCAATCAACCCTAAAATCAAGGTGGACCGGGAAGGTAGAGTGTGCAAACGAGTATAGGGGTGATTGATTCAATCGAACCCTCTATACTGTTGTGCAAATTGTATTGGCTGGTGGTGGGGCCTTTTTTTTTTTTTTTTTTTTTATGGTTGCGCCTAAGGGTGTGTAATCTTCTAAAGATACCAGTAGCCCGAGCTACTGGCATGCATGATTCGCAAACCTGAATATTCGATGCCAGGAATACGCCTACGTACTAAACCACACCCTGCACACTTCAACCACTCTCCCCGCGGGACTACCGTTAGGTATTACTTCGCGGGGCTGGTTACCTATTTATGCTCTTCATTCGCTGTCTTCCGCTCCTTGTTCCAAAGGTGTTGCCGGTTGGACTTGGTTGCTCTCTCTGACTCTTTCCAGCCGCCTAAGTTCCTGCACGATTATCGCTGCAACTTGTTTCTCCGCGTCCCATATTGCATTCGATGCTAGATATGGTGCACAATGTTTTCGGGGGTTGGTATTTCTCCAATTTTTTCCTCCAGTTCTCTGTGGTCTATATGAAAACGTGGGCACTGAAAAAATACGTGCCTCTGGGGCCTCTCCGCAATTTGGACAGTTGGGAGATTCATCGAGCCCAAACCTGTTGAGATACGCTCGAAAGCAGCCATGTCCGAGGAACTGGCTAAGATAGAAATCTACCTCTCCGTGTTTCCGGTCCATCCATTTTTGGATATCCGGTATAAGTCGATGGGTCCATCTTCCCTTTGAGGACTGGTTCCATCGCTCCTGCCATGCTCTAATGCTTCGCTGTCTTTCTTCCAGCTTGATATTTTTGACTGACGCTTGAGGTTCCTGAATTTTAGCGTCGTAGGTCCTTTGTAGCTCGGTAGCCAATATATCCGCTGGTAGCATTCCCGCGATGACACATACTGCCTCGTCTGACACCGTACGGAAGGCACAGCATACTCTCAGCGCACACAGTCTGTTGACAGAGTTTATCCTTCTTGCGTAGGTCTTTTTCGTCATAGCTTTGGCCCATATGGGTGCCGCATACATAAGGATGGACTGCACCACCCTGGATAGAATAAGTCTCCTTTGTTGCCTAGGTCCTCCTATATTTATCATTATTCTTGATAAGGCACCGCTCACCCGAGCCGCTTTGTCACACGTTCTTTCAAGGTGCTCCTTGTAAGTGAGCCTCGCGTCGATCATCACACCTAGGTATTTGATAACCGATTTTGATGTCGTATTATGATCTCCTACTCTGATGGTGATTTCCTCTCTTTTTTTGCGGCTGCTTACCAATGCTGCCTCTGTTTTATTCTCGGTGAGCACTAACCCGACTGCTGCCATCCACCGTTTGACTTTTCGGATACATTCATTTGCAATATCCTCTATTTCCTCTACATGTTTTGCAACCACGACAATTGCAATATCATCGGCGAAGCCTATGATTTTTGCCTCATTTGGGATTCCAAGCCTTAGAACCCCATCATACATAATGTTCCAAAGGATAGGGCCTAATACCGATCCTTGTGGAACTCCGCCAGATATGTGGTACTGCTTTACTCCATCGTCGGTATCAAAGAGCAGAAACCGTTTCTCGAAGTAGTTCAGTATTATTTTAATTAAGAATCATGGCACCATCATTGACCTAAGCGATTGCACTATGAGTCCCCAATTCGCAGAATTGAACGCGTTTTTGACGTCCAATGTTATTACGGCACCGTATTTCTTTGCACCGCCTCTCCATCTCCTGCCCTGAATAGCTTCTTCCAAGGTTGTAGTTACCCTTCTTATTGCGTCTACTGTAGATCGAGCTTTCCTAAAGCCGTACTGTTGGTTGGAGAGTCCCCCGGCTTCACCAATTGCCACTTCTAATCGGTTGCATATGATTCGCTCCAGTATTTTACCCATTGTGTCTAACAGGCATATGGGACGGTATGAAGAGGGCTCGTCTGGTGGTTTTTTCCCTTTAGACAGCAGCACTAGACGTTGCTTTTTCCATTGGTCTGGAAAAACTCCTTCTGTTAGACATTTGTTGTACAGTTCCACAAATGGTTGCGTATTTGTTTTAATGGCTAATTTAAGGACCTTGTTCGGTATGCCATCCAATCCAGGTGACTTGGTATCCTCGAATCGTCTGCATACATCCAGGAGTTCCCTTTGCGTGACGGTTGAGATGTCCTGTACTTCCGGAGGTGGCTCTATACGCTCTGCTGGTATTTGAGGTGGAAACAACCCCGATACAATTTCCTGCATAAGGAGAGGGCATGAGGGGGAGGGTGCCCTAGTGCCTTTGAGTTTTGCCATTACTGTTCTATAGGCGGTGCCCCAGGGTGGTGGTGGGGCCTGGGTGACGGTGAAGGTGTAGGGATGCATAAGAGTATTAAAATGACCGATTCGATCAAACTCTTGGTACTACTGTGCATACTGAACAGCAATCTCAGCGCTATAAACGAAAGCGATTTCAACTCTAGCCGTGGTGTAGACTTTCTAGTTTCCTGCATTTCGAATGCTGCGAGTATATCGCAACCGTCAGGAAGATTCAAGAAAAAGGAAGCATGGTTCAGCTGGGAGTGCATGGCAGCGAGGAAAAAGTCATTTGCTTACCTGCGTTTAGTCCGTAGAACAGACAACAGCGTTGCAAAAATCATGTACCTGGAAGCGAGAAGGGCATATAAAAGCATCTGTATCAACAAAAAAAGAAGGTACACGCAGCAGCTGGCGAGAGATTTCAGATACTCGTTCGTTTTGGAAGCTGGTCCGATCCCTCAACGGTACGATGTTCGCACGGGGTATTCAAGTTGAAACATCCGCACTAGCCAGTCACTTCGAGCAGTTGCTGAATCCACCGAGTAGCACAAGTAAACTGAATTACTCGCTACCTTACATAACAGTAGACTCACTAGACCGCACAATTACTGTCCAATAACTCCACAAGGTGCTGCACAAATGCAGCACAAAGAAAGCCCCTGGTGAAGATCGTATCCCCTACGAATTTTTCAAATTTGCGACAAACGAATTCCTCAGAAAACTTGCGGTAGCCTTCAATTATATTTTTGATATGGGGGAGGTGCCAGATAATTTTAGAAGGAGTATAATTTTCCCCCTGTTTAAGAAAGGAGACATAAGCGATCCGAATAATTATAGAGGAATATGCTTTATGAACTCAGTAACAAAAATATTCGCTGGAATTATTCTAGAGCGTCTGACGGATTGGGTACGCGAAAACAATTTGCTGAGTGAATTCCAAGCGGGGTTTAGAAAAGGATATTCAACTGTAGACAACATCTTTACACTGAAAAGCATTGCCCAGGCATACCTTGATAGGGGCAAAAAACTATACGCGTTCTTTGTCGATTTCAGGGCGGCTTTCGACACAATTGACAGGAACGCTCTTTTCTATAAGTTGAGTAACCTAGGAGTGTCAACGAAAGTGCTTAGAGTAATACAAAGCCTGTATGAAAATAATAAGATCGCAGTATGGGATGGAAACAAAATGTCGAACTGGTTTGAGTCGCACATGGGAATAAAACAGGGTTGTCTCTTGAGTCCTCTCCTCTTCTCCATATTTTTGGATGACCTCACAACGTTTCTTCCAGGAGGACTAGTGTTTGGTGGAGTTCATATAAAGGTTTTGTTGTACGCGGATGATATTGTCATTCTGGCAGAATCCACAACAATGCTACAAATGATGATTAACAAGCTACAACAATATTGCAGCTTATGGAATCTCTCAGTGAATACCAATAAGTCAAAAATAATGGTGTTTCGAAATGGCACTGGACGGTATTCAAGGCTGGAAAAATGGACCTGGCAAAATGAAGTACTCGAAGTTGTGAAGGAATATAAGTACCTTGGGGTAATTATTACCCCCCAAATGTCGTTCAAAACACATCTGAGAGAGAAGCTCAAAGAAGCGAAAAGAGCAATGAATTGCTGCTGGAAGGGCATCCTCGGAAAAAAAGACGTACCGCCAAGCACCAAATTCAAAATTTTTGAAGCAACTATGAGATCGATCATGTGCTACGCTGCCCAAGTTTGGGGTATCTCTCAGTATGAGGAAGTAGAAGGTTTGCTTAGATACTTTCTAAAAAAATTTTCAGATTGCCGGAAAATACTCCGAATTACATGCTGCATCTGCAAACAGGCTTACCTCCTTTATATGTATTTACCTTAAGGTTGCACTTCCTTTACATTCTAAAAGTTATGGAGCTCCCCCGCCATCGCCTTCCCCATATTATCGCAAAACTCCTGATACACAGAAAACAGCAATTTTTCGGCGAATGGTCTAGGCTAAGCAGGGAATACAATCTCCCCATAGATGAAAATAGCACGGAAACATGGAAGCGTACCCTACAGGAGCTGTTGATGAATATTGAAGATTCCACACGAGCGGCATTCAGAGTGAAAGCGCAGCATAGCGAGACGAGAATCACTTATCGTTTACTCGATCATGATCTGGGGGATAGAAATTATTTCCACGATCGCAACAGCCTAAATACAATTTCCACCATCTTCAAGGCCAGAGGCGAACTTCTTCGACTTAACTTTATGCCCTACGTAAGCGATGGGAATGAGGAATGCACTATATGCAACCTTGGTGCGAAAGAAGACGTTCTCCACTTTATTGGAATATGTCCCGTATTAAAGGAGATTAGGCGAGTCTACTTGGGTAAAAATACACTTGCAGAAAATGAGGTAATCGCGCAATTAAATGGTCAAGACTGGAATCTGTTAGCCAACTATATCAGATCTGCATCAAAATATCGTCAACAAATAATAAAGGAAGCTTTTTAGATATATTCGTAAAACCAAAACCAAAACTGTATTTTTTATTTTATTGGAAAATTTGTTTTTAATTATAAATATGAATTAGAATTCTCTCTTTTTTTCGGCTGACGGCAATTGCCAATGTCATTTACTGTGAATTATTGTAACAGACCAAACTTTTGTTGAATAAAAATCACAAATTACTACTACTACTACTACTACTGTGCATTTGGTGTTCGCTAGGTCAGGTGACTGATTCAATCGCAACCCTCATACCTAGGTGGACCGTGGAGGTAGTGGGGTGCATAAGAGTAAATAAGGTGACTGATTCAATCGAACCTTTATACTATTATGCAGTCGAACTATGTGTAATGTGGTAATAAGTTTGGCTAGGTAGGGTGACTGAATCAATCAAACTCTTAGTACCTAGATGCACCGTGCGGGTAGTAGAGTGCATAAGAGTAGTAGAGATGATTGACTCAATCAATCCCTGTTACTGGTATGCAATCGTGGTGTTGTGTTTTACCAGTGCTAGTCTGGTATGGTTTGAGAGGGTCATCTTACCTACCGGCTGCGCCAGTAATTGTTACAACCAAGATCACACGTTTCGCGCATTCCAGCGCCGTGATATTTGAACCACATCCAAATATTCCCACCGTATTGTTCCATAAAGTTGGAGCAAAAGAGTCACACCTTTCGCGTATTCGAGCGCAGTGATGTTTAAAACATTAAGCAAAATTTAAATTTTCCCACTTGGTGTAAGAAAAAATCAAAACAATGTAAGAATCAAATTAAGTTATATTGTACATTGAAACCAATAAATAAATCAAATTAAATCGTTGAAACTAATAAATGAATCAAATCAAGTTAAACATTAACTGTGTAGTTTAAAGATAAGAGTGTAACCGATCCTTACTTACTTAGGTGGCGCTACAGTTCGGGGTGAACCTGGGCCTCAAACTACAAGCCTCCCCATTTAGCTCGGTTTTTAGCTAATTGCCTCCAGTTGCGCACTCCAAGTTGGTCGAGGTCCCCTTGAACTTGTGCGCGCCACCTACGGCGATGATTCCCTCTACTGCGTTGGTGTCCATTCGCTCTACATGTCCTAGCCATCTCAGACGTCCAATACGCAGTTTTTTGACTAGGTCGATGTCGCTGTACAGCTCGTATAGTTCGTGATTGAATCTTCTCCTCCAAAACCCGTCAACGCAAACGGGACCGAAAATCTTACGAATAATTTTTCTCTCGAAGCGACCAAGGATATCTTCATCCTCTTTTAATAAAGTCCATGTTTCAGCGCCGTAAAGCAGGACTGGGATGATCAAGGTCTTATATAGAGTCTCCTTAGTTGTTCGAGATAGGGCTTTACTGTTGAATTGCCTTATAAGCCCAAAAAAACAGCGATTGGCAAGAGTTATTCTTCGATTGATTTCTGCACTGATTTTGTTTGTAGAATTTATAGCAGAGCCAAGGTAGACAAAGTCCCTTACTACCTCGAAGTTATAGCTGCCCACGGTGACGTTTTGTCCAATTCGTCGGTGTTGGTTTTCCCTTCTAGTTGACAGCATATACTTGGTTTTGCCCTCGTTTATCACCAAACCCATTTTGGACGCTTCCGCCTCAATGCTTGCAAAAGCACCGGTGACAGCCCGCTGAGATCTTCCGATAATGTCTATATCGTCGGCGTATGCAAGCAGTTGTACAGACTTGTAATAGATTGTGCCTCCGGTGTTGGCTTGTGAGTTCCGCACAATCCGTTCAAGTACAATATTGAAGAAGTCACATGACAGCGCGTCACCTTGTCTTAAGCCTTTTTTGACATCAAAGGTCTCGGTGAGGTCATTACCGACCTTGATGGAGCAGCGAGCGTTATCCATCGTCAGCCTGCACAGACGGACAAGTTTGGCAGGGGTGTCAAAACTAGACATGGCTCTATAAAGCTCTTCTCTATAGATGCTGTCATAGGCGGCCTTGAAATCGATAAAGAGGTGGTGAGTATCGATTTGGAATTCTTGGGTTTTCTCCAAGGTCTGCCGAAGTGTGAAGATTTGATCGATGGTGGACTTTCCTGGCCTGAAACCGCACTGATAGGGTCCAATCAGGCTCTTGATAAAAGGTTTCAGGCGTTCACACAATATCGCAGAAAAGATCTTGTATGCGATGTTAAGGAGACTGATGCCTCTATAATTGGCGCAGTTGAGGTGGTCTCCTTTCTTGTGGATCGGGCAAACGATGCTGAGATTCCATTCATCAGGCATACACTCGTCTGACCAAATATTAGAAATGAGTTGGTGTATGCACTCTACCAATTCATCCCCAGCTGTCTTGAAAAGTTCGGCCGGTAAGCCGTCAGGTCCAGCAGCCTTGTTCGATTTTAGCTTGGATATTGCTATCCTCACTTCGTTTTGGTCAGGTGGACGGAAATTTTGACTATCATCGCCTATGTTGAATGGTTCATTCTGCCTGACAGCGGGATGTTGGTCTTCGTCGCCGTTATACAGTCTGCAGAAGTAGTTTTTCCATATTCTCACCACCGACTGTGATTCTACTACGAGGTTTCCATTTTCATCTCTACAGGTTTCTGTACGGGTATTACTTCTCTGACACGTTCTTTTTACCTTTTGGTAAAACTTCCGTACATTGTTCCTGGAGTATAGACTCTCGATATTCTCAAACGCGCGCTTCTCATGCTCTTTCTTCTTCTTTTGGAGAAGCCGATGTTCTTCCTGTCTCTTTTGCTCGTAGAGCTCACGAGCAGCTCTCGTCTTCCTTTGCAGCGCCGCTTTGTATGCCTCTTGTTTTGCTGCATGCACTCGCCGGCATTCTTCGTCAAACCAGGGGTTTCACGGTGGTGGTCGAGCGAGACCCAGCACATCAGTCGCGGCGTTTCTGATGGTATGTTGGCAGCGTTGCCACTGGTCTTCGGTACTTGATGCTGGCGGCAAAGGGGTGATTGAGAGATTTCGGGATACGCGTTCAGCGAAGAGTCTGGCGGTCTCTTGCGATTGTAGCTTTTCGACGTTAAATTTTCTCACAGTAATTCTTCTTTGTTGCTCAGATTGGGATATCCGCATTCGTACCTTGGCTACAACAAGGTAATGATCCGAGTCTATGTTGGCCGCTCGGAAGGTCCAGACATCCAGAATACTGGAGGCATGCCTTGCGTCGATCGCAATATGATCAATTTGTTTGATCGTGACATGATCATTGGACCGCCATGTCTGCTTATGAATATCGAGATGAGGAAACCATGTGCTTGCTATGGTGACATTTCGCTCCACAGCGAAATCACTTAGCCTTAGTCCGTTATCAGACGTGGTGTCGTGTAGGCTATGCTTACCGACTGCCCTACCAAAGACGTCCTCCTTTCCTATTTTGGCGTTAAAATCGCCCAATACGATTTTAACGTCGTATTTAGGACATTGCTCGTATGTTTTGTCGAGGAGCTCGTAGAAACACTCTTTGGTGGCAGGGTCCTTTTCTTCTGTGGGGGCATGAACACATATTAGGCTTATGTTAGCGAATTTAGCCTTGATCCGGATAGTCATAATACGCTCGCTCACGTGTCGGAGCTTAAGACTTCTTGCCTAAGTCTGCCGCGTATGACAAATCCGCATCCAAATAAGCGTTGCCTGTTGCCTCTGTAGCAGTCACCGTAGTAGGTAGATGTCACAGTTTTTCATCCTCTTTTTGCCCGGCCCATCCCATCGCACTTCCTGGATGGCGGTAATATCTGCTTTATAGCAGTCTAGGGCCTCTGCTAGTTGTTCAGCTGCACGTGGTCTGTAAAGGGACAGAACATTCCACGTACAGATCCGAAGGTCGTTGTCCTTATTTCGTTTGCTGGGGTCGTCATTAGTTGAGTCATCCTTATCCGAGGCTTTTGGTTGTTTCGGAACCATAGGCTTTTTACGTGGTAGGGAAGTTACCCCGACGGCACAACCCGCAACCTGGAGGGCCAGTTCCTTAATTATTCCCCTAGGACGAGGGGCCGGGTACACCGGTGCCAGTAGGCCACTACGGGAGTATGAGCGCTGCCGTTGGCCCATTGAGGGCTCCTCCGCCACCATCTCTATTCCAATGTCCTGACTAACATTGGAAATTCCTTACCGACCTGTGATCCGAATACGTCGAAGCAGCTCGCGCAAGGTATTCACTAAGTTCAACCTAACTGGAACTATAGACGCCACCGTTGACTCCGTCTAGGGAATTCGTCCGCTGCCGCCTGGAACAGGAAGAAGTGCTCTAGTGAGAAAAGCACTCTTCCCCCCCTTTCTCATCTGCTGCCACCAAGAATCTGCCAAACGGGGTTGGATACCCATTTCTTGGATTAAGGTACTAGGCACCCGGCTGTCACCGCGTGTTGGTTGAGAGTAGGAGTTGGTAGGCCTCAGCTGAGTGAAAACGCTTGTGTTTTCATATGATCGCATGCACTACCGTTTGACCTGCCAGCATACGCTCATCGTTAGTTCACTATCAGATAGCTATCCAGCGGGCACCGCGTGGAGGTGATGATGCGATTTTGCCCACCATCTGTCTAACATAGGCATTGTAAATTTATATAGATTTATATCAAAATCTAACTGGCTTAGCTGACATAACAGCCTACACTTCGCCCCCTCCTTACAACGGGAAGTAACTTATGTGGGGTACTCATAGTCACTTGCAGCATAGCAATAGGCTCGATTGAATCAGTTACCATCCCCCACCCCAAGCCGTATTGCTCACCATGTTAACTATCACTGTGTAGAACTGCTATAGTAGCGATTGATTATACTCTTTACTTTATCACGGAACTGTTGTAGTAGAGGTTTGTTGGTAACTATGTGGGGTAGAACTATTGTAGTAGCGATCGGTTCGGTTACACTCCTAACTTTACCACGGAAACGTTGAAGAAGAGGTTTGTTGGTAACTATGTGGGGTAAAATTATTGTAGCAGCGATCGGTTACACCGATTGGTCAAACGGTAGTGCATGGGATCATATGAAAACACAAGCGTTTTCACTCAGCTGAGGCCTACCAACTCCTACTCTCAACCTCCACGCGGTGACAGCCGGGTGCCTAGTACCTTAATCCAAGAAATGGGTATCCAACCCCGTTTGGCGGATTCTTGGTGGCAGCAGATGAGAGAGGGGGGGAAGAGTGCTTTTCTCACTAGAGCACTTCTTCCTGTTCCAGGCGGCAGCGGACGAATTCCCTAGACGGAGTCAACGGTGGCGTCTATAGTTCCAGTTAGGTTGAACTTAGTGAATACCTTGCGCGAGCTGCTTCGACGTATTCGGATCACAGGTCGGTAAGGAATTTCCAATGTTAGTCAGGACATTGGAATAGAGATGGTGGCGGAGGAGCCCTCAATGGGCCAACGGCAGCGCTCATACTCCCGTAGTGGCCTACTGGCACCGGTGTACCCGGCCCCTCGTCCTAGGGGAATAATTAAGGAACTGGCCCTCCAGGTTGCGGGTTGTGCCGTCGGGGTAACTTCCCTACCACGTAAAAAGCCTATGGTTCCGAAACAACCAAAAGCCTCGGATAAGGATGACTCAACTAATGACGACCCCAGCAAACGAAATAAGGACAACGACCTTCGGATCTGTACGTGGAATGTTCTGTCCCTTTACAGACCACGTGCAGCTGAACAACTAGCAGAGGCCCTAGACTGCTATAAAGCAGATATTACCGCCATCCAGGAAGTGCGATGGGATGGGCCGGGCAAAAAGAGGATGAAAAACTGTGACATCTACCTACTACGGTGACTGCTACAGAGGCAACAGGCAACGCTTATTTGGATGCGGATTTGTCATACGCGGCAGACTTAGGCAAGAAGTCTTAAGCTCCGACACGTGAGCGAGCGTATTATGACTATCCGGATCAAGGCTAAATTCGCTAACATAAGCCTAATATGTGTTCATGCCCCCACAGAAGAAAAGGACCCTGCCACCAAAGAGTGTTTCTACGAGCTCCTCGACAAAACATACGAGCAATGTCCTAAATACGACGTTAAAATCGTATTGGGCGATTTTAACGCCAAAATAGGAAAGGAGGACGTCTTTGGTAGGGCAGTCGGTAAGCATAGCCTACACGACACCACGTCTGATAACGGACTAAGGCTAAGTGATTTCGCTGTGGAGCGAAATGTCACCATAGCAAGCACATGGTTTCCTCATCTCGATATTCATAAGCAGACATGGCGGTCCAATGATCATGTTACGATCAAACAAATTGATCATATTGCGATCGACGCAAGGCATGCCTCCAGTATTCTGGATGTCCGGCCCTTCCGAGCGGCCAACATAGACTCGGATCATTACCTTGTTGTAGCCAAGGTACGAATGCGGATATCCCAATCTGAGCAACAAAGAAGAATTACTGTGAGAAAATTTAACGTCGAAAAGCTACAATCGCAAGAGACCGCCAGACTCTTCGCTGAACGCGTATCCCGAAATCTCTCAATCACCCCTTTGCCGCTAGCATCAAGTACCGAAGACCAGTGGCAACGCTGCCAACATGCCATCAGAAACGCCGCGACTGATGTGCTGGGTCTCGCTCGACCACCACCGCGAAACCCCTGGTTTGACGAAGAATGCCGGCGAGTGCATGCAGCAAAACAAGAGGCATACAAAGCGGCGCTGCAAAGGAAGACGAGAGCTGCTCGTGAGCTCTACGAGCAAAAGAGACAGGAAGAACATCGGCTTCTCCAAAAGAAGAAGAAAGAGCATGAGAAGCGCGCGTTTGAGAATATCGAGAGTCTATACTCCAGGAACAATGTACGGAAGTTTTACCAAAAGGTAAAAAGAACGTGTCAGAGAAGTAATACCCGTACAGAAACCTGTAGAGATGAAAATGGAAACCTCGTAGTAGAATCACAGTCGGTGCTGAGAATATGGAAAAACTACTTCTGCAGACTGTATAACGGCGACGAAGACCAACATCCCGCTGTCAGGCAGAATGAACCATTCAACATAGACGATGATAGTCAAAATTTCCGTCCACCTGACCAAAACGAAGTGAGGATAGCAATATCCAAGCTAAAATCGAACAAGGCTGCTGGACCTGACGGCTTACCGGCCGAACTTTTCAAGACAGCTGGGGATGAATTGGTAGAGTGCATACACCAACTCATTTCTAATATTTGGTCAGACGAGTGTATGCCTGATGAATGGAATCTCAGCATCGTTTGCCCGATCCACAAGAAAGGAGACCACCTCAACTGCGCCAATTATAGAGGCATCAGTCTCCTCAACATCGCATACAAGATCTTTTCTGCGATATTGTGTGAACGCCTGAAACCTTTTATCAAGAGCCTGATTGGACCCTATCAGTGCGGTTTCAGGCCAGGAAAGTCCACCATCGATCAAATCTTCACACTTCGGCAGATCCTGGAGAAAACCCAAGAATTCCAAATCCAAACTCATGAATATAAAATCGATACGCACCACCTTTTCATCGATTTCAAAGTTGCCTATGATAGCGTGTATAGAGGCGAGTTATACAGAGCCATGTCTAGTCTTGGCATCCCTGCCAAGCTCGTCCGTTTGTGCAGAATGACGATGGAGAACTCTCGCTGCTCCATCAAAGTCGGTAAGAACATCACCGAACCGTTCGATGTCAGGAAAGGTCTTAGACAAGGCGACGCGCTATCATGCGATCTCTTTAACATAGTACTTGAGAGAATTGTACGAAACTCACAAGCCAACCCCGGAGGTACAATCTTCTTCAAGTCTGTACAACTACTCGCTTACGCCGATGACATTGACATAATCGGAAGAACTCAGCGGGCCGTCAATGGGGCATTTACGAGTATTGAGATCGAGGCAGCAAAGTCAATGAAAGCAAAACAAAATATATGCTGTCTACAAAAAAGGACACCCAACATCGGCGTCTTGGGCAGAACGCCACAATAGACAGATACAATTTTGAGGTAGTAAAGGATTTTGTCTACCTAGGCTCTGTGGTCAGCTCCGCAAATGACATGAGTGGAGAGATCACACGAAGAATTACTCTTGCCAATCGTTGTTTCTATGGGCTAAAACGGCAATTGAGTAGCAAAGCCCTATCTCGAACTACTAAGGTAACTCTTTATAAGACATTAATCATCCCAGTCCTGCTGTATGGCGCAGAGGCATGGGCTTTGAAAAAACCGGATGAGGATGCCCTTGGTTATTTCGAGAGAAAAGTTCTTCGAGCGATCTTTGGTCCCGTCTGCATAGACGGTGAGTGGAGGAGAAGGTACAATGCCGAACTATACGGCCTGTACAAAGACATCGACTTAGCCAGAAGAGTTCATATACAGCGACTAAGATGGCTGGGTCATTTAGAGCGGATGGAGCCCAACCTTCCCGCTAAGAAAGTCTTCGAACCCACCCCGGACGGACGGCGCAGTAGAGGACGACCTCGCGGTAGGTGGCGCAAACAAGTGGAGGGGGACCTCAACCAACTTGGCGTGCGCAACTGGAGGCAGCTGGCTCGTAACCGTGCTGGCTGGAGAGGTTTGTTGGTTGAGGCCCAGGTCCACCCCGGACTGTAGCGCCATCTAAGTAAGTAAGTAAGTATGTTAGACAGATCGTTTAGGTCTTCAAAGAAGTATTCACATTCAAAGAAGTAGTCTCTTTCTTAGAGTAGCTAGCGCTTGGCACGTGCCAAGAAGATGAATGTTGTTTTCCTCTTCTTCCTCATCTCTGCAACTTCTGCTGAAATCATTTGATAAAACTGCCATTCTAATAGCATGTCTACCTGTTAGTAGACACAGTGTCCCGTGACAATTCTTACTGTGAGGCTTATGTTCCTTCTGTTTAGAGTTAGGAGTCTTCTGGTTTCCTTTGCGTCTAGTAGAGGCCATATCTTTCTTGTTGTTCCATCTATTGTTTACGATTGCTAGTGCTTCGTTGAGCACGCGAAATTTCATCATTTGTATTGGGGGTGCCGGTACTTCTCTGTTATCAGTTAGAGGTAAACCAGTGCCTAGTGTGTGCGAGTTCATCTGCTTTGCAGTTGCCTGTAATATCTCTGTGTCTCAGGACCCCGCACAGAGTAATATTGCAGCTGTTCGCAATCTCGTTGAGATTCGCGCCAATATTAAACCAACTTAGATCTTATTATTGGCGTTTCCAGATATTTGATCACTGACTGACTGTCTATGTAGAGGACGATAGACTTACCATCTATCGGGCACAAAGAGTCTGCGCCGCTGCTTCACGAATAGCCGATACTTCCGCTGGAAATATACTGCAGTGGTCCGGAGGTCAGTGGCCTGCGTCTAGCAGAGGTACATCGGAGAAAATACCCAATTCCGTACCCTCGGATATTTTGGAACCATCTGTGTAGATTTCAATTGCGACGTCATTTAGAATATTACCGCTATCCCATGCGGATCTGTCAGGAATGATGGTGCTATATTTGATATTGAAATCATTTAATGGGGATATGTAATCTGTGACTTTAAAATTGGAATTTTGAAGAAGCGGGGCCCGCTGGATAGGCTATCTGATAGTGAACTAACGATGAGCGTATGCTGAGTCTGACGATGATCCTGTAGCTGAACACTCAGACCTTCGTAAGCACATCTGGGCGAACTTCAGCACGCATATGTTTAACTAGACGAGGCATCTCTTGTTGACCTGATTGGCTGAAATATGCGTCTCAGAAGTCTAGCAAGAGCTCCTCAGAAGGCGGACGTGCGGCGGATGAATTCTCCCGATGGAATCAACGGTGACATCTACAGGCAAGCGGATACCTTACTTGAGATACTCCAACATATATGGAGCTGAGATCTGTAAGGATTTTCAATATTGCATCAGGGTACTGAAAAAGAGATGGTGGCAGATGAATCCTTAATGGGCCAACGACAGCGATGGGCCGAGCAAAAGGAGGATGAAAAACTGCGACATCTACTACGGCGGTTGCTACAGACAAGCATCTCATGACTATCCGTATCAGAGCTAATTTTGCCAACATTAGCCTAATATGCGCTCACGCCCCTCACGTGAAGATGGACGACGCGACCAAGGATGACTTCTACCAGCTCTTGGACAAGACGTATGAGCAATGTTCCAGCCACGACGTTAAAATTGTCCTTGGTGATTTTAACGCAAAGCTAGGAAGAGAGGACGTCTTTAGTAGCGTGGTCGCAAAGCACAGCCTGCACGACATCACATCCAACAATGGACTCAGGCTAGTCGACTTTGCGGCGGGGCGAAACTTTGTCGTAGCTAGTACGTGGTTTCCACGTCTCCATACTCACAAGGAAACATGGCTCTCCTTTGATCGAAAAACTGTCAACCAAATCGATCACATTGCGATCGACGCAATGCACTCTTCCAGTATTCTGGGTGTCCGGACTTTGCGGGGAGCCAATTTAGACTCGGATCACTGCATAGTTGTAGCCAAGGTACGGATGCGGATATCCAGAACGAAATACTGTGAGGAAATTTGACGTCGGGTGGCTACAATCGCAAGAGACCGCCAGAGCGGTCTATGCCGCCAGGAGCAAATGAGGAAGACCAGTGGCAACGTTGCCAACAAGCCATCAGAGATGCCGCCTGTGATGTCCTGGGTTTCTCTTGACCACCACCACGAAACCCCTGGTTTGATAAGGAATGCCGGCAAACACATGCAGCAAAACAAGAGGCATACAAAGCGGCGCTGCATAGAAGGACTGGAGCTGCTCGCGAGCTCTACGAGCGAAGGAAAAAAGAGGAACATTGACTTCTCAGAAAGAAGAAAAGGGAGCATGAGAAGCGATCGATCTGGGAGATTGAGAGACTTTATTGCAGGAATGATGTTCGGAAATTTTACCAAAAAATGAATGGAGCCTCATCATCGTTTGCCCGATCCTGAAGAAAGGAGACCCTCTGAACTGCGTCAACTACAGAGCTATAAGTCTCCTCAATATCGCATATAAGATCCTGTCTGCCGTATTATGTGACCGCCTAAAACCGATCGTAAACAACCTGATAGGTCCTTATCAGTGCGGTTTCAGGCCCGGAAAGTCCACCATTGACCAAATCTTCACACTACGGCAGATCTTGGAAAAAAACCATGAATATAAAACCGATACGCACCACCTCTTCATCGATTTCAAAGTTGCCTATGATAGCGTGTATAGAGATCGGTCATACAGAGCAATGTCTAGTCTTGACATCCCTGCCAAGCTCGTCCGTTTGTGCAGAATGACGATGGAGAAATATCGCTGCTCCACCAAAGTCGGTAAGAACATCACCGAACCGTTCAATGTCAGGAAAGGTCTTAGACAAGGTGACGCGTTATCATGCGAGCTCTTTAACATAGTACTTGAAAGTATTGTACGAAACGCACAAGCCAAGACCGGAGGTACAATCTTTTATAAGTCTGCACAACTACTCGCTATGCCGATGACATTGACGTAATCGGAAGAACTCAGCGGGCCGTGGGCATGGGCTTTGACAAAACCGGATGAGGATGCTTTTAGTTATTTTGAGAGAAAAGCTCTGCGAGCGATGTTTGGTCCCGTCTGAGTGGAGAAGAAGGTACAATGCCGAACTATACGGCCTGTATACATATATATATATATATATATATATATATATATATATATATATATATATATATATAATAAATAGGACATCGACTTAACCATAAGAGTTCACATACAGCAACTAAGATGGCTGGGTCATTTAGAGCCAAGAAAGTCTTCGAATCCACCCCGGATGGACGGCGCAGTAGAGGACGACCTCGCAGTAGGTGGCGCAAACAAGTGGAGGGGGACATCAACCAATTTGGCGTGCGCAACTGGAGGCGGCTGGCTCGCAACCGTGCTGGCTGGAGAGGTTTGTTGGTTGAAGCCCAGGGGCCTTATTTTGTACTGCTTTCGGATTCGGATTGCCATTCGAAAATGTAATCCGATTCTAAAATGAATTGGTATTTTGTATGGTTCTCGGATTGGGTGTAAGTGCTTCTAACTCAAAATCAAACATTTCCGAAAGTTAGATTGTCAAAACATCTATCAAACGTCACTTAAATTACTTGGAATAGAAATAGAAAATGCCAATTTCCGAATTTCGTATACATTTGCTATAGAAACGCAATACAAAATAAGGCCCCAGGTCCACACCGGACTGTAGCCCCACCTAAGTAGGTAAGTTCTGCTTCTCGAAGTATTCTTCTGCTTTCCTGAATTCGAAGCTCTTTTTGCATTTGCGTAATAAACACGCAAATTTCCATCCATTGTTCCTCATATTGTGCCATATGGTGTATGAGGAATGGAAGACCAGAAAGGTCATTTCTCCAATTTTCAAATCGTCTACAGTAGAAGACTGCATGCTCTATATCTTCCTCCTATTCTGGACATACTGGACACAAAGGAGAGGTATCGTGTCCAAACCGATGAAGATATTTGCGATAGCCTCCATGGCCAGACAGGAACTTCGAAGTGCTGAAAACAGACCTTCATCACCAGGAGCTTTAAAGGGGTTGAATCTGCCCACTGTATTGCACTTACTAAAACGATGTTGCACTTTTTATTGGGGGGGAAATATTAATTAATCCGCGGGGTTAACTGAAAGAAAAGTAGCTGGCCTGCTACATTAAATTACAAAAAAAGTACGCAGAATAGGGGACACGACCGATCACTTTTGCGATCGGAAAGCGAAATGAGAAAATGGGAGAAAGGAGAAAAAAAGGAGGTGAAATGCAAGTGCAGTTTTGGGGAATAGTGAGGTACACTAGTGCTGAAGAAAAAATTAACGAATGATAAGAAAACAATGAATTTCACCACGTTATAATCGCTCCTCACGAGCGGGGATTTATTAAAATAAAAAGGAGGAATAGAAAGCACAAATGAAAGAAAGAAAACCACAAAAGATAATTTACGGAGGATCAGAAAAAACTTCGAAGAGGAAAATAAAATAAAATAAATAAAAAAAATAAATATCGCCGTAGGAGTGACCAGTTACGGCAAGTCCCGAACAAACTGCGGGTCGCGTGTCCCGCTTTCACCGGAAAATATCACAAAAAACGGAACAGATTCCTACCGGGTTTCACAAAAATTTCACAAATTCTCCTACAAAACCAACTCCTCAACTGTCTGCTGGTCAACTAAGAACTGGTCTCCCGCTGAGTAATAGGCCTAATCGAGCTTCGAGTCTTTCACTCACACATTCGTGAATTCCCGCACACTCAACTATAGAATTCAAGAGCAGCTTGCTGTGCATTACTCCACTCATTTGCGCAAGTATGCAACTGCTCTTGAGCCGCCGCTATTCTACTCTCAACTTTCACCCACATTCCGCTGACTCAAATTCGCCCGACTTCGACTTTTCCTCTCCATCCGCTCTGTTTGTTTAAACAATTTAGGAAAATCAACAAAGTGAAAAAAGGATTGTTAATTAAAAATTACTAAAGTGGGTTTCCTCTCACCAATAGTAAAAAGAAAAAAAGAGGTGACTGCACTAGTTCCAGGATAGGCCCTAAGACGCCATTTTGCGCTCAACAAAATTAAATTACCGGAAGAAAATAGAACAATGAGTAAAATTTTAACTACGCGAATAAACTAATCTACCCGGTAGAATTCCGCGCAGATTTGGAGACTATGGACGAGCCCTTAATGTGCCACTCCACACATAGAGTCGAGGGTTAGGGTGAACTCTCGCCCATTGATGGGTTCCGTTCGAACCATCATTTGTTCGTGGGCTGCCGCTTGTCTTGTTTGTGTTTGCTGTCGATGTCTTCGTGTGTTTGGTTGTGTTCATGATGTTGAATATGTTTACGTGTGTAACTGCGCTGTTTATGTGACGCCTTGTCCCCTCGCGATGAATTTATGTATGACCTATTTGTTGCCGTTTGTTAGTATTGGGACACTTCGTCCCCTCTCATTGACTTTGTGATGCTGATGTTTCGTTTCTTGTTGGTTATACTCGTGGGAATAGACTCTATGTCTCGTCTGTTTATTCTTGATTGCTCGTACTATGTTGTAGGTAATGTTGTTTGTTTAGTGTGCCCGTTGTAAGGTGGGCAGCTTGTAGAGGCGGATACACCATTATTGCTATCCCTGGTCTCACCCTAGCCGCTCGTTTCGCTCTCGACTATTGGAGAAACCGCCCATTTCTCCTTTCCTTCAGGGTAAAATGTCATTTTCAAGGGTTGACATTGATTGTCTCTGCAAGATGCTTGGGAAGTAGGCCTATGGCTGATGGAACCATGGCTGCCCTCCACTTTCCCAGAATTTTGCACAAACAAAGAAAGAAAAGAGGGAAAGAAGGAAAGGTGCGTAAAGCAGGCCTTGTTGTGGTAAATCCTACCGCAACAACGATAACAATTTTCCATTTTTTTTTTTTTTTAAACACCGAGTTTATTTAAGAAATCTACATAATGTATTCTACATTTTAGATATTATTATTCTTAACACATACAAGTTGCGAAATAAACACATCTATTGATAAAGAAATAGAAGCGTCAATTCACCATATACTTCAAATTCCCAAAACTGTTTTTCTATATCTAAAAGTAAAAAATATTTAAGAGATCAAAACAAGAAAACGCCTACCACTAATGAAAATAAAAAGAAAATTAACAAAACCAAACAAAAACCAAAAAGTTTACTTTCTTCATAAACATTTAATTCAGTTTGACTCAATTAAAGAAGAATTAAAACATTATACAATGATTAGTTTCGTTCATTCTTTTGTTAAAAAAAAGTGCATGTGTGAGAAAAGCATTTTTGATCTAAAATGCTGGAAAAAAAATATACAAACACTTATATTGAGCGCACTCGTAATACATTATAAAAAAATTTGTCTTTCCTGAAGTTTTGAACCCAAATGAGGAACTCGTATCATAATAAAAGAAAAAATAAAACACCTATAAAGTTGAATATCAAGTGGTTTGGAATAAAAAACATTCCACACTATTGTTGGTAGTAGATACATACATATAAATGTGAGAGAAATTGTTGTTAACACACGATTAGCAATAATAATATTTGAATTATTTTTTTTTTTATCCTATTCTGTTGTGAAGTTCAATATAATTTATATATGCAGGTGTAAGTGTATTTTTTTTTTATGCTGCCGCTGCTTCTTGGAAAAATTAGAACAATAATTTCAAAAACAAAAGATATTTTTTTTAATTTTTTTTTGTTTTTTTTTTTTTTATAAATTGGTTATTCGCCCCCTGATTTCATGCCAGCATAATGGTGTTGTGCAGTTCACTTATTTCCAGGAGGCGCCAGCGGTTGACCGCGATCCTTGCCACGTAATTTTATTCCAATCACACGCTCGATTTTGCCAAGAATCAAATTGTTCGGAATTCCACGTCCGGCTTCATAATCGGTCACAACTTGTTGCTTTTCACAGATTTTCTGAAAACAATGAAATTTCATTGGAGGTTAAAATGGCTCGTATGTGTAGCGAGTAAGAAATAAGCTTAGTTATGAAGAGGGGATAAGAACCAATCTCTATGGATGCGAAAGAAAGTGGAATGGTAATGGATCGATCATTGGTTATATAGATCTAAATTAAAGAACACGGACAAGTTGAAGTATCAGGGATGGTTTCAGAAGAACCTGAACAGAAGGTCAACTAGAATACCGAAAAACAATCATGTAGAATAACAGCTAATCCCCGATTACCGTTGAGGTTTTTCGCTTTTCGCTTTTGATTGTCGGTTTATTCCTCATATGAAATATGAGGATATTCATATCTTAATGAAAGAAAAGAATCTCATGCCCTTGGTGTAGGAAATTAGAAATTAAAAAATGTAATTAGAGGTCAGAAAGTCCTTTAAGCGTGCCATGAAGGGGTTCATTCCAAAGCAGGCGACAGTTACGAAAGCTAAACCAAAAAATTGAGTCAAGAGCGAATTTTACCCGAATATGAGTGTTTCAGAAATCAACATGCCCCCACGAAATAAAAGGACCTTGCCACCAAATATTGTTTCTACTAGCTCCTTAACAAAATATACGAGTAATGTCCTAAACACGATGTTAAAATCATATTGGGTGATTTTAACGCCAAAATAGGAAAGGAGGATGTCTTTGGTAGGCAGCCGGTAAACATAGCCTACACGTAAGCTATGTTTACCACGTCTGACAACGGACAAAGGCTAATTGATTTCAATGTGGACCGAAACGTCTATAGTGATATCCCAAACTGAGCAACAAAGAAGAATCACTGTGAGAAAATTTAAAGTCGAAAAGCTAAAATCGCAAAAGACCGCCAGAGTATTCGCTTAACGCGTATTCCGAAATCTCTCAATCACCTCTATGCCGCCAGAATCAAGTGCTGAAGACCAGTAGCAACGCTGCCACCATGCCAGCAGAAACGCCGCACCTGATGTGCTGGATTTCGCTCGACCAACTTCTCGAAACCCCTAGTTTGACGAAGAATGCCGGCAAGTGCATGTAACAAAACAAGAGGCATATAAAGCGGCGTTGCAAGGGAAAACGAGGGATACTCGTGAGCTCTACGAGCAAAAGAAACGGGAAAAACATCGGCTTCTCCAAAAGAAGAAGAAAGAGCATGAGAAGCGCGCGATCAAGAATATTGAGAGCTTATACTCCAGTAACAATGTACGGAAGTTTTACCATAAGGTAAAAAGAACGTGTCAGGGAAGCAATACCCGTACAGAAACCTGTAGAGATGAAAATGGAAACCTCGTAGTAAAATCACAGTCGGTGCTGAGAATATGGAAAAACTACTTCTACAGAATGTATGACGGCGACAAAGACCAACATCCCGCTGTCAGGCAGAATGAACCATTGACAATGGCCGTGTTTTTTTGAAACCTAGCCAGCCAGTAGTTGCTAGTAAAGTAAAATTTTACACATAAAACAAATACAACAACCGGCTGGCTAATACTCTTGATTTTATCCCCAGCAAAGAGTTACTGGCTGGAAATTTCGTGATGCCTAATTTCAGGCGGCGCAAAAACGAATGTTTTTTAGTTATTTGATGTTGCTGTCACTGCGATGTTGCTTGGTTCCTAGAGATATGTTCGTATAAAATTGGCTGGCTTTGGCTGGCTGGCAAATCGTTTAAATGAACGACTGGCTGACTAGGTTTCAAAAAAACACGGCAAATGATAGTCAAAATTTCCGTCTACCTGACCGAAAGGAAGTGAGGATACCAATATTCAAACTGAAATCCAACAAGGCTGCTGGACCTGACGGCTTACCGGACGAACTTTTCAAGGCAGCTGCTGATGCATTGGTAGAGAGCATACACCAACTCAATTTTAAGATTTGGTCAGACGAATGTATACCTGATGATGCTATTTATAGAGGCATCAGTCTCCTTAAAATCGCAAACAAGATCTTTCTGCGATATTGTGTGAACGCCTTAAATCTTTTATCAACAGCCTGATAGCCATTTCGGCACTATCAACATAAACTGTTCCTTCTTCTTGGGCTTCTACGTTTTGCAAATTCTCGTAGATCCATTCAGAGATGTCATCGACGCTAAAGTTCTCGTCTGCAAACATCTGGTCCAGCGTTGTTGTGATGTCAGATTTTCTGACAAAATTTGATCCCAAATTAGAAGCAAAGGAACGAAGTCTTCTTCCTCCCAATGATCAGGAGTTCTAATAACTTTTTTCCAGCATTTAGCGATTGTATTCGCTTTTAACTTCTTCCAAGCGTTTAAAGAGACAAATGACATGTTTCAAATTTAAGCTTGAAAGTGCTTCTTCATAGTTGTAGAAAGAAACAAGATGGCTCAACAAACTTTTTTTGTAATAGAGTTTAGTCAATCTTCTTACATTTTGATCCATAGGTTGAAGTACAGCTGTGCAATTAAGAGGAAAACACATTATCGCAATGCTGAGACTTTCAATTTCAATCAACGAGTCTTTTGGACGACAAGGAGCATTATCGATAAGAAGTAAAACCTTTTTGGCCAAATTTTTATGTTGAAGATGAGACGATGCCTGAAAGTCGCAAAATGTTTTGGAAAATTTGTTTTGTCTACTGTTTTTTATCTATTGTATAAAGTTTGCCATTACTTACTTATAGGACGAAATTGGTTTTTAACCATTTGTCAAAGAGCACTGAAGTCATCCAATCATTTTTGTTGGCCTTGTAGATTAATGGTTTGTTGGTAAAAAAAATTTAAAGCTCTTTGATTTTTTGCTTTTTCGATCAGAAGTGGTTTTAATTTGTGTTCACTGGTTGTGTTTGTACATGTACATGTGTAGACGTTCCCTTAAAATGGACTAATATTTTGTTTGGAAGGAGTTTCCAAAACAATCTAGATTCGCATTATAAATTTGCTCCGGACATACATTTGTTTCGGATCACTACGCATGAGGTTCCAAGTTCGAATCCCAGAAAATACCAAAAAGTTTTTTCACGGTCCCATCTCTCGCGAGCGTCTGACAAACATCCGAGAGTATTGTTGTCACGAAAAAGCTTCTCAAATCGCCGTTCGGATTCGGCATTAAACTGTAGGTCCCTTCCATTCGTGTGAAAAAAATATAACGCACACAACATGAGTGGTTGCGAGAAGCTAGGCCCTGGCACTTTAAAGAGCTGTTGCGCCAAATATTCGTATTCATACATTTGTTTCAGCAACTTTTTTTCCCAGATTCCATTAAAAAGGGCCTTACGAGCTCAGAAGCATTGGAAACTTTATCTCCGCAAACTTTTAAGAATCGTATCCCATGATGATTCTTGAATTGGAAAGCCAACCATTACTTGCTTGAAATTTTTCTTTCTTGTATGCTGTTATGCAATTCTTTTGCCTTTGTATACAAAATATTCACGGAAACTGGAATATGAGCGGGCCTTTTTCGTATTAACTATTTATACAGTGATTTTTCCATTTTCGGAAATTCAGTAGCTTTTATGTCTTTTCGAATGCCAGGCCCACAAACTGATTGTCCAACAATTTTTTTTTAAACTTCCTCTTTTTGAATAATTCTGTATTTTTAATAATATGCTGGAATATGGAGTAATTCCGAACCATTTTAAAGAAGCACTGATTTTTCCGATATATAAAAAAGGTATTACGGGGGACCCGTCAAACTATCGTGGCATTTCCTTCTTGAACGCATCATACAAAATGTTCACTTCGATTCTGCAATGCCGATTAAATACGTGGATAGACACAAATAACTTATTAGGATAATTCCAAACGGGCTTCAGGTCAGGATATCCCACTGAGATCATATTTGTGTCCTGAGGAGCATAGCAGATTCATTTATCGGGATAGGAAAAAAGCTGTACGTCTTTTTTTGTCGCGAGGCTCTTATGTACATATAAGCTGTATGACATGGGAATGTTACAGAAATTTGGCAGCTAGTAACCTTTACAAAGAAACAGTAGCAGCGGTATTGAATGGTGAGGCGTTATCCGAATGGTTCCACACAAAATCAGAGGTGACGTAAGGATGCACATTAAGCCCGTTCTTGTTTGCGTTGTTCACTGAAGACTTAACTCATTGCCTGCCTGGAGGTATTGAGTACGCTTGAGCTTTTTAGCAAATCCATAAGGACAGGAATATTTCCTGGTGGATGGAAGAAATCTACTGTTCGACCTATTCAGGAAGTACGGAATACTGTCTTGTGTGAGGAATTCAGACCGGTGAATATGCTGCCTTTATATGAAAAGCTATTCGAAAAACTTGTAGAGAAGCAATTTAGGAGCTATATAGAGGAAAATAATTACATCATGCAACATCAGTCGGGATTTAGAGAAGGATACTCATGTGACACGACTTTAAATTGGGTGATAGAAAACTGGAAAAGCCTAATGGATGAACGGAAAGTAATTGTAGCAGTGTTCCTAGATTTCAAGAGAGCTTTCCAAACGGTGGACCGGGAAATTCTAATAAAAAAAACTGATTAGGTATGGAGTCAATGACAATGAACGGAAATGGTTGGAGTCATATCTAAACGGCCGCACTCAACGCACAATAGTAAATGAAAGTAGCGCGGATCCAATTGAAATTAAAATAGGTGTACCTCAAGGCTCGGTATTGGGTGTTTTTCTATTCTTACTATATATAAATGACATAAACGCAGTAGTGAAATATAGTAAATTGTGTATGTTCGCGGATGTTGCGCTCCTATTCGAGAGTGGAAGTAACTCAGGGGAATGCATCCAAAAAATGAACGAGGACCTGAAATCAGTAAGCAAGTGGCTAAAAGTGAATAAGCTGATGTTAAACATAAAAAAGACAAAGTACATGTGCATGAACAGTGATCAGAGTGGATGTGTTAAAATTGATGGGGAAGACATAGAGCTTGTGAATGAATTTAAATATCTTGGTGTAATAATTGATGATCAGATGAGTTTGAGAGCCAATATTGGTTATATACGTAAGAAAGTATCCAAGAAAATATATTTCCTTAGCAGAATTCGGCAAAAAATATCTACGGTTACAGCGATAAGAATATATAATACAATGATAAGACCGTATTTCCAATATTGTTCAACAATACTTTATCTATCAACGGAAGGAGATTTAACAAGGCTACAAAGGCTCTTTGGATGGCAAACGACTAACAAAGGCCTCGTAGGGGCAGCATCTCCCGATAGGTGCTGGTCCGCTAAGTAACGAGTAGGAGCCACTGCAGCCGAAAACCTAGAAACGGGAGAGGACGAATGGCGAGCTTTCTGCCCCAAAAAACAGGATAAGTATCGGTTGGTCTGTGGCCCAACGATCCGCAACCGTAAAACAAACTATTGCTCCGAAACGGAAACAATCGCCTCGGATAAGGACGGATAATTTTTTGACGACCTTTGGCTATCGGACACGGACAACGACCGGATTCTGGAACGTTAAGACCCTCCTGGACTCACTCCAGGAAGGGCTTTATAACGCCAGATTCCTCCAATTGGAGCGCGAATTCGCACCGTATAAAATCGACATCTTAGGGCTGAGCGAGATGAGATGGTACGATGCTGGGGAATACATCTCCCCAACAAAAAGCACTGTGATGCTATACTCTGGTAAACCAGCTGGAAGTGCACGGAGTTCTGGCGTAGGACTCATGCTAACTCCAGCAGCACGTAGTAGCCTCATATCCTGGAAACCCTATAGTGACCGGATATTGATGACTAGGTTCCAGAGTAGAGTTAGAAAAATTACCATCATACAGTGTTATGCACCGACTCTAGACGCGACTGAGGATGAAAAGGATAATTTTTATAGCCACTTAGGCGCCGCCTACAACCAAACGCCTAATGGGGACATCGTAATGGTAATGGGAGATCTCAATGCCAAGGTGGGTATCGACAAAACCATGCTTAAGCACGTGATGGGAGTTCACGGCGTGGGAGACCGTAATGACAATGGTGAGCGGTTTGTGGACTTCTGCAATACCAACCGCCTAGTCATCGGAGGTACGCTGTTTAAGCATAACACCTGCCATAAGATCAGTTGGGTCTCTACTGATAGGCAACGAACATCCAACCAGATCGACCACATTGCGATCAGTCGCCGCTTTAGAAATTGTCTCCTGGACGTCCGAAACAGACGTGGAGCTGACGTCGGACTTGAACGAGATCACCATCTTACGGTAGCTCATTTACGCCTTCGTACTGCATCCGTCAACAGCAACTGCTTAAACCTACTTAACATCACCAGGTTTAATATCGACAGACTCAAGGTTCCCCAAGTGCGCCAACAGTTCAGGGACCATCTTGCCTTAGAGGCAGAAGCAATCAGCAGCACAGAGAACATGGATGACCATTGGAGTGCTGTGAAAAATGCTTTTGCGACTGGGGCACGCACTTATGTCGGTAAAAAGCAGAAACACCACCGCACATGGCTTTCTACAGACACCTGGAGACGGATCGATGAGCGTACAGCAATCAAGGCTCGGATTGCAGCGGACTCAGCAGTAGAGAGAACCGAGCTTGAAGCCCAATACCGTGCGAAGAAGAAAGAAGTGCAGCGTAGTGTGAGACGTGACAAACGTCAATATGTCAACTCACTGGCCCCAAGGGCTGAAGAAGCAGCGAGTAGGTGCGACAGTAGGACTGTTTACAACATCACTAAGGAGCTCATTGGTGGTCGAAACTCCAAACAACATCCAGTGAAGAGTCTAGACGGTAACCTTCTGGTTTCGGATGAGGATCAGCTCACTAGATGGAGAGAACATTTTGCTACGGTGCTAAATCACTTAGACGATGGCGGTATGATCTCGAATTCGAATGAGCAGTTCGAAGCAACAAATTCCCGAATTCGCACCGTACCTCCCAGTAAAACTGAAATAATAACAGCAATCAAGTCCCTCAAGAAAAACAAAGCGGTGGGTATTGATGGCATCCCTTCCGAGCTATTTCAAGCGGCGCCAAATACATCGGCAGATTTGCTGCATCCGCTAATACGGAGAGCTTGGGATAGTGAACAATTTCCACAGGAGTGGAAAAGGGGGAAGATCATTAAGCTTCCAAAGAAGGGTAACTTAATGGAGTGCGGTAACTGGAGAGGTATATGTGTTCTTCCAGCTGTAGTCAAAATAATAGCTAGAATAGTTCTAGAACGAATTAAAGAACATTTAGATTCAACTCTCGATGTCGAACAGGCAGGCTTTCGCGCTGGATCCTCCTGCATCGACCACATAAACATCTTACAGATCATAATCGAACAATGCGTTGAGTATAGGTCTCCGCTACATTTACTGTCTATCGACTTCGAGAAGGCTTTCGACAGCTTGAATCGAGATGCTATCTGGTTGGCCTTGCGCAGGAGAGGCATTCCAGAAAAGCTTATAGCTATTATCAAGGCTACATATGAGGGCGGCAAGTGTCACGTCGTGCACAATGGTAAGGTGTCGGAGGACTTTGAAGTCCAAAGTGGAGTACGTCAAGGGTGCATACTGTCCCCACTATTGTTCTTGGTGGTTATCAGCGATGTACTCCGTGCAGCATTGACCGAAGCTAATTCTGGAATTCGTTGGACTATGACATCTTACCTTAAACACCTAGATTACGCTGACGATGTTTGTCTACTTTCACATCGGATAATGGATCTTCATTTGATGGCCCAAATCTAGAAGCTGAGGCAAACAAAGTGGGGCTAAAAATAAACACAGCCAAAACAAAAGCCCTGAGTACTTCCAATACCCGCGCTCAACTTAACATTGCCGGAAAGCAAGTCGAGAAAGTTGATAACTTTCTATATTTAGGAAGTGTCGTCTCGGCTAATCGCGGTGGCACCGAACTGGATGTGTGCAGCAGAATCGGGAAGGCTAAAGCTGCGTTCGGAATGCTGTCCAAAATCTGGAGAAGCAATGTTATTAGCTTAAGAACCAAGCTACGACTGTTCCGCTCCAACGTAGAATCAGTGCTGCTTTATGGGTGCAGTACTTGGAAGGTGGACACAATTAACACACGCAAGCTGCAAGTCTTCGTAAACAAATGCTTAAGAATCATCTTGAGGATTTTTTGGCCGAACCGCATCTCCAACGAGCAACTTTATCTGAGAACGGGCCAAGAACCTATAAGCATTACTATACGAAGAAGAAAGTGGCAATGGATTGGACACACCCTACGGCGCGAAGACAACTCCATTGCGAAGTACGCTATGCAGTGGAATCCGCTCACCCAGGCAGGCAGAATAGCGGGACGCCCTAGGCAAACGTGGCGCAGAACAGTTGAGGAGGAATCAAGCTCTTTAGGAATGAGTTGGAGGCAGCTCAAACGCGTTGCAGAGCTCCGAACACGATGGCACGCAGGCGTGGTTGACGCCCTATGCCCCCCGAGGGGTTAAAGGATATAAGTAAAGTAAGTAAGTACAAAGGCCCCAAAATAAAGCCATAAGGATAATTCTCAAGTGCGCAAGATTAACCCACATAAAGGATATGCTGGAAATGCTTAAATGGCTAAGTATAAGGCAGCAAATCAACCTAAACGTGTTAGTGTTCGTCTTTAAAATGAAAAACCAAATGCTCCCCAACTATCTTTTTAACTATCTAAGGTACATAAGTGAAAGTCAGCCTTATAACGTTAGGGGTGGCCAAAATTTTCGATTAGAACTGAAATCATCCGCGCGTGCTCAGAATACTTTAATGTTCAAAGGTTTGAAACTGTTTAATCGTCTCCCGCATGAAGTAAAGAACATAAACAATTTGAAGAAATTTAAAGAAGAAATTGAGAAATTTTTAAAATCGGACAATTGAATTATGATATAAAACCGAGAAGATGGCATATATTGCCAAGTTTATGAACCGACATCTTGCTAACGCGCGCGTAAGTGTGTCCCCTCGCGCGGTTGGGAAGGGAAGATGGTGGGGTTCAAAAAGAAAAAAAGTACGCGGGTCTCCTCATCAAGGCGTTACTATTTTCTGATGACATAGTTTTGCTTGGATACACGCCCGAGTCGCTTCAACTTATGATAAATCAACTGCATCAGTATTGTAAAATGTGGAACTACAATAGTTAATCTCGATAAATCTAAAATACTTATTTTCAAGAAAGGAGGAGGAAGGTATTACGCTAATGAAAGGTGATGTTATAATAGGCGTTTTTCTTTTTTCGTTCAGAGCAGCGCTCTGAACAGAGCTCGAGCACATCGAGCGCGCACTGAACGTGCTCTGAACCGAGCGTGCTCAGAGCGTTCGGATTTGTTTATGAAACACAATTAAGCAGCTCAGAGCATGCTCTGAACGAAAAAAGAAAAACGAATTCCGAGCTCTGATGTGTCTGAGCTAAAAAAGAAACACGATTTTTTTTGTTGACACTTCAGGCTCTGCTCTGAACTAAAAAAGAAAAACGCCTAATGGTGAGCGGAATATAAAGGAATATAAATATCTTGACGTTATTTTTACCAAGAGTTTATGTATGGACATGCATCTTAAGGAAAAGCTATCAAAGCTAAGAGCGCAATCAGTGCTACCTGGAATATATGCTTAGCTAATTGCAGCATTGCACACAGTTGTAAATTTAAAGTCTTTGAAGCGGTATCTGAAGCCATTTTGATATATGGAGCACAAATTTGGGGATGCAAGCATTACGGCAGAGAAGCTGTTGAGATATTTCATCAAACGAATTTTTCACTTACCAGCACACACCTAATTACGTGATTATGCTGGATACCGGCTTGTCCCCACTGTTTGTAAAAACACTTAAGCGGCTACCGAATGAAGCAGCTCTTCAAACTATTCATAACGGGAACGATTGGCTGAGTGGAATTAACAAGGGGCTGTGGAATCCAACTTAATTTAAATATCGCAGAAATAAAAGATTGGAAACCAACACTTTATCAACTAATCGCAGCAACAGACATGCAATATAGAAAACGTTACCTAAATGAAGGTTCGGAATCACAGCACAGGATGATTTACAGCTACAGAAACCGACAATATGCCTCGGATAAGGAATGATCACACGTTGACGACTTTTGGCTATTGCACCCGGACAAAAATAGGGTTTTGGAATGTAAAGGGGGTAAGTGAAATAAGATGGTTAGAAGCGGGCGAGTACCAGTCCCCAACGCGGAAACACTGTATACTACTCTATTCTGGAAGACCATCCGGAAGTCCGCGGGAATATGGAGTCGGACTACTGTTAACAACAACAGCACACAAGGGCCTAATTTCCTGGCAGCCTTATGGTGATAGGATTATGACGGCCAGATTCTGGACAAGAGTACGACGCGTCACCATCATACTGTGTTACGCCCTAACGAATGCCTCGTCTGAGGATGAAAATGAGAGCTTCTACGATCTCTTAAGCACCGTCTTCAACACAACACCAAATGGAGACATTGTCAGTTATAGCGATGGGGGATTTGAATGCTAAGGTAGGCAACGACAACGAAGGGCTCAAACATGTGATCGGGAAGCATGGACTAGGCAACCGCAATGACAACGGCGAAAGGTTTGTGGATTTCTGCAATGCCAACCACCTTGTGATAGGTGGCACCATGTTTGAACACAAGACCTGCCACAAAGTCAGCTGGGTTTCCAACGACAGGCAAGGAACCTCTAACCAAATTGACCATTTTGCCATCAGCCGCCGCTTTAGGAGTAGTCTCCTGGACGTCCGAAACAGGCGAGGGGCAGATGTAAGGATAGTACGAGATCACCATCTTATGATAGCTACTCTTCAACTACGCAGTACTGCAGTTCGAAGATCCCACGACAACACAGTAATGCCCAGGCTTAACATCGATAGACTTAGTGATCCCTCAGTGCGTCAACAATGAAGGGAGCACCTTTCGCAAGGTGTGGAAGCAATCAGCAGCTCACTGCCCGCAACCATCCAAGACCATTGCTGTGCTGTGAAAAATGCTTTTACATCTGGTGCTGAAAGAATTGTCGGTCGATCGCAGCGAAGATATAGGGCGTGGATTTCCGAGGATACCTGGAGACCGATTGACGAATGAAAACAGCTGAAAGCTCGCGTTGCAACTACTCCACCACTACAGCAGCAACTACAAGGAACGAAGCACCATTCCACCGGATTAGGGCAAACATACAACAAGTTTTCAACATGAAGGACGAGGAAGAACACCAATCAGCAGCCATGGGAAAAAGATGGAAGCACATAACAGAAATCGCGAAGACAAATCAATACATACCAAGAAACCAGGCAGTAGCATTCTTCAGGCTATACACAGGACACGACTGCCTTGCTCATCATCTCTACAGACTCAAGCTACGGACAACAGCAGAGTGCATTCTCTGCGACTCAAAACCAACCGATGGACGAAGATCATTTAATGGCATGTAAAGGACTATCTACAGACAAACAAAACAATAAAGATAATTGTGCTTTATATTGGGAAGCAAGAGGAAAATAAGCTAGAACTCAACCGCAGCCATTGAAAAAAGAAAGAAAGAAGCTACTCCAGCAGCAGGGAGAAGCAAGCTAGAGTCCCTATATCGCATAAAGATGAGAGAAATTCAGCGTAGCGTGCGACGTGGCAGGCGCAACTTCATGAACGAGCTAGCTACAGAAGCAGAAGAAGCTGCACGGAGGTGCGACAGCAGGACCGTCTACAGAATCACCAAAGAGCTGACAGGTGGTCGCAGCTCCAGCCAACACCCAGTGAAAAGCCTAGACGGCTCCTTGCTGATTTCGAATGAGGACCAGCTCAAGAGATGGAAAGAGCATTTTGCACAAGAGCGTGCAAATAGCACTTTCTTTTACAGTGACGATATTCTCCTCAGTACGCACATTACTTTGAAATATTGGTGTTATTGCATCATTTAGTGTGTATGTAGTTCGAAATCTGTCCACAGTTCCACATGTGGGCTATAAAAATCACGAAGTTGTTTACAAGTTTCTCGAATCAGCGAACGATTTTCAAAGTAAATTTGTATAATTTGGTAGCATAGTTCAATCGTGAGTCTACTCATGATTTGCCAGACTATACTGAACATAAATGTCATAAAGAGCGGGCAAAATTATAGCTCGGGTTGACCCAAGCAATGACGTGGTGTTTACTTTGCAGTTGCTTTAGAGTTTACGAGAAATCGTCACGTGAAATTATAATTATAACTACTTACTAGCTAACCAGTATAACCCAAAAACAAATAAATCGACCTTGACCTTGGCAAACGCATTAAATTGATTCGCAACAATCCCCCTTATCTAGACCGACGCGGAGAACGCGGTTAACCATCGTTGCCAACATCTAGCCTAATGCAACACCGTCAGGCAACTTTGACCAACACTTAACAAATCTAGGTCCGTTAGACTCCTGAAACTCAAAAAAACAACCCTCTCCAAAATAATAAACTCACCGGCCACTGCGCCATAAGAAGAAATGCCCAAGGACTAGGCATCCCCTACAATGACTTTTGCATAAGCTGTAGGGATGTAGAGGAGGAGACCATCAGTAGCCTTCTATATGTCAACATTAGGAAGGCCACCTTGGGTGAATACTCTTTTAGCGATCTTAGTGATCTCGGCAACGCCCAAACGGCAAAAATCAACTACTTCATCAACGAAGCAAATGGTTTAGGTATTACCAAATTTTAGGGGAAACTAATCCTGAACAGAGTTGCTGCGTAGTAACACAGGGGGTAGACCTATCGCAACTAGATTGCTCAAATAAGCATTCACGAAGTAGGAAACAGTCAAAGACAAAATATGTACTCACGGTTGCCAAGTCCTTCTGACTGAGACCCTTTGCATTGCGGCCCTGCTGAATGATCTTGCCAACGTCGAGTGGAATCTTCTCGTGCTTCAGCTCCTCAGTCTCACGGTCCAGTTTGGCAGTATTCTTAGTGGTGACATGCTGCTTGTTGGTACCAGCACCGACTGTAATTACACAATTCCAAATAAAACTTTAGTCTTCCCCTCTCTATCTAATCTCACAACTAAAACAATGACTAAGTTAGATCTGCAGCAACATGGCGAAATATAGGCAAAGCCGGCACGGGGCACAGCTTTTACAGCGCTTCCAGCACCAAACAAAACAACAAACAGACAAATAGGTCCGTGGATAGTTACATTTTTGTTGAGTGTCCACTTGCACACCCTGACGACGTGCCTGGTTAATGGCACTCTCTGTCTTGAGGGTTGAGGCCTTCGGGGCTCGTTTACGTAAAACCGTAACAGTGTCCCAGTCAGCCATGGTTCGATCTGTTTTTCAATGAAAAATTGGAGACGGTTTTACTTTTAATTTGCGAACGACGTCGGTAATTCGTATTTACAGAGTATCAGCTAGCTGTGGAGAGAAAATATCGAATTAATACAAAAAATGTAATTCCAGAAATGTCGAAAATGTGGCTAGTTTTTGGTATATATTTTATAGACTGAAGTTGGCGGCTGTTTATATTGTGAGCTGTCTAGGCCGGAATAATTGTGCAATGACAGTTGTGTGGTGAGTATGGGAGTGACTGGTGAGCCGTTGAATTTGAAACTGTATATTCAGATAAGAAAATAGAAGTCGATTGAGGCTAATTTCACAATATTATTGGTCATCATTCCAATGTAACTTATAGAGTTCACATCTCAGCAGATAGCTGAGATTTACCTATCCAAGGTGAATTTCTCCACCAGTGGAATTCAACATTTGGAATTTCAACATTTCTCCAAATTTCGCTTGGCATTTGGCAAAATGTGGAGATGACCTGCACTGTTTTCGGGGGTGTGCCCTATAAAAGCCCTATTTTCGAATGTCGATGATATCTTTCTAAGGATGAAGAACAACAATCCCGCTATGTGTTTAAATCCTTATTCATTAAAAATAACATTGAACAATCGGTCGATATAAGCATAGAGCTGGAAAAACTTCAGTTGTGCGCGGTACTGTCCGCCGCGATGCTCACTAGAAAAAGAAGACTACTTTCGTGTCTTCAATGCCTTTGGTTCAAATTTCCTTATTGGTGGAGATTTCAACGCGAAGGAAAAATTCTCTACGAATTGGTAAATGAATTCGGTTGTTGTTTTTATTCGTTTTATTCTATTGGTCAGCCGACTCAGAAAAATTCCCGATCTTGCCGATTTTTTCGTTACAAAAGGCATTTACGAGAAGCTTATTGCAGTCCAAGAAAGTTTTCATCTCTCTTCTGACCACTCTCTGATAATTCTATTACTTGAACAAGTGTTGATCAAAAAAGGACCTCCAGCAAAAGAACAAACTGGAAGAGCTTAAGAAATGATTGCGAAAGAAATATCGCCTTAAATCTTTTTCTTCTTCCTTCTTCGGCGAGGTTATGATCCGAAAACAAGGGATCATAACCCTCCCACTTCGCCACATTTCTACTGATCCGCCTGTGAGGTTGGTCTATTTGACCTCAGAAAATATCGGCAGGCCTCCCGATTTCGGATCACTCGGTTACTGAGGCCAATAAAATGCAGATGTTGTCGCATTTATGTGATCCAGGCGTTTATAGGACTGCCTCTCGTGCCTCCCGATGCCTTTGGAATGTTCATTGATATTGCCTTTTTAACAGAGTTCAAATGATCTCTTCTTTGAACTTGGCAATACGAGCTGAGTCGGTCGTGCTTTATCTTTCGTAAGATTATTTACTTGACGTGAAGGCTTCCACGGATTTTCGAATTTCTTATTCGATCAAGCTTTGTCACTCCCGCTGTCATGCGAAGCATCTTCATCTCAGCTGCCGTTAATTTACTCTCATACATTTTGTACATCGTCCAACATTGTGAACCGTATGTGAGCGCTGGACGCACAGCTGCGGTGTCCACCCACACATCAAGTGCTCGTTGCAGTGATGTAGGATCCTCACTTATGATGACTCCATCGTCAGCAAAGAATAATTGATGTAGCTTGAGGTCGGTCACTTTACCTTCAAGCAGATAGTCAAGGACTGTAATAAGAGCAAATGACTTAAAACGCTTCCGTGGTGCAGCCCGACTTTGATTGGGAACTCTTCGGTTACTCCAGCGGGGCATCTTACTCTTGTCTTTGCTCCTTCGTGCATGTCCATGATCACCTGTACATAGTTTTCTGGATCCCCTCGATGTCTTAGCGCCACCCATATCAGATCTCGTGGTTGTCTGCCGAATGCTTTTTCAATGTCAACCTATATAATATGCAAATCCTCCTCAAATTATTCGCTTTGGAAAGCGCTAAAATACATCCGGAGACCTCAAATCCAAGCGCCACCAATTCGGAAAAACGATAGAAATTGGCCAAGAGCGACAAAGAAAAGGCAAAACTCTTTGCATTGCACTTAGAAGAAACGTTTAAGCCGTTCGACGGACCTTTGTTAACGCCCGACTCCCCAGTCACGACATCTGACAACTTTAAAGTAATAAAAGTTGCATTGATTGAACTGAGGGAAGTGATTAGAAATCTAAAGACGAAAAAACCTCCGCGTTACGACTTGATAACGGCAGAGGTGGTCAAGGAATTGCCGAATAAAGCTATAATCAAACTGCTGTATTTGATCAACGCTTCGTTCAAATTGCTCTATGTTCCGCGACAATGGAAAGTCGCGGAGATTATAATGGTCCCGAAACCAGGTAAACCTCTGAAAAGAAATCATATCGGCCTATTTCCCTATTTCCGGTTGTCTCAAAAATATTGGAAAAACTTCTTTCTAAACGTCTTCAACCCGTAATCGGCGAAAGACGACTCATTCCTGACCATCAGTATGGATTTAGAATCAAACATTCTACAATCGACCAAGGTCACAAAATAACTGACGTGATTGAGAAAGCTCTCGAAGAAAAAAAGAGTTGCTTTGGTGTACTTCTTGACGTCTCACAAGTTTTCGATAAGGTTTGGCACGAAGGCTTGGATTATAAATTGCAACTACTACTACCACGGCAACTCTTTCTAATCTTACAATGGTATCTCACCGAGAGACTCTTTCGTGTTAAGCACCGAAATGATTACTCTGACTTCAATTAGATTGCGGTCGGAGTCCCACAAGGAAGTGTATTAGCCCACTTATGTACTCTTCACGTGTGATATCCTGCAGGAAGAAACTGCTTCGTCGCCACGTTTGTGGACGATACGGTGATATTGACAACGGGCGATACTATTGAAACAGCAACTGGAAAGCTGCAAAATGCTGTTAATAAAGTCCACGCTTGGACGAATTCTGTACCCGGACAAAGATAGGTGTCTGGAATGTAAAGACGCTCCTCGACTCGGGAAGAGAAGGTCCTTACAATGCCAGATTCCTCCAACTGGAAAACGAATTCATGCGATATAAACTGGACTGGGGGTAAGTGAAGTAAGATGGTTGGAAGCGGGCGAGTACCAGTCTCCAACGCGTAACACTGTACTACTCTATTCTGGAAGACCATCCGAAAGTCCGCGGGAATATGGAGTCGGACTACTGCTAAAAACAACAGCACGCAAGGGCCTAATTTCCTGGCAGCCTCATGGTGATAGGATTTTGACGGCCAGATTCCGGACTAGAGTACGACGCGTCACTATCATACAGTGTTACGCCCCAACGAATAGTTCATCAGAGGACGAAAAGGAGAGCTTCTACAATCTCTTAAGCGCAGTCTTCAACACAACACCAAATGGAGACATTGTCCTAGTGATGGGGGATTTGAATGCCAAGGTAGGCAGCGACAACGAAGGGCTCAAACATGTAATCGGGAAGCATGGACTAGGCAACCGCAATGACAACGGCGAAAGGTTTGTGGATTTTTGCAATGCCAACCGCCTTGTGATAGGTGGCACCATGTTTGAGCACAAGACCTGCCACAAAGTCAGCTGGGTTTCCAATGACAGGCAAGCAACCTCCAACCAAATTGACCATTTTGCTATCAGCCGCCGCTTTAGAAGTAGTCTCCTGGACGTCCGAAACAGGCGAGGGGCAGATGTGGGGATTGTACGTGATCACCATCTTATGATAGCTACCCTCCAACTACGCACTGCTGCAGTTCGAAGATCCCACGACAACACAAGAATGCCCAGGTTCAACATCGATAGACTTAGTGATCCCTCAGTGCGCCAACAATTAAGGGAGCACTTTTCGCAAGGTGTGGAAGCAATCAGCAGCTCAATGCCCGCAACCATCCAAGACCATTGGTGTGCTGTGAAAAATGTTTTTACATCTGGTGCTGAAAGAATTGTCGGTCGATCGCAGCGAAGACATAGGGCGTGGCTTTCCGAGGATACCTGGAGACGGATTGACGAACGAAAACAGCTAAAAGCTCGCGTTGCAGCTACCCCAGCAGCAGGGAGAAGCGAGCTAGAGTCCCTATATCGCATGAAGATGAGAGAAGTTCAGCGTAGCGTACGACGTGACAAGCGCAACTACATCAACGCGCTGGCTACAGAAGCAGAAGAAGCTGCACGGAGGTGCGACAGCAGGACTGTCTACAGAATCACGAAAGAGCTGACAGGTGGTCGCAGCTCCAGCCAATACCTAGTGAAAAGCCTAGACGGCTCCTTGCTCATTTCGGATGAGGACCAGCTCAAGAGATGGAAAGAGCATTTTGCTACGGTTTTGAACCGTGTATTCGCTAGCGATATGCTCCCAAATCAGACTGAGATGCCCGAGGTGAGAAGTTCCCGAATACGCACCACGACTCCCAGTAAAGATGAGATCATTACCGCGATCAAGGCACTCAAAACCAACAAGGCGGTAGGACTTGACGGTATTCCAGCAGAGCTCTTACGAGCAACGCCAACAACATCGGCTGAGCTTCTGCTTCCACTTATAGATAGAGCTTGGGAAGCTGAGAGCTTTCCTAACGAGTGGAAAAAGGGAATGATCGTCAAGCTTCCTAAGAAAGGAAATTTATTGGAGTGCGGAAACTGGAGGGGTATCTGCGTGCTGCCTGCTGTAGCTAAGATAATAGCTAAAATCGTCCTTGAGCGAATCAAACAACATCTCGAAGACACACTCGATGCCGAACAAGCAGGTTTCCGCTCTGGATCTTCCTGTGCCGACCACTTCAACACCCTGCGGATTATCATCGAACAGTGTGTTGAATATCGATCGCCACTGCACCTGCTGTTCATCGATTTTGAGAAGGCGTTCGATAGTGTCAACAGGGATTTTATTTGGCGTGCCTTACGCAGGAGAGGCATTCCCGATGAACTAACTGCTATTATCAAAGCTACATATGAAGGCTCCAAATGTCACGTTCTGCACAGGGGAAGGTTGTCTGAGGAATTTGAGATCCAAAGTGGGGTAAGACAAGGCTGTATCCTTTCACCAATATTATTCCTATTGGTGATTAGCGATGTGCTTCATGCAGCTTTGTCGACGGGAAACGGAGGAATTCGATGGACTCTTACATCTCAACTGAAACATCTTGACTACGCTGACGATGTACGCTTACTCTCCCACAGAATTATGGACCTCCACCAAATGACAGCAGATGTGGAGAGGGAGGCAGGCGTCGTCGGGCTGAAAATTAATACGGCAAAAACTAAAATTATCAGCCTTGGAACTAACTCATCGGCTCAAATATGCATTGCTGGACAACAGGTAGAGAGAGTAGAGGATTTCCAGTATCTTGGGAGTATTGTCTCGACCGATGGTGGAACCGAACTGGATATAGCCAACAGGATCGCCAAAGCAAAGTCCGCGTTCTGTATGTTGTCCAAAATATGGCGAAGCAATGCAATCAGTTTGAGCACCAAAATAAGACTGTTCCGCTCCAACGTTGAATCCGTGCTACTATATGGTTGCAGCACGTGGAGAGTGACCACTACTATCACCAGAAAGCTGCAAACGTTTGTTAATAGGTGTCTGCGCAATATCTTAAGGATTTTCTGGCCCAATCGTATCTCTAACGAACACCTTTACTAGAGAACGGGTCAGGAACCAATAGGCACAACTATCCAATGGCGGAAGTGGCAGTGGATTGGTCACACGTTCCGAAAGGGTGACAGCTCCATAGCGAACCATGCTATGTAATGGAACCCTCTAACTCAGGATGGCAGAAGATCTGGTGGTCCGAGGAGAACATGGCGCAGAACAGTCGAGAAGGAGGCACGGCAGTTAGGGAAAAGTTGGGGAGAACTCAGACACATTGCCAGAAACCATACACGATGGCGCGTAGGCGTAGTAGAGGCCCTAGGACCCACAAGGGGATACAGGACATAAGTAGTTGGACGAATTCTTGGCGTATTGCGGTGAACGAAAGCAAATCTACTCACGTCAGCTTTACCTACAAAAAAGTGGATAGATTGCCTGTATATTTAAACTCGGCTCAAATACCGTACGCGAACGAAGCAAAATATCTAGGAATGACTCTAGATGTTAGGCTTAAATGGAAATCGCACGTAAAAAAGAAACGCGACTAGCTCGAAAATAAATACCGACAAATTTACTGGCTACTCGGAAAACATTCGAAGTTGAGCCTACATAACAAACAAGCAAGTGCTAAAGCCAGTGTGGACATATGGTATACAACTATGGGCTTGTACCAGGAAAACCAATAGAAACATCATACAAACTTTTGAAAATAAAGTTCTTAGAACGATCGTTAACGCACCGTGATATGTACGTAACGAAGAAATTCATCGGGATCTGAGAATTCCCAGCGTCGTCGAAGAGGTATCAAAATTTGCGCGTAAACACAAAGATCGTGTTCAACCGTACCGTCATTCAACTACTTGACGCGAACAATTCTCTGGTGTCCGGTATTAAGGGGTAGAGTGAAAAAAAATGGCAAATGGGTTTAAGTCACTTTGTTTTCTTTTCCGATTGGTATTACCAACTTAAGTCTAGCACAACTTCTTCCTATAGTAATTAAGTGATTCACAGGCAATAAGTCAATAAATTGCTCATATAAAAAGCATACTTAAAATCTTATTTTCTGGTAACTGCAATTTCTGACTTAACCCCTTTTTACCTAACGTCAAAGAATTTAATTCGTTGTCTGCAAAGGGCAAAACCTTTTGACCTGGCGTCATAGTATATGCCGGTTATGAAAAACGCAGGAACTTTCATTGGAATTTAACCTGTCTAAAGTGATATATTTCTTTTTAATTACATACGAACATTTTTTTCCAAAAATCACGAGTCTCGTAAGCGAAAATAAAACTGCTGGATAAGCGTTGGCTTAGTTGTACTATTAATTTTGAAGAGAGGGTTTTTTTTTAGTTAGTAAAAATCTCACACTACCATAAGAACGCTCGGTCGGGCCTTATGGTGTCTTTAGAAGATTTTTGACAATACCATAATGCGGTTTTTCAATGCGCGCTACAGACATCAATTCAATACTGTTCAGAACGATAAGAGTCTCAGTGGTATTATTCATTATCAACTTTGAGCTAACGTCATCTATAAGCATTGAAATAAATCTAATTTAAAAAAAATATGAGATTTGATTTATTGTCAATTATATTAGATCTCATAGTAATTATGATTTATACACTCAACTTATGTCGAATATCAATGAAATGCTGAGAGATTTATCAACAAATCAGTAAATTGGCGTGTCTTAGAAGAAAAACAAATTCTAGTCCCATTTAATGTCACTACAGAGATTGAAAATGAAGTTGTTGATTCTCCTTCCTTATTCAATTTATTCCAAATAAATAATTGTAAATTGTTTGGATAGAGTTTTACATCCAATTTTTTGCAATAATGATATAAATTTCTCTCTATGTCTATCTGGGGTCGAATCGCGTCCTCCGTGAACGGATAACTCATCACGTAATTTGTTTGTATGTTGTTGGTACATCTACCAACAACAAAATACAAATAACGTTACCAGTCGTTACCATTGGCGGATGACGCAATTCGACCCGTTTTTCCCTTTGGTAAATAACTAATTCCATCACAGAGCAGTCTGTGTAACTTTTGAGTTTTATGAGTTTAGTTCCAAACGATTAAGCGCAAATTGTAAATTAAACTTTGCGAAGCCTGATTTCATTGCATTAAATAGCTTTTACAGTTCAATAGATTGGGGACATAGACTTCCCAAAAAAATCTCTAAATGTTATGTATGCCAATTTTAAAAACTCAATATTTGAGTGCGTTGATTAATTTGTTCCTGCTTTTTAAAATATTTTTACTTTTAAAGCTCTATGGTTTTATAAAAATGTAAAAAAATTTTAAAAATAAGGCATTGAAACGATAAAAGAAAGTCAGGTAAACCAGAAGACCATGCTCGCTTTCTTCAATTTCGAAGAGAGTTTGATTTCCTAAATAAATGTTTATATTAGCAGCACATTAGTTGTGCAGAAAGAAACATTAAAAGAAACTTCAAATGTTTTTGGATTTTCTTAAATTCTAAAAGACAAAGCTCTTTTCTTCCAAACTCAATGGAGCTTGTTGGTGAAAAGTCGCGCGATATACCATCGTCTTCTAATCTCTTTGCTAAATATTTCCAATCAAATTATAACAACGATGTTATAACTGATATCGATGATTTATACTTCAACATAATTTCCATTGTGGACTGTAATGTAGGTTCCTTTTCAAACCAGGAAATTTTTGAGGGCTTAACTGCCCTTGATTCAAACAAAAAAACTGGAGTGGATTCCATTCATCAATTTTACTGTCGAAAAGTGCCGCTTCGCTCTGCAACGCATTAAAGATTATTTTTAATGAGTCTTTATCGACTGGAAACTTTCATGACGTTTGGTAAGTATCATACGTTAATCCAATTTACAAAAGTGGCTTTAAACCCCAAATTAAAAATTATAGGCCTATCTCTAAACTTTCTGCAGTACCAAAACTATTAGAAAAATTAGTTACTCAAAGACTCTATTTCTCGATCAAAGAATCGTTAACTCCAAAACAGCATGTGTTTGTGAGCGGCCTTTCAACTGCAACAAACTTGTGCATTTTTTCCGATTTTTGTTTAAATGAAAGATTCTATCTCACCCAATGAACTACTTTTCGCCGCACTGCGAATTCTTGCAACGGGACGTAGGTAATCCGATTTGAGTTCTGCACCTACCTGCATTGCAAAATCGACCTTCGACAACATTATAATTGAAACATACAAAATTTTATCTTCCAAGTATCCGGTACACTTCTGTATATTTGGAAAAATTCTTTCCGGAATTGTACATTTTCGCAAACATTCATTTTTTACGTCACTTTTATTTTCCGCAAACAACCACACAGTTTGAATTTCTTTCGGAAATTAAATTTCCTCCAGGTCGGACAGATACATGTGTCCAACCACTAACATATCAAAAAAATGTCTGACAGACTGTAATTTGTTGCGTTCACACGATCATATATGAGTCTGTCAGATATGTTGGTCTATGTAAACCCCGCTCTTTGTTCCACAGCTGTTAGCTCTTAAGCAAGCAAAGGTTCACCTCATCTCAACATCTCCCTCGGGTAGAGTGTCATTATGTAGCATTGCGTTTTTCTTTACGGATGGAAACGTGAGGTCGATGTGGAAACGACATTGTGATAGGATACCTCGATTTCCTATGGTTTAACTCATAGACATCAGGCGAAGCCGAAGTCGAGGCGATATTGTGTTTTAGTCATTATGTTTACTCGTTAAACCCCAACTTAAACTGCCCGCCGGAGACCAGTTTAAGTATTTTAACTCAATTTAATAATATTGACTGTTTTTGTTCAAGTCACATTTGACATTTTTTTGCTCACAGAAGGCAGAAAAAGTAAAATTAAATATAAAAAAGAGGAAGAAGCAAAAAAAAAAAAAGGATTTTATTCGTGAAGTAGATAAAATGTTGATGCCTTTGTTGTCAGAAGAACAAATTTCTGGAAGAGCTAATGGAACATCAGATGGTGTATGACCGTTCTCCTCGTCGAATGTAACAAATGCATAAGCGGGCTTGCGTCGACGATTACGATGAGGTAGATTTCCGGAAGTATTTTCGGCTGAAAAAGACGCATTTTGGCGATTACATTCGTTAATCCGTAAGGAATTGGATGGAGATAGACGTCGGTATGTCAATCTTTCACAATCAACAAGCGCAAAATTTGAAAATGTGAAATTTGAGAAAACGTGAGCTTAAGACGGTTTTAAACCGGTTTAAAATCGAGTTTAGACCTTTTTAAATCCACGTTAAATGTATCTTTAATCCACCGGGTTTAATGCATGTTTTTGAGTAAACATTATAAACATAGCTTTCAATTTTCGGGTTTAAAAAATGCGGATCAAATGGACGGTTTCAATTATTCACTTAAACCTGATTTACACCTGAAGTGAATAATAGGTCCGTTAATAATATGCCTTTCGACTTTGTTGTCAGCCTCCTTATGTATGGACTGTGCATACAACGGTATTTTTTAACGTTAAAAAACCCAGTGAAGCCGAAGGTATGTATAAGGGTGAATTGAAGATTATTATGAAATTGAGTGAGGTAACGATGCGCTCTAGCTATATGTACATTTTTGTAAATTATATTCCTCCGGAAGTAGTAACGACTGCAAGTTATTCCATATTCGTATAGAATATTATCTCCAGAACTTAACACTACGTTCGAAGGAGGATTTCAAAGTATGCGAGTGGGCAGGAAATACTTCACGAGTATTTCGATTGAACAATTGGATCGAAACATAATGATGTGAACACACATGCTGCAAAACGAATACGTTTCGATTGTAATTTGGACAGATAAATTACCAATTTTTACTCATTTATTTATTTATGTATTTGCTTCAATTTCATCTACAAACTTGTGGCAATTACAAAGAGGAAAATCGCCATAAGCAGGAAAAAGAATCTATTTTCAACTTTCACAATTTGCGACCTATGCATCAGAAAGGATGTAATCGATTCCAATAAAGACGAATGAAAAATAAAGTTTATCAGTTCGTGAGGTAATCTTTCATAATTATGGTATCAAACGCCTTTGAGACATTAGTATATACATAGTACATCCACTTGGTTTATTTTTTCCATACTACTCGTATATAATATAAAATTTGAAAATAGTGATAAGTTTTCCAAAGTGGATATTCCCGCAATAAATGTTGATATACCGCTATATGTTCCCCGACTAAAGAAACTTTCTTATTTCCCACCAGCTTTTCGAATAGTTTGGAAATATCTTAGAGCTTTGATGTCCCTCTGTAGTTTTTGACATTGTTTCTGGAGCCAGACTTGTAAATAGTTTCAATATAGGATGATTCCCAATCAATCAGAAAGTCACCACTATGAAGGAAGGTGTTAAAAAGAAAATGCAGAGGAGTTGTTAAAGTGTTAAAGCATTTTTCTAGGCTAATGGATGCGATACTGTCTAGTTCATGGCTTGAACAGGGATATATTTCAATTAAAATTAATTAATTGTGTATGAAATCTCAAGATAAACCATCGGCTTTGTAAAAGATTCGCTTTGGAAAACGATATCCGATTCACAGAATATCTACTTAAAAATCCTGCAAAAAAGCTCGCTAGCACTTCTTGGATCAAGACTGGATATATCTATAAGCAATTCGCTTAAAAATGCCATTCATTTTTATTTTGAATTTACAAAATACTCGTACTAAAATGAGTTCGAGTTACCCCTTATGTTGGATTCAATATTCATGATGTGAATTTGGTAGAGAAATTAGTTTAGGCTATACAACTTTTTCCATTACTCATGAAACATTAACATGTCAAAGGGATTTGATTAGCCTTCCAAATTTGTACATGATTTGGAATATTTTTAGAATTTGTCAATTGCCTGTTGTACCACGGGGACTTAGAAAATGATCTTCTTCTTCTTCTTCCTTTTATCAGCGAGGCTATGATCGGAAAACAAGGGATCACAACCCTCCCACTTCACCGCATTTCTACTGATCCGCCTGTGGGGTTCGCCTATTTGGCCTGCCGATTTTGGATCACTCGGTTACTGAGGCTTAGAAAATGATCTGTATGTATTAAATGGGACACATATTTTGAAGCCATTAAAGATAATTAACTTGAACTTATTATATTCATTCTTCAGGTTAAGGCTAGGAAATTCATAAATCCAGTTTATGGAAACAAAAGAATTATTTAAAACCATGAAATCAGCTATTACAAGTATACACACTTGCCACATACATATTCCATGTTGAAGCAATGCCTTCCTTGGAGAGGATTCGTGGCTGTGGTTGCTCCTGGATAACCACGATATTTGGCAGTACTCCGAAATGTTGAATGTCTGAATTCTATTTATTTATTTTTTGTCTAAATAAGGCTGCCAAACTTTCCAGCAAGCTTGAGTTTTTAATATAATTTCTATTCTGACAATTATTGTATGGTTATATCGCAAAAAGAAAAGAACTTGAAACAACTACATATGTGTTCTTTACACCTGTCCTAACACCGTCACTGTGGTCTGGATACGAGGACACGGAGGCTTTGAGGACAACAAACGGGCGGCTTATCGAGAAGAGGCGCGAAACGTCAACTATTCGATCCTAAACCTTATTTTATAGTACAAACCTCAAAATAAATCAATACTAATGCCCACGCCAAGTACTGGGCCAAACCCACGTACCTAAGACAAGCAAAAAAGTTCATTAGCTTCGACAAATGTAAGGTTTAGAAGCTACTTGAGCTCAACAAAGAAGACTTGAGGATCTGAATTGGCTATCTAACTGGACACAGCCCACTCACGCACCATCTGCTTAAAATAGGAATAGCTGATACAGAAGCATCCTGGCTTTGTGAAAAACAAAAAGAGACGGCAGAATATATTCCTTGTGAATATCCCGTGGCTGCTAGAAAAGACTTCTTTATCTTAAGCGGGCTTTACTGAGCCTTGCAGACATTCGGAACATTGAACCTAGTACTATTTTGAGGTGCATCAAGATACTTAACCTATTTTTCGGTTTAACACCGGGCTGGCACAACAGATCTTATAGGTCGCAGTGCGTACAAGGCCCTCGTATGGTATAATACACGTCATATTGGAAGCAATTATCTGATTATCAGGAAGATTAGTATGTATGTATTATTAGTACTATGATGATAGAGCGCGATCGGCTCAGTTGTTATTGCCACATTCAAAAAAGAGATCATCTGAACCCTGTTTTAAAAGCAATATCAATGCACGTTCCAAAGACATTGTGAAGCAGGAGAGGCAGGCCTATAAACGCCTGGATCACACAAATGCGATAACATCGTCATTTCATTGGCTTCAGTAACAAAGTGATCTAAAATCGTGAAGCCTGCTGATATTTTCTGAGGTCAAATAGGCGAAGCCCACAGGCGAATTAGTGGAAATGCGATGAAGTGGGAGGGTTGTGATCCCTTGTTTTCGGATCATAACCTCGCCGAAATAGGAAGAAGAAGATATTATTGATGCCATGGTATCAATGCCTTCTATGTAAGCATAAATAATATGTATGTATGTACGTGTATTTTTATTTTAGTAAATATTACTACTACAATTCATTTATATATAATAATTAACTTAGTTAAGTTTACAAGTGGGTATATGCGTATAGTTAGAAAACTAAACATGTCTTTATTCAATTGTATTACTAATATGGGATATAAGCAGTTTTTTTTTAAATCTTAACAACACCATTTCATTTTTTATTGTTGTAGGTAGTTCATTGTTACGTTTTAGACCACGATACTTAAGTATATTTTGTGTTCTAGAGTCTCCATATAAGTTAAGTCTATAATCTGAGTTTGCTCTTAAGTTATACGGTTGAGACTCCCCGATGTAAACTAAATTCAGCGTTAAGTAGTAAGGAAGCCAGTTGTACTTCATTTTAAACACGAACCTTTACATGTTGTTTGATGTTCAACCATTTTAAACAGGCTACTATCCATGTAATTGGTGTATAAAAGCTACATTTGAAATTAGTTTTCATGGCTTTATTTTGCATCACTTGCGGACGATTTATATGTTCATTATTACCTCCAAATAAGATCGTAGAACAAAATTCAAATTGTGGTTTAATAATCATATTGTATACATTGACCGCGCATAATGTGGTTATATTTTAGGATCCTTTAAAGGAACCCTGTTTCCTATGACCCTTTTTTATCTACATAAATCATATGACTATTAAAGTTCAAACTATTATCCAATATTTCGAGTACATATTTAATTTAATTCACTTGTTTGATGGCTTTTCCTTCCATTAGCAAATGAATAATGCCACTACTATTTATCACCATGCATTTAGTTTTGTTAACATTCATTTTCAGTTTGTTTTGTTATAGCCATAAGCAAAGGTATTCTAGGTCTTCCTTAATGTATTCAACAAGTTGACTTAAATTTTTACCACTTATGGACATAAGAGCATCATTCCCATACAAAGATATTTTACTACATTTTTAAAACTTTACACATATCCTTAATATAAATTAGAAACAGAAGCGGACCAAGTATGGTTCCTTGCCGTATACCAAAACATGTATTTCTCGCACTGGATGTTGAACTATTCACACAGGTCTTATGGATTCTATTAGTTAAATAAGATTTAAGCCAGTTAAGTTCCACGCCTTTTACGCCACATTTAGAAAGTTTACTGATAAGTGTGTTACGGTGAATTGTTCCGAATGGTCTTTGAAAGTCCAAGAATAGTGCTACGATCTTATTAACGCTATGTCTTTCTTCCTCTAGAGTCATTATCAGCCAGTTAAGGGACGTCTCATAGGAGTAACCACTGCCGAAAGCCGGATTGATTTTCTATTAATAACTTGACATCACAAACATATTTATAAAATTATTCGTACGCGTACTTCTCAACAATATTCTCTAACAAAGGCATCATATTGATGGGGCTAAATTTTTCACAGTCTCTCGGAATAATAGTAGATTCCTTTAAAATTTTCGGGAATTCACCACAAATAAAAGAATTGTTAGCTATGCGTAAAATTATTGGGTCAATTATAGCAAAACAATCTAGAACAATGCTAATATGTAAATTCAGGGCATTTTTAGTGCTCATCATTTTGCACATTTTTTTAGGTCACTTAGTTCGATTTCTTTTGATTTTCTGATTGTTCACTGATATGAAATTACTAATAGCGTTTATGCTTTCTATAAAGTACAAATTGAACTTATTAGCGATCATCAGACTTTCGGTTTCCAATTTATCACCAAACCGAATTTATGTGATTTCGGATTTTTCCTCTTTCAGAATCAATTTTTGTTATTGTTTTCCACATGGTCTTTTGATTATGACAGGATTCAATTTTACTACAAATATAGTTTCTTCTAGCGAGGTTCAGTTTATTTTTATATAGATTCTGTATGTTTCTGTAAATGTTCCAATCTGCTGGTCTATTAAATATACTTGCTTTATGGAAGCACTGCATTTTGTTAAATTTGAAGGTTCTTAGTTCGTCTATAAACCATTTGTTATATTTATAGACTCTTGTTTTTTTTGGTTTGTTTTTTTACACAATCCATTAAATTATCTTGTAACAAGGATGACTCAACATGAAAGTCAGTATAGTTATATAATTGATCACATTTTCACTAAGAAGTGCTCTAAATTGATTTTTATTTTATTTAAATAAGTCTATTTATTTTTTCTTATTTTTAACGTTTTTATTAAGTACGGACACATTAATAACGGTTGCTTCATGATTACTGACAATTAGTTCCAGGGCTGTATCCATCCAAATGTTTTTCTTTCTAGGGAATATAACAAAGTCAATCAATGACCTCGTGCTCTCTACAATTCTTGTTGGTTTCTTTATGACTTGTTTTAAATTGTTTTGTATTGATATTTCATGAAAAACTTTGGTGTAAGTATAATTGATATCAAGTAGATTAATATTAAAGTCCCCAAAAATCACTATGTTTAAATTTGTCTGCAATACCCCGTCAAGACAACTCGAGAATGTTGTACAAAATTCTCGTTCTGAACTATTATACTAGGTGATCTGTAAAAAATAGCTACTATTTCCCTGTCATTTGTGAAGATCTCATATCATAAACACCGCATTTTCATTGGAACATGTATTTCACTAATTATTCTGTATTGTAGACCTTTTTTAATATAGAGCGCTACACCACCTGTACGGCTGCTTGTACTATCACAACATAACGGGGTACTATAGTTCGGGAGATTTATTTCATACGTTTTTTGTTAAATGAGATTCGGAAAAGGCGAGGATTTCAAAGGTGTTATTACCCACTACAAACTCGATTTCATTAAAATTATTTGCAAGACCTTAAAAATTAGGACACTAATAATTCAGTTGCATTTTTATTTTTCGAAGTAAAAACGGGCGGATTCTGTCATTCGCTGAATGATTACAATTAACAATCATACCAAGAGATTTGTTCAACTCCATACAGTTGTTATTGTCTGTGATATAAATTGGTAGTATACTACAAAAGTAATATCTGGTGGCATAAATACATGGTACAGTGAAAAACTACAAAGGATGGAACGACTTAAAGTAGCCATATACATTGACTGCAAAGCAACTAACAGCGAAACCGGCTGTTATAGATACCGTGTCATAAGAAATTGGTATAAATCGGAACTGACGAAAGCGAAGAACAAGTGCATAAGGAATTGTATTGCAAATGCACGCAACCAAAAAACAATGTGGAGAACCATAAAGTCTAAAGTTCTGAATGAAAAGAAACCCATGATAAAAGATATGTATTTCAAAGGAAACTGTGTATATGGTGATAAACACATTGCTGATGCATTTAATAAGTACTTTATTAAAAGCATCTGTGATATTAATGACTCGATACCATATACCCAATGCACTCCAAGATCCGATTTTACTAACACATCATTTCGATTTAAGCCTATTAATGTTCACAACATAAAAACAGTATTGAAGTCATTAAAACAAAGAAGGGACGTCCACTTTCATAATGCAAAAATTCTATTCGACGGAATCTATATTATCGTTCCGCAACTGGAGGCATTAATAAATCAATCGATTATACGCGGCTCATACCCTGAGACATGGAAGGAATCTATTAGTACACCTATCGAAAAAGTCAAAGGCACCGTTAACTGCGAGAACTTTTCACCGATCAACTCGCTTCCAATATATGAAAACGTTGTCGAGAGACTTGTAAAACATCAAGTTGAGGAGTACTTCGAATCTAGTAAATTTTCTCTCAAAAATTAGTCTGGATTTCGAAGAAAGCAGTTGTGTGAGTCAGCTCTGAACAACGTCCTAATCAGCTGGAAAGAGGAGCTAGGCGCAAAAATTACGTGGTGGCTGTTTTCCTTGCTTTCAAACGAGCCTTCGAAACAATTGAAAGGAACATTCTGGTAGTGAAACTCCAGGGCTGTGGTATCAGGAGTAGTGAATTAAAACAGTTCAAATCATTCCTCAACAGATAGCAAAATACAAAATGAATGGAATGATGTCTAGCAGTATGGAACTACGCTCGGAGTACCACAAGGATCCGTTGCGGGAACATTGTTGTTCATCATGACATTGGACATGAACTTAAATACTCCCAGATAGCTCTCTTTGCCGATGACGCCCTAATTTTCATATCAGAAAAAAACGCAGACGAATGTGTACAAAAGATACAAGAGGATCTACTCAGAGTGAACATTTGGCTTAGGGCAAATAAACTTAAATTGGAACATTCTGGTAGTGAAGCTCCAGGGCTGTGGTATCAGGGGTAGTGAATTAAAACAGTTCAAATCATTCCTCAACAACAGATAGCAAAAAAACAAAGTGAATGGAAGGATGTCTAGCAGTATGGGATCTACGCTCGGAGTACCACAAGGATCCGTTGTAGGAGCATTGTTGTTCATCATCTACATTAACGACATTGGACATGAACTTAAATACTCCCAGATAGCTCTCTTTGCCGATGCCGCCCTAATTTTCATATCAGAAAAGAACGCAGACGAATGTGTACAAAAGATACAAGAGGATCTACTCAGAGTGAACATTTGGCTTAAGGCAAATAAACTTAAATTGAATGTCAGCAAATCTAAATGTATGATACTTAAACATTAACTCAATCTAAATCTCTGTGTAGAAAATGAATTAATAGAACAAACTGAATAAATTAAATACTTAGGAGTAGTTACAGACTCTAATTTAACATTTAATGTACATGTAGACTATATTATTAAAAAAGTTGGTTTGTTTAACAGAATTCGAAGTAGAGCCTCCTTAATAAGTGCTAAAAATATATATAATGTGATGATTAAACCGCCCTTTGAATATTGTTCATCGATTTTGTTACTATGTTGTGAATATATGTTAGGCAGGCTTCAGCGGTTACAAAATAAGGCAATGAGAATAGTCTTAAAATGTAGTCACTATACACCAATCAGACTAATGCTCAATACTTTAATATGGTTAAATGTCAAACAAAGAATCCTTTTAAATGTTTTATGTCTTATTTTTAAAATCAAAAATGATCTGTTACCGATTTATTTAAAAAAAACATCTGAGATATGTAAGAGACTCCCAGCCATATAACTTAGGAAACCGAGAAGATTGCCATCGCATCTGCAGAATATAACGCAAAATAGTATTGTGTACAAAGGCGAACCCCACAGGCGGATCAGTAGAAATGCGGTGAAGTGGGAGGGTTATGATCCCTTGTTTTCGGATCATAACCTCGCTGATAAAAGGAAGAAGAAGAAGTATTGTGTACAAAGGGTATCAACTGTTTAACGCAATGTCATCTAATATAAAAAATAAAAATAAATATAATAGATTTAAAAGAATTACAATTGAATACAGATTAGATTAGATTAGATAGATTTTATTTATACTTCAGTTTGTTTCATACATTTTAAGTTTACAAAAATTAAAGACATGACCTATGCCGTCTGCCAGATTGACAACACTGTTAACAATTAGTGTATCTATTATGCCTTTATGAAAGTAAATTTACATACATATTGTAATAGGCTTTGGGAAGGTGTTATGGGAGTTGGGATTTGAAAAGGGACAGGGAACTAGGATGTGGATGGGACTTAAGGATGGGATGGGACGGAAAAGAAAAAGAGTGTCGGCTACGAGGGACCTGGCATGCTTGCTATGCACAGCTTAACTCGCCGGAAATGGGGTGGTTCTTGCCCCCGTAGCACGACTAAACCTACCACAAAAAACATAAATCATGCCAAAAGTACTTACTTAATTTTCACCATTGAACGGACGGACCTTACCACACCAAGAGGGCGCTGCTGGTGTCAATGCAGCGTTGCCATATCCCACCCAACCTAGAAGTTCGTTGGCTATATTAGAACTTCCCCAACGCTTGGATGTTGCAGCTGGTCACACCATCTCCAAGAGCTACCTTATCATCACCCGTTGCACCCCCTGCAATTCAAAAATTAAAACTCCACGGCGCTCATGGGCGTAACAGAAAGGAAAACACTAAAGCTCCGATAATTTTCACTAACAAAATTTATTCGGCTTACTATGTAACAAAAATTATAAAAAAAAACTGGAAATTTAATTGGGTTTCACCGTATCCGTTGGTACCGGTTCTAAGTCTTTGTACCATCTGCGTATATATTATTAGTTGGCTTACCTAAAAAGAGCTCTGTTTAAGTGTACATGGAAAACAAAATAGAAAACAAACTCTTGGGTAGATAGTCGCGACGGGAAACCGAACTTATAACAAAAATATAGTTTGCAAAAAAAATGAAAAAAAAGTGAGATGTAATAAAACTAACTACAAAATATTAACAAAAATAACTATTTAACAACATAAAAAGGACAGAAGGTCTCACAAACACTTAACTTCAATTCTAAGAATCGATGAATACGATGGTCACACTGATTTTTAGTGATAACGATTTCCTATTTATAATTGTTTCTGTGTGGTGATGACTTTTTATGTGCTGATTTAGGTTTTCTGATGATTTATGTAGTGTGTATATTTTTTTTGTTTCTGTTTTATATTTTATTTTATTCGTATTTGTAGGTTTCATGTGTGCAACGGGGTGTGAGGGGTTCCACTAGTCGCAGAAGGTTTATTTCCACACTCACGACTTAAAGATAAGTATTTAAAATTTTCGGCGACCACTACCTCAATTTTCTACGGTATGTGGCCGCCTTAGGGCACCCCACTGGGTTAAGGTATGTATAAAAAAATAAGTACTGCACTGTGCACTGCCATTTCATAAGGGCTTTTTATATCGGTAGCACCGCACTTTCTTTACATATAAACTAGGAGACGTCTTCTCCGAATTGTACCTGCACCACTTGTGATCATTTTCTTGGGTTGATTAGACCGCAACCTCTCCCCATAATCCCTCTGTTTTCAAATCATCCGATCCTGGAAATGTTCTCTCTGAGAGAACCAGAACCATCTAACCCTTACCCCCTAGCTTCTGTAGATTTTTCATATCTGTTGTGTTTTATGCCACCCTGTATCTCTACACTTGGTATTCTTTCTAAACAACTTTACTGCCATTGATAAATGACAGAAGGGGACAACAGATAGTGGAAGGGGACAAAAGGAGTTTGGCGTAAATGTCAACAAAAGGAATATTTCGCCGAGGTAATAATATTCAATGATTACCTTTTCTTTTCTTATTTTCCCTTCATTCTTTAACATTTGTCCTTTTTTTCAGGTGGATCAGCTAAAAAAAAAAATTGCAAGATGAAGCAACAAGAGGAGAAGGGGAAACATTAAACAAAGCAGCACACGGTGTTGCCAGGAAGCAAACTCTGGTAAGTAAAAATCTGGAATTTTTCGGACTCTTGATGTGTTTCATTTATTTTTTGTTTACTTCTCCAGGTATGCAGCCGTAACAATATTTACTTTACAACAGAGACATACGCAAATTTTATTTATTTTTATTTTTTTTACATTTATTCGGTCCCTATATGCTATTTCTGTTTTACAGTATGGATGAAGCTTGTGGATATGCAGTTCATCAAGGAGCACAAATACCCGATCGTCTGGTAAAAAATCAGCTCCAAAGATTTGTCGTCTTATTTCTCGTAGGGTAGGACACCTGCACATGAAATTAATTACATCTTCTCTCTGCAACGTTACATATACCGCATAAAATTGGGAGGTCGTTCCGATGAGGTACGTAGTTTAAGGGAAGATGTTCTCCTCGCAGTCTCACCATCATGGATATTTCGTGAATACTCAGCTCATCTCGAAAGTAATTGTTGTTAGGTTGCAAATTGTGATTTAGCCTGCTATAGATCGATCTGTGTAGAGAGCCCGAAGCATTCTATAGGAATCCGTTTCTGCATTCTTCGTCCACTTTTTCTCTAGGAATCCGTTTCTGCATCGTTCGTCCACTTTTTTTTTATTAGAAGGTATAAGGCAGCTATTCAGCTTGCAGTATCTGCTTCCCTATAGTTCAGAACCAATCCACATTTTTGTACTAGCTCCAGCGATTCACCATACCAGTTGCTCCTTTTAGATATTGTTTTAAGGGCTGCGATCTTGGGAAGTCTCTCATTTGGCATCTTTAGTGTTTTGAGTATATAATCGACTTGCAATTTTAAGGTCTTAATAAAAATTTAATATATAAAATGTAACTCTCCACATACCTAAATATCAATGTACATACATAACATAGGTTAAGTTAAAATTGTAAATTATAATTTCTTTTATGAATTGACATAGGAAAATTCTGCTAAAAAAACGAATTTAACTAACCAACTAACAGTGTAAGATTATAATATTCCCTTACTGGACATTTAACCCATCCTATTTTTATACTTTCTAATTTCATTATTTTACTAAAGCTGTTATTACTAATAAGCAAATAAATATTGTTATCATTCCACGCCCTAAATTTTACCTTTGCGAACACTCCCCTTGACAAACTGGTAAACTCCACTAGCGCCCCCATTTGTTCACCACACAGCAACCTCACCGCAACAAGGTTCAGGCATGTCCCCTGAGGCTCGAATGAGTGAGAGCAAAAATGCCAAGAAGAAAAATTCTCAATGGAGTTGACGACAAACGAGAAAATGTCAGACTCCCGTGAGTAGACGTCGTCGGATTCATCTCTGTGTCTCGACGAAGGAAAAGGTTTTTTACTCTTTTGTTTGGAATTTAAAAAGAAAAAGTTGCAATTCCCGATGCCGAGAGTTTGCGAATCAATTAAATTCGATTTTGGTTCGGAAATTTGTTGCATTTCATCGTGAAATAGATAAAAAAAAAGTCCCCCCAGAGTTCCTTCTGTCTTTCTGGGTGCCGTAGGTGCATGGGTGTGTGAGTGTACGCAAGTAAGGAGAAAAAAAAGTGCTCCATCGGCCGCCGGGCATCTCTTTCGTTTTACAAGTGCATTGCATTTTCCTTTCCATACAAGCACGCACACACAGTCGAGTCCATACCGTGCCCCTCCGCCCGATTCATTGTTGCTCTTGCTCTAGCTTTGGCTCCAGGGAGTGGATTTCTCAAGGGCTTTGGCTACGCATACGTCGTCGTCGGTGTATGTTCTTTCAACGAAGCAGGGGCGAGTGAGAATATTGAAGGAAATTTCATTTTACACACGGAAAAGGGTTTTTTTTTTCTCGCTCTCCACTCGTATTTTGCTTCCTCTACGCGTTCTCTGTTTTTTTTTTTCGTGAACGCAAACGATTCCAATAAGGAATTCCGTATCTAGTGTGCGTATGTGTGTATGTGTGTGTAAAGCGCAGCACTAAATACGAAGAGTAGAAACGAAAAATTGTCTCGAGAGTTTTGTGCGAAAATTTCATCAAAGAAAAACAACGGAAAAGCGTGTCTTCCCAATGAAAATGTGCCTGCAGTTATTATCGAGCGGCGTTTATAGTGTTATCGGTGTTTCGTTGGATCCTTGTAGTGCAACCCCCTGTTGTTTTCGTCGTCCTGGTCGTGTGTGGTGAGATTGTAAAATTTTCCAAGAATCCATAAGGGAATAGAGATAGTTTTCATAGAGAAAAAAAATTTCCCAGCAGTTGGGGTAGGGAATACAAAAATTCAGAAAAGTGAGTGAGAGAGTGACACACACACACGCACGCGTATATATACACAAATAGTGTGGCACATACAGTGAGTAAGTGGTGCATCTTGACACGGAATTAATCACACCGGGTGGCGCTCCACCATTATCATGGGGGCACAACAGGCCAAGGATCGGTCGTCTGGAAGCCAAGGAACAGTCAGTTGTATTGGGATTAGTAGCAGTGTTGGCATTAGCAGTAGTTCCTCGAGTATAGGCGGTGTGGGTGGTGGTGGCGGGAGTGGGACCAGCGGTGCGGGCAGCAATGCCTTGGGTGCGGGATCAACCCTTCGAGCGAGCCGTATGAAGTCTCGTGCATCCGCCGCACCCGCGCCCACAAAGGATAATCGCAGTGCAATTGGATTGAATATCTTCACCGAACACAATGGTGAGTTGTTTTTTCGTTTTTCTTTTCTTTTCCTCTTCTCTGCCTTTTGCTTTGTGTATTCGTTTCGTAGCTGAACATATGTAGTGGTGGCTGTGTGCGATGAGGGTGTGCTCTCGGAGGAGTGTGCGTGGGAGTTGTGTGTGTTTGGTGAGGTGAATGAGTGCAAAAGGGTGGAATGCATTTTTTTTCCGTCATTGTCGTGGTCGTTGGTTTAATTGAGGAGGAAACGATTTTTTTTTGAGAGACTTGTACGTGGCTTGAGATTGAATCCTTTTGTGGGGGGAAAGTCGTAATAGACGTATTTTGCGTTGGATAGGCAGTGTACATATGTATATGGTGGATAGGCAATGGAATGAATCCCATATGGCTTCCAGGAAACACAACAGATGGAAGGGAAACATATATAAATATACCTATTATGTGGGCGCTGTTGCCAAAGATTAGAAGCAATGTAGGGAGATATCTGCAGTTCATCGTTGCTGCCACTACCTTCTCGTATATATGTATGTATTTTCGAGAGATATCGAATCACACCACCTTGCTGGGGCCTTTCTTCCACTGTAGTCTGGATTTCCGCAGGCTCCATCACTAGCCTTGATACCCGTCTTAACACTACCATTTGCTTAATGGTTGCCTAGCTAATCCCCAGTACCTTCTTAAAATTTTGTATATTGGCATAGTATATCTGCCGCTGTCTCCACGTCTTCCAAACATAAGCTGCAGAAGACACGTCATCTCCAAATGAATTGCCCTATTACCAGGATGTCTTCCTACATCCTTAGTTCCATTTTAGCTTGTTTACATCCGTTCACTGTAGACTATGTTGTTGAGTATTGGTCTATTTCTAGATCAAACCCTTACCATTCCTCTGCCTAGTGCAGGAAAATGGTTTGAGACTGAGAAATCCCGAGGCTGGCCCAAACCAATATCAATTCGTTTTGAATGGCACATTCGTTGAGTTCTTGCATTCCAAAGTCAATAAAGAAATGATTCTGTGTGCTCCAGTCGCATGATTACTGCTTGATTGTCCAGTGCTATTATAGTATTCTTCCCTGTCACCTGACCCTCTTTCAATTGAACTAGCGCGTGCAGCAGAGCGACCATCTTGACTTTAATACACTGAGGTTCTTGTCTTCAAACTCCGATGATGGGTTAGATTTAGGTCTTCTAAAAAGACAATTGCTTTAAGTCTGCTTACTTACTTTACTTAGGTGGTGCTGCAATTCGGGGTGGACCTGGGCTTCAACCAACAAATCTTTGCAGCCAGCCGGGTTACGAGCCAGCTGTCACCAGTTGCACACGCCAAGTTGGTTGAAGTCCGTCTCCACTTGTTTGCGCCACCTACCGCGAAGTCGTCCTCTACTGCGCCGTCCATCCGGGGTGGATTTGAAGACTTTCCGGGCTGAAGCGTTGAGCTCTATCCGCTCTACATGACCCAGCCATCTTAATCGCTCTATGTGAACTTTTCTGGCTAAGTCGATGTCATTGTATAGATCGTGTAGTTCGGCAGTGTTTCCTTTCCTCCACTCGGCGTCTATGCAGACGGGACCAAAGATCACCCCAAGAACTTTTCTCTCAAAGTAACCAAGAGCTCCTCATCCGAATTTGACTAAGTACACGCCTCTGCGTCATACAGCAGGACTGGGATGATTAGTGTCTTGTAAGGAGTTACCTTAGTAGTTCAAGATAGGGTTTTGTTACTAAATTGCATTCATTTGATTCCCCCACTGGTGTCATTTGCGGAGCTCACCACAGAGCATAGGCAGACAAAGGCCTTTACTACCCTCAAAATGATATGTGTCTTTTGTGGTGTTCTGTCGAAGACGCCGATGTTGGGTGTCCTTTTTTTATTGACAATATAGGTATCTTTGGTTTGCTTTCATTGATCGCTAAACCCATCTTCGCTGCCTCTGTCTCAATACTCGCAAACGCCCCACTGACGACTGAGCTGAGCTGACGCTAAGTTCTTTCGACTATGTCAATGTGAAAGTAGTTGTACAGACTTGTAAAAGATTGTACCTCCGGTGCTGGCTTGTGAGTTTCGTCACGTTGTCTAAGACCTTTCCTGACATCGAACGATTCGGTGGTGATGTTTCTGACTTTAATGGAGCAGCGATAGTTCTCCATCGTCATCCTGCACAAACGTACGAGCTTGGCAGGGATGCCGAGACTAGACATGGCTCTGCATAACTGGTCTTTATACACGGTATCATAGGCAACTTTGAAATCGATGAAGAGATGGTGCGTATCGTTTTTATATTCATGGGTCTTTTCCGAGGTCTGCCGTAATGTGAATATTTGGTCAATGGTGGACTTTCCCGGCCTGAAACCGCACTGATTAGGACCTATCAGGTTCTTGACGATCGGCTTTAGGCGTTCACATAATACGGCATACTTATCTTATATGCGAAGTTGTGGAGACTTATACCACTATAGTTGGCGCAGTTCAAAGGGTCTCATTTCTTAAGGATCGGGCAAACGATGCTGAGGTTCCATTCATCGGGCATACTTTCGTCCGACCAGATTTTACAGATGAGCTGGTGCATGCTCCTTACCAGTTCATCTCCTCCTGCCTTGAAAAGTACAGTGGCAAGGCCGTCGGCTCCAGCAGCTTTGTTGAATTTGAGTTTAGATATCGCTATCCTCACTTCATTCTGATCGGGTTGACGGGAATCTTGACTGCCATCGTCACTGCTGAATGTCTCATTCTGCCTGGCAGCGGAATTTGGTCATCATCGTCGTTTAACAGTCTGCAGAAGTGTTCCTTCCATATTTTCAGCACCGACTGCGATTCTACTACTATATTACGATTTTCGTCCCTGCAGGCTTCTGTTCTGGCTTTGAAACCCTGGCATGTTCTTTTCACCTTTTGGTAAAATTTTCGAACATCATTCCTGCAATAAAGTCTCTCAATCTCCTCGATCGAGCGCTTGTCTCCTTTTTCTTCTTTCTGAGATGTCGATGTTCCTCTTTTCTCCTGCTTACGTAGAGCTCGCAAGCAGCTCTAGTCCTTCTATGCAGCGCCGCTTTGTACGCCTCTTGTTTAGCTGCATGTGCTTGCCGGCATTCCTCATCAAACCAGGGGTTTCGTTGTGGTGGCCGAAAGAAACCCAGTACATCAGAGGTGGCATTTCTGATGGCTTGTTGGCAACGCTGCCACTGGTCTTCCACATTTGCAGCTGGAGGTCCGACATCTAGGATATATCAATTCGTGAAAATATTAATTTCTCATCTTGGGGACTAATCCATCCTTAATTAGATTCTTGTCATACATATTTCCTTTTAAACGCGTCTTGATTTTCGTTCCAAAAAGTGTTGGGGAAGATAATCAAATCGATTTTCCCGCATTATTAAAGAGGCCCTTTTCTAGACACTCATGCTCCACCATGCGGAGTGACTTTCTCATAATGCCTGCAGTGATGTCCATGAACTGTGTGGGTGTCGATTTCCTCAATTCTGTTTAATAGAGATTTCACATCCGTCTGTGGACATTTCCCATAGACTGCCCCGAAAATTTGAAGTTCTCGTCTATCGTACTGGTTTTCAACATATTTTCCACGTAACATACAATGAGTGGGGTAACCCAACATCTGTTCACACTGGAAGCCGCATTAGGGCCTCTCTATTCAATTAACTTCTAACCCGGCAGCGGTTGTTCTTATTTCCGTTTTAATGGTTAGTTTTCTGACCTCGGCTTATAAGTTGCACGTCTTATGCGCTCGTATGTACATATGTGACGAGTACATCATTCAGGATTTTTGAAACTCTGAAATTGTTGTTGTTGTAGCAGCTGTGCAACTAAGGTGGACGATCCTTGGTCAAGGTATTGTCCTCGAATTGCTCCGGTCCGTAGAACCGATCGTCGTGAGAGCTCGTTGGTGCAATGGTTGGGAAAACTTCGATGATGTTTTTTTCCTTTTTATATTCGGGTGGCTGATGATTGCTGTTCCCCGCTAGGGCTTGAACTTGCACACCTTGGTTAACGAGCAAACACTCTATTCACTGCACCATTGCCACCAGCCTTTGAAATTGTAGTCGAATCAGGTTTTGTTTTCTCTTACAGAGACGTTGGCTCAAGTTTTCTTCCAGAGTATTGTTGCCAGATCGGATTGCCTGGTATCAGGACTTTGGCTTTTGTCGCTACGGCAGTGACGACAAATAATCTATGCAAACTTTCAAAACCTTCCCTGTTCGTTTTTTTTTTTTTTTTAAGATATTTAACCTTTTATATAAATATAAAGGAGCGCTTCTGCGGTAACCTTTGCTGTTGGAAGAGGTCTCTAAACATATATTGAATACGTTCCTCTGGGAACCTCCCAAAAAAGGAATTATCCTCATTAGTACAAAGTTTTTTTTGTTTATCTCCCGCGAAGTAACAAAATATACGTGGCCGGCACTGTGTTTCTCTGGTAATTTTCCAACGAACTGTATACAAATCCCATCGTCGCTGTTCGTTCATAATACATACTGTTTCCTCATCATTCACGATCGTTGATTCAAAAAATCGTACGTGGAATTCCTTTGAAACTGTGCATTTGGCAATTAAGCGCAATACATCTTATACATTGGAGTTGCAGATATTGCTCAAAATTGGTAGTTCTGAACGGTGTGGTATGAAATTCAGATCTACAAGTACATACATACAACAAATATATAATATAAGTAAGTTCGGACTTCCTTTTGGCAGATCGAACACACTCTTTCAAAATTAATCCAGCCAGACGAATCTTACAGGATAACTCAGCATTACTCTTTCTATAACTCATGAATAAGTCTCCGAGATCTCTCTGGTCGAAGTGCCTACACGGGCCTGATCACCAATTTATTTAAAAAAAAAAAAGTCTCCGAGGCACTCAAACTGCTCCACCACCTGCTTTGATAGAACTCCACTAATATCACTTCCGATTTGTTCACGTTTACCTATTTTCCAGTTTCGTCACAGACGGCTACAAATCATTCAAGTGCGCTGTGGATTTCGGTTTTGGAGGACCCAATAATGACCAAATCATCCTCGCAAATCAAATGATTAATCCTTAAATCTCCCAATTTGAAACATTCTCCATCAAAGCTGCGCTGATACTTGCAATGATACTTTTTCCAATTTTTATGTTTCAGCAGCTGTCAAAGTTGTCAATGACATCCAGCTGTCAAAATATTCAGTAAGGTTTGCCATTTCATCATGCATCGTTTCACGCTTGCCGAACGTGCGGAAATTATTCAAAAATATTATCGAAATTCCGGCTCAGTTGTAAATACGCAACGTGAATTTCGTCGTGAGGTCGGTCGTTATCATGGCTTCAGTGTGCAGGCAATTAATCGCACCGTGGAGAAGTTTGAGCGTGAGTACACTCTTTTGGACCTTAGGCCACCAACCAGACAAAGATTGGTGCGAAATGAAGAAAACATAGGCGCCGTAGCGGCCAGTATCGAAGAAGACCCAGAAATGTCGATTCAGCGCCGATCAGCTGAATTGGGCATCGCCAGAAAGTAAACCCGGCTTATTTTGCGGTTGGATTTGGGCTTACATCCATATAATATTGCCCTGACGCAAGAATTGAAGCCGAACGACCATAGACAAAGCCGTGAGTTCGCTAATTGGGCGCTGGAAATGTTGGCCGGAGATCCGGATTTTGGCCAAAAAATAACCTTCTCGGACGATGCCCATTTTTGGCTTAGCGGCTATGTCAACAGGCAAAATTCCCGTTATTGGAGCGAACACAATCCACAAGTGTTCGACCAAGAATCAATGCATCCACAAAGATTGACTGTTTGGTGCGGTTTATGGCATGGCGGCATCATCGGACCTTATTTCTTTCGAAATGGGGAAGGAGACACCGTTACCGTCAATGGTCACAGGTATAGAGCGATGTTAACCGATTTTCTTGGGCCAGAGCTCGAGAACATCGATATATCCGAGCTGTGGTTCCAAAAAGCCGGCGCTCCATGCCATACAAGCGACGAAACGCTCAAAGTTGTGAGGGTGAAATTTGGCGACTGGGTCATCTCACGGCGAGCGTTCATCAATTGGCCACCGCGATCATGCGACTTGACACCACTCGATTATTTTATCTGGGGCTACGTCAAGTCCTTAGTCTAGGCTAACAAGCCAACCACTTTGAACGGGCTCGAGGCCAACATTCAAGACGCTGTTGCCAAAATAACGTCGTACGTATTGGACTGAGTCATCAAAAATTGGACCGACAGCTTGAAGCACTGCCAGCGAAGCCGAGGCGGCCATTTAAATGATGTGCTATTCCACACATAATGGCATGAATGTAGCTTCCAAATAAAACCAGAATCAATTTTATATCTCAAACTGTTGTTGTCTTATTTCAATTTTTTTTTCCTATCGTTCTTATCTGGTCACCATGGATAATTAAGAGAGGTCACAAAACGGACCCCTAGCGGAGTGTTAATTGTTAATGTTAACGAACACAGCTTCTGCAGTTTGTATATAAAGACCGAATGGCCATTAACATCGAACCATAAATCCTATAATCCTGCAGAGCATTGCAAAGTTTACCTCGAAGAACCCGATCATGTGCCTTTCCAAAACAGCTGTAGACAGACTAACATACTCCTAAGCCTTCTCAAACACCATTCTGAAAGCGAATAACTGGCCGGTTGTGCTTTTACCAGGACGTAAGCCACACTACGCATTTCCTAACCTAGCCTCCTAGTCTGGATATTAATTTTCGAATAACGACGTTTGTCGGACTTTCTTCTTTTTTAATTGGAAATGATTGCAAAAGACCTATCCCGCTGTTATAAACCTTTTCAATTTTGATTCTACAAGGACTTTTTTAGACTAGAGTGTCTTTGCGGAGCTTCACTATTCTCAAAATGCTATCTATTCAGTCCTGTGTTTTATTTGATAGTCTTTATACGAGTCCGACCAGTTGAGCCCTAATTAGTCAGTTTCATGCTCAGTACTAACTAAACTACTAAATCATGGTTTTACTAACATCATTCGCCATAAGGTACTAGATCTCACTACAATATACAATTTCATCACGAACTGGCACATGTCTGACGAAGTCTCTATGCTGGACCATGACCACATTAGATTTGATATAGGGGTCTCCATGAATGACTCGTTAAATTACAGGACCCCTAAGCACACTGACTGGGATTCCTATCGGTTTATCCTCGAGGCAGAACTAAATCGCGCCTCGATCCCTATATATACCATTCCAGAGTTGGAATTCGAGGCAGAACACCTTCGGAAAACCATTTCCGCCACTTACGAAGGCAGTTGTGCTGAAACAAAGAAAAAGACCAGCCGCGAATAAGTGTCTTGAATCACTTAGGCGTGAAACTAGAAAGTTATTCAATAGAGCTTAAATGAATTGCGAATGGTGCCCTTACAAGGAAACACTAACAACTTATAAAAAATAACTTAGGAAATCTAAATGCAAATCTTGAAGAACTCACTACGAACGAATTGAGAGCTTCCCTGCCGCGGCTCGCCTTCAAAAGATCCTAGCCCAGAGTTACTCCAAGCACCGTGGCTCCCTAAAGAAACAAAATGGGGAATTCACCAACAGTCCTGAGGAGACCTGTCAGGGTTTACATGATACTCACTTTCCAGACTATATATCCGATTGTGCTGTCTGCCCAGAACACCTGAGGAACGACGTTCTCATCGCTTCTTCACGAGACTATAGCCTATCTGGCAGAATCTTTACTACCAACCACATTAGATGGGCGTTATCCACTTTAAAAAAAATAAAAATAAATACTTGGCGCAACAGCTCATTAAGTGCCTGGGCCTACTTACTTACTTATGTCCTGTATCCCCTTGTGGGTCCTAGGGCCTCTACTACGCCTACGCGCCATCGTGTACGGTTTCTGGCAATGTGTCTGAGTTCTCCCCAACTTTTCCCTAACTGCCGTGCCTCCTTCTCGACTGTTCTGCGCCATGTTTTCCGCGGACCGCCAGGTCTTCTGCCATCCTGAGTTAGAGGGTTCCATTGCATAGCATGGTTCGCTATGGAGCTGTCACCCTTTCGGAACGTGTGACCAATCCACTGCCACTTCCGCCGTTGGATAGTTGTGCCTATTGGTTCCTGACCCGTTCTCTCGTAAAGGTGTTCGTTAGAGATACGATTGGGCCAGAAAATCCTTAAGATATTGCGCAGACACCTATTAACGAACGTTTGCAGCTTTCTGGTGATAGTAGTGGTCACTCTCCACGTGCTGCAACCATATAGCAGCACGGATTCAACGTTGGAGCGGAACAGTCTTATTTTGGTGCTCAAACTGATTGCATTGCTTCGCCATATTTTGGACAACATCCCGAACGCGGACTTTGCTTTGGCGATCCTGTTGGCTATATCCAGTTCGGTTCCACCATCGGTCGAGACAATACTCCCAAGATACTGGAAATCCTCTACTCTCTCTACCGGTTGTCCAGCAATGCATATTTGAGCCGATGAGTTAGTTCCAAGGCTGATGATTTTAGTTTTTGTCGTATTAATTTTCAGCCCGACGACACCTGCCTCCCTCTCCACATCTGCTGTCATTTGGTGGAGGTCCATAATTCTGTGGGAGAGTAAGCATACATCGTCTGCGTAGTCAAGATGCTTCAGTTGAGATGTAAGAGTCCATCGAATTCCTCCGTTTCCCGTCGACAAAGCTGCATGAAGCACATCGCTAATCACCAATAGGAATAATATTGGTGAAAGGATACAGCCTTGTCTTACCCCACTTTGGATCTCAAATTCCTCAGACAACCTTCCCCTGTGCAGAACGTGACATTTGGAGCCTTCATATGTAGCTTTGATAATAGCAATTAGTTTATCGGGAATGCCTCTCCTGCGTAAGGCACGCCAAATAAACTCCCTGTTGACACTATCGAACGCCTTCTCAAAATCGATGAACAGCAGGTGCAGTGGCGATCGATATTCAACACACTGTTCGATGATAATCCGCAGGGTGTTGATGTGGTCGGCACAGGAGGATCCAGAGCGGAAACCTGCTTGTTCGGCATCGAGTGTGTCTTCGAGATGTTGTTTGATTCGCTCAAGGATGATTTTAGCTATTATCTTAGCTACAGCAGGCAGCACGCAGATACCCCTCCAGTTTCCGCACTCCATTAAATTTCCTTTCTTAGGAAGCTTGACGATCATTCCCTTTTTCCACTCGTTAGGAAAGCTCTCAGCTTCCCAAGCTCTATCTATAAGTGGAAGCAGAGCTCAGCCGATGTTGTTGGCGTTGCTCGTAAGAGCTCTGCTGGAATACCGTCAAGTCCTACCGCCTTGTTGGTTTTGAGTGCCTTGATCGCGGTAATGATCTCATCTTTACTGGGAGTCGTGGTGCGTATTCGGGAACTTCTCACCTCGGGCATCTCAGTCTGATTTGGGAGCATATCGCTAGCGAATACACGGTTCAAAACCGTAGCAAAATGCTCTTTCCATCTCTTGAGCTGGTCCTCATCCGAAATGAGCAAGGAGCCGTCTAGGCTTTTCACTAGGTATTGGCTGGAGCTGCGACCACCTGTCAGCTCTTTCGTGATTCTGTAGACAGTCCTGCTGTCGCACCTCCGTGCAGCTTCTTCTGCTTCTGTAGCCAGCGCGTTTATGTAGTTGCGCTTGTCACGTCGTACGCTACGCTGAACTTCTCTCATCTTCATGCGATATAGGGACTCTAGCTCGCTTCTCCCTGCTGCTGGGGTAGCTGCAACGCGAGCTTTTAGCTGTTTTCGTTCGTCAATCCGTCTCCAGGTATCCTCGGAAAGCTACGCCCTATGTCTTCCCTGCGATCGACCGACAATTCTTTCAGCACCAGATGTAAAAACATTTTTCACAGCACACCAATGGTCTTGGATGGTTGCGGGCATTGAGCTGCTGATTGCTTCCACACCTTGCGAAAAGTGCTCCCTTAATTGTTGGCGCACTGAGGGATCACTAAGTCTATCGATGTTGAACCTGGGCATTCTTGTGTTGTCGTGGGATCTTCGAACTGCAGCAGTGCGTAGTTGGAGAGTAGCTATCATAAGATGGTGATCACGTACTATCCCCACAACTGCCCCTCGTCTGTTTCGGACGTCCAGGAGACTACTTCTAAAGCGGCGGCTGATAGCAAAATGGTCAATTTGGTTGGAGGTTGCTTGCCTGTCATTGGAAACCCAGCTGACTTTGTGGCAGGTCTTGTGCTCAAACATGGTGCCACCTATCACAAGGCGGTTGGCATTGCAGAAATCCACAAACCTTTCGCCGTTGTCATTGCGGTTGCCTAGTCCATGCTTCCCGATTACATGCTTGAGCCCTTCGTTGTCGCTGCCTACCTTGGCATTCAAATCCCCCATCACTATGACAATGTCTCCATTTGTTGTTGTGTTGAAGACGGCGCTTAAGAGATTGTAGAAGCTCTCCTTTTCGTCCTCAGACGAACTATTCGTTGGGGCGTAACACTGTATGATGGTGACGCGTCGTACTCTAGTCCGGAATCTGGCCGTCAAAATCCTATCACCATGAGGCTGCCAGGAAATCAGGCCCTTGCGTGCTGTTGTTGTTAGCAGTAGTCCGACTCCATATTCCCGCGGACTTCCGGATGGTCTTCCAGAATAGAGTAGTACAGTGTTACGCGTTGGAGACTGGTACTCGCCCGCTTCTAACCATCTTACTTCACTTACCCCCAAAATGTCAAGTTTATATCGCATGAATTCCTTTTCCAGTTGGAGGAATCTGGCATTGTAAGGACCTTCTCTTCCCGAGTCGAGGAGCGTCTTTACATTCCAGAAACCTATCTTTGTCCGGGTACAATAGCCAAAAGTCGTCAACATGTGATCAGTCCTTATCCGAGGCATAGTGTCGGTTTCAGTAGCGAGCTGGTTTCAGTAACGCAGGTTGCTGGCCCACGTTACCTAGCCTAGAATCAAGGCCCTAGACAACCCGCACTTACAATTTTGGCCTATACGTATAAGGGTTTATACGTATAGTTGCCCGGGGACCACCACTAGGAGGTAAAGTAAGCACTTCATCACGAACTTGATTGTTGCGCTACTGGCCCAAGCCAAATTTTGGGCAGTCAGTAGTTTCCCGATCAATCGCAATGCAGGTCCCCTAGGACCCAGGTCCACAAGGCCTGGGCCTAGTTTCTCGCAACCACTCGTGTTGTGTGCGTTACATTTATCACACGAATAGAAGGGACCTACAGTTTTGTGCCCTATCCGAAGGGCAATTTGTTTTGAGAAGCTTTCTCGAGACAACTAACCACTTACGCCACGGCGCCCACTTATAGTCCATTTACAACAAGGACAAAACCTGTTAATTCCCACCCTCATAAGAATGTTCAGATCTAGCCTCACACTAGGCTACATACCAATAAGTTGGAAGGTAGATAAGGTGGTCTTTATCTCAAAGGTGGCAAAGCGGGCGGAGCAATCGCCTAAATCCTTTCGACCCATTAGCCTCGGTTCCTTTCTCCTAAAAAGGGAAAAATTCATATAAGACAAAAGTTCTTTATACATGGTCCTCTGCATGCAAATCAATTTGCTTATCAACCCGGGAACTCTACTGAGACAGCCATTGACAGCTTAACGCTATTCATTAACAATTCATTAGCTGCCCAAGAAGCAGCCCTATGTGCTTTCATAGATATATAGGGAGCCTTCGACAACACTTCCTATGAGGCTATCAAAAAGGCTATGATCAAGAAAAGTATCGCTCCTCTGGTCATAAACTGGATCGTAATCATGCTACGTAGCAGGAAAAAAGAATCGAGGCTCGAATAAAAGTATAGCAGCTACCAGAGAATGTCCACAAGGAGAAATTCTCTTCCCCCTGCTCTGTACTTTAGTTATTGATGAACTATTTGATAAATCGGGTTACAAAGTACAAAAGCAGACGACATTGTCATCAGCAATAGTCGCGAATTCGAGGACATCATTTCGGAACTAATGCAAAGTGACCTTAACTTAACTTCCGATTAGTGCAAGACAAAGGGACTTACCATAAACCCGGTAAGGACTATACTTACACCCTTTTCCAGGAAAATGAATCAAAAATATACTGGGCGTACAGCACCATTATCAAACCCATGGTCACTTATGCATCGTTGGCTTGGTAGCCAAAAACTTTACAGGTCAAGACTCAAGAACAGTTGAATAAAATCCATCGTTTAGCCTGTCTGAGTAGCACAGGGGCAAAAAAAACGTTCCCCACATACAAATCGAAGCTATGCTGAGTGCTCTTAGGCTGCCAAAGATTTCAGACCTTAAAATCGGCAAGTTTAAGGCCATTTCAAGATTCTAGAGTACATTCAAAATTACCCTATTCTCATAATCCCAGATGTCATGCTCAAGAAACACCGGTTCTCCAGAAGATTCAATGTGATCGTAAGTAAACGCCACATATGGAGGAATGAAGGGCTTGTAGTCTTACCAAACTCTCAAACTTTGTACACAGATGTTTCCAAATTGGAAAATGGTAGCACTGGCGCAGCGGTTTATGGACTCAGGTTCCAATGTGCAGCAGCGTTTGGGAAATCACCAACAGTATTTCAGGCGGAAGTCCATGCAATCGAACTCTGTGTACGATCATGCCTGCGACGAAGAGTCGAGGATACCTGTATTCATATCTTCTCGGGCAGCCAAGCAGCACTTCTGGCTCTGAAATCCTATACGGTAGGATCCAAACTTGTATAAGATTATCTCAATGTACTAAAAGATCTCGCATCAAAAAACATCGTCACTATGGCATGGATATCAGGACGCGAAGGCTTCGAGGACAACGAACGGGCAGACTGCTTAGCGAGACGAGGCACCAGCTGCCCACAAGTCGGTCCTGAACTCTATTTTGCAGTTACACGGAGTAGCACAGACCTCAAAATAAAACAATGAGAAGCTGAGCGTCATGCAGAGCATTGGGCCCAATCTAAGGGCCTAAGATAAGCAAAAATGTTCATCAACTTCAACCATTGTAAGGCTAAGAAGCTACTTGAGCTTAGGAAAGCAGACTTAAGGACCTTAACAGGCTACTTGACTGGTCATTGCCCACTCAGGTACCATCTTCACAAAATAGGAGTAGCAGATACAGACGTATGTCAGTTATGTGGAGAGCAAAAAGAGACGGCAAAACATATTTTTTGTGAATGCCCCATGGTCGCAAGGAAAAGACTTCTCCACCTCGTGAGGGCTTTATTGATCGCCTCAGACTTTTGAAACATTGAACCTGGAGTTTTGTCGAGGCTTATCAAAAGCCTTATCCCAGTTCTCGGTTAAACAACGGGCTAGCACAATAGATCTTTGAGGTCGCAGGGCGTACAAAGCCCCAGTATAGTATAGTATATAGTATGCTTAATACTGTAGGGCTGCAATCAAAGAAACCACCAGAGACAATCCGCATTAACGATGAACGAATATGATAATTACGTACTTGACCTATCCACTTATTCATCCAAACCATGGTCGTATTTTTATTGACCTGGCAACCCTATCGATTAAACCACACCACTTACCCAATCACCATAACCAAAAGCAAAACAACCCCAGTCGCGTAATTATTTAAATTTATTATATTCCGCGCTTTGGTTGCTTTTACTTTTTTTTCTTTATTTGACTCATTGTACTGCTCTGATGGCCTCTCTCACTCTCCAGTGTGGGGCGCGGGTAATTTGCATGCGTGCGTGAACACGCCTTGAGTTTGATTAGAGAGAAAAAAAATTGCGACCGAGAGAGACACGGGCAGTGAGAGGACCCTGAAATGTTAATCATCAGCAGTTTGTGTGTGGGGCAAGTCCCAATTCGCTACAATGAATCAGAACTGTCGACCATCCCAAGAGTCCCAAATCAATTAAATAAAGTTTTTTTTTTTTTATTTATCTTCAGAAGACATTCCTTTGCTCTTTTGTGGGTTCTTTGGTCCCTTGTCCTGATTTTTTCGCTATTTCGACGAAATATTAATGCTACCGTGTGTATAGTTGAGATGATATCGGGAAATTATGTTTTCTGACGAGTCTCCCCGATTGGAAACTGGTACGGGATGTGGGAAGAAATGTGAAAATAGCTCATCTATCCAGCTACCGTGTCGTGTCCTAGTCCCAAGTGGTTGCCCGTAGAATCCAATTAATTATTCTATTTCCATTATGGGTATCAAAACTTGGGAGGATGTAAAAGTTGTGTGGGCAAGTCGTTTATTTATTTTTTTTGTAAATATTTCTGCGGGACACTTCTTTTTGTTGGTCCAGCTGCTGAGTGATTTATGAATTGTGAGGAAGAGTCAACTCTCAGATTTCCTGTCCCTTGGGATTTGAAAAAAAAGAGTCGAAATGCGCATTGCTTCTTGGATTCAATTGAAAAAGACATTTGTTTTGTTGAGGGAGCTATAACCAGATGAAGGGAAACCGCTTGGAGTCAAAAGATGTATGGATAGTTGGTCAGAAATAGGTGCATCATGTCCCCATTAAGCGAGAATTTCCTTATATAGACGCGGACACATAAATAGAATTAAGAGCTCCCCAGCATTTAAGAATGCACTTGTTCCTCCCTTGTGACGTAGAAGCCCATTTACGAGATGTGAAAAAGAACTAGCCATAGTAGGCCAGCGATATTGCAATTGTTTAGATTTTCATTGTGTTCAACATTGAATCCTACAGTATTTTCTGGCCTAATGGTTCCCTGAATTAATTTCCTTTGCTAATGTAACGAGAGCACGTGCTCTTCGTTTCCTAACACTTCTATGTAGAAGTATGTTGGACAAGTAGGGATGGTCTCATCTTTAAATCTGTCAAGTTATTCACGAAAAATATTCATGCTATGTTCCTGCTCACCGCACATGGTAGTATGGTAGCACTTCTTTTAGATTTGCACTGCTTCATCTAAATATTTGCATACTTATAATTTCTTCCAAAATATTTTACATCGTATCCTTTACGTGTGGAACGTAAATTAAGGCCGCGTTGAAGGGTTTGTATCAATTTGGAAGGCAAAAGGGTCTCTGTTTCTTCGATCATTCAGGGAATGCTCCTTTTCATGCCTTGCTCTGATTTCTGGCCAGCTACCGCTTCGCTCTTTGGATACATTCGTTACCAATGTCCTGTATTTGTTTCAAATGTTTCGCCGCTACCATAATAGCACTATCATCAGTAAAGCCTGTGATGTTTGCCTTATGTATTTGCGATTACAAGCCTCAGAACACCATCATACATACTCGTAATGTTCCATAAGATAGATCCTAATACCGATCCTTGTAGAACTCCACTAGATATGTGGTACTGCCTTGGTCCATCATCGGTGTTGGAGAGTAGAATCATTTACTCAAAATATTAAATTAGAAAGCACAGCACCATCATTGCCCTAAGGGAATGTAGTATACGTCCCTAGTGTAAAAAGTTGAACGCAGTTTTGACATTCAATGGTACAACGGCACCATATTTCTTTGCACCCCCTCTTCATCTCCGGATCCTTAAAGCATCTTCCAAGGTTGTAGTTACCTTCCTTATAATATCTACTGTTTAACGAGCTTTTCTGAATCCATATTGTTAGTTTGAGTATCCCCTGACTTTATTAATTGTCACCTTCAGTCGGCTGAATGTGCCTCGCTCCAGTATCTTACCCCCTATGTCCAACACATTTTATGGTTAGCTTAAAAGCCGTGGAATCCGGATGTCCTGCTATTGTCGAATCGTTTGAATACATCTAGAAGTTCCATTTGCGTGACAGGTGGGTTCTCCTGTATTTGTTGAGGTCGTTATATGCGCTCTGGTGGTGTTTGCGGTGAAAATAATCCTGACACTATTTTTTGCATAAGAATAGAACATGAGGAGGAGGTTCCCCTAATGCCTTTGAGTTTTACCGTGACTATTTCCTGGCGTTCCTGGGTTGCTCTCCTCGATTGTATCTCAAACGGAATGGTCCGGCGGTCGCTGTAGGTATATTGGTCATTTACTCACCACTCAGAATAAGGAACCAGTCATGAAGGTGATGCCAACTACAGAGCCTGCGTCGTTTCTGCTAAATACTTACGTGCTCGCTGCCCGTATTATTTCACGTCTAGTGGGCTATGACCTCTGTTATCATCTACGAGCCTGTCCAGCATTCTGGAGAACCCCTTGAACTTGTGCGCGCCAATTACGGCGAGGAGGTCCTCTACTGCTTCGTCCCTCGGGGCTAGATTCGAAGACTGCGGGCCTGATCGTTGGTGTCCATTCGCTCTACATGTCCTAGCCATCTCAGACATCCAATACGCAGTTTTTTTTTAATAGGTCACTGTACAGCTCGTATAGTTCGTGATTGAATCTTCTTCTCCAAAACCCGTCAACGCAAACGGGACCGAATATCTTACCAACATTTTTTTCTCTCGAAGCGACCAAGGATATCTTCATCCCCTTTTAATAAAGTCCATCTTTCAGCGTCGTAAAGCAGGACTGGGATGATCAGAGTCTTATACAGAGTCTCCTTAGTTGTTCGAGATAGGGCTTTACTGTTGAATTGCCTTATAAGCCCATAAAAAACAGCGATTGGCAAGAGCTATTCTTCTCTTGATTTCTGCGCTGATTTCGTTCTTTGAGTTTATAGCAGAGCCAAGGTAGACAAAGTCACTTACTACCTCGAAGTTATAGCTGCACACGGTGACGTTCTGTCGAATTCGTCTTTGTTGGTTGTCCCTTCTTGTTGACAGCATATAGTTGGTTTTGCCTCGTTTATCGCTAAACCCATTTTGACCGCTTTCGCCTCAATGCTTGCAAACGCACCGGTGACAGCCCGCTGAGTTCTTCCAATAATGTCAATATCGTCGGCGCATGCAATCAGTTGTACAGACTTGTGATAGATTGTGCCTCCGGTGTTGGCTTCACAAAGGACACACCTTGGATTATTGTTGCAGTTTTTAGATACATGGCCTTTCTGCCTACGCTTGAGTCGTACAAGGACCTTTCCAGTTAGATGAAATTTGCACGATCAGCCAATTTCGAATAAAGGCGATACAAATTGTTGGGGAGGCTGTGTTGTTAGATACAGCCATCACTGAGATCGCTGTGCATCCATTATGTTCACCTCTTGTGAGATGTCAGTTCTGAAAGTAAGAAAAACGGCTACCAATAATTTGTCCTTCGTTGATTGCGTCACTTTCCTTAATCATCCCGTGTTCAGTATGAATCTTAGAATATACTTCGGTGGTTTTGTTGACAAGAGAATAGAGTAGTACTCGCCCCTTCTAACTACCGGCTCCGAGCTGTAACGTTAATTCTTTTCAAAGTCATGTGGGCCATTACCAACTACGAGTACCCCACCTTATGAGTTATCCGAAATAAAATTATCACCGTAATGACCATCTTCTTCTTCTTCTTCTTCCTTTTATCATCGAGGTTATGATCCGAAAATAAGGGATCATAACCCTCCTTGATCCCTCTTGATTGGGAACTCTTCGGTTACTCCGGCGGGGCATCTTACTTTTGTCTTTGCTCCTTCGTACATGTCCATGATCATCTGTACATAGGTTTTTGGAACCCATCGATGTCTTAGCGCCACCCATATCAGATTTCGTGGTTGTCTGTCGAATGCCTTTTCAAAGTCAACCAATACAATATGCAAATCCTTTAAGGAATCACCATGTTTTTCCATAAGGTTGATTTACCCGAGACAAACCCTGAGCACTGCTCATCAGATAGCCGTATTATTTTTCGCAGTTGGCCACCTAATACACGCTCAACGATCTTCATGGTGTGTGACATCAGCTTGATCGAACGGTAGTTATCACAGTTTCGAGTATCACCCTTCCCTTTGTATACAGGGAGAAGGTAACTTTCCCTCCATTAATTCGACATTGGGTTACATCTCACAAATTTGGAGATGAGAAATCTGAGCCATCTGAACCCGATGTCTCCCATCTTTTTCCAGAACTCAGAGGGTATCGTCTGGCCCAACCGCTTTTCGTTTTTTGGAGTATTTGACCGCCTCACTAACTTCTTCGACTGTAATGTCGGGTATTTCTTCACAGTTAGGGGTGGCTCTTGGAAAGTTTAGCCGGGGAAACTGTTCATTTAAAAGCTCTTCACAATACTGCCGCCACCTCTGCAGAATTTTGTCGTCATCCACAAGAAGCTGGCTATGAGCATTGTTAATGAACTTTGGCCAACGAATCTCTGAGCATTCCTCCTTCTTTGGGCGGCTATTTTGAAGATGGTTGCGCTCTTGTTCATATTGTGTCTTCGCAGCTCCTGGATAGCCTGGTTTGCATCAGCAGCCGGGAAGATATTTTCTCCAGCTCCCGATACAGGCCCGCCGTACTCTCTGCTTGAAGCTGGGCGCACTTCTTCGTTTTTTTCTTGCAACATCTGTATTCCATTTCGAGGCGAGCTTTTTCGACACTATTATTAGAGGGGCACTTTGACCAAGCTTTGAAATCCGCTTTCTTCTCATTTATCACCTTCTTAGCTTCATCACTCCACTGCCATGTTTCTTTGGCGTGTTGATGGTGGCCTTTTGAAGCTCCTGTGATTAGGTTCCTGGTGCCATATCCTAATCCTCCATGACAGTCTTTATAGTCTTCGTTTGACTTCCCGACATGTCCATTCAAATCTCCTCCAACAAACAGAAACTATTCCTTTGGGATGTTCTTAGGGAGATTGTGGAAATCTACCCAAAATGCATCTTTATCTCTCTGATTGTATCCATTTTAGGGAGCATATGCACTGACAATATTCCATACCTCTCGTTGTATTACTAGATTAAGAGACATCAAACGGTCGCTGGACTTCAAATGACCGTAATGACCATCAGTATGGTTTTAGGCAACAGCGTTCCACAGGGTCTGTGAACTAATTCTTATGGTGTCGTTCTCAGCTAATGGTGGTGTTGCCCAGGGCTTCAACGTCCTTCTCTCTACTACTCGCAATTAAACGTGGACGACAACGACAGTACTTTTGACCTCACAATGACAAGGGTGGAGTACCAGCTGAAGCGAATGCCAACCGAACTCAATTCCGATGTTGATGCTGCTGCGGTGCCAAAAGCCGAGTTGAGTTCAACGCGTCAAAAACCCAGTGTCCTCTCCTGTCTCTAGAGTGAGTTAGTAGGGGTCACACTAAAAATGGTGTAGAACCAGTAGATTACTGAAGCTGTAAACAGTGGTGCTGGATGCATCAGATTGCTCAATCTATAAGATTACGTTCGTCAGGGACTTGAATACAACTCTTATTTATGGGCGGGAGATCTGACTGCATGCTTGAGTTTACTTAACGTTGTTCAACGTCAAGCGTTCAGATTAATTGGTGAGCAGTTGTTCGACAGTTCGCCAGAACATCTAATCAATCGTAACACACAGTGTAGACACTTCAGGGCCTGTTTTCGGGCGCATCGCTAAGCTCACAAGATATTTTTTTTTTAAATTCTCACCACTACATATTCCATTTAGTTTTGATTCTTCTTTCCCTATATCAAGGAGTTTTTTTTTAACACTTTTAAGGACACAATCAACTCTAGGAGATGGAGAAGATTTAAAAAAAATCGAACTAAAACGGAATAAACCTCCAAAGGGTATGCAATAAAAATCTCATTTTTATGCAAATTTTTTTAAAAATAAGTTTGTCAACCTTTATTATTAATTAATTTGCACTAAAGACAGAGAAATGGGATCGTGTGATGGGGGTTATAGGGGGGTACAAATAAATGAAATGTATTTTCAAAAATTAAGTATTCCTATATATTATGCCATTTTTTCATCTAAGTATTTATAATTACTACATTTCCATTCCTTCGGATAGTATCAGTGTTACTACAACTGGGCCCGTCCATCGAATGTTGTTCCTGACGAACAAACTTATGTTTCTCATTTACTGAATGGTCATTATCGGAATTAAAGTATCGAACTTCCGAGAAGGCTGCACCTAAAAAAATAAAAAAACATAAAATTTACATGGAAAATTGATTTAAATTCTTAAAAACAAAAAAAAAACTACCTTGCGCTTCCAAGCGATTCGTCTTGACTCTCCTCCAACGTCTGATAATAATGTAAAAACTCAAGAATACGACAACAGCTGGTATCACTAAGACCAAAAGATACCACATCCAGTTAAATGAGTTTTGATCCAAAGATTTGCCTTGTTCCAATGACCTGCCTTGTTTCAACGACCTGCCTTGTTCCAAAGATTGGCAATGAAATAGTTCGTCATTAAGTAAGCCTGTACCGTTATTACAACGACACTGATTATATCCAACACAAGTTCCATGAATACAGCCATAGATCTTTCCATTACACAGAGGCTTACACTGAAGTAATTCTGAGTCAAATGTATACCCATCAAGGCACTCGCAATGATTATCCGCTTTGCACCAACCATTTAGGCAGGGCGGGGAGCATTCTGGTTGACGATATTCGAAAGTAGATTTCGGTTTCGGATGTCCTTCAGAAGAAAACGATCCGCGGAAGTTGAAGTCTCTCATTGGTAATGCTGTTGAAGTAGTAGTTGTCGGTGATGTTGTTGTTGTTGTAGTAGTTGTCGGTGCTGTTGTTGTTGTAGTAGTTGTCGGTGATGTTGTGGTTGTAGTAGTTGTCGGTGCTGTCGTTGTAGTAGTTGTCGGTGTTGTTATTGTTGCTGCTGTTGTTGTTAGTAACTCTGATGCTTTAGGTTTTATCTTTCTTGCAAATTTCCTAATTGACCTTTCGACAGGTAGAGGCACCGATGGTTCGATTGTACTCTTTTCCTCTGGCACACAAGTTCCAATTTCTGAATTCGTATATCCTTCGTCACATTTACAGAGGTTGGGACCATAGCAAATGCCATGATTGCACGGATTCTGACATACTGGCATGCATGTGGTGTGCGTTGTGCTCCTGCTAATCTCTTGGTAACCTGCACAGCACACGATTATAATACTCTTCTTCACTTCGGTCTGAAAAAATAAGTAATAAGTATTATAACTGACAATCGATCATTATTCTTCTTACCGCTGTAATAAGCCTTTGAGTATAAGGATTCATCCTATGTACTACATAACGGTTAAGGTGTTCCTGAGTGCAAGTCTTTCCAGAAATAGTCGTCGATAGACTTAAAAAAATTGCCAGCGGTATAGTCCATGAAATTGTTTTCGACATTTCGTTGCAAGTTCTTTGAGAGCTTGGAACAAACTGACATCTGGATACGCAGTTGACTTTAGTATAAATTGTTTTTTTCTGCTTGGAAGTTTTTATCTGAATGCGCAGCTTCGCCTTTAGAGATTAAAAGGGAATTGCGGGTTTTCTTCTCGTGGGTGAAGGTGATGTCAGAGATGATAAAGAGTTGTAGTTTCTTGGTCGGACTTGTGGCTTCGTAAATTCTTCCACAAGTTGGAAAAAGAAATTCTATTCGCTAATATGAATCACCAGTAAATGTCTTTAAAAAGCTCTCCTTCATCTTATCTTTATAAGAAAGTTTTAGTCCCGGTCGCCTTGGAATGGATTTCAAAAAACCCATGACTGGAGTGTTGCTGTCCACATACTCTAGCCAATGTATTCAACGCTTTTGGACTGTATTCCCATCTAAATATGGCTCATAGAGATCGTTCTTGTACCTTATTCTTAATATCATCTTCCAAACCAAATACTTGCACTGAAGACACATCAAGTCTGGCTTCGAAAGCAGATTAAAAACATCCGCCGTAGGAGTTTCCTATAAAATTTTCAAAATTATAAAACGCAGAAATTCGAATCTCTTAAGTAATATGCTCAGTAACCGTACCTTTCACGTATTCATTAACGAACACTGCAGTGTACCAAAGAACGTGAACAATGGTCTTCCTCAAGGATCCGTTATGTCCCCCGTACTCTTTAATTTATATATTAGCGTTCTCCCAGAAACAAAGTAGACAATTTGGCCAAGCATAACCAACACCTAGTCTGCATCTATGTAATTAATTAGCCAAATATCAATAACCTCAAACATAATACACACCCAAAATACCTCGGACAACTCTGGATCGAACATTGCCATTCAAAAAAAAAAAAATACCACTAAAAAAAAGCTCAAAACAATTTAATGCAGAAACTAAATGATACCTTGTGACGATCATCCGCTAACACCTTACGTTCGCCTGCCCTCAGCTTATATGTACTCTACATCGGAGTGCGCAGCCTAGTCTAGCTAAATAGCAGCTACATATGTAACGAAAGTAGAAGGAATGGCTGCCTAGCTTCAGTAATATTGCTCCATCATAGAGGGAAAACACCTGATAAAAGAGTACAACAAGATTCAAGTAAACGATGGTCTGCCAATACTAGCTTATATCCACATCATGCTAAATTCTACTAAAAGGCTTCGGTCAAGAAAACATCACAGGCTAGGCCAGGCCCCTAGGCCTTCCATGGGTTGTTTGCGACAAATATGTATTTACGAGTATGTCAAATAGTTTTGAATATGCGTCGAAAATAATTATTTTCAAAAATTACAAATGCAGTTTTACTAGGTTAGGTAAGGTGACTGACCTGACAGAGTCAGAGCACACAGACCATTTACCTAGGTCCATTGTGATACCACATGTTGATTGTACCGGAGGAATCACCGGGTACTCGGGAACCTCTACCTTTCTCAGGTGGGTTGTGGCTGACTCAATCAACCCTAAAGTCAAGGTGGACTGGGAAGGTATAGTGTTTAAACGAGTATAGGGATGATTGATTCAATCGAACCCCTTGTACTGTTGTGTTGGCTTTTTTTGTATTGTATTGGCTGGTAGTAGGGCCTGGGCGACCGTGAAGGTGAAGGGATGCGTAAGAGTATTAGATTGACTCATTCAATCGAACTCTTGGTAGTACTATGCATTTGGTGTTGGCTAGGTTGGGTGACTGATTCAATCGAACCCTTCGTACCTGGTGGACCGTGGAGGTAGTAGGGTGCATAAGAGTAGTAGAGGTGATTGACTCAATCAATCCCTGCTACCGGTATCTGATGGTGACCAATACGACGTGTGGTGGGGGATGGTAACTGATTCCATCGAGCCTATTTCTATGCTGCAGGTGACTGACCTCCCGTTGTAAGGAGGGGACGAAGTGTAAGCTATTGTGTCTGCTAAACCAGTTAGATTTTGATATAAATCTATATGCATTATGTCTATGTTAGACAGATCGCTTAGGTCTTCAAAGAAGTATTCACCTAGTAGTCTCTTTCTTAGAGAAGCTAGCGATGGGCATGTGCCAAGGAGATGAATGTTGTTTTCCTCTTCTTCCTCATCTCTGCAACTTCTGCAGAAATCATTTGATAGGACTCCCATTCTAATAGCATGTCCTCCTATCAGGCAGTGTCCTGTAATTATTCCTAGTGTGAGGCTTATGCTCCTTCTGTTTTCTTTGCGTCTAGTAGAGGGCAGATATTTCTGAACGATATGCACGCACTTAAGTTGTTCCATCTTTTATTTACGATTGTTAGTGCTTCGTTGAGCATGCGAAGTTTCATCGTTTGTATTGGGAGTGCTGGTACTTCTCTGTTATCAGTTAGAGGCGCCTAGTTTGGCTGGTTCATCTGCTTTGCAGTTGCCTGTAATATCTCTGTGTCCCGGGACCCAGCATAGAGTAATGTTGCATCTGTCCACAATCTCATTAAGAGATTCGCGGCAATGGTCAACCAAATTAGATCTTATTGTTGGCGTTTCCAGAGCTTTAATCGCTGACTGACTGTCTATGTGCAGGACGATAGACTTATCATATATCGGGCACAAAGAGAGTCTGCGCGCTGATTAACTTCCGCTTGAAATATACTGCAGTGGTCCGAAAGTCAGAGAGCTGCGTTTAGCAGAGGTAAATCGGAGAAAATATCCAATCCCGTACCCTCGGACGTTTTCGAACCATCTGTGTGGATTTCAATTGCGGTGTCATTTACAATATTACCGTTATCCCATGCGAATCTGTCAGGGATGATGGAGTTATATTTGATATTGAAATCATTTAATGGGGATAAGTAATCTGTGACTTTAAGATTGAAGTTTTAAAGAATTTTCATGTGGCCAATTTGTGAGTTTGACCACAGTAGAAATTCTCTGAGTCTTACGGCTGCTTTAGAGGCTACCAATTTACCGAAGATATCAATGGGAAAAATGTGAATTTTAGTCTCTAAGGCGGCTGTGGGAGTGAACCTAAGAGCCCCTGTGATGCACGTACATGCTAATCGTTGTACTCGTTCAATAGAGTTGGTGTTGAACTTTATCTCAAGTGCAGGCCACCAGACGAGAACGTCATAAAGCAGGATTGTTCTGACTAACGCCAGGTAACCAGTGGACTATTTTTGGTTGAAGACCCCATTTAGGACCTATAGCATTTTTGCAGGTGTACATGACGATTTCTGCTTTCTTGGTTCGGTCTAGACTGTTCTGTTTCCAGTTGAGTTTACTATCAAGGGTTAGCCCTGAGTATTTTGCTTTGTCCGTAAAGCCAAGTTCCATGTTTCTAAGCTTAGGTGGAGCTATGATCGGGATTTAATATTTCCTAGTAAATAGTACTAGTTCAGCTTTGGACGGATTTACGTTTGATCTCTCAGGGTTCGGGGGAATTTTCCTGAAATGGCTATGGCGATGTCGTCCGCATATGCAACGACTTTATAGCCTTTATTTTCTAATGAAGTGAGTAGTTTATTCGCTACTAATGTCTGAAGTAGCGGAGAGAGAACACCCCTGGGATATGCCTCTATGCGCTGACTTCTTGGTAGAATAGTATCCGAGCTCGGACAGAATTTGTCTGCTATTCAGCATTCGTTCTATCCAGTTGTACTATCTGTTGCGGTTTTTACTTTCACATTGATCCAACGCCATGTGATTACTTGTTGGCATATCGGGAATAAATGTTCCCCCCGAATTTTTCTCCGATAAAAAATGGTTTTCTTGAAAAAGAGGAAAAAATTCCCAGGGGAAAACATAGGTATAGTGAATGCATTCAAAATTGTCATTCATTAGTTTTTTTTTTTTCTAATTTAATGTCAAAAAAGGTTTTATCCAAGGTGACGAGCTGTCATGTGACTTCTTTAATATTGTACTTGAACACAATCTATCAAAAGTCCGTACAACTACTTGCATATGCCGACGAGATTGACATAATTGTAAGAACTCAGCGGGCTGTCATCGGTGTGTTTGCAATCAATGAAGCAGAAACAGCCAAAACGAGTTTATCGATAATCGTGGACAAAACCAAGTATATGCTGTCAACAAGAAGGGGCAATCAGCACCGATGAATTGGACAAAACGTCACAGTGGGCAGCTACATCTTCGAGGTAGAAAGGGACTTTGCTACCTTGACTTTGCTATAAATTCTGAAAACGATATCCGCGCAGAAATCAAGCGAAGAATAACTCTTGCCAATCGGTGCTTTTTTGAGCTAATAAGGCAATTCAACAGTAACGCCCATATAAGACCCTGATCATTCCAGTCCTGCTTTACGGCGTTGAAACATTGACTTTGTTGAAAGCGCATGAAGATATTCGGTCCCATTTGCGTTGACGGGTTTTGAAACAGAAGATGCAATGACTAACTATACGAGATGCACAGCGACATCGACAAAGTCAGAAACTGAGTATTGGACGTTTGAGATGGCTAGGTCATATAGAGCGGATCGACACCAACGCTCTGGCCCGCAGAGGCTTCGAATCAAACACGCAAAGTCTTCGAATCCTCGCCGTAAGTGGCGCGCACAAATTCAAGGGGAGCTGAACTAACTTGGAGTGCGCAACTGGTGGCAATTAGCTGAAGACCGAGCTAAATGATGAGGCTTGGTGGTTGATACCCAGGTTCATGCCGAACTGTCCACCTAAGTGAGGTTTTTTTTTCTGATTTTCGAGGACACCTATTTATTCATGATGGTTGGTTGGTTGGTTGAAATGGCGGTTTAAAAAGAACCCAATTAACACTATTGCAACATTTTGATACCACGAAACTCATGCGAACCCCACAGGCGGATCAGTAGAAATGCGGTGAAATGGGAGGGTTATGATCCATTGTTTTCGGATCATAACATCGCCGAAAGAAGGAAGAAGAAGAAGAAGAAAAAATGTGCACCAGGTTGTATGATGGAGTATACGGTTGAGGAAGATGGATATGCTATACCCAGCCTGTCGAGCTTAGGTAAAGAATGAGGACTCCAATCCTTTTCTCAGATCCCAGATCGTCGAACAAAAGTTTACCTAGGGTACGCTGTCTGTTCTCGGGCATCTGCCAAAAAAGTGAAAAAGTGATTCTCTCTCATTTACATCTCTGCAGCGACGGCAGAAGGTATTATGGGTGATGCCAAGTTTGACTGCATGATCTCCTATCGGCCAATGGCCTGTACTGATGGCTACTATTCTTGTAATATCTGTTCTTGATCTGCTAACATCTGCTGTGTTTATTGTAGCTTGGCCATGTCTTTCTTTAGCTCGAGCACTCACTGCTCTTTTTCAACTATCAATCCCAAACGGTGTCTTCCCCAAACTATGGAAAGACTCGTTTATCATCCCTATCCATAAAAAGGGCTGCAAGAGGGAAATTTCAAACAACAGACCGATTTGTAAGCTTTCATGTATACCCAAGCTTTTTGAGCGTGTCGTTTATGACTCGATCTTCTTCCACTGCAAATCGATTTTCTCCCCTAAGCAGCACGGGTTCCTAAAGGATAGATCTACTACCACCAACTTCACCGAATTTATTTCTTCCACATTATGCGCAATGGAAATAGGCAAAGAGGTAGACGTTGTGGCTACTGATTTCAGTAAAGCGTTTGACAAAATCTCCCACAGAATAATACTCCTCAAAGTTTCAGCTGTTGGTTTCCCGCCATCGTTTATTTCATGGGTTAAGTCCTACTTAGATGATCGCCAATACTGTGTCCTTTTCAGATCTTCCGTTTCAAAGCCAATCATTGCGACTTCAGGCATACCCCAGGGTAGCCATTTAGGACCTCTGATATTCGTATTGACCACAAACGATGTCGAGCTTATCATTACGGGATCCGACCTGGCGATCTACGCAGACGATATGAGGATCTCAAAATAAATTTCCTGAACTACTGATTCTCACTCGCACTTACCTCCTTATGAGAATCGACTTAAATTGTTAAACTTACAAGCCTTGGAAACACGTCGCGTTGTCGCTGATGTACTCTTTGTGCATCAATTATTAGCCGGAACTATTGACTGCCCTCACCTGCTGCAACGGATTTCGCTTAATACAAACCCTCGACGCAAATAAGTTCCTTAATGTCTTCGACATGCACAGAGGCAAATCTATCCTCCGAATCTCCCTACGCAACTTACCTCCCCAATCCTAAATTTAGTCTTAAGTATTTGTTTAGTTAGTTTCAAGTAATGAAAATAAAAAAAAAATCGCAAATTCACATAGTCTTAAGTTATTGGATTATTGTTAGCTATTTAGCCTATTAAGTTGGTTTGCTTGTGTTAAGCTAAATAAATTATAATTGATATGACGCAGCTAGAAAGCGATTTCCACCCGTGGTTAGCTAGCTTTAAGAAGTGGTTATAAATGTTACTCTTGACGACTTCCAGCGGAATATTGACTCTTTCTGCTAGAGAGTCGATAAGTGTTGAGCCTTGTCTGGCCAGATCGTCCGGTTGCACGTTTCCCTCGAGTTACTGTATCCAGGGACCCAGATGAAGGTGATTTTTGATTGAGCACCTACACTGAGCGAAATTCTTATAAAAACACTACACATTTTTACTTTATTTTTTTTTTTTTATTAATTGAAAAAAAGTCTTTATTATTTTTAGAAGCTACATTATTGTACATAATTAACTTAAGGTTACTTGCAAAATGTAAAAACAATTCAATTTAACCTTTTAAAACTAAAAATTCATAAAAAATAGCAGCGAAATTCTTATAAAAATACATGTTTCAGAACGTTTTTAAGAATATTATTTTTCAAAAACAATGATTTTAATATTGGGTAGGACCTCCATTCTAAGTAATTGTTTCAAATATTCTACTTGGCATTGTGTTAATCAAATTTTGGAAAACCGTATTTGAAATAGAGTTCCAGGACAATTTAATGGCTTCTTTGAGTTATTTAACGGTATTATATTGCCATCCATTTGTGTATACCAGACGAGATAATGCTCCCCACAGATTTTCTATTGGATTGAGGTCAGGACTTCTCGCTGGCCAGTCCAAATCCTCAATATTCTTAAGATAAAGCCACTCTTTAACTTTCTTTGCAGAGTGAACGTCAGCATTATCTTGTTGAAACACAAAGTTGACTCCACATAACTCTTCAGCTTTTTCCACTATTACGTCCTCTAATAGCTCAATGTATTTTTGGGAGTTCATTTTCGTTCGTACATATGCGATTTTCGTCTTACCAGCGGCACAGAAACCAACCCAAATCATAACACTGCCGCCCCCAAAATGTCGGCTAAATTTTATTACCTCCTTCATTCTTTGATCATGCCAATACCTGGGAAAACCATCGGGTCCATCCAGGTTGAATATTTTTTCATCACTAAATAAAACATTTTACCATTCTTCCGCCCATGACATGTATTTTTTTTCACAAAATCTAATCTTACCACTTTGTGTCTGGTAGAAAGCTGAGGTTTTTTCATCAGTTTTTTGTAGACAACATTCTTATCTGATCTTAATATCTGCTGAATCCGACGTTTTCCAATCGGGAGATAATATTTTTTGACAATTTGTGAAGCTGGAGGCTTGTTTATTGATGGGTCTTTTCTAATTACTCGAAAAATTAGCGATTTTTGGCGGGAGGTTATTTTTCTGTTATAGTCATACCGACGAATGGTCGCATATTTGGCACCCAAACTCAAAAAGTTGCGGACAACTGTATGAGACCGATTGATCTTTTTCGCAATCTCTCGCAAATAATGTCCAGATTCATTATATGCAATTATTTCACCTTTTTCCTTATCTGTTAAAACTTTCCCCTGGGCATTGTTGAATATTCTTTCTGAAAAGTAATTCGTGAAGGCAAAACGTATTAAATAATTTTACATTTATCGTCTTACGTTTACTTTTTTACCGTATTACTGCAAAAAATGTGAAGTAATTAATCCATTTAAGAAATATTTCACGAATTACTTGACTGTTTTTATAAGAATTGCGCACACCATCTGCACTGTACGAAATAACTCGTTACAACGAGCTGCATTTGAGCAAAAAATATTACACAATGGTTATTTCTTACAGGCGACGATGACTCATTTAGAACAAAATATTAAAATATTTTCAACTTAAGATAACGAGATTATTGGCTAAAACGTTTAATACATGATGTTTTTATAAGAATTTCCCTCAATGTAGTTTATTTAGTTCTTCCTGGCATTGCTCTACCAGTTTTGAAGGTGTAATAGCTGAATCAATAGCTTTGGTAGCAACTTGGCTATCAGTGAAGATAGCAAGTCTGTGGTTGAGAGTTGGGAGGGCATTCAGTATGCGGCAAGCCTCACGAATCGCGAGAAGCTCCATTTGGAAGACGCTGGCGAAATTCGGTAAGCGGAAAGACTTCGAGACATTTAACTTGTCAGAGAAAATGTCTGTGCCGACCCCGCAGTTCATTCACGATAGACCTGAACATTTTTTATCATGTGTAAAGAAATTTAAATTTTGAGCATTTGGTAAAAATAATTTTGTTTTCTTTTTATAATTTGTGCGCACTCAAGCGGGTGCAGGCGTTGGAAAGGATAGATAGAGAGAGAGAAAGGTTGGTGTAGTGGTTTGAAACTCAGCTGTTTGTTTCAGAAAACTCCGGGGGTGGCGTAACGGGGAAGATTTTTGTTATTTTTGTCCTTGCTTCTGATTCACAGTATTTTTTTTTCACGAACAACTGGTATCATAGGCATATCAATCATCCAACCGAGTGAACAATTTGTTCAGCCATATGTCCAACTTACTGCCAGTGTTAAGCCCTTGTTATGCTTTCGCAGTTGATCGGACTGATATATTTCACGAAATCAAGATTCGTGAACCATCAGCCATTAGTGTGGCAGTCGATGACGTTACCACTACACAATCGCCATCCCCAAACATAAGTTACAGAAATTAACTCAATTTTTAACAAGCCCCATATGTAAAATTGTTTTTTTTTTTATCGTGTAGACCTCAGGCTGTTATACAGGTTGAGCTGCGAGGAAGTGATGATGCGATTTGTTGGCCATGGAACCAAAATACAAAAATAATAAATTTCTATTTCGTATTTAAATTTCGACACTAATTGCATGGATTTCCAAAAAATAACAAAAAACATAGAAACCCAATTAATTCGTGTTACGCTACTCAACCCTAGTTATTCAAGGGGCTGCAATTAAATCTCGCTTCAATGTAGGCTTCTCAATGGGAGACGCGACGTAGAACAACTATGACTGCAATTCCACCCAATAACAACAACATCGTCATTAACTAACTCCCATTTCTATCTCTCTCCCATTCTGCGTCTAACTCTTTCTTTCCCGGCTTTTGTTTAGCATGAGATAAAGCGGAATTAAGTGCCGGGAAAAAAATTGTGTAAAATCTAAGAAGAAAAAAAGAAAACAAAACTAAAATCACAGAGAGACCAACGTCATCGCCATCATCATTATCAAGCCTTCCAGCGAGATTGCGGAAGTCGATAATAATGTGTAGTTGAGAGACTTCACGCACACAAGCTCACCCAGAACTGAGCTGGTTCCAGTTGTTTGGTTAGTTTGGGGTTTGTTCTACTGCAGCATTCCCTTAGAGGTTTTTTTGTAATTTTTTTTTTGCGATTGTTTTATCGTATTTCTCCTCACTGTTCCCGACTTTTGAGGAAGGGAGTTCAAAGGTAAAACGTGAGACTGAATGAAAACCCATTTTTTTTTTTTGGTGGCCAGGGGTGGAAACTGCAAACTATATACGCATACGGGTTCTAGCTTACATAACGAACCATCGAAAACCGCGACTGACCTGAATTCTGGAGAGGGGGCAGACAAGCGACCGACGGTCATGTTAGCCGGAGCCCGGAGGACGTCGAAAATATGCCAGCCACTGAAAAAAAGAGTTGGATTTTTTTAATCAGTGCGGTTTTGTGGTTTTTGTTTCGCCATTCTGTGGTTGTGGCTTTGTTAAGGTCTGTTGGTAGAGGCAGGCGCCAATTATATAAATCACGTTCATTTTTAGTTTCAACAAATTCATAAATTATGTATTATTTTTTATACATCGCAACTAAGGTCACTTTAACGTCCTATAGCCTGTGTCTATACACACGCTGAAGAAAATATGTTTGTCTTAGCAAATTTTGCTGGTAGTACAAATTTGCTTGCGTCTGTGAATAAATTATAACTTCAATGAATAATAATATTACTTACTTACTTACTTAGGTGGCGCTACAGTTCGGGGTGGACCTGGGCCTCAGCCAACAAAGCTCCAGCCAGCACGATTACGAGCCAGCTGCCTGCATTTGCGCACGCCAAGTTGGTTGAGGTCCGTCTCCACTGATTTTTGCCACCTGCCGCGAAGTTGTTTTCTACTGCGCCGTCCATTCGGGGTGGATTCGAAGACTTTCTTAGCGGGAACGTTGGGCTCCATCCGCTGTATGTGAACTCTTCTGGCTAAGTCGATGTCCTTGTATAGGCCGTATAGTTCGGCATTATACCTTCTCCTCCATTCGCTGTCTATGCAGACGAGATCAAAAATCACTTCAATAAATTTTCTTTCAAAGTAACCAAGGGCATTCTCATACGATTTTGAAAAAGTCCATGCCTCTGCGCCATATAGCCGGATTGGGATGTTTAGTGTCTTATACAGAGTTACCTTGGTAGATCGAGATAGGGCTTTGTTACTCAATTGCCTTCATAGCCCATAGAAACAACGATTGGCAAGAGTAATTCTTCGTTTGATCTCCCCACAAATGTCATTTGCGGAGCTCACTATAGAGCCTAAGTAAACAAAGTCCTTTACTACCTCAAAATTATATCTGTCTATTGTAGCGTTCTATTCAAGATGCCGATGTTGGGTGTCCTTTTTTGTAGACAGATTATATTTTGTTTTGTTTTCATTGACCACTTACCCATCTTTGCTGCCTCAATCTCAATACTCGCAAACGCCCACCGACGCCCTGCTGAGTTCTTCCGATTATGTCAATGTGGCGTAAGCGAGTAGTTATACAGACTTGTAAAAGATTGTGACTCCGGTGTTGGCTTATGAGTTTCGTACAATTCTCTCAAGTACTAAATTAAAAAGATCGCATGATAGCGCGTCACCTTGTCTAAGACATTTCCTGACATCGAACAATTCGGTGATGTTATTAACGACTTTGATGGGGTAGCGAGAGCTCTCCATCGTCATTCTGCACAAACGGACGAGCTTGGCAGGGATGCCAAGACTAGACATGGCTCTGTACAACTCGTCTCTATACACGCTTTTATAGGCAACTTTGAAATCGATGAAGAAGTGGTGCATATCGATTTTATATTCATGGGTTTTTTTCCAAGATCTGCCTTAGTGTGAATATTTGGTCAATGGTGGACTTTCCCGGCCTGAAACCGCACTGATAAGGACCTATCAGGTGTTGACGATCGGTTTTGGGCGTTCATATAATACGGCAGACAGGATCTTATATGCGGTGTTCTTCTTCTTACTTTTATCAGCGTGGTTGTGATGCGAAAATAAGGGATCACAACCCTCCCACTTCACCGCATTTCTAATGATCCGCCTGTGGGGTTCGCCTATTTGACCTCAGATTTTGGATCACTCGGTTACTGAGGCCAATGAAATGCCGACGTCGTCGCATTTGTGTGATCCAGGCATTTATAGGCCTGCCTTTCCTATATCGCGATGTCTTTGGAGCGTGCATGGTCCATCTTATGTGCGGTGTTGAGGAGACTTATGCGTAGGCTGTTCGATAAGTCAGTGACTTTGAAATGAATATTTTTCAACGTAGTCTCCTTTCAGTGCGATGCACTTTTCCCAACGATATTCCAACTTTTTCAACTGTTCCAAAAAATATGATTTCTCAAACCCTGCAAAATAGGCATTTGTTGCACCGATAATTTCTTCATTCGATGAAAATCTTTTTCCGCCAAGCCATTTCTTCTTATTAGGAAACAAGAGATAATCGCACGGAGCCAAATCTGGAGAATAGGGTGGATAAGGAACAGTTCATATCGCAATTCAGCTAATTTTGCTGGTGCTACTGCGGCGAATTAACCAGTGCATTATCGGGATGAAACAGCACTTTTTTCTTCTTCAAATGGGCCGTTTTTCCATTAATTCTGCATTAAATTTGTCTAAGAAATTGGCATAGTGAACGTTTTTCCCTTTTCCAAATAGTCAATGAAGATTACGCCGTGGAAATCCTAGAAAACCGTTGCCATGACTTTTCCGCCCGACGGAACTGTTTTTGCCTTTTTTGGAGCACGTTCGCCTGCAGAAGTTCACTGTTTGGATTGTTCCTTCATTTCTGGCGAATAGTGGTGTATCCAGGATTCATCAACTGTTACGAAACGCCGTAAAAATTCACTTGAATTGCGCTTGGAGAGTCCCAAACTTTGTTTTGAAATCTTCACCCGAATCCGTTTTTGGTCCACCATCAGCAATCGCGGCACCCATCTTGCCGATAATTTGTTCATGCCCAAATGCAGGATTCAAATACGATATTATTTGAAACTGCTATGATCTCAACTATCTCACGAACCTTGGGGATCGTCCAGCACAATATCGTGGATTTTGTTAACCATTTCTTCCGTTTTAACGTCAGTTGGACGTCCTGGGCGCTCAGCGTCTTTTGTACTCGTATGACCGCAATGAAATTTAGTGAACCACTTGTGTGGCATTAAATAATAATAATGAATTCAAAATCCACTGACTACACTATCCCACGTCTAAATTTTTGACTGACTGACTTCGTCGTCACCATTCCTTCTAGATCACTCTGTGAGGGTGATGCATTTTTAGAAGATGAGTAATTCACTTCTACACTGACGGGTCAAAAACCAAAGATGGAGTTGGTGCTGGTATTTTCTCTGACAGAGATCTTAAGATCTCTTTACGTCTTCCAAATCAATGTAGCGTGTTCCAGGCGAAAATAATGGCGATTAAAGACGTCTTATCTTGGCTTAAGAAAAGCCTGATATCTGCTAGAGATATACGCATCTTTTCAGACAGCCAAGCAGCAATCAAATCCCTGGAATCGACCTCTATAAATACCTTAGCAGCCCTAGACTGCCGATCGTCTCTTACGGAGATGGCTGAGCAGTTCAATATTCACCTATGTTGGGTGCCGGGGCATAGGATATTCCAGGGCCGATGAACTCGCCAGAATCAGAACAACTATACCCCTCCTGCCGGATAAAGGCTCCTTAGGGATACCAATCGCTACTCGCAAACTTAAATTTAAGCTGGATGCTGTCGAGAGTACAAATCTTAGGTGGACTAGTGGATCAACATGTCTAGCTACAAAACAGATTTGGCCGGAGCTGGATCTAAAACGTTCTAAGAATTTGATTTTTCTCAACATATTGCATATCGGCGCCATAATAGGTGTCATCACTGGGCACTGTCTAATAGGCAAGCATGCTGCAAGGCTAGCCATTTTTGCGAACGACTTTTGTAGAAGCTGCATGGATAAAGAAGAGGAAGAAACTATTCCTCACCTTCTTTGTTTCTGCTCAGCTCTCTCCCATAGAAGGAAGCTTTACTTAGGAGTCCCCTATTACAACGGCTTAGGCAACCTGATAAATATCGATATTAAGAGCCTCCTAAGCTTCATAAGAAGCTAAAAATGGTTTTAGCGAGTAGGTAGAGAGATTTTCTCCCATGATCCACGTGATATCACAATAGACTTATTATTGGTCTTCCACCTAACCTAACCTAACCTAACCTAACCTGTGTACCATTCCATGCGAGGGAGCAGAGTCTCCACAATATTTTTTAAGCCTGCCTTCAGTCTCTTTAATGGTTTTATCGCGCACAAAGTAGTGCTTTATTAAAACACGAAACTCACTTTTTTCCATTTTGGCCAAATCTCACAAACCAAAGTCCATCTGGCATAAAAGTCACTGACTTATCGAACAGCCCTCGTACCTATGTAGTTGGCACAGTTCAGAGGGTCTCCTTTCTTCAGGATCAGGATATAATATTATTATATTACACATATTATGTGTACTGTACATTTTGCAAGTGTGTTGGTCCTATGACCCTGGTTGCTGTCAGTCTCCTTTTTTACAATCTATGTTTGTCTGTCTTAGCCCATGACATCTAAGAGCTGATTTCATACGAGGTCAGCGTTCTGATGGCAATTTTGCTGTCTGCCATAATCTCAATTTTTGCTTACTAAAGTAAACCATTCAGTTGCGGAAATTCCCCTTGAATGATAGTAGGTAGAGAACTTCCTTATTTGGTTTCAGGCTTTGATTCTTGATCCGAAAATGCCACAAGGCTTAATAATATTAAATTTCGCAGCCTATTGTGAGATCGCTTAATGGAAATCCCGTACATAATTAGCAAATTCCGCCACACTATCTCAAACAGCGGTAACAGCGAATTGTTATTAATCGTTTCGTGTTAAAATGTTAACCGAATGAATAATTTAAAAATGTCAAAACTCAAAATGCTTGCCACTCTAATAAAACTGTGGTATCCATTTCCTTTGTCGCCAACATTTGCGTTTTTTTTTTTTTTTCTCTTCGTATCTGCGAATACATTTCAATAAACCCCTTCATTCTATTGATAATGAACTTGGGCTGACGCATTCTATTGTCTGTGTAGTGTCATTATCGCCGAACTGTTTTTTTGTTTTTAGGTTGATATGAATAGATTAACTGTATCTTAATTATGCAAACTGATTAATGAAGTAAAATGACAAACGGTACGGTCATTCATGGTAAAGAATATTTTTCCCCTCTTTTTTTTTTGCAAACATTTATATACCTTCGCATGTTTTCTTTTTTGCATAACTACCGGATCTGCTTGAGATATGCTTTTCAGTCATTATGACGTTATCGTAACCATTTGTCATGGTACACTTCAAGCCATCAGGTTGTTATCAACTCACTGATAGCATAGCGACACACATTCTGCAAAATAAACTAGTTCCTTGCAAACGCAAATGTGTCTATATCGTTTTAAGAGTTCGGGGAATAAGCCCGCTGTAAATCACAGAATTTGTTTACTAAAAATTTAAAGCAAACTCGAAGCCATAAAACGAAATAATTGCGGGCAAATGAACAGAATGTTATCATGAAAGCGGCATGCTTTAATGATTTTATTTTTCTAGTAATCCATTGTTGCGCAATTGTGATTTTTACAATGTTTAGACTTTTTTTTTATTATTTTTAATTACATATTGTTATGTAGAAAGAGAAAAATGTATTACCTGGGCTGAGGTACGAACTAGTTATTTTGTTATCTCAATTTCATCAAAGCTAGAACTTGTGTTTATGTGTATAACTGGAATTTGGTTTTAACAATTACAGTCGCACCATAAATAAATATAGTAAGCGAAAGTGGGCTTGAGATGGCGGGTGAGAAATATGATCTTATCTATATCCCATTTAAAAAACTGGTGGTTTTGAACTATTTACATTGTAAACAGATGGTGGTAGGTGGTAGAAACTAGTGATGGGCATACTCGAATGATTTAAAGAATCGCGACATTAGTATGCGAGTGATCCGTATAATCGAATGATTATTCGAGATAAGCGTGCTTTCTCAAGACATCGTCTAAAATCCTTCGAATGATTTACTATACCTACGAGACCAAAAACGAGCGCAAAGGGTAAATATCTCGAGACATCGTCTAAAACCATTCGAATGATCTACTATACCTACTTCCTACGAAGCAGCGAGAACCAATAACGAGCGCAAAGAGTATACATAAATATGCGTGTCTCGTATCCCATCTAACATATTTCATCACTCATGTCTCAGTTCTCGATTCTCGAATGATCATTCGAGATATGAGTGCTAAATGCATATGAGAGCATCCCCAAGTGGTTAAATACACACAAAAAGATCCCGATCCCACTCATATTACGATTCGAGATATGAGATGTGTATCTGAGTAAAATAGTACTGGATTCATTTTAAAGGCGGATAGAACAAAAACATAGCAGAATCGAGTACACATGCAAGAGAAAACCGGTTTCTGGTTCTATTATTCTTTGCTTTCGTTCTTGGTTCTCGCTGCTTCGTAGGAAGTACATACATATGTAAGCATAGTAAATCATTCGAATGATCTCAGACGATGTCTCGAGATATGTCGAGATATTGGAAGAATCGATTACATAATTCGAATGCGCCCATCACTACTAGAAACGCGTTCCAGAGCCGTGGTTGAGGATAGTTTGGGGGATGAGCAGTGCGGTTTTCGTCCCGGTAGAAGCACAACCGACCAGTTATCCACTCTCAAAATGGGTCTTGAGAAGGCCTGGGAGTATGCTAAGTATTTCTCCACTTGTTTTGTGGATTTGGAAAAAGCATATGATAGGGTTCCTCGAGGCAAACTCTGGAGGGTTCTGCAGGTGTATAAGATTGATGGTTCCCTGTTAAGGGCAATTCAGTCTTTATATACAAACTGTTTTGAAATCAATTTACGATTTTAAATTACGATTTTATTGGTTGGTTTTGTAAGCATTGGTTGCTACTTAATACATAAACGACTATGTATATACTGTTCGTGAAAATTATATGAAGTTAATAAAAAGTCTAACTAACTAAACTAACTAACTATACAAACTGTAGAACCTTGGTTCGGATAAACGGTGATAAATCAATACCTTTCACTGTGGGCGTTGGACTCCGCCAAGGGTGCGTTTTGTTACCTCTTCTCTTCATTGCATATATGGATTGGATGTTGCAGCGCAACCGTGGCGGGGAATGTTTCAAAGTGGGAGACCTAAGGATTAGTTATCTGCTCTTTGGGGATGATTTGGTCATCCTTGGATCCTCTCAAACCAAACTTCAGCGTGCACTCGAAAGGTTTGTGTCCGTTTGTGATGATTCTGGGATGAAGTTCAACGTGATCAAATCGGAAGTAATGGTCGTTTCCAAAATATCCATTCAGTGCCTCTGCATGTTAGTGAAGTCCCACTGAAGCAGGTGGATAAGTTTAAGTACCTCGGGGTCTTATTCACGAGTGATGGGAAGAGCAATGCCGAGTAGAATTGGTCAGATTGGATCAATTTTGAGAGAGCTTGGTAAATCTATTATAAGGAAGGCCGAACTTAGTGTTCTAGGCTAAGGTATCGGTTTTTTACTCTCACCTATGGTCACGAGATTTGGGTAGTAACCGAAAGAATACGATTGCGGATACACAAGCTGCCGACATGAGGTTCAACTACGTTCGCTTTATTATTTCCATATTAAAGGATCTCTAAGTCTGCCAGTATTGTACACATGGTATTAACTATCCACCAAAAAAGCTCTTCTAAAGTATTTAACAACACTGGTTATGACTCCATCACTAGTGCCATGAGACGCAGAGGAATCGACCGACCTACTACCAAATACTACACTCGATAGCCGCATAATAACATCTCTGCAGGAGAGGTCTCTTTGACGGTCTCCTCAGCTAAAGGTTTCACCCAAGGTGGCGTCCTCTCGCCCCTGTGGTCTCTCATGGTGGATGACTTACTGAATAGACTTAATAGTTTAGGCTTCAGAACTATAGACTATGCAGATGATCTTGTTATCCTTATTAAGGGTAAACATGAAGACAATTGTATCAACTCATGCAAAAGAAAAGGCTGCAAACAACTCATTGACGTCTTGACAGTTCTTTTCGATTTTGCTAAGTACAATATCTTAATGGGCTGTGCTTAGGTGACGCCAGAGCCGGCGATGCTTTTGGAGAGAGCGACGATACTGCGGAACATTTCCTCTGCGAGTCTCCTGCATTTACTCATATAAGGTGCCAGATCTTCGGTGCTGATGTGGTGAGTGCTGGTACTGTAAGCTTCTCATCACTGAAGCTCTTGCTTGACATCTGAGTGCTCCAGTAAAGAATGTCCTATCACGACAAAAATAAAAGGACGCAAAAGCCGTATCAGCGTGATGACTGACTAAACTTAAGGCCATTGGTTTAAATACAAATGGGACAACCTTTTTTTCCTTCACATAAAAACGCCTCCTGGTTATGAGCAGGCTGTAGCCACAAGGGTATTAGGAAGAAACGAATCTTATTCTCTCTAGACACTTCCACAGAAAAACGGGAACACTGTGGTTTGGCCCAGGTCTGTCAAGAATAGAGAAGCGATTCGTTCCAGACAGATGATGCGACGGCAAAACGATATGCGTGATACGTTGACAGATTGAGTGAACACCCGCTGAAGGGTTTAACCGATTCTCTGTTTATTTCTAAACCAAATGTAACTTTTTCTCTACCTTAGATATAACACGCCAATCACTGTACATCATCGTTTCAGTGGTATCTATTTCAAGTTAAAGTGAAGGCTGAATGGCTAAGGGAAACTCATTCATTAACTTCAGGTACCACAATACTTCCGGTTTTAACGAGATTCCCGTCCATTTTCGAAGGTTCCGTATTCCTCAATAATTGCTTCTTTAGCTGAGACTAAAATATATTTTAGCTTTTACAAGAGAACGGGTCCAAGTGCACACTAAAAAAAAAGAAATCGCTTAAAGAGCTCTTCTCTGTGAGACCGATTCTTCTTACAAGTAAAGCCAATGTTCCTCAGATGGACAAAAAGTAGTATATTAGCGACGTAAGCGAATCCAGACTAACCTGTGACAATTCCTTTGTTCCACAGTCTCACTACACGCGTCTCGTCATAAGTAAGGTAACACTTTAGGAAGACCACATACTAGTGACTTCTCTTAGAGATATGGCTTTTAATTGGTGGTAATTTGCGATACAATTGCTCACAGTAATGAAAGGGTTGACTTAGCAATACGAGTTAGTAAGTGGTTATGATGCTGCCCATGCCCAGATCTTCAGAAGTCTGTAGATTTGAGTATTGATTGCAGGAATATCCGTTCAATTCACAATTAAACGTTTCTGTAGCTAAACTAGGCCAACTGCTCAGTCCCCACAAATGTGCAATTTCTTATCAAACTCATCCACATTTAATTCCACTAAAAGAACTTTTCTATTTTTATCATGACAAGAACAAATAAATTTCCTTCTACCCTGTGTAGACACAATCGCTCCACACACAACCCTTTGCAGCAGACCATAACAAATACGTTCTCTCTCCTACCCGTCTATAATCGAAAGCACTAAAGTAAATTAGATCAATCGATACACTCGACTGCAATAAATACGCCAAAGAGGGAGTGATATGCCACCCATACCATTTCCGCCCCCCTACTCTGGATCCCTTAGGTCTAATATGTACTACCAGATCGGTTACGGAGCCACAGCACAGATGTGGAAACTGTTGCATAATAATTCGTCTCCTGTTCTGGGTAACCGCATTCGATGAGTGTTATCACCAACCATTACCGCATATCACACAACCACAACACATTGCACGTCACCTCCACCACCAGTTTCGACGTGGTTCTCTTCATCATCTCGTCATCAGAGGAGACGTGGTGTAACCCGACCCCTAACTCATGTATTATTCATGTTGCCATCACTTTTAACTGGAATTAGAGTATCAAATGTCCACCTAAAGGAGATACATTTCTTGGGGAGGGGAATACGAAAAATTAAGAAAACTTTTCCCTGAGTCGCCATTCAAAGTCAAAGTTCACAGGCTGAGGAGTCAATTGACGTAAACAATGGATGCTACACTATCATTCTTGAAAAAGTTGCATCACATTAGCAGTGGGTGGTCGTCCATGAGATAGTACCTACATCCAATTTACACTTTCAGTTGCCAGTTTATTGTTCATGTGAACAACGAATGACAGCAAACAATCAGAAGCGATGGAAAAGTGGAAACAAAGGCTCCCGCGGAAAATTAGTTGAAATAACTAGGTTCTCTAATTACAGAGTGTTACTACATCGATTGAATGCGGTGCTGTCAGTGTTTTTTTTTTTTTTTTTTTTACATTTACAAGACTGTAGCTCTGGACCCAACAGCAAGAGCAGGTGGTAAAGTGCACGACGTTGAAAGTTGTTGTGAGTTTTTATTTTTTTCATCCACCTATAAATGCACTGATTGTCTAGAAAAAAAAAGTTACTCAACTATTTTTTTATTTGCGTTGTGTTAGATAACTTTAGAGAAAAAAAAAAAACCAAATGCGAAGGTGGCAGTTAGAGGACGGAATAGTTATATTTTCGTTTCATACTGAAGTGAAGTTAAAGGTTAGGTAAAAAGGTTGAAATAGCGAATTTCATTAGCACCTTTGTTGTTGGGGAAGTTTCCCGTGGGTTTCATTGAAAAAGTAGCAAAGTTTAAAGTACTTTGAACCAGTAACTACAGGGTGGGATTAAATAAAGTGAATCAGCCTTACACAAATGAATTCGTTTATTGTGCTGCTGAACGCTGGCAGATGTGAGGAATCGTGGCAAACGTAGGCAAATTGACATTGCTCAAAATCTGTGCCAGATTTTCAACCAAGACATGCATATGTTTTCTTAAACAGTACAGGTGACTTAGCAGTTACTACCCAGAGACACCAGTATGCCCAGATCATCCTAAACTTTAACGAAAAAGGTGCTCGTTTTTGACGGAAAACTCATCTAATATCCATATCAATACACCTCATCATCCAGGTTACTTGAGTTGTATCAAAACAGCTACCACTAGGGGCTGGGTTCTTTTTAACAGAACTGCCACTCCTATCTACGCTTGGGAAACTGAGAACCCACACATGTCCAAAAAGTGATTGTTTGTTCCGGAATCATTTCAGGAAGTGTTGGTCGTTGATAACCAGCGTTATGGAGATATGTATATAGGAGGACTTCTTGGAGACTAAAATGTAAGAGCAACATCTGAAGAACATCAGTTTTAGCAAAAGCCTTTATTTTGAAGCGTATGTTTCCGGGTCATATTATTTGTACCTTCAGCGATGTGATATGGCCTGCGAAGACGCTTAGTATGACGGCATCACACTTCCTTTTCTGGGGTTACATTTAGATTACTTACTTACTTACTTAGATGGCGCTACAGTCCGGAGTGGACCGGGGCCTCAACCAACAAACCTCTCTAGTCAGCACGGTTACGAGCCAACTGCCTCCAGGTGCGAACGCCAAGTTGGTTGAGGTCCCCCTCCACTTGTTTGCGCCACCTACAGCGAGGTCGTCCTCTAATGCGCCGTCCATCTAGGCTGGATTCGAATACTTTCTTAGCGGGAACGTTGGACTCCATCCGCTCCAAATGACCCAGCCATCTTAGTCGATGTATGTAAAATCTTCTGGCTAAGTCGATGTCCTTGTACAGGCCATATAGCTCGGCATTGTGTTCTCCTCCACTCACCGTCTATGCAGACGGGACCAAAGATCGCTCGAAGAACTTTTCTCTCGAAATAACCATCCTCATCCGGTTTTGTTAAAGCCCATGCCTCTGCGCCATACAGCAGGACTGGTATGATTAGTGTACTGTAAAGAGTTACGTTGGTAGTTCGAGATAGGGCCTTGCTGCTCAATTGCCTTCTTAGCTCATAGAAACAACGATTGGCAACAGTAATTCTTCGTGTGATCTCCCTACTGATGTCATTTGCGGAGTTCACCATAGAGCCTAGGTAGACAAAATCCTTTACTACCTCAAAATTATATCTGTCTATTGTGGCGTTCTGTCCAAGATGCCGATGTTGGGTGTCCTTTTTGTAGACAGTATATATTTTGTTTTGCTTTCATTGACCGCTCGACCCATCTTTGCTGCCTCGATCTTTATACTCGTAAATGCCCCATTGACGACCCGCTGAGTTCTTCCATTTATGTCAATGTCATCGGCATAAGCGAGCAGTTATACAGACTTGTAAAAGATTGTACCTCCGGTGTTGGCTTGTGAGTTTCGTACAATTCTCTCAAGTACTATGTTAAAGAAACCGCATTATAGCGCGTCACCTTGTCTAAGACCTTTCCTGACATCGAACGGTTCGGTGATGTTCGTACCGACTTTGATGGAGCAGTGAGAGTTCTCCATCGTCAATCTGCACAAACGGACGAGCTTGGCAGGGATGCCAAGACTAGACATGGCTCTGTATAACTCGTCTCTATAAACGCTATCATAGGCAATTTTGAAATCGATGAAGAGGTGGTGCATATCGATTGTACATTCATGGGTCTTTTCCAAGATCTGGCGTAGTGTGAATAACAATGGTGGACTTTTCAGGCCTGAAACCGCACTGATAAGGACCTATCAGGTTGTTGACGATCGGTTTTAGGCGTTCACATAATACGGCATACAGGATCTTATATGCGATGTTGAGGAGACTTATACCTCTGTAGTTGGCGCAGTTCAGATGGTCTCCTTTCTTCAGGATCGGCCAAACGATGCTGAGGTTCCATTCATCGGGCATACTTTCATCCGACCAGATTTTACAGATGATCTGATGCATGCTCCTTACCAACTCATCTCATCCTGCCTTGAAAAGTTTGGCGGCAAGGCCGTCGGCTCCAGCAGCTTTGTTGGATTTGAGCTTAGATATCGCTATCCTCACTTCATTCTGATTGGGTTGACGGGAATTTTGACTGTCATCGTCACTGTTGAATGGCTCATTCTGCCTGACAGCGGAATATTGGTCATCATCGCCGTTTAACAGTCTGCAGAAGTGTTCCTTCCACATCCTCAGCACCGACTGCGATTCTACTACTATATTGCCATTTTCATCCCTGCAGGCTTCTGTTCTGGATTTGAAACCCTGGCATGTTCTTTTCACCTTTTGGTAAAATTTTCAAACATCATTCCTGCAATAAAGTCTCTCAATCTCCTCGATCGAGCGCTTCTCATGCTCCTTTTTGTTTTCTTTCTGAGAAGTCGATCTTCCTCTTTTCTCTTGCGCATGTAGAGCTCGTAAGCAGCTCTAATTCTTCTATGCAGCGCCACTTTGTACGCCTCTTGTTTTGCTGCATGTGCTTGCCGGCATTCCTCATCAAGCCAGGGGTTTCGTTGTGGTGGCCGAGAGAAACCCAGTACATCAGAGGCGGCATCTGTGATGGCTTTTTGGCAACGCTGCCACTGGTCTTCCGCATGCTGCTGGCGGCATAGGACTTAGATTAAGATAAGAAGAAACTCAATCGGCAAAGGTTCTGGCGGTCTCTTGCGATTGTAGCCGCCCGACATCAAATTTCCTCACAGTATTTCGTTGATTTCGCTCCGTTCTAGATATTTGCATCCGTACCTTGGCTACAATTAGGTAGTGATCCGAGTCCATGTGGGCTCCTCGGAAAGTCCGGACACTCAGAATACTGGAAGAGTGCCTTGCGTCGATCGCAATGTGATCGGTTTGGTTGGCAGTTTTTCGATCAAAGGAGAGCCATGTTCTCTTGTCATCCGTATCAGAAGCTGTTGGTTGCGTCGTAACCGAAGGTTAATCCGTCGGCACAATCCCCATTCTGGATGAGCAGATCCTTTTTTTCCCCCTAGGACAAGAGGCCGGATGCACCGATGCCAGTAACCCACTTGCAAATTCAGTTTTAGAATTAGTTCCGTGAGAATTGGCTTCCAATTTAGATGTGCTTGCAGATCGAGATTTAGCTCCTTTCCACAACTTTGTACCAATTCCAACCAGTCCCTGTACCAGCTAGACATGTTTCCGATTGTCCTGGGCGCAACTATTTTGGGTAGACGATGGTTATCCATGTTCGGAACCTTCAGAACGTAGTCCATTTATAGTTTCATAGGGTCCATAAGCCGCCATATTCTCCAAACCATCATTTTTTCCGAAAGTTTTGTTGCAGGTGTAGAAAGCTTGACATTCTTTCTTTACCCGTTGTTTTATATTAAGTTTCCATTTAAGTTTAAGATCTACAAAATAAAAATAAATAAATATTTGGCGCAACAGCTCTTTAAGTGCCTGGGCCTAGCTTCTCGCAACCACTCATTTTGTGTGTGTTATATTTTTCACACGAATGGAAAGGGACCTACAGTTTAGTGCCGTATCCGAAAGGGCAATTTGTTTTGATAAGTTTTCGCGAGACAACAGTACTCTCGGATGTTTGTCAGATGTTCGCGAGATATCGGAGCGTGAAAAAACTTTTTCGAGTTTTCTTGATACCTAACTCGCAGTGGTCTGACACACTAACCACTTACGTCACGGCGCCAACTAGATAAGATGAGTTACGGATCTAGGATAACTCTTAAATACTTAGCACTGGGCGATTAGGAGAGTGGTTGACCATTGAGTCAAGGAAGTGTGAAGTCAGGCATTTTGGTTTTGGTGGCGAAGAGCATCAGTTCAGTCCTACTCGAGTTCACTCCAAGGCCACACTTGATTTTTCTTAGTGTTGCATGAATAATTCTAGTGCTAAGCATAGAAACAATCCAATGACTTAGGTAGTTTTCTATTCCTAGCTCCGTGAGGGACTCTAGAATTACTTCTGTGTACGTTATTAAAGACTCCTCTATGTCTAGAAAGGTGGCTAAAGTGTATTCTATTAATAGTGTATGGATTTTTTCTGTTGTTAGCACTACTTTGTGAAGAGCTGTTTCTGTAAATGTTTTTTTTTTAGGCCTGCTTGCTGAGATTTGGAGAGAGATGTTTCTTCTATTATACATCGCAGGTATCTAGGACGCGTTCGAGGTTATTCAGTACTATTTTTTCTTACATCTATTACACCTCTACCCTACCTCGGTCAAAATAAGAAATTAGCAACTTTACATTAGCCATTCAAATGTTAAAAGCTATCTCGTCTGGAATTTTTAATTATTTAATGCATTATGTATCTCAAGAAATTGGCTACGTGCTTCTTGCAGTCAATCCTCTCCTATATAAAATATTCTTAATAGATTTTCAATTCGTTCAAAAACGCACGCCTCGAAGCTTGATAACATGTTAAGCTTATCGTTTTACCCATGATAGGCAAAGCGAATACATTTGAAGTAAAAAAAAAAATTTGTTGTCTAAAAGATCCCTAAAATTGGTCCCCGACCTTAACAAAAACCCTCATTACACGTTCCGCAATATCTCTTAGATAACAATGATTAAAATTGCAAAAGGTAAACATTTTTCCGCACACAAACATTGCCATGAATAAAAATTCCAATTTCATCTGATTCAGAATTTTCCGCAAAAGAAGAAATAACTTCACAAACAAATTCTCTACACACAACCAAGCGTCCCATGAGTTACATTTTCGTTAAAAATTTCTGCCAACATATGCAAACTATCCCAAGGATTAGCCACGAATACTACATTTATCCCCAAAAAAAAAGAATAAACGAAAAAAAAAAAAAATATGTGAAAAAAAATTCTGTCACTTAAAGATGTGTAGATACTCTGATGAACTCTCAGTGAGGCGTCTGAAGTTCGTTGGAATTTCTCCCCCTCGCCATATTCTGGCAGCATAAAATAGGAAGAATTTATTTTTCTAATTTTAGCTCCGACTTCTGTGTAAACATTTCCATGACCTCTCTTGCAGAGAAAAGAAATCATACAACAAATTGTATACGGAAAATGTGGTGTAAGCGACAATAAGATTTGTGGATGGGTCTTGAGCTGCTTTTTATATTTATCAAATGAGGAAATGAGAAACGAATAGCAACAGGGAGGGAGAAAATTGGTTTCGGTTTTATATTTATGTTGAATTGTGCTGGTGCTCTTATTTGAGGGCTCACATGTATTTCGTTTAAGAAAGTAGTAGTAGTAGTGGATTCATGCTATAGATTCAAAATAAATAGAAGGTCCCAGAGCGTTAGTGTGGTTGTCCTTAGTCCAACTTACTTACTAAGATCCTTTAACCCCTCGGGGGGCATTCTTCTTCTTCCTATGTCCTGTATCCACTTGTGGGTTCTAGGGCATCTACTACGCCTACGCGCCATCGTGTACGAATTCTGGCAATGTGTCGGAGCTCTCCCCAAGTTTTCCCCAACTGCCGTGTCTCCTTCTCGACTGTTCTGCGCCATGTTCTCCTGGGACCGCCAGGTCTTCTGCCACCTTGAGTTAAAGGGTTCAATTGCATAGCATGATTCGCTATGGAACTGTCACCCTTTCGGAACGTGTGACCAATCCACTGCCACTTCCGTCGTTGGATGGTTGTGCCTATTGGTTCCTGACCCGTTCTCTCGTAAAGGTGTTCGTAAGAGATACGATTGGGCCATAAAATTCTTAAGATATTGCGCAGGTACCTATTTACGAACGTTTGCAGCTTTCTGGTATTAGTAGTGGTCACACTCCACGTGCTTCATCCATATAACATCACGGATTCAACATTGGAGCGGAACAGTCTTAGCTTGGTGTTCAAACTGATTGCATTGCTTCGCCATATTTCGAACAACATCCCGAACGCGGACTTTGCTTTTGCGATCATGTTGGCTTTATCCAGATCGGTTCCACAATCGGTCCATAATTCTGTGAGAGAGTAAGCATACATCGTCAGCATAGTCAAGATGTTTCAGTTGGGATTTAAGAGTTTATCGTATTCCTCCTTTTCCCGTCGACAAAGCTGCACGAAGCACATCGCTAATTACCAATAGGAATAGTATTGGTGAAAGGATACAGCCTTGTCTTACCCCACTCTGGATCTCAAATTCCTCAGACAACCTTCTTCTGTGCAGAACGGGACATTTGGAGTATTCATATGTAGCTTAGCAATTAGTTTATCGGGAATACCTCTCCTGCGTAAGGCACGCCAAATAAACTCCCTATTGACACTATCGAACGCCTTCTCAAAATCGATGAACAACAGGTGGAGTGGCGATCGATATTCAACGCACTGTGCGATGATAATCCGCAGGGTGTTGATGTGGTTGGCACAGGATGATCCAGAGCGGAAACCTGCTTGTTCGGCATCGAGTATGTCTTCGAGATGTTGTTTGATTCGCTCCAGGATGATTTTAGCTATTATCTTAGCTACAGCAGGTAGCAGGCAGCCCCTCCAGTTTCCGCACTCCATTAAATTTCCTTTCTTAGGAAGCTTGACTATCATTCCCTTTTTTCACTCGTTAGAAAAGCTAACAGCCTCACAAGCTTTCTCTATAAGTGGAAGCAGAAGCTCAGCCGATGTTGTGGGCGCTGCTCGTAAGAGCTCTGCTGGAACACCGTCACGTCCTACCGCCTTGTCGGTTTTGAGTGCTTTGATCGCTGTAGTGATCTCATCCTTACTGGGAGTCGTGGTGCGTATTCGGGCATTTCTCAACTCGGGCGCCTCAGTCTGATTTGGGAACATATCGCTAGCGAATACGCGGTTCAAAACCATAGCAAAATGCTCCTTCCATCTCTTGACCTGTCCCTCATCTGCAATGAGCAAGGAACCGTCTAGGCTTTTCACTGCGTGTTGGCTGGAACTGCGACCACCTGTGAGCTCTTTGGTGATTATGTAGACGGTCTTGCTGTCCCACCTCCGTGCAGCTCCTTCTGCTTCTGTAGCCAGCGCGTTGATGTACTTAGTTCCGCCTGTCACGTTTCGCGCTGCGCTGAACGTCTCATCTTCATGCGATATAGGGACTCTAGCTCATTTCTCCCTGCTGCTGGGGTAGCTGCAATGCGAGGTTTCAACTCGAGGGGCATAGAGCGTCAACGACACCTGCGCGCCATCCTGTTCGGAGTTCTGCAACGCGTTTGAGCTCCCTCCAACTCATTCATAAAGAGCTCGATTCCTCCTCAACTGTTCTGCGGCACATTTGCCTAAGGTGTCCCGCTATTCTGCCTGCCTGGGCGAGCGGATTCCACTGCATGGCGTATTTCGCAATGGAATTGTTTTGGCGTCATAGGGTGTGTCCAATCCACTGCCACTTTCTCCTTCGTATAGTAATAGGTCCGTTCGCGTACTTTTTGCACTAAAATTCGTGGATTGTCGAATTTCAAAGAGTGGGGGTGAAATACTCTCAGAGAGGGGTAAAATTACGAAAAAGTAAACGAACGCGTTGAACCACAAAAATTGCCCACTTTTTAAACGTCAAACCTCAAGCCCAATTGTACAATAAAGAAAGAAAGAGAGGGAACAAGCCAACAAAAATGACGTATACAGCGATTTGACAGATTTCAGAAATCTGCCCAAAGAAATTTTTTGTGCTAACATTCGCAGCATGGGGAAATCTTTTACTCTCTCGAGAAGTAAAATGGTAAATGGTGGACTTTCCGGGCCTGAAACCGCATTAATAAGGACCTACCACCTTGATCAAAAAGTTCCCGGTTTGAGTTCTGTTTTCTTTGTTAAGTTGGTACATCTGTTATTGATATTCCCTTTAAATCTTTGCGTCATAGCTTGACATTTGCAAAAGTTACGTAGGCAAGAGTACATCTATCTCTGTGTGTGTTGTCGATTTTTTACAATTTTAGAAATGGATTTAAATTTGCAACAACGAACTTGTATTAAATTTTGCGTAAAAAATGGATTTAATGGTGCGCGAACGTTGGAAATATTGGAAAAGTGTTTCGGCAACGATTCTCGAAAGAAAACGGTCGTTTACCAGTGGCACGAATGGTTCAAAAGTGGTCGTGAGTCAATCGAAGATGATGAACGCAGTGGCAGACCATCGACATCGAAAACCGACGAAAACATTGATAAAGTAAAAGAAATGTTGGTCAATAACCGCAAATTAACCATCAGACAGATAGCGGAGGACTTGAACATTGCCTATGGATCCGTCCAAGAAATTTTGGTTAATGATTTGGGTTTCCGTCGTGTAGCAGCAAAGTTTGTGCCAAAAGACCTCAATTTCATGCAAAAAAGAGACCGTGTTGACGTCGCAAAAGACATGATTTTTTGACAAGAAATGCAACAAATACCATCCAACAGCCACCGAATTCACCTTATTTGGCTCCCTGTGACTTCTTTCTGTTCAATTGAGTTAAAAAACCATTACAGGGAACGCGTTTCAGCAGCCGAGAGGAAGTAATGGAAAAATCGCAGGAAGCACTGATGGACATACCGAAAACTGAATATAAAAAATGTTTCGAAGATTGCATCAAGCGCTGGCATAAGAGTGTTGCAGTCGATGGGGATTACTTTGAAGGGGACAATATAGATTTAGATGAATAAACTTGTATTTTTAATTTTCTGAATAAATTCCGGAAACTTTTTGATCAAGGTGGTATTAGGTTGTTGATAATCGGTTTTAGGCGTTCACATAAAACGGCAGACATGATTATATATGCGATGTTGAGAACACTGATACCTCTATAGTTGGCGCAGTTCAGAGGGTCTCCTTTCTCGGGATCAGGCAAACGATGCTGAGGTTCCATTTATCGGACATACTTTCGTCTGACCACATTTCACAAATGAGCTAGTGCATGCTCCTTACTAACTCCTCTCCTCCTGCTTTGAAAAGTTCGGCGGCAAGGCCGTCGGCTCAAGCAGGTTTGTTGGATTTAAGTTTAGATATCGCTATCCTCACTTCATTTTGATCGGGTTGACAGAAGTCTTGACTAGCATCGTCACTGTTGAACGACTCATTTTGCCTGACAGCGGAATAGTGGTCATCATCGCCGTTTAACAGTCCGCAGAAGTGTTCCTTCTGTTCCTGTGGGCGCCGTGGCGTAAGTGGTTAGTGTTTCGGATCACTACGCGTGCGGTTCCAAGTTCGAATCTCAGAAAACACAAAAAAGTTTTTTCACCGTCCCACCTCTCCCGAGCGTCTGTCAAACATCCGAGAGTATTGTCACGAAAAAGCTTCTCACATTGCCGTTCGGATACGGTACTAAACTGTAGGTTACTTCCATTCGTAAGAAAAATATAACGCATACAACATGAGTGGTTGCGAGAAGCTAGGCCCTGGCACTTAAAGAGCTGTTGCGCCAAATATTTTTATTTTAGAAGTGTTCCTTCCATATTCTCATACCGACTGCGATTTACTATACAACCATTTTCGTCCCTGCAGGCTTCTGTTCTGGGTTTGAAACCCTGGCATGTTCTTTTTACCTTTTGATAAAATTTCCGAACATCATTCCTGCATTAAAGTCTCTCAATCTCCTCGATTGATTGTTTCTCATCCGCCTTTTTCTTCTTTCTAAGAAGTTAATGTTTCACTTTTCTCCTCTGTTCGTAGAACTCGCGAGCAACTCTATTCCTTCTTGGCAGCCCCTTTTTGTACGCATTTTGTTTTGCTGCATGTGCTTGCCGGCATTCCTCAACAAGCCAGGGGTTTTGTTGTGGTGGCCGAGAGAAACCCAGTACATCAAAGGCGACATCGCTGATGGCTTGTTGGCAACGCTGCCACTGGTCCTCCGCATTTGCTTCTGGCGGCATAGGACTTAGATTAACCCTAGAAAGATAATCTACGTCTGCCAGACGTATAGCGCGCAAAAAAATGTAATATCCTTTGGCAATGGAGTTTAAGTTTCTTGTTTTTATTGTTTAAATTAATTTTTATTTTTACTGAACCATAACTTCATTTCTCTTAATATGAATTTCATTAATAAATAAAACATTAATATTTTATAAAAAGCTCATGGGTTTCCATTAATACATTAAAAAAGTGCCATACGTCTCTGAGACGTATGATTATCTTTTACGTCATAAAAAATATGATTATCTTTCTAGGGTTAAAAGGAACTCGATCGCAAAGGCTCTGGCGGTCTCTTATGATTGTAGCCGTCCGACGTCAAACTTCTTCACAGTATTCCGCTGATTTCGCTCCGATATGGATATCCGCATCCGTACGTTGTCCGTACCTGGGAAAGTCTGGACATCCAGAATTCTGGGTGAGTGTCTTGCGTCGATCGCAATGTGTGTTGACAGTTTTTCGATCAAAGGAGAACCATGTTCCCTTTTAAGTATCGAGACTTGGGAACAGCGTACTAGGTACGACAAAGTTTCGTCCCGCCGCAAAGTCGACTAGTCTGAGTCCGTTGTCGGATGTGATGTCGTGCAGGCTGTGCTTTCCGACTACGCTACTAAAGACGACCTCCTTTCCTAGCTTTGCGTTAAAATCAAGGGACAAGGGACAATTTTAACGTCGTGGGAATTCAAGAACTACATACATATAATACTAAGCGACTTATAATTTGTCAAACTCTCGAATGGTAATAGGGGTCCTTAAGACTATATTTTTGTTTAAATCTACACGTCATCCAAGATGCAAGATTAAACTCGTTTACAAATTTGAATCATTCAAGTCAACAGATTAGCTCATTTCATGATCGTAAATTTACACGATATTTTTTCCAAGCAAGAAAGCACCATGATCTATTGGCATCGCCTGTCCTCGGATGTATTATGTATTTTTGTACGAATTGAAAATACTTCTCAGTGTGGCACTAATGAATACTTTCAGTGTTTTCAAAGGCATTAACTCGAAAGAAATTGAAAACCCGGTCTTTTGCCGCTAAAAATAGTAATCATCCTCCTGTGTCGCCGCCGTTGGTGGAACGTGTTACAAACGTGTTTCCATGCGGAGATCTGTTGCTGCTTGCTTCCACCGCTACTGCTGCTCAGCGCTATATCGTGAAAAGTTGTTTTATGGCCGGACAGGTTGTAGTCCTATAATTAAACTGCATGTCGTCCCCCATCGCAATCGAAAAAAATTGCAGTAGCCAGTCGACGGACTGGCGAATTCTGAAAGTGTTTTGTTAATTTGATTTCAAATCAATTAGGCAGGACTCTCATTTTCGCTGTTTGCAGAGGATGGCCAGGAAATGGTTTCCCTTTCTGGTGTCTTCATTTCATGTGAATAAAGGATGAAGAAATCTGACACCAACTTCAGAGAGTGAGGCGTTGTTGTTGGTGCTGCAAAAGAAAAAAAAAAAAAAAAACCAGATCGTGCACCAAATTAGGTAAAAAATACGTATTCATGAACACGCAAAGAAGAACAGGAATCAACCTGTCTTTGCGAGATACTAGTGCTGTTATGTGTGAGCTGATGATGTAGTTATTGGTACATTTGTCCAGCAACTGGGCCTAGGGAGATTTCTCATCTAAGAGGTTGGCAGTCTTGTTTCGTATCATTTTTACGATGTCGAGAGAATTGCTCTGAGCGAAATTACCATTTCGAATGCATCGGTTTGCTTTATTATTTTTGTGGAATCATTGGTTAAGTGATCATTTTTATTCTTATTGCAATCGAAGCGAGTTGCATACATGCACATACCTTCAAAATTATTCGCACGAAAATATATAAAAGTAGAAATGTATTAAGTTATTAAAAAATATATACCTATGTATGTATGTATGTACCCCTGTGATGAATTTCGTTCGAATATGAATTCGTACCGTTTTCGAATTTTCGGTGTGATGAATTCCGCATTTTTTTTTATTTCGAACGAATCGAGGGTGTGCTGAAAAACGATCGAAATTGTAAAACGCCAACATTTTAAACTGGCATTTCGGTGATTTGTTTGTTGACAAAATTAAATCCGCAAAATAAAAAATGTAAGTTTTACAAGGAAATATTATTGTATATAAGATAGAAATTAATAATTTTGCTCAAAGAATTTAGAGGAAAACACAGCCATACTCTGCAGTTTGCCATATTGGTAGAATTTATAGAAAAAAAAAATACGGATATTGCTAGACGATACGTAAAAACCCAAAAGAGAAGGGGATATAAATGATCTGTGGACAAGATTAGCAACCGCTTGGGAGTACAGATGTGACTTGGTAGAAAAATTACTTTTAATCATTTTGTGTTAATTAATTCAGAAATAATTAATATTTTTTAACAGGGTTTGGTCTGATTAAAAAGTACTTTTAAAGAAAAAGATAATTATACGAGGTCAAGGTGAAAAGTTCTCGGCCTGACAATGAAAGACTGCGATTTTCAGTTAAAAATCGATTTATTTTTCTACATAATCTCCCTTGACTTCAACACACTTAGTCCAGCGTTTCTCCAACATCAGTATTCCTTCTCGGAAGTGAGAGTCTGGAAGGCTGTGAAAATATTCATATACGGTCCTCTCAACTTCTGCATTGGATGCGAAGCGCTTCCCAAATTTCTTCAAGTTTGGGAACAGACGGAAGTCTGAGGGTGCTGAAACAGGTGAAAATGGGGGATGGCCGAGCAAATCGTACCCCAAATCCTGCAGTTTTCCCATCGCCCACGCACACTTGTGTACAGGTGTATTGTCCTGGTGAAAGATTATTTTTTTCTTCTTCAAGCCAGGCCTCTTCTCGCGAATTTTGGCACCCAGCTGGTCAAGAAGGTTGGAGTAATATTAGCCTGCCTTTCTCAAGGTAATCAATTAACAGGATCCCTTTCGCATGCCAAAACACACTGGCCATGACCATTCCGGCAGATGCGATCGTTTTCGCTTTCTTTGGCGCTGAACCACCGGCTTCCACCCACTGCTTCGACTTCTGTTTCGATTTTGGCGTGTAGTGGTGGACTCATGTCTCATCCATGGTGACAAATCGCCGCACAAAATCGGTCGGATCCCTATTGAATCGATCCAAAAATTGTCGCGAAAATCGTTTACGCACTTGCTTTTGATAGGCACTCAGCAAATGCGGCCCCCATCTTGCGCAGAGCTTTCGCTTCCCTAAGTTTTTGTGCAAGATGTTTCGCACCCTCTCTTCCGATATACACACAGCCTCAGCTATCTCACTCACCTTCATTCGCCTATCGTCCAACACGGTATCATGCACTTTTTCGATGGTTACGGGTGTGGTTGCGGTTTTTGGCCGGCCTTCGCGTGGGTCATCTTCGAGGGACGCGCTACTATGTTTAAATTCAGCTGCCCACTTTTTAACGGTTGACGTGGAAGGAGCAGAGTCCCCGTAAACTTTTGTCAACTTTGGATGACCGCACGATATTCAAGTTTATCCATTTTAACGAAAAACACGCAAGACGTCTACTGCGAAAATTCGTGTAAGCAAACTACTTGAGAGAGCAAGTTGAAACTTGTCATACGAACTAATAAGAAGTGCAACCAGGCAGGAAACATATTTTTTTTTGCTGATTGGAACGCTATCTCTGTGTCAGGCCGAGAACTTTTCACCTTGCTCTCGTAATGAGCTTTTGCGGCAAATATTTGTTTTTATTTAAATCGATAACAACAGCGAGCGTTCGTTTTTTTTTTTTTTGTTGTGCTATTGCCAAGGACTCTAGCACATCGGATCTAATATGCTAATATGACATAGAATAAAGTTCTGTTATATCCGCAAGCTAATGAATTCATTAAAACTTAGGGTTTGAGAACTAGAGGAGTTTCTCACCTTTATGCCAAACCAACCTAACCAACCGGCTGCCCGGAATTTCCTCTTCCCTTTGATCCTTAACCACATTCCTTATTTGAGTGTTAGGGTTATGATTATTTTATTACTGGTATTTATAGCTGACGGCTTTTTATCGACCATTCAAGGTAATAATCTGTGTAAATTCCTCAGAGAAATACCGATTCATTTCATATTCCATTAGAGCAGAGAATTTGAATGGAAAGAATTATAAATAACCTATTCTAGAAGATTGTGCTTCGCCACATCGCAGCTAATTATGCTCCAAATTCCGTAACCAAAACCGCTCCAAACTTATATCCATTTCACAACCCTCGAGGTTAAAGTATCTATCTCTCAATCAAAATTAATGATTTATTTTTTCCTTCTTAAAAAACGAAAGATACATAACCACTCAACAATCCGCAGCGGACGTCGACTCTTAATTGGAATTTCTGCATCAGTTCTCTCGATGCTTCGATTTGTATTCTTTTGTTTTCTTCTGCTCCACACATACTCGTATATGTACATTATATTTTTATCTACGCTTCAATGTTGTAACAAGAATAAATAAATAAAAAACTGAAAACTCTAATGAAATCTCGGGGTCAAGGTCTTAGCATAGTCATACTAGTACATCAGTCGCTGATGAATATGCCGCTCGCACGAGGAGGAATCAGGCGTGTCCTCCTTTGCCAAATGTAAAGAATAAATAAATATGTACTGTACAGGGCTGTAGTTATACAATGCGTTTGAATATCTAGATACATTTGTAAACATTTTATGGCTTGGCTGCGAATAAATGAAGGCTGTAGTAGAAACTGCAACAGGCGTCTCGCCAACTACCTGTCAGTCAAAAAATTTGTCTTAATTACACCGGCATAGGGAGGGAAACTTTTTATCGTTAAAATATGTTTGCCACAGATCAACAGGTTTTCACGTTATTATTTTTTTTTTTCTGCTTCAATATGTGTAAAAGCTTTCGGTTTTAATTTCTTTTTCTTTTTTGGTCAAGCGGATGGCGTTCGGATTGCATTTGCCAGAGAGTATGAATGAAATTCTGAATGAATGTGCGAGGAAATGTCATTGAACTCTGAACGAGACCTGAAACCCTGTGATGTGGTCTTTTGAGAGGAAGAATGGGGAAGATGTTTCGATGATAAATTTGACGGGAAAGTGTGTTGATGATGGGTGTTACCAATTGAATTTTGAACAAATTCGGGTGTGGTGAATAGAATTCGGCTAAGTTGTGAATTTATGTTCACAGGTACAACTGTGAATGTGAATTTTTCTTCACTTCGAATGTGAATTCACCATATGGGAATTATTTTTTTTACGAATAAAAAATTCTTTGGGAAGAAAATCAAAACATAATTAAATAATTATATTATTCACTTTGTGTATCGTAAAATTTAGGTAATTAGTAAATAAACTACATGTACATACGTATATATGCATGCACTATCCTTATTAACACTAGAACCGTTAAAAACATTTTGACCCAATAATTCAAAAAATATACTTACCCCAGAACCTAATGATACCAAAATTGGATGTACTGCTTTTGTACAATAATTTCGCCTGGCACAAATTACATTTTGCGAAACTTTTGTCTAATTGAGTTACAAATTTCCATATAAACTAATTTTTCTTCGCTTTTCTTATTGGCGGTATATTAAAAGTATATTTCTTTAAGTACGCGTAGACACAAAGCAAACAAACGTGTAAGTTTGTGCCTTGACCCAGTGAACCCAGCAAATAATATATATACTTGTTGTATATATAGGCATTTGGTGTAACACGTTTTACTTTGTTCGCTGCCTCGTACTTCAGGACAGTAGCTGTGAATCTTTTGTTGCGAATACAGAAATGTGATGTGAAAAAAATGCATCCCTCATGCACATTCACATTTGGTGTATTCAAAATTTCCTTCATCATTCGCTGCCTTGCACTTCAGGACATTAGCTGTGAATCATTTGTTGCGAATACAGAATTGTGATGTGAAAAAAGAATCCCTGATTCATGTTTTAACAATTCACACTTTATGTTTAAGTCGTTAAGAAGCTGCGAATGTGAATTTTCATTCATAGTGAATAATTCACAGGTCTAGTGCAGAGTGAATTAGCAATGAACTATTTATTAGACGGATATGTACTTTTTAGTGCTATTTTCTGGTAACAATACAGATTCACCATGCTCGATTTTTCTAGTGGTAATAACCTATTTGTAGATGATATGGACGAATTCTGAGCTCTAAAAACTCACTGTCCTTTGTGTAAAGTGAAATAAAGGCAACAACTTGTGTTAAGCCTTCACTGAAGCATAGGCGTCTAGTTTTGAGTCTAAGCAAGAACTTCTAAATATTTCCGATAGATGTTGAATGGAAAGGACACCCTTTCATCACCGAAAACCTTTTTAACTGAATATGTTTGTTCTTTATCAATTTTTATTTTTACATCATAATTGCTATTATTTTCTATGCATTTTTTAAACGGTAGAGCCAGCTTACAAACAGTACTCAAAATCCTGTCCTTAGAGAGTTTCAATTCCCGCATTGACTTCTTTTATTATCTCCTCATACATATCTCTCTTCCCTCATTTTTTTTTTTTAGTTTTTTTTTTTTTTAATTTGGGAACAACCAGAAATCGCAAGTCTCTAGATCCGGGTAATTAGGGTGCTGGCCAAATTCCATTGATTCCTGAGAGCACCAGAAAATTGCTCATTCTTTCTGCTGTGTGAGCAGGTGCATTGTTGTGTTGCAAATAGTAGCGGCGAAGTTCCCCTTTCTTGTGGTTTCCCAACAAATTTTTGAAAACTTCTAGTCAACAAATTTCAGTATACCAATTGCCAGTTAGTGTCTGACCAGTTTCCAATAGAATAGCAGCGACTATTTTCAGTCTGGTGAAGTAAATTGACATCATCAGTTTTGTTACCAAAATGGTGCTGTCTTACCTTTAAATGGGCACTTGCAACTTGCGGGCTTTATACCATGGATTATTGTTTGTTTTTCAGGTTGTACTTACAGAACCATGATTCAACTCACATTACAATTTTATTAAAGTAAAATTTTGTCATCGATCGAAGATTTGGGCCAACCATTACGATATTCGTCCTCCACAGAAGAACATTAAATTTGCAATCTTTGAAACCACTTGGAAACAGTCACTAGAAAAGGGTGCATTTACTCCATATGCACTTTAAAATTTTTGTGGGCTTGAGTTTACGTCGTAATCCAAAGAGAATGGCAAAGTGAATTTCGTGCTGTGTTGGTGATCAAATGTCATCCGGATCTTTCGTTTTCTTGTCTCCATTCTAGCCAATTTTTTCGAAATTTCAAACAACATCGTCAATCTATAAGGATTCGATAACTTTTAACTAAGTTTTATTACACCTTCTGTATTTCTTGCACAGTTATTTGAATAGAAACAACCCATAAAGAAACGTAATTTTTTCGGAAGGAAAACTCTCTGCCGGTACTTCGTCATTTAGTGGAAGACCTTACTTCCAGGATATATATCATATACAAGATACCGCCCTTCAAACTGCCTAAGCTAGCAAGGGTGGAGCTTTCCCTTTCGGATCGACCCAGATATCTTAGTATAATGCTAGATAGGAGTGCTACAGGAAAGAGTCCGCTAGGCTTGTAATGCTCTTTTTATCTGTAAAAGAACTGCGGAGAAAAAATGGGGCCTGAAGCCTGCAATGATGCACTGGCCATGCATCATGATAGTCAGACCCATTCTTACGTATGGGGCTCTTGTGTGGTGGAAGGCAATGAATACGAAAAACGTACGAGATATGTTGGCCATGGTACAAAGAACAGTCTGCATTGCCATCACGGGGACTCTACGCACAACGCCTACGACTGCACTTGAGATCTTTCTATATCTTTTACCACTAGACCTACAAATCAAATTTGGGCAACAGTGCGCTTCTGGTCATTAATGCTGGTCTCTTTAAGACTAGTAATGTGGGACATGGATCCAAGCACGGGGTAAGGTATATACTCGAGAGATATTAACCTATGGGTGGCCCTGAGACTTTCGGACACATGCAGCGTGTTCCAAGCAGAGGTTCTAGCTGTACTTAAAGCTGCGGAATTATTTGCATATCCGACAAGAATATTGCCATCTACATTGACAATCAGGCTGCGCTAAAATCGCCAGGAATTGCCGCACAATGCTTAATGCATTATGCACGCAGAACCGTGTCAGATTATATTGGGTACCGGGACACTGCGACATAGAAAGCAATGAGAAGGCCGACAAGCTGGCCAAAAAAGGAGCAGAGCTCCCGCATATGGACATTATTGGTAGTATTAAACAACCAAGGTGTGTGGCTAGGGGAATTATTCGTGATATATTCATCAACATGGCTAATTTAAGATGGTCCAACTTAGGTGGGCATAATGTGTCCAAGGCCTTGTGGCCTGTGTTAGTCCACAGGAAATCTGAGGAGATCATAAGGCTGGAAGCGATGGGAATATTCGCTGGCCATTGTCTTCTAAGGAAGCATGCTATGAGACTAGGTTTACCAAATACGTATATTTGTAAGTACTGTAATGACCTACATGTTTTATAGGACATAACGCACATTCCTACTCTGTGAATGCCAGGACAAAGCTCAAGTACCTTGGAAGATACTTCTTCGGTACCGAAATAATGATATTTTCAAATTCTGTAGAGAAATTAAGTGTATTGGAGAATTGGCTTAGGTCTTTTTGCCGTGAAGGTTCCCTATGGATCGCGATGGACCCACCTTGGTGCTTATTGTCTCATGCTGCCCTCATAACCCTACTCAACCTAACCTAACTTACCTCCAGGATTTCGATTCTTTGAGAATTTTGCGGCTTGTAGCAGATTTAGAATAAACCAATCGAGGCGTTTTAATAATAATTTTTAAGTTTTTGTTTAAGAGAAAAGTATTATTTTTATTGACAATTTTGTTTACATAATTTTGAGAAAGTGATATATTTTTAAACCTTAGATCAGCTTCACAGATTGTTTACTCGTCACTGATGGAATGTGTAGAATAATTCAGACATCATAGATACCAACAAATTAAAAGATTATATTTCCGGCAATAACAAAAGAAATGATATAACTCGTTGTATCTGATACCAGTAATATCTTTTTAATTTTGGCAGTAGCCTCGTCAATGTGACCTCAATTTTTGATAACTTGATTGCATAGTCGGGACATTCAGTTTCAAATAATACCAGCCTATTTTGTCCCATTCTCCCAGAAGTTTCCCAAAGGTATTATAAATATATAAGAATGCCCGACAATCTCTCTTCGACTTAAAAGCACACCTTACACGTCTCCTTGAGCCGAACATTTGAAATATAGATTTGCCTAACCACAACAGCCTAGTTATAGAGTAGTACGTCGAATACAGGTCTTTGTCTCATCTGCTATTTACCGACTTCGAGAAAGCCTTCGGCAGTGTTAATCTGGAATTAATCTGATGAGTTCTGCGCAGGAAAGGTATCCCTGAGCAGGTCGAGAAAGTTGATAACTTTCTATACCTGATAAGTATAATCTCGGTTGACGGTGGCACCGAGCTTGATGTAGACAGAAAGAAAGCAGAATCGGGAAAGCCAAATCTGCGTTCGGAATGCTATCGAAAATCTGGAAGAGTAATTGTTCCGCTCCAATGTCGAGTCACTACTATATAGATGTAGTACTTGGAGAATCAACGTCATTGTCATTCGTAACCTGCAGACTTTTTAAAATAGATGTCTTTGTGTCACCCTTAGGAAATTTCCGGCCTAATAGCATCTCGAACGATCGCCTCCACTCGAGAACAGGTCAGGAACCTATTGACATCACAATTCGATGAAGGAAGTGGCAATGGATTGGTCACACCTTTCGGCACGAAGAAAATGTTGCCAAACACGCCATGGAATGGAATCTCCTTACTTAATCTGGTAGAAGTGGGAGTCGCACTAGGCATACGTTGCGGAGAATGGTTGAAAAGGAATCTAGAGCTGTAAGAAAGAGTTGGAGAGATTTGAAGCGCGTTGCAGAAGTCCAAAGACATGGAGGCCGTGGCGTAGTAGTTAGTGTTTTCGGACCACTGTGCGTGATGTTCAATGTTCGAATCCTAGAAAACACCAACAAGTTTTTTCACGGTCCCACCTCTCGCGAGCGTCTGACTAACATCTGAGAGTATTGTTGTCATGAGAAAGCTTCTCAAAACCAAAATAAAAATTGCCCTTCGGATACGGCACAAAAATGTAGGTCCCTCCCATTTGTGCGAACAATATTGTGCACACAACGCGAGTGGTTGCGAGAAGCTATGGGTAGGCCTTCATGGGCTGTTACGTATGTATGTATACACGATGGCCCGAAGGCGTTATTGGCGCCCTAAGCCCCTCGAAGGGTGATAGAACTTAAGTCAGTAAATATATCACCCTGGTTGTTGTAATAGATCGAAGTAAAACTTTCTTTACCGTCAGTAGCCGACTTCATAAAGTCTTCTTGTGACAGTTAAAAAATTCATCAGGTCTTCTTGGTTGCCATGGTTGTTACTATTCTTTGATCCTCCTAATATTTCTGAATTGTATTTAACATACATTCTTGGGTCCTAGTATTAAATTTTACAAAAAAGCACGTAGATCAGCTTTTGACTTTGGGGCGGTTTCACGGCTCTTTTTCAAGCCTAAACCTTAAAGTTCCCTGTCTTTCCGAATTGTAACCTCGGCAATATTTCGAAGGAATGTTTTTACAGGATTCTCTATAAACCCAATCTGTCCGGAAAGATCCCGAAGTGGAACATGTCAATCTGATGGAGGGCCTTCTTTTCTCTAAAATAATTATTTCAAATGGATCCGCTCTGGGTGCTAGCAAACTAGCACCTGATGATTTTTATACATCATTTTATTTTTTTATGACATTGTTGAGAGGTGCGAACATCCCAGTATTTTGTTAAAAAAAAATTGTACCTGCTCATGAGAATTCCTCGTTAGGTACATTTCTTCCGAGTTGTATTTGTTGGGGTAACCTAGCTTTTAGCTTAGGCAGTGATTCAGTCAATGTTTGTACTTTCATCTGAGCGTTATGCTCGACTTCATAATATCGAGTCAAATTGGATTTAACGAGAATCCGTTGAGAATATTTCTTACGAAATGTCTTCAAATTCATGCTCAGGAGAGAGGAACAGAGACGAGTTTGAAAATATGTGCTGATAACCAGGTTTGAGACTGCAAAAAAACAAATATTTGGCGCAACAGCTCTTTAAAGTGCCAGGGCCTAGCTTCTCGCAACCACTCATGTTGTGTGCGTTATATTTTTCACACGAATGGAAGGGACCTACAGTTTAATGCCGAATCCGAACGGCGATTTGAGAAGCTTTTTTTTTGAGACTGCACCAGAGATGATATATTGCCAGCAACCAAGCTGTTTCTTAGGAGAAGTAAGTGTTCTACACAAATTTTCACGTTCTCACTTACGAACACAACTAAATGCCCAAGACTCTTGTCATGGACTGCATCCTGAAAGTAACGAACATACGTATAGATACACACCCATAATTATTTTTTAGACAGCTGAAAGGAGAATAATACAAACAGACGAAGTGTTGTAACCCGGTACCTTACAGACAACAATTGACAAAGTGTAGAAAAGTTCTAAGAGGAGCTACTAGTGTTGGTGTTAGTATCATCTAACGTCATCTCGATAAGATGAGTCTAACGACTAGCAGACTGTAGTTCAAAAAACTGCAGTATTGAAGAGGTGCTGTCAAACCAGCTTCTTCGTCTTATTAAATGTTCTCAGAGGTTCCTTCTCTATCAGTTGTCAACATTCCTCTATTTTAGCTTACCCTTTAAAGATGTCTTGAAAATGAATGCCTTATGCCAAAATACAAACACACTTACTGCTTATATCGTAACGAGTTGTAGTGATTAAAATGGTTAAGATTACGCTCATAGGAACCAACCGACATCATAAACGCAATTCTTATAATTTCCTTAACTTACCGCTCATGAAAGCTTTTCGCCAGTCATTTAATTAATTTCCCAACCGGAAACCATGGCAATTTTTCTTTTCTTACCGATCTTATGCATACGAGTATGTCTGTCCAGAAGACCAGAGGAAAAGAAAGAATTTTCAATTAAAAAAAAAGTACCTTTCACATCAATTTCTTTTCCACAACCACACACACAGAAACTAGCAATGGAATTGCAAACTTCCTTGTCCGCCCTCCAAGCCCCTGTCATTTGTCCGGAAACTGCCATCTTTACGGCTTCTGCTACATCGAATTCCCCAAATTCACTGCACTGTAACCGATTTCCCAGACCGTCCTGAGACTTAATCAAGCCCAAAGACGAGCTATCCTCATGCAATGAGAGCGAAACCTTTGCTACTTCTTGCCTTTCCTTAATCTCTGGAGCTTCGCAAATCATAAATTCAAGAAATTCCTCTGAGTGTTGTTTGCTCGTTACCAACCACATTCCATGCAGCGGAGAAGACATACATATGACGGAGGAGGAAGACTTCAGAAGTGGATTTACACAATGGGAATAAATCTGCGCCGCTTTTTGTATTGTTTACGTGTGGGAATGGGGACCTTAATAGACTTATACAACCGATTGTGTAGGCAGCATGTACAATGGAAACGGCTAGGCGAGGCTGGTTGGGTGTGCGCCGTTGAGCCTGTCTGGTGGGTCCTCAGCTTGCCACCATTCCCTTCACGGATGACGATGGAAACTACACTTATTTAGTTCCCACTCCTCCCCTTCGTCGATAGTTGACTAGAAGTTAAAGAATGTAAAAAAAAAAAAAAAAAAAAATAAAAAAATAGAAGAAGCCGGTCAACAAATTGCTTCTCCAGTTAATGGAATGTCTCCTTTCGCCGACTTCCATGGGAGACGGTATAGTGATGGGTGGTGGTGTAATTGAACTCAGAGACTTGGTATAGCAGCTGTTGGGGAGGGATGACTAAAAAATCATCACATCAAGTGGATGAAAAGTGATTTATTGATACTTTGCGCGCATTTTCCGGCGAAAGGTGTTTTCGTTCCGTCGTCCAAAAGGGCTTCCTGTGAACTACAAACATAGCAGAGTCTTTGCGTACCTTGTCTACGTGACAAGAAATGGGGACGAAGCGACAGTATTTCATTTAACTCGTCACGAATTAAAGTACTTTTTGTCTGCATCAGGATAAAATGAAATAACCTGAGCTGTAAACTGGGACTGGTGTGTATGCAGATGAGTCTGTCTGTAAATCATGCCAATTGGATAGAGTGGTGATAAGATAGAAAAAGAGGTTATACAAGTCAGGAACCCTTAAACTGCTTTTTATGAAATCTATTTCATAAAAAGCAGATACTTTTATACTTGCTTACTTTACTTCAATCCTCTTTCTGAGAGGCATAGGGCGCCAACAACGCCTGTGCCCTATCTTGACTGCAGTTCTGTTAAGTTTCTCCAGTTCATTCATAAAATGCTCGATTGCTTCTCAACTGTTCTACGCCACGTTTCCTTAGGGCGACCCGCTTTTCTGCCTAATTGGGCAAGTGAATTCCACTGCCTATCCGCCATCACTTGCTCCTGGTAAATACGATTGAGAATAAGTCTAATAATGGTCTCTTACGGTTTGAGGGTCTTTTATGCATTCTGGGGCCTTATTTTGTATTGCGTTTCTATAGCAAATATATACAAACTCAATTTCTAAGTAATTTAAGTGACGTTTGATAGATGTTTTGACAAACTAACTTTCCGAAATGTTTGATTTTGAGTTGGAAGCACTTACACCCAATCCGAGAACCATACAAAATACCTATTCATTTTAGAATCGGATTACATTTTCGAATGGCAATCCGAATCCGAATGCAGTACAAAATGAGGCCCCTGATTTTTTTTTATGGAGGTGTGGTACTCTCAGTGGATGAGCCGTCTTCTATTGGTCTATTGCCACAGTCTGGATTAACAACTGGGAGCATCAACTTTGTCTATCCAATAGATTAATCAAGACGTTTTCCTACGTAAGGAAACCCTTACGCTACTATACTACATACTCACTCACTTCCTTACTGTTGTCTGATATACCCTCTTAATTCGTCTCACCAATCATTCGTTGTGATTGTCTGGCACTAAGTTGGATGGCGTGTTTTTGATAGAGAAATGCCGACACAAAGTTCAGAAACTCCTTCACTAAGGACATAATAATTATTATCCCTGACACGGTAGATCTTTAAAATCGCAGTGTCGGCCCTTGAACTGGGTCGAACAATAATAACACTCAATAATAGGAGTGATAACACTTCTTCTTGAGGAGTACTCCTAAAAGTCAGCCATATACTTAGCAACCCTTCAGCTTTTAAGATTATGCGTCTTGCTTTGAGTATTCATGCCACCTACCCATAAAGGTCTTTTGTCTAGTAAGACAGCTAGAGTGAATTCCTTGAGGTAAACCGATCTTTTTATTGTTGTCAACATCTCATGCAGAGCTGTCTCCACCAATCTGCTTTCTGGAGCGAATGAAAGTGTTCAACAGTATCTCTAGCTTTTTCGGGAAGAAGGATAAAGGCGTATTGGCCTTAAAAATATTCTAACTTCTTGTCATGTGGTACTAACCTTATTAGTTAAGGCACACTTTAAAGATTTTTACAATCCACAGGACGATATGTTCTTTAGAGTTGTGGACCAATAAGAAGCCGGTTGTGTGGTGAGAAGGATGCTGCTTTGCATTCATCCACAATTTGTCAACTTAAATGCTTGCACTGCTTGTAATGTGAAGCCTTGAACATTTTCTGTTGTAATAAATCCTGGTGAGTTAGTATCAATGAAGAGTTCACGAGTCTGAAGCAGTCTGCCGAAGACCCCCTGTCTTATAATTAAGCTTTCCAGCAGAATCCTTTGCCATACAACTCTTTTGGAGTAAGTGGTTCTTTTTTTAAACACACCATTCTCGAATCTGTTCATGGGATCCGGTGTATTTTTATCCACATGATATTCAGCCATCCTATTCGTAGATTCCCCAAGTTTGCTTATGATTCTCACATCTAACATTAGTTGAAAAATTCCATTTTATCTCCGTCGTGTTCGCCTCTTGCTGTTGAATTGCTGAATGCCTATAAAACTTAAAAGCCCCTTTGGTGGCAACAGATGTCCATTGAGTGAAAATGGAAATTTCTCCACAGTTTTCCAGAAAATCGTATCCCGTTTGTTACAGAATTTATCTCACAGATCCCTAAGCCAGCCCAGATGCAAACGATGCACTCGGGTGTCATAATATCGTAAAAAAAATGTCCTCGTTTCTGTTAGTTACCAGTCGTTTTGTTACGATAAAACAAAGCCAACATGCCCCAGTAAGCGACTACGACGCATTCTCCAGTATTGTGTGTTTGCAATGACATTTTCCACTATAAAAGTTTTAACAGATTCCATCCACCACCCAAGAGGACAGCCCTTTCCTCCCAGCCAACCCTTTGTGTTTGGACAGGTTTTATGGCCAAAACACTCATAAACAGTTCACACTGGGGATTATTTACGAGCTCCATTAGTCGAGTATGCTTCTGTCGGCTGCGATGAACTGACTCGGAAAAAAAATAACTTTAACCTAATGACAGGGCTTAAAGTTAGAATCCGCATCTAGTGACTGACTGACTATTGTAATTTAATTCTCGCCTTGTGCCTTGTCATCATTCCAGGGCAGGGTTGCATTTTGCATTTACATGACCAAGACGGTTGACAGGGGACCGACTTCCTTTCCGCAAGTGTATATCATTTGCACAAGAGTTCACAAGTGCGGATGCATGGTGAAGTAAATTCTGCTTTTGTTTCTGCCTAGCTACTGTTTAGCTGCTGTTCTATGGTTTCACCCGTTGTTTGGTGTACTTTATTTTCCGTCTCTATTCTCGGATAGAAAATCGATTTTTCTTGGCAATTGTGTTGGATAATTGTTTTTACGCACACATACACACCGAGAGGGAATGTATTTCCACACAGACCGTTAAACGAGTTAATAGTTTTGTATTCTAATGACTTCCTTGAAGAAAGCCACATGCAAGGAGTAAATTGACTTTGTGTACAGGTTTTGTTTTTTGAGACTTGAACTTTTGCCCTCAAGAGGTATTTGACATTTGTGAGACCATTGACGGAATTTTTCCATTAGATGGACATGTATCCTTTACAATATATTGTTTGTATTTAAAGGATATTATCATTGTATTTAAATGACACAAGTTTTTTTTAGAATGGGTATGTAATGCCAAGTGACACTCTTCGTTTCCATGTACAATGGGAAACTTTTGACCCTGACCTTTACAGGATGTGCATAGTTTGAGCGGATATTTGATGTCATCAGGAAATGAATTGAAGAGATGCACCATGACATTCTATTCATCGATGGTTCACTCATCTCTGATAAGGAGAAAATCAATAACGTGCGGGTGGAATAAATTTTGCACGTTGTCCTTTATCTCATAACCTTCTCACTTAAACCAGTGCTGCTTTTCATCAGTTGCGCCTCAATTTAAAGTGCAGCCCTTATTTTTCATCTGCGGAGCTCTGGAATATTTTAAAAGATTAGGTATTATACTCGTACATAGGGAGGTAGACAAGCAAAGAGGTTTTTAACAAAACTTTTTTTGTTTTTATTTTTTCAACATAATCTCTTCGAACCTCAACACACTTAAAATATCAGATACAGCTTGAGAAAAGGTAGAATTCTCTATGGGGCAGGCATGGAGTACAGTTGTGATTTCCATTCGACGGGTAAACCGACTTACTGGCCAACTGATACTACGAAAATACCTGACCTGATCGATTTTTTCGTTTTTTCGAAAGGAATATCTATCAACCATATAAAAGTTAAAGAGAGCTTTGATCTGTCGTCTGATCATTCCCCAGTTATTTTGACATTGAGCGAAAAACTAGTCTATAACCAGCCAGCGAGATTAACTGGTAGAACAACTAACTGGGAAGGCTTTAGGAACGAAATTGAAGATAATGTTGAAGTGACCGTCCACTTACGATACCCTATGAACTTGAGGTTGAAGTTGATCGCTTCGTTAAGATCGTACAGCTGGCCTCTTAGAATAATACGCCCAATCCAAGGAAAACGCCGGACAGATACGGTTTACGATATCCCCAGAAAAATTAAAAGAATAGTTCAAGGAAAAAAGAAAAGCGCGTAAAAAATGGCAACGGGGTCATGCTCCGCAGCATAAAGCACACTTGAATCGTCTGTGCAATTTGTTGAAGAAGACTATTAAGGATTTAAGGAATCGTGCAATAGGCTCTTACCTTGAAAGTTTAACAGTGAAAAAAGATTCCAATTATGCACTTTGGAAAGCTGTAAAAGGCACCAAAAGGCCCAAAGTCCCTGCGCCGCCAATTAAATTAAATCAAAATGAATGGGCGAGGGAAGATAAAGAAAAAGCGGACGTCTTTGCGGCCCATCTGGAAGAAACCTTTAAACCGTACGATGGTCAAGTGGTTTACGACAACCGCAATAGGCTGGGTTTACCATCTGACCACCTGACGCTCACAAGTGCAACGCTAAGGGAACTCAAACATGAGATCGAGAATCTAAAACCTAAGAAAGCTCCAGGTTATGATTTGATCACCGGATAAATTCTCAAAGTTTTACCTAGAAAAGCATTGATTAAGCTTCTCCGCATTGTAAATGCTGCGCTTAGATTAAAGCACGTGCCGAGCCAGTGGAAAGTTGCGGAAGTCATAATGGTTTTAAAAAACCGCCAAATGAGGTAAAATCGTATAGACCAATTTCGCTTCTTCCAATCATATCCAAAATCTTCGAGAGGATATTACTAAGGCTTCTCCAACCGGTTGTAGAAGAAAATAATCTTATCCCTAACCACCAGTTTAGGTTCAGAAGTAAGCATTCGACGACTGACCCAGGTGCATTGAATTACAGACGTAATCGAGAAAGCACTTGAAGAAAAAAAGATTTGCTCAAGCATATTTCTTGACGTCTCGCAATCTTTGATAAGGTGTGTCATGATGACTTGAAATGCAAACTACGACAAGTTATCCCTCTATGCGATACGATAGAATCATATGTCGAGAATAGACTCTTCCGTGTAAAACATGGAATCCAATACTCCAAGCTCAAAGAAATTTTGGCCGGCCGGCGTACCGCAAGGAAGCGTTATTGGGCCGCTTCTCTATTTGTTATATACTCGTGATATACCAAAAGAAGATAGCACTATCCTTGCTACGTTTGCCGATGACACCGCTATCCTAGCAGTAGGCAAGAGAATCGAAGAAACGACTGCAAAACTGCAAAACGCACTGAATAATGTAAATGAATGGACGAGGGACTGGCGGATCGCCCTCAACGAATCTAAATCTGTTCACGTGAATTTCACTTCAAGAAAACTAATAACTTGCAAATTTCCTAAACTCGGCCCGAATACCTTTTGCAAACGAGGCCAAATACCTGGGAATGACACTCGACGCAAGTCTGAAATGGAATTCGCACATGGACTGGTTACTCGGAAAACATTCCCAGCTCAGTACTGAGAACAAACTGCTTTTATACAAGCAAGTGCTAAAGCCGGTGTGGACCTACGGTATACAACTTTGGGGTTGTACCAAGAAAGCAAATGCCAATATTTTACAAACTTTTCAAAATAAAGTGCTAAGAGAAATTGTTCAAGCACCGTAGTATATTAGAAACGACGATATCCACAGGGATCTCGGAATGCCGACAATCGAAGCTGAAACTAGAAGTTTCGCGAGAAAGCATAGAAACCGAATTATCGGACATGTTATCAATACAGTCCTACAAATTTTGGATGAGTGCAATTTATTGCGCCGACTACAGAGGACGAAACCATTCGACTTGGCGAGATGAGGATTAACCGCGTCTAGATTGCGGAACATGCAGGATCTTTCAGTGGAAAGTAACCTGCCAAACGTTTTTATTTCGTGATTGCTTGATAAGTTATTACTTAGTTGCGATATCTAACAAATTTATATCGAAGGGTGGTGTTTTTTTTAGCCAGTATGTATCGGACACTAATATAAGCACCCGCTTGCTATTCCCATAGTGTCTATGGATGATTTTTCACCTAACTTCTTCCTCCTCTTGAAGACAGCGAAACAGCCCATCACATACTTTGTGTTTGTCCGGCCATTGCTTAAGCACTTTAGCAAAGGCTTCGCATCACCCTCTGGTGTTACCTCCTCAGCTCGAACTATCCTTAGCTTCATCAATGAACTTAATTTCAGCTAATGGACAACAACTTCTCTTTAGGTCGCAGTTCTTGGTGGCTCATTCTTCTTCCTATTTCGGCGAGGTTATGATCCGAAAACAAGGGATCATAACCGTCCATCGTCTGTTTGACCTCAAAAAATATCGGCAGGCCGATTTTGGATCACTCGGTTTTTTTTTTTTTTTTTTAACAGGTGTGTGGCCACGCCCAAATGGCATGTAGGCACAGCGAGCAAGGAGACTTATTGTGCCAGAGGCCACTTTTAGGGCAGCAGTAATTCTACTCTCCTTATAGAGGCTATAATTACGGCTGCAGAGGAGTTCATTAAATCTATTGGAGATATGATCTCTTTAAAGAAAGACAGAGCTACACACTCACATAGTATGTGTTCTGCGGTTTCGTCCTCTTCTAGGCAGAGGCGGTAGGTGATATCCTCCGAAATTCTCATTTTGTTAAGGTGGTAAAGAAGTTGACAGTGACCGGTAAGAAAGCTCACAAGCCTTCTTATGTCGTTTCTGCCGTATTTTAGGATATTAACTGCCTGTCGTTGGAAGGGTTGGACAGCACTTTTAGCCTGACTGAGACCTTGTGAGTTATTCCAGTGGGAGATGCACATGTTGCGTTCCCAAATGTTTAGGTTCAGTTTAAAGGCGGAATCAGATATTCAGCAGAAGGGTTCAGGTCCAGTGAACAACTCATAGGAGCCTTTCCTAGCTAGCAGGTCTGCAGTTTCGTTGCCGTCAACGCCTACATGACCCGGTACACACCACAATTTTACTTTATTGTGTCGGGCCAAGTTTTGTAAACTGTCGAAGCAGCTTAGCTCACTCGGTTACTCAGGCCAATGAAATGCCGATGTCGTCGCATTTGTGTGATCTAGGCGTTTATAGGACTGCCTATCCTTCCTCGCGATGTCTTGGTGGGTCATTACTTGCCATATCACCACATCTCTCTTAAAAAAACAAATATATATATATATATATATATATAATATATATTATATATAATTTCTATCAATTTCTAATAGCAAAATTTAATTTCTAATGATTACTGCTTTACTATGAATTAAGAATGTGAACAACGTATCCGAAAGTGTCACTTGTTAGTTTGACTTCACTAGAACAACTGGCTAGGGGTGTTTCATTCAAAACCTGACTATTATAACCGGCTTATTAGCCTCTGTCTTGTTAAGTCGAGTAAAGACCGGGAGACTAAGACTTCACGTTTATCCGTCACTTGTTTTCTTTAATCATGTTTGGTTGAAAGTCCTACCTTGCATGTGTCTCATGATTTCAACTGCGATTTCAAAAACAAATTTCAAGTATCGAACTAAGATTTTTTTTATCATGACACGATGACTTTTCAATCTCGTCTTACACTGTTTTATATTCTCTCTTATGGGTCTTAAGGTTCGCAGCACGTTGCTTTGAAACTTCAACGATAAGTGGCAGGTTAGTCAGAGATGCACAACTAAGGGTACTTACTAACAAAGACCGGTAAGCGCATTGAAGGGTCGGACACTTGTTTAACAATCCTCTTTGGCTACAAGACGATACGCATCCACACTCTCAAGTAAGCATACAACATGTCAATCCTATTGAAAGAATAATAAGTCGACAATATCGATGGGAATTTTCTTAAATGTGGCATTGGGCTGTCCGGTGGCATCTGCCTACAATTCAGAGAACCTGGAAATGAAGGTGACGTTACAGATTGCAACAACTATAAACTGTTGCCTAGCCCAAGTAAATTTTTTTTGGATCGAATGTCTACTGATGTTACAATCTAAGAAACCATTCGTGCATTAAACACTAAAATAATAATTGAGAAAAGTAACGAGTTCAAACCCAAAGTCTATGCAGGTTGTATTGACCTCAAAGTCGTTAGTCTCAACAGTTCAGATCTGTGAAATCTGCTCTTGAGAAGTAGTGTCCCAACCAAATGAACTGAAAACCGGAGCACAACAAGGTTTCATTCTCTCACTGTTGCTATTTATATTTGCCCTGAATGAGGTGGTGCGAGTAGCTGTGTCAGAGAGACAAGGCATTCAATGGGACTTTTAAGACTAGCTTGACGATGTAGGGTGTGTTGACACTTAAGCTCTTATAACTGCTTAAAAGACAAATGTACCCAAGGTAAATTAATGACTTGCGATCATGAAGCCACCACATCGTTGGAGATCACGCTGAATGGCCAAAGCATTGAATACTTCACATTCTTGGGAAGCATTGTTACTATATCCGGTCAGAATTTTTCGGCACGGATAGCGAAATCTCAATAAGTTTTGCGGTCAACTGAACAAAACTGAAAGTCGCTGCATAGCAGTGAAAATATTCCACAATCGAATCTCGCTTAGAAATATTTCTTTACAAATGCCTACGCATCTTAAGAATATGTAAGATTTGGTGGCCAAAGAGAAGACAAGGAATGACTGCACTCTCGATCATAGATCAAAACAGTGGAACTAGATCTAACACACGCCTCGCCGGCCGGTCTAATATCAAAATCTCCACGTCGTTCTCCATTCAGGACCTTAAGCAAAAACTTGGCGCAGGACTGTCGAAAGCGAATTTCTGGCTCCGCAATGCACATGGAATTACATTTGTACGGAAGTCCCAATAGTCTTAAAGTTCACATCGCATTACTGTAAAGCTTAATAACTCCACGGATACTAATTATAGCTGTCTTTGATTAGTCACCTCCAATGAGGAGAAAGAGTGAGGCCCACCACCTTCGAGTTAAAATTAGATTGAGTTGACAGTGCTATCTATGAATGTATGCACCTCAAGTTTGTGTAGAACATAATAAAATATACGTGCTGTTATCTACAGCAAGAGCTCTTTGGATACTAAAAACAATCCGATTTGAACACATACACAAATCTTTTAGTAAAAATGCGAAAAACTCTTTGAAGTATGTGTTTAACCACAGCGGGAATTTTCATCGTTTTCATTACCAAGCTGCTCAATTTCACTTTTTCATATTCGCATTCATAAATAATTTGTATCTCAAATACACACGTACGATTGTGCAAATGCAATCAAAGAATACTAATTTCCTTTGCACTTGCATGGGCTGCTAACGACGCACCCAATCGCTATGCAACGCGCACCGCTGCCGCCACATCAATAAATAAACTTAAAACGATATAAAAATAAATTAACATCTTTGATGGAAAAATAATCACAATGGTTTGTACGCGCTCCAGACACGCCCACTCTTCACATACAAAGTCAGTAAATTATACCATTCAAGTGAGTGGATGGACGACCGAATGCAGTTGCATTCATTATGACGAACAACAAATTTCCCTTGATCGTGTATACTCTTGGTAAAGGCGACATTCGTTGTACAATTACTCGAGGGGCTTATCTATCTATATATGTATCTATCGGCTGATCATTTTCGATTGATCACGAAACTAAAAGTAATCAATTTTGTACTGTTTTCGTTTCTTTAATTGAAACTAGCGCTAGCATTTGCAATGGTGAGTCGGACACGACATGAATGCGGCAAACTCTCCTTTGTCTTGGGTCTCGAATAAAAAGTGAAATTTTCCAACTCATATAGATAAATACTCGTACGCCGTCAAAGGTTGTGTAGATAAATATTCGCTCTCATGACTCATGGGCATAAGTAAACTACTTTGTTGTACACTTGTATATTATGTGTAATTAGTTGTTGAATTTTATGTGATTACCTGCTGTCGGCATCGGAGTAGACGTTGTTCAAAGCGAATTCAATCGTAAAATTATGGCGTTTTGGTCGGAAGTGTTTGCATTGAATGCCGGCCGAAAAACGGTAGCCATATGCAGGCTAAGTACGATACGGTGGTGATTTATGAGTTTGGGCATTTCAAGGCACGCAGAAAATTTCGTAATTTCTATGGTAATCAGCTACTGGGGACTATCATTCAATCATTTGTTTTTATTTTTTATTCAACAATATGAAGACATCATGACGTGTTTCATAATTGTTCGTGATGACGGCTCAATGATCTTCAAGCCAGCAACACGTCTGGTATTATTTTTACGTCCGAGATAACTAACACAAAATAGTCGCAGATAAAAGTGGTGTGTTAAATCATCCAGTTCAGTGTAACTGTCAAATAAGTTCTTACCGTCAACCTGCTGTCCGGCAGTGTGTGCTTTTGTCTTAGTCCTAATCATCTTCAGATCCGAGTTCAGCAACAACCAATTACTAAACCCTTCGAACCTTGATCCATCTAAAACTTTAACTCGGTCCTGCTCTCATAAGTTACAAATTTTCTTCTTGGTCATATTGCGGAGGAAGTTCTCTAATTCAGTTTAGTTTGTTACGTCGTAGACTCAGCGACCATGCTAACACCATGGTAATATCTTTCATATGGTATATTTAGGTGTCCCCTTTTAACTTACACATTATGCTACATTCTAGGATCAATTTGGCTGCTTAGAAGTTAGCAGAGATACCATATGATAGGTTAGTCAATTCCGAGGGTGTCACTGATTTGACCTATAAGCTTTAAAAGTAAAGTATCTGCCAATAGATAAGTGCTGTAGAAATCAAATGGAACGGACGCATACAAATGCACGTACTTTGCCATGACATGGACAGCGCAATTGCGAACTATTTGCTGTCCAAATTGAATAAATCCATACAATGTTTCTCGCAGCCAACTACACACCAATGCACAATTCGCAGCACTCAACTTCACACTGCTCGCATTTATCCACAGACAAAAAAATTGAAAAATATTTTAGGAGAATCAGGTCCTTCTAGTTTGCGGATTCTAGTTGGTAGAGATTTGGAAGTTTACTGCTTCATTATCGCTTATCTCTGATAGGTATGTAGCTGCATTTGAAAGAATAACTGATGAGATATTGCTGACATTTTCTGGAGATGTATGCCTTTTTTTCTATCGTCTTTGTTGCTCCCACTTATAGACAGAGCTTAGGAAGCTGAGAGCTTGTCTGACGAGTGGAAGTAGTGAATAATCGTCAAGGTTCCTAAGAAAGGAAATTTAATTGAGTGCGAAAACTGGAGGGGTATCTGCGTGCTGCCTAAGTTAGAAGCTAAGAAAATAGATAAAATCATCCTGGAGTGCATCAAACAACATATCGAATACACACTTGATGTCGAACAAGCCGATTTCCGCTCTGGAACCTCCTGTGTAGACCACATCAACATCAAGCAGTGCATTGGATATCGATCACCACTTCACCTGTTGTTTATCGAGTTTGAGAAGGCGTTTGATAATGCCAACAGGGAGTTTATTTGGAGAGCCTTACGCAGGAGAGACAAATTAATTGCTAGCTAGGGTTTGAAGCTCAGTTGTTGTTTATGCTTCAGAGAAACTCCGGGGGTGGCGTCCAGATAACTAATCTAATGGGGTTTCCTGTTGCCTTGGGAACAGCTCACTGACAAAGTTTTCCAACCTTGGGCAGGTGGGAGCTATTAACCGAAGCTCTTCAGATTCTTCATTTCCACCTGGTATGCCATCCCCCACCATTCATTGCACAAATCACTAAAACTCCGACGCTTGCTGTTCTTGATTGCTATTTTTAGCCTTTTACGCGCTGATCTGTATTCCTGTTGGAGTTATGTGAAGGTGTTTTTACCTCTGGACCGCTGGTACAATCTTCTCGCGCGTTGATATTCAGACCGTAGCTGTGAGATTTCCTCACTTCACTAATAAACAAATGAATATTCGTGGGTAATAGCTTCTTTACAGCTCGAATTATACCACGAGTTTTCCTTAGGTCTGATAACTTTTATCTTGAGAGATGCATATTTTTAGTTCTCGAGTTCATGCGGTGCCAAACTTCATCCTTTTGGGCTTTTTGAAATCTCGCGCTTACCACAAAAAACCGCAAACCTTGCAAGTCTTGAAAGCCAACATTGAAGAAGAATTCACCAATTTGGAGCCAGATGTTTTGCGAGCAACAATTCAAAATGCCGTAAAATGAACACAAATGTGCATCTCCTAAAGAGGTGGTCATTTGACCGATATGATTTATTTTTTAACTTAATGTCATCAATGGGCGCTGTGGCGTAAGTGATTAGTGTGTCGGATCACTACGCATGAGGTTCCAAGTTCGAATCCCAGAAAATACCAAAAAGTTTTTTCACGGTCCCACCTCTCGCGAGCGTCTGACAAACATCCGAGAGTATTTTTGTCACGAAAAAGCTTCTCAAATCGCCGTTCGGATTCGGCATTAAACTTGTAGGTCCCTTCCATTCGTGTGAGAAATATAACGCACACAACATGAATGGTTGCGAGAAGCTAGGCCCTGGCACTTTAAAGAGCTGTTGTGCCAAATATATTTGTATTTGTCATCAATTTAACACCTTCAAATAAAATTTTGTGAAAATAGAGCCCAATTTTTTTCATTTCTAACAAAATGGCAGCAAATTCACATTATGGCATTGTTTCTGTCCCACCTTGTAATAGAAATCAGAACCGAATGGAAAAATCACAGCAAATTTGCTCCGACTAGTTCGGACACCAACCATGGTTTCAAACAAATACACCAAAAACAATCTTTCATATCTCTTTTTCTTTCTAACTTACTTGGCGCAGTTTGAAGGAGTTAAACTCTTGGAAGTAATAAAAATATATAATATCAGTTCGTTAACTGCGATTGTCTGTCGCCTTGATGCCTACTGAGGTTGATTAAGGTCGCAACTCTATCAGCTTTGCCCTCAGCTGTCATTTGAACATTTTTCTCCCTAGACTTCTTGTATAACTTTGCTTATATCGACTGACAAGCCTTGACTAAGCATCTTCACAATTATTCATAGCCTTTATCCACTGAAACGTGACTTATTGTGCTTTCCAGTCTTTGTCATCACCTCAAGTCCAAGGCCCTTAAATTAATTTCTTATCGCAAAAAAAAGTCAATTTCAAAGAAGAAAGAGAAAAGAATCCTGTTACAAAGCACAAAAAGGACATTCCACTTAACTGAATCACCCATTGTGTTGTATGTAATTCTGCCCCTACTCCACTGTGCAATGTCAAGAGGACGAAGAATTCTGCGCCTTCCTGTGCTCCTTAGACCAGCGGAAGGCAAATATTTACCTAGAACAACGCTACATGATATTATGTCCTCGTGCAGAAAAAAGAAAAATTATCGATTTCAACTGAAAGCAAAACGTATGCATGTCCTTATCTCTGTGCGAGCCAAGAGGGTTTATATTAGTAGGAGTGTGCGGCAGACATTCTGGCAGACTGCATAATAAAGACCACGACTTCTTAGTCTACCGCCAATGCCATTACATACAGAACTCACACTGCAATAGCGGTATAATTTTTCCATTTTACTTTCTTTTTGTTAGTTTTTCCCGAAAACTCTCTCTTGTGTCCTTATAGTTTTTTGGCAAACTTTCATAATCGATATGCTGCCACCACACGTATAGCAGTCAAATAAACCAAATAGCAATGACGACGATGAAGAAAAAAAAAATGCCAAGGACATTCGTAGGCAGAATTCAACGCTATTGTTCGATCTCCAGGGAGTTTGTTTATAACAAAGATAGACTGCTCTGGTAGTGTTTTTTTTTTTTTTTTGCAATTTGATGGCTATCGATCGGCAGTGAGGCAGCAATAAGCCTCCCCTTATTGTACAATATCCTGAGTTCTGGCACATGTGTGAAGAGCATCTGTGCACGGAATGCTAAGTAAAGTTGTGAGTGCCTACGGGGACAATAAGTTGTTACTTCATTTATTTGATGCCTGGCGGTTGAAAGGGGAAGTGACATTGTGGTATTGTCCTGCATATTGTATTCTCTACTCGAGCATTTTCCCTCAGTTGGATGGTGTTAATTAACCAAAGGGTCATGGGCCATTGAATAAGAGTTTTGTTTGCACTTTCCAAACAATTTTACATTTATTTATTTTTTTATTTTTTTTGGAAAATGTATCTAACATTTCACTTGGCCCAGAGTCAAACACAATTTCCAATGAATACAAAGTGGGTAATTTTTTTTTTCTTTTTTAACCCAAAAATAAGAAATGGGAGTACGGTTTGAGCGAGGACATTTTTTTTGAATGGAGGGTTTCAGAGTGAGTCAAGGACTTGCGAATGAATTCAATTTCATGCGGAATTTCTGTAACAATTCATTTCACTTGTGTGTGGATTTCGAATGCCAAATTGAAATTGTGACAAATTGAATTTCAAGCTATTTCGTGCGCGAAGATACGTATACATAAATGTAGGAATTTCGATCAAATTTGAGGGGTATTACGATTTGTTTGATTTAGAAAAAAAGAAAAGAAAAAAAGAGCATTCGAGCGATGAAGCATTTCCGTCCAACATAAGCAGTGCGATTTAAATTGAGTGGGTAATGCTGTCATCCACGATTTCTTTTACACACAGCTGATTTATAGCATCTTACTCCAAACTGTTCGTAAGCGTCTCAATCTGTTGTCTTAAATGTCTATGTCCCGCTTATTGCAAATTTAACTTAAAGGATAAAATTCAAGAAAGCACATGAGAGTGCACCTCATTGGCAAAACTTGGTGTACGCTTAGAATAGTTCGAAGGAAAGGTTTTGAAATTAGACAGAAGGCATTCGTCATTGTCCGCTTGATCAATTCCTTAAAGACCAAAAAGGGTAAACGTCGAAATCATTTTTTTCGTTTTCCAAAATTTCTTAGCAAGAGCACCGCCTTTTTTTTATCGATCCGCGTATCCGTTAACACGTTCCCTTCACTGTCTCGAAGCATTTCAAATGAAGACCTTTCTTATTAAAATTTCACATGACTTCTCGATATTATTCTTATCTTATCAAGTCCACTTTTCAATCTATTTTGCATGACTTATCCCTAGGCATACACTCAACTAAATCCCGAGAACGAGTATTTGCTATCAAAAAGTTCGTAAGTCATAGCTTGCAATCTATTATGGCATAAGCGTCCTTGTTTCTCCCAACAGTCAAGCTGCTCTTAAGGAGCTGAATTCAGAATTGGCAAACAATTTTCTTGTTATTTATTGAAATCATCTCTCCGAACCATCTGAAATATCAAGTTTGGTCAAAATCGCCTGAGCGATTTCTGAGATATACGAGTAGCCCATTTTTCAAAATTACCCTTATGTTCATATTTTTCCAAAAACTTCATGCATAACAGACATTCAATCGACCTTATGCACCAAATATGTTCTAAATCAATCAACTGTTTTCGATAAAATAGGTATTACACACTTCCTGTATACACCTCCGTTACACATTTTCTTTACACTTGAACAAATGTACTCTACCGGTGCTAAAGAAGTTTCACTTCAAAAACATAAGCAATATAATGTACGTAAATGAAATTTCGTCTTTTGTAATGCATTTATTTTTGCCTTTGATTACACTAATCAACACGATGTTTTGCCGTTAAATTAATTATACATTTTTTAAATCGTACATGCATAAGTATTAACAAAAAAATATCAGAAATAGTTTACTACATCGAATTATCTAAATATACGACAAAATGTATACTTGACATTGGTTACTGACAGTTTATCGCATAGGAGTATTATAACTACCTTCACTAAAGAATAAAAAATATGTCTAAATAGACGATGTTTAACGGAACCTAAAGGCTTTTCGTATAGAACAAGAAATATAATTGTGTATCCAAATGTGGAATCGGTATCTAAGCCACTTCATCATACTGGAGACATTCCTCCACCGTGGCATCCTTCTTCTTCTTCTTCCTTTTATCAGCGAGGTTATGATCCGAAAACAAGGGATCACAACCCTCCCACTTCAACGCATTTCTACTGATCCGCCTGTTGGGTTCGCCTTTTTTTTTGACACGTGCATGCTCCTGTTTTAGTATTGCTTGATCTTTCTTCTATTCCTCCACCGCGGCATCCATTGGAAAAAATGACGAAGAAGAAAATAGAAGCGAAATTGGATCAGCAACTTCAACTTTAACTTCTTCTCAATCACAGGATTTCGTTGTAAATAAAAATGAAGCACATTTATTACGTCAAAGTGAACTGAATGATTTGATTTGAGATCTTGATTTGTCCAAAGCTCAAGCTGAACTCTTGGGTTTTTTTTGAAGGCCTTGCATATTATAGTAATGTAGAGGGGCTATGACTATTCACCAGACCAATGGAGTCTATTTATTGATTCATCTAAATTAAGTTTGAAATCAGTCTTACTGCATAATGGCAATAACCTTCCTTCTGTATGTTCTGTATGCTAATATAAAAAATTTGATCGAGAAAATTAAGTATGACCATCATCATTCTTGGAAAATACCATATGTTCAGATCTTTAAGATGTTGGGATATTGCTTGGTTTACAGGGCGGGTACACAAAATACTGCTGTTTTCTTTGCGAGTGGGATAGTAGAGCTAGGAGTCAACACTACACTAAAAAAAAAGAATGGCCAATGAGGAGTAATTATACAACTGGACAAAAAAAAGAATCATTTCCTTGATTCTCATTTGGAATTTTTCCCTGAAAAATTAGGTGCCGTAAGCGACGAGCATGGGAAGAGATTTCACCAAGACATAATGGCGATGGAAAAGCGATATCAAGGAAAATAGTCGTCGAGAATGCTCGCAGATTTTTGTTGGAACTCGGAACGAGATCATCCATCATACTTGTATAAAAGACAAGCAAAACGCATCAAAAAGTCTTCAGAATAATAAAAAAAAATGAATATCTACAAATTTTCATGTATAATCATTTTTTTAAATAAATAGATTTTTCTAAGAATATGGATGTTTCATTAATTTTTTATGTACTTTAAACAATTTCATGCCAATGTATAAAAAAAAAACATTTTGGAAGAACGGCAATAAAAAAATATTATTACACAATTAGCGCTGCAAATAAATCAAAGCAGCGCTATTGAATTTTTTTGCTGTCACCCTATATGCTTTCCAAGACAACAACCACTAAAATATTTCAATGCTTAATATCATCTATTTGGAAGTTGTACTCTACGTTAGTCCACTAAGCGGAATGACTGTATCTGTGCCTGCTTTCATGTACACATTTGCGTAACACATTTCCGTTCGCATTTACGTTTCACTCACCCGTATGTCTGTGCTAAACACTTCCGGTCGCATTTTCATTTCACTCGAGCGTGTGTCTGTGCCATAAGGTGCGTTTTGATGAGACGTCGCTTCACAATGAAGTAAGATTTAGCACGGAGTACAACAACAAAAAGTAACTGGGAACCACATCAGCTTTTTTTTTTTTTAGTCCAAACTGAGTTGGGATGTTTAGCTTGCGCTGCTCAATATCAGAGGGCGCTGAAAAGAGCTTTTTCATCCAAGTTTAATTATTCAGTTTTATTTCACAAATTTGAGCACAACTTTTTCATACTTTTTAATTCAATTTCAATTCAATCAATTCAATTAAACAATTAAAAAAGTTTTAAACCGGATCGACTAAACTACAAAGCTCGCAAGAATATGATATCCGAATACTAGAATCTTAGATCTAAAATTTCGATTCTAAAATCTGAGGAATCGAAATTGTCCTCCGGATATTCGAATTCATTTACGGGTATCTATTCAAATAACACAAACCCGACAAAAATCGAATGGAAAGAAGTTAAAAAAGTTTGTTTTCCAAATTTGTCTGCCAGTGCGTTAGAGTATGTAAAGCAGACTGCAATCTAAATGGCTCATTCTTCAGTCGGGAATCTGATTTAATCCCAAAAAAAGACGTTAGGTACTGCGCTTTAAAATAAATTTTAGAGTCGGACCGGTTCCAGAACTATTCATTCGATTTAAATATTTTGCGAGTATTTCCGACCCGTTCCATGTTCTTTTTTATTTTATTTTATTTGCTGCTACAGTCAAAATTCCCTCGGATTTTTTATTTTTTTTGATCAACTGTCTCTTCTACTCTTCCGTCAATTTTCGATTTCGTTAAGAGTTGCTGGGAATCCCGGTTCATTTACTGCTTTTGCAAGGCGTGATGTGATATGGATACTAAGGAGCTATCAATGTTGGCCTTGATGTATAAGTCTAGGATTCTTTCCAGAATCTTTAGAAGGAAAGACGTAGGAGAGAATCTGCCATAAGATGTTTAAGGCCGCCTGTAGATGTGCCGGAAAAATACTGTCCGGTCCCGGGGATTTGAATGGTTCGAAACTGTTCACCGCCCACTTAAGCTTATCCTCACTGATTAGATGAGGAGGTGCCGGTGGGTGTGCAACATTTACCAGGACAGGATCATCATTGGAGATAGGCGTGCAATCCACACTAATACAAATATGAAATTAAAAAAAAACGTCCAAGCTGTTTTCGAGAAAAACACAATTTTCCAAAATCGACTTTATATTATTTATAAGCATAAAGTTATACTCACCCTGTACTTCACCTACCGTCTACTTCTAAATAGTTCTTCTGCTTCACCGAAACAATTGCAACTCAAATTGCAGAAATCTTACTTCCAGGTTGAAACACACTAACCATTTTCATTACTTAACCATACTTAACCGTCTTCCCCCTAAACTCATCTGCTTACAAATAGTTAAGGACACTTTTTGTAACTAAAAAGCTCCTCATCCATCAACCTCCATTGAGCAAATGGGTGGCGCAAAAAAACAACTTCCGCGTAAAACAATGTTACAATGAACTTCGTCTGTCTGCCTTAATTTTGCACAATACTGTGGTTTTTTCCATTTCATTCCCTTTCCTTTGTGCATTTCACAAAAGTCAAAAACAACAAGAAATACGGGAAAGCGGAGACTGCGATACAATTTACGCTTAAGGAAATGTAGACGGACGTGGAAGACAGCGCTAATTAAATCCAAAAGTCGTAGCCAGTGGCTGAATACTATTTAACCACACTTTGTGCAGGTATATATATGTGTATGTGTGTATGTTTGGATGTAGAGGGCCCCATCACTCGCACATCGCAAGAGTCTCCTCCTGTAACAATTTAAAAAGAAAATTTCTTTTGTCTCCCCGTCGCGTTATGCAGGGAGGAATTTTCGCAAATAATTAACGATAGTACTTGACTTGAACCCGCTTCGTTCTACTCGACTCTCCCTCACTCTAGCTCCGTTCCCAAGCACTTAGATTGTACTGTCATAGCTGTTGGTTGGTGTCTAACTAATTCAGTCCGGGACACAACAGCTCCAGCCAGCTAAAGCGGCAAAAGTGGATTTGCACTTTGTTGGGTTCGCATCAAGTTAATGAGTTGGTTTTCGGTTTGCATTGCATGCATTTATTGCAACCGGATTATGACGTATGTGGTGTGACACGCCTAGAGGAACATTCACAAGGACTGACATTATCATCTGCAGAGAGAGAGTAAGTCTGAATTGCTGATGCAAGAAATGTATGTGCTCGTAATTGAAGGTGTTTTACACGACATTACTTTGATATGACTTCACGGTATACATGGAACACTGGGATTGGAAGTAATTCGCATACGACAAAGTTTATCATGTAACTCGTCGAAGGGCATGTGTCAAGGGCATGTTACCGAATGGAATTAATTACTGGGGAAATGTCAGATAATCCACTGTGAAGATTATGTGTAGTGAAGGTTTTTTCCGCACCCTTTAACGCTGGTAAATTCGATTTCAAGTACCTTTTGGAGGGCGTAATACATTCGAAAGAGTGGTATCTAAACGCGTGTTTAGTAGATTTCAATTTGAAATTCTTCGAATAGGGTAGGTATATTATGTAAGTGTTTGCAAGAAAAATGAAGAATCTCACAAGATTAGTTCGGTATTTCATAGGTACAACTTCGAACCTAATACGGAAATTAGAGGAGTGCCCTTTGATTAGGTTATGTCCATAAACTAGTAATAATAGGTCAAATAACGTCTGCAAATGTTGCGAATCTGAAGAGCTAATCGTGAATCGGAATAAAACTATGTCGTCGTATTTCAGCAAAAAATGAATTCCTAACCATTGTTTAGGAGTAGTTCTAGACTAAAAACTTGCTTGGAATCCATACCTCTATAGAACCATAAGTAGAACGGTACGTGCATACTTATTTTTATTTTTTATTTGCGCGCCCTCAAGGGAATATGAATACCCTAAGACCCGTTTCACACATATCCGACATCGGATTCACGGCTTTTGTAGTTCTCACACTTTTTATTTTTATTTTGGTTGCGCCAAGGGATGTGGTAATCTTTTAAAGACACTAGTACCCCGGGCTGCTAGCGTGCACGGTTTGCAAGGAATTCTACCACTCTACCGCGGGACTGTTAGGTGCGTATATTACTTCGCGCGGCTGGTTAGCATATCATGCTATTCGTCTTGTATGAGCTCTTGTAGCTTCTGCTGCCTTGCGAATTTTCTCGATTCTTCGCAGTTCAATTTGCACATCCGCTATGTACTCGTACGTGCCAATCTCTGTTCAACTCTCTTCTGATAACATCATATATCGATCGTCTGCAGTCGAATATTGCGTACTCCGTTGTTTCTTCTTCTTCTGGACAATCAGGGCAAAGCGGTGAGGTATCGTGTCCAAATCTGTAGAAATTAAATAAAATTTGTTGACGCAACAGCTCTTCAAGTGCCTGGGCCTAGCTTTTCACTAACCAATTTTAAATGTGGCATATTGATTCATTTGTCGCCATCAACGAATCCAATGATTTTTACTCCTTGCGGCAGGGTAAATCGAAGAACTCCATTGTACATGATGTTCCACAGAAGGGGGCCGAGAACGGATCCTCGTAGAACTCTCACAGACACGTAGTATTTCAAGCCCTCGTCGGCCTTCAGCTTTCTATTAGTTAGATAGTTTGCCACTATTTTTCGCGGGTAGTATGTGCTCATTCTAACTAATGTCCTCCTTATAAACGATCAGTCTGCCGAGTAGAACACATTTTTTATCTTCAACGTCTCTACGGCGCAGTATTCTTTAGTTCCGAAACGCCATCCTTCTCCTTGTATCGCCCCGGCTGCGATGTCAACGACCATCTTAATGAGCGTTGAGCGAGATTTCCTAAATCCGAACTGTAGGTCGGACAGTGCATCTTTCTCTTCTGCTACCGCAAGCAGCCTCTCGTAGATGATGCGCTCCAGGATTTTTCCGATTGTATCCAGGAGGCATATTTGGCGATATAAGAACGGTTCTCCGGGTGACTTCTTTCCTTTAGGCAATAGAACCAGGGTATATCGGCACCGTGTATCCGGTTCAAAGTGTACAGAATCAATGAGAGTGTTCACACTTTTTTTTTTTTTTTTTTTCCTCTTGTACAACCCATGCCCGCGTGGCAACGACACTGCGACCTGAAAGATCTATTGCATCGGAGGGTTGGAGTTAATCTAACAGACGTACTACCTCCCTTATGAAAGTGAGTATGTCCTTAGTAGCGGAGCATTTCAGTTCCACTGAAGTAAGTATCTCCTTGTGGAGAACACGTTTCCTTAACCAGTGTAGTGCCGGGCATTCACAAAGAATGTGTTCGGAGGTTTCATCCTCCTCTAAACAGAACCGACAGTCCTTCTCTTGGGGCAGGTTCATCTTGTTAAGGTGGTATCTCAAGCCGCAATGACCAGTAAGAAAGCTCACAAGCTTCTTGATGCTTTCCCTATCTAAGTTAAGTATTTCCTTATAGGAGTAAGGCTTGATTAATCGTTTGGATTGCCTTAGACCTGGCCCACTAGTCCAGTGGTCTAGACGAAGTTTGTTTTCCCATTCGTTAATCAGCGTTGTAGCTGTCGCCCAATTGACGCCACAATAAGGTTCAGGACCTATGAACGCAGATTCTGAGCCAGCCCTAGCAAGCTCATCTGCAGATTCGTTGCCCACAATCCCCTGGTGTCCGAGTACCCAACCGAGTTTTACCCTGTTGTATTTGGCAAGGTCTTGTAATGCATCGTAGCAGCATTTCACGGTTCTAGAGTCCATTTCGTTGGACGACAGTGCCATAAGAACTGCTTGGCTATCTGAGAAGATATGTATTCTAGCGCCTTTGATCCCCTTGCGGAGATTGTGTCTGGCGCAAATCTCAATGGCATGGATTTCAGCCTGAAACACAGTAGGAGTAGTACCCATAGGTACCGAAATCTTTGTGTTGGGTCCAAAAACCCCAGCTCCAGCTCCAGAATCCATTTTCGAACCGTCGGTGAACCAGACCAGACTTCTAGGGTCCAGTGTTGGAGCACCATTGGACCAGTTTTCGCGGTCCAATATTTTAACTTAAAATAGCCTACCAAAGCAGTGTTGCCTGACCATAATATCTGGTAAAGTGCAAAACATGTCTATTTTAGGGATTGAGTTGAGTATCTTTAAATGTCCCACAAGGTCACCTGGTTTATACTCGTGATCTAGCTGCAGCCTGATGGCATATCTAGCAGCCATCTTCCTAATGAAGATTGGTAAGGGTGTGAGCCCAACAATAGCTTCCAGCGCTGTCGTAGGGCAGGTGCGCATCGCACCTGTAATGCCAAGACAGGCAATTCTTTGCAACTTCTGCAACTTGTTTGCCGTTGTCTGCTGGAGAGTTTTTGGCCACCAGACGATGGCCGCGTATGTGATAATGGGTCTAACCATCATTATGTACAACCAATGTATCATCTTAGGAGAGAGACCCCAAGTTCTGCCGTATAGGCGTTTACTGGCCCACAGTGCTCTAGTAGCGCGCTCAGTGGCGGACTTGATATGTGAATTCCAATTAAGTCGTTTGTCAAGAATTACACCAAGATATTTGACCTTGCTGGAATAAACTAGTGTGGTGCCTTTGATTGTGATAGGTTCAAGGTTGACCTGTGTCTTCCTTGTAAAAGGCACCAGAACGGTTTTACTAGGATTTATGGATAGTCCTTCTTTGTTACACCATTCTACAACTTAAGATATTGCACTTTGCATGACGTTGGAAATTGTCGTGCTGTGTTTACCTCTGATAAAAACCGCCAAATCGTCAGCATAACCGACGGTGGTGTAGCCTGATCTGTGAAGATCTATTAACAAGTTGTCGATGACTATAGACCATAACAGGGGGGAAAGAACTCCTCCTTGAGGACAGCCTTTGGCTGCAGTTATGGACACCGACACTCCCCCAGAGGAGGAAGTAATGAATCGACTTACCAGCATGGCCCTGATCCATTGGTTGGTCGATTCTACGATACCTCTGCTACTGATCGCCCTTGCGATCGAGTCGTAACCAGTGTTATCGAATGCGCCCTCGATATCAATAAATGCACACAAGGCTATCTCCCTTGAACTGAGTGTTCCCTCTATCTTTTTGACGAGATAGTGAAGGGCACCTACTGTAGATTTGCCTTTCCTGTATGCGTACTGATTCGAGTGCAGAGGGTTAGACAGATCTAACCGGTCTCTAATATGGATATCTATGAGTCTCTCCATTGTCTTAAGGACGAATGATGTTAGACTTATAGGTCTGTATGATTTAGGCAGCTCGCTAGGCCTATTGCCCGGCTTGGGGATGAAAACCACATTAACCTGCCTCCAGGTGGGTGGTATGTATCCCCAATTGTAGCTGGCTCTAAATAAAGCTGTCAACCCTGAGAAGCTGAGAAGTGCTGGAAACAGACCGTCACCGCCGGGGGCTTTAAAAGGTTTAAATGTGCCTACCGCCCATTCAACTTTCTCTGGACTGAATATTTTCCCAGATAAACTATTAACTCTCCTGTCTACATAAACCCTGTGGTTATCTGTGTTCGAGTACACATGAGATGTGTTAAGAGACGAGCCTGGGAAATGTACCTGAAGTAAGGTTCTAAGTGTATCCACACGGTCCGTCGTGTAGGTTCCGTCATTTTTCTTCAGTAACCCTACACAGTTGACATGGTCGTTTGCGAGTGATTTATGGATTCGTGCCGCTGTAGGCATGTCAGCGATTGTTTCGCAGCATTTCCTCCAAGCAGCTCGCTTAGATCGTCTCAATACTAGATTGTATTCTGTGAGAGCAAACCTGTATTCGTCCCACCTCTTCGTTCGCTTTGCAGAGTTGAAGAGTTTTCTGACTTTCTTCCTAAGTTCCGCCAGTTGGTCATTCCATCAAGGCACTTTGCGTTTGTTAGCATGTGTCTTTGGGACACAGCTGTCGTGGTAGGAATCAAGCAGTAGATTGTTAAGCTGGTATGCAGCTTCATCCAGGTCTTCTATGGACTCGATAGATGCGAGAAGCATATCTTTTTTTGGGAACACTAGTTCACGATAGCGATGCCAATCCGTAGATTTGGGATCGTATCTATTAGAGACATATGAGAGTTGGCCAGGTATGTCAAACCTGGTGTGCTGATGGTCTGACAGAGAGGCCTCATCTGATACGTGCCAATTTTCAATAAAATTAGAAATAAATGGACTAGCGAGGGTGAGGTCAAGTACCTCCTCGCGAATCGCATTTATGAAGGTAGGTTTAGAGCCTTTGTTCAAAATATCTATTTGTCTACTTACAAAGTATTCTAAAAGACACTCACCCCTTCTGTTGATGTTGCTACTACCCCAGACCTCATGATGTGCGTTGGCATCGCATCCAATGATGTAGTGGAGGTTGTTCTCCTGACAGTAGTCAACGAGGCTCTGGACGTCATTCGGCGGGATATCACCACTGTCGTGAGGGAAGTACGCTGAGGCACACACGATGTTCTGTGTACCTCCTCCAGTGGGGATTTCCAGTAGTAGGGCCACCAGGTCTCTTGTTATAAATTCTGGAATAGGGAGAAAGTTTAAATTATTGCTAATTAAGCAGGCCGCTCCCGGCGCTGGCTCTCCACACTTGGAAATCAACTTACATGCCCTATTCCGGAGACCTTTCACATGTCCGCAAATAACCCAGTGTTCACACTTATCCGACACCAGATATACGGCTCGTTTGAATATTATTTTGCAGCATAATAGGAAAGTCGTTTCCGATGCCGGATAAATAGTATGAAAGCTCCCATTTAGTTCTGTACACTTTGATGTGTATCCGGCATCCGGTGCCGGATTGAGCTGAGATTTGTCTGGCAGAAAAAACTCCATGTATCCGGCATTTATGCCGCGTATCCGGTGCCGAATATGTGAGAAATGGGCCTTATAATATAATACACAGCAAATAAATAAAATAAATATTTGGCGCAACAGCTCTTTAAGTGCCAGGGCCTAGCTTCTCGCAACCATTCATGTTGTGTGCGTTATATTTTTCACACGAATGGAAGGGACCTACAATACATAGTACATGCGTGGAAAAAGATAGACAGAGAGAGAGAGAAAGTTATGGTGTAGTGGTTTGAAACTAAGACGATGTCAAGTTTTAGAAAAACTACTTCCGGCTTTATGAAGTGTTTAGTCTTGAACAAGCAGTGAGTTCTTAAGTCAAAAATGATTTATGATCATTGCTATTCTAACCATTAAAAATTTGGTGGGAAAAGTTTGACCCCACTATGCCCTCATACCACTACTGCAGGCCTTAAACCTTTTTGGGTGTTTCCGCTGCAGCAAACACCATAATGCTCCAATTCCTTTATATAGATTGTTTACTTGCTACCCGATGTGCACAGGTTCAAGCCCCAGCGGCGAGCAGCAACCAATAGCCACCCAAACATAAAAGGGAAAAGAATAACATTAAAGTTTTTCCAACCTCTGCATCAAGGAAAAGTTTCGAAAGGCTAAAATGTTCATTCAATTTTACTATACATGATTGACGACACCTTTGAATCGTAAACCTAATTCCACTACTCCCCAGCCCATCGATGCATACTACGGATTCAAAAGTCAGTACAATAGATTTCAATTAGCCGATTCAACCTAGAGAAGCGTTTTAACTTCTAGAACGCATAGCGTGGGAGAACGAAACGTTAACAGATATTTCAGTGAATTCAAATGTGTTGTCCTAGATTAAGGGCTAAATTGGAATTTACAAATTAAGTCAATCATAGAGCGCGCAACCAGCCATGTAGGCTAGTCGACGCCATTATGCTAGAACTTGGGGGCAATTGCACTCTAACAGACTAAAGCTGGAGAAGCTACGAAGAATTGCTTGGCTTGGCATTACACTAGAAACTCTCATAGGGCTTTCACCAATGCAAGTCCTCATTAGGACGGAGGCGGGTAGACGTTCGATCAAGCTACATCTACTACAGGGTGGCCCAAAAACACTCACCCAATGTTTGTTTTGCTATATCTTTAAAATGAAACGACATACAGTGGGTTGCCAAATTAATAGGGACAGTCATGGATTTTGAGAAAATTGTATGTTTCCGTATCAAATTAATGAAAATCTTATGTGTATATTGATAAATAGATATTTTTTATTAAGATTGGTTATTAATACATCAAAATAAGTAGTTAAATAATATTTTTTACACTAATAATCTTTCAAAAAAGCTCTTAATCAAAAGGAACTAAAAAAAATACAAAAAATCAGTATTTTGTTACGTTTCCTTTTGCCTCAATAACTGCTTGAATACGTCTCGGCATGCTTTCAGTGCACTTTTTAGCGCATTCCTTAATTGTACGGCAGTGGTGCCAGATCTCTATTAGCTTTTCTATAAGTCTTACTTTCGTTGTGATAACTTCTTTGGCAATTTCCCTTTTAGTGATCTCCCAGGTTAAAACTTGTATGTTTTGGTCATCCAGGTACTTCGTCACACTCTTAGCTTTATGGCGAGGGGGTGAGTCATGCATGAAATGATATGGTTCATTGTTAGGGAACCATTCTCTTAGCTGGGGTACGAGACGAGTTTGCAGAATGTCCTTATATTGATCCTGTCTCATGGTTCCCCGGACAATTTGAAGACGTCCAACTCCTCTTGTGCTGATGACCGACCACACTATTACTTTTACAGGATGTTTTACCCTTTCTACGATGCAGTCAGGATGGTACTTCTCATTGGGACGCCGCCGCACGAAACTGCACTTGTCAGCCAAAATTTTAAATGATGACTCATCGGAGAAGCATACCTGTAATAAAAGGAAATAACATTAAAAATAAAAAAATCACATTTTCAATAACTGTTAATATCTTTAGAATACAATTGCATTTGTAACCTACCTTACTCCACTCATCAACAGTCATGTGACGATGATCCCGAGCCCAAGACAAACGTTTTTTTATCATTGCCTCTGTGAGACGTGGTTTCTTAGCAGGACGACGACCCGATAGTCCTTCCTCTGCCAACCGTCGCTGTACAGTTCTTTTGGAAACCATTATTCCCGAGTCTTGGATCATGTTCGTAAGAACTGATGCACTTTTCTTTCGATTCTGAACGCAGATGTCTCTGATTTTCCTATCCGTGCGGGGTGTTGTTACTCGCTTTCTTCCACATTTACCGGTTTTGTTGGAAGTATTTGGAATATTTTGGTCCAAATTGAATTTTATTCTGTTAACAACAGATTTTGAAACACCCGAAATACCCGCTATTTGTCTTTGGGAATGACTCGAATGAACTAATAAAGTTCTTATTTCCATTTTTTTCTTGGAGTGATATCCATTCCTCGACCCATTTTGTATCGCCTAAAACCATTAAAAAATTTTTTTCTTTTTTCGAAAAAGCTTTATTTCAAACAAAATAAAGAACATTACTTACGTTTTAATTAAAAGAAGTTCAAACAATATCCACAATTTTCAAAGAAAGCACTTTTAAAATTCACACAATATCCACAAACAATTTTCAAAACAAGCACCTTTAAGAATAAAGGTCCTTAAATTCGGTTATTCCCCGAATAAAACCATTTTGAATATCCGCTGACAGCTAAAAATAACCGTTAAACAAGTAGGCTGTGAAATAAAAATCACCACGTACACTTAGAACCAAAACAAAAACTGAAAAGAACACTTAAACATGAAAATTGATGAAAATTTACAATGTCCCTATTAATTTGGCAACCCACTGTAATTTCCTAATTTTTTTAAAATGTTTATTTGTACCTTTAAGTTTTTTTTTTTCTTATTACTTTTTGAAGATGATATTGGTTAAATGGTCGCCGCCATTGTTCATGACCTTTTGGGCTATTTTTACCGCATCTTCAATCGTTTTGGCGAGAACTTCGGACGATAATTTCTCGCACTCTTGTCGGGTATTCTCTTTGAGAGCGTCCAGAGTCTGTGGCTTGTTCTCATAGACCCGTGACTTAAAAAAAAAAAAAAACCAAAGAAAGAAGTCTGGAGCGATCAAATCGGCGATCTTGCCGGCTAGTGCAAATCGCCAAAACGAGACATTAGGCGACCCGGAAACGCATCCTTCAAAATGTCCATTGTCGCGCCAGCTGTGTGTGAACCACATGTCCTCCAGTCCCAATTCATCAATTTGCGACACTTAAAACTCGTTGATCATGGTTCTGTATCGCTCACCACTCACAGAAACAGTGTTACCCACAGCGTCCTCGAAAAAACGAGGTCGATGACACCTCCGGCCCATCATGCAGTGACTTTGACTGGATGTAATGGCTCTTCGTAAATGATACGTGGATTCTCAGTGCGCCAGAAGCGCAAATTTTGTTTGTTTACGTTTCCGTTCAGAATTTCGACCGAAAATCGTCCACTGCGTCGTTGAGGTTCAGGAGAGCGTGAGCGTGAGCTCGTTGACGTGTATTCTGCATCTGTTTACTTCACAAATATCAAAACGAAACTGACAGTTGCCGCCATTTGCAAAAGTTATAGCATCTTCCGATAGGGTGGTGCATTTTGGGCCACCTTGTATATAGGACGGTCCCTAAATACGGATCAACCTTGTTACCCGATATACCTACTAGAGGTAATTTTAAGCAAAAAATATGACGGAGTAACTTCCCGATTTTTAGCCGTTAACTAGTTATATCCTAAACATGGTAAATACTGCTATATTCATATGGATGGGTTGATAAAGCCACTCCGTTTGGTATTCTTATTGGTCAGAAAAATATTATCCTCTTAACATACTCTATCTACCTGTTGTCCAGCAGAGAAAGGTAAACGCTTTTGTTTAGCAAACATCGTTTCAGAATCTGCGCACGTGTTAATTACTAAGGGTTAATTGCTATTCTTGTTTGCAGTATGCTTCTATAAATATTTTTGTATGAACACTACTAACTACAGTTAAGAGGAAGAAAAAAATGTCTAATTAACGGCGCAACCTCGACGTAAAAGGACTTCTTTTTCGTTCTCTCCTTGCAACTTGTCTTGTGAGTCGTTAGCTCTAAACGGTGAAACGAATTTCTTTTCGGTACTTTGCATTATTCTCATTTTGGATTTTTTTTTTCAGTTCGGGTTTCATTCGCCTTTCTATTTTGCTTCTCCTAGACACCAGATATACCCACAGTCCTAGGTCTTCGCAACCGTCAGCAATCTCGAAAGTGGAAGAAGCATAAAAACCATTCATCCATTGGAGGTGAACTCCCTCTCGTACCTACTTGTACTCGCACCTATGTATGTAGTTCCGATTTCACCGCATCCGTATATTTTAATCCAAGAACCCCCTTTGAATGAGGAGGGGATATCATTTTTCAAGGGCTTTCCTCGATTCTCCCCTTTCAATCTATTTCAAGAAAGGCAAACGTGAAATGAAAATGTCACACGTAGGCGTGTAAGTCTATTGCAAAGCAGCAGTATAAGCAACGATGACGTTGCACAATAAAAAAGGATTTTTCTAAGGATATGCGTAAACACACTAAGTGAGGAGTCGCACAAGAAATAGTGTCATCTTCTCAGCCCTTGAAAATGCTTGCTGAGAGCAAAGCAATGTCTTTATGCAAATATGTTGTTTTTTTTGTTGTAATATGGGTAAAGCGGCTAGTATGGTATTTGTAGGTACTACGAAGTCCTCAGGCCATGGTATTGGGGTGGCTTCAATTTGAAAAGAAATGCCGGAAGACTGTGTGTATGTATTACGAGGTCGCTCTGGGTACACAGAGTTTTCCCGGTCTGTTATCCCTACACACAGAGAGGGATCAATGGCAGTTAAAGGAGTATAGTAGATCGTACAAGTCCTTATATGGGTGCATTGCCGTATTGAGTGGTAATGCGATTACTATTTTTTTTTTTCTAAGAGGCGGATGTAGTATGAATATATTAACATTTATTGAAGTACCGAATAGATACATTTTGGGTGCGCTCAAGGTCGATTCTTATTAGTCACTGACTTGGAAGATTGAATTTGATTTTGGAATATGGATGGTTTTCGATTACCTGTATTGATGGTAGAGAAAAAGAAGGATTCAATTGAAAAAACAGAATGGGAGATACATAGAAAAGGTTTATTGAAAGCATGATTTCGGAGATATGGTGGTGAAATACCATCGGGACTCAGGGATTTTTCACATTTAAGGGTTTAAGAATTTAAAGAACAGTACGCCAGGGAAGATAAAAGGATCCTAAAGGTTAAAATATTGATGACATGGGGTGTGCCTCTATAGTAAGTGGTAATCTAGATATTTTTTTTTTTTTAATTCAAGGATGATTATTCTCCTGGCCCCGGCGGCTTGTTCTTAAACAATGTTTTAATGCCTTGCCGTAGTCCATCAAAGCCCTTTTCAACTTTCACTCTTACAGGCAGTCTTTCCAATATTGTGGAAGTACTCTTATATTTTCCCTGTCCACAAGAAAGGCTGCAAAAATGAGATCTCAAATTATCGACCTTTAGCGAAACTTTCATGCATCCCCAAAGTTTTCGAAAGCTTTCGGTGTTCCTCAAGGCAGTCACCTTGGACTACTCATCTTTGTCTTAATGATAAACGATGTTGGTCTCATCTTAAATGATTCTGATCTATCCATGTACCTATACTTACTTACTTAAAGTAAGGGCTTCCGACCCTTAAAGAGTCTCTGCCTGAAACACGACTGCCTTTCATCCTCTGCAGTCCCGGGTACGCTGCTTCCAATTGCGAAGACCAAGTTTTCTGGCATCTGCGACAGCTTGGTCTATATACCGGGGGTTCGATCTTTTTCGCCGTCTCGAACCTGGGGGCTGAGATTCACAGATTCTCTTGGCTGGAGCGTTGTTGTCCATTCGCTCGATATAGCCGATCCAATGTAGTCGACGTGTCTTTGCTTTTTGGGCTATATCCACATCCTAGTACAACTCATAGAGTTCACGGTTGTATCTTCTCCTTCATTCGCCCTTCTCGCGTATGGGACCTTATATCCGACGTAGTATTTTTTGTTCACAAGTACCCAATATTTGCTCTGCTTTCTTACTTATCGTTCAGCACTCGGCGTCATAAAGCTATTCTGGTAAGATGAACGTTTTATAGAGCATTAATTTGGTCCGTCGAGTTAGGAGTTTGGAACCCATGTCTTCTTTCAGATAATTTCTTCTCCATTAGATACTGTCTGCAATCCGATGCGAACTCGTTCTTCACATGGTGCAAATATAATTTCCTAGAGCTGAATTTCAGCAAATGTAAGTCTATTGCCTTCTCACGCAACCGTCTTCCTCCTCCCCCTATGATCTATTACTTCCACAACAAACCCGTTCCTTCATTCAATTCAATCTGTGATCAATGTATTATCTGCGATAGAGAACTCAACTTCCGCTCACATAATGATCATATGTCTACCCCGGTTTCATCAAACATTGGTTTAAGGAATTCTCGAATCCCTATATCACTAAATCCCTTTATGTCACCTTCGTCAGGCCGCTCCTTGAATACGCCATTCAAGTCTGGTCCCCCTACCAAGTTACCCAGCCGTGCAGCGTAGACTCATACGTTTCGCCCTACGTGATCCCTTCTGGGCTGACAGATATAACATGCCTCTATACCATGATCAGCTTAGCAACTCTGGAAAACGCGGCCAAATTGCCAACGTACTCTTCGTGCAGCAGTTGTTAGTCGGTACAATTGATTTCCATTTTAAAAGATCTACCGCAACACTAACTATCGCAACCTTCGGTTTGTACCCTTCTTTCGTCTCAATATCCACTACACCAATTGGGGTCTCTTTGAAATCATGTCTAGAATGTGTGCCAATTACGCACACAAAACACTAGACGTCGACCTCAGCCGATCTTCCCTCAAAATGTACCTCTCTTCCTTATGAACCTTCCACTCACTTTCTTAGCTTTAGGATTTCACTCTTATTTTTAAGTCTCTTTTGTTAGTTTTTAGTTTAGCTTTAAGTTTGTTACTTGAATTAACCTTAAATAAATAAATAGATAAAGAGATACATTTTTTTTTTATTATTTGTCTAAATTCGAACTACGTACATATTTATTTATCTCCGTTGTAAGTAAACTGTAGCAGCTACCTAATCAGTTTTGTAAGCATTTTCTAGACTTACGTAGATTTGTCAATTGTGTGAGATTCAAATAAACTTCATTATACATACATGCTTGTACTTCTAATGCATTATTTTCTAATATCACAGTATTTGAAATCTTGTTCATATTAAAATTCTAGTGTTGGGGGCATTTTTTAAGTAAAGCATAGAATTTTTTTTTTGTACCAAAAACCAAGCAAATTGTCTAATAATCCTAAGTGGTTCAAACGTATTTTTCATTTGTGAGAAGGGTGTGTTACTCTTCGGCCTAATAGTCTATTGTGCCCACTACTATTGCCTTGTAAAGGTTTGTTTTTCATTACAATTCTTTCCAGAATTAGATTTGAGAGTCTTGTACTCTTACTTGTTTTCGGCGAGAATAGACATTCCAGTCCAATTTCTTTGAGGAATTTTAGAATGAGAAGCGAGTCTATGGTTGATGTATCCTCGTCTTCTTTGGGTTAGACTACCACAAGACTCCAGAATGTGCTCCGGAGTCTTACTGGACTGGTTGTAGAATCTTCTATATCCTTCTGGTATAGCTAGTTTCATTAGGTGCCCCGTTTGGAAACCTGTTAGGATCGTATATTATTCATTCAGGGTTGATATATGCTTCGAACCTTTTTTGCTTATATAGTTCTCTAGTAGTTTCTTCGGTTGTCTCATGCCTCGAGTGTTGATTTAGGTTCTTGCCCTGCTTGCTCTTTCTACTTTCCTAAATTCTTCTTTTAGGGTATGGTCCCTTAATTCACAGAGTCGTTCAGGACCTATGACGGGTTCTGTTGTCCCTTATCTTGCTAGCGAATCCGCTGCTTTGGTACATTCTATTCCGAAATGCCCCGGTATCCAATAGAGGGTTACTTTATTTTTTCTGCCCAATTCGTTAAGCTTGTGTAGGCATTCTCAAACAAATTTAGATTTAACGACATGGGCGTCAAGTGCTTTAATGACTGCTTAGCTGTCTGACATTATAGCTATATCGCAATTCGTGTAGTTTCTTTCAAGATTAATATAATCACATCTGTGTATGGCATATATTTCGACCTGAAAGATGCTGATGCTCTTGTCCATGGGTTCAGAGTGTTTTGCGCTTGGCCCAAATACTCCTGGACAAGTTTCATCTTCAGTTCTTGATCCATCTGTATACCGCCGTATGAGATGTATCATGTATTGTGTATTGTTCAGCCTGTAGACTGTGGATACGTTGCTGAGCTTCAATAGGAAATTCTTTTCCATGTTGAATTTCCTAATGCTGTTGTCCCTAGCGATCGCTAGGAGAGGAGTTTTTTTTATAAGCACCTCGAATTTTCTTACTCCGATGAACTTCTCTCTTCGGATTCCTTCATTCGCCATCTTTTTAAGACCATTCTGTTTGCACATTCCTCAACCACAAAGTTCAAGGGAGTGAGTTCCAAGAGTACCAAAAAGCAAATACAAATATTTGGCGCAACAGCTCTTTAAAGTGCCATGGCCTAGCTTCTCGCAACCACTCATGTTGTGTGCGTTATATTTTTCTCTCGGATGTTTGTCAGACGCTCGCGAGAGGTGGGACCGTGAAAAAACTTGTTGGTATTTTATGGGATTCAAACTTGGTACCTCATGCGTAGTGATCCGACACACTAACCACTTACGCCACGGCGCCCACTCCTACCTCCATGGTTCCTTCTGGGACTAAACTGGTTCGTTTTGATCATGCTATGAGCACTGAACTGCTTCTCCAAAATTTGTTCGCTAGGCTTCGGTATATCATAGGAACGTGTGTAACTTTCATAGATATTTCTTCTGTATGTTTTTCCAAATATGGTAGGTCTACTGTCTATGTATAGTCCTATAGGTAGATACTTAACCTTTCTGACTGGATCGTTCCTGATAATGTGATAGGTTTCAGTCGCCTGAGTTTTTTTTTTTCTCCTGAAAGGTACTATATTTATTTTAGCCAGATTTATGTTTATCCCAACCGTGTGGCACCATTCTTGGGTTACTTTTACCCCCCTTTGCATGATATCACACAGGGTTTCTTCAAACCTCTAGCAATCAGTACTGTATCATCAAAGGCTTGACAATTAATGGCGAGATTGGTTAACTTATAAAGTAGTTCGTCCACAAGAAGACTCCACATGAGGGGTGATAGCACCCCACCCTGTGGGCATCCCCTTGTCATGTTGACTTTGATTGCGACGTATGGGTCAGGGTTTTTTCAAACTTACCTCTAGCAATCAATACTGTATCATCAGCATAGGCTTGACAATTAATACCGAGGTTGGTTAACTTATAAAGCAGTTCGTCCACATTAGGGGTGATAGCACTTATCGTGTTGACCTTGATTGCCCGTTGTGACGTATGAGCCTCTGCTGATCTTGTGCTCAATAGCTTGCGCATCCACCTGGATACTGTTCTATTAATTCCTTGAAAAATGTGCACTTGATGGGCTTTCAGTTCTTGAAATCGAATTTCTCAAAAGCCACTTTTGGAGACATGATACAGAATTTGTCTTTCAAATGAATTAAGATTAATTATAAATTTTTAATAACAAACTCCCTTACAGCACCACTAAAAACAATAAGAATCGAAATTGCTCACTTTTAAAATGTTCTGCCATTTGGTCAAAGTTCTAGCTTTTTATCTAGGTCATGTGGGGGCCTCTAGAGAGATCCGGTAATACGCAAATTTATTGGAAATTGTTCACTAATGTATTTATATGTTTACGCTTTAAACTGGTATTTAAAGTCTTCTTTAGCCGTTGTGTATAGTTTATTTACTTTCTCCCTCTTTTTTATCTGTGCTTGACATTAGCTTCATATTTAAATAAAACCACAGCTTATGCCCCAGTTAACCTAACTCTAAAAAGAAAAGAATATCTCCCAAATCTCCTGCCTACGACCGAAACCAACAAAATAAACAAAACCTCCCACTCACGCGCGCCTCATTATGGATGAATTTTCCAACCGCAAATGATCCATAAACAAGATATTTCCTCTCCGCATTTATGAATGGATGAATGAGTAGCTTGTAGTTTCATAATCAACATCATCCTGCCGAACAATAGGCGTTCACAAACACCACAGTGTCATGAGCAATGCCATGTTATTTTCCTAAAATTGTGTCACCAAATCCATTTGCCCTCCTGCCGAGAACACTATGATTGATTAACCATGACACATTAACCGCTCATTAGGTTTTTCAAATCGCCCGCCATTCATTTAAAATGTAGATAGACCCTTCGATTTTATGTAAATACAAAAAAAAATAATAACAAATCCAAACTAACAACAATATTCCTTCGACACATTTTGTCTCTATAAGTTTTTATAAAAACAAATATTTTCTTTTTTTTTTCTCCGCTCTAGGTCCGATGATCAGAAGTACACAACGCGATACGGGAAAATATCAAATGAATTTAGGTAAACAAACAAAAAACATTCAATCAAACATTTTCTTCACAAAATCAAAAAAAAAAATAGAGATCCAAATTCTGATCATTTATAATCTGTAACTCGTACTAGAAGTGCGTGCCTAATTCTTTTTTCCAATTTTGCGGACAGCTTTTCACTTGCACTCTCTTGCATACAATTGGCTCGTTAAGGCGCTTTTCCTCAATCTAATAGTTCTGTGTGTTTATTTTTCTTTTGCCAATTTAGTTTCTCATAACAAGAACAAAAAAGTAACCCGAATCGTTTTTTTGTTTTGGCATTAATCTATTCCATTAATTAAAGTCAAGAGATAATAATTTATAGCAATAAACAATTTTTACAGGAGGAAATAAGTAATTTTCCCATTGGCATGGTAGGTAGTGTTGGTGTATTAATTTATTGGCAGAATAAAAAGTTTGCAATTAAAATTCACTCTGTGACTCAAGTTAGCAAACGTGATTAGAGGCCAGTAGTTATAAACTATCATAAATGGGTATGGGAGGGATGGGGTGCGATTTTTGTGATTCCGTGGAAGAACAGGTGTGGAGACCTTATTTAATTTGGTCGTACATAATTTTTATTCCAGTTCGGTTGTAGGTTGTCGCAAGAGCAATATGGTTACATACGAAGTTTTTAATATGCAATGGGCCAGGGGCTTTTTTGCCAAATTGGATATCCTATTTGGTTTTGATTGGCCGCTGTTAGCATGTTAATGAGTTAGAATTTGAATTCTCTTTCGCATGTTGATTGGCAGTCTGTAGATTTAAGACATACTATTGCTAGGTTTACTTATAGTTTGATTCAAATGCCTTTCTAATACAATTTAAGTATAAAGTAAAAAACAAGAAGAAAAATTCGTCTTTTTAGAAAGTCTGAAACAAAACAGAGATATGAGGAACCACACATAACTTCCATGTCCTGCGGTAAATACAGTTTGGTAGGAGTGTAAGCAAAAAAGTACGTTGTAAGAAGATCCATGTAGTATTCCCGACCTACCACACTTCGAAAAATATTCCTTTTCATTATTGATTGAAGTCGTTTATGTAAAATGGTGGAGAATTCATTAGTCCAGGTCAAGTAGTGATTTGAATAAGCGCAGTTCTTGGAAAGTTTTAAAAATTGATAAGATTGAATATCGTGCGGTAACAAATTTGTTTACCAAGAAGTGATACACTCGAAAACAAAAGAAGACACTTGGACCTGGCTACGTACATTATGTGTAAAATGTACTTGGAATTTATTGTTTAAAAAACGCGGCACCACTGTACCGAGTTACCACGTGGAGTTTGAGCCCAATCTATTACTCAGTTGTTAACAGTAGTTTTTCTTGTTAGTCGTACCTTTAAGTAATCTGCGATTTTTGTCCAAAAAGAATATCAAAAGCAGGTCCCTGAAGACATGATTTCCCGAGCTTCTACGGACCTCACCTTCATGAAACACATCATAAATGGTGACGAGACATGGACATGGCAGTCGGTAAGCATAGCCTACATGACACTCTATAGCTAATTGATTTCGATGCGGAGCGAAACGTTAGTATAGCACGCACATGGTTCCCTCATCACAATATCCGCAAGTAGACATGGCAGACCATTGATCATGTAACGATCAGCCAAATTGATCATATTGCGATCGCCGCAAGACATGTATACTGAATGTCCGAATCGTACGAGCGGCCAACATTGACTCGGATCATTACCTTGTTGTACACAAGATACGAATGCGGATATCCCAAACAACAAAGAAGAACCACTGTGAAAATATTTAACTTCGAAAACCTACAATCACCTACAGACCGACAGAGTCTTCGTTGAACGTGTATACCGAAATCTCTCAGTCACCCCGACCTATGCCGCCAGTATCAAGTGATGAAGACCAGTGGCAACGTTGCCACCATGCCATCAAAAACAGCTCAGCTGATGGCTGGGTTGTGCCGGATCTACCAAATCGATCATTTTGCGGCTGACGTCACTCGTCCAGTATGTTGCATATCCACCCGTGCCCTCAGAATCAGTATAAGGGTATTAATAATCCATGTGGCACGCGCAAATTATAAAAAAAGTGTATTGCGTAGCCTCACATTGCGAGGAGCAAACGCGTAGTCTGACTGTTACCTGTTGGAACCAAAGTACGAATGCGAACATCTAGAATAAAGCGAAGACAGCAAAATACTGTGAGGAATTTGACGTATGGCGAATGTAGTCGCCAGAAACCGCCCGATTCGATTGTCTTTAAATCTCCGACGAAGTCCTAGGCCGCCACCAGCAAATGTAGAAGACCAGTGTTGCGTATCTCTCACCCACCACAGTGAAACGCTTGGTTTGAAGAAGAATACCGGCAAGCACATGCAGCAAAATAAGATGCGCATAATGTAGGTGCAAAAAAGTGTATAATTTCCAAATTTGACTGCTCACGATAGCGTAAACAGAAAATATCCTGTCACCGTAAGATAGATACTTAGGGATATATTAATACGTAGGGATGGCTGTTTTGAAATCGACGATCGATGTTATGGATCTTAAAATCTTGAGTTCTCCTAGATCTGCCGCAGTGTGAATATCCGGTAGTGGACTTTCCTGGCGTAAACCCGCAATGATGTCTACCAACCAAGTTGATAAATATTTTTAAGAGATTGGCGTAACTTAGGGGATCTTCATTTTTGAGGATCGGATGTTACAGACGTATGCTCCTCACCAAGTCATCACTTGCTGATTTAAAGAATTTGGTCGTTTACTCCAGTAGTCTTGTCGGACTAAAGTATCGATTTCGCTATCCTCATTTCATCTTGGTCAGTACGATGGCAATGCTGACTATCATCATCCAGGTTTTTCTGCCTGATGGCGCAATATTGGTCATCGTCTCCGTTAATATTCTGGAAGAATGCTTTTTTTTTTCATATCCTCATCACTGTAGGCTTCTGTTTCGTGGAAACCGATGTATTGGCCCTCCGAAACAGCAAAACACCTGACCTAATAGACTTCTTCGTAGCAAAAGGAGTACCTACAAATTTTGCGAAAGTAGAGGAAATCTTTGATCTCTCCTCAGATCACTCACCGGTAATTTTGACAATAAATAATCGGCAAATGAAAATAGAAGATGCGCCTCTAGATTGATTAACAAGCAACAAAACAAACTGGAACAGCTTTAAGAATGATTGCGAAAAAAATATTGTCTTAAATGTATCGCTCAAAACGCCATTCGAAATCGAAGATGATTCGCGTGGAAAAATACTCCTTTAAGAAGAATAGAATTCGCACGCCATGAAGCTAATTATCCGTTGGAAATAAAAGAACTTATTCGTGAAAAGAGGAGAGCACACAAGACATGGCAACAAACCCACGCTCCTCAGCATAAAACATATTCGAATTACCTATATTATACGCTCAAAAAAGCGATCGAAGATCTAAACAACCGAGACACTTCTGCTTATCTTAAAGGTCTAACCGCTGAAAAAAACACAAATTACTGGCTCTGGAAAGCCATTAAAAGTAAAATATTATAAAACCCCAAATGCAATCGCCACCGATCGGAAAAAAGCAATGGCAAATGGGCTAAAGGTGGGGATTCTTAAGCATTGATAGACGATTTTACCGGTACGACAACGACATCTGACAACTTTAGAATAAAAAGTGTGTCGTTTACAGAACTTTGCCAGACAATAAAAAATATAAACAATAATAAAGCTCCTGGCTATGACTAAATCATGTCATACGCCGTGGCGTAAGTGGTTAGTGTGTTAGACCACTGCGCGTGAGGTTCCAAGTTCGAATTCCAGAAAACACCAACAACTTTTTTTCACGGTCCCACCTCGCGATAGTCTGACAAACATTCGAGAGTATTGTTGTCTCGAAAAAGCTTCTCAAACCAAATTGCCCTTCGGATACGGCACACAACATAGGTGGCTGCGAGAAGCTGTTGCGCCAAATTTTTTATTTTTTTTTTTCAGGGCTATCGTGAGTAAAATTACACCGAGATGTTTCCCTTTTTCGAAAAATAGGTATCGGCAATGAATTTCGAACGAGGGAAAGAATTTCCCTCGGAAAAAGTTGGTATCGTGAACAAAGTTTCCCCTGGAATTTCAACGCGATTTCCCCCGAAATTTTCCCTCATCAATTTGCTTGAGGAATCCAAAACAAAAGCAGCAATTCATGGATGGCATTACCTTTTTTATGCAAATTTTTTTTGTTTTTTAAAGTGAAAATAGAGACGTACCGGGTTTGATGTGCACCAACTGCAAAGGACGGGTATATTAAAAGTAAAAAGTTTGATTGCTTTTATTTCAAAGTACTAAAATAAACATTTACTTATTCGAACTAGGTAAGTCTAACTTAACTATTCCTAAAACTGACCGAACATAGAAATCACCCAAATGGTACTGGAGGAGGCTATTTCAGTGAATACAAAATTTCCTCTATCGAAGAACCCATAATTGAGATAAATATGTTGCATGAGTGAATCAGTGAAATGTTTACCGAATAAAATAGGTGGATGATCCGATGATCGAGGGGCCACTGGTAGTGAAATGAAGCGATATTGAACCTTCAAAAGATCCATCCCAACTGAAAGTGCACATAATGAGGAGTGTATACCAACCATTCTAAAAGTATAATCTCGCCCAGGGGTGGAGCTACAGCTGTTGCAATATCGTTACAGATTCTTGGCGGACCATGTACTTGTAGCGCCCGTGATAGCATCAAAGGTTTGGACTTGTCTATTTAGCTTCTGGTTATGAATCTTTGTTCATTTTTATCTCAACGGTCTTACTCCCCGGCTAGCAATGTAAATCTAGGCTATGTATTTTATTATTTTTGAGTGAATCGACACAGTTTTCTGCTTTAAAGCAGATAATCTCCTAAATATGAGCTGTGATTACCACCAAAAATCAGCTAATGACAACTGTCAAGGCATTCGAACATAATTTCTAAAACCATTTTCAGATTGCGCGGGAAATAAATTCCGATGGAAATTCACTATAGGAGGAATAATTTCGAGGGAACTAAAAAATTCCGGGGAACATTTTTCCCCTCGGAATTGCCGATAACCCTAAATAACCGGACAAATCCTTAAGGAATTGCCAAAAAAAGCGCTAATAAAACTTAATTTAATAAACGCTTCGCTTAGATTATTATACGTTCCAAATCAATGCAAAGTCGCAGAGGTTATAATGGCTCCGGAACCGGGAAAATCTCCAAACGACAAGAAAACCTACAGACCGATATCGCTACTACCAATAATATCAAAGGTATTTGGAGAACTCCTATTGAAATGCATTCAACCGCTCATTGAAGAAAGACACTTAATACCAATGCACCAATTCGGATGCAGAATCAAGCATTCCACAATTGACCAACCTTACAGAATAACCGATGAAATTGAAAAAGCCCTAAAGTAGAAAAAGATTTGCTCTAGCGCTTTTCTTGACGTCTCTCAAGCCTTCGACAGGGTTTGGCACGATGTCTTAAAGTACCATATAAGCTAAGACTGGTCCTTCCGGAGCACCTACATAAAATTTTAGAATCATACCTCAAAAGCAGACGTTTTAAAAACGGAACCGAATATTCTGAGTTTAAGACAACAGAAATGTGACGAGCTTGAAGATCGACTTAGAGAAATGTATGTAGAAATGTACGAGTAGCTTAAACTACTTGATAAGTACTTAACTTATGTGGAAAGGGTGTTTTTAGTCAGAAGAGATCTGACACTACATGAGTGCACGGTGTCTCATAGTGTCTCATCAAGATTTTTACCTACCCACAGAAAAAAAAGGCTTCTGTTCTGACTTTAAAGCTTTGGCATGTTCTTTTTCCCTTTTGGTATATTTTTGAAACATCATTCCTGCAAAAGTATCTCCCTATCTTCTCGATCGAACGCTTCTCACGATCATTTTTCTTCTTTTCAAGTCGATCTTCATCATTTTTCTATTTACAGAAGTCGCGAACAGTTTTGATCCTTCTATGCAACGCGGCTTTGTGTGCCTCTTTGTTTTCTACCATCTTCTCTCAACTGAGAAAACAAAAGAATGCGTCTTGTACCATATAACTTTGACAAGTAGCCCCATGTAAGAGTTTATATGTGTTGGTGTATTTTGAAATAAAATTAAATCGGAAAGCGAAGAAGAAGAAACAAGATGACTCCGAAGAGCCAATGGAACACGTTTGGCAGTTTTTTCTCTTCGGACGACAAAAAAGGCTTCTTTTGCCCAGTAGAAAGCGACATTCGTAAGTAGGTCTCCTTTTTTAATCGAAGATAGCTCTGAAACACAAATTCGACTCATTGTCCCTCCGTTACTATCTCGATGCTTATGTGACTAGTCCTGGAGCTTCCGATTGCCTGGCAAGGTCTGACGGTCTTATACGTTGCAGTTGTCTCACGACATGTACATTAAGAAGACGTGTTGCTTCTTCGTTAACATGCTGTTGGATTCTTGACTCGTGTGCTTTGTCCCTGTAGTTAATCTCTTCAAGAACAGTAGGAATCCTTAGATCCCGATGGAGCTCACTCTTTCTGATGTACCATGGACCATTCGCGATACTTCTAAGAATTTTATTCTTGAAGTGTTGGATGACTGCAATGTTAATTGGGCTGGCACATCCCCAGAGTTGACCGCCATAGTTCCACACTGGTTTTAGTACCTGGTTATAAAGAAAAAGGTTGTTATTAATTGATAGACCTGACTTCCTGCCTAAAAGCCTTTCCATTTTTTGCCATTTAATGTCTAATTATATTCTTTTGATTTTGATATACTCTTTTCAACGAAGCTTGGCATCTAGGGTCATACCTAAATACTTCGCTGAATTAGCATATGGTATTGTCTGATATTTCTATGGAGGTGTATGAGACAGACTTATTTGTGAAGTCAATATGTATAGGGTGACCAGATAAGAACGATAGGAAAACAAATTTACGGTGTGAGATATAAAATTGATTCTGGCTTTATTTTGAAGCTACATTTATGCCATTATGTGTGGAATAGCACTTCATTAAAATGGCCGCCTCGGCTTCGCTGGCAGTGCTTCAAGCGGTCGGTCCAATTTTTGAAGACTCGTTCCAATACGTACGGCCGGCGTTATTCCCAGAGAAAATAATCGAGTGGTGTCAAGTCGCATGATGTGTCCAAGAAGATAATTTTTTGGCCAAAATCCGGATCTCCGGCCAACATTTCCAACGCCCAATTAGCGAACTCACGGCGTTGTCTATGGTTACTCGGCTTCAATTCTTGCGTCAGCACAATCTTGTATGGATGTAGGCCCGAATCCAACCGCAAAATAAGCCGGGTTAACTCTCTAGCGATGCCCAATTCAGCTGATCGGCGCCGAATCGACATTTCTGGGTTTTCTTCGATACTGGCCGCTACGGCGCCTAAGTTTTCTTCATTTCGCACCAATCTCTCTGGTTGGTGGCTTAAGGTCCAAAACAGTGTACTCACGTTCAAACTTTTCCACGGTGCGACGATTTGCCTGCACACTGAAGCCATGATGACGACCGACCTCACGACGAAATTCACGTTGCGTATTTACAATTGAGCCGGAATTTCGATAATATTATTTTTAATAATTTCCGCACGTTTGGCAAGCGTGAAACGATGCATGATGAAATGGCAAAACTTTCTGAATATTTTGACAGCTGGATGTCATTGGTAACTTTGACAGCTGCTGAAACATAAGAATTGGAAAAAGTATCATTGCTATCTGGTCACTCTTTACAGATATGCTCGAATTAAGTTTTATTCTCCATCTTTGAGTCCACCTGACATTTGATCTGTAGCACCTTGTAGTTTTTGCGTCGAATCTAGCATTGTGTCGCTAGGATTGCCGTGTCATCGGCAAAGGTTGCAGTCTTGGTGTAAGTTGTTGTTGGTAGGTCTTTGGTATAGAGGAGGTATAACAGAGGTCCGAGGACATTACCTTGAGGAACTCCGGCTTTGATCTGCATTAGCTTAGAGTAACTGTTTTCTTATTTTATACGGAAGTAACGCGATGTCGTAATCTGTCGAAAACCTGTGCTTCGTCTAACAAGATTGCAGAGCACATATTTTTTTTCCTCATATTCTCTTTCGATTTCAGTTGTTCTTCTGTGTACTTGTTTTTGCTTTGATTGGTCTGAGACGCTTAAAAATCAATATTTTAAAAAGCTTTCGATAATATTATTTTTAATAATTTCCGCACGTTTGGCAAGCGTGAAACGATGCATGATGAAATGGCAAAACTTTCTGAATATTTTGACAGCTGGATGTCATTGGTAACTTTGACAGCTGCTGAAACATAAGAATTGGAAAAAGTATCATTGCTATCTGGTCACTCTTTACAGATATGCTCGAATTAAGTTTTATTCTCCATCTTTGAGTCCACCTGACATTTGATCTGTAGCACCTTGTAGTTTTTGCGTCGAATCTAGCATTGTGTCGCTAGGATTGCCGTGTCATCGGCAAAGGTTGCAGTCTTGGTGTAAGTTGTTGTTGGTAGGTCTTTGGTATAGAGGAGGTATAACAGAGGTCCGAGGACATTACCTTGAGGAACTCCGGCTTTGATCTGCATTAGCTTAGAGTAACTGTTTTCTTATTTTATACGGAAGTAACGCGATGTCGTAATCTGTCGAAAACCTGTGCTTCGTCTAACAAGATTGCAGAGCACATATTTTTTTTCCTCATATTCTCTTTCGATTTCAGTTGTTCTTCTGTGTACTTGTTTTTGCTTTGATTGGTCTGAGACGCTTAAAAATCAATATTTTAAAAAGCTTTGAAGTCAAGAGAAGTAGAGATATTGGCCTATATGAGGATACCTCGTGAGGATCCTTACCTGGCTTAAGAACCATAATAACATCAGCTACTTTCCAAACGCTTGAAAAATACTCAAGACTAATTGTTTTATTCATTATCCGAAAGAGTTTAACTAACCTTTTGTTTGGTAGTTGCTTCAGGACTTCCGCAGTGATCAAGTCAAAACCTAGAGTTTTTTTTGTCTTTTAAGCACCTTATCTCATACTTTAACTCGCGCATCGTGAGAGTTTTCAATCTCATCATGTCATATTTGACAACTGATTAGTTTTTGGCTCGGAAAGTTTGCGAACGGTCCTATTAGTATCTTAAGTTTGACAAATAAAATTCATTAAACTTGCGTGAAAATATTTTTTTTTTGTTTTAATTTTGCATTTCATTTTGTGTTTCTACTCTAGACTTCCAAAGTTTTTTTTAAAAAATTTCACTTTCCATGTCTCATACATTTCAAAACATTTCTCTTCTCATAAAAGCGGCATTCTTACTTTCTTTACCTCGAAAGTATCTGTGGCATGGAAAGGAAAAATCTAAAAATAAATGCAAGACCAATTATAGACTCCAAATTGAAAATCCACCCATAAACTTGTCTATAATTGAGTTATATATCCGTATGCTTGATAAGCACCCAAAGCAAAATACGTACCATAACTCTGAAACTTCAATTGAAAACTGGGTTAAAAGTCGTAAAAAGAAATGCTAACTCTGCCAACCCACATTCGGTTTTACTTTAAAACAAATCTCAATTGGCACTCTTACCGAGACAAATGAACTCGCATTCGAAAGTACTCCCCCCCCCCACAACAGCAACAAGAAGAAAAGTGAAACAAGTTCAATGTGCACAATTGACACCTCAAGGCAATAGCACTGCGCGTTGTTTGTTCATGCCACACAATTAGCCAAATCAGTTTGTGGTTGGCGGTGCGGCGCGTTAAGTCATTCTGTAACAATTGTCAAACTCTCCAACTACTGATTTCCACTTCTTTTCTCTTCGACGTTCTTCGTCCCCTCCACTTTTTTTGCTTTTTGATTAGAAAACCAGCATTTTACTTATCATTTCTACCCGCAGCAATAACAATTGAGTAAAATGATTAAATTAAATTAAATAATTCATAATGCGAACACACATTTTGGAGGGTTTCTTCATTTCGGTTATTTTTGGAGGGTGCATGCTCATCACTGCATGCACTTCTTTTTAGGGGACCCTCTTGTCTGGTCCGGAAGAAGAGGCAACTTCCGTTGACCATCGTTATTTGAATTTTGAAACTTTTTTCTTTCCTTCATTACAGAAAATGCATATTTAATTTTGGTTAGTAATAGGAAATGTAAATTGACACTTACTTCCTTTTAAAGAGGACTTTATGTGTACCACTGCTTATGTATACTTAATTAAGATTCGGATCCTTTGGTTGCGTGTGTATCGAATATTTTGACTAAAGCCGCGAAAGTTTTAAATTGTTGCATTTAGATAAAGTTTCGTGGCGGAAATTTTAAATCTCCATCTGATTTATCTATGATGATCCTTTAAAAATGAGATAGGAGGAGTTGGGAGAAAGATGTCCCTGAAACCATAACATTTTGGTCGCCAGGATAATTTTCATAAATCCAAGACCGAACTGCTATTTACCGACAATCTTTTTTGGCGGCAGGATAAGCGCATTTTCAGCTTTAATCGTTTTTGTTGTTTGAAACTTTTTGAGGGTGGATGGCTGAATGGAGATACTTTTATTTTTGGCAGGTAGCTGGTGTCTGTGTTTAAGAGATGCACAAGGTCATTGTAAATGAAAATGGTTTCGTTGTTTTGCAGCCCTTATTGCAATGGAACGAGGAAGATGATTCCGGTGAACAGCACAACATGTTGAGTGTATATTGTTTGAGATAAGCGAATGTACTGCAATGTATTTAGGAGACGATTAAAAATGAGAATAGATTAAATTTACACAAATAGGGAAACTAGTTTGGGATTTCTCTTTTCCTTCTGTAAGCTGTAAATGAGAGGGTTTAAGGCATTAAGATTTGAATTGTATATAACAGGGTCTAAAAGAAAAAGAGATTTTAGAAGTACTTAGTAGGTAGTTACCATTGTAATCATGTGAAAAAGGTATTATGCACTTGAAGGAAGCTTCTCTAATCTTAAATACCATATGATACCTTAAGCTTTGGGTTTAACCCAGTTTTTCGATTCAACAAATGGAAACGGTATGGAGGTATCTAAATGGAAGCATAATCTAGTAGGTAGTATAAAATTCCTTAAAATAATCTTACAGAGTATGTTTTTCAAAACTAGAATCCACGAAACAAATGTCAAGAAGTCTATAAGAAAAATACGACTAGGGAATTTTCACATGCAAAAATGCTCCATTTCTGTTATTACTTGTAAGAAGCGTATGTTGCACTGTGGTCTATTGTGTCCATACTAGTGCCTTCAAGAGGTTTTTTCCGTCATAAGAATTTTAATCATATCACAATTCTTTCCAGAACTGCATATATATGAGAGTTCCGCACTCTAATATAACCTTGGCGAGAATATTCCACCCTAGAGCACATCTTCAGTGAAGTGTAAAGAATCTGAAAAGGAGAAGCGGGTCCATGGTCGGCAAATCCTCATCTGATATTTGGTACCTTCCCAGATATTTCAGTACGAAATTTCACTGAACTTATTGCGGAATTTCTTAGACTGATGCATGCTTCGGCTGTAGTTTCCGAATAATACCTTAGCCTGTCTCAGACCTTGAGTATTTTGGCAGGTTCTGGCCCAGTTTTGTTTCTCTAACTCCCTGAATTCCCCTTTGAGGTTGTGATACCCTACTCCCCACAATGGTTCAGGTCCTTTAAAGGGTGAAGGTGATGGTCTTGGTAACTAGGTTTCATTTGTTAAATCGAAAGGCTGTGCTACTTACTTATTTAGGTGGCGCTACAGTTCGGGGTGAACCTGGGCCTCAACCAACAAGCATCTCCATTTAGCTCGGTCTTTAGCTAATTGTCTCCAGTTGCGCACGAGGTCCCCTTGAACTTGTGCGCACAACCTACGGCGAGGAGGTCCTCTACTACGTCGGCCCTCGGGGTTAGACGCTGTACAGCTCGAATCTCCTCCAATAATCTCATTTCAGCTTGGATATTGCTATCCTCACTTCGTTTTGGTCAGGTGGACGGAAATATTGAGTATCATCGTCTATGTTGAATGGTTCATGGTGTGTGCTGTGCTAAAATCATTACATGTTATTTCGTGTACATTTTCCACCTCTTTCCATCCACGAAAACAATACTAGCCCTAGAACATATGTACATCACTCACTTGACCATGTATTGTTTTCGTAAAAATGTTCGACTGCATTTTTAATGGCTAACCACATCCCGCTGAATATATTTCGGACTGGAGATTTGCTAATCTTGCTTATCCTGCGAACCTGTCCTCTGGATATGGCGTCTGATACAATGATACCAGAAATGCGGTTGTTGCGTAAATTCCGAGTCGACTTTCCTCATACTCAGGACCGGCTCCAGTCGGAATCTGAATCTGGGAGGAATTGTAAAGTGTTCGCAGATAGACCGAAAACCAACGTGGAAATCAAACGAAGAATTAATCTTGCCATCCGGTGTTTTTTTTAGGCATAAACGCTTCGGTTCAGAAAGTCTCCAAAAACACTCCGGAGCGGTGCCGCGGTAGAGAAAGGCATTACCTTAGGTGGTGCGAACAAGTGAAAGGGACATTAGCTAACTTGATGCGCGCAACTAGTAGCAAGTAGCTAATGACTGAAGCCCCGGACTGTAGTACCATTCATAATAACGCGTTCGCAGACATTAAGAATTTCATGTCATTTTGCATCACAATTAAAATGAATGCTATATCATTCACGTATTAATTAAGTAAGTTCTAAATTCAGACTAAAATTCTCGTGGAAGACGACTACTTTAAACTTCACTTCTTGTTATGACCATGAACTATATTGTAAGGAATAGATGAATAGGTCAGAATATCTGTAATAACAGACTGCGCTTCAGACCTCGCACAATCCTTCAACCACTTCCAAAATAGTTCGAGAATGTTAGAACTCTGAATTAGATCGGAAGGTTTAGCTCACTGAGTCTTGTTTGCGTTTCCGGTCACAATAGGAAGGCTGGAAATCATATCTTAGTTGAACTTGCTAGACGAGTCTCAGAGGAGAACTTTTCACGCCCTGAACAAGCATTTGGTTTGGGTGTGTCCTCTATAAAGCTAGATTAAAGCATGTGTAGCATGATGCGGTTCGCAGGCAGACTAAACCATTACTCCCAGATGTTTGTAAGGAATCGGCGGCATTCGTGCCGTCTTTCAGCAGGAAAAAACTACAAAACTATATTTGCCAAGCATTTCAACGTGCAATGTGCTATCTTCGACGCCTGTAGGAGAGCGCAACGATACTGCGGAATATTTCATAAGCAATTGTCCTGCCTTTTTTCGAATCAAGTTGTAAATTTTTAGAACTGATGTGATGTACTAAACCGCCTACTCGTCTTCCTTCCAAATACAAGGAAATTTCAGTCAAATTAAAAAATGGGTTGCTACCTAGAATAGAATAGACAAATGTCTCATTTAGTACCACCTTTAGCGGTGTTAACATGACTTGACTCAATAAAGTATATTTTTCAATTTGTTTACGTTGGTATTCCGCTTCAGGGACAGCATTCGGTTTTTGACGTGTTTGAACTCAGCTCGGTCTACGCCACCCCAATTTATGCAAGTATGCCAATGGTCGTCAATTGCTACGCTGATGGTTCATGGTTCAAATCCTGATGTCAGCAAGCATTTATTTATTTCTTATGAAATACAATAAAGTCAGTCCGATCAATTGCGAAAGCTTGTGTGAACATTCCTACGAAGGCATAACACTGGCAGTAGATTGGCCAAGTAGCTTGAAAAATTGCTCGATTTATTGGATGATTGATATGCAAATGACATCGGTGGTCGAGAAAAAATACTGTGAATCAGAAGCAAAGACAATAATAGGAGAAAATCTACCCAATTATCTGGACGCCACCTCCGGAGTTTTTCTGAAACATAAATAGCTGAGTTTCAAACTACTACACCAAATCTTTCTTCTTCTCTGACTATCCTTTCCGACACCTACACTATGTGCAAAACATATAAAGTGTATTCATAACCTCTTGAGTGATTGATTTGATTATGTCTTGTATCCCCTTGTGGGTCCTAGTGCCAATACGCCTACGAGCCATCGTGTACGGTTTCTGGCAATGTATCTCAGCTCTCCCCAACTGCCGTGCCTCCTCAGCTGTTCTGCGCCATGTTCTCTTCGGACCGCCAGGTCTTTTGCCATGCTGAGTTATAGAGTTCCATTGCATAGCATGGTTCGCTATGGGACTGTCACCCTTTCGGAACGTGTGACCAATCCACTGTCACTTCCGTCGTTGGATGATTATGCCTATTGCTTCCTGAATTGTTCTCTCGTAAATGTGTTCGTTAGAGATACGATTGGGTCAGGAAATCCTTAAGATATTGCACAGGCACCTATTAGCGAACGTTTGCAGCTTTCTGGAGATAGTAGTGGTCACTTTCCACGTGCTGCATCCTTATAATAGCAGGGATTCAACGTTGGAGCGGAACAGGCTTAGCTTGGTGTTCAAACTGATCGCATTGTTTCGCTATATTTTAGAGAACATCCCGAATGTGGACTTTGCTCTGGCGATTCTGTAGAAAGGGTAGACGAGGGTAGAGGGCGCCGTGGCGTAAGTGGTTAGTGTGTCGGATCACTACGCATGAGGTTCCAAGTTCGAATCCCAGAAAATACCAAAAAGTTTTTTCACGGTCCCACCTCTCGCGAGCGTCTGACAAACATCCGAGAGTATTGTTGTCAAGAAAAAGCTTCTCAAATCGCCGTTCGGAGTCGGCATTAAACTGTAGGTCCCTTTCATTCGTGTGAAAAATATAACGCACACAACATGATTGATTGCGAGAAGCTAGGCCCTGGCACTTTAAAGAGCTGTTGCGCCAAATATTTGTATTTGTATTTGGTAGAGGATTGCCAGTATTTTGGGAGTATTGTCTCAACCGATGGTGGTATCAAATTGGATATAGCCAACAGGAACCCCCTGAGTGCGATCAAATTATATAAAAAAAAAATTAAAATAAAAAATCATATCCATAACATGGGACCCTTATCATTGTGTTTTTAATGAATAGGCGAAAACAGGAGGTTCCAAGTTCGAATCCCAGAAAAGACCAAAAGGAGAGTATTGTTGTCACGAGAAAGCTTCTCAAAACAAATTGCCCTTCGGATACGCTACTAAACTGTAGGTCCTTTCCATTCGTGTGAAAAATATGACGCACACAACACGAGTGGTTGCGAGAAGCTAGCCCAGGCACTTGACGAGCTGTTGCGTCAAATATTTTTTTTAGGCGAAAACAGGAGCTATGAAGTCCGCAAAGAAATGTATTGGATCGGAAGTATAATGGTCGACCATGTGTACAAAAATCAGGAATAGTTTAAGAGGAGGGGCAACTGGGGTAGAAGTATACATATATTGCATCGATCTTCTTCTTCTTCTTCTTCATATTTCGGCGAGGTTACGATCCGAAAGGAAGGGATCATAACCCTCCCACTTCACCGGATTTCTACTGATCCGCTTATGGGGTTCGCCTCCACTATATTGCATCGATCAATTACTTAAAAACTCATTGAGCTGAATAACCCCCACTATTTTTTTTATATAAAACGTTGTCAAGCGGCACTCTAAGCACTAAACAGCGAGGAAATTAGATCAAAAACAGTTTCAAGATGACGTTGAACAGAATATGCAACACCCATTGCGTAACTCTCTGCTGGGTTCCTGGACATAGAAATAAAGAACGAAACGAGATAGCAAATGAACTAGCTAAAAAGGGATCAGCATTGGATTTTTAACATACTCGGATATCAGTAGAAGCTTCAATTGGTGTACTAAAAATAAAAATAGACCTAAAAGCAAGAAAAACTCCGCATGGATGAAAACAGAACCAAAAGCATATTGGCGATGAATAAGAAAGAAATTCGCATCTTGATAAGCACACTAATAGGACACTCCGCGATAGGGTAAATGGCCGCTAGACTAGGCATCAACTCACCCGACCACTGCACGAGCTGCCAAAATATAGAGGAGATAGAAACCATCAAGCACTTGTTATGTGTTTGCCCAAATCTTCAAAACCGACGCGCCGCATCCGTCATATGGAAAACAGGCTTTTTGACGAGCTAGGGGATCTCGTACAAGTTCCACTTAGGAACATGATAGACTTCATAAAGAGCGCAGGCTGGCTTGCAATCGACCACAAGACAAACGTTTTAAATGCAGGTTCCACATAACAAATGGACCGTTTGGCCCCCGTGATAAGCACTTAGGTGCACTTCCCTCCAACCTAACCTAACCTAAGTACAACTCAGTCATGCCCTTAATGCAATATGTATATATTTTTATAAACGAAGTAAAGAATATAGTATTCCATTAGGAATTCGAGTACTTCTCAAACCTACGTTAGATTTTTTTTTTGCAGCTATTCTCTTACCCGTTTCTGAAATCTCCTGTTTCCGATATCATTCTGAAGAACACTTTCAGTTAAGAAATTAGAAGTGTGAAGCTTTTCTCCTTTCACCAAATGCTTCTCATGTTTATTGAATGAATCGGGTGTCAATTGAAGTTGACTGCTTAAGTGATTTTCTTCGGCTCTTCCTGTTTTTATCTTCGCCATAAAAGTGTCATTGTTGACAATTAATATTTCCATGAACTGGGAACACACAGTAGGCCTCAACACCACGTTGATGTTCTTTACTGTCAACAGCATCAATTTTCACAGTGTAACCGGATAGGTACATTTGTTTCCTATATTTATTCTGGTTTAGTGATATTGAATACCAATACGAAGTATTTCAGATACAATACGTCTTGTGATGCTAAATATAGTAGTTCACAGAGCGTTTCAGAACAAGAAGTCGCTCAAGGAAACCATTAAACCAGCTCGTCCTTTTTATTATTAGTTTGTCAACGCATAACACTTATACACGTTTCGTATGTATTTCTCTATGAATATCAACATTCAATAAGTTCTAGAAAAAGAAATTAAACAAATCCACAAATTATAGCTGACTGTGACGCTCTTTATTCTGACGATGATTAATTAATTTAAAACAAAAAAAAGGAACCTCTCTGACAAATTAAATAACCGGAAATATCCCATCAGAAATACATTCGCTTTCAATATTTTCATACAATTTGTTCGGAAGAGAAGAACCTCCCTGCTCAATCACACAATTGAATTGGCTGAAATTGCCGATAAAATCATCAGACCGATTTCCGGTATTGAATTCATTTTCGAATGAACATTTCGTCTACCGCTTTCATAAATAATTTGGCTTATAATTAATCAAATATTTTTCTTGTAAATTGAAAATTTATTGAATTCTTGTAATCGAATAGCGTGCATATAAGTAATGTAAAGAAACTTCCAATAATTGATAATAAATGTGTACTAATTTATCGTTATTGGGTATTCTGAATTCTATTAATAGCATGGATTGCATTCGGTATGGCAGGCATATTCATGAAGTTTTTTTTATTTTTAGTATTTTTTAGATCTCTCTTTTTTCGATATAAACTTAGTTTAGGGGAAAAATATTTTCACTAAAATGTCAGTAAGTGGATGGGCCTGATGGGCTCTCCTATTAGGGATGCCGTATTTTATTTCAGATAATTCGGGACAACAGCTGCATTAGGCGAAATGGAAATCGGTACAACTCGGAACACCAATATAATATTTTCATAAAAAAAAAATTAACTTTTGCTCCGAATTAATCAATTTATCAAAATTAAATTTAATATGATTATATTGTAGAAATGTATAGCAGCTTTTAGGTAAATCTATAAACCCACAGCAAAAAAATATTTGGCGCAACAGCTCTTTAAAGTGCCAGGGCCTAGCTTCTCGCAACCACTCATGTTGTGTGCGTTATATTTTTCACACGAATGGAAGGGACCTACAGTTTAATGCCGAATCCGAACGGCGATTTGAGAAGCATTTTTCGTGAAAACAATACTCTCGGATGTTTGTCAGACGCTCGCGAGAGGTGGGACCGTGAAAAAACTTTTTGGTATTTTCTGGGATTCGAACTTGGAACCTCATGCGTAGTGATCCGACACACTACACTTACGCCACGGCACCCACAGCATTATAAGTAAATATAGTTTACTTTACAACAAAGTAAACAAGTCTTTTAATTTTTTAAATTTTAGTTTTATGTTGGATCCATACTGGAACACAGATGTTATGTTTAATGGGGGAAGAGTGCTTTCTCTCTAGAGCACTTCTTCTTGCTCCAGACGGCAGCGAATAAATTCCCTGGATAGCACCCACGGTGGCGTCTACAGTTCCAGTTAGGTTGAACTTAGTGAACACACCAGAGCTCACACTTCCGTAGTGGACTGCTGGCACCCATGTATCCGGGCCCGTGTCCTAGTGGGACCGGCCTTCCACGTTGCGGGTTGTGCCGTTGGGGTAACTTCCTTATCACGTAAAAAATCACTGGTTCAGAAACAGCCACAAGTCTCGGATAAGAAAGATTCAACTGTTGACAACCTCAGCACACGAACTAAGGACAACGACCTTCGGATCTGTACGTGGAATGTTCGCACCCTTAACAGACCACGTGCAGCCAAACAATTAGCAGAGGCCCTAGACTGCTATAAAGCAGATATTACCGCCATACAGGAGATGCGATGGGATGAGCAAAAAGAGGATGAAAAACAGTGACATCTACTACGGTGATTGCTACGGAGACAACAAATAACGCTTATTCGAATGCGGATTTGCTATACGCAGCAAACTTACGCAAGAAATCCTAAGCTACCCACACGTGAGCGATTGTATTATGACAAACCGCATCAAGGCTAAATTCGCTAACATAAGCCTAATATGGGTTCATGCCCCCACGGAAGAAAAGGACCCTGCCGCCAAAGATTGTTTCTACGAGCTCTTCGACAAAACATACGCACAATGTGCTAAATACGACGTTAAAATCGTATTGGGCGACTTTAACGCTAAAATATGAAATTCAAATATACTATGAATGTCGAGCATGGCACTACAAATTGGCTCTGCAATATACTCGGCACTAGAAACATTAACACCACTCTCGGAAATAGTTCAATAAGAAAATCCGTTACCAGAGGGACTCCCCAGGGAGGCGTTATCTCACATCTCCTCTGGGTTATAGTCATCGATGGGATACTGAAAGAACTAAGCAATACAGGCATAAGCGTCACTGTTTACGCGGACGACGTGGTTATTTTAGTCCAGGGCAAATTCCTTGCCACATTAAATGAAATGATGGAATCAGCTCTTAATAGTCTCGAAAAATGGGCTAAAGGGTGTGGACTGCACGTCAACCCGGATAAAACAGAATTGGTACTCTTCAGCAAGAAATACAAGATAGCACCTTTCAAATTGCCTAAGCTAGCAGGGGAGGAGCTTTCCCTTTAGTATAATGCTAGATAAGAAACTTAACTGGAAGCTTAATATACAGGAAAGAGTTCGCAAAGCTTATATTGCTCTCTTCATCTCTAAAAAGACGGCGGGGAAAAAGTGGGGCCTGAAGCCTGCAATGATGCACTGGCTGTATATTATGATAGTCAGACCCATTCTTACGTATGGGGCTCTTGTATGGTGGAAGGCAACGAATATAAAAAACATACGAGATATATTGGCCATGGTACAAAGAAAAGCCTGCATTGCCATCACGCGTGTGCTTTACGCACAACGCCTACGGCTGCACTTTCTTTCTGTATCTCTTACCATTAGACCTACAAATCAAACTTCAAGCGGGCAACAGTGCGCTTCGGCTCGCTAAAGTTGGTCTCTTAAAGACCAGTAATGTGAGAAATAGCTCCATTCTTAAGGAATCATTTCCCGATATCCCTGATGAATCGGACGAAATCCTTGGCACATCAGACTTCGACACACCGTACGAAGTAATGTATCCTGCTAGAGAGGATTCGCAAAGGAAGACAGTATCTGTCCACAACGAGATTGAAATATACACAGATGGTTCTAAGACCATAGAGGGCACAGGGTCAGGTATATATTCGAGAGATATTAACTTACAGGTGGCCCTGAAACTTCCGGACACATGCAGTGTGTTCCAGGCAGAGGTTCTAGCTGTACTTAAAGCTACGGAATTACTTGAGATGGGATCAATATCCAACAAGAATATCGCCATCTTCATTGACAGTCTGCGCTAAAGGCGCTAGAGTCTTGTGTCACTAAATCTGAGATAGTCAGGAGCAATTCCTGCTTAATGCACAATGCTTAAGGCATTATGTACGCAGACCCGTGTCAGATTATGTTGGGTACCTGGACCTGGCAATGAAAGGGCTGATGAGCTGGCCAAGAGAGGAGCAGAGCTCCCACGCAGGGACATAATCGGTAACATTAAACCACCAAGGTGTGTGGCTAGGGGAATTATTCGGGACAGAGTCATCAACATAGCTAATCTAAGACGGTCCAACTTAGATGGTCATAAGGTGTCTAAGGCCTTGCGGCCCGTGTTAGAACGCAGGAAATCTGCGGAAATCATAAAACTAAAAAGATCAGGGCTAAGAACAGCGATAGGAATACTCTGGCCACTGTCTTCTAGGGAAGCATGGTATGAGACTGGTTTTATCAAATACGGATGTTTGCAGGTGCTGCAATGTCCTACATGTTTCGGAGGATATAGCACATACACTCTGTGAATGCCAAAGCATTGCCAGAACAAGGTTAAAGCACCTTGGAAGATAGTTCTTCAATAACCTTAAAGAGGTAAAGTCCCGGAACCATAATAAGGACATCTTCAAATTCTATAGGGAAATCAAGTACATATATGGGAGAGTTAGTTTAGGCCTTTTTGTTGTTAAGATTCCCTAGGGATCGCGATGGGCCCAACTTGGTGCCTAGCGTTTTATGATAGCCTCATAACCCTACTCAACCCAACCTAACCTAACCTAACGCCAAAATTGGAAAGGAGGACGTCTTTGGTGGGGCAGTCGGTAAGCATAGTCTACACGACACCACGTCCAATAACGGACTAAGGCTAATTGATTTCGCTGTGGAGCGAAACATCACCATAGCAAGCACTTGATTTCCTCATCTTAATATTTATAAGCAGACATGGCGGTCCAATGATAATGTAACGATCAACCAAGTTGATCATATTGCGATCGACGCAAGATGTCCGCACCTTCCGAGCGGCCAACATAGACTCGGATCATTACCTTGTTGTAGCCAAGGTACGAATGCGGATATCCCAAACTGAGCAACAAAGAAGAATCACTGTGGGGAAATTTAACGTCGAAAAGCTACAATCGCACGAAACCGCCAGACTCTTCGCTGAACACGTATCCCAAAATCTCTCAATCACCCCTATGCCGCCAGCATCAAGTGCTGAAGACCAGGGGCAACGCTGCTAACATGCCATCAGAAACGCCGCGACTGATGTGCTGGGTCTCGCTCGCCCACCACCGCGAAACCCCTGGTTTGACGAAGAATTCCGGCGAGTGCATGCAGCAAAAAAAGAGGCATATGAAACGGCGCTGCAAAGGAAGACGAGAGCTGCTCGTGAGCTGTACGAGCAAACGAGACAAAAAGAACATCAGCTTCCCAATGGAATTCAATGAGATTAAGTTTAGTGCTAGTATGTAGTTCTTAAAGTCATTGGACTCAAAAAAAACTGACGAACAATAATGGTTTGCATGTTGCGTCTGTGTAAACAGTCCTATCGCATGTGCTATCAAAGTTGTATGCGATTACTACACGGTATGAAACAGAACTGATATTTGTCCGGCGATAAAAGAAACGTATGCACAACATTTGTGTTGCATAACCGATGCCGTATATGTGTTATCACTCTCATTCGGCTCCATCATCGGATGTTTGTGAGAAATACTAAAAACCGTGTATTCGATGGCAGATGCATTTGAAACGTGCCTAGCTAGCACCTTTTAATACAATTGCGCGATTTTCATTGGAAATGAAGAGAAATGATAAGAAGAAGTTATTTTAGTGTAGTGGTTTCAAACACACACGATATTAGGTTTCGGTAAATACTCGTACTTACTCCATGGGTGGTGTCCGAACTACTTTGAGAGATTTTTCTGTAATTTTTGTATTCGCTTCAGATTTCTAGAACTGTTTCTGAGTACGTATTCAGTTACTCTACGTTGGGCTTAATGGATATGGTCGGCATTTGAACCAATAGTCTACCACTCAATAACTGAACATATTATCATTATATCATGTCACCCAACTTCCATTGAATCCATTAGTATAGGTTTTTAGTAGAGCCATAGGCCTAAAGGTCTTGAAGATAAGCTCCAGATTTAAGCCTCTTTCACACCAGCCCAACCTTTCCGAAACATCCTGTATAGTCTTTACCTTGAAATAAATTATGTAGAGCTTAAAATTTTCTTTAATATTCTTGCAGGGGTTCGTAAGAATAAGACCGTCTTCTGTGTATTTAAACTATTTATTTATAAACAACTGATGAGGGCGTTGTAGGGTAGCTCGAAAACTAATTGGTACCGATGGAAATGCGCTGGTTTTTTCTTTATTGAAGAGCAGGTCTTAGCTCTATGCGAGTAGGGAACTTAGCTTAAATTAGAAACGGAAAACATGGAATTTTGGGGAATTTACATGGTGCGTTAGCAGAGTGCCATCTATTATTTCATGTTAACCCTACACTGCGCAGTGTAGCAGATCTGATACAACAAAATTCAAACGTCGCCATTACACTGTGGAATCAAAATTTTCCTCTGTTGCACTTTGTAGATGATCTGCTACATTCATTTTGTCCATAAGTATGTTTGATTAACGTAAACTAACGGTAAACTTTGACATTTGGCTTATTCGACTTTGTAAGAGCTGACTTCGGGTATTGCAATTATAAGCGGGTACAAAACGTTGATTTTTTTAATTATTTTTTTAGTATTTGCAGGAACAAATTATATAAGAAAATATTTTTTTTAGTCAAAAATAGAAAATCGCGCAGCGTAGGGTTAATATGAAAGTATGGTTTTATAATACGTTTAAGACATTTCACCTGAACTTCACTTTCGTTATATTTAAAATTAATCAAATGACTTTATTCTTTATTAACTTCAACTTAAACTGTCTACAAATTCACTTTTAGACACAATGTCGTTTATTCTCAACACCGATTTTCAAATAATTACTCGTAACTCTCACGGTAATCACACTTAAGTACATCCCCTTGATACTTATATCATGGGCTGCGCTATCAAATACATCCATCGTCTTAGGCGGGGTGCTTTTTGGTATACTTCACACTGGAGTTTTGATGAACTTGTGTGACACTTATCTTACCAATTCGGCCTTATGGATATGCCGTCTGATGCAATGACACCAGAACTCCAGCTGATGCGTAAATTCAAAGTCGACTTTCCTTGTATTCAGAACTGGCTTCGGCCAGAGTCTGAGCAGGGAATGGAATGTAGTCGTATTTTCACGAACGACTCCAAAACCAGTCAAGGGTCTGGCGCTGGTGTCTTCGTTGATGTCGACAACATTAGACTTCTTTTCTCGTTAGACAAATATGAGTCTCTTGGAAAACCAAGAGGTAACTTACGCAATCCTAATGGCCATGAACTATGTTGTGAAGAACAGGAGAAAGGCCGTAGTATTCCTGTCTGTAGTGACAGTCAGGCTGCGCTTAAGGCCTTGCTTAATCCTTTAACCACTTCCAAAATATTTCGTGAAACCAAAAACTCTCTGAACTCTGGGTCCAAGGTCACATTGGGATCTTGGAGAACGAGATCTCCGATGAGATTACTAGACAAGGCTTAGAGGAAGCTTTCTCAGGTCCCAAGCCCGCGTTGGGTATCCATGTGTCCTCGGTTAGGGCTTCCATTGACGATTGGATCTCTCACGAACACAATTGTGTATAGGATGACTCTCCAGGATGTAGGTTGACTAAACGTATTCTCCCGGACGTCTGTAAGAAATCAGCGCCATTCTTACTGTCTCTCAACAGATAAGACTGCAGACAACTTATTGGTGTCTTGACAGGCCACTTTGCTTTCGCCAAGCACTTTAATGGCTGGGCTTAAGTGACACTACAATCTACGACGCTTGTGGCGAGAGCGACGACACCGCGGCCTACATATGAGCCTTTGCTCATATCAGATGGCAGATCCTCGGTGCTGATGTGATAAGTGCTGGTACTATAAGGTCCTCATCACTGAAGTGCTTGGCTTTCTTAGAAAGACAAGGAAATTCCCATAAAATTGGTAAATCAGGGTTTGCTATCTGGTAGTATAAAGGACCCGTTGCGTTTGAGTGCTCCAGTCCACCGTTTCTTATCACGAACAAAAAAAAAAAAAAAAATCACTTGTTCATTGCTATTTTCACCTCTATCGACTGTGTCTTCTCTGCTGGTGGTTGGTGTTGTATTTATACCAAATACAAGAACCTCTAGAACATTTTCGAATATGCTTGAAGCCTCTGGTCGAAAACGCTAGATGTCTCTAGCGATGAATTGTGGAATGTGAAATGTGGAGCAAATTGATATGCATAATGACAGGTTTGACAGATGGCAGTAGTGTTGCCACAGTCTGCTCGTCGATCGATAATGCAGTGCGAAATGTACTTTTTGTGGATGCTACAATTTGAAAGCACGTGTAGTTATATTGAAATAAAAATTCTTTTAAATTTATAACATTCACATCTTAACATTTCTGTCGTCTACCCTTCTTGAGTCTTACTAAATTTTGTAAAAGTACATACAACGGCTGCTTAAAACTTTACTATCTTACTCGATAGATATCGAATTGCCAGCTAGCTCGACTGGTGGGAGGACTTAGAAAATAAAAATAATTGCCTTTAAATTATAATATTTTAAAGGATGCTTATATCTACTTAACGATATTTATACCATTTGAAAAATGAAGCCTTTTCTCGCATAAAATCCTAGACTATTTGTATAGATTGCTACCGAATTTTCCTTTTACAAAGTCGTATTTTCTTTTACTTGAAACCAGTTTCTTTCTTGAATAAGAATCTTTCCTTGTATCTCATCTGGAGTTCATAATTAATTTCCACTCTCTCCGAATAGTTTCTTCAGTGTTTCCACTTTCGTTTTTAATGCAACGATTTTTTTTTTTTCATTTCCATATGATTTCTCCAAACATTACAGTCATCTTGATGCCCGATAAGAACCAAAACATATTAACTTTCTTCTTTTTCACCAGTGCAAGCGCAAGAAACCTAGGAAATTTTGAATGTCTCCTGCATTAAGATATAATTACACGCATTCTGTGATCCGAACCAGTTCCCCATCCATGTATCTTCTTATAATTTACTCTTCGCCAGTACATCCCATGTAGAAGTCGCAGTGAGAGTTTTCCGTTTAAGTATAATTAAAATCCAGAGCAAATATTCTCCGCCATAAACAGTTTACGTCGGCATCCTCACTTAACATAGCTTGTAATAATGTCTCTCGATTAATTTCTTTGGAATCTGTTTTCTGATAAATCCTCTAAAAAAATTTTTTTTATTCATTACAGAGGCCCTCCTGCAGTCACGTCCACTGCCACACATTCCGCCCGGTTCGAGTCTGCTGGAAGCTGAATTACTCGCACAGAGTCAGGATGGCTCTTTGCACAATACACAAAGTCATAGTCAGGGACCAAGTTCAACGACCTCAGGCTTTGAATCGGCTCACCGATGGACATCGAAAGAGAATCTTCTAGCACCTGGCCCAGAGGAAGATGATCCGCAGCTGTTTGTCGCGTTATATGATTTCCAAGCTGGCGGAGAGAATCAACTTAGTCTGAAGAAAGGTGAACAAGTTCGAATATTGTCATACAATAAGTCGGGCGAATGGTGTGAGGCACACTCAGATTCGGGGAATGTTGGATGGGTTCCATCGAACTATGTGACACCGTTGAACTCGCTGGAGAAGCATTCTTGGTACCATGGACCAATTTCCAGGAATGCTGCAGAATATTTATTAAGTTCGGGGATAAATGGAAGTTTTCTGGTGCGTGAGAGTGAAAGTTCTCCCGGACAGCGAAGTATTAGTTTAAGATATGAAGGACGAGTCTATCACTATCGTATTTCGGAAGACTCGGATGGTAAAGTCTACGTAACGGCAGAGGCGAAATTTAATACTTTGGCTGAGCTGGTACATCATCATAGTGTACCACATGAAGGCCATGGACTGATAACACCTTTACTGTATCCAGCACCAAAGCAGAATAAACCAACTGTGTTCCCGCTAAGCCCAGAACCGGACGAATGGGAGATTTGTCGTACAGATATTGTGATGAAGCACAAATTGGGTGGTGGCCAATATGGTGAAGTGTACGAAGCAATTTGGAAGCGTTACAACAATACTGTGGCAGTAAAAACACTTAAAGAGGATACGATGGCACTGAAAGATTTTCTGGAAGAGGCAGCAATCATGAAGGAGATGAAGCATCCAAATCTTGTGCAGTTAATTGGTATATACATATATATTTCTTGTTCTACAATATATTCTTTTTCTGACCTATCAAATAAATAGATAAAGTGAAAGTTAGACCTAAACGCTTTATCTTAACGACTATAAACAAAAGACTCATGTGCAGTACACATTACACATAGTAATTAACTTCCAGATAACATAACTTGACTATAATTTTCAAAACTTAACGAAGGTCCGACAAAGTCTTTACTTCACTAACACAAACTTGAGCTTAATGAAAGCTCTGTCATGAGTAGGCAAACGTTTTCAATTACTATAACTCAACATGACGAAACTATGAATGCGCCGATAAATTGTTATCTATTTTTCAAATCCGAAAGAAATTTAATCGAATTTGAATTTGATTAGTTCTTATTTTTCATTTTTTCATCATTAGCTTAGTAATACAAACCAACATAACGTGGCCTTGCCGTCTGCCGATTGACAACTAGAATATAGCAATACATATTTAGGTACTAGCTTAACACATTTTTTTTTTTTCTACAAGAATGTTCTGCTACGATAGGCCAAAGCGATTTTGCATTATTCGAATGAATATGAAACATTCAGCTCAATAAGTAAATCGATCACTTGTTCATCAGGTAGGCAATCGGTGCCGAAAACACTTCGCCGAGTTTCCCTTAGACTTGGGCACTTTCTAACAAAATGTAGCGTATCCTCCCGTTCACCTACATTGAATATGCCACATATGGTGCGAAGGTCTTCTCTATGGGATATATAGCTCAGATTTAGCAATTCTCCCCTCAACTTACGATACGATACGCTGATTAGGGCCCAAGTTCACTGCGGCCTATAAGATCTATTGTGCTGGCCCAATGGTTAGCCAGATTAAAAATTAAGGCTTTTGATAAACCTCAATAATGTCTTGGGTTCCATGTTCCAGGTATCCGATGGGCCCATCGAGATGGAGGAATCGTTAGATGGAGGAATCTTTTCTTTGCGGCCCCTATGCATTTACAAAGAATCTGTTATGCTGTTTCTCTTTATTCCCCGCAAAGTCTGCACATGACTGTATCTGAAAGTTTTATTTTATTTAGATTGTACAGCCCGTTAAAGTTCGTAAAAAGTCTTAGCTTAATTCAAGTAGCTTATTGGCTCTATTTCTGTTGTGGTTTATGAACTTCTTGGCTTGCCTTTGGCTCTTTTGATTACCACAGTATTCGGCGAGTCCTTCAGCTTCCCATTTTATTATTGTGCAGTGGATATCACTGGGTGGTACCCCGAAATAAGGTTCAGGGCCGATGAGTGGACGCCCAGCACCTCTCTTCGCCACGCAGTCTGCTCGTTCGTTCCCCTCAAAGTCATCGTGTCCAGGAACCCATGATACGGCAACCTGATTTGTGGATGCGAGGTTATCAAGAACATCGAGACAGTCCCACACGAGCTTTGACCCTACCGTATAGGAATTAATGGCCCTTAGTGCTGCCTGGCTGTCTGAATAGATGAAGATGCGGGTTCCGGTAGTGTTTCTCCGCAGTCATTCCCGAATACATAGTTCTATTGCATGGACTTCTGCTTGGAAGATGGTAGGTGATTTACCAAGCGCTGCCGCACACTGAAAGTTGGAACCATAGACCCCAGCTCCGGTACTGTCATTTTCCAATTTGGAGCCATCTGTGTACTAGATTTGTGCGTTGGGTGTGTGTGTGAGGCCTTTGTTTCTCCATTCTTCAAATTTCCTGGAGAACAGAAATCTCTTGAGCAATCTTGAAGATTCGGTTGTTTTGAACGTTTTCAAGAATTCTCAGATGGCCTGTGAAATCGCCGGGTTTCAGTTTTTGTATCTGAGGTAGCCTAAGAGCACTTAGCATAGCTTCTTTCTTTTCCCCCCAATTTAATTATTATCGATATTTTCTTGCTCGTCCTGAAATGAATAAGATGTCCTAGATTCTGACTTAAGCCTGTAGACTGTTCTAAGTAACGAATTTGATGCCTCCTCTAAGAATTTCTCGTGACACATTAAAGCATTGACTTCGGAGGAGTTAAATTCCTCTGCTTGCAAGTTTAATTTCATCCCACATTCTAGGGCCAAGTCAAGCCATTCACCATACTAGCTGCTCCCGTAAGATAGATATCTAACAAGCAATCTACTTTTGTAGGCAGCCTTTCCTCCGGCATTCGTAGATCTTTAAGGACATAGTCCACCTGTCGTTTTAGGGTCTTTATAAAGAGAAGAGCTACCCCTGTTTCCAGCACAATAAGGCAGTTCGACGTACTAGTTGGCAGACGAATTAATTCACACATAACTCTTGTTTTCTAACCTCAAAGAAGAACGTTGACAAAAGTCTTTCATTCACCGAATTGGATTACTTAAAATTTAACGAACCTTAACGAAAGCATATACATGCATCTAATGTTGCTAACCGTTATGGGAATGCTAATATTCTTTATTTCCAAACTTAGGCCTACTGTCCACGTAGCTATGCTTCATACGCACGCTTTCGTCATTTGCAGCTTTTTGTACGCTTGCTAGTAGCTTGTGTATAGACAAACGAAGATCTGTTCACGGAGCGGCAAAGTCGCATATGTGTAGTCGCAAGCAATCGTCATGCAGCCTGAGCTGCAGTTGGTCATTACTCAAGCTTATTGCAAGACGCATGGGGGTTACTTTTTGTCTTAATGGCGGCTTCGGCAGTGAATTTTGTTAATATTATTGAACAGTATCCTTGTTTGTATAATAATAAAATACCAGAAACTCAAGAAACAATCTGCAGTTAATATTCTTTTCGATGTGTGGATGGCACCAAAATGTTCTACGTCTTCTCCGTCGTCTTACAATAAGAGCGTATGCTATTCGATTATTGCAAAAGTTCGTGCCCGATATTCATACGTGGCGGAAAGTTTGCGGTATGAAGCAACCATTGTTTGTTTTATGGACTTGTTGTATACCAATGGATAGGTCGTGGCATCAGAAGTCATTTTAGCGCTAGACCCTGTTGAGTTAAGTCATATTGTGTGTGAAAAAAAATTCTAAAATGGAGAACGAGAAGTTACACCTTCGCCATGTAATGCTGTACGAGTTTCGAAAAGGAGTGAGTGTTGGAACTGCAACAAAAAACATTCAGAGAGTTTATTCGGATCGTGCTCCTGCTCTTAGGAGGATCTGTATCTGTTTGGTGGGATTCCAGTGGTATCATTTTTGTTGAGCTTCTTCTACCTGGCAAAACAATCACGGCGAATAAGTACTGTGAGCAACTCTCTAAGCTTAGTGAGAAAGTTGAAGAAAACTCGTGGTTTTTGCAAATCGGAAAGGCGTCATCTTCCATCATGATAACGCCAGGCCACATGTCGCCCGACGAACGCTGCAAAAACTGAAGGAGTTAAAATGGGAAATCCTTCAGAACCCACCGTATCCTTCAGATTTTCATCTGTTTCAGTCGCTTCAGAACGGTTTGAATGGAAAGATATTGGTTCCCCCGAAGCTGTCGAAAACTACCTTACGACATTTTTTGAAGGAAAACCACGCAGTTTCTATGAAAACGGAATCCGCAAGCTTGTAAAACGTTGGGAGACAATTGTAGAAAATAACAGAGAATCGCTTGTGTTTCATTATCAAATCGGGTACGAACTTTTACAATGATCCAATAAAATCACTTCTTCATCATCACTTGTCATTTTTCCAACGAAAAAACGTCCTTTTGCAATGCTAAACTTTGAAGAAATGATCTATATTTGTAGCTTGCATGAAGCTTGTATGACCTTCCGTGGACAGTGCTTAGATGCAAAATACGCTTGTCGTTATTTGCAGCTTGCATGCGAATGACGCCGTCGTGGACAGTAGGCATTAAGAGATTATGAAATTACCGAATCCCAAATTCCTACAATTTAACGAATCTTAACCAAACTACATTCAAACCTGGCAAACATAATTAAAATACTAATACTCTTGCTTTTAAAACTCACAAGATTGTGACAAATATCTTTACTTTACCGACTCTAACTTTATAAAAATTAACAAATCTGAACAAAACTGCATTCAAAATGGCCAAATGATTGCTAAATAAGACTCCTAACTTTCTAAACACAAAGAACTCTAATCTAATTTCCCAAATCAAGCGAACGTTATTGTGTGAAAACCCCATCGACTTTTTGATAGACTATAATAGTTCACTGACTTCACCCACGACGATTTTGAAGACCTCCTTCAACCTTTTCCTCTTACATTAACATAACACATTTCATTTCGTCTTTTTTTTTTTTTTTTAGGTGTTTGTACACGAGAGCCTCCATTCTATATCATCACAGAATTTATGAGCCATGGAAATTTATTGGACTTTCTACGGTCCGCCGGACGAGAGACACTAGACGCAGTAGCTCTACTCTACATGGCAACTCAAATTGCCTCTGGAATGAGTTACTTAGAATCGCGCAACTACATTCATCGAGATTTAGCGGCGCGAAATTGTCTCGTCGGCGATAATAAGCTAGTTAAGGTGGCAGATTTCGGCCTGGCCCGATTGATGCGTGATGACACATACACAGCTCATGCGGGGGCTAAATTTCCCATCAAATGGACAGCACCTGAAGGTCTGGCCTATAATAAGTTCAGTACAAAATCTGATGTCTGGGCATTTGGGGTGCTACTATGGGAAATAGCCACGTATGGAATGTCCCCATATCCTGGGATAGATTTAACGGATGTATTTCATAAACTTGAGAAGGGCTATCGCATGGAACGACCGCCGGGATGTCCGCCTGAAGTGTACGATCTTATGCGACAGTGCTGGCAGTGGAATGCGCAAGATCGGCCGACATTTAAGAGCATTCATCATGCTCTGGAACATATGTTTCAGGTAAGTTTAAAAATGTAAACTTCTGATTTATTGTGCGTATTCTCTGAACTTGTATTCATAGGAATCATCGATTACGGAAGCAGTTGAAAAACAATTGAATGCTTCACAAACCCTCACCCCGCAAATGGGAAAAAAGCCGCAGATGGGGGGCGGTGGTGGTGGCGGAGGTAGTGGAGGCCACCATGATCAACAAGCTAGCACACCGCTATCAGGTAAATGAACCCATATGCATATCTGTTAGGTTTTGTAATTGTTATATGATCTTAACTAGAAACGGGCTCCACCTCCACCAAACTGAGTACATTCTCAAGCCAGGGCAAAGGGAATGTGCAAATGCGACGAACCACCAATAAACAGGGCAAACAAGCTCCCGCTCCACCAAAGAGAACGAGGTACGATTATCTCCAAATGTTGTCTCAATATATTCTAATCTGAGTTGTATTTTTTTTTTAAAGCCTGCTGTCTACTAGCCGGGATTCAACATACCGTGATGATGATGGAAAGAATTTTGTGGACGAACTGAATACGAATGGTAGTAGTATTAAGAAATCATCTTCTTGCAGTAGTTTTATAATCGATATTCTATTCCGAGGTATTTGTCACCTGAGTAAGGGAGTACAACATTTCACCACATTTTCGTTGTTACGTGTGTATGTGTGTATGTGCACGCATGTTTTGCGAAATGTGCATCCTCAGGCATGTCAATTGCTGGAATGGAACTAACTGAATGGTTGTATTAACCCAAATAATGTACTAACGTTGCACACAATTGTGATGATATCGACGACGGCACTTACTTGTATCTGTAGAGAATTGAATTGAGACCCTTTATATATTTCCGATCACCTAATGTTCTAACATTTAAGACAGTCTATTATAAATACAATAGATTCTCTGCATCTCTAAATTCCAATATATAGAAAGAATGCTCTCTGAATAAGGTTGTCTGTCAAGGTATTCTAGAGTCCGTTCGAAGCAGAGTCGATATCGATATTTCCTCGGTCCTATTTTAGTTATAATTTTCGACCATAACTGTTTCGCTCGTCGGTTTTTATAACATTATCGACACAACAGGGTTAAGAAAAAAAGTATTAATGCTTCTGAAAGTTAGCAGCATGATGATAACGACAGTCGTCGAAGGATAAATACGCCAAGAGGAATCGGGGGGATTATCTTAAGCAGCTGTGACCAGAGAGAGAGAAAGAGGTTATCTTCGGATATCCTCACTGCTGAGTTTCATAATGCCTTCAGTTTTATCTACTATTGCATTGGTAGGCCGAATGACTCTTTGGAGGCTGGGAAGTTCTGACTTTCTAAATATCAGAAACTCGAAGCTCCAAAGCAGTTGAATAATAAATTTCGGCAAGATGCAATGCGATCCCAAAGGTTTTATTGTGGATTATTGCTAATTTTAAAAAGTAGAAGAATGTATCTATTATCTACCGATAAAGTGACGAGTATTACCTCACGTTGTATTCTAAATGTCTAAATTCTTTTCAATTTTCAATTTTCAATTTTCCTTATTCAGCCTTTGCTTCTTTTCTTAGTTAGCCCTTTTTAGATTGATCTTCATTGTCTTCTTCCACTCTAGTGATAAATGTTCTCTAGTAGGAAATGTAGAAAATCGGCTGATAGTATTAGCGCATTCTGAACAACTTCTGATCAAGTCTCTGATATTGTTTAGATTGAGAGTTGTGGTTTGAATTCTCGAAAATGGTGTAGAGGGCAGTTCAATCGGTCGCGAATGATGTAAAGAAGAACCTATTTAAGCCATTTATCGTATTGGAGTACTCGATGAGTATTTCACAATAATCCTTCTACTTTGCCCAACAAAGTCTATAGAGCATCTTTAAATTCTATTTAATTCTCATCCAGTAGTGAGACGTTAAAATAAATGAATATTTGGCGCAACAGCTCTTTAAGTGCCAGGGCCTAGCTTCTCGCAACCACTCATGTTGTGTGCGTTATATTTTTCCTACGAATGGAAAGGACCTACAATTTTGTGCCGTATCCGAAGGCCAATTTGTTTTGTGAAGCTTTCTCGAGACAACAATGCTTTCGGATATTTGTCAGACGTTCGCGAGAGGTGGGACCGTGGAAAAACGTTTTGGTGTTTTCTGCGATTCGAACTTGGAACCTCACGCACAGTGATCCGACGCACTAACCACTTACGAAGTTTAAAATCGACTACCCACTGAATATGGGCGTAGCAGGTGCATTACAGCGATGTTAGGAAGCCGGTGATTTGGTAATTTCATCTAGTTCCTCATGTAACTAAAGAGCATATACAGTGTAAATATATACATTGATGGTAGTGCAGTTTTCAGATACATGAAGTATGTACGTCGGGGTATTTTCTAGCACTTTAGCAACATATCCTATTTGTTTCTTTGTGAAATTTACGAAGATTGCAAAAAGGCAACCTTGTTTCATTCCCATCTTTGACTAGATTCTCTTCCTTATCACTACATCCCTCATCACAGTATCTTTTTCATCAAAAAACCCTTGAAATATCCTCACCATTTCCGATTACATTTCCATGGTTTAGTTTACAGCAAATGAAATCAAATGCAATTGTAAAATTTGCAATAAAACAGAATTTCGATGCGATACATGTTAGATATGTAGAGATTCTCCCGCTGAGTAATCCTTTCTGAAACCAGTTTGAAATCCGGTTAGCAAATCATTTTCTCGTATTAAGTCTGTCAAACGCTCTAAAATTGTTCTTGCAAATATTTTGGACATTCTTTTTGAACAATGGAAAAACAATTTTGTTCCTGAAACGCAAAGGTCATATGGTCCAAGATACAAATTCCATCGTTTCATGAGGGTACTGACTACTAGATTGACATTGTGCGAGAGCTACATCTTCCTCTTATGGTGTGGCACAGCCACACAACTACTGTACTAAAGGAAATCTCCTGCCTGGTGCTACAATGGAACGCAACGAGTCTGAGTGCTCCGGAGTTTGGGTTTTCTTTCAGAACAAAAAAAAATGGCACGAGTTGTTTCCAGCTGTTCGATTTAGCAAGCTTTCAAAATGTCATCTCCTTCACCTCAAATGTTTCGTGCGAATAAAACGCCATTTAGAAATTTTGTTATGTTCAAGAGGAAAAGAATGACTGCTTTAGTCCCTGTATAAGAGAATGAGCATAGATTTTCAGTTTTCCTTTACAGAGACTATTGAATACAGTGTTTGCCTCCTGATACAAGCTTTTGGGGACATTTTGATTTTTAGCGCTAAATCACATTTTGCGTCTACCACAACTGTTTCTTTTCCGTCTTTTTGGTTATAACATGCAAAAAATCTAAACTTATTTCCCTTACATCAGTTGATTTGGTCATAAAGTCCTATTTCCGCAGTAGTTTTGTAGGTAACCACATTTTTAAAGGGGAGTCAACTCATAGGGCCCTTACCTAAATCATTTATAAGTCCGCTAATCATTCTAGCCGCGGTCTCTTTACAAGTCAGTAGTCCATTGTTGAGCAGGAAGTACCTCTTATGAATATTAAATTAATTTTCTCGACACCCGTTTTCTTCAGTATGTAGAGTCTAATTTCGTTCGCACTTACTTTAATTAAAGCTCTGTTGAGTTCAATAATGCAACGACCTTGAAGTATGTATAACATTTCCAAATATAACTGGCATTGCTGCATGGATATCTTGACCCCGTCTGCTGCACGAACTATAACACTAACTAACAAAACCATTTTAAAATAAATATATTATATGAATATTGTTACAAACTCCCACCACAAGGTATTGGCATCACATTTACTCATGAATGTTTAACATCAAAATTTTCTGTTCTCCTAACAACTGTGTGACAAATACTTACAGCAATGCTTTCAATAAACAACTATTTAGTCTAGGCATCAAGTTAATTTATAATTTCAACTCGATTTCCACAGGTTTAACACGAGACATCGCCAACTTAGCTAATCGCTGCGATTCGGAAAACGATAATCCCGACGCTGATACAGATGCTGACAGCATGGACTACAACAGCAAAATTCAACATTCCTTAGGACATCACAATAAACCCGTACAACACAGCTCATTCAAACGACCTACACCAGTGATGGGTAATCGTGGTCTCGAGACACGCAACAGCAAACGATCACAACAGCATCCAATTCACAGCAAACATCCCATGGATCATACACAACATCATAATTTAGCAGGAGTTATAACGCCACCATCAAGCCATCAGGTCACAGTCGGTGCTCTGGAGGTGATGAACGTGAAAAGAGTAGTGAATCGATATGGAACTCTTCCGAAAGTCGCTCGAATCGGCGCGTTTCTAGATAGCCTAGAAGATTCTAGCGGTGTGCAGCAGTTAAACCATAATAGTGTGGTTCCAGATATTCCGCCTCCGCCACCACCAGCCATCGGAACTAATGGTGTAATGGCTCGCAGCAATAACTTAACTAATAGTGTTGCAACATTTAAGGGCGGACAACCACAAATGATACGCAGTAATTCCTCGAGTGGCGTAACAATGGCTAACAATGCATCGGCCAGCCTTAACAAACTGCAGCGCCATCGAACCACAGCCGATGGTTCCATGATGACATTCTCCTCATTCCGCGGTGCTAGTAGTAGTCCAAAAAGAGCACAGCAATCAGCCCTCGCAAACTTAGATTTCCCACCGCCACCGATCGATCTTCCTCCACCCCCCGAAGAATTTGAATCACCACCACCACCACCTCCCATGATACCCATTCCTCCACCAGCGCCAATCAATAACAACGATGTTTCGAATACCGCCCCCAGTGTGGAAGAAGCCAGTTCGCGATTCGGAGTAAGTCTTCGCAAACGTGAACCTTCAACGGATTCATGCAGCTCTCTGGGTAGTCCACCAGAGAACCAACAACAGCAGGACAACAGCATAAAGGAGAAACTTGAAATGAAACTCATGGCCGAAATCAAAGAACGAACTAACACGGGTAAATTGCAGAATAGCCATCAAGATGGCCGAGAAAATGGTGGCCAACAAGTAGATCCAGTTTCACAATTAGTCACTGAACTGGCCGAAAGCATGAATCTCCCGAAGCAAGACAAGAAACAGCCACCAAAGTCCGCACATTCTCCAGCGAACGCAACTGTGCCCAATGATTCGTCGAATACGAACACCTTCAAAGCTCAGCTTAAGCGAGTCGAACCGAAAAAACTCCAAACTCCACCCCAAAATGATTCAAACACAATTATTGACTTTAAATCACGACTCCGCAAGGTAGACAACAACAATAGCAATGGCAACGAAGCCAAAGACCACCAACAACAGAACTCAATAAAAGACGACAGTACTAACTCAGACGATAGTACGACGAAGAACTATAACAATTCCTTTAGAAAAGACAACTCAGAGCGCCACTCCGAGAACAACCCGAATGAGCTGCAATCCAAGCCAAAATCCAGATCCCAGATCGAACTGAAAAAGACTGAAATTAAAATCGAAGTCTCCGCACTGCAGCATGCTGGAGAACAAGACAACAACAAAAAGGATAGCAATCATTCGCTAAAATCATCGTCCACTACGACCACAGCGGCTACAGACTCGGGAGATTCCTCGGAGGATGGCAAACGTCGCAGCACCGGTAGTATTAGTAGTCTTAAGAAACTCTGGGAGCCAAAGGAATCCACCCCGACCGAAGGACAGACACAGCTATCGCCGAAGTTGGCTATAAAAAACAATTCCAACGAGAATAGCGATATGATAACATCCATCACAACGACATTGACACCAACTCCTCCCGATCTAACCGCTGATCAACATCAATTGCTGAATAAGAGCAAGCCTGCGGTTCCACTAAAACCTACCAAACTTACCATCTATGCCACGCCTATTGGCCAGAAAATCAACACTGAAAGCAATACCAATTCAAATTCAACGACTCCATTGACGAATAACACATCCTCAACGCAAACCAGTCGAGAGGGTATACTAGAATTGGTCGGCTTGCTGGAAGGAAGTCTCAAACTTCCGGTGAATTCTATTTCAGCTTCCCAATGGCTTCAGCTAAGCGACAAGCTGAATATCCTTCAAAATTCCTGTGTGGTATATGCCGATAATGAGACAATGCCACCGCATTCGAAATTTCATTTTAGAGAGCTGGTCACGCGAGTAGAGACCCAATCGAGATGCTTACGTTCGGCGGGCAGTAAGAATGTTCAGGACAATGAAAAGCTAATAGTCGAGGTTGGTCAATCACTGAAGCAAATATCCAATGCACTGCACAGGTAAAGTGGAATAGAGTCAAAGATGTTTAGAGTTTTGGAAGAGGGATTGAGAGAGGGTGTTTGCCTACCCTCCAGAATCTAGTCAGTAAGAGAGAAAGAGAAAAGCATTTGTTTTTTTTTATTTTCATGTCCCACTGTGTTTTGTTTTATTTTTCGAAAAAAATCTGTTTTTTTTTTATGTATTTACCATTGTGGCATAAGAAGTAAGAAATAAGAAAATGTTTAAAGAAGAGAGGGAGTGAAATGAAAATTCTTTTAGAAAAGAAACTGAGATCAACATTACTAACTTTGTTCCATAATTTTGTCTGTGATATGTTGGAACATTTATTTAATAACGAACAGAAGATGTAAAACCATTTGTAAGAATACTTTACTATTATGATTTAAGGTCACTCACTAGGTTCTTGTTTATTTAGGTTTTTTGTTTAGTTTTTTTTATTATTTTAACGTAAATAAAAATAATTTTTACAAAAAAATAGATTACAACTGCCATTATAGTTTGAGAGAAGAAAAAAACAAGAAACTATTTGACGAAAGTAATTGGTTCTTATGTGTATATTTTAAAGAGTATATTAAGAGGATTTGAAGAGGGTGCTTGTTATCTGAATGCTCAGCTATTGCATATCCAGATGTACAGTACTTGGTCATTGGATTATGAACGACAGTTGTGAACATTCGATTGTCCGCCAAATGAAACAGACATTCGTACAAATTATTTCACAATCACAAGTTACCCTCCTCGCTCACTGATCAGAATCATGCAATTTTGCTCGCTCGAATTCCATTTCATTCAATTAAATTGTATACCGCACTTTCAAGCCGACTTCGTTTGTCAGAAATATGAAATTTTGCGAAATACAATCGATTTTATTTTAATGCGATTCGTTAAATTTTCCAACGAATTAGAAAGAATTTAGTGATAAGTACGGGGTGCGCCATATTTTTTGTCGGTATGTGAATATTAAATAACTTATAACAAAAAAACCGATTTCAAAATATGAGGTATTTTTTTTTTAATTTGGTCCTTACAATTTATTTGGACTAGTTTTTGAATACGACATCAATCAAGTGGCCGCCTCTATTGACCAAAGCAAAATGTGCCCTTTTTGCTGCGTTTTCCCTCACTTTTCTGAGAATCTCGGACGGTATATCAATGATATATATCGGCACAAATGTTTGCCTTGAGCTCGTCAATGGTCTGAGGCTTGCTGGCATATACTTTGCTTTTCAAATAACCCCACAAAAAGAAGTCCGGAGGGGTCAAATCTGGAGATCTGGGTGGCCAGTCAATGTCGCCATTTTTTGACAGCACACATCCAGGGAATTTTCGTTGCAGAAACTGCATTGTTTGACTTGTAGTGTGGCATGGCGCACCGTCTTGTTGAAGCTAGTAACCGTCCAGATCTTCGAAAAACGCCGCAAGGTGGTTCCACTGGCGCCAAAATACTGAGCGCGGTGACGATAAAACAAATGTGGGTTCTCGGCAACACTCTCTCTTACCGCTTCAACCAGTTCATTGGAACGTCTTGGGCGTTGATGAACGGCATGTCGACGATCTCCCACTGTCCCGCGCTCAACAAAATTCGACACCAAACGACGAATAGTGTTGCCAGACGGTACTTGTTGGCCACGATATTTTCGACGATATGCACGTTGAGTTAAGACAAATGTACGACTATTTTCAATGTACAGCGTCACTATTTCGGCACGTTGATTCGATGTGAATCGATTTATGGTTAAAATTATACTGAATTGATGTTTCAAAAACTTGTCTATTCAAGTCAATCGGTTGATAAATGTCAAAGTTATTTAATGTTTACATACCGACATAGAAGATGGCGCATCCGTTATTAAAGTGAAATACATACATATACAGGCAGATCAGTAGGTGAAGCGGGAGGGTTATGATCCCTTGTTTTCGGATCATAACCTTGCTTATAAAAGGAAGAAGAAGAAGACATACATATACACTCGTACATATGTACATATACAGTACTAATCAAAATAATAGGTAAAATGAAGAAAAACGACAAAACTTACACTCTGCATATTTTTGCATATTTTTTCTAAACTAATATTTAGCTTCTTAACGAATTCGTTGATCGCAATATTTTTTTTTACTTTTTCAATTCATAAATAATTTTTTTTTTTTAATATTTAATAAACGCCTGATCAAAAGCAGTAGATAATTTGACATTGAAATACAAAATAAAATACCAAGTACTCGTACAGTGCACTCTCGATTTTTGCAACAAAAAACAGAAAATTAAAACACTTTAAAAATGCTTACGCAATGTGGTCTGTGATGTATAAATAAAATTACATATGTACATTACATTTAAGAAATTTATTTTTATTAAAAAGAATCATCATTTATCCAAAACTCAGATGCAGGTAAATAAATAAATATTGATGTACAGGTTAGGTTTTTAAAAAAAAAATTAAATTTTTGGTTGCAGTTGTCTTGCAGAATATCGCTTGGCAACCGCCTAATCGCGCATTTTTTGCAGTTGCATCGTTTCTTCAATTGTGAGCTCATTTTTTTCTGCCCACTGCAAGCATGTGGTGAAGCATTTTATTGCGTCTTCCAATTTTACTTTGGGCTGTATATCAATCATAGCCATTTCGGCACTATCAACAGAAACTTCTTCTTCTCGGGCTTCTACATTTTGCAAATTCTCGGAGATCCGTTTAGAGATGTCATCGCTGCCAAAGTTCACGTCTGGAAACATCTGGTTCAGCATTGTTGTGATGTCAGATCTTTCTGACAAAATTTGATCTCGAATTAGAAGCAAAGGAACGCAGTCTTCTTCCTCTGAATGATCAGGAGTTCTAATAACTTTTTTCCAGCATTTAGCGATTGTATTCGCTTTTAACTCCTTTCAAGCGTTTGCCAAGAAACAAATGGCATGTTTTAAATTTAAGCTTTTCAGTGCTTCTTCATAGTTGTAGGAAGAAACAAGATGGCTCAACAAACTTTTTTTTGTAATAGAGTTTAGTCAGTCTTATTACATTTTGATCCATAGGTTGAAGTATGGCTGTGCAATAGGATGAAAACACATTATCGTAATGCTAAGACCTTCAATTTCAATCAACGAGTCTTTTGGACGACAAGGAGCATTATGGATACCTTGTTGGCCAACGTTTTTTTGTTGAAGATGAGACGATACCTGAAAATCGCAAAATGTTTTGGAAAATTTGTTTTGTCTACTGTTTTTTATCTATTGTACAATATATTGTGTGTCTATAGTATTTGTCATTACTTACTTCTGGAACGAAATTGGTTTTAACCATTCGCCAAAGAGCACTGAAGTCATCCAAGCAGTTTTGTTGGCCTTGTAGATTACTGGTATGTTGGTAAAAAATTTTAAAGCTCTTGGATTTTTTGCTTTTCCGATTAGAAGTAGTTTTAGTTTATGTTCACCGGTTGCGTTTGTACATGCCATGAATGTTATTCTTTGCTTAGATGTCTTCCTTCCAGGTGCAGGCGTTTCCTTAAAATGGACAAATGTTTTGTCTGGAACGAGTTTCAAGAACAATCCAGATTCGCCCTAATTATAAATTTGCTCCGTACATATATTTATTTCAGCAAATTTTTTCTCAAACCCTATTAAAAAATGCCTTACGAGCTCAGAAGGATTGGAAACTTTATCTCCGGAAATTTCTAAGAATCGTATCCCATGACGCTTCTTGAATTTCAAAAGCCAATCACTGCTTGCTTGAAATTCTTCCGGTCTTTCTTGTATGCGGTTATGCAATTCTTTTGCCTTTGTAAACAAAATCCCTGGAAACTGGAATAGCGGCCCTTTTTCGCATTAGCCATTTATACAGGAATTTTTCAATTTTCGGAAATCTAGGGGCTTTTCTGTTTTTTTGATAGCCAGGTCCACAAACTGATTGTCCAACAATTTTTTTTTAAAACTTTCTCTTTTTGCTTTATTCTGCTATTCGTGGATTTAGTTACATTATACTGCTCACAAATTAGTTTTATTGAAGAGCCTAATGACAGCTTTTCTAAAATTTCACTTTTTTCTTTTAAAGTAAGCCTTTTTCCCTTTGTCGGCTTGCGGCATTTTTACTTTTTATAACTTAAATTTCAAAAACAAACATTTCCACTGCAATTACGCTTACGACATTTTCTGCTCGAATGATCAGCATTCAAGAGGAATCGCGTTCCTCTTTTTATGATTGACCACAATTGATATTTGTTTTGGAATGTTTCCTTAGCCAAAGGTCTCTCAAAGTTTCCCCCACAAATTCTCAATCCGATTGAAATCGGGGGACTGGAAACGCTATTGAAACACCGATACTTGCTATGACTCAACCAAGATTTCACCAATTTTGACGAAAGCTTGGGATTATTATCAGGTTAGAAGTGCCGCCGTACCGGCATCTTATCCTCCGCATATGGTAACATAATATTCTACAAGATATCGCAGTAAACTGCTTTTGTCATGGCATTATAGATCTGGAAAATAGGACCCTCACTGAACCAAGAAAAACATCCCTACACCATTACTCAACCGCCCGCTTCTTTAACGGTTGTGAAACTCCTTTTTTTATCTTTGAACATTCCAATCGGAGACGAATAAATTAACTTTTTATTCATCATTCCACAATATATTGCGAAACCGTTGTACTGTGTGGGCTTGTAAACCTATTGCGAACTGTCTCCTAATATTTTCCCTGCTCAATAATGCAACTTTTCTAGCGATTGTTTCTGGTAATCGACTTTGTTTGCATTGGCGGACTGATGACGTTGTTCATTTCCGCCGCAAAAGTTTTTGATGACAGGAAGAGATTCTTTTTTGCCAGCATTACGATTCTCTTCTGCTGTAGGCATTCTTTTTAAAGCATTGGCTAGAGAATTGATTGATTCCTCCCCACTTTTCAGCAATGAATTTTACAATTTCTCAAGTTTTTGATAATGCGAAGAACTTAAGGAGTGTAATGTTTTCAAAAATACATATGTCATGAAAATTTGATACAGTTTTAATGACAATGATCGATATTATAAAAAAACGTCAGCAATATAACTTTTTTTTATAATAAAAATCCAGGATGAGGAGCAGTTACCTATTATTTTGATCAAGTGCAAAATTGTGTCCTTTCACACTTACTGCTGCACCACAAAAAATCACAGTAGATGATCCTTACACACATCAAAACAAAGAAAATTTGTATGCTTATTAATATTACGGTTAAAATTTGCAAGAAAATATTGACGGAGAGCAGATTTCAGTGTTACCATTACTATTACACCTAATTTCCCATTATTTTCATCAGTACTGTAGGTACATTATCTTTTACAAGGATTGCGAGATCGGATGAACTCTCCACCCTTTCGATCCTTTGCCACTGACTTCAATTTATCATGAAAAATCCCCAGACGGGTCTAGGAGAGAAATATGACTTTATTCAACCATCTTATCCTAATCCTCTCTGGAGGTCACTTACTTGATAGTACGGAATTCCTGGTGGTTTATGGAAGCCGGTTTAAATACACGCGCACTATGTGTCCAAACCATCGAAGCACAAATCACTCCGTTCGGAGAAGTAGCTGCTTAACTTTGAGTTCTTCGTGTATTTTCGTGTTTCTCACTCGATTCATGTGAGAATTTTGTTTAATCCTTATTTTATGAGGGTAAAAAAATACATTGCTTGGCCCGAACAAAGTTTTTTGTTGTAAAGCTTTGCTCCATAAAGAATTAAAAGAATAGTTATAGCCTTCTTCGGAAATGAAGTTTATTCTAAGAAATCCGGGTTTACAAGATGCTTTCTTGTACAACAAATTATTTTAGACTGTCTATCGTCGTTTTTTCCAGCATTTCAACAGTTGACTCAAACCATTCTGTTTACTAATCAATCAACACGTTGTAATCAAGAAGTTTTAGTGGAAACGTCTTCTAATTCCATACTTACAATAATAGATACAACAAATATTAAATACCTCTTACATCCGGTTGGGGAAATTCCGATTGAACAAGTTTTTATGTCTCGTATTCTGTTGTCGTTTTCCCACACGCCTTCTACATGTTTCGTCAGTTGCAATAATGAATTGTTTCTGCGGCTATACGCATGTGATTACAAGCACGCCAAACAGTTTTCAATCGAGTTCAAATTCGGCGATCAAGCCTAAACTCATGGAGTTCAAACCAAAAATATGCTTGCTCTATTATGTACGTAATTCCTTGAAATGTGCTAAGGGATCCAAATATGGCTGAAGAGCCTAATTCAGAACTTCAGTGACTTGACTGGGGCATATTATTACGTCAGCGAAACAATTTCAACCTGTGATGTATTATAACTCCAAATTATCACAGAGAGTGGCTGCTTGACCATCCGACCCACCCAATCATCTGCATATCTCTCATGTGGTGTCCTGAGAACGAGTAACGAATTTTGCAGTCTTTGTAACTGATTTCAACAAACTCGTTGTTAAAGATAACATAATGAGTATATATGTAAGTAAGATTTTGTTCTCAAAAAGGTTAATGGTTTCATATGCTACAGGAAAGGAATCGTCGTAAACAAATTACCCTACCTTAATCGAATAGTCAGTTTAGTTAATTCTGTGGAGTTGTGCCCAGTAATTTTGTAATTTTGTGAAATGTAGATTTGAGAATTCTGCTTAAAACACCGGTGGATATCCAGCTTCATTTAAGTCATTTAATACTGCCCTATCTGATATGTTGTGTTCCTATAAAGCCTTTTAAATAATGGTCCTTTCATGCTTGGTTTTATTTTTTACTAGCGAATACCCGGCGTGCATTGCTATGCCTCAAAAATAAGATAATGTTTTTATTTTTAGTTGAGTGAATAATACAATCGTTCAGTTCGTTCGTATTGAAATGTACGCAAATTAATATCACTCAATAATCGTTGTATGGGGAGGTATCAAAAAAAATCCAATCGTAGTTGAATCACCCTACCAGCAATGTGGGAGCAATTGAGTTACCGATTGGTTTGATAATGTTGGCTACAACATCAATTAAACAAAATCGGTAATCGCATAGCTTAACTTATACTCAATAAGCAAAGCAGCCACCTGCAAAAATTTCAAAAGTTATTAATGTAACCTGTCAAAAAATAACGGTCGAACTTAGAGTAAAATCATTCGAAAAATGCATATAAGTCGTAGCTACAGAAAGTCTTCACTGCAAATTTCAATTATGAGAGTTTTTCAGAAGAATAAAGAAGTCAGGTGTTGGAGTTGGTATATTTGTGGACTAATTTTATAATTCGAATTAAACTTACAATTTTCAAAACAGCTGCCACTACATCTGTGTAACTGTTCTGTTATATTTATAAATCTAAAGCCATCTGCTATACCATTATACGTAGGGTGATTGATAATTACCTGTGTTTGGCAAGAAAAAACTTTTTTTTAAACAATTTTATTTTATTTTTAGACATAGTCTATTTTTACCTTGACACATTTAGCTCAACGATATTCCAACTTTTTTAAGCCCTCCGAAAACTAGGTTTCCTCAAACACTGCAAAATATGCCTCAGTTTCGGCAATGACCTCCTCGTTTGTTGTGAATCTCTCTCCGCCAAGCCATTTTTTCATATTTGGAAACAAAAAGGAAGCACACGGGCCAATTCTGGAGAAAACGGTAGATGCGGCAGTAATTCTTAGCCTAATTCCATCAATTTTGCCGCCGCGACGTGACACGAGTGAACCGGTGCATTGTCGTGATGGAACAGAACTTTTTTCTTTGCTTGCTCTTACTTGCTCACTTCCAACAGCTACTACAACAAAATTAATCAATGAATTTATCTGAAATTTTGAAAGTCGTTGTTTGACAGATGACACTAAGCAATGAAATATAGATTTTACATCAGTGCCGTTATGTGTCTTCAAACACGGGTACTTATCAGTCACCCCTCGTATGTCGCTATGTATTTAATAATGGTGACCTACAGTGGAGCGACAGTAGGCATGTTTTGGTGAGAATTATGCAAAGCAAAGTGAAAGCTTCTCAACAAAACTATTCACAGCCAACCTGGCTTATAGTTTTTTTTATTATTTGAAGATTGGTGATTGAATTAAAATTGAAGTGAAAAGTATGGAAAAGTTGTACTTAGATTTGTGAAATACAACTGAATTATTCAACTTGAATCAAATTGAATAAAAAAGCTCTTTTCAGCACCCTCTGAAATTGATTGTTTCAAACTATACATCGCAAGTCAATTTTGACTGGAGAAAAAGCTTAAGTGGTTGCCAGTCATTTTTTGTTTTTGTACTCTGTGCTAAATCATACTTCACTGAGAAGAGATGTCTCACCAAAATACGCCTAGTGTATTTGAGATACTTGAAGCCAAGTATTCATGTATAATTCGTCGTATTCTCTAAAGCGTGTAAGTAAATCACGAGTAAGATCTTAAAATAAAAATTACTGTACAAAGTTTAGAAAATTTTAGAAGCAAATTCTTGGGCAAGCCCTGAAAATTTATTTTTTTAAATTGAAATTTAGTGTCGTAAAAGCATTTTTTTTTTTACTTTTTCCGGATCAGCTCATATTCTAACGTCTGCATTGCGGATGTAACCTGATTACATTTAGATGTCAGTTGAGTGATGATCAGTTGAGTAATGATAAGTTGAATGATGATATAATGGACGTGGAAATCGCTCGATTATTTGGGCCATATACGATAAAGCAAAGAATTCTAAAACGCAGTAGCAATTTGTTTGCGCAAATATAAAGGGGTAATCGTGAATTATTTTTCCCTCGGAATTTTTCCCCCGAACAAAAATTATGTCTCTTCAATATAAGGAACAAATTCATTGGGCAAAAATTAAATACCGTGATTGCGTTGAAAATTCTCCTGAATTGTAATTCATGATACATATTTCTTTTCCCACGAATTATTTCCTCTTTTTTGAAGACATCTAATTTTTGTTCGGGGAAAAAATTCCGAGGGAACATTTATTCACGATAACCCTGATAGAAAAATAATGCAAATGTCAAAAATGTTCGAAAAAGAAGAAAGATAAGAAAGGTAGGTAAACAAAAAACAAATGAGAATAAGAAGAAAATGTTCCATTGTCTTTTTAGAGCAAAAATGCAAACTTAATGCAAATTATTTGTTCATAAACGTCGAAAATGATGCATAGCAGTCGTATGCTTTTAATGTTTCAACTGCTTTGCATAGGGTTTGCTTTGCAGAGTTTGCATTTCCGAATGGGCCCTTCCTTATTGAATATGGGTAGTTTATTCCGTATCTATGTACGTAGTATTCGATGATAGTAATCCAATTTTTATCGTATGTTGGGCAGACAACACTCAGTCGCTAAAATGTTCGTGGTACAAGGTTCCGAATTTTCCGAATAGAGTAGAGAAACATTTAAAACGTTTAAAGCCATGTCACCTTGATTTGACTTAAAACTTCATAGATACCGTCGTCGTCGAATTGAGTAGTTGCGGGAATACATCTAAAAGTAATATGAATGCAAGAACTATTGCAATGAGGGGCATTTTAGAAGATTTCTGCAGTCTGCAGCGTGCAATTGTCAAAAGATAACGTAATCTGCTTCAAGAAAAAATATCAACTGAGGTCTGTTTCACACATATCTGGCATATTCAAACGAGTTTTGCATGCCGTGTATCTGGTGTCGGATAAGTGAGAACTCTCTCATAAAGGTCTGTACACTTTGAACAGGCTATGTGTGAAAACTACAAAGATCCGACGCCGCTTATCCGATGCCGAATATGTGTGAAACAGCCCTAAGTCTGACTTAAGCCTTAAAATGGAAATGAATCTCTTGAATTATACTAAAAATTATAAGTTTTTTTTTTTATGAAAATCATTTGTTTTTATTGTATTTATTCAAGGACTGACAAAAAATAAATATTCTCAAGTGAACCTCATTAAAAGAAAGACTACAAAAGTATTTTATTTGAGCATATCAAAGAATAACAATTATTATGTAAAACAATAATACAAGTATAAATTAAAAAAGAAAAACATCCATTCACAGAAAATCGAAAGTCTAATGACCATAAAACAAGTTTAACTACATATAATTTTATTACACAACTACTACAATTCTCTTCGTATTATTAACTAAAAAGAAAACAATATAGTTTATTTAAATAAAACTTAAAGTTGTAGTTTTAAAACAGCTTGTGTTTTTCTATTATTAAATATATTATATATATAAACACATATATATAATCATTGCTTGAGAAACTCTTACATTACGAATAACTTTATATTCTTAGTCTTTAAAGAAGGAAAATATTATTAAAGCAAAAAAATCGAACAATTAAAGCAAGCAACAAAAAATTAATAAACAAAATGCTAGTCGTACTCGTAAAAAAAAAAAACAAAAAAAAAAGTAAAGCTGTAGTTGAACAAATTATAAAAATGATACCGATATTTTCTCACATTTTCCATTTGTTTAATGTTGTTTCCTAAATTCACTCTGTCAACGTAAGCGATACGAGTTAGAAATAATCAATAATTTCGCATTTTATTAAAAACAAAAAATAACAGTAAAATAAATTATTCATTACCCAAAGATATTTATGCAAATTGAAATTGATTTTTCTTTTTTTTATAATTTTAAGCTAAACTTAAGTATTAATAATGTTTAGAAATATAAACGTGTACTGTAGTGAGCTTGCTCGATTTTTTTTTTATTATTATTATATTATAACAAATAAACTTATATAAATAGATATTAATAATAAACTTTATATTTCATAAATTAAATTACAAAAAAAAAAAACGGAAACAACCTATAAATACTACTCGTTAAGATATTAATATAACAAATATGTATTATTATCATTATGATTTTAAATTAATATACCGCAAGAAATATTCTAAAATAAATATCGTAAAACATAATTTTGTTATAAAAATAAAATAAAAATGAATGTGTATTATTTTTATTTATTTGGTTTTTATCTGAGTTAGTGATCGCAAAACACATTTGTTTCGGAGAAGTTTTTTTTTCAGAATTTAAAAGTTATTTTTCATACGTAAATAGAGGAAATCAAATTAAGAATATATTTTAAACAAACATTATATATGTAGATATAAAAGCGTTGTAACGTGAACGAATAATGAATGTATAATGTATATCATAATGTGTGTGGAAAAATACAAAAAAAAATTTACACATTTCATACAAAAATAATAAAAATGGTAGTTTCATTGAATTTGTTTAGGAATCGATAATCTGATGGACCCTAATATTCGTTCACATATAACCGTGATATACATACACTCCGTCTCACTTGATTACGAACAGGCAGTTTTTTGTTTTAATTTTACGATATTTTTCAAACCCTTCGCTAATCTGGGAAAAACCAATTGCACAAGGAATGAAGGATAGCATTATGACGCTTTTCCCAAAAAGGTCATAAAATTTACCTGTTTTTTTTTTTGTCTCACTTGATTACGAACCGTAGCTAAATTTACCTGTTAGAAGCTTAAAAGGTAAAAAAAAACAATACAAAATTTGTTTGTTTCAATAAATGTTGGTTTTATTCAAAGAGTAGCAATAATTTTTAGTAATGGGTACTACCTCCTGATCGTTGAATCACTTCAAGTAGCCTGCTGTGTAGAGATTCATAGAGTGCTGTCAAATAATCTAGCGAAATTTCGGACCAGGCTCGTTTTATGGCTTCAATAATCTCTTCCGTTTCATTATATTGCCTTCCTCCTTCGTAGACTTTTCTTGAAAGCCAACCCCACACTTTTTCCATGATGTTCAGGTCGGGTGAATATGGCGCCCATGCAAGTAGGTTTACATTTTGGTTCTGAATCCAGGCTTTTGTTGTCCGTGCGGTATGTATCGCTGCATTGACTTGTTGGAAAAACCATCGCTGTCCACCAAACATCTCCGAAAACTGCGGAAAAGCTCTTTCCAGTATCCATTTGTAAGTGATTGCCGTCATTTTGGAGCTTTGGAAATCCAGCTCCACAGTTCCGTAATAGCTTATTGCTCCCCATACCATTACACCACCTCCTTTGCTGTGCCCCCTTTGAAGATGCATTTCTTATTTTCTCAAATCATGGCAATAACAGCTATATCCATCAGGTCCGTCCAAATTAAATTTTTTTTCATCAGAAAAGACGACGGTATGCCACTCTCGATTCCACCTGATGTGACTTGTTGCAAAATCAAGCCGCTGGATTTTACGTGCCGCATTCAATGGTGGTTTCATCTTAATTTTTTCATGGCGACTATGGCTGGCCTTCTGTATCACGCGATGAACAGTCGATCTGCTAGCTGTAACTCCAGTTTCTGCCTTAATTTTACTTACGGAGAGCCTTGAATTTGAAGCAGCTCTCAGTATCGCCCACCTTTCCTGAAATGTTGTTGCTTTGCTGACTTTTTCTTTGCGGTTTTTTCCATACTTCTCCGGGTCCTTAATAAAGCTGTGTACAACAGTGGCGCCTCTTCCAATCTTGCTGGCTATGAAACGGATGGATTTTCCTTGTTCCCGGTAAGCTCGAATTTGGCCTATTTCCTCCTTGGTTAATGTCTTTCCGTTACCCATAGTTGTGGATTGTATGAAGTTATTTCTTGAACTAAGCTCCCTAATACTCGAAGTATCCTTTTATTTGATTTAAAACATGGTAACAGGTATGTTTAGCTACTGTTCGTAATCAAGTGAGACAAAAAAAAACAGGTAAATTTTATGACCTTTTTGGGAAAAGCGTCATAAAAGTTGCATTTATCAACTTAATCCCATTTTTTTTTCTACAATATAAACATAATATACCTTTCATTCCTTGTGCAATTGGTTTTTCCCAGATTAGCGAAGGGTTTGAAAAATATCGTAAAATTAAAACAAAAAACTACCTGTTCGTAATCAAGTAAGACGGAGTGTATATGGATATGCAGTGGATAAAGTTTGCTCGTTAACCGATGTGTGCTAGTCTAAGCCCCATCGGGGAACAGCAATCATCAGCCACCCGAGTATAAAAATAAAGGAAAACAAAAAATATCATCGACGTGTTTCCTACCACTGCACCAACGACCTCTTACGACGATCAGTTCTACGTACCGGACCAACTCGAGGACAATAGCTCGACCATTGATGTACTATAAATATGGACTGCTAGTGAAATGTCAGTTTCACACAATCTCTGCCCAAAAAATGACGCCAACATAACTAGCCCTCTTAGTTCGGAGCGGAAAAATGTAGAAACAAATTGCCAACCATTTTGAATTTCTCCATAGAATGGTAGAGACACCTCTTGGGTTTGTGTGGATTTGCTAAATAAAACGGTTGAAATTCAAATTATTGAGGCATTGTTTGCAACAGATGTCACCTGCAAACTGTGCTAGTTCAAATAATTACTGATAGATGGAGCCAACAGTATTTAAAAAAAATGATATATGCATTTGACTGCCCCATAAGTTATACAATATTCGTATATTTATTAGGAATCAATTTTGTATCTAATATGTCAATGAAAACACTGTCTTTGTACACCCAACTGCATCCAACGAAATTTCAAACAAGTAGAGTTTCAATTTTGTTCCGCTCCGGACCGAGAGAGCTAGCGATAATGTTGGAACCAACGCGAAGTTGGCTACTAGCAGTCTATATATAGTATGTCAATGAGCTCGACCAAGGATCGCCAACCTCAGCTACACTTCTGATACAACAACAACAACTCACACACAAAGAGAAAATGTTCAGTCACATATGTATTTGACTAACGAAAGGCAAATAATAACAAGAAAGTTAACCCAACATTTTCTAGTTCGCCAATCATAATACCCTAACGAATAGTTCCCCAAACATCGAAATTAGCAAATTGTGTTCGAATCGCGTATGTTAATAGGGAACTTAAGATTAAACAAAGAATCTCTGCGTAAAAATTCGAGTTCTTTATGAAAATAATTTGGAAAATTATTCATAACTTCATAAATTCATCATCAGCCGCGTGTACAGCATCGAATTATTTACCTCCGCGCTTTAGAATACAACTGCCAGTAACAAATTTTAAGTGACAAATCTCTTTTTTTTTTTTGTTAAGATTTCTACAGAGGTGAATAGCTTGTCACATTAAACAACTACAGAAATGCACACAAGAATAAAGTGACAAAGTAGAGCGAAGCGTGATTTCAACTATGGGAATACAAGCAAATGTTATCGCAACATTTAAGATAAAATGTAAGTACAAATTTGAGAAGTTCAAGGTACATATGTATGTATATATTAGGGGTATTCAAGCCACGTTTCTATTTATGCTAGTCTTCATAGTTCTTCTTCGTAAATACTATAAATAAATATATAATCAAATACTGCCCCTTTTGCAACTATTTCTTATTTGAAATTTAGACAAATTTTTAACATACAATATACGTATGTATATATCATATATACATATACATATATACATACATACTATATATATACATATACATATATTTTATATTTTATATCATATATTTGAATATTTGAGAAATTGGTTAAATATCAACTTGGGGCAAAACCGGCCGATTTTTGAAAAATCTGAATTTCAAACCACTACACCAAACTTCATCTTTCTAAACACCCGCAATGTGTAAAACATTTAAGGGGTATTCATAACCCTTTGAGTGCAATCTAATTATGAAAAAAAAAAATAGATCAGTCTCAATACATACACCCCTATCGTAGAATACGTCGAGGTGAACGTTTTACTAAAAACCGAAAATTTGCATCATAGAATCCGCCGAAGTGAACCACTCAGATACACATTGGTAATGTGAATGAGTTTTACTGTATCGTGGAAACGAATAGATCGAATCTCCCCATACATTTGACATCCGCAGCAAATTCATTGCGGATCTTATTTTTGTGTTCAAAGGACGAGTGGTATTTTATCTGTATAGGACATATGGTATATCATACATATGGAAAAGGTCACAGGAAAGAAATTGTTAGATTACACTAGACAACAGTAGAATGGTATTTGAAATATTTTCAACCAATTTTTACTTGTCTGACTATGCTGAATGCAGATTAATTTACAAAAGTTATTTCTTAATTCGGGTTTTCGCGATTCGCTATATCTTTCGTTTTGACCGTTGGAATTATCGTTATGTTAGTACTACTCGAATCACAAAGGCGTACTTCATAAACACATTTTTTGTCATTCTCCAGTACTATTCTGTATAGATAAAGTGAGAATACATTACCCTGTGTTTTTGGCTTTTGTAAATAGTAAAGTAAAGTGAAGTAAACCACATGTTAAAAAAACGATCCGCAGCTGCCAGATTTCCCATATTTTAAAATTTCCTATTTCGTATTAAAAAGAACATCCGACATACCGATATTTCTGTCTTTCAATTAAGAAATAGATGTACGTAAATAAAAGAATACAACATCTTTATCTTTGGCAACTTAGATGAACGAAATCATTGAGCTCGCAATCGAGTCTCGAAAAATTATCTACACTTGAATCAGGCTACGGAACTTATTGGCACTTCGATGTGCCAAAAAACAGGGGTATTATTCAAGTTTTTTCCCAAAAACATCCCGAAAATGTATCAATACACACAATATTTGTAACATTTGTGATCAAGTGATTTTTAGTGGAAAAAAGTGTTCCATAACGCCATTAGTACAAAATGCATATTGTTCCTACTTCGGCACTAAAATTGTATACCAAAACATTCCTGCTGTAATCCTTGTGCTAAAGGTCGAGAAATTGGCTAAGTGGCAACAAGCAATCTTTCCGTTTTGCAGTAGCGAGAACCCACACAACACTCAACTGACTGTTATTTTTGTTTGACGACCCTAACTTAAAAAGTGTATCTAAGTTGTTAACTCAAAAAAGAGTACTGCTCCCACCTCTACATATAAAACTAGCGCTCATGAAGAATTTTGCGAAAGCTTTGGATGAAATTGGAGAGGCATTTCAATATTTACGTCAGAAATTTCCAAAACTGAGTGAAGCTAAAATCAAGTGGTCCGTTCGCGTACTTTCCGAGCCAAAAACTAATAAATTGTCAAATATGACATGATGAGAGCAAAAACTCTCAGAGAGCGGAAATTCATTTCTTACGCTCATTTGGATTATTTTACACACAGTAGTTGTGGAGCGCTAAGTGACGAGCATGGAAAACGCTTCTATCAGGATTTCGCTAACATGGAACTATCTAAGCCGTACTATCACCAGAACCAGAATATTCAACGAGCAGCAAAAAGATAACGTCAAAATTCGGCACAATAATCAAAATATAACGCATAAAGAATATCATTTCAAAGTCAAAATTTATTGCCTAGTGTTATGAGAAACTTTTTAACAAAAATTAAATTGAATAGGTTAGCACCACCGCCCAAGAATGAAAGCAAAAGAAAAGAAAACGAGACGATCTCCAAGTTGGATGAGGTCCCCTTGAACTTGCGCAATTCGAAGACTCTGCGGGCCGGAGCGTTGGTGTACATTCGTTCTATATATCCTTGCCATATCAAACGTTCAATACGCAACTTTTCAACTAGGTGGATGTCGCTGTACAGGTCGTATAGTTCATTATTTAATCTTCTCCTTCAAAACCCGTCAGCCGCATTTCTTACGTCTTCTCTCGAATCAACGCCGTAAAGTAGGACTGGGAAAATGAGGGTCTTATATAGAGTCTAATAGTTGTTCGGGATAGAGCTTTACTGTTGAATTGCCTTATTGGCCTATAAAACAGCATGAGTTATTCTTCGCCTGATTTCATTATCCGAGTTAATAGCAGAGCCGAGGTAGGAAAACTCCCTTACTACCTCGGAGTTACAGCTGCCTACTGTGACTTCTGTTCAATTCGTCGGTATTGATTGTCCCTTCTTGTTGACAGCACATGCTTGGTTTTGCCCTCGTTTATCGCTTAACTCATTTTCACCGCGTCTGCTTCAATGCTTACAAACGTACCGGTGACAGCCCGCTGAGTTTTTCTAATAATGTCAGTATCGTCGGCGTATGTAAGTAGTTATGCAGGCTTTTGATAAATTCTGCCACCGGTGTTGGCTTATGTGTTTCACACCATCCGTTCAAGTATGATATTAAAGAAGTCACATGACCGCGCACCACCTTGTCTAAAGCCTTTTTTGACTGGCGGTTTCTTGCGATTGTAGCTTCGTTCGTTTTCGAAATTCTGTGACAGTGATTCTTCTTTGTTGCACAGTTAAGGATATCCGGAAATCGTACCTTGGCTACAACATGGTAGTGATTCAAGTCTCTGTTGGCCGCTCGGAAGGTCCGAATATCCATAATACTGGAGGCATGTCTTGCGTTGATCGTAATATGATCAATTTGGTTGATTGTTACATGATCAATTTGGTTGATTGCTACATGATCAATTTGGTTGATCGTTACATGATTGGACCGCCATATCTGCTTGTGAGATAAGATGAGGAACCATGTGACTTCTATAGTGACGTTTCGCTCCACAGCAAAATCAATTAGCCTTAGTCCGTTGTCAGGAGTTGCGTCGTGTAGGATAGTTTGCTGACTGCTCCACCAAAGATCCCCTCCTTTCCTACTCGTATTTTAGCGTTCAATACGATTTTAACGTCCTATCTAGGACAGGAGGCTCCGAGGCGCAGTGGTAAGTGTGTCGGATCAGTGCGCGTAAGGTTCCATATTCGAATCCCAGAAAACACCAAAAAGTTTTGTCACGGTCCCACCTCTCGCGAACGTTTGACAAACACCTAAGACTATTGTTGCCACGAACAAGCTTCTCAAATTGCCTTTCGGATACGGCACAAAATTGTAGGTCCTTTCCATTCGTACCAAAAATATAACGCATACAACACGAGTGGTTGCGAGAAGCTAGGCCTAGACACTTAAAGACTTGTTGCGCCAAATATATATATACAGGACATTGCTAGTATGTTTTGTCGAGGAGCTCGTAGAAACAATCATTGGCGACAGGGTCCTTTTGTTCCGTTCTGGCATGAGCACATATCAGGCTTATGATAGCAAATTTAGACCTGATCCGGATTGTCATAATATGTTCGCTCACGTGTCGGAAGCTTAAGACTTCTTGGCTAAGTCATCATCCGAATATGCGCTGCTTGTTGTCTCTGTAGCAATTACCGAAGTCTCACAGTTTTTCATCCTCTTTTTGCTAGGCCTATTCCATCGCACTTCCGGGAAGGCGGTTATATTAAACACATCCTACTCGTAAGACCAATGTGGATCTATGGAATTCAACTTCAGGGTTTTACAAAGAAATCAAATTTAAAAGTGATACAAACCTTCCAAAATGAAATGCTAGAGTTCGTTTCAAATTAATATGCAATTATTTTGATTTGAAACGAACTCTAACGGCCATATTATTCACTCACTTTAACCCGGGTTAAAATGAACATCCAGGTTAAAGTGAGTTTAACCCGAAAATTAGACCCAAGTTCATAATATTCACTCGTTAAACCCGAACTTAAACCCAGTTGTATAAACCTGGTTGGCGCTTAACCCGATCAAATTTAAACTGCCTCCGGAGACCAGTTTAAGTACTTTAACTCGAATTAAAACAAAACGATTTCATAATATTAACTCTTTTTGTTCGAGTCACATTTTTCACATTTCTTTGTTCGCAGGAGGCAGGAAAGGTGAAATAAATATAAGAAGTAGGAAGAACGAAAAAAAAAAATTGGATTTCATTCATGAAATTGATGAAATGTTAGGTCTGTTTGCGTACTTTCTGCACCAAAATTCGCAAGTTGCCAAATTTCAACGAGTGAGGGTAAAATTCTTTCAGAGAGAGGTAAAATTACAAAAAGTAAACGAACGCGTTGAAGCACAAAAGTTGACCACTTTTTAAACGAGTGAGGGTAAAATTATTTCAGAGAGAGGTAAAATTACAAAAAAATAAACGAACGCGTTGAACCACAAAAGTTGACCACTTTTTAAACGTCAAACCTCAAACCCAATCGTACGCGAAAGAAAGAAAGAAGGAACAAGCCAACAGAAAATGACATATACAGCGATTTGACAGATTTCACAAATCTGCCAAAGAAATTTCTTGGGCTAAAATTCATAGCATTAGGAAATTTCTTACCCTCTCGAAAGCGCTCTGTGCTGTAAAAAAAACTACGAAAATTCTACGTACTCGAACAGGTTTTCGTAAATATTCGCTATTTAGGGAGTGTACGCGAACGGGCCTGTTGATGTGTTCATTGTCAGGAAACGAATATCTGGAAGAGCTGATAGAACAGCAGTTGGTGAGCCACCCTCCTCCTCGTCGAATGTATCGATAACCATGAAGTGGATTTCCGTAAATATTTTCGACTGAAAACAGAAGCATTTTGGCGGCTGCATTCGTTAATTGGATGGTAATAGACGTCGCATTACATTCATGCACACAAACAAATAAATGAATACATACAAATAGCATCAATTTCAAATTAAATTTTCTCACTTTTAAATTAATTTCGAGTGCCATGCACTAAGAGTACAATCAACCAGTCCCAAAAAAATGGTAATGTCAAATGTAATTTTCTGTGAAATTTGACAATACATAGGTTTAAAACGTTTTAAAAATTAGTTTAAACTATCTTATATCCAGGTTAAATGCATCTTTAATCCACCGGGTTTAATGCGTGTTTTTGAGTGAATATTATGAACATAGGTTTAAATTTTCGGGTTTAAGAAATGCGGATTAAATGGTCGGGTTTAAAATTCACTTTAACCTACTTTACATCCGGAGTGAATAATATGGCCGTAAGAAGTAGGCTTGTGCATTTTAGTTCAATTCAGAGAGCGCTCAGTTTAGTTCAAATCTACTTATTGAACTAGTTCGTGCTTCTAGTTCATTTAGTTCAAAATAGTTCAGGGCTCAGGAAATTGAGCCTTGTGTGATGTTCGCCGGTTGGTCGCCAAATTATCTTTATAAATAGCAGCACTTCTTCTTCTTCTTCTTCCTTTTATCAGCGAGGTTATGATCCGAAACAAGGGATCACAACCCCCCCCACTTCACCGCATTTCTACTGATCCGCCTGTGGGGTTCGCCTAAATAAATTTATAAATAGCAGCAATATCATTCTTAAACTGAAGGAAGAAACAAAATGAAGTAAAACTACTCACATAATACAGACAAATTAAATATTTATTAATTCATAGTTCATCTGCAACGCAACGATGCTCGATGTGCTCTTCTAACACAAAGAAAATTCATTTGTTTTCATACAAACTTCCAGCCATTCTTCCAGCTGTCATTTGACATTCCGGTGAAGAGCTCTATTGCAGGGTATACCTCAGCTTGGAGCTACTGAACTTAATGAACTAAAATAAAAAAATTACATGAACTAGTTCACTCAGCTCACTGTTAGAGCTCTTTTTTGAACTAGTTCGTTCGTGAACTACACAACCCTAATAAGAAGTAGTATTAACGCTCGATGGTACATTAGAAATGACAACTAAACATGTAGTATCAAACTATAGGCCTATCTCTGATCAGTGTTATCAGTGATTCCTAAGGTGTTTGAGAAACACTAGTGACCGAAAGATTGTATTTCTCACTTAAAGAGATATTGTCACCTGCTCAGCATGGTTTTGTCAAAGGTAGTTCAACTTGTACAATTTTTTTTCATTTTCCACAATTTTGCCTTGATGAAATGGAAAAAGGTAAACAAGTCGATGTTTAATACACAGCAAAGCTTTTGATCGAGTGCACCACGGTCTTCTGCTTCAAAAAATGTTTAAGCTAGGAATCAATGACACCCTTTTAAAATGGTTACGATTCTATTTATCTAATATAAGACAGATGGTGTGGATTGATGGTCATTCGTCCTATTTCATTAAAGTTGTATCTGGTTTACCTCAAGGAAGCCATTTGGGTCCACTTCTTTTTACTATTTTTATAAATGATTTACCTTCAGTATTTAAGTTTTCTCGATGTCTTATGTATGCTGATGATGTAAAGATTTTTCCATTCTGTTGCCTCAATGCATGTCTGCCTTAACTTGCAGTCCGATATTGATTGATTTCTTACATGGTGTACTTATAATCATCTTGAATTGAACTTTTCTAAAAGTAAAATCTTTAGTGCAACCAGATTACGTAACGTCATCAGTTGTAACTACACTTTTTTTAATAGATGTTTGAACAGGGTAAATCAATTCAAAGATCTTGGTGTAATTTTTGACCATAAGTTTGATTTTAGTGCTCATATTTACTACATTGTCTGCAAAGGTAATTCAGTGCTAGGTTTTCTTAAAAGAAATTCTGTTTTTAACGATGCTTATACTTTAAAGACCATGTTTTGTTCGTTAGTGCTTCCTATTCTGGAATATTGTTGTGTAGTCTGGTCACCCTTCTATAAAAATAATAGCTTATTGAAGAATACAAATATTGAAAGAATACAAAAAAAATGTACACGTTATGCCATAAGAAAATTAAATTGGTCTAATGATTTGCCAAATTACTCATCAAGGTGTGCTCTGATTGCTATGAATAGTTTAGAATGCCGCAGGGATGCTCTATGCATTTTATTTATTAACGATATAGCATCTTTTCATATCAACTCCATTGATTTGCTTTCTTTTATATCTTTTTATGTGCCAGAAAGAATTTTGCGAAATAGAAATTACATTTTTTATCTTCCTACTCATAGAACCAATTATGGACTTCACGAACCTATTACTCGCTCTCTAATTCTTTTTAATTCAATTTGTGAAGAAGTTGACATACCATATGCATTAGTAGGGCTCCGTTTAAGAAATTGGTTCACAATGCATTGAAAAACTTATATTATTTTTATACGTAGTTTTAAAAGAATTAATTTTTGTAACCAGAAGATTTTGTTATCCATTGGTGGTAAATAAATAAATAAACTTACACAGATATCCAGAAGATTGGGATAACTAAAAGAACAGCCTCAGGGTCTTCAAGAAAAGAGATAAGGAAAGCTCAGCGAGAATCGTGGAGATTATACTGTAGCAATATAGAAAGGACAAACGATTCTTGCAGATTGAGGAAAATTCTTTCCAAATCTCCTCATATCCTTAGCTTTATCCAGAAACCTAACGGAGACTGGACTAAGTCCACAGAAGAAACATTAAACCTTCTTATGGACACGCATTTCCCAGGAAACTCTATAGATACGAACACATCTATACCCCAACACCACTCTATCATGGACGTTCCGGCAGGAGTAATAAACACCCACACTATCCATTGGGCTGTTAATAGCTTCCTACCATATAAATCTCCAGGCTTAGATGGTATTTCACCAGTGGAACTGCAGGAGGGAATAAAACCCTTAGCCCCCTGGCTCTACGTGATTTTCAACAGCTGCCTTAAATTCAGCTATACCCCATCCTCGTGGAAACGAGTTAAGGTGGTTTTCATCCCGAAATGCGGTAAGACCTCCCACTATAATCCGAAAGATTTCAGACCAATCAGCCTCTCCTCCTTCCTTCTGAAAACGTTAGAAAGGCTAGTCGATAACCATATCCGTTCAAAACTCAAGGTACAAACCTTATCTAGCTCTCAGCATGCTTACCGGAAAGGTTTTTCAGTGGAAACAGCTCTACATTCGTTAGTAGGCACCATTGAAAAATCTCTTGCCGTTAAAGAATATACTATGGTGTCTTTCCTTGACATAGAATGCGCCTTTAATAACGTCAATACAGAATGCATCACAAGAGCGCTCGCTGACCTGAAGGTGGACTGCTGCCTTTGCATCTGGATAGAGCGAATGCTGAACAGCAGGCAGATTCTATCCGAGCTCGGGTGCTGCTCAACCAAAAGGCTAGCGCACAGGGGCACACCCCAGGGGGGTGTTCTCTCTCCGCTACTTTGGATATTAGTAGTGAATGAGCTACTCACTTCACTAGAAAATAAAGGCTACAAGGTCGTAGCATATGCTGACGATATTGCCATAGCCATTTCAGGTAAATTCCCCCAAACCCTAAGAGATGTAATGAACTCGGCGCTAAATTTAGTAGCGAAATGGACGGACAGCGTTGGGCTCAACGTAAACGCGTCCAAAACTGAACTAGTACTTTTTACTAGGAAATACAAAATCCCGTTCGTAGCCCCACCTAAGCTTAGAAACACGGAACTCAGCTTTTCAAACAAAGCAAAATACTTAGGGTTGACCCTCGATAGTAAACTTAACTGGAAACAGAACATTCTAGATCGAACCAAGAAAGCGGAAATCGCCATCTACACCTGTAAAAAGGCTATAGATCCTAAATGGGGTCTTCAACCTAATATAGTCCAATGGTTGTACCTGGCGGTGGTCAGACCAATCCTGCTTTATGGCGTTCTCGTCTGGTGGCCTGCACTCGAAACAAGGTGCAACACAAACTCTATCAAAAGAGTACAACGATTAGCATGCAAATGCATCACAGGGGCTCTCAAGTCCACTCCCACAGCCGCCTTAGAAACCCTACTTAACATACATCCCATTGCTATCTTTGGGAAAATGGTAGCATCTAAAGCAGCCCTAAGACTTAGAGAATCTCTCCAGTGGTCAAGCTCACAAATTGGCCACATGAAAATCTTACAAAACTCCAATCTCAGAGTAACAGATTACATATCCCCATCTATTGATTTCAATATCAAATATAACACCACCATCCCTGACAGATCTGCATGGGAGGAAGGTATCATTCTAAATGACGCCGCAATCGAAATCTATACAGATGGTTCCAAAACTTCGGAGGGCACAGGACTAGGTATATTTTCCGAATCACCTAGAATAAACGTAGCTTTCCGACTTCCGGACCACTGTAGCATCTTTCAGGCGGAAATATTGGCCGTTCGTGAAGCAGCGCGCAGACTCTCTATATACCCGATAGATGGTAAGTCTATCGTCCTTTATATAGACAGTCAGTCAGCGATTAAAGCTCTGGAAACGCCAACAATAAGATCTAAGTTGGTTAAACATTGCCGCAAATCTCTTAACGAGATTGCGGACAGATGCAACATTACTCTGTGCTGGGTCCCAGGACAGAGAGATATTCCAGGCAACTGTAAAGCGGATGAACTAGCTAGACAAGGCACCGTACTTCCTCTCGATGTAAATAGAGAGGCACCGGCACCACCAATACAATTAATGAAAATCCGAATGTTTAACGAAGCGCAATCTAATGCGAACAACAGATGGAGTAATCTAGCTACGTGCGCATCGACCAGGAAGATCTGGCCCTTACTTGACGCAAGGAAAACCAAAAATCTCCTTTCATTAAATAGAAGGAACATAAGCCTCACAGTAGGAATAGTCACAGGACACTGCTTGTTAGGTAGACACGCCACTAGAATGGGTGTCCCAGCAAATGATTTCTGCAGAAGCTGCAGAGATGAAGAGGAGGAGGAGAATAGTCTCCACCTCTTTGGCACATGCCCAGCGCTAGCCACACTAAGAAAGAAGCTACTAGGCGAATACTTCTTTGAGGACCTAAGTGACCTGTCTAACATAGACATTAGAAACTTAAATAGATACATAGGTAAATCCACCCAATATTTGGCGCAACAGCTCTTTAAAGTGCCAGGGCCTAGCTTCTCGCAACCACTCATGCTGTGTGCGTTATATTTTTCACACGAATGGAAGGGACCTACAGTTTAATGCCGGATCCGAACGGCGATTTGAGAAGCTTTTTCGTGACAACAATACTCTCGGATGTTTGTCAGACGCTCGCGAGAGGTGGGACCGTGAAAAAACTTTTTGGTATTTTCTGGGATTCGAACTTGGAACCTCATGCGTAGTGATCCGACACACTAACCACTTACGCGACGGCGCCCAGTCAATAGCATGCATAACAGTAATTAGAGTTAGACTGAATCAGTCACTCTACTATACGTATGCACCTCTACGCCTACACGGTTTATGGGACCTGCCAATAATAATTTGCATACACAGTATAGGAGGTTCGATTGAATCAATCACCCCCCATCACTTGCTGCACACTATACCTTCTCGGTACACCTTGACTTCAGGGTTGACTGAGTCAGTCACCCTCTCTACCCTTTTCAGTCAGCATTCTCAGCCAACACCCTCATGAGAAAGGTTAAGGTTCCCCTGGTTACCGGTGACTCGACCGGTCATTACTCATGTGGTATCACAATGGACCCATGTGGTCTAAGTGTGTCCTGACCCTGTCAGGACAGCCACCTTTACCTAACCTAACCTACCTAACACAGATATCCAGAAGTAGAGTATGTGAATAAAATAATTAAAAAATATGCGATCAAACATAATAGTGGGAAATACATGATACAACCGTCATACCGATTGTATTGAACCGACATCGGCCCAACTGTTGTATGCAGCACACACATTATATAATCTGCGTACGATTTACGTTCAACCAGACATTTTATTCAGTCATTTTACACATACACATCGATTGTACAGTCAAGACCATGCGACCATACGAAATCGGTAAAACGGTCGCATGTACACGATTCAATTATCGTATACAACCAGCGCTGTCGTTTGTACTACTACATATAGTAGCATTGTACGAGTACTACTTTCGGCGTCGCTGTACTACTCGTACTGCTCCTTTCACTTTTGTACTACTATTTTAGATTTTCCCAAATATATTCAATTATTTTTCAATTTCTACCTATATAAGCACAAAAATAATGTCTATTTTGTAGCTTCATTTTGCAAATACGCACATACAGAAAAGCCAAAGCCAATTCTCACAGACAACTTATACAATAACACCGATAGTGAGTACTTTGTCTCAGCTTTAAAGATGTACATGCACATTATTTAGATGAAAGTTAATCTTCTAAATATTAAAAACCTCCTTTACTCGCTGGCTGGCATTAGAACAAGTAGTACATAGGGTGTTGGAACAATGGCAAGCGCTACAACATTACTTCCTAGAATGTACATTTGAAACTACTTCTACCAATGCGGACTTTGCATGCAAAATTCAAACGGAGCTGAACGAAACAAACAAGTTTTACTTATTGTTTTGAGCTATGTCCTCAGATTAACTAATAAGCTTAATACAGAATTTCAATCGGAATCCGTTCGAATTCACGTCTTATTACCAATTATTCGAACATTTTACAAAATGATCCTCCAAAACTTTCTGAAACCTGAGTTCATATCTGATCAGCTATTGAATCATGTAGATTCAAACAATGGTGGTGGTTTGAAGGAAACTGGATATGTATATTGTGGAGGTAGAGCAGAATTATATCAGAATTATGTCCACAAACTTTTCAGCTGCTGAAGCTCGTGAAATGAGAAGTAAGTGCAGAAATTATTATGTCATTTTATGTTCTGAAATTTCTAAAAGAATAAACTTCAATGATAAATTATTAGCTATCATACTCGTACAAGGTATAAATCTAACTTCTCTGGCAAACAGCACAACTTCTATTATAGCTTTGATGCGAAATTTAATAAGCGTGGATCATGTAGAGGAACTAGATGCTGACTGGAGAATTTTAGTTAATCAGGGATTTGTTTCAAAAAATTTGGATCTTGAATACTTCAGTTTTTAAAACCAAAAATGCATTAAATGAATTCATGTTTCCAAAAGTCCGAAGCTTTGTAAGTGCATTGTTGCGTCTTCCACATAGCACCGCCGCAGCGGAGCGCATATTTTCATAACTTTCATTAATTAAAGATAAGAAACGTAATTGCTTAAATAGATCAACTATCAATGCAATGATGGCGTGCAAGGAGCCAATACATGCCAATGAAAGTACTACTTGGGTGCCCTCTAAAACTCTTTTAAAAAGTTATACCAAGTAAGGTAAAGACCAAAATATACTGCATAACGAGCAAATGTATATTCGTACGTACAATATAATGTTGTGCTTTGTTAATAAGTCTTTTGTAACATTCTCGTTAATTAAGAAGTTCCTATAGTAATGTTAATCCTGCTTCACTAACCAAATGAATATTATTAGTGCATATTACTATTATTGTATGCTAAGTGGTTGAACTAAGGTAGTTTTTTTTTTTAGTTCCGAAAATAATATTTAATTTATAATTATAATATAATAAATTTATATATGTGCATATGTACATTCCTATCTTTGGTTTGACACTAGTCAGTGAATTTCTTATGATCTATGATAAATTAACTTAATTGTTGTTCTGTTATCATTCTTTTATTGAAGAATCTACTATTTGTTGTGTATGCTTGTATAAATGAGTGAACTTTGAAATAAAAGACTGATGCATACTGTTTAAAGATCGATTTACAGCTCAGCGACAGCACATTTATAAGCACGCCATGGATAATTTTCCTACTCCATAAGAAGAGCGCTTAATTTATCTATCGATTAATATAAAAAAAATGTTGAATTGTAACTAGTTTCTGCGAAGAAATTATCAATTCGCCGATTTTTCCGCGAATAAGCGAATACTTTTTGCGACCTGTCAACTTTTATTCAAATTCCACACATGTAGGACGTAATCGACATTCCCGCGACCAAAACATTCGCGAGAGTTTAACTTCACAATTCTTTTGTGTTGTTCTTGGTGGGTAAGATCGTGGTTGAATTTATCGAAAGAATGTACGATATTATCTTCTGAATGAAAGCTACGCTATGTATTTATGCATTTTTCAAATTTAAGCAATTAGTTACAAAATGAATGACAATTGAAATTCGTGGAATGCCGCGACCAGATAAAATGCAGCTGTGAATGAAATGTCAAAATTGGCGAATATTCGCTCGTTCGCATTCGCAGGTCGTTGAGCTGGGAATTGACCTTAAGATTTATATAATTTAAAAATTTGGGGACACTCGATCATGTGGAATGTATTTACTTGTGGAATTAATGGGTGCCTTATTTTTCTGAGTTCATGCCTACATACATAGTGAAAATAGAAAAACAAACTTCAACGTACTACTCTTTCATTGAAAATACTACTCCTTAAAGCCAATTTGTACTACTTTCGATTTTCTTTGAACGACAGCGCTTTTACAACGACAAAGCTGTCGAACCGTTGGTATAACAGTTGTATCGTGTATTTCCCACTTATGAGCAGATCCACAAAAAAAAAAAAAAAACACATTAAAAAGTCGTATGAAACTGAAGGTCAATGATTTAGTTAATAATTTACTCGCATAAAAAACCACTGTCCTTTCCCTTTCAATTTTCCATCCTTTCCGCTTTCTTGTTTGTTACTAATTTTATTAAATTTTTCCAACGCAATTCGAAGAAAGACAAAGGAAGATAAACAAATTTAAATAACTTCGGAACTAGCCAATGGCCTACATCCCACCAAATGTCGAAGAACTTTTTAAAGAAGAATTTACATGATGAGTTTTAACTCAGTCGTAAGCAAAAGAAAGGTGATTTTAGGGGATGTTGATCCCACACTACTAGCTTCACTAGCGTCTTTTAAGATTTCCACCGACCCTCGAAAAAAGAAATAAAATATTTGCACAGTTCGCTTATTGGATTCTAAGTAGCTTGCTATTAACTTAAACATAATTCAAGCCAAAAAATAGTTAAATATTAATTGAAACCGCAATTGCCACACATGGTTTTGACAGCTTCACTTTCCTTACCCAAGAAAACCTGGGCATAGCGATTTCAGCGTGGACCCATGTTTCTAAAAAAAACAGACCTGATGTGTTCTGTTCCATTGGAAAGAGTAGATTATAGCATTTATTATGGCAGCACTTATAAACAACTGTTGGTTCACCGATTCTTTAATTATTTCGCATGTTTAAATTGGCGCCAAGTCAAAAAGAACTCAGTGAGTTGAATCATATATTTCTACCGCCAATTTGTACTTTCTAATAGTCTGATAGAATTTTCCGTATATTTTACTTTTTGTTGAGCATTATATTGCACTTTACACATTTCTTTTTCTCTCACTTAAGATGGCACCAGTGGAAATGTACGTTTTAAAGCGGGATGGCCGCAAAGAAGAAGTTCATTTCGACAAAATTACGTCGAGAATCAAAAAGATGTGCTATGGCCTTAACATGGACTTCGTTAATCCCGTCGCCATTACGATGAAAGTGATAAATGGGCTGTACTGTGGAGTAACCACACAGGAGTTGGACAACCTTGCTGCGGAAACGGCTGCCAGTTTGACCACAACCCATGCGGACTATGCGATACTGGCTGCTCGCATTGTGGTGTCCAATTTGCACAAAGAGACAAAGAAAGTGTTCTCGGAGGTTATAGGCGATCTGTACGATGCGATTGATGCTGAGACGGGTTTAAAGATTCCAATGATCTCGGACTTCCACTACAAGGTGGTGATGGACAATGCGGATCGTTTGAATTCTGCTATTATCTACGACCGGGACTTTGGTTACAATTACTTTGGTTTCAAGACACTCGAGCGATCATACTTGCTGAAGATAAATGGGAAGATTGCCGAACGACCACAGCACATGTTGATGCGGGTGTCGGTGGGAATCCATGGCGAGGACATTGACGGGGCTATCGAGACATATAATTTGCTCTCGGAGAAGTACTTCACTCACGCGTCGCCGACGATGTTTGCTGCTGGAACGAGGCGACCACAGCTCTCCTCGTGTTTTCTGCTGACCATGGTGGCGGACTCGATTGAAGGGATTTTCAAATCTGTTGAACAGTGTGCTTTGATCTCCAAGTCTGCGGGCGGGATTGGCCTTAATGTGCACTGTATAAGGGCGAAGGGTACTGGTATTGCTGGGACGAATGGCACTTCCAATGGACTTGTTCCCATGCTAAGAGTTTTCAATAATGTGGCTCGGTATGTGGACCAGGGTGGTGGCAAACGACCGGGTGCATTCGCTATCTACTTGGAGCCCTGGCACTCGGACATCTTTGAGTTCCTGGACTTGAAGAAGAACACTGGAAAAGAAGAGACACGTGCTCGTGATTTGTTCTACGCTTTGTGGATACCAGATTTGTTTATGAAACGTGTGGAAGACGATGGAGACTGGTCGTTGATGTGTCCGCACAAGTGCCCTGGTCTGCATGAGGTGTGGGGCGAGAAATTCGAGAAGTTGTACACTACCTATGAGAAGGAGGGGCGAGCCAATAGGACGATTAAAGCTCGAACGCTTTGGTTTGCAATCGTTGAATCTCAGGTCGAGACGGGCACTCCCTACATGCTATACAAGGACGCATGCAACCGCAAGTCAAACCAACAGAACATCGGCACAATAAAATGCAGCAATCTTTGCACGGAGATCGTTGAGTATTCAGCCCCAGATGAAATTGCAGTGTGCAATTTGGCGTCAATTGCACTCAACATGTATGTCACATCGGACAAGAAGTTTGACTTCAAGAAGCTCAAGGAGGTCACCAAGATTGTAACGAAGAACCTGAACAAGATCATCGAAGTGAACTTCTACCCAATGCCCGAAGCAAAGAAGTCCAATATGCGTCATCGTCCGATTGGTATCGGCGTGCAGGGCTTCGCTGATGCTCTGATCACAATGCGCTATCCGTACGAGAGTGAGGAATCACAGTTACTCAATCAACAAATTTTCGAAACCATCTACTACGGAGCTTTAGAGGCTAGCTGTGAGCTGGCCGAAAAGGAGGGCCCATATGAGACTTACGAAGGCAGTCCTGTTAGCCAGGGTATTCTACAATACGATATGTGGGATAAAACTCCAACCGATCTGTGGGATTGGGCTGCTTTGAAGGAAAAGATAACCAAACACGGTGTTCGCAACTCTCTCCTTATTGCTCCAATGCCAACTGCTTCAACTGCACAAATTCTCGGCAACAATGAATCCTTCGAACCGTACACTTCGAACATCTATAATCGACGCGTACTATCTGGAGAATTTCAAATCGTGAATCATCATCTGCTAAAGGATCTCACTGAACTGGGTTTGTGGGACGATGACATGAAAAACGAAATTATTGCCAACCGAGGATCGGTTCAGCAGATCGAGAGGATTCCTCAGGAGCTTCGCGAACTGTACAAAACTGTTTGGGAGATTTCAGTACGTTCCACGATAAAAATGGCTGCAGACAGAGGTGCCTTCATCGATCAGAGTCAATCATTCAATATTCATGTGGCTGAGCCGAATTATGGAAAACTGACATCAATTCACTTCTTCGCTTGGAAATCGGGTCTGAAGACTGGCATGTATTATCTTCGTACTAAACCAGCAGCTCATGCAATTCAGTTCACCGTGGACAAGACACGTTTGGTGGCGAAAACACAAAATGGGGGTTCGCCACTGACTACACCCGTGAAGGAGCAAAACGGTAGAAACAGTGCGACTACTTCGCCTGAGGCGTTGGAGCGTGAACAAAAAATAGCTGAGATGGTATGCTCCCTTGAGAACAGAGATGCATGTATGAGCTGTGGATCTTGAAATGTTTTTTCTGTTAATTATTGTATTTTAATTGTTTCGTCTTTATTAAAGTATACATATTTCATATAGTTGTCGCTTTTTGTTTTCTCTTTTGGTAAATTTCAGGTGTGGATGAGGACCTCACTGCCGCCCCATTCACTGCGAGGCTATGGAAACATCTCGTAGACTTTCAAAGCCAAATATCTCCCTAAAATAGCACCACTCAGAATTCGGCCGAACAAACGCAATATATGTACATACAGTTACGGACAATAAAATAGGTTCACCAGCATACTTTTCGTAATATGGCCAATAAAGTCTGCAAATTCATTGTAATTATCACCCCTATTATGGTTAGCGAATCGAACGTTCGACTCAAGTCGAACCTCGGCGAATTACCTCTGTCGCTTTATACTATATAATGCAGACGAGTGGTTGCGAGAAGCTAGGCCTAGATGAGGTAATCTTCGAAAGATACTATAAGCCTCAGCATGCATGATTCGCAAACCCGAATAATCGATGCCAATGCGCGTACGTACTTATCCACAACCTGCACACTTCTACCACTCTCCCCGCGGGACTGCCGTTAGGTATTACTTCGCGGGGCTGGCTAGCAATTTATGCTGTACTTTCTGCTTCTCGACGTATTCTTTCCTGAATTCGAAGCTCACACGTGCAATAGACGCGCAAATTTCCATCCATTCTTCATCAGATTGTACCATATGGTCTATGAGGATTGGAGGGATGGGAAGGTCATTTCTCCAATTTTCAAATCGTCTTTAGAAGAAGACTGCATGCTCCGTATCTTCCTCCTGGTCTGGATATTCTGGACACAAAGGAGAGCTATCGTTTTCAAACAGGTGAAGATATTTCCGATAGCCTCCATGGCCAGATAGAAACTGCGTGAGGTGGTAGGCGCAGTTCCCATGTGCTCGCTTTATCCAAATGTCGATGGTGGGGATTCATTTCTAGGCCCTACCTTTATTATCCCATCGAGCTTGCCACACAGCTGTTGAAGCTGCTTTTCTTCTTTAATCCTTCTTCCTTCGCTAGCCTCTTGATGGCTCGAACTTCTTCTATTGTAGATTCGCTGCATCTCGTTCGTGAGGATTTCAATTGGAACCATTCCTATTATAACAAAAGCTGCCTCGTCAGAGAAAGTTATAAAGCCACTAATGGTCCTTATAGCGAATAGTCTGTAGACTGATGTCAGTTTCCTCCTTGTTTCTTTGGTCTCGAGAGCCCCCACCCAAACCGGAGCCGCATAAGAAGAACTGAGCTGACATCTCAGGATAGTAGGATCCTCCTAGCATATCCAAGTCCTCCAATGTTGGGCATTATCCTTGAGAGTGCTGCCTGAAGTCTTGATGCTTTTTTGCTCTATAATCAACATGTTGCTTAAACTGCAGTCTATTGCGGAGCATTACTACTAGGTATTTGACGGCTTCTTTGGATCGGATGATCCAATTTGATTCTCAATCTGTTTCCGCTAGACATCTTTATACGAGTATCGGCGGCTCTTAGTGCCGAAAGATTAAGCCAAGCAGATAGCTGGAGACCAAATGCAATGGGTCACACCACGATCCTGCAGAAATATCTAGGCAGTGTACCCAATACAGACTACATAACGCCTTACATAGACTTCACAAGACCATTTTTTAGCACCTATCCGAGCAGGGAAGACTGGAAAAATGACAGAACGCCTAACGAGCGATCCTTAGCTGTATACACCGATAGATCCAAAATGGAAACGCTTATGTCGTTTTCCATTGGCCAAAAGGAGTACTCTTTTAGTGTTCCGCACAGAAAAAGCACTCCCAATCATGTTCCATTGGCTGTTTGGAGTGCTGTTCCGGGAGTGTTTTTCTCTTCCGGATTTCATTTGGGAGTGCTTTCAAAATGCACTCATACATATAAACCCTTACATCGGACTACTTGTCAAAGTCATATGGTACAATACACATTCTTTTGTTTATTTTATTTTCTCAGTTGGGGCAAGTTAGTAGAAACAAATTTAACATAGATATAATTAAAAAAAATTGATAATATATTAATAAAAACATGATAGAATTGCTGTGGTTTTCCATTAGGCAAAATGAAGCCATTTTTTGCTTTATTTTTCTGTGAAAAAAGTAAACAAAAATCAGACATTCACCAACACACACAAAAGTAAGCAGAAAACGATTTCACATGTTCCATTGGAATCAAAAAAGAGTGAAATCGGGAGTGAAACCAAAGGAAAACGACATATGTATCTCAGCTTTTTGCTGAGAATTTGAGATTCATATTTAAGGCCGGACTTGTATAGTTTCGGAGATATAAGCCTTTTAAGTTCCCATGCAAAATGCAACTTGTTGCAATTTTAGATTCGCCTGGAAGTAAGCAATCATATTTTGAAATAAAAACAATTTTCTTTTGGCTATGTTCCTTATTCCAAATAGTACGCAAGGATCAGTGGCGGCCAAGAGTGGGTAAGTGGAGCGCTTTGCGCGATTTATTTAATACACTCTGCTTTCCGGGGTGTTTTAGCTGCTCACCCGACTTCGTTGCTCCGCTAAGGGCATGTCAACAGGCAGGCGCCTGGTGCTAAAGTCACTATATCTATCATCTACTATATCTGAAAACTTCGATATCATTTCGCCACCTGATTTCAAGAACTAGGTAACTTGATTTTTCTTGTTTTAACTTTGAGATATCGGCAAAAAGAGTTTTACATTAATATTTTTTCTTGCTCTGAACGACAAAAGTTATTTTGTTTGTCTAGTTTGTTCACTCCCCGATAAATCTTAACAGGGAAGGAATATGACTACGGTTGTTTTTTAATTACATTTTCATACATCGTAGGTAACTAAAAACGTTGTTAACTCAAAAACGCAAAATATCAAGTTACCTGTATAGTTATTTAAATCAGGTGACGATTTTTTCTCGTTACAATTAAACACACATTAAAATTTCCTCGAAATCGGGGGTGGATGCTGTTTTCTAAATCATTATCCAACTGAACTTCTCCTACAGCACAACTCAACAAATTTTTACAAAATACCTGTTGTTACATGCCTACAAAATTTAATTTACCCAGGAACTGAAGTCTACGTGGGACTTGCAGTGCCTGCATTTACCCTTTGAATGCTTGAACAAGCAGTTGCTGCTGATTTAAAAAAATAATAATAAAAATCGCCTTCAGGGATGAACCACATTTTCCCCTAAAGGGATACGTTAACAAGCAAAACTGCCGCATTTGAGAGACTTCAGAAAATTTTAATACGCGTATCCTGTGTTGCCAGAGGAGTTGTGTTCCACACATACTCGTAAATGACATAGACTAAAGAATATAATGAAACAAAAACACTGTATTCAAAAGTTTAGGGACTAACTAATCAACGGACTTTGATTGGCCAAGTTGGCTGAAAAGGCAGTAATTTTTTTCCCAATTTTCAATTCAATTCAAGTTTTATTCATATTTAAAAATATTAAGGTACAATTGCTAAATAGTTTTGTGAGGCAGAGGACTGGATTTAGAGTCAAAATAATCTCCTTGCATTTAGTTCGTTAAAAAATGTCAGTAACAGCTGACCCACCATAACTTTTGTTTAGTGATTGGTATATTTTTTTAACGCTACAAAGGAAAAAAAAGATGAAATTTGAGTGAACTGCGTCGGTATGCGTTTCGATCTCGACGAATTGGAAGAGATCTTGAATAGATTGAGGAATGGTAGGTAGAAGACATCTGTAATAAATGCAACCAGCTTCAAGAAATTCAACTTCATAGCAAAGACTTCCTCTATTATACTCATTGCTTGAAAGTAAAACGAATAGATCACCTGATGACTGATTATCAAATGAGCAGTTCACCCATTCCTAACAAAATATTTAGTATAGAGTACTCATGAAGAATGGGTATCCATAAGTGGAGTGCACTGAGTACACCAATTACACTGAGTGCACTCTTTTACTGAATGAATGATGTAATAGTCATTTATGGCGATTGGAATCTATGGCAATAATGAAGGATGGTGTTAATGACGAAAATTGACTGTAATCAATACATTTTTTAGTAAAAGAAGCGATACCATTAAAAAAAAGTGAATTATTATTTTATTTTATTTTTTCAAAATTCACTTTCTTTATAAATTTCCATTTTATTAAATAAAATCACTAGAAAAGTGTTAAAAATACGCTTTTTATATACATTCGATTAGAGCTAGAGACAAAGTACCTACTGCACTTGTTTCACTGTATTCGGTGTACTTGGTATATTCAGTGTGATATGAACAGTTAGACTTGAACATGTTTCATTTGATTCATTCAAGCACCCACGCGTAAGAGAGAAATCAAATAGAGTTTTAATTTCGATACTATCCGATCGAATGTTGTGTAGGGTTTAAGCAAGTAAGTAAGTATTGTTAACTCTAAAAAGATTGCCAGATACAACTTGTGACTAAAGGAGTGGTATTCATTTTCACTGTATACTAGTTTGTATGACTGCAATGAATAGAGTACAATGAAGTACTGTACATGTTAAGAGAAGGCAAATGAATGTATTCATGCACATCTCTAGCCTATATAAATGTCCATTCACAACTCAGCGTCGTGCGAATGCGAACGAGCGCATATTCGCCAATTTTTACATTTCATCCGCGAATTTCAGTTGTCATTCATTTTGTGACTAATTGCCTAAACGGTTAAAGTACCTAAATACATATGATAGCTTATATTTTCTTTTCGATAAATTCAGCCACGATCTTACCCACCAAGAGCGATAAAAAGCTGCAAAATCTCAAAACACTTCCATGGCATTTTGGACAACAGTAAAAAACGACTGGAAGAGATTGAATTACGTGGCCGTATTTTGAAACATTTATGAGGAGGAAGTGCGCGTTCTAAATTATACCAAATATCAATTTACGCCAATTTAACCGCTATTAAATTCCTCCCCAAGTTTGTCATCCACGTCAACGACGTCGCATTCCTCAACCCCGACACCACCATCCTCGAAGCCAGACATGACCACGCCTTCCAAACGTCGATGTAACAAAACAAAAAAAGCTTGAAAATAAGCATTCGAGTTCGCAGTTAAAAAACTCAAAATGGCAGGATAAATTCAAAATGGAGATTCGTGATTTCAAACAAATAAAAAAAAAGGCAATTAGATTTGGAAGAGAGGTTGGCTTTGGAGTAGAAAAGGGATAATGAGTCTCACTAATTTATTGTAATTGCCTTATTATAGCTTCGTTTTTTAATTAGTTTTTTTTTTATTTCTCCATTTTGATCTCACATTTTTCTAGCTAATGATTGCTATTTTGTTTTATTCCATTCACTAGCAGATACCCGTGACTTTGTCTATGTGGTCCACAATAATATTAACTTCATAGTGGTGCGTCCACAGAAAGTGCTTTTCGAACACATACAGTGTTTGTAATGTTTTAATTGTCAACAGCAATTAAACCGGCATGATGTGAAACACGTTGACACAGCACAGCAACAGTCCTTATCCTTCATATCAAATATAAAAACAAATGCGATTTTCTTCGTTTGTTTTACAAAAGGAATGTTGTTTAACAAGCTCAACAAGTTTTCCTCCAGGGCGTTGAAGAATAACAAATAAAAGGAAATATTCGTGTATACGAATACGGATGGTGTGTATGCCAAATGTGATGAGGTGAACAGGAATAGAGACTTTAGAACTAAGGTCGTAATACATGTGCAGACAGAATTTCGTAACAAAATGTCTGAATGCGGGAAGAGTTCGAATGAGAACGAAGTGCGTGTGGTAAGATCATTCATTTCCCAAAGTGATTTCAGAGTCAACCTGTGTTTAAAAAATTTGGAGTTGTTTCGATGCGACCCCAAGTTTTTTTTTTTGAATAAAACAGACCTAATGTGTTCTGTTCCATTTGAAAGAATAGATTGTAGCATTTATTATGGCAGCAGTTTATACTACGTTTATATGCAGAGTTGAAGTTGGCTTCAAGTCCGTTTCAACTTAATATAATAGCTGGTCAAAGAAATAGGTGTGAACTTTTTTTTTTTTTTTCAAAATTGATTTGTTTCCAATAGTTTTAATGTTTTTCGGGTTTAATTTAATTTAAATAAAATAAACAAATGGTTTATATGCATAAGAACTCTAAAATTAAGAAATTAAGAAATAAAATGACAAAATTAGTCGAATTTTATAATTTTTTCGTGGCCAATGAAATAGGTGTGTTGACCTGAAACAATGAAATTTATTATTTTTACCAACATGTTTTTGAAAATTCTAACGTTTTCCGTTTCCTTACCTTAATATCCTGAATATTCTCCACCTAAAACTAAAACTTTTCAATACTTCGTGGCATTGAATTGACTAGTTTTTGACATGTTGCCAAGGCTATAGCATACCAATGTCCTTGTACCGTTTCCCATAACTGATCCCTGTCGGTGAAATATTGACCCACTAATTTCCTCTTCAGCCATTCCACAAGTTCTCAATAGGATTAAGATCAGAGGACTGACTGGGCCACGGGATTACAGACACTTCACTATCTCAAAACCAATCCCTTACAAGGCTCGATGTGTGTATCGGGTGATTGTCTTGCTCCATCGAAGGAGCATGTTTTCTCCGGCATATGCAAGCATTATATTCTCCAAAATGTCCTTGAATTTAAACTTGGCCATGGTGTTATTTATTCGTGCCTTACCGTTTTTCTTGTTTAGCGCGCTTACAGCTCCCTACGTTTTGGCCTTCGCACGTTATGTCCAGAGTCCGAGCAAAATAAATTTATTTTTGCTTCGTCAATCCAAAGGATGTTATACCAATTTCTTAATCCTTCAGGTCCGGTCCACTCTTTGTCCCTTAAAAATAATTCTTTGTGAGACTTTAAGTTCTGGCCTCTTAAAGGTGGAACTTTCCTGGCGATTTTTCCTGGTAATTTGGCATCTTGGAGTCTTCGATAAACTATACGCGCACTCACTACATTTCCAATTTGTGCACAAATGGTCCTTTAACACGCAAAAGGGTCAAATTTGGACAAAAACAATGCAACAGTCAGTAGTCGGTGAAGTTTCTTTTTTCTGCTTTCCCCGATTTTCCGTGACTTTTCAAGGCTTAAGGGCATTCATTACAAAGTTCTCAGAGTGCCCTAGTGCCTCAGCTATAAGAACGCCCTAGTGCCTCAGCTATAAACTTGTACCGTTTGCCCGAATCCCTTAGCCTTCTTACCAAATTTCGTGCTTCTTGGGTGCGATGAGCTTTTCGTCCCATATTTTAAAGCTAAACTATTAGCTAAAAGTACCTGTTATAATCTAAAGAAACTCACTTTGATATAATCAGTATTAAACTAATAAAATAATGTCCAAAACTTCGATTTGGATTCACACGCACCTATTTTATAAACCAACTTTCAGAGGGCAAACAAAATCAACTCCACCCTCAGTCAAACAAAATACGGATAAGCACGTGCCACAATTGAAAAGATGTTGGTGGCGTTGTAACCGTAAAATGACAATCTTCAAACATTTCCATTTTGTTGCACATTCATCACTATCATCAAATCAAAATTATGAAAGCAAATGGATCACACCTATTTTTTTGACCAGCAGTGTACATGCTGTTTGAATCCGAACGGGGTTGGTTCGAGTGGAAAAATGTATTTACATAGACCCTGTTTAGATATTAACTGATGAGTGCGCTATGTCGTTTAGTTTTTGGGTGAGAAGAGTGAGTGGCTCTCTTTTCCTCACTCTTCTCACCCAAACTATCGGCATAGCGCATTCATCAGTTAACATCTAAACAGGGTTATACATACATTTTCAATGGTCTCCTAACTGGCTGAACACAATGCATGCCGCGGCCGCGCCGCGGTAGCGTAGTACGTAGAGCTGTCAAATGGTGTGGCGCTGCACTCAAAAAATTCGCCCACAATGGTGTAGCGCGTAGTAATGTCAAATAATGCCAGCTGATTAAAATTGTGTTTTTCTTTTTGAGTGTTATTGAGATTTGATTATTTTTGTGAGATTATTGTGCTATAATAATACAATAAAAATAATAAGAAATGGATAAATTTATTTTCCTTTCACTAGCAAAATAATTTTTTCCACGGCGTGCCCTTCGATTTTGACTGTAACGAATATTTCAAATTTATTGCGCTACTGCTGAACTCAGTTCAAGAATCCACCACGAAAACATCGTATAGAAAACCAAAACAGTCTTCAATAGTCGCCAATTTCTCTATCTGTCACATGTGGCGCTGCACAAGTTAAAAGTAAACCAACTTCGTACTACACCACTGCTACCGCCACGCCGAAGCTACCTCATTGTGGGCGCTCTAGTGAGTTCCCATATATTTTAACTCTGTGACAGGTCGTACTACTCTACCGCGGCGCGGCCGCGGCATGCATTGTGTTCAGCCAGTAAAGCAGCCCATACACAATTCAATTCGATTGTAAACTGAGTTGTCAACTGAACTGATACTTGGCCACACACTACATCAATCGAATTGGAAGACTTTGCTTCAACTGCCAAAAATATTATTATAATTTTGGAAGTGGTACGACGCGACGTAAAAAAAAACACGACGACCACATGTGCAGACGATTTTATAATGAACATCTACTGCAAATTCTTAAATTTGACAGCTAGTCAAATGACTTGCGCACACACAGTTCAATTGAGTTGAAAGAATTGCCAGTCAAATTACAAAATTCAAAATCTTTTGATTTTTTTTTGGCCAACTCGGCAACCATCAAACTGATCAATTGACAAAGCCACACACGGGCTGATTTCACTGTGATTTGACTGAGTTGATGATTGAATTGAATCGTGTATGGTCTGCATAATACTTTATGAGGGTCGTGGGGGTAGGATGCTCAGATGGACTCTCCATCCTTCTCGATCCTCCACCATCGAGTTCAACTCATGAGGAGGAGTCCCTAGTCGGTTGTTTTAAGTTGAGATTAATAAAGAATAAAGTGATTTGAATATTTTGAGGTAAAGTGAAGTTGATAGTTACTTATAAATGAACAGTTTAAATATACAGAAGATGGTTTTATTATTACGAACCCCACCAAGAATATTACAATACTTACCTATATGTGCCTGAGTTGAATAGTCGAAATGACAGAAGTACATATTTATTTTGTTTATTTTCTTCTTTGATTTTAGAGGTGGTTGCCGTTATATGCGTGTCGAAGCATTTAGTTCTTGGAACTATTAGTATACGTTTTTTACGATTTTTTACGGCATGTTGTTTAATTTCCTTTTTTGTCGTAGTTGTGATGGTTGTCAAGTAATTAGTCTCGCTTTTGTTTGTCATTTTGTATGACTGTATAAATAAAATCATTTCAATTCGTATTGATCAATCCTCAATAAAAACAACAAAAGGAAATTTATGGGAGCATGAAGAGGCAAAGGAAATGCTAGGCCCAATTTAGGAGCTTATATGTAGCTCTTTAGCATTTCCACGGCTCAACATATTTATACCTACTTACTTACTTATGTCCTGTATCCCCTTGTGGGTCCTAGGGCCTCTACTACGCCTACGCGCCATCGTGTACGGTTTTTGGCAATGTGTCTGAGTTCTCCTCAACTTTTCCCTAACTGCCATGCGTCCTTCCCGGCTGTTTTGCGCCCTGTTCTCCTCGGACCGCCAGGTCTTCTGTCATCCTGAATTAGAGGGTTCCATTGTATAGCATGGTTCGCTGTGGAACTGTCAAAAATGTCGGAACGTGTGACCAATCCACTGCCACTTCCGCCGTTGGATGGTTGTGCCTATTGGTTCCCGACCCGTTCTCTCGTAAAGGTGTTCGTTAGAGATACGATTCAGCCAGCCAGAAAACCCTTAAGATATTGCGCAGGCACCTATTAACAAACGTTTGCAGCTTTCTGGTGATAGTAGTGTCCACTCTCCACGTGCTGCAACCATATAGCAGCACGGATTCAACGTTGGAGCGGAACAGTTTTATTTTGGAGCTCAAACTGATTGCATTGCTTCGCCATATTTTGGACAACATCCCGAACGCGGACTTTGCTTTGGCCATCCTGTTGGCTATACCCAGTTCGGTTCCACCATCGGTCGAGACAATACTCCCAAGATGCTGGAAATCCTCTACTCTCTCTACCGGTTGTCCAGCAATGCATATTTGAGCCGATGAGTTAGTTCCAAGGCTGATGATTTTAGTTTTTGTCGTATTAATTTTCAGCCCGACGACACCTGCCTCCCTCTCCACATCTGCTGTCATTTGGTGGAGGTCCATAATTCTGTGGGAGAGTAAGCATACATCGTCAGCGTAGTCAAGATGTTTCAGTTGAGATGTAAGAGTCCATCGAATTCCTCCGTTTCCCGTCGACAAAGCTGCATGAAGCACATCACTAATCACAAATAGGAATAATATTGGTGAAAAGATGCAGCCTTGTCTTACCCCACTTTGGATCTCAAATTCCTCACACAACCTTCCCCTCTGCAGAATGTGACATTTGGAGCCTTCATATGTAGCTTTGATAATAGCAGTCAGTTTATCGGGAATATCTCTCCTGCATAAGGCATGCCAAATAAACTCGCTGTTGACACTTTCGAACGCCTTCTCAAAATCGATGAACAGCAGGTGCAGGGCGATCGATATTCAACACACTGTTCGATGATAAACCGCAGGTTGTTGATGTGGTCGACACAGGAGGATCCAGAGCGGAAACCTGCTTGCTCGGCATCGAGTGTGTCTTCGAGATGTTGTTTGATTCGCTCGAGGATAATTTTAGGTATTATCTTAGCTACAGCAGGCAGCACGCAGATGCCCCTCCAGTTTCCGCACTCCATTAAATTTCGTTTCTTAGGAAGTTTGATGATTATTCCCTTTTTCCACTCGTTAGGAAAGCTCTCAGCTTCCCAGCTCTCTCTATAAGTGGAAGCAGAAGCTCAGCCGATGTTGTTGGCACTGCTCGTAAGAGCTCCGCTGGAACACCGTCAAGTCCTACAGCCTTGTTGGTTTTGAGTGCTTTGATCGCTGTAGTGATCTCATATTTACTGGAAGTCGTGGTGCGTATTCGGGAACTTCTCACCTTGGGCATCTCAATTTGATGTGGAAGCATATCGCTAGCGAATACACGGTTCAAAAAAATAGCAAAATGCTCTTTCCGTCTAGGCTTTTTACTGGTTGTTGGCTGGAGCTGCGACCACCTGTCAGCTCTTTCGAGATTCTGTAGAATGGTCCTGCTGTCGCACCTCCGTGCAGCTTCCTCTGCTTCTGTAGCCAGCGTGTTGATGTAGTTGCGCCTGTCACATCGCACGCTACGCTGAATTTCTTTCATCTTGATGCGATATAGGGACTCTAGCTCATTTCTCCCTGCTGCTGGAGTAGCTGCAACGCGCACTTTCAGCTGTTTTCGTTCGTCAATCCGTCTCCATGTATCCTCGGAAAGCCACGTCCTATGTCTTCCCTGCGATCGACCGACATTTCTTTCAGCACCAGATGTAAAAACATTCTTCACAGCACACCAATGGCCTTGGATAGTTGCAGGCATTGAGCTGCTGATTGCTTCAACGCCTTGCGGAAAGTGCTCCCTTAATGCTTGGCGCACTGAGGGATCACTAAGTCTATCGATATTGAACCTGGGCATTCTTGTGTTGTCGTGTGATCTTCGAACTGCAGCAGTGCGTAGTTGGAGAGTAGCTATCATAAGATGGTGATCACGTACTATCCCCACATCTGCCCCTCGTCTGTTTCGGATGTCCAGGAGACTACTTCTAAAGCGGCGGCTGATGGCAAAATGGTCAATTTGGTCTTGACGCATTGCTTCACATCGACTTTTATGTATCAAATGCTATTTTATCCAAAAATCACGTTTCGATATATTCACTTGATTTCGAAAAGGCTTTTGACAGAATAGGAATTCACCTAGTTCTTATGTCCTAAAATTTTTGGGTACATCAAGGCCCTTCTTTCTGACAGAAAATGTTGTGTTAGAGTAAATAATATATATTCTCCGAACGTTCCTCTACGTCTACACAAAGGCATCCCACAAGGACCCTTTCGGTAATGTTTTTTTCAAAAGCTTTTGATGAAGTTAGCAAAATCATAAGAAGATATAAAATTTTAGCTCATTGTTCCTATGCTGATGACGTATATATTATGTGTAAAAACAATGAGTTACAATTAACAAAAACAACTTTTTAAAAGTTCTACGAGAAACTTGCGCAATGGTCTACATTTTCCGGTGCCAATATATCATTACAAAAAAATAAAACTTTTCATATACGAGTATATAGAAAAAAATCTTGTCCTAATCTAAAGCTAAATGAGAACGATGTAGAATTGCAACAAGTTGATAATTTAAGTATCTTAGGATTCATGTTTAACAACAAATTTATATGGAATAGTCATTGTATTAAGCTAAAAAAAAATCGCTAGCTGCAAGGCTTGATATTATTAAATACCTCTCTTATAAAAAAATGTAAAGTTCACATTAATACACTATATTATTTAACTAAAATGTTAATACTTAACAAAATAGACTACGGGCTCAGCATATACGGAAATTGTCCAAAATCAACATATAACATTATAAAACCAACATAGCACCAAGCTGCAAGAAGACAAATCAGCTCCTTCCCAATTACGCCAATTAAAAATATTTTGGCTAAATCTGACTTACCATCACTGGATAAAAGATATGAAGAAATCATTCTGAAGCTCGCTGTAAAACTTCTGTACCCCTCGAGATCAATCATAAACAAGGACAACATTACTGCCCGTCAATCCACACGTAAGGAGAAAATTCCATCAGCTATCTCGTTTATATGGAGCTGCATCAAAAAATTCAACCTGCCCAATAAAAGCAATTCCCTTCAAACATCATTTTAACTACCTTGGCTATGCAGACCGAACTCCTTCGAATTATCACTGTCGACTACCTAAAAGATCATACACTAAAACGTGTATATCACTCAGTCTTCGAAACTGTAGTAAATGGATACAAATCCAATAACTGGAACTTCATATTCACGGACGGAGCCAAAACCCAAAATCATACAGGTTTCGCCATAACAACTGATAATGGTGCAGTGCTGAGACTGGGTATCCTGCCTGAACATGCATCAATCTTCTCTGCAGAGGCCCTTGCGGTCTATGTATGCAACACAAAAAGTCATTGGGTCATATGCACAGACAGCTTTTCGGTCATCCATGTTATCATGAACCTTAACAACAGCCCTCCAGCAGGGGTGATGCTTAGAGACATTGTTATCAAGACACCAAAGACAATAAAAATTATGCGGGTACCCGCCCACATAGGCATCGTGGGTAATGAATTAGCCGATAAAGCTGTTAGTACTGCTTGTACAGCACCCACATTCTTGTTTTTTTTTTTTTTTTTTTTTATAATTTGCTCGCACTCAAGGGGTTATGGATACCCTTAAGATGTATTGTATTGCTGATAGTGGTCCTCATACGATTAATACGAGTAGTGACCCTCATGCCATCGGTAGTACTCGTAAGTTTTCAGATTGTCGCAGAATGTGTTGCGTTGTTTGGTATTGTATTATCGCAGAGAGTATACTGTTGTAAGGTACTGTGTTTTTGCAGAGTGTATTGCATCGTTCTGTATTATCACAAAGTGTAAGTAAGTAGTAAGTAGTAAAGTAAATTTTATTTTTTAAACTTCATATTCAATTTTTTACAATAATTTACAATAAAAGACCATTGCCATTGCCGGCAGGCGAAGAAAAGAGAGAATTAGACTAAAGTTTGCATAGGCTGCATTTCTCATTCCCGTTGCTTATATGAGGCCTGTAGTTCAGCCGAAGTAGTTCGCCTTAAAGATGTTAGAGATACATCAACGCTGAACCGATTGTGGAAATAATTTTTCGCAGCAAGATCATGGTTGAGTAAGGGATACGTACGGCTGGTCTCATGTTGTTGCGCTTTCAATCTGAACTTCGCCCGGGTAGACTCTTCAATAATGGATAACAACTGGTTCAGAGAACGTCGCCAAGATCCTGCATTGTAGTGCGTTAGCTGCATACTATGTTCGCTGCTAAGCCTCGACCATTCGTACAGCTTTCGCTGTACCAAATATTGTGGGACGATGTGTGGAAGGCGGTAGTTTGGGAGTTCCATTTCTTTCAGAATGTAGAGAAAGTGCAATCTTAATGTAAAGATGTAGAGTGGAGATAAGCCAGTTTCAAGGTGCAACATGTATGTCGGTGTGTTTTCGGGTAATCTAAAGATATTTTTAAAGAAATATCTTAAAAGTTTTTCAACCTCTTCGTACTCGAATATACCCCAAACTTGTGCAGCATAGCACATGATTGACCTCATAGCCGCTTCGAAAACCTTAAATTTGCTGCTCGATGGAACGTTTTTCCTACCAAGGAATCCCCGCCAACTGCAATTTATTGCCTTTTTTGCCTCCTTTAGTTTTTCTCCCAGGTGGGCCTTGAAGGATACTTGAGATGTAATTAAAACTTCGAGATATCTATACTCCTTAACGACTTCAAGTTCCTGGTTTTTCCAAGTCCATCTTTCTTGCCTTGAGTGTCGTCCAAACCCGTTTCTAAAAACCATTACTTTTGACTTAGCGGTGTTCACTTTCAGGTTCCATAAATTGCAGTAGTTTTTGAGCTTATGTATCATCATCTGCAACATCATTGGAGTTTCTGATAGAATGATGATATCATCTGCGTATAAAAGCAGCTTTATTTGGAGTCCGTCGAACACAATACTACCTGTTAAAAAGGTCACAAGATCATCCAGAAATATTGAAAATAGAAGTGGACTCATGAGACAATCTTGCTTCACTCCCATTTGAGACTTAAACCAGTTAGACAGCTTGTGTCCATCCCAAACAGTTACTTTATTATCTTCATAAAGACTTTGTATGATCCTTAGGACCTTTGAAGACACCCCTATGTTACTCAGCTTGTAGAACTGCGCGTTTCTGCCAATAGTGTCGAAGGCTGCCTTAAAATCAACAAAGAAGGCATACATTTTTTTGCCTTTATCAAGGTATGACCGGGCGATGCTTGTCAATGTGAAAATGTTGTCTACTGTGGAGTAGACTTTCCTGAACCCCGCTTGGAATACGCTTAGAAGATAGTTTTCTCGCACCCAATCCGTCAAACGGTCTAGGATAACCCCAGTAAATATTTTCATTATTGAATTCATAAAAGAAATTCCTCTGTAATTCGCTGCGTTAGTCACATCTCCTTTTTTGAATAACAGAAGTATTATACACTTTCTAAAGCTTTTGGGCACTTCTCCTGAGACAAATATGTACCTAGTTACACACTTGTGTAAGCTTTTCTAAGAATTCTACTGACGCAGACTTAAAGAATTCATACGGGATACGGTCTTCACCAGGAGCTTTATTTGCATTGCATCTGTGTAGTACTTTGGTAAGGTCTTGGACTGTAATTGGTCTAAAGAACTGTTTGTTATGAGGGGAAGGGCATAATTTACCTGAAGCGCATTGCATGGAGGGTTTAGCTACTGTTTAAAATGATCCGCTAATGCAGACAGTTACACTTGGATGCCTTGCGTGAAGGGTATACCATTAAGTGCTCTGATAATCTTCCAAAATGCGCGACTATCTTTGGCGCCATCCAATGTTCTCGTCAGCTGTTGAAAAAATATTGTTTCTTTATCCTTGCAGATGTCTTTGTATGCCTTGTTAGCCTGCCGATACATGTCTTTTGCAACGTTACTGTTTGTTTGTCGTACTAAACGTAGACAGGCGAAAGACTTTTTCCTCGCTGCAACGCACTCCCAGTCATACCACATTTCCTTTTTTTTTTTTAGATTTTCTCTCGGTTGGAGACCTCTCGTAGCAAGCGTAATACAAGTAACCAAAACATCCGCACCACGACTTGAGTTAATCCTCTATATATCCATGAGACTGGCTGGGCAAAATCACATCATCAACTCCTCGCGGTGCCCGCTGGATAGCTATCTGATAGTGAACTAACGATGAGCGTATGCTGAGTCTGACGATATATGTGCAGCTGAACACTCAGACCTGCGTAAGCACATCTGGATGAACTTTAGCGCGCATATGTTTAACCGGACGAGGCATCTCTTGTTGACCTGATCGGCTGAAATATGCGTCTCAGAAGTCTAGCAAGAGGTCCTCAGAAGGAGGACGTGCGGCGGATAAATTCTGTCGATGGAATCAACGGTGACGTCTACAGACCAGCGGATACCTTACCGGAGCTACTTCAACATATTTGGAGCTGAGGTCTGTAAGGATTTTCAATACTACGTCAGGGTATTGAAAAAGAGATGGTGGCGGATGAACCCTTAATGGGCTAACGGCAGCGCTCATATCCCCGAAGTGGGTTACTGACATCGGTGTATCCGGCCTCTTGTCCTAGGGGTAAAAAAAAAAAGGATCTGGCCCTCCAGGTTGGGGATGTGCCGTCGGGTTAACTTCCCTACCACATAAAAAACCTTTGGTTACGAAGCAACCAACAGCCTCGGATACGGATGATCTTACTGTTGACGACCCATGCAAACGTAAAAAGGACAACGATCTTCGTGTCTGCACGTGGAATGTTAGGTCCCTCTACAAACCACGTGCAGCCGAACAACTTGCGGAGGCCCTAGAGTGTCTCAAAGCAGACATTACCGCCATCCAAGAAGTGCGATGGGATGGGTCGGGCAAAAGGAGTATGAAAAACTGCGACATCTTCTACGGCGATTGCTACAGACAAAAAGGGCAGCGTTTATTCGGGTGCGGATTTGTCATTGGAGGCAGACTGAGGCAAGAAGTCTTGAGTTTCCGGCATGTGAACGAGCGAATTTGCCAACATTAGCCTAATATGCGTTCACGCCCCTCACGAGGAGAACCGCCAGAACCTTTGCCGATCGAGTTTCTTCTAATCTCAATCTAAGTCCTATGCCGCCAGCAGCAAATGCGGAAGACCAGTGGCAGCGTTGCCAAAAAGCCATCAGAGATGCCGCCTCTGATGTACTGGGTTTCTCTCGCACACCACAACGAAACCCCTGGTTTGATGAGGAATGCCGGCAAGCACATGCAGCAAAACAAGAGGCGTACAAAGCGGCGCTACGTGCTACGTGCGCAGGAGAAAAGAGGAACATCGACTTCTCAGAAAGAAGAAAAAAGAGCATGAGAAGCGCTCGATCGAGGAGATTGAGAGACTTCATTGCAGGAATAATGTTCGAAAATTTTACCAAAGGGTAAAAAGAACATGCCAGGGTTTCAAAGCCAGAACAGAAGCCTGCAGGGACGAAAATGGCAACATAGTAGTAGAATCGCAGTCGGTGCTGAGGATATGGAATGAACACTTCTGCAGACAGTTAAACGGCGATGATGATCAATATTCCGCTGTCAGGCAGAATGAGCCATTCAACAGTGACGATGGCAGTCAAAATTCCCGTCACCCGATCAGAATGAAGTGAGGATAGCGATATCTAAACTCAAATCCAACAAAGCTGCTGGAGCCGACGGCCTTGCCGCTGAACTTTTCAAGGCAGGAGGAGATGAGTTGGTAAGGAGCATGCACCAGCTCATCTGTAAAATCTGGTCGGACGAAAGTATGCCCGATGAATGGAACCTCAGCATCGTTTGCCCGATCCTGAAGAAAGGAGACCCTCTGAACTGCGCCAACTACAGAGGTATAAGTCTCCTAAATATCGCATATAAGATCCTGTCTGCCGTGTTATGTGAACGCCTAAAACCGATCGTCAACAACCTGATAGGTCCTTATCAGTGCGGTTTCAGGCCTGGAAAGTCCACCATTGACCAAATATTCACACTACGGCAGATCTTGGAAAAAACCCATGTATATAAAATCGATACGCACCACCTTTTCATCGATTTCAAAGTTGCCTATGATAGCGTGTATAGAGACGAGTTATACAGAGCCATGTCTAGTCTTGGTTTCCCTGCCAAGCTCGTCCGTTTGTGCAGAATGACGATGGAGAACTCTCGCTGCTCCATCAAAGTCGGTAAGAACATCACCGAACCGTTCGATGTCAGGAAAGGTCTTAGACAAGGCGACGCGCTATCATGCGATCTCTTTAACATAGTACTTGAGAGAATTGTACGAAACTCACAAGCCAACCCCGGAGGTACAATCTTCTTCAAGTCTGTACAACTACTCGCTTATGCCGATGACATTGACATAATCGGAAGAACTCAGCGGGCAGTCAATGGGGCATTTACGAGTATTGAGAACGAGGCAGCAAAGATGGGTCTAGAGGTCAATGAAAGCAAAACAAAATATATGCTGTCTACAAAAAAGGACACCCAACATCGGCGTCTTGGACAGAACGCCACAATAGACAGATACAATTTTGAGGTAGTAAAGGATTTTGTCTACCTAGGCTCTATGGTCAGCTCCGCAAATGACATCAGTGGAGAGATCACACGGAGAATTACTCTTGCCAATCGTTTTTTCTATGGGCTAAAACGGCAATTGAGTAGCAAAGCCCTATCTCGAACTACTAAGGTAACTCTTTATAAGACATTAATCATCCCAGTCCTGCTGTATGGCACAGAGGCATGGGCTTTGACAAAACCGGATGATGATGCCCTTGGTTATTTCGAGAGAAAAGTTCTTCGAGCGATCTTTGGTCCCGTCCGCATAGACGGTGAGTGGAGGAGAAGGTACAATGCCGAACTATACGGCCTGTACAAGGACATCGACTTAGCGAGAAGAGTTCACATACAGCGACTAAGATGGCTGGGTCATTTAGAGCGGATGGAGCCCAACCTTCCCGCTAAGAAAGTCTTCGAATCCAACCCGGACGGACGGCGCAGTAGAGGACGACCTCGCGGTAGGTGGCGCAAACAAGTGGAGGGGGACCTCAACCAACTTGGCGTGCGCAACTGGAGGCAGCTAGATCGTAACCGTGCTGGCTGGAGAGGTTTGTTGGTTAAGGCCCAGGTCTACCCCGGACTGTAGCGCCATCTAAGTAAGTATCCATAAGACTACGATTCAGATGGTGTTTATAACTAAACGAGTAGCTTTCCTTCCATTAAAGTTTAGGTAATAAGCGTAATTTCAGACCGGCAGATTCAGTGCATATATCAAAAGACATCATAACTGACAACGGTAGATGATCAGAGTAAATCCGTTCGTTAATATTGAGATCGGCAACAAACTTCAGCCATTTTTCACGCACAAGGCAGTAATCTATTGTCGAGCAAGCAGTATCTCTGAGAAACGTTTCACGTCACTTTTGGAACGACCATTTAGAACTGTTAGACCAACTGACTCACACATTTCACAAAGTGTATAGCGTTGCATGGTACCGTATTGCTGCATAGTGTAAGTCTTTAAATTTCTTGAGAAATAACAGGTTGCTCAGACGTGCGGTCTAGATGAGTATGGGCAAAGGCCTGCGAGGTAATACAGTCAGAAACACTTCAACGACCGACACAGACCTGCTGAAAACTTTAAATTTGAAAAAAAAACTACATCATGATAGCTAAGTAGTGAGTGATATCGAAAAATGTCAAGTAACCCAGCTTCCGTATAACGGGGTTATTGAGTCGTGCCACATCCGGAAATGAAAAGATTTTGCAACCGATTGAGCTTGCAATAGAACCTCACTCACGAAAGGTAATACATGTAGGCAGATAATTATATAGACTTAGATATAAGTACATTTGATCTTCAATTAGCTCATGATCGAGGGCGATCATATTGTCGGATTGGCCGAACTGTAGTAAACAAACTAAGAACTTACCGATTTTACGCCCTCTGCAGTCTCTTGTAATAGCCTAACCTAAGAAAATTTTGTTCTGGCAATACCAATGTTAACTAGTTAAGACTTTGAAAAGGGTAATCCCCGCGTTGTTCTTTTATCTAAAAGGGGTAATCCTTGCTTTGCCTTAAATCTAAAACGGACAATCCCCTCGTTATTTTAATCTAAAAGGGGTAGTTCCCACTTTGTAGCCTACTAAGCAGCAAAGACACTAACCCACTATGTAGGTAGATCGGCATTCAACTTAGTGACGGGCAAATCGAATGATTTAAAGAATCGAGACCTTCCTTACTAGAACTTGTGGTTAATAAATTTATCTAAAATTTGCTATGCTTGATATGGTTCATCTGTGATGGTTTTATGTAAAGTATAATTGAAGCCAATGTCTTCTCGTCTTTAGAGTCTCACATCGCAGCAACAGTCGCATCATCACATTTAGTCTTTACTGATTTTGTTTGAAGCCTTTTTTTTATAATTCGCGCGCGCTGAAGGGATTATTAATACATTTATACTGATGCTCAGGGCACGGGCGGATGGGAAAAGGGGGAGAGGAACGAATGAGATGGTGGTTTGCGTTGACTTTAAATGTTTGTAGGTTGTAATGATTAGGAAATACAGAAGCTGGTAGATCGTTTCACAAACGTGTTGTTCAGCTTATAAACGAATCCCTATATTAACAGTACGTCCGAAGTTGGGCTTTAGGGTGAACTGATGTGCATTCGAAGTATGTCGGGAATTGCGGGTGAAGTTTTGAAGGGGAGGAATGCAACTGGTTATTTTGCCGGAGCATTTTTTTATAAGAAAAAGCGATAAAGTAGGGATAGACATGAGACATTTCTACGATGTTCAAGTGAGACTATGGAGTTCACAATGTCTCTATCACCTATAAGTTTTAACGTACGGTTCTGTACCCTATCTAGAATATGCAGAACGGTCTTGGGTGCACCAGACCAGATGTGGGCGTTATATTCCAGCTTTGAGCGGATGAATGCCTTAAAGATGGAGGCCAGATCAGATGGGGTAAAATATTTTTTGCAACGCTTAAGGAATCCTAGACATTAAGCAGCATTTTTGTCGACATCGAATACCATATGTAATCATTCCATCGAAGAGGGTTATTGATGCACATACCGCGAATGGCAAGTCTTTCGGATTCAGCGATACAAGTACCATCCATGGATAATGGTTGAGGGTCTTGGTTTTGCTTTAGAGACAGAAGACAGCATTGAGTTTTGTATGCATTAAATTCCACCCTATTGATTGAACCCCATTTGGTAATGCTGTCTAGGGCGGAATTTAATGTGTTTAACATACGTTGTCGTTCCTCTTCTACTGCCGAAGAGCAGGGACATGAGTTAGGGAACGAATATGAAAAACTGAGGGTACTGTTATCAGCGAAGGAATGGATTGTATTAGAAGTAGCAGACAAGAAGTCATTTATAAAAATGAGAATCGGAGACAAAACGGAGCCCTGGGGAACAGCAGTATTTATATGGTGAATTGCAGACTTGAAGCCGTCATAAGCTGACGATTTATCAGCGTTTCCATGACCTTGAAAAGAAGGTACCTAAGTGCAATGGGTCATTATTTGGACGGGGAGGAAGATTCTCATTCTTTTTGGGACGGGCTGGACAAATGCTGTTTTCCATCTACTCGGAAAGAGCCTAGAAGAGTAGGACAGACAGAAAAGCTTACGCAGAGGTTTTGCCAGCGTGGAAGAACACCTCTTCAGAACTATAGGGGAGATACCATCTGGACCAGCAGATTTGTCTATGTTAAGACCTTTGAGTACTCCTGCTATTGTACGAGTGCGAAAGTGGACTTGTCCCATGGAAAATTCAACGCTCTCAAGTACAGGCGGAGATAAAGCACTTTCCGGCAAGGCGGACTTTACTGCGAAGTGAGCAGCAAGCAGACTGGCTTTGTCCAAGGAGCTGACAGCTAGAATGTCATTGTAAATGAGGGTTGGGATGGCAGGCGAGGCAGAATTTTTAATATTTTTGACGAATGACCAAACATTTTTACTACCTTTGGGACATTGTAGAATTTTTTGCCTCAATTTTTGGTCATGTAAGAATTTTACACGTCGAATGAGAGCATTGCAGTCATTTCTGGCTTGTTTAAACTTCTTTCGGTTTTCCTCGGATTTGTTGGCTTTAGGACGGAAAACTTATTTCTTTCAAGCTGATAGCCTCTTTGCAACTCTGGTCAAACCACGAGTTTGTCTTAGGTTTGATGCTCTTTATTCTGTAAGGAATATAGTCATTCATACCTAAGAGGATGGTGTCAGTAATCATATCAGCGCCGGCATCCACGTCGCTATCGAGGAAGCATAGCGACCAGTTAAATCTCTTAAAGAAACTATTAAGGCCGTCCCAATTGGCTTCCTCGTAACGTCAAACTTTTCTTTTAGGAGTTTTTTCTTTAGCTGTGTAGACGGAGAATTTTGCTGATACGATATTGTGGTCAGACCGGCCTAGCGGCGCTAAGACATCAGTGCGAAGTAAGAAACAAGTCCCGCATGTTGGCGGAATAACTTACAATGTCCGGTATGCGTGTAGGCTCATTTACAAGCTGAGTCAAATTGTTTATCTCAGCGAAAAGTTCAACAGACCTTCCTTCGGGTGCTGTCTAGCCAGAATGTCGAAGGCAATCCGAATTGTGTATATTGAAATCGCCCGCAATGACGATTTCAGTATGAGGATACAGGGAGACAATTCGTGTGATGGAATCGGACAGCACATCAAATTCGTTAAAAGTTGAGTTGCTATCCGCACTAGGGCTTCTGTAAATAAAACAGTAGTGAATTATTTGCTTACGGACGGTGAATTGTAGCCATTTGTAATTAAATTCCGGATTAGAACAATGGCCATACTGTGGTGGAACTTGGTAAGCTGTATCACTGCGGACGTAAACGCGAGGCCACGATGGGGAAAGAATAATGGCACTAAGTTATAGCCAGGCAGCTTCAAATCAGATGATTCTTCAACTACCTGTGTTTCACTAAGTGCCAAAAAAGCTGGTTTATAGGAATAAGCGTGGGCGTACAAGTCGAAGAAATTCGTTCGAAGCCCACGAAATGTACAATCGACTCTAAATTCCCTCATCATTACGACATAAAAACACAAAATGACACAACTCTGACGGTACTAAGCGAAGCCGCGAAGTATAGATCTAAAGATAAGTTTCCCAAAGCAAACTATCGCCGGTGTTATGCCCAAACGACAGTCAGCTGAGTTCCACTATTCAGATAAACACTCACGGTCCGCTATGCATCAAATGATACGCTCTCTCAATCATCGCAACTGGAGGCATGTAAGGAACATGTGACAATTGCGATGACAAAGAAGCGCAACAGCTAGTGAGTTTTCGAATAGTAGAGCATCTTGTGGCATCCTTAACTCAATTTTGTCCTAACTCGACTTGGCCGGTTTTACCTTGGGGCCACAGATTTAATTTCACAACTCTATATCTGCAATTGTAATCTGGGAGCATAACCTGTTGTTCAGAATAGAGTGCGTATAGGTCTGTTTTTTTTTTTTACTTCGCGCTAGAGTCAACCCAGGTTTTTTTTGACAACTCTCGCATGTGTCAAAAAAACCTGGGTTTTCCATTTCTCAAAAAACGCATTGGAGCTGCCATGCCATATCAATGTGATTTCTATTTTCGGTCTGAACTCAATTTCCATTGCAAGGAAAAAGCTTCTCCTAGTACTACACAGAACTACACGCTCACATACACATGTGTTCTGTGGTTTCGTCCTCTTTTAGGCAGAGGCGGCAGGTGATATCTTCCGAAATTCTCATTTTGTTAAGGTGGTAAAGAAGTTGACAGTGACCGGTAAGGAAGCTCACAAACCTTCTTTTGTCATTTCTGCCATATTTTAGAATATTGTAGCATTGACTACAGGATGGTTTGTGTACCAAAAACTAAAACACTGTATCTCAAACTGTGCAACGACATCTATTGCCTACTAGTAGTAAATATTCCAACCTGATGTGCTTACGTTCCAACCTGGTGTGCTTACGTTCCACAATTGTTCCACACAATATCCCAATATTCCAGGATCCTCGATTCACCCGGAGAAACATCTAGCATGTTCCAGAACCCCTTACAATTTCCTATAAATACCCATACCACAACCACCGTGGAGACAGTTGTTTATAAGTGCATACAGCGATTACAAGAGATATTCGACTAGTGGTGAAAACAAGCGACATTGTGAAAGTAAATCTGTAGCGACAATCTAATTTGAAATAAATAAGAATAAAGTGATTGAATGTTCTGTTAAATTAAAGTTGGTGTTTGATAAATAAATAAACGATTAAAATACACAAAAGACGGTTTTATTTAACCGAACCCTAGCAGAATATTACATTGGTGTCAGAAAAGTGGAATAAGACAAATGTTGTGTATTGCTTATTGTGTAAGTGGAAAAAAAAAAAAAAATGGTTCGGAAATTGCTAGAAGATTTGTCATTGGTGCAATTAAAGGAAGCACTGAGCCAGCGGGATCAGCCTACGGCTGGTACGAAGAGAGAATTGATCATTAAGTTGCGGAAAATAATGACGGACGAGGGTACAGATCCTGAAACAGCTTTGTTTGACGTCGAAGAAGAACAAGTAAGTACGACGAGTGACATGTCGGCTTTAATGAAATTGTTATCTGAAAAATTCGAGAAGATAGATAATTCTTTCGATGAGCAAAAGAATTCTCAAAATGAAAAATTCGAGAAGCTAGAAAATTCCTTGACTGAACAAAAGAATTCTCTAGACGCCAAGCTCGATGAGCAAAAGAATTCTCTAGACGCTAAGCTGGATGTGCAAAACAAGAAGTTCGAGATGCTAGAAAATTCTTTGGCTGAGCAGAAGAATTCTCTAGATGCTAAGCTCGACGAACAAAAGAACTCTCTGGAACATCAGCTATTCGATCAAAGGAGTGTTCTCGAAAGCAAATTCGATGAACAAAATAAAAGTTTGGAAACAAGATTTGGAACAATTGATGAGAAGTTTGAAAACGTAGAGGCAAAAATTGAGACATTTGAAACAGCCATTGAAGGAAGATTCGAGAGTGTTGAAACGAAGTTCAAGGCTGTTAAAGGAAGATTCGAGAATTTGGCAAAGGAACTCGAATGCGTGAAGAAACAGAAAGTTCGGGAGTACTCAACCGACTGCCCGAGAAGGAAAGAGATGCAGCCTCCCGTCTTCGATGGACAGACATCATGGCCAATATATAAGAGGCAGTTCGAAGCTGCGGCAATGACGAACAACTGGGACGATGAAGAGAGGTCCATTGCCCTCACGCTTGCGCTTAGAGGATCAGCTGCAGAGTTACTACAAACTATTCCCGAGGACAAACAACGCAACTACGACAGTCTGGTGAAAGCCATTGAGATGCGATTTGGGGACGACCACATGCAGCAAGTATATAGGGTCCAGTTGCGCAGAAGGTCCCAGATGAAGGGTGAGACACTCCAGCAGTTACAAGCAGACATCGAGCGGCTGGCACATTTGTCCTATCCAAACGCCGGTGAGGAGATCATTAACGAGATGGCAACCGAAGCGTTCACCCATGCCATAGCTGATGCGAAACTACAAATGGCGGTAAGAATGGCTGGAAAGAAAACGCTCGCCGAAGCTTTGGCGTTTGCTCTGACAATGGAGGCCGCAGACCAGGCCTGTCAGGGAATCCACCGTGTGAGGGAAGTAGCCGCCATCGAATGCTCTTGCCAGAGGATGGACGTCGAAGACCGAAACAACGCTCGTGGAGGACAAATTCGTTGCTGGAACTGCAACAAAATAGGACACCTACAACGGCAATGCAGAAATCCACCCAGACGCGGAAACTGTCCACATTGTGCGAATAGGCGACGCAATGGAGAACCATCCTACAGGGACAACATCCATCCTGTTGGCCAGGCTTCTCGAAACCGGGAGTCGGGAAACAGCTTCGCGGGGCAGAAGTTGGCTAATGGAATCGACGCCCCCAAGACCACCATCCAGGTCTCCCAAACCAAACGATGCAACAAGAGTCTAACAGTGGAAGCATTCATCGGCAAAAACAAGTGCGTGGCTACTATCGATACCGGCGCCACGGCTTCCATTGTAAGAAGAGATCTCGTCCAGAAGTCGTGGCTGCACAACATCAGCTGCTACTGTCTTAGAACTGCGACAGGGGAATCGGCGAAAGTATACGGAGAAGTTCGCCTCACGTTACAACTAGCAGGATTGGCCTTTTCTCATGCGTTCCTGGTGGCCGACATATGTGATGAATGCATCATCGGAGTGGACTTTATGAAACAACATGACGTAATCATCGACATCGGGATGCAAGTTCTGCGGTACAGGAACGTAGAGATTCCAATGGTGTACGGGAACGAGAATGCAGCACATTTAAGGACAATACTCAGCAAGGACGAAGTCTTACCACCATCTTCCGAGACTATCATTTGGACAAAACTAGAGGGTGATCCTGGGAGCCACCGATTCTATCTATTGGAGCCGGATTCAGGAAGGATATCCCCAAACTACATCGTGGGAAAAGTTTTAGTGGAGCCAAAGAATAGCCTGGTCCCAGTAAGGCTCATGAACTTAAAGAGCCACAGCGTCAAACTGAAACAAGGGGAGGTTATTGGTGAATGTGTTCCGATATGTTTAATCTCGACAATAACTGGAAAGGAATCTGCGGGGCCCGTTTCATCAGCCAGGTTAGCGGAAGTAAGGGACATGATCCTCAAGCACTGCGAACTGGATCGGAATCAGCGAGCTATGGCAGAAAATCTAATCGGTGAGTACGCTGATATATTTGCCTCACAGGATGGAGAGTATGGCCGAACACATCTGGTGCAACATCGCATAGACACTGGGGATGCCAGACCAATTCGTCAGCCTGCCAGACGACTACCATTGGCAAAGCAGACGGAGGTTGCGGATATGGTGTCAACGATGGAGAAGGAAGGGCTCATCCAAAGTTCTAAGAGTCCTTGGGCCTCACCTGTTGTACAGGTCAAGAAGAAAGACGGCAGCACTCGATTCTGTGTGGACTATCGGAGACTTAATGACGTCACCAAAAAGGATAGCTACCCTCTGCCACGGATCGATGACACATTAGACACACTCTCAGGAGCTCGATGGTTTTCCACCCTTGATTTAAAGAGCGGTTACTGGCAGGTACAGATCGATCCAAAGGACCGAGAGAAAACTGCGTTCACTGCAGGAAATGGGTTGTGGCAGTTTACAGTAATGCCATTTGGATTGTGCAACGCTCCGGCAACTTTTGAGCGCCTAATGGAACACGTCCTGCGTGGATTGACCTGGAAAACTTGCTTGGTGTATCTGGACGATGTGATCGTGATAGGAAAAACATTCGAGGAACATCGCGACAACCTGAAGAATGTGCTAGAACGGCTTCGAAGCGCTCACCTGAAGCTGAACCCAAAGAAATGTGACCTCTTCAGATCCGAAGTCAAGTACCTGGGCCAGGTTATCTCATCAGAAGGAGTGCGAACAGATCCAGACAAGGTGGAAGCTGTGAAAAACTGGCCGGTTCCAAAAGACAAACACGAACTCAGGAGCTTTTTGGGTCTCGCCACGTACTACCGACGATTCGTAAAGGACTTTGCCGGAACCGCGAAGAGCCTGCACCAACTGACAGAAAAAGGAAGGCAATTCAAGTGGTCAGGTGAGTGCGACAAAAGCTTCAAGAACCTTAAGCAACAACTATGCGAAGCACCAACACTAGCATATCCCATTCCCGGAGAAATGTTCATCGTAGATGCAGATGCAAGTAACGTTGGTGTCGGAGCGGTTCTTTCGCAGGTACACAACGGCCAAGAAAAGGTAGTCGCATACTTCAGCAAAGTGCTCTCCAAGCCCGAAAGGAACTACTGCGTGACCAGGCGAGAACTTCTGGCGCTGCTTCTGGCCACAAAACACTTCCATAAATACCTCTACGGCCAAAAGTTCCTTTTGCGCACAGACCACGCGGCTTTAAAATGGCTGCTGCAGTTCAAGAATCCGGAGGGCCAGGTCGCAAGATGGATTGAACGGCTGCAGATGTACGATTATGAAATACAGCATCGTAAAGGGAAACTTCATTCTAATGCGGATGCCTTGTCCCGGCGACCATGTAAAAACGACTGCAAGCATTGTGTGCGTCAGGAAGAGAAGAACCTTCTTTCCATCCAAAGGGTAAGAGCTGAGCCTATCGCCGGCTGGAGTGCAGAGGAAATCCGCAACGCTCAAAAAGAAGACCCAGACATCGAGCCGATATTAGCGTGGAAGGAGTTTATGGAAAAGCCAAACGGACAAGATATCTCGGACAGGAGCCCCACTCTCAAGGCATACTGGGCTCAGTGGGACTCACTTCATGTGCAAGATGGTGTGCTGAAAAGGAAATGGGAGAGGCCGGACGGGAAAGATTTCATAATGCAGCTTGTCTTGCCGCGATCAAAAGTTCACGAGGTGCTGCGGGAGATGCATGATGGAGCATCCGGAGGTCATTTGGGTGCAAACAAGACGCTGGAGAAAGTGCGAGAACGTTTCTATTGGCTCAGCGCAAGGGATGACGTAGAAAGTTGGTGCCGAAAATGCGTCGTGTGTGCCGCCAGCAAGGGACCCAGAACGAAAACGCGAGGCAAGATGCACCAGTACAACGTGGGCGCACCCTTTGAACGGATTGCCGCTGACATCGCTGGTCCATTTCCAGAAACCGACAAAGGTAACCGTTACATCCTAGTCGTCATGGACTACTTCAGCAAATGGCCGGAAGCGTTCGCCATCCCTAACCAGGAAGCGAAGACCATCGTGGAACAGATCGTCAACAACTGGGTGAGCAGATTTGGCGTGCCCATGGAACTGCATTCCGACCAGGGACGAAACTTTGAATCGAAGATATTCCAAGAGGTTTGTCAACAACTAGGAATCAAAAAGACGAGGACGACCCCACTTCATCCACAATCCGACGGGATGGTAGAGCGCTTCAACAGAACCTTAAACGAACATCTCTCCAAGGTCGTAGAAGACCACCAGCGCGATTGGGATCGACAAATTCCTCTCTTCTTGATGGCCTACCGAAATGCTGTGCACAGTACGACTGGACATACTCCATCCGAAGTCTTGTTTGGTCGAGCAGTTCGGCTACCCAGTGAGGTGAAGTTTGGATCCCCTAACGATGAGGCCAAATGTGAAGAGGACTATGTGGCAGACCTCAGGGAAAGGATCCGAGACATACATCAGAGGACCAGGACGAGGATAAGGATAGCGAGTGACCGCATGAAAACCAGGTACGACACAAAGGCAACAACGTTCAGCTTCCACGAGGGAGACCTAGTATGGTTGTACAACCCACACCGGCAAAAAGGGAGGTCACCTAAGCTGCAGCAAGACTGGGAGGGCCCTTATAAAGTGGTCACACGCATCAATGACGTCGTCTTCCAGATCCAGCGTGGAGTAAGAGGCAAGATGAAAATTGTCCACCTGGGTCGTCTTCATCGTTACCATGGCAGTAATCCAGATGATCTTGTTCGGGACGAACAAGTTTAAGAGGGGGGCAGTGTAGCATTGACTACAGGATGGTTTGTGTACCAAAAACTAAAACACTGTATCTCAAACTGTGCAACGACATCTATTGCCTACTAGTAGTAAATATTCCAACCTGATGTGCTTACGTTCCAACCTGGTGTGCTTACGTTCCACAATTGTTCCACACAATATCCCAATATTCCAGGATCCTCGATTCACCCGGAGAAACATCTAGCATGTTCCAGAACCCCTTACAATTTCCTATAAATACCCATACCACAACCACCGTGGAGACAGTTGTTTATAAGTGCATACAGCGATTACAAGAGATATTCGACTAGTGGTGAAAACAAGCGACATTGTGAAAGTAAATCTGTAGCGACAATCTAATTTGAAATAAATAAGAATAAAGTGATTGAATGTTCTGTTAAATTAAAGTTGGTGTTTGATAAATAAATAAACGATTAAAATACACAAAAGACGGTTTTATTTAACCGAACCCTAGCAGAATATTACAATATCAACTGCCTGTCTTTGGAAGGGTTGGACAGTTCTTTTAGCCTGTCTAAGACCTTGGGAGTTATTCCAAAGGGAGATGCACATATTGTGTTCCCAGATGCTCAGGGTCAGTTTAAAGGCAGAAAGGTTCAGGTCCAGTGAACAACTCATAGGAGCCTTTCCTAACAAGCAGGTCTGCTGTTTCGTTGCCGTCGACGCCTACATGACCCGGTACCCACCACAATTTTCCTTTTTTGTATCGGGTCAAGTTTTGTAAACTGTCGAGGCAGCTGAGAAGTGATTTTGAACTGATCAAATGGGAGATCAGTGCTTTGAGCGCCGCTTGGCTATCGGTGAGTATGTGGATAGAGTCACCTTTGATGCCTGAGTGCAGGTTAATGTTAGCACAAGTTTCAATGGTGTATAGCTCGGCTTGGAAAACACTAGGACTTTTTCAGCCTGCGGAGATGGTCTTGGTAATACTTAAATACCCACATAAGAAAGTATCTGGGAATATGCATCCTTATGTCTGTTATTCAAATTTCAAATATTTGGCTATATTGGGCTCCAATTACTGGTAATGACACAATAATGGACACCATGACAATCAATGAATTCGAGAGGATTCGCAGGTACTCGCATTTTAAGAATAGCGATATGTTGCCCAAAGACAGCCTAGATCACGACAGGCTCCACAAGATACGACCTATAGTTACTTATCTTACCAAACAATTTTTATCTATTCCTCACGAAGAGTGTTTATCTCTTGATGAGCAGATATGTGCAACAAAGGCAAATAACTACATGAAGCAGTATATGCCAGCCAAGCCGCATAAGTGGGGGTATAAATTATTTGCTTTAAGTGGTGTGTCGGGATTTATATATAATTTCGAAATTTATACCGGGAAGGAACATGTTGATACCAACGGAGTCAAACTTAGGTGCATGTGCTAATGTTATTATAAGGTTGGCTCGAAGTATACCAGTAATGTTGGCCATAAGCTTTATTTCGACAACTACTATACTACAGTTCCTTTGGTTGTCGAATTAGCAAAGAAAGGTATTATACATGCAGTGCTGGAACTATTCGGCGCAGCAGACTGACTGTGCTTTTCTCGCTTCCTATGTTTTGAAAAAGAAAAATAAATAAATTAATTAATTAACTACAGTACATATTATTTGTTTTGAAAGTACAACTTGAAATAATTATTAATTAAAACTCATATTATGCGCTTTTCTTTTGTGATTTTGTACTCGTTTTAAAGGCTGATGCACACGCGTATGTTCTTTTTTTTTATAAAAATGAATTATTATTTATGTTAATGGTTTTTTTTTTAATTTGCTTATATTGCTTTATAATTAATTTGCGGCGAACCCCACAGGCGGATCAGTAGAAATGCGGTGAAGTGGGAGGGTTATGATCCCTTATTTTCGGATCATAACCTCGCTGATAAAAGGAAGAAGAAGATGAAGCTTTATAATTAATTTGCCCAATAAAATGAAAATGAAAATCTTTCAGTTCGTTAAAAAATATATTAATTTTCATTTTAATAAACTTTTACTTGTTTATAGGATACCGTAAATGCATAGCGTTTCATATCTGCATCATAGTGAAAATCTGATTTTCCGGAAAAACTTCTGGGCAGATTTTTTTTATATATGTGTATATTTTCGAGTTTAGATTATTTTTTTGCACAACATATGTTATATTTAATTCGTTAAAACTGAAAAAAATCACGCATTAAAGGGTTAAAACCAAGATTGAGGAACAATTCTTGAAGTGTGGTTTAATTATTATGGTATAAATATTTATTGCACTTAATGTAGATTTGTCTTATTTTTATTCTTTTCAAAAAGCCTATTTGCAATTTTTTCACATAAATAATAACATGATTGCTAAAAGTCAATTTACAGTACATAATATAAAAAGTTTACAAGTTTTGTGTATAATTATTCGATTAGTTTTATTCGGAATCGCACGTCGCTAGTTGAAATTGGCGCCAAGAAGAAGTCCGTCAGCTGAATCTATTTACATTTCTGCGGACCGAGAGTATATATACTTGCGATTTTCGTTTTATTTCAGTTTTTATTAACCATTATTCCTTTTTATACATGTTTTTTCGCCTCACTAAAGATGACACCAGCGGAAATGTACGTTTTTAAACGGGACGGCCGCAAGGAGGAAGTCCACTTCGACAAAATCACATCAAGAATCAAAAAGATGTGCTATGGGCTCAACATGGACTTCGTCAACCCCGTCTCCATCACAATGAAAGTGATAAGTGGGCTCTACTGTGGAGTGACCACACAGGAGTTGGACAACCTTGCTGCGGAAACGGCTGCCAGTTTGACCACAACCCATGCGGACTATGCGATACTTGCTGCTCGCATTGTGGTGTCCAATTTGCACAAAGAGACAAAGAAAGTGTTCTCGGATGTTATAGGCGATCTGTACGATGCGATTGATGCTGAGACGGGTTTAAAGATTCCAATGATCTCGGACTTCCACTACAAGGTGGTGATGGACAATGCGGATCGTTTGAATTCTGCTATTATCTACGACCGGGACTTTGGTTACAATTACTTTGGTTTCAAGACACTCGAGCGATCATACTTGCTGAAGATAAACGGGAAGATTGCTGAGCGACCACAGCACATGTTGATGCGGGTGTCGGTGGGCATCCATGGCGAGGACATTGACGGGGCTATCGAGACATATAATTTGCTCTCGGAAAAGTACTTCACCCACGCGTCGCCGACGATGTTTGCTGCAGGAACGAGGCGACCACAGCTTTCTTCGTGCTTCCTGCTGACCATAGTGGAGGATTCGATTGAAGGGATTTTCAAATCTGTTGAGCAGTGTGCTTTGATTTCCAAGTCTGCGGGCGGCATTGGCCTTAATGTGCACTGTATTAGGGCGAAGGGTACTGGCGTTGCTGGGACGAATGGCACATCCAATGGACTTGTTCCCATGCTAAGAGTTTTCAATAATGTAGCTCGGTATGTGGACCAGGGTGGTGGCAAGCGTCCGGGTGCATTCGCTATCTACTTGGAGCCCTGGCACTCGGATATCTTTGACTTCCTGGACTTGAAGAAGAACACTGGGAAAGAGGAGACACGTGCTCGTGATTTATTCTACGCTTTGTGGATACCGGATTTGTTTATGAAACGTGTGGAAGACGATGGAGACTGGTCGTTGATGTGTCCGCACAAGTGCCCGGGTCTGCATGAGGTGTGGGGCGAGAAATTCGAGAAGTTGTACACTACCTATGAGAAGGAGGGGCGAGCCAACAGGACGATTAAAGCTCGAACACTTTGGTTCGCAATCGTTGAATCTCAGGTCGAGACGGGCACTCCCTACATGCTATACAAGGACGCATGCAACCGCAAGTCAAACCAACAGAACATCGGCACAATAAAGTGCAGCAATCTCTGCACGGAGATCGTTGAGTATTCAGCCGCAGATGAGATTGCAGTGTGCAACTTGGCGTCAATTGCACTCAACATGTATGTCACATCGGACAAGAAGTTTGACTTCAAGAAGCTAAAGGAGGTCACCAAGATTGTAACGAAGAACCTGAACAAGATCATCGATGTGAACTTCTACCCAATGCCCCAAGCAAAGAAGTCCAATATGCGTCATCGTCCGATTGGTATCGGCGTGCAGGGCTTCGCTGATGCTCTGATCACAATGCGCTATCCGTACGAGAGTGAGGAATCACAGTTACTCAATCAACAAATTTTCGAAACCATCTACTACGGAGCTTTAGAGGCTAGCTGTGAGCTGGCCGAAAAGGAGGGCCCATATGAGACTTACGAAGGCAGTCCCGTTAGCCAGGGTATTCTACAATACGATATGTGGGATAAAACTCCAACCGATCTGTGGGATTGGGCTGCTTTGAAGGAAAAGATAGCCAAACACGGTGTTCGCAACTCTCTCCTTATTGCTCCAATGCCAACTGCTTCAACTGCACAAATTCTCGGCAACAATGAATCCTTCGAACCGTACACTTCGAACATCTATAACCGACGCGTACTGTCTGGAGAATTTCAAATCGTGAATCATCATCTACTAAAGGATCTCACTGAGCTGGGCTTGTGGGACGATGACATGAAAAACGAAATTATTGCCAACCGAGGATCAGTTCAGCAGATCGAGAGGATTCCCCAGGAGCTTCGCGAACTGTACAAAACTGTTTGGGAGATTTCAGTACGTTCCACAATAAAAATGGCTGCAGACAGAGGTGCCTTCATCGATCAGAGTCAATCATTCAATATTCATGTGGCTGAACCGAATTATGGAAAGCTGACTTCAATTCATTTCTTCGCTTGGAAATCGGGTCTGAAGACTGGCATGTACTATCTTCGTACTAAACCAGCAGCTCATGCAATTCAGTTCACCGTGGATAAGACACGTTTGGCGGCGAAAACACAAAATGGGGACGCGCCACTGGCCACACCCATGAAGGAGCAAAACGGTAGAAACAGCGTGACTACTTCGCCTGAGGCGTTGGAGCGTGAACAAAAAATAGCTGAGATGGTGTGCTCCCTTGAGAACAAAGATGCATGCATGAGTTGTGGATCTTAAAATTGTTTTTATTTTTTCGCCCTTTTTTGTATTTCGTTTCGTCTTTATTAAAGTACAATATTATAATTTATGTAATTGTTGGTTTTTGTTTTCACTTTCGGTAAATTTCAGGTCTGGACCTGGACTCACTGCAGCTTCATTCACTGCAAAGCTATAGATTTCCCTCACGAAAATAAAACAACAATTCAACATTTATAATTGGCCCCATTCATAAATGCAAGTTTTGCAAAGCAAAGGCCCTGTTTAGATGTTAACTGATCAGTGCGCACTGGACAGTCATGTCAAAAAATGGAACATTCTCTTCCATTTCATCATTATTAGTTCGATCGTGGAGTAGTGAGGGTCGAGCCAATGAATGAAAATGACAATTGTTTCAATTCACTCATTCCACCCCGAAATAGTGCAGCACTGAGCATAGCACATGTAGACACGACGTGACTGCCCAGTGCGCACTCATTTGTTAACATCTAAACAGGGCCCATGTCCATGTGTATAGTATTTTTTCTTTCCTTTCTTTTGTTTGTTCGGTCTATGAAGTAGGTATGCATATGTTATGGAATTATATAGTTCCGAAGATATGTTTCCATCATTGCAACTGTTTCGCGCATGTCTAGTATACATACCACATATAGTGTTGCGAATAACAGCAACAATTACTACTATTTACTAAAGCTATATTGTTATTTTGTCTACTAGTAAAGGGGCAACAAATTGACATAGAGTTGAATACATAACGTATTCATCGAACAGCTTATGATAGTCGCACGAGTATAGCGGGCTAAACAAATACATACAAAACCTGTTCTTAAGCTAGGTTTTATTAAACTAATTACAGAACAGACAAAACAAAGTTAAATGGCTAGCTTCGTAGAGCCTGCATGTTCCTGATTTCGATTTCCAGCTGCTGAATCTAGAAAAAATAATCAATTGACAATCAACGTTTTTAGAAACTGAAAGGCAGACCTTCTCTAAATTCTTCTTTTGTACTGCTTCACTTGCCGACTTTCGGAATCCCTCGTTCGAAGTTCTCTCCACGTAGCGTGCCAGCTCTACTTGAAGTTTTTCCAGTTTGACACGATTCAAGTCCTCTTCACCAGTCTGAGGTAGTTTATATTCGGCGTTGGTCGAAATGCCTGCAACACAAAAATCCACAACAGAAGTTTATACGAAGTCCATCGTAAGCAACCTACCAAATGAACACAAATGACCCGCCGTGGAAAAAAGCGTGAGATCGTCCTTCGACGAGGGGTTCGAACGGATCTCCACCATAACTTCGCTAGACAATGTAAGCGATTTCATTTCAATCAGATACCTGGACAGAATAGCCATAGCATCTTCGTTTTGAGCAAAGAGATGTACCTTAGGGTTATGCTTCTTGGAAATCTGATTTCTGCTCTTTAGTTGACGGATTACTTGGCAAATTTCAAGAATTTCATTGATTTCCGCCTCTAGAGATGGATTTTTGTACACAGAGATGTCCAAATTGGACCGTTTTGGAAGATATTGCAGCAATTCCTCGGCAATGAAGGGAGTAAAAGAAGACATTGCGTTAAGACCCAAGCTTAGACAGGTTAAGAGAGTGGCACAATGTGATTGGGCCTTGCCATTCTCGGACATTCCTGGCTTTGTCGTTTCCTAAAAGAAAAAGGATTATAATCAAATGCGAGTGTATATTATAAGTTTGCGCACCAGGTAGACATCACAGAAATTCGAGTAGAAAAATGTTTTCAGTGCCGCAACCGATGTATGGAAGTTGTAGTTCTCGAAGCTGTTCGAACAGACATCTAATGTGTCACTTAAGCGACTCAGAATCCACTTGTCCATCTGACCAAGTTCTAATTTCTCCAGTGAGGTCTCACCTGGAGATATTTTCAGTTTGTCATGGGCTCCCAAAGTGTATCTCGTTGCTTGCCAGATCTTATTCAGAAACAGTTTGTTTGTGTGACACTCGGCGACGTCAAAGTTGATGAAGTGACTCTTAATGTTGTGACTACACAAAGTGAATCGCAAGGCGTCCGTTCCACATTCTTGTATGCCCGATGGAAACATCCTTTGAATACCTTTAAGCGATTTTTTTAGCTCTTCTGAGCCTAGGATTCCTGAGTTGTGAGATTTTTGAATCTCTTGCTGTAGCTCTCGCAGGGAAGATCCATAGATAACTTGCTGAGGGGTAACCACATTCCCTAAGCTTTTCGACATCTTCCTTCCGTGTGCATCGCAGACGATTCCATTGAGGACGATATTACGAAAAGGCACTTCGCCAGTTAATTTCAGACCCAACATTGCCATTCGTGCCACCCAGAAAAAAAGAATGTCATGGCCAGTTTCCATTACATCCAGAGGGTATGACCGTTGGTATTCTTCTTTGGGCCAGTTAAACACGGAGAAAGGTAGAAGTGATGAGGAGAACCAGGTATCCAAGACATCTGGATCTCTTTCCAGACGAATATCTTTTGAGCTCACATTCAGTTTCTTTTGTGCTTTTCCCATTGCCTCTTCCTCTGAAGTTGCAGCAATCCAAATTTCTTTGTTGTCATGGGTTTTTGCTAGATAAGCCGGAATTTGATGACCCCACCATAATTGCCTTGAAATGCACCAATCGTGGCAACCACCCAACCATCGGAACCACTCGCTTTCGAAACTCTTTGGATGCATATGGATACGACCATCACAAACGGCTTGAACTGCTTCATCGGCCATCTCCTGGCATTGGACGAACCATTGCGGCCGAAGAATGTACTCGATAACATCTTTAGATCTAGAACAGAGTGGAATACTCATATTGTGCGGACGAATTTCCCGAAGCAACTGCTGCGCAGCAAGAGATTCAAGTACTTTTCTTCGAGCAACAAAGGTTTGCAAACCTGAGAACTCTTCAAATTCCGCACGGATTGTGCCTTTCTCGGTGAATACCTCAACTGATTCCAGGGAATGCCTCTTGCCCATATCAAAATCATTTCTATCGTGTGCAGGAGTTATTTTTACCGCACCAGTTCCAAACTCCAGATCCACCGATGCGTCGAAAATCAGAGGAATTGGTTTGTTTCTGAAAGGGTGCCAGAGGTACGTTGGAGTCTCCCGAAATCGGCAGTACCTGTCATCGTCAGGATGCACAGCAATAGCAACATCACCCAGCAATGTCTCCGGACGTGTGGTAGAAACTATAATCTCCTCGTTTTCTTCGCCAAAAACCGTATAGGAAACGTTATACATTTGGCCGAAGGTAACAGTCTTGTCATATCCAGGAACGTGTACCTCAGTTGGGCCATTGATCTCTTGCGATTCGACTTCGATATCGGAGATGGCTGATTCTAGGCTGCAAGACCAGTTGACCAGAGATTTCTCTCGCTTTATCAAACCCTCGTCGAAGAGGCGAATAAATGCCTCATTCACTGCCGCTACTTGCCTCTGAAAATAAGAATCATAAATACACAGTGTGGTGGACGTCAAGAACTTCGATGAAATTTAAAAAAACAAAATAAACTAGAATCGCTTGCGAATGAAACTGGTTAACGAGCACAAAGCAAACACAGCAGACGAGCTACTGGGCAGATAGCCTGAGTAATAAGGCATAAGTCGCCAAGGCGGAATACAAATGCGAGATCACGAGTTAGGAAATGGAAAAAAAACTAACTAGGCCAGGCTTTACTGCCATAGAGGTAGTGCTTGTAAGTCTCTACAATGGGTAGTGTGTTTGCTAGTTGACCGATGTGTGCAGGTTCAAGCCCCAGCGGGGAACAGCTATCACCCGCCGAGTATAAAGGACAACGAATTACACTGAAGTTTTTTCAACCACTGCACTAGAGAAAGGTTCCTGCCTAGTAGCACAATAGGCCGGAGAGTCTGACTGCTCTGGGATTTGGGTTGCCTTAAAAAAAGGTTCCGTACAATAGGTGATGTACATAAAAAGAAGCAAACACTCAAAGGGATTCAATCCCAGCATACCAGGTATGAGGTATATAAAAAGGCGTGGCGTGGTAAAGGATTTCGCACTATTTATCAACGATTCCGGCTTTTCGCTCGATACTTCTATTGCTCTTTCCAGCTCAACTCAAAACAGATCAAATATTTTCAGGAAGTGTACATTGGATTTTATGAGAATGAATGAATGAAAAAAAAAACAAGAAATTGAATTCATCGTTTAGAGGCATCGCCAACGTAAAAGGGTGATAAGAATTCCCTGTGGGGTTTTCAAAATTAGTGCATAGAACGGGAGAAACCTGCGTGTAGCAGGTAAATTTTAAAACTTTATTAAAGAAGTGCCGAGAATGGAAATAGATATTCAAGGAGTAAGTGATGTGCATCTCAGGGGCAATGGTGAAATGAAAACGGGAGATTATACTATGTTTTACCCAGGCTCAGATGATAACAATCACAGATATGGAGTAGGAATTATTGTAACTGAGTCAAAAAAAAAAAAAAAAAACATTGGTATCAGGTATTGCTAAGGAATCGGGATGGGTTATGATTCTAAAGATTCGGGGTAAAAAAACAGAATGAACATAATGATGGTTGTAATACAATAGATTAGATATAATATAGGGAGGTTATGGGAGTGAGGATTGGAAAATGAAAGGAACCGAGGATGTGGATGGAACGGAAAAGGAAAAGAGTGTCAACTGCGTGATACGTTGCATACTTGCTATGCTCGACTTAGCTCGCTGGAAATGGGGCGGTTCTTGCTCCCGCAACACGACCAATCCTACTACAAAAACATACATACAAAACATGTCAATAAAAATTTGCGGACAATCAGACGGACGATCACCACACTGAACGCTTTGCGGATGTTACTGCAGCGTTGCCATTTCCCCCCCTTCCTGGAAATCCGTTGGCCATTTTTAGGATTTCCCCAAATTTATATGTGTATGTTCGGAGCCACTTGCCAGAGCTAAAGCTGGAGGAATAGAAGACAGACGGATCTAATGGGTTTCAACCTACATATGCTCGCTTCCTGTGGTAAGTGCCATTGAAAAAAAAAAAAAGAAAGAACTATGAATATTAAGTTCTTTTATTTCTCCACAGGGTAGCTGCAACATGTTACATCCTGAATGGCCGGATACCGAGAATACTCGAAGAGTGCCTTGCGTCGATTTGGTTGCCGGCTTTTTGATCAAAAGAGAGCCCCTTGTGAATATTAAGATGTGGGAACCGCGTACTAGCTATGACAACGTTTCGTCCCGACCACTTCTATCTACTTTTGCCTATAATGAATTAATTATAGGGCTTTGAGTTACGAAGAAGAATCTTAACATTAGGTTAACATGCCTATAAACGCCTGGATCAGACAAATGCGACGACATCGGCATTTCATTGGCCTCAGTAACCGAGTGATCCAAAATCGGCAGGCCTGCCGATATTTTCTGAGGTCAAATAGGCGAACCCCACAGGCGGATCAGTAGAAATGCGGTGAAGTGGGACGGTTGTGATCCCTTGTTTTTGGATCATAACCTCGCTGATAAAAGGAAGAAGAAGAACCTATATAAAAGAGTGAAGTAGAGAGTGAGAATAGTAGCTTTAACAAGAAAAAAAAAAAACCAAAGGCACAACTTTTATCGCAGCCATTGTTTCTTTAAGTTGCTTCAGAAAGGGATATTTCTTGTGGCGCAATTTATGCACAGATGTTCTCATTGCTCTATCTACTTCAACAAATCATACATTTTTGTTCTTCAGATGACAATAGTTCTAAATGTTATGGGATCCAATCTTGAAGAAATTAGCAATTGAAATGTATTTCGTGAATAAAATTATTTTCTTCGACTTTTCAGACAAATAGACACTGCATAAGGACAAAACCACCCCCTTCCCCATTACTTATTCCTCCATATCCCCATTTACCTGGTCCATTGTAAAGTACTCCCTCGTCCAGTCCAGAGAGCATCCCAAGCGCTTTAGATCATCAATTATTGAATCTCCTTTCTCGGTTTTCCAACGCCAGACTTCTTTGAGGAAGTCCTCACGGCCCAGGTCATGGCGCGAGAGTCCTCTCTCCTTTTGAATTTTCTTTTCGACAACTACTTGTGTAGCGATGCCAGCATGGTCTATGCCAGGTATCCACTCGACGTCGTATCCTTTTTGACGCTTATGCCGGCATATTACGTCCTGAATGGTTGCCATGAGTGCATGACCTAGGTGTAGGTTGCCGGTCACGTTTGGCGGCGGCAGTATCATGCAGAACTTGGGCTTGTCAGACTGGCTGAGTGGTAGAGCCTGTGACCACTTGGTGTATTTATCCTTTTCGACATGTTTTGGCTGGTAGCCTTGGGCTATTTTGACTGGAAAGTGGGCAGAGTTAGTTTTGTTTACAGAATCGTATGGGAACGCTTGTACGTCATACCCTGGGAGGCATAGTAGCGGTAGCTGGTGATATTATTTATTTTCTTTGCTTGGACACAGCATCGTATTTTCAATTGTTTTATATTAAATTTGGAAAGTATTTGCATGATGCGCTGCGAGAAATGCAAGGTATCCGGCCTTTTGTCAGCTGTTGGATTCTGACGTTTCAACTTCTGACATTTTTCTGTAGCTGAGTTAAAACAATTTGAGACACAGATGGCAAGCGCTTCACTGCAAAGAAGAATTTTTCAGTTGAATTTGAAAATCTTTGTCTATAAAGTTTGCTTCCAGGTTTCCTCAAAATAGAGCGGTAGGTATGCGGTAGCGCAAAGGTACCGGTAAAACTGCAGAAGCGTTATAAAGTAGTAATAAAAACTCTTCTGTGTATTTAAATTGTTTATTTAAAAACAGATTCTTCTTCCTTTTTCAGCGAGATTATCATCCGAAAACAAGGGATCATAACCCTCCCACTTCACCGCATTTCTACTGATCCGCCTGCGGAGTTTGCCTGTTTAAAAACAGCTGGGTTTATTTAAAAATAGCTAACAAATTCCATTTCGTTCTGATTCAAAATTATGAAATATATTTATTCTTTATCAATCTCAACTTAATCTGATTTTACAACATCACTTTCGATCAACACATCGTTAATTTACAACACCAACTTTTAAATATTCAACTCTCACAGTAATCGCAATACTTTATCTCTATTTCCAATAAGACTGATTGTGTCCTCCACCTGGTGGTTGGTGTATTTAAATCAAATAGAAGAATGACCGTCATATTTTGCAGGTACTTCATTTCCGATGAACCTCCAGACAATGGAGAGAACTTTGGGGATGAACTGTGGAATTAACTACTGGTGAGGATGACAGTAGTTATCTTGGTGGCAGCAGATGAGAGAGGGGGGGAAGAGTGCTTTTCTCACTAGAGCACTTCTTCCTGTTCCAGGCGGCAGCGGACGGATGGTGGCGGAGGAGCCCTTAATGGGCCAACGGCAGCGCTCATACTCCCGTAGTGGACTACTGGCACCGGTGTACCCGGCCCCTCGTCCTTGGGGAATAATTAAGGAACTGGCCCTCCAGGTTGGGGGTTGTGCCTTCGGGGTAACTTCCCTACCACGTAAAAAAACGCATGGTTCCGAAACAACCAAAAGCCTCGGATAAGGATGACCCAACTAATGACGACCCCAGCAAACGAAATAAGGACAATGACCTTCGGATCTGTACGTGGAATGTTCTGTCCCTTTACAGACCACGTGCAGCCGAACAACTAGCAGAGGCCCTAGACTGCTATAAAGCAGATATTACCGCCATCCAGGAAGTGCGATGGGATGGGCCAGGCAAAAAGAGGATGAAAAACTGTGACATCTACTACGGTGATTGCTACAGAGGCAACAGGCAACGCTTATTCGGATGCGGATTTGTCATACGCGGCAGACTTAGGCAAGAAGTCTTAAGCTTCCGACACGTGAGTGAGCGTATTATGACTATCCGGATCAAGGCTAGATTCGCTAACATAAGCCTAATATGTGTTCATGCCCCCACAGAAGAAAAGGACCCTGCCTCCAAAGAGTGTTTCTACGAGCTCCTCGACAAAACATACGAGCAATGTCCTAAATACGACGTTAAGATCGTATTGGGCGATTTTAACGCCAAAATAGGAAAGCAGGACGTCTTCGGTAGAGCAGTCGGTAAGCATAGCCTACACGACACCACGTCTGATAACGGACTAAGACTAATTGATTTCGCTGTGGAGCGAAATGTCACCATAGCAAGCACATGGTTTCCTCATCTCGAAATTCATAAGCAGACATGGCGGTCCAATGATCATGTCACGATCAACCAAATTGATCATATTGCGATCGACGCAAGGCATGCCTCCAGTATTCTGGATGTCCGGACCTTCTGAGCGGCCAACATAGACTCGGATCATTACCTTGTTGTAGCCAAGGTACGAATGCGGATATCCCAATCTGAGCAACAAAGAAGAATTACTGTGAGAAAATTTAACGTCGAAAAGCTACAATCGCAAGAGACCGCCAGACTCTTCGCTGAACGCGTATCCCGAAATCTCTCAATCACCCCTATACCGCCAGCATCAAGTGCCGAAGACCAGTGGCAACGCTGCCAACATGCCATCAGAAACGCCGCGACTGATGTGCTGGGTCTCGCTCGCCCACCACCGCGAAACCCCTGGTTTGACGAAGAATGCCGGCGAGTGCATGCAGCAAAACAAGAGGCATACAAAGCGGCGCTGCAAAGGAAGACGAGAGCTGCTCGTGAGCTCTACGAGCAAAAGAGACGGGAAGAACATCGGCTTCTCCAAAAGAAGAAGAAAGAGCATGAGAAGCGCGCGTTTGAGAATATCGAGAGTCTATACTCCAGGAACAATGTACGGAAGTTTTACCAAAAGGTAAAAAGAACGTGTCAGAGAAGTAATACCCGTACAGAAACCTGTAGAGATGAGAATGGAAACCTCGTAGTAGAATCACAGTCGGTGCTGAGAATATGGAAAAACTACTTCTGCAGACTGTATAACGGCGACGAAGACCAACATCCCGCTGTCAGGCAGAATGAACCATTCAACATGGACGATGATAGTCAAAATTTCCGTCCACCTGACCAAAACGAAGTGAGGATAGCAATATCCAAGCTAAAATCGAACAAGGCTGCTGGACCTGACGGTTTACCGGCCGAACTTTTCAAGGCAGCTGGGGATGAATTGGTAGAGTGCATACACCAACTCATTTCTAATATTTGGTCAGAGGAGTGTATGCCTGATGAATGGAATCTCAGCATCGTTTGCCCGATCCACAAGAAAGGAGACCCCCTCAACTGCGCCAATTATAGAGGCATCAGTCTCCTCAACATCGCGTACAAGATCTTTTCTGCGATATTGTGTGAACGCCTGAAACCTTTTATCAACAGCCTGATTGGACCCTATCAGTGCGGTTTCAGGCCAGGAAAGTCCACCATCGATCAAATCTTCACACTTCGGCAGATCCTGGAGAAAACCCAAGAATTCCAAATCGATACTCACCACCTCTTTATCGATTTCAAGGCCGCCTATGACAGCATCTATAGAGAAGAGCTTTATAGAGCCATGTCTAGTTTTGACATCCCTGCCAAACTTGTCCGCCTGTGCAGGCTGACGATGGAGAACGCTCGCTGCTCCATCAAGTTCGGTAATGACCTCACCGAGACCTTTGATGTCAAAAAAGGCTTTAGACAAGGTGACGCGCTGTCATGTGACTTCTTCAATATTGTACTTGAACGGATTGTGCGGAACTCACAAGCCAACACCGGAGGCACAATCTATTACAAGTCTGTACAACTGCTTGCATACGCCGACGATATAGACATTATCGGAAGATCTCAGCGGGCTGTCACCGGTGCTTTTGCAAGCATTGAGGCGGAAGCGGCCAAAATGGGTTTGGCGATAAACGAGGGCAAAACCAAGTATATGCTGTCAACTAGAAGGGAAAACCAACATCGACGAATTGGACAAAACGTCACCGTGGGCAGCTATAACTTCGAGGTAGTAAGGGACTTTGTCTACCTTGGCTCTGCTATAAATTCAGCAAACAAAATCAGCGCAGAAATCAATCGAAGAATAACTCTTGCCAATCGCTGTTTTTTTGGGCTTATAAGGCAATTCAACAGTAAAGCCCTCTCTCGAACAACTAAGGAGACTCTATATAAGACCTTGATCATCCCAGTCCTGCTTTACGGCGCTGAAACATGGACTTTATTAAAAGAGGATGAAGATATCCTTGGTCGCTTCGAGAGAAAAATTCTTCGTAAGATTTTCGGTCCCGTTTGCGTTGACGGGTTTTGGAGGAGAAGATTCAATCACGAACTATACGAGCTGTACAGCGACATCGACCTAGTCAAAAAACTGCGTATTGGACGTCTGAGATGGCTAGGACATGTAGAGCGAATGGACACCAACGCTCCGGCCCGCAGAGTCTTCGAATCTAACCCCGAGGGACGACGCAGTAGAGGGAATTATCGCCGTAGGTGGCGCGCACAAGTTCAAGGGGACCTCGACCAACTTGGAGTGCGCAACTGGAGGCAATTAGCTAAAGACCGAGCTAAATGGAGAGGCTTGTTGGTTGAGGCCCAGGTTCACCCCGAACTGTAGCGCCACCTAAGTAAGTAAGTAAGGTGAGGATGACAGTTGTAGTGCTTTCAATTCCATACTTACTTGCAATACTGCGTGAAAAGTACTTTTGTGGATGCTACAGTACTGACAATAAGCAAAGGGTGTGCTATAATGACGACCCTACTGTCAGTGATACACCTTCGTAGAAGAGATGATATTAGCAAATGATTGGATTGATTGGATTAGAAATAAGTATACGTTTCATCACATCAGGTACCATGGACTATTAGGTGAGGATCGATGACATCACCAATGCACCGTCACCACCCCTATATCATATGCAAATGCAAGTATTATAATTTATATATGTATGCATATTCGCTAGGGAAAAAAATAGTGTGAATCAGAAGCAAAGACAAAAATAGGAAAAATTTCCCCAGTTATCTGACGCCATCCCCGGAGCTTTTCTGAAACAACATCAGAGTTTCTTACCAAATTTTACCGTGAACCAAAATGACTTTACACGCGACAATCAAAAAGTTAAGCTCTGACACATGCGCTTATATTATTTGTTTTGGTATAAGTAAATAGTATTGAAGAAACTGGTACTTCTGTGACTTCTTACCCAAATATAGAATAAGTTGCATTTTAGTCTTAAACCTTCTGTAGTTGATTCGAGGTTTTGTAGCCTAATGATGGTTTTTGTGAGCGGATGAGAGGAGAAGTTTAAAGAATAAAAATATATATAACATTTTTCTATGATCACTTTACTTCTCTAGATTTCACTGTTGTTTTTTATTTCGCTTTTCAATAATCAAATGACTGCCCTGTCCGTTATGTGAGCCCACATACATAAAGTTTCAAGTATAGCCATTGAGTCATTTAGGCTCTAGTCTAAAGTACATAGAAGAAATATTTTGACTTAGTGCGATATATGAGTTTAAAATATTTCATTACTTGGTCCGAGTAGACCAAGGCATCAATAAAAAAGTCACTTTGGTTGCATTCGGATGTGCACACCAAATTGGTTGGTCTCCACCCAGTAGTGCGCGCTACTCTGGGCGAGGCCGTCGTTTAATGGGAAACTACCCCAGCTGGATCATTGACGCCCATCTATCCAAGTAACTTAGACATCTATGCAGGTGGGATAAAGAATCACTCGAAAAATGTTCTGTCCAAGGCTGAGTTCTCTTTACACAATCTTCTTCTTCCTCCTATTTCGGCGAGGATATGATCCGAAAACAAGGGATCATAACCATCCCACTTCACCCCATTTCTACTGATCTGCCTGTGGGGTTTGTCTATTTGACCTCAGAAAAAATCGGTAGGCCTCCCGATTTTGGATCACTCGGTTACTGAGGTCAATGAAATGCCGATGTTGTCGCATTTGTGTAATGCAGTCGTTTACAAGCCTGCCTCTACTGCCCCGCGATGTCTTTGGAACGCTCATTAATCTTGCATTTTTAACAGGGTTCAAATGATCTCTTCTTTCAACGTGGCAATACCAGCTGAGCCGGTCGTGAACTATCTTTTGTAAGATGGTTTCCTTGACGTGAAGGCTTCCACGGATGTTGGAACTCCTTATTCGATCAAGATTTGTCACTCCTGCTGTCATGCGAAGCATTTTCATCTCAGCTGCCGTTAATTTACTCTCATACTTTTTATACATTGTCCAACATCCCGTATATGAGCGCTGAACGCACAATTGCAGTGTAGAGCCTTCCTTTCAACTTAGGGAGCATTTTTCGGTCATAGAAGATAGCAGAGCTTTCTTGCCACTTCATCATATGCTATTCAATTAAATGTCTGGAATGGGCCCAAGTAAATCAAAGAATGGGCAGCATAAGTACTCTGTCTTTTTTGAACTAATGCGATACCCATTTCCCTCCAAAACGTCCCCCACACATCAAGTGCTCCTCGTAGTGATGTAGAATATTTACTTATGATGGCTTCATCGTCAGCAAAGAACAATTGGTGTACCTTGGGGTCCGTCACTTTATCTTCAAGCAGATAGTCAAGGACTGTAATAAAGAGTAAAGGACTTAAGACGCTTCCCTGGTGCACCCCGTCTTTGATTGGGAACTCTTCGGTTACTCCAGCGGGGCATTTTACTCTTATCTTTGCTCTTTCGTACATGTGCATGATTATTTGTACATATGTTTCTGGAACTCCTCGATGTCTTAGCGCGACCCATATCAGATATCGTGGTTTTCTTTACATAATGATGGGCGCAAATATAACCGTAACTATCTCAGCACTTAATATTCTCCCAGGGTTAGAGCGAAGATATCAGCATTGGTCATTTTGCTTAATCGCCTTTAAGTAAATGGTGCAATCGAGAGTATGCTTCCTGAAAATGTAGTATCATCACAGTGGAACAAACGAACACTATTTCTGAATGTTATGATAGTACATATTTGATTTCATTTGTCGAATTATAATTCCGAAGTAGTTAGCTTTTTAAGTGTCTAAGTGATAGGATGATTTTCAGTTTGTAGCAAAGAATGTTTTAATTACAATGCTACAATAAACGAAACACATTTTTTGTACCATACCCCTTATTCCAGTCGCTTGACGATATGTATTATAATTCATAATTCATATTTTGCATTCAAAAATGGCTATCTATTAAAAATCTACAGGCATTACGCACATTCGTAGAAAAATGTAATTAAAAAAAAACTCATTTCCTTTGTATATTCAAAATTAAAGCCATTTTTATTCATCCGCCAATTGGGCAGTTATTCTGTGAGTAAGCCAAATTAAATCCTCTGTTTAATATATCGAGATTTTCATTCGCATCGGTGACTGCATACAACACAAATGGTTTCGCTGTACTTATGGTCGCTGCCAAGCCTAGGCCGCAGAATCGGTCGCTACCCAAAGAAACGCCACCCTGCGTTGGGGCCGGAATTACAACATAATCTGTACTACACGTTTGACTTTGGACAGCAGCAGTGCCCAATAAGGATGGATCAACTACACCGGCATCATTAGTGATTGTAAATGAGTAGGGATCACCGCTAACCTGGCTCCAAGTTATCGTACATCGACCTGATCCCATACGAATGCAAATTCCGTATCTTAAACCCGCTAGCTGCCTTGAGCCGCCCACTCCCACTGAATTCAGCGCTGCCGACGCTGCTGGTGAATAGTTAAAACTCGATACCGTACCCGCATCTGCCATATAATATTGCAAACATCCAGATGGAGCCTTTGATATAGATGCGCAAGTTAACTGTGCTACTTGAAATTGCCACTGTCGATTGAATGTGACACTAGACGAAGTTTCAATGGCAATGGTAATTGGGTTAACACCATTGAAATCCACGTACACATGTTGACCAGTGTTTTCGCCACAAATTCGAGGAACTCTGGACGATCCTCCTGAAATAGTCAGAGTGTCTGTAAGACAATCTCCATTTCCATTCGGCGGAGCCAACGATAGAGAAAGGAAGTCAATGCGCACTTGGCAAACTGTTGCATCGCATGGAGTTACAGTTAAAGTGCAACGCGTAGCACCGTTGAACGTACCAGGATAATTGGTGTTGTACCAGTAAGTGTTATTATTAGTTGCCGTACCGCCACAGGTCGCCGTATCTAGAATGATATCCCAAAAGGTTAGAAATACTCGTACAATCGGATTGAAATAGTCCTGTGCGAATAACTTACAGACACAACACACTGCCTGAGTTGTGATGGTAGTGCATGATCCTGCAGTAACACCACCTCCATCAGTACATTGTCCACGCACCTGACAAGTGCCTTGCATTCTGTTTGTACCGGTGCAAACATCGTTTGAAAATCGTCCAATAGTGTAAAAGGAGAAAACTGAAAAAACAGGATAACTGTTAGAAAACTGTTTAAAATATAATCCTTATTCGTTAGCTCCACCAAATTACTACAAGGAAGGATAGCACAATAAATTGCATAAACTGAAGTGATATTTGAGTTATTAATGCGGTTACCAAAATAATATGCAACTGGAAGAGGAGATCAGAGAATGCCTTGAACCAGTATCGAATATCGGACAGTGCTATAGTAGAATCATTTATAGAATCACCAACCAAAGGGGTGATACGTGGGCACAGCTTGTCCTGACATCCGGTTAATAGTTTACGACCAGTTAAAAACGTTGATGGCGAAATGCCCCAAAATTAAATTGAGATATCCGGTGTTGTGAAGATGATATGAAAATTAAATTTTTGCCACGATAAGAGCGCTTACAGAAAAAACATAAATGCGGCAGGACTTGACGGTATTCCTACTGAACTTTTCAAAGCTTCGCCAACAATTACGGCAGACAATCTATACTCTTCTATAAAAAGGACTAAGAAGACTCAGCCCTTTTAAATCTTTAAGGAAAAATAACTTGTGTGTATCCTGTTGTTGTATGAATTATGGTCAAAATTACTCCAGAATGCTTTAATCAATATCTTGAAAGGACCCTGTACTGTGAAAAGGCTAGTTTTCATTCAGAGTCATTCTGCGTTGATCATATCAAGACCTTACGGATCATCCTCAAATAGTGCGTCGACTAAAGATCTCCGCAATCATCTAAAGTAGTCTGACTCTGCCGCTTAGAACTTCAGACTCTAAGCAGGCAGATTAACGTCCGCATTATTCGGGTACAAGGCCACAATTAGCGGGAATGAAAAAAAAGATCAGCTGTCTCGAACAGGTTCGACTCACTGTGAGTCATTAACGCACAAAAGAGTCTAAGTTCCCATATCATACGTAAAATCTAAAATAGTAAATTTATAAATAATGCTAGCTAAATATGACAGAAAGCAGATGAAAAAGAATCCAAAACTGTAAGAACACAAAGCCCTATGGTCGAAGTCAGATATCAGTAAATCCAATAAGCTTTCTGCAATAGTAGTAAGTATAGCAATAGCCACAAGAGGTATAAGAGGAGGTGCATGGAGATGCCCGAAAACACCTTTCTGGTTGGCTATGCAGACGACATCACTGCAGTGATCACCCCACGGGACACCAAAGACGCTAGAAGAAGACTAAATCAGTTCATGAGACGGGTGTACATATGGAAGGAGGACCACGGTATAACCTTAGTAGTGGAGAAAACCGAGATGGACCTGCTGAAGAGGAAGCGGATACCCACATAATTCAAGCTCCAGCTGGGTTCGAAAGTCATACACACTAAGGAAGCAGTAACATATCTAGGAGTTAGGCTAGATATGAAGCTCACGTTCTGACAACAAATTACAAAAACATGCATATTGCTAAGTAGATTGATGCCAAACATAGGAGGTCCCACTGCAAGTACAAGAAGACTCCCGATGTCGGTTATGCACTTAACTCTTGTATGGCTCCTAGATCTGGGCTGACGCACTCTAAAAGAAGATATGCAGGAAGAAAATGGCGGCGGTGAAACATATAGGAGCCCTTCGGATAACAAGTTCATACCGGTCGGTGTCGGAGCCAGCAGCCCTAGTAGTCGCAGGAGTGACACCCATTGATGTCCTAGCAGTAGGAAGGAATTTCACGACAAGAAGATGGAAGTGGGCGTGGCAAGAGCAGCAACAAAAGCGAAGCAACTCTCGAAGCAGAAGTGGGAAAACAGACGGAACGCCGAAACGAGGGGAAGGTGGACCTACCGGTTGATCAGAGGCGCTGCTGAATAAAATCACCCAGTTCCTTATCGGACATGGTTACTTCAACTGGTACCTGCATAAGATGAGAAAAGTAGGGTATCGCTAAGAGCCCACTTAGGCCTATGCGAGCCACCAGGTAATCTAGCGGTAACGTACCTAACATAAGGTCTCACTGCTTTCATTAACTTCAAAATACTCTTGATGAGTAGTATACGAGTACAAGCATATGTACATATATGGCATGCCTTACGCAGGAAAGGTATTCCGGAGAAATGGGTGACTATTATCAAATCAAACAAAGTAGGGCTATAAATAAACACAGCCCTATGGGGCTCACGCTCTACCAATACAAGGGGCAAAATCGTTGAAGACTTCCTAACACACTCAAATTTGACAGTATTCAATGACGGTAAACCCACCCACTTCTCTACCCACAACACATTCACCCATATGGACCTGTCCCTTATTTCCTCACAGTTATATCCCAATACCACATGCACAACTCTCCCACACTTGCATGGCAGCGACCACTTTTCTCTAATATCAACAGTGACCATAGGAACACAGGCCTTTATCCTAAGCCAACTTCCAAAATTCCAAATTGATAAAGCCAATTGGTCACTGTTTCAAAGCATTGCGTCAACTCTCATTACATCCAGCACCCCATCTCTTAACATAAATGAAGAAGCAGCCCTCATACATAAATCCATTCGAAGCGCAGCTAACACAGCCATTCCTCAAAGCCATCCCCCACCCATTAAGACACCCGTCCCTTGGTGGAACAAAGAAATCAGCTATCTCCGAAAAATCAAACAGAAAGCTTGGTATAATTTCAAAAAAACATCCGGTTCAAGAGAACCTCATTGCCTACCGTAAATCCAACGCACAGTTCCGAAAAGCTGCCAAACTCGTCAAAAAGGTTTGCTTTGAAAATTTCACCTCAAGCATTAATCCAAAAGCCTCGTGTGAACAACTCTGGGATAACATAAGATCTCTCACTGGCGATTATAAACCCCGATCTATAAGTATCATCAGATCTGAAACTAACACCCTATCCTCTCCTATTGATGTAGCTGAACATTTCGCCAAAACGTGGACAAACCAGGCCGATGACTCCAATTTTTCACCTGTCTTCCTCCAAGCCAAATATTCTGCAATTAATAATAATCCCACTCACCTCCACCTTTCATCCCCAGCTAAACCAATCGAACTTCCCATCAAACTTTTAGAACTGGAACACTGTCTTCGCACGGCTAAAGGTAAAACCCCTGGCTTTGATAGAATTTCTTATCCTCTGATCAAAAATGCCCCTTTAGTCCTTAAACAACGCATAGTATCCCTCTACAATTTAATTTTTGACAAAGGACTCATTCCCCAAATATGGAGAATTGCCAGCGTGGTACCAATACATAAGCCGAACAAAACAGCCACCGAAGTCAGTGGATATCGACCCATATCCCTCTTACCATGTGTCGGCAAGGTTCTAGAGAAGATCATCTCAAAACGCTTATTCTGGTTTCTGGAAAAAAATAACCTAATAAATTTAAACCAAGTTGGTTTCAAGCAAGGTCGGGGTACCATAGATTCTCTTCTTCACATTGACGATTTTGTTTCATCTTCATTGTCTTCAAAGAATCATATTACAATTCTGTCAATCGACTTTGAAAAAGCCTTTGATAGAGTTGGCATACATATAATTTTAAACAAACACATCGATTGGAGAATAGGTCTAAAGATGTTCAATTATATCAAGGCATTCCTAATTAACAGACAGTTCCGAATAAAATTACACAATGTGCACTCCAAAATCTATAGTTTCAAAAATGGTATCCCCCAAGGATCACCTTCAACAGTAAAGCCCTCCCTCAGCCCCCTCTCTCGAACAACTAAGGAGACTCTATATAAGACCTTGATCATCCCAGTCCTGCTTTACGGCGCTGAAACATGGACTTTATTAAAAGAGGATGAAGATATCCTTGGTCGCTTCGAGAGAAAAATTCTTCGTAAGATTTTCGGTCCCGTTTGCGTTGACGGGTTTTGGAGGAGAAGATTCAATCACGAACTATACGAGCTGTACAGCGACATCGACCTAGTCAAAAAACTGCGTATTGGACGTCTGAGATGGCTAGGACATGTAGAGCGAATGGACACCAACGCTCCGGCCCGCAGAGTCTTCGAATCTAACCCCGAGGGACGACGCAGTAGAGGGAATTATCGCCGTAGGTGGCGCGCACAAGTTCAAGGGGACCTCGACCAACTTGGAGTGCGCAACTGGAGGCAATTAGCTAAAGACCGAGCTAAATGGAGAGGCTTGTTGGTTGAGGCCCAGGTTCACCCCGAACTGTAGCGCCACCTAAGTAAGTAAGTAACATCTTGCAAAATTATAACACCATTCGGCATTGTCTGTACGCCGATGATTTGATTATTTTTTCCAAATGTAAAGATTTGATGAAAACCACCTCCACTTTCTCTAACATCCTAAGAGATATAGACCAGTGGTGTAATATATCTGGGGCTAAAATATCATTACGTAAAACGAAATTACTACATATTTGTAAAAAAACGATCTGTTCAAAACACCTAACAGTTAGTTTCAATAACAATAATATTTGCAATGTTAATTCTTTAAGTATATTAGGCGTTATTTTTGATTCTAAGTTTAACTTTAAGGACCATTGTACTTAAAAAAAAGCCTAGCTACCAGACTAAATATAATTAAGTATCTAACATCTAAGCATTCTTGTTCACATACCAATACTATGATTAGAGTTATAAAATCCATTATTCTGTCGAAGATCGATTACGGCCTAGTCATTTGTGGTAAATGTCCCAAGGCCTCACTCCAGCTTTTCACACCGCAGTATCACTCCGCTATCCGGATCGCGCTTAAAGCATTCAGGACGACTCCAATAAAATGCATGTTGACGGAAGCAGGCCCCTTTACGGTCGAAGAAAGACTTGACTATCTCACGGCCCTCCTCATCCCGAAAATCATAACATCCCAAGAATCCCCCATAATACTGGACGCCAAAAGAGCACTATCTTGGAAGAAAATACCCCATCGGTCATCAGCAATTTACACCGCATTGCATTCCCAGCTATGGTCTGATATGCCAATCAACATTCAAATACATAGAACATCTAAACACCCTCAATGGATATTCGATGATTCCTCTATTATATCCAGCCTACAGAGCTTTCATAGAACTACTACAAACCACCAGATATATAAAGCTATGTTTAAAGACGTTACGCAAAAATTGAATGATACAAATTGGACCCTACTCTTCACCGATGCATCGAAGACAGAAGAGTGTACCGCTTTCGCGGTTGTCGATGGTATCAGCAATGTCCTCATCAAAGGTATATTGCCTCAATTTTCTTCTATATTTACTGCTGAAGCCTTTGCAGTATTTCATGCTACAAAACTATTCCCAAACAAAAAAATGCTTATTTGTAGCGACAGCCTATCTACCATCTCCGCCATCCAAAACATCAACAACACGACAGAGATAATAGAAGGAATCAGGGACAACTTAATCGCAAACGGAAGCAGGCTTAAAATGATGTGGGTTCCTGGTCATTTTGGAATCATGGGTAATGAACTAGCTGACAAGGCCACAAAAGCTGCAACAACAGAACCACTCATCACGTTCTACTCACACAACAAAAAGCACCTTCAGAAAAAATTAAAAACTGTGTGGAACAACAAAAGACGGGATATATGGAAAGAGTACGTCCACCATTACGCATCCATCAATATCCTCGCAGAAATGGTCTTATACCCTCCAAACTGCTCACAAAACATGATAAAATGCTTTCTACGACTTCGCATGGGTCACACAAACCTTACACACAGTCATCTACTATCCAGAAGTGATCCACCTACTTGCCAGTTTTGCCACAATAATACCGTCCTATCCCCCAAACATCTACTTGAATGCCAGAACATCAGCGATACAGTAAAGTACTTCTCCAACACTCCACTTGCTGAACTTTTAAAAATACCGACAGAAACCAATATAAAAAATGTATATAAGATATTAGTAAATTTAAAAATTAATAAATGTATTTAAAATTATTCTTATACCTTTAAAACTAGCCGATAGCCCTGGTAGCTAGTGCAATATACCTATGTATTATTTTTGTAATTTTATTACTTAATAATAAAGAAATAATAATAATAATAAATAAACACAGCCAAAACAAAAGCACTTCTAATACCCGAGCTCAACTTAACATTGCCGAGCAGGAAGTCGAGAAAGTTCGTAACTTTCTTTATCTAGGAAGTGTGGTCTGGATGTGTGCAGCAGAATCAAGAAGGCTAAAGCTGCGTCCGAAATGCTATCCAAAATCTGAAGATGCAATGTTATCAGGTTAAGAACCAAGCTGCGACTGTTCCGCTCGAACGTAGAATCGGTGCTGCTTTATGGGTGCAGTACTTGGAAGGTGGACACCATTAACACAAGCAAACTGCAAGTCTTCGTAAACAAATGTTTAGGGATCATCTTGAGGATTTTTGGCCAAACCGCATCTCCAACGCACAACTTTATATGAGAACGGGCCAAGAACATATAAGCATTACTATACGAAGGAGAAAGTGGCAGGAATTGGACACACCCTACGGCACGAAGACAACTCCATTGCAAAATACGCCATGCGGTAGAATCCGTTCACCCAGGCAGGCAGAATAGCGGGACGGCCTAGGCAAACATAGTGCAAAACAGTGGAGGAGGAATCGAGCTCTTTAGGAATGAGTTGGAGGCAGCTCAAACGCGTTGTAGAACTCCGAACAAGATGACGCGTGATTATCTAACCCGGAGATACAACGCAGTGGAGGAAGACCTTACCTCAAGTGGAGCAAGTGTGCGAAGCTGGAGGCAGCTGGCCAAAGATCGAGCTAACTGAAGAGGTCTGTCGGTTGAGGTTCAGTTCCACTTAAGTTCCACAACCGTAGCGTCATCAAAACTAAAGTAAAATAATTAAAACCCAGCATTATACGTAATTGTTATGCGAAATAGATTTTCCACATACAGGTCCTAAGCCGATTGAATTTCTGTCTATGGATGAAATCTGATTTGGATTAATAAAAAGTGGACAAAATTCGAGGGTAAATTTTGCGTGACAACTTTTATCAATAACAATAATATTTGCAATGTTAATTCTTTAAGTATATTAGGCGTTATTTTTGATTCTAAGTTTAACTTTAAGGACCATTGTACTTAAAAAAAAGCCTAGCTACCAGACTAAATATAATTAAGTATCTAACATCTAAGCATTCTTGTTCACATACCAATACTATGATTAGAGTTATAAAATCCATTATTCTGTCGAAGATCGATTACGGCCTAGTCATTTGTGGTAAATGTCCCAAGGCCTCACTCCAGCTTTTCACACCGCAGTATCACTCCGCTATCCGGATCGCGCTTAAAGCATTCAGGACGACTCCAATAAAATGCATGTTGACGGAAGCAGGCCCCTTTACGGTCGAAGAAAGACTTGACTATCTCACGGCCCTCCTCATCCCGAAAATCATAACATCCCAAGAATCCCCCATAATACTGGACGCCAAAAGAGCACTATCTTGGAAGAAAATACCCCATCGGTCATCAGCAATTTACACCGCATTGCATTCCCAGCTATGGTCTGATATGCCAATCAACATTCAAATACATAGAACATCTAAACACCCTCAATGGATATTCGATGATTCCTCTATTATATCCAGCCTACAGAGCTTTCATAGAACTACTACAAACCACCAGATATATAAAGCTATGTTTAAAGACGTTACGCAAAAATTGAATGATACAAATTGGACCCTACTCTTCACCGATGCATCGAAGACAGAAGAGTGTACCGCTTTCGCGGTTGTCGATGGTATCAGCAATGTCCTCATCAAAGGTATATTGCCTCAATTTTCTTCTATATTTACTGCTGAAGCCTTTGCAGTATTTCATGCTACAAAACTATTCCCAAACAAAAAAATGCTTATTTGTAGCGACAGCCTATCTACCATCTCCGCCATCCAAAACATCAACAACACGACAGAGATAATAGAAGGAATCAGGGACAACTTAATCGCAAACGGAAGCAGGCTTAAAATGATGTGGGTTCCTGGTCATTTTGGAATCATGGGTAATGAACTAGCTGACAAGGCCACAAAAGCTGCAACAACAGAACCACTCATCACGTTCTACTCACACAACAAAAAGCACCTTCAGAAAAAATTAAAAACTGTGTGGAACAACAAAAGACGGGATATATGGAAAGAGTACGTCCACCATTACGCATCCATCAATATCCTCGCAGAAATGGTCTTATACCCTCCAAACTGCTCACAAAACATGATAAAATGCTTTCTACGACTTCGCATGGGTCACACAAACCTTACACACAGTCATCTACTATCCAGAAGTGATCCACCTACTTGCCAGTTTTGCCACAATAATACCGTCCTATCCCCCAAACATCTACTTGAATGCCAGAACATCAGCGATACAGTAAAGTACTTCTCCAACACTCCACTTGCTGAACTTTTAAAAATACCGACAGAAACCAATATAAAAAATGTATATAAGATATTAGTAAATTTAAAAATTAATAAATGTATTTAAAATTATTCTTATACCTTTAAAACTAGCCGATAGCCCTGGTAGCTAGTGCAATATACCTATGTATTATTTTTGTAATTTTATTACTTAATAATAAAGAAATAATAATAATAATAAATAAACACAGCCAAAACAAAAGCACTTCTAATACCCGAGCTCAACTTAACATTGCCGAGCAGGAAGTCGAGAAAGTTCGTAACTTTCTTTATCTAGGAAGTGTGGTCTGGATGTGTGCAGCAGAATCAAGAAGGCTAAAGCTGCGTCCGAAATGCTATCCAAAATCTGAAGATGCAATGTTATCAGGTTAAGAACCAAGCTGCGACTGTTCCGCTCGAACGTAGAATCGGTGCTGCTTTATGGGTGCAGTACTTGGAAGGTGGACACCATTAACACAAGCAAACTGCAAGTCTTCGTAAACAAATGTTTAGGGATCATCTTGAGGATTTTTGGCCAAACCGCATCTCCAACGCACAACTTTATATGAGAACGGGCCAAGAACATATAAGCATTACTATACGAAGGAGAAAGTGGCAGGAATTGGACACACCCTACGGCACGAAGACAACTCCATTGCAAAATACGCCATGCGGTAGAATCCGTTCACCCAGGCAGGCAGAATAGCGGGACGGCCTAGGCAAACATAGTGCAAAACAGTGGAGGAGGAATCGAGCTCTTTAGGAATGAGTTGGAGGCAGCTCAAACGCGTTGTAGAACTCCGAACAAGATGACGCGTGATTATCTAACCCGGAGATACAACGCAGTGGAGGAAGACCTTACCTCAAGTGGAGCAAGTGTGCGAAGCTGGAGGCAGCTGGCCAAAGATCGAGCTAACTGAAGAGGTCTGTCGGTTGAGGTTCAGTTCCACTTAAGTTCCACAACCGTAGCGTCATCAAAACTAAAGTAAAATAATTAAAACCCAGCATTATACGTAATTGTTATGCGAAATAGATTTTCCACATACAGGTCCTAAGCCGATTGAATTTCTGTCTATGGATGAAATCTGATTTGGATTAATAAAAAGTGGACAAAATTCGAGGGTAAATTTTGCGTGACAACTTTTAGGTAATTCCACGTTTGTATATTACATAAAGTGTGATTTGGTAAATAGTAGCCTAATTCTCTTTCTTGCTCGGTCAATGAAGAATCTCTTTTAAAGGGAAACGTCATAAAAATGAACTTCAACTACGGAGTCCAAAGATGAAAAATTAAAGCATGCCGTAGGCTACTGTCATTAGGAAGAATATTTAATACGTAACGTAAAGAACCATGCATCGCCAAGGAAAATTCACAGCTGACCGCATTCACCATTCCAAACAAGGACGTACTGAAAATCCTCAAAGAATACCTCGTCTTACCTCAGGTATCTTGCGTATCAGCAGACTTGAAATGTTTCATCTGCTATCTTCTTCTTCTTCTTCCTTTTATCAGCGAGGTTATGATCCGAAAACTAGTGATCACAACCCTCCCACTTCACCGCATATATGGATTTTAATAAGACTTCGTGTAGTGTGAATGGCTGAATGGATCCACAACAACGGAGACCCCCTCAACTGCGCCAATTATAAAGGTATCAGTCTTCTCAACATCGCATACAAGATCTTTTCTACGATATTGTGTGAACGCCTGAAACGTTTTATCAACAGCCTGATTGGTCCCTATCAGTGCGGTCTCAGGCCAGGAAAGTCCACCATCGATTAAATCTTCAAACTCCGGCAGATTCTGGAGAAAACCCAAGAAGTCCGATATTCAACATCTTTTTATCGATTTCAAGGCCGCCTATGATAGCATCTATAGAGAAGAGCTTTATAGAGCCATTTCTAGTTTTGACATCCCTGCATAAACTTGTTCGTCTGTGCAAGATGACGATGGAAAACGCTCGCTGCTCCATCAAGATCGGTAATGACTTCACCGAGACCTTCATGTCAAAAAAAGGCAGACAAGGTGACGCGCTGTCACGTGCCTTCTTTAATATTGTACTTGTGTGGATGGATTGGATTGGATGGATTGTGCGGAACTCACAAGCCAACACCAGAGGCATAATCTATCAACAGAGTCCGTACAACTGCTTGCATACGCTGACGATATTGACATAATTAGAAGAACACAACGGGCTGTCGCCGGTGCGTTTGCAAGCATTGAAGCAGAAGGGGCCAAAATGGGTTTAGCGATAAACGAAGGCAAAACCAAGTATATGCTGACAACAAAAAGGAACAATCAACATCGACGAATTGGACAGAACGTGACAGTGGGCAGCTAGAAGATATCCTTGGTCGCTTCGAGAGAAAAATTATTCGTAAGATATTCGGTCCCGTTTGCGTTGATGGGTCTTGGAGGAGAAGATTCTATCACGAACTATACGAGCCGTACGTCGACATTGACCTAGTCAAAAAACTGCGTATTGGGCGTTTGAGAATGGATACCAACGCTCTGGCCCACATGATCTTCGAATATAAGCCGGACGACGCAGTAGAGGGATTCTTCGCCGTAGGTGGCGTGCACAAGTTCAAGGGGATCTCGACCAACTTGGAGTGCGCAACTGGAGGCAATTTGCTAAAGACCGAACTAAATGGACAGGCTTGTTGGTTTAGCCCGGTTCACCCCGAACTGTAGCGCCATCTAAGAGTAAGTAAGTAAACGTGAATGGCTATTTCAACGCTTTTAAAATGTGGCATATTGGAAGACCTTGAAGTACTGACCTCTGTGTTACATGTATCTCTTACGAAAATAAAATAAATATTTGGCACAAGTCCAGGCAGTGCCTTGCGCAAGCCTTTTCCAATCATTTATAATGCGCGTATAATATTTTTCATCCGTGGAAGGGATGCACCGTATCGTAAATCGTTCTAATAGCCCTTATACTCTCGAATACTTATTATAAGATCGAACGCAATTGACTCTTAGAAAAGTTATGCTCTTGCTCACGAACTAGAGCCTTAGGAACATTTTAAATGTTTTCGCTCCTCAGCCAAACCATTGGTTCGTTTTGTTCGTGGACATTTTTACGGTTCGCTAATGGGTCGCGATCTATTTACTATGTATTTTATTTTCGATGAAATTACAGGGAACATAGAGCAAGCCCTGGAATAAGCTATTAAAAGACATAGAAGATGCATAACTTCACATAAATAACCCTGAGCAAAATAAAATGTTACATACCACCACCAAAAATAGCATTTTATAACAAAAATCGCATTTAATATTATACATACATATCCCAAAAAATCCCTCGTCAAGAGTACAAACACGAGAGTTTCAATGTTTTACTAGAGCTCGCGCTCGCGGGTCGTCTGAAAACGACTCTGGCTCGGGAACCAAAAGTGGGTCGCGAGTTGTTGATGAGTAGCTCGCAAACGAGCTTTTCCGTACCCTGCTTGTCAGACGTTAAGAGAGGTAGGACCGCGAAATAAACTTGTTGGTGTTTTCTGTAGTTCAAACCATGAACCTCACGCTAAATAGACCATTGCACTAATCAGAAAGCCAGCCATGTTACGCCTATGAAGAGTGTATTAACCCTCTACTGCATACGAAGCCATATATCGTCGCTACAATGCAGAACTAGTCTAAGTCACAATTTAAAAATTTTCAGGAGAGCGATCTTGAAAATTGAAAATCTATTTACTCCTAAACTATTTTATGAAACGCCTTGGCGTAAAAAACATAATATGTATATATGTATATGTTTTTTACGCCAAGGTGTTTCATAAAATAGTTTAGGAGTAAATAGATTTTCAATTTTCAAGATCGCTCTCCTGAAAATTTAGTTTAGGAGTAAATAGATTATATATATGTTTTTTACGCCAAGGTGTTTCATAAAATAGTTTAGGAGTAAATAGATTTTCAATTATATGTTTTTTACGCCAAGGTGTTTCATAAAATAGTTTAGGAGTAAATAGATTTTCAATTTTCAAGATCGCTCTCCTGAAAATTTTTAAATTGTGACTTAGACTAGTTCTACATTGTAGCGACGATATGGCTTTGCATGTTTTTTGACTATTTTCTCTAACTTATATCATTCGCAGTGATAAAAACACAACCGATTCCTTTAGAATGTATCCTTTGACAAAGAAAAGGATAATTTTTATGTCTGTCATAAAAGGACTGCCGAGGATATTTACGTTTGCAGTCAAGTCCACCACGCTAGTGCATTAAAAAAAACAGTGAAAAAGAGTGACAGCTGATTTTAAATGTCAATTACTGCAATTAATCGTTAAGTACAATAAATAAGAAAAATACATTTGAATAGTGTATTTAATGGTGTTTGTTACACAAGTATTTTGAAAAAAAATAAGTATTAGTTTAGCTGTGTGAGCAATTTTATTACTGAATTTGTTGGTCCTTTATTTCTTTAACAAATATTTTTTTTTACTTTTTTTTAAATAAAAGTTATTCTTACAACGAAAAGAATCTATTTTAAGCGTTTTTTTGGTTTTTTTCTGCACGCGCAATAATTCATGCAGTAGAGGGTTAACTACATACATTAACAATGTTTATTTGCTTCCGTGCATTATATACGAGTACAAGTATATGCACATTTATATTATATCTACATGGAATCTAAAACTGCGAGCGTTGTTTAATGAGAGAGAAGTGGAGTGTTGTCTTTACTGTCATGGAAAGCTATGAACGTTTGTGACGCGAAGTATATCAAATATTTGAAAGATTTATTATCGAATTGTATCTTGAATGAATATCTTTACACGAGTAAAGCCATTAAACCACAAATGCCCGACAAATAACACGCTGATCAGTGAAGTGGTTAAAAACGGTCTTTGAATCACTTTGTGCATTTCGATTGTAAAGATAATTTTAATCGCAGATATATTTCTGATTGTAAATCTACATACATGCCTGCTTTCGAGTACGATCGTATGACTGGCAATAATGTAAAATATACCATATGTCTTGGGGCAGTAGCAAAATGTTATTTTGATACTCGTATTTTGGCAAAAACACTTTTTCCAGGATCTGTAATCTGATAGTTTTAGCGAAGTTCTGGGCTTCTAATAACAACGTGTGTATCGTGATACTTTACAAAATGAGACATGAATTGATAAATAGATACAATTTTTTGAATTCACATGGACTACGTTACAAATTTTGGAAACCGGATTTATTGTTTACGTTTAGTCAAACAATCTCACTTAAGACACTTTAATTCCTTGCCGAAGTTAGTCATGCTTTATGCATCCTTGCCGTGGGCTATTTTTGCAGCCCTCAAGCTTGTAAACGTTATTTTAAGTGCCTTTGTAATTTCAATCACACTTTGTATTTACTTACATTTGCCCTGCCTTGAACTTGATCTAGCAAGTGAGGTCTCCAATCCATAAGCGAATTTCAATAAAACCAGCCAAATTAATCCAATTATAATGGGATACAGCCTCATCTTGTGCACTTAAGAGATATCCGTTTCCGAGCGTTATTTCAAAAACAATTACAGATTAAAAAAAAAAAGGTTTTCTTTTTTTTCGATATTTTATATTATCTCCCCGGTGGGAATATCACGGCACTCCTTTTGCGTGTCTTGTTCACGGCGGACTGATTGGTTTATGTCTTGCTTTCGTTTGAGGAAGCGGTCAACTTCTTCACGACTCACACAGATATGCAAATAGAAAGTGCTAATTGCTAGAGCATATTCTGATGGTTTGATGCTTTAGACGAATTAAATGTGGGTCGTGTGTTTATGGTCGCTTAAGAATATTAAGGGCAACTGGTCAATGGGTGACTGATGCAGAAGATTCGACCTACAATTATGGGGTTTTCGTTGTAAGTAATAAGTGCATCTTGTAGTATAATGTTAGAGGAGGTATTGCTTGAAGGAATGCTGACTTATATCATTCAGATCTTAGTTTTGCTGTTATGATAGGTATGTGCTAAATATTTTTTCGACACAACAGTGTATATAAACAGATAGTGTTTTAAATAAAAAAAAAATAAACAAATGACACAATAGGCCTGAGCAGGGCCCATAGTATAGTTTCTTGCTACCATTAATTTTTTCATCAATGCCATATTTTTTTCTGCAAATATAAGGATCAAAATTATATCGTAGCCGAATAACGAAATTGAGAAACTAACTTATTGAAGTCATGCTCTTGGCCGTTTATAATAGACAGTGAAAAGCGTAAGTGTATTCTTGGACACTAACCCGTAACTTCCCTGCTTAGTAGTTGAACGCCGGAACACGAGACCGAGATTAGGCACCTTGCTTAGTCTGCGAAACAAGAGACAATTTGGGAGGATCAATACGAGGAATCATAAACTTTTTTTATGGAGGCCATTATGTATACATAACTTTTCCAAGTTTAGGCATACGCTTGACGCATACAGCTTCATATCAACTAGCGTAGCACAGTCCAGTCATTCTGTTGAAAGGTTCGAGAATGTAGCCTTCTAAAGGGTGGCCTAAAAACACTCACCCGATGTTGTTTTGCTATATCTTTAAAATGAAACCACATAATTTCTTCTTTTTAAAATGTTTATTTGAACCTTTAAGTTTTTCTCCATTATTTTTTGAACTTGATATCGATTAAGTGGGCGCCGCCATCGTTGATGACCATTTGGGTTCTTTTTACCGCATTTTCAATTGTTTTGGCGAGAATTTTGGGCGATAAGTTCTCGCACTGTTGCCGGATATTCTCTTTGAGAGCTTCCAGAGTCTGTTCTCATAGACCTGTGGCTTCACAAAACCACAAAAAAATAAGTCTGGAGCAGTCAAAGCCAGTGCAAATCGCCAAAACGCATTCTTCCAAATGTTCATTGTCGTGCCAGCTTTGTGTGTGTGAGTGCACCGTCCTGTTGGAATCACATGTCCTTCAGTCCCAATTCATCTATTTGCGGCAACAAAAACTCGTTGATCATGATTCTGTATCGCTCACCAGTCACAGTAACCGTGAGGCCCGATGACACCTCTGACGTAAATGGCGCACCATGCAGTGACTTTGAGTGGATTTAATGGCTTTTCGTGAATGATACGTGGATTCTTAGTGCCCCAGGAGTTAAATTGTTTGTTTGTTTACGTATCCGTTCAGATGGAAATGGGCCTTGTCGCTCATGATGAATTTCGACAGAAAATTACGAGTTACAAGTAATCCGCGGTCTTAAAGAGTATAGCGTTCGTATAAACGTATAAGCTTATCGAACGTGTATTCTGCATCAGTTTACTTCACAAATATTAAAACAAAACTTACTGTTGCCGCCATTTGCAAAAGTTATAGCATCTTCCAATAGGGTATACATTTTGGGCCACCTTGTATTTCATGACGCAAGGCAACTATGGTCTAATCCTTGCACCATAGCACCCATGTAGGACGAGAGTGAATTTTTTTCACTGATTTTGCATTGCAGGTTACATGCTGCATCTCTGCCTTATGCTCCGAACAAATCTCTTTGAGGGAAACAGAAGAGAAAGGGACTTTTTTTTCATCTTCATCCCAAACAGAAAACACCTCATATTATTACAACTGAGAAAGTCTCATCCATTATTATTAACGTTTGAGGGTGAAGTAATGAGCTGACGCCGAAATTAATTAATATTAATTTTGCATGTCCTTAAAATTTAATTTAAAGATTATAGATAGGCACATACATATATACAATATGGTTATGTTTTTATATTTACCGAGGGGCGTTTTTAAGTTCGCGAAATGAGTATGTAGGCCATTAGCGAGGGTAGTTTACTGAGACGTAACGAGTTTAATGACTTATTAGTATAAATAGAAAGTTTTATTTTAATCGAGCTATTCGTTTTTGAACTATCGTCGACCAAGCAACTCAATGGGGAAGAAAGTGTAAAATTGTTACTGGGGACGAAACATGGGTTCATCATTATGAGCCTCAGTCCAAACAAGACTCTATGCAGTGGCACAAAAAAGGCACACCACCACCCAAGAAGTTTAAGGTGTCAGTCTGCTGGAAAAATCATGGCGACCGTTTTTGGGCCTCAGAAGGGATCCTGTTGATAGATTACAAAGACAAAGGCGTCTTCGTAGAGAATACTACGCTTCAATCCTAGAGCAGTTGAAAGGAGCCATCAAAGAGAAAAGAAGGGGAAAATTAACAAATGGTGTCCCCCTTTTGCACGACAACGCACCTGTTCACAAGAGTCGTGTTGCGTTGACTGTCCTGCATAAGGTGGGCTTCGATATTTTGGATCACCCACCCTACAGCCCTGATCTGCTTCCCAGCGATTATTATCTTTTCCCAATTTCAAAAAGGAACTTCGTGGAGCTTTCAAGCGATGAAGTGAAGGACGAAGTATCAGCTTACTTTTCCGACAAAGATAAAACTTTTATTTTTTAGAAGGTTGAAAGATCAGAAAAATGTATAAGGGTAGCAGGTGAATATTTTTTTTTTTTCCGAGGGTAGGTGAAAATCTTCAACAATACACTATGAGGATCGACAGCTCGTGCTCATAGTAGTGTGGGATTCTTACCCACTAAAAAACCTCCCTTCAAAACAGACTTGTTTTCATTTTTACTACAACTAAGTATTCGACTTATCAAGTAGTTTTCATTTCACGTAATAAGGACGTTTTGCAGGGACCTTCCCATTAGAACTTCCTGCCAGCTCCGCAGTTTAGACGCGGTTACTTATCGCGCTAAGTCTAAAGGTTTGGTTCTTTGTAGACGGCGAAGTAAATTTCTTTCTTTCAAAACTTGGAGGACTGTAATATTTACGTGACTTTCTAGTCGACTTCTATGCTTTCTCGCGTAGGTTTGAATTTCGTCTTCTATAGTTTTAATGCCAAGATCTCTATGGATATCGCTATTTCCATGGCGCATTAACAATACCTCTTAGCACTTTGTTTTCAAAAGTTTGTAAAATTTTAATATTACTTATTTTGGTACAACCCCAGAGTTGTATACTCTATATTATTATATTGTTCTCTATATTAAGCTTGGAATATTTTCCAAGTAACCAATACATTTCTCGATATTTATTATCTAGTTCTTTGCGTTTTTTCTTAACGTGCGTTTTCCATTTCAGCTTTGCATCAAGTGTCATTCCAAGATACTTAGCCTCGTTTGCAAACGGAATTTGAACCGAGTTTGAAAAGATCGGCAAATTATTTATTTCCTTATAAGTTAAATTGACATGAACAGATTTGGTCTCGTTGAGTGCGATTCGCCAAACCTTTGTTCATTCATTTACTCTATCCAAAGCTTCTTGCAGTTTTTCTATAGTATCTTCGACCGTTTTACCTACTGCCAAGATAGCAGTGTCGTCGGCAAATGTAGCTAGCTCAGTGCCTTCTACTTGCGGTATATCACGAGTGTATAATAGATACAAGACTGGAGCAAGAACGCTTTCTTGCGGCACTCCAGCCATTATTTCCTTAAAATCAGAATATTCGTTTCCACATTTGACGCGGAATAGTCTATTCGTAAGGTAGTTTTTCAAAATATTATATAGGTGCTCCGGCAGAACTTGTCGTAATTTAAACATTAAGCCTTCGTGCCAGACCTTGTCAAAGGCTTGAGAGACATCAAGGAATACGCTTGAACAAATCTTTTTTTCTTCAAGTGACTTTTCCATTACATGTGTTATTCGATGTACTTGTTCAACTGTAGAATGCTTACTTCTGAATCCGAATTGATGATCCGGAATCAGATGCCTTTCTTCTATAACCGGCTGTATTCGTCTAATCAATATTCTCTCGAACACTTTAGATATAATTGGAAGTAGCGAAATCGGTCTATAAGACGTTTTTTCATTTGGCGGTTTTCCGGGCTTAAGGACCATTATAACTTCGGCGACTTTCCATTGACTGGGAACATATTCTAGTATAAGCGCGGCATTTATAATGAAAAGAAGCTTAATTAGAGCTTTTCTTGGTAGTGCTTTAAGAACCTCTCCCGTAATTAGGTCGTATCCAGGAGCCTTCTTAGGTTTAAGTTTCTTTATTTCTTCCTTAAGTTCGGTAAGTGTTGCATTCCTTATTACGCTATTGGCTATATAAAACGTATTTATATTTTGAATAAGAGCTTGTCCATCAAACGGTTTGAAAGTTTCTTCCAGGTGGATGGCAAAAACTTGCGCTTTCTCTTTATCATGCCTGGCCCATTCGTCCTGATTTTTCCTAATTGGGGCGGCTTGAATTTGAGGTTTTTTAATACCTTTTATAGCCTTCAAAAGCGAGTAATTAGAATCAATAGCAGGTGAATATATTGAAAAAGAAAAATAAAATTTGCATTTTTATTTTAACTTCTTACCCCCAATGCCGCCAACGTAAAAACCCCTCATATCTAGTTCTTCGTTAAGAAATTAAGTCATACGGCCAATTTTTTAAGTCGCCTAATGGTACTGCTGTTTTCTTCCACCATGTAATGTATTTGAGGATTTACATGATTTTGGAGTTGTTGATAGTGCCTAAATGCATATTTTTTAACAATTTCACTAACATTATCTAATTATAGATCTCTGTGTAGGTTGTCATTTCTTATATACCAAGGTTCATTAACGATGTCTCTTATTACTTTGGTACAACCGCAAAGCTGTATCTCATACGCCCATACAGGTCTCAGAACCTGCTTGTATAATAGCACTTTGTTCTCAATTGATAGCTGGAAATTTCTTCCCATTAACCAATGCATTTGTCTGCGTCTAATATTAAGCTCCTCTTTTATTCTTTTTGGACATGCTTTTTCCATCTGAGCTTGGAGTCAAGTGTTATACCCAAATATTTAGGGGTCTTTGCGCACGGAAATTCTTTTCCAGCAATATCAACTCTTACAACGATTATTCTTCTGTTAGTAAAGTTAATATGGATAAATTTAGTTTCATGAAACTTTATTCACAATTTTTTGTCCATTCACTTACAGATTGCCTTTGTAATTTTTTCGCTGCTTCATCGGGGGTGGCAATGGTGTAGTGGTAACGTCGTCAATTGCCACGCTAATAGTTCATGGTTCAAATCCTGATGTCAGCAAGCATTTATTCATTTCTCATGAAATATATAAAGTCAGTCCGATCAATTGCGAAAGCTTGTGTGAACACAAGATCCTCCTCTTGCCCCATCCGCTGGATAAATAGCGCGATAGCAATAATTATCCAGATATGTTTAAGTTAGTTCATCTGGTTAAGTGACTTTCTGTGATTAAGCTAATATTTATTTATTCCGTATTGAGGAAAACTGGTAACTCTTCAATGTGCTGCATTATCGCAGTTGCATTCCAAGTTTTTTTTTTTGCTCATTATTCCTACTGAATAGGCGAACCCCACAGGCGGATCAGTAGAAATGCGGTGAAGTGGGAGGGTTATGATCCCTTATTTTCGGATCATAACCTTGCTGATAAAAGGAAGAAGAAGATTCCTACTGATTTTTTCTTTGGTCGCTTTGTATTTGATAGACTTATCTAATTGCTTTAATTTTTCAAATATTTTATTATTTGTGTCTTTTGTTCTTCAAGTCTTCTGTTTAAGAATTTTCTCAAGCATTTAGCTATCGTTGTGTCTCACAACTTTGTTGGGTTCTTGGTGTTTACTAATTACTTTAGCAGTTTTTTTTGTAATTAACGTCTTAGTAGGTCTCTTTTTGCTTAGTATTCTCTTTTGTATGTTGTTTTTGATTAGTAATTTCTTCAGTAGTCCATTTTTGTTTAATAATTTCTACGTGTGTGTTGGCTACTTTTTTACTATTTGTTATGTTATTTGACCTTATTCGATAAGGTAAGTCCTTTTCTACTATCCATAGAAAGGGACTGATGCAGTTTGGACTAGTTAAGGATAATCTTAATGCATCTGGATATGACAGTAATGAAATCTCCGTATGGGTTTTTATTATCATACTTGATCCTACTACTCAACTGCTTACCTCGAGTTGATAGTTAACTACTTCAATTTGGCTTAGTATTTTCCTTGAAGCAGAGCATTAAAAAAAATATATATGTATATTCGGCGTAACAGCTCTTTAAGTGCCAGGGCCTAGCTTCTCGCAACCACTCATGTTGTGTGCGTTATATTTTTCACACGAATGGAAGGGACCTACAGTTTAGTGCCGTATCCCAACGGCGATTTGAGAAGTTTTTTCGTGCCAACAATACTCTCGGATGTTTGTCAGACGTTCGCGAGAGGTGGGACCGTGAAAAAACTTGTTGGTGTTTTCTGGGATTCGAGCTTGGAACCTCACGCGCAGTGATCTGACACACTAACCACTTACACCACGGCGTCCACAAAGCCTGGAAAGGTCTTACAAACCTGTATGATGAGAACTATTCAGCCGTATGGAATGGTGACGAGATATCGGAAGGGTTCGAGACAACAATGGGAGTTAAACAAGGATGTTCCCTGAGTCCATATCTTTTTTTTTCTGTTTATTGACGATCTAACTGATTATCTACAAGGTGGAATAGAGGTTGCCCGAATATCCAATAAAGCCCTCCTATTTACGGACGATGTTTTCCTTTTCGCACGTTAATCTGAAAGATTTTCAACTTATGATCAACCGACTTGATGTGTACTGCCGGTTGTGGAATTTGGCGGTGAATCTGAACAAATCAAAAGTGATGGTCTGTAAAAAGGGGGCCGGTATAATGCCAAGGAATGAGAAATGCAAAATAGTGAACTTATTAAAATTGTAAAGGACTATAAATATGATATCTTGGTATCATAATAACCATCAATCTGAATATGGAAAACCACTTAAAAGATAGACTCGTAAAAGCTAAAAGCGGGATAAGTGCTTCTTGGAAGAAATGCTTCTCAAACAAGCTTATAGCCCACACCGTGAAGTATAAGATTTTCGTAGCAGTGGCGGAATCGGCGAAATACTCCAAATTAAATGATAACCATCGAAACCGGGCTGTCACCGCTAAACATCAAAACGCTCAAACTACACGTGGAGTATCTATTGAAAGTATTTAATATGCCGGAGGGAAGATTGCCACAAATCGTAGCCCTAAAAACAAATAAAAAGAAGAATATACAGCTTACAGACTATTACGCCACAAAATGTGACCTTAGCCTGCAGGGAAATAGCGGTAGGGATATTGAAAATTCACTTTTCGACCTCATCACAAAAGTAGATGAAAAATATAGATTAGACTGAATCAATGAAGCTACTTCTTCTGTGCATAGAGCAAATTACATCGTTCTGCAACACAACGGAATTTTTTTCGATCTGAATATAGTCAGTAATTAATTTCAGCTTTATTTAAAATGAGGGGAGAGTTGGTAAGGTTGAACTTTATCCCTTACCATGAGCATTTGCCAATTATTTGCAGTCTTTGTAACCTGTCGGTGAGAGAAGACGTTGTCCATTTCATCGGAATATGAAAGAAATAAGGAGAACATTTCTTGGCAGCGACCTAAAAACTGAAGCAGGGTAATGCAAACTAGCTTTATAATTACTATAGGAAAGCAATCTCATATAGAAATCGAATCAGGAATGGAGTCTTTTAAAAGTTTTTATTTTTTATTTGCTTTTATTTTTACTTTGTAAACTAATGTCAATCGGGCAAACGACAAAGCCATGCGATTTCTTGAAATAAAAAAAAAAAAAATTTTGGAAAACAGATAATAAATCAAGCTATCTATCTATCGTTTTAAGTTGCTGTATTGTTAAAGATTAATGCATATGTACGTATACCCCATGTATTTGATGTGTGGGGAATAGTTTCTCAATACATCTTGGTTTATGGTAGATGAGTTTTGAAGAAAGCTTTGTGCGATGGTTCGTAACTCTGTTTACTTAAGAGTATAAGTGAAAGATATTTAATTGAACCGAGTTTTCAAGGAGAAACTTCATATCGTATTTATAGAATAGGATGATGATTTTTTCATCCCAAGTAGCGACGATATGCTTAGGCTACCGTTCTACTCTTATACATATTTTGAAAATGCAAAGTTCTGAATGAAATCGGATTCGATATGCAAGAAATTAATTCGAGAAAGCGGCAATTGACTACATGCCTTGATGAAAATCGAAACTACTTCCTGATTAGCACCTTCGCCAGGCACCGATTGAGTAGGAGCACATGTGTGCCCGCTGTTCAAATACATAGAACCCGATTGTCAATTAGATTAGACAATGAAAGCACACGACTCGTGGGTCAAGAGAAACTCTTAACGGTTCTCGGTGCTGGATATTCTAGATTCCACCTGAAATTCTCTTTTAATTGACCCACATTTGGTGGAGTGTAAATAAGAGACTCTTCGGTTTCATTAACTAAATTATATTTGTAACCCGTCGACATTTATTCGTTAAAAATAGAAAAAAACAGCACCGCTGCGCCACGGCTCACTCAATCTCGATGACAGCGCCAACCTTCGTGAGGGCTTCCTTCAGCTTTTCGGCCTCGTCTTTGGGAATGTCCTCCTTGACCAGGGTGGGGGCACTCTCGACGAATTTCTTCGCTTGCACCAGGTTCATGCCCTCGAGCAGGTTCTTGATCTCCTTAATCAGGGCGACCTTCTGTTTGTCGTCGAATTTGACAAGTTTCACCTTGAACGAGGTCTGCACTTTCTTAGGAGCCGCCTCTTCCTCATCCTCCGCTGGTCTGGCAGGGCCCGCTGCGGCTGCGAAGCCAACTGGAGCAAAGGCAGTCTCGGGTAAGTTCAGTTTTTTCTTCAGCAGCGAGCTCAATTCGGACACTTCCAGTAGATTAAGGGCAGCAATGCTGTTGACAATGTTATCTAATTTAGGATTTGGAGGCTTGTTGACGCCTTCGGGCACGGGAGGGACAAGCTTGTCACCACCAGCGGCGGCTGCAGAAGTCGGTGCGGCCTGAGCGCTGAACATGCGACTCAGCGCAAGCGGCCTGTGGATTGACTGACGTAATTGATGAGTGGCAACTCGTGAGATAATCATTTTAGAGCAATTATTTGAAGAAAATGCAAGGAAATCACTGAATTCGAGCGAAGGGAATTGAAAATATGGTTTTGGAAAATTTTCGTAGACCCCTTAATAGGTTGTGTTACGACAACTGACAGCTGATACCTGGAGAGTGATGCCAGTCTCCAATAAGAATTGCATAACACCAAATTGTAGTAGAGTACTAGTGATGTGCTTAAAGTTTCTCAAATACAAAAATATGTAAATATAAACATATATACTTTTACATGAAAAGTCAAGTATTAATTTTGTGAAAATCTGTACAATCATAATTCAACTGTAAAGTTGGAAATACACGATACAACTGCTGTACCAACGGTTTGACAGCTTTGGTGTTGTATACGACAATTTTATCGTGTGTATCCGCACAACCGACGCTTATACCAATATCATATGGTCACATGGTCTTGACTGTACAACCGCTGTCACGCACAGATTGTATGGAAATTATATGGTGAGTATGTGTAAAATACACCAGCGGGGAACAGCAATTATCAGGCACAAGAATATAAAGGAAAACGAGATACATCGAAGTTTTTCCAACCACTGCACCAAAGAAAGGTTCCTGACTGGTAGTACAATAGACCGGAGAGTCTGAATGCTCTTGGATTTGGGTTTCCTTTAAAAAAAAAATGTGTATAATGACTGAATAAAATGTCTGGTTGTACATAAATCGTACGCAGATTATATAATGTGTGTACTGTATACAACAGTTGGGCTGATGTCGGTACGACGGTTGTATCGTGTATTTTCCACTTAAACGCCGAGCTTGAAGTTTTATTCATTACACTAGGTCTGCTTTCACACGAAGTCTTTCTTAAAGTCGGCTGCTTTGAATTTTCATAAGTAGAGAAGAGAAAATGATGAGATTGAACAATGACAATCCTAGCATTCGTGGGTAGAATATTCTTTTATTCTATTTCAAGTTTCTCCTTATTCCTATTCGTGACTTTCATACATGTATCTGAACTTGGTACATTCAGAGGTAGGAACGGCAGACTTCATTCAAATTCTACACATTAACACAAAATAAAATAAAACGACGAAATAAAATATGAAATACACACAGGGAAAATACCTTAATACCATGTTCCCACCGAACCGAAATCGCGAGATTTCGATGAACTTTTACCGAAATCTCGAAAGCTGTTCCCACCGAGTTAAAGTGATTTCAAATGCCAATAATTGGCAATTTTGTAGGCTGGAGTGCGTTCCAAGTTATGCAAATATTATGGATAATACCTTACATCTCGGAACAGCTGAGATAACCAAATTAATCAGTTGTTTATGCTTCAAAGAAACTCCGGGGGTGGTGTGTCCAAATAACCGGGGAAATTTTTGCAATTTTTTTCCTTTGCTCCGACTCAGCATTTTTTCTTTTTTTTTGCGATAACCGATGTCATAGACAAATCAATCATCCAATAGAGCGAACAATTTTTCCAGTCATATGACCAAGCTACTGCCAGTGTCACGCCTTCGCAGTAGTGTTCACCATTAGAATGGCAATTGACGACCTTACTACTAGAACATTGTCACCCCCAAAGATAGCCAAAATGAGAACTGTCATGAGACGGGTTCCACTGAGGGAAGAAATAGCTTCGTATCGGTGAACTTTATATATAACATCTTTTTGTTTTGTTGATACATTTTTATCACGCAAATAAGGTTTTTCTACTTATTTTTATTTCTGTGTCTTACAACTCACTTCCGCGTTAATTTTAAGATCAATATCCCCTTTCGAGAATGTTGTTTCACTTAAAAAAGGAAACCCAACTAAGAAATTGGCCAAATATCCCTTTTTCCTTTGTATGCTTACGAACACAAGGAAAGAGAAATGGCAAATGCTTTCACCTTATGTGAAATAAATAAATTAACTCGATCTAGTCCCAAGTCCTAACTCGCATATTTCGCAAATTTCACAAATTGCGCTTGACCTGGAACGCACTACTAATGTTTTGACATCTATAAATGAAAACCAAAATGAACCAAAGTTCACGCTGTAGGCTTGTTCGGTTTGACAACCTATCACGGGTGGATGAACTCAAGGAGATTTCAAGTAGATTTCACCGAAATCTCCTGATTTCGAAATCTTGAAAATGTATGGCGAAATCTCCTAGATTTGGGGAGATTTGGCGAAATCTTGGGATTTCGTTTGGTGGGAACATGGTATTAGATTTTAAGAGATTTGGCGAAATCTTGTGATTTCGTTTGGTGGGAACATGGTATAAAATGGAAAACTTTTATACTAATACTCAGAATAAATTGCAAATTCCACATACGACCTGGAAACAGTGTGCCATTTTCTGTTATGTTTATTGATCGCTGTCTATCGTCTATCGAGCTGCCACTGAGAAAAAAAAGATGAAGATTTTAGGTGCATATCGTTACGGCTCACGTCGATTTCTATAAGCCCTTATGATGGTCCAGCACATACTCAGATATTTCATATACATATATTTACATCTTTGTATTAAGCCAAAAATAAATGTATCACTTATCATCGACAAGCGGTAACCGGCCAGTGACAGTGATGCTCTGAAAGTGTGTTCTGTTCAGCCCTTGAAATATTTATTTATTTTTTGCGAAGAGTAGCATTTCTGAACGCTGATCAAGTGTTCATATTCCTGTCACAGCAAATCTGACTCTGACATTTCCATCATGTCGGACGCAGAAACATCAACAAAACTATCCGAAGGCGAGAAAATCGCGTTTAAGAAGAAATCCCACAGGAATTTGAGGCAGCGGAGGAAATCAGACGATGAAGATGCGGGAGGAGTTGATAATCCCGCAGAAGTTGTGTAAGTATTTCATACAGTTACGAAATAATTCATGAAAATGTGTTGACCCCTTCCGTCAGATCTAGTTTGGAAGAGATCAAGGAGCGCCAGAAGCTCCGTTCACGACCGAACGGAGTGAGTGTCGCCGGCCTGGCATTGGGCAAGAGATTGGCTCTAGAAGAGGAGATCTCTATCGTAAGTTGCTTGCCGGTTAGTCTCTGAACAATTGTCCTGAGTAGTTCCCTTCTAGAAGGATCCCTTCAACACGAAGTCCGGAGGAATGCTCAACATGCAAGCTCTGAAGGCGGGCAAAATCAAAGAAGCCGATGACGCCTACGACGTTGGTATCGGTACCCAGTTCTCGGCGGAGACTAATAAGCGTGACGAGGACGAGGAAATGATGAAGTACATCGAGGAGGAGCTGCGGAAGCGGAAAGGAGTCGCCAATGACGAAGTGGAGCAGGAGGCCGACAAGACCAAGTACATGACACCAGAAGAAGCTGCATTGTTCGCCCTGCCAGACCACTTGCGCCAGAGTTCTTCGAATCGTTCGGAGGAGATGCTCTCGAATCAGATGCTGAATGGGATCCCAGAAGTCGACCTGGGCATCGAGGCCAAAATCAAGAACATCGAGGCAACAGAGGAAGCCAAACAGAAACTGGTGCAAGAGCAGAAGAACAAGAAGGACGGGCCATCGGTGTTCGTCCCAACCAACATGGCCGTAAACTTCATGCAGCACAATCGATGTGAGTTTGGCCGACTAAACGCTGACCATCCATGCATTTACTCTTTTTCTTTTAGTTAACATCGAAGAAGCGGAGCCGAGAAAGAGGAAGAAGGAGGTTGAGCCGGTAGATAAGACGACGGGCACCAAGAAGGCCACAGACGACTACCATTACGATAAATTTAAGAAACAATTTCGACGGTTTTAGTCTAATGCTATGTTTTAAACAAATTAGGTGTGCATATTTCCAGAAATAAATACGAAAAATAGTTAACCAGCACATTTGACTATAAATTTGGCGAATAAGCAAGACACCGGTCACTTCAACCTTCAGACTTATATGCGAAGGGCTGTGGTTGGCAGGCAAAGACGCATCATTACTTCTTCGGGGTACCTCCTGAATTAACATAAAGGCGAACTAACAATGAGCGTTGGGGCTATGCGGCCCACTGCTCATGAAGAACCTGCTAGAGAAAAATTTCACGTCGCTCTCCTGCTGCCTGCGGAGGGGAAAATACTGAATGATAAAACAAGTAACAGCCTCGGATGAATGGACTAATTTTAATATTGACGACCTCAGCAAAAGAATAAAGGGCAACGATTTACGAATCTATACGTGGAATGTTCAAACTCTGAACAGAGCACGTGCAGCCGGAAAACTGGAGAGATCCAGATATAACCGCCACTCTGGAAGTAAGATAGGATGGACCAGGCATTCAGAAGATGAACACTTGCGACATCTATGGAGACAGCTATCGTTGACAACGACAACGATTGTTTGGCTGCGGCTCCACAGAAGAAAGCGATGATAGTATTATTTTGTGAGGTCATCGACAAAACATATGACTTGGAAACTAACCCCAAAATTGAACGACTTGGAAACTAAAGCCAAATGATAGTCAACATTTCCATCCACCTGACCAAAGCGAAGTGAGGATAGCAATATTCAAGAAGAAATCTATCAAGGTTGCTGGACCCGACGCCTTACCGGCCAAACTTTTCAAGGCAGCTGGTGATGACTTGGTAGAGAGACACCAACTCATCTCTAAGTTTTGGTCAGACGAGTGTATGCTTGATGAATTGAATCTCAGCATCGTTGGCCCGATACACAAGAAAGGAGATCCCCTCAACTGCGCTAATTATAAAGGTATCAGTCTCTCAACATCACATACAAGATCTTTTGTGCGATGTTGTGTAAACGCCTGAAATCTCTCATCAACAGCCTAATTGGACCTATCAGTGCACTCTCAGGCCAGGAAAGTCAACCATCGAACAAATCTTCACACTTCGACAGATCATAGAGAAAACCAAAGAAGTCCAAGTCGATATTCATTATCTCTTTATCGATTTCAAGGCCGCCTATGATAGCATCTATAAAGAAGAGCTGTATAGAGCCATGGCTAGTTTTGACATACTTGCTAAACTTGTCCGCCATGCAGGATGATGATGAAGAACGATCTCTGCTCCATCAAGGTCGGTAATGACCTCACCGAGACTTTTGATGCCAAAAAAGATTTTAGACAAAGTGACGCGCTGTCATGTGACTTCTTTAATATTGTACTTGAGCGGATTATGCGGAGCTCACAAGCCAACACCATAGGCACCAATCTATTAAAAGTTCGTACAATTGCCTGCATATGCCAACGATATAGACATTATTGGAAGAACTCAGCGGGCTACCACTGGTGCATTTGAAACCGTTAAAACAGAAGCGGATAAAATGGGATTAGCGATAAACATTCGTAATCATTGTTTTTTTTGGGCTAAGAAGGCAACTGAGTAGCAAAACCTTATCTCGAACTACTAACGTAACTAACGACACTAATCATCCCAGTCCTGCTATATGGCGGGGAGGCAGTCTGCAGAAGTGTTCCTACCATATTCTCAGCACCGACGGTGATTCTACTACTATATTGCCATTTTCGTCCCTGCAGGTTTCTATTCGGTAAAATTTTCGAACATCATTCCTGCAATAAAGTCCCCCAATCTCCTCGATCGAGCGCTTCTCATGCTCCTTTTTTTTCTTTCTGAGAAGTCGATGTTCCTCTTTTCTCCTCCGCTCGTAGAGCTCGCGAGCAGCTCTAGTTCTTCTATGAAGCGCCGCTTTGTACGCCTCTTGTTTTGCTGCATGTGCTTGCCGGCATTCCTCATCGAACCAGGGGTTTCGTTGTGGTGTCCGAAAGAAACCCAGGACATCAGAGGCGGCATCTCTGATGGCTTGTTGGCAACGCTACCACTGGTTTTCCGCATTTGCTGCTGGCGGCATAGAACTTAGATTCAGATCAGAAGAAACTCGATCGGAAAAGGTTCTGGCGGTCTCTTGCGATTGTAGCCGGCCGACGTCAAATTTCCTCACAGTATTTCGTTGATTCGCTCCGTTCTGGATATCCACATCCGTATCTTGGCTACAACTAGGTAGTGATCCGAGTTCACGTTGGTTCCTCGGAAAGTCCGGACACCCAGAATACTGGAGGAGTGCCTTGCGTCGATCGCAATGTGATCGATTTGGTTGACAGTTCTTCAATCAAAGGAGAGCCATGTTCCCTTGTGAATATCGAGACGTGGGAACCGCGTACTAGCTACGACAAAGTTTCGTCCGGCGCCGCTCCTAGCTTTGCGTTAAAATCACCTAGGATAATCTTAACATCTGGCTAGGACATTGCTCATATGTCTTGTCCAAGAGCTGGTTGAAGTCATCCTTTGTCGCGTCATCCATCTTCTCGTAGGGGCGTAAGCCCATATTAGGCTAATGTTGGCAAATTTAGCCTTGATACGGATAGGCATGAGCCGCTCGTTCACATGTCGGAAACTCACGACTTCTTGCCTAATTCTGCCTCCAATGACAAATCCGTACCCGAATAGAGTTTTTCAGTCTCCTCTTGCCCGGCCAATCCCTTCGCACTTCTTGGATGGCGGTAATGTCTGCTTTGAAACACTCTAGGGCGTCTTTGACGTTTACTTGGGTCGTCAACAGTAAAATCATTCGTATCCGAGGCTGTTGGTTGCTTCGTAACGGAAGGTTTTTTACGTAGTAGGGAAGTTAACCCGATGGCACAACCTCCAACCTAGAGGACCACATCCTTTTTTTTACCCCTAGGACAACAGGCCGGATACAACGATGCCAGTAACCCACTTCAGGGATATGAGCGCTGCCGTTGGCCCATTAAGGGTTCATCCACCACCATCTCTTTTTCAGTACTCTGACGCAGTATCGAAAATCCTTACATACCTCAGCTCCAAATATGTCGAAGTAGCTCAAGTAAGGTATCCTCTGGCCTGTAGTCGGCACGACGTTGATTCCATCGGAAGAATTCATTCGCGCACATCCTCCTTCTGAGGAGCTCTTGCTAGACTTCTGAGGCGCATATTTCAGCCAATCAGGTCAACAAGAGATGCTTCGTCCGGTTAAAGATATGCGTGCTGAAGTTCACCCAGATGTGCTTACGCATGTCTGAGTGTTCAGCTACACATATACGTATATCGTCAGACACAGCTTTGAGATGGCTAGGGCGAATGGATACCAATGCTCCAGCCCGCAGATTCTTCGAATCTAGCTCGAGGGATGATGCAGAAGAGGACCTCCCGACATAGGTGACGTGCACAAGTTCAAGGGGACCTCGACCAACTTGAAGCGCGCAACTGGAGGCAATTAGCTAAAGACCGACCTAAATGGGGAGACTAGTTGGTTGAGGCCCAGGCCCTGAACTGTAGCGTCACCTAAGTAAAAGGGTAGGATTTAAATAAATTTACAAAATGGCCGCCAATTAAATTTTGTTTGAGGAAGTTCGATCCCCTATTCAAGAACTCCAGTGAAGTTTCCAAGTGAAGTGTAGGTGGATTATTGTTTTGTTTTCATAAAAGATTTAAAAATTTAGAAGATTGATTATGTTCAAGCTTCATTACTCAAATAAAAATTTTGTGACTCACGGTAGGTGAGGTAGGGTTGGCTAATGCTCTTTCGGCGTAAATGGGTTGATGAAACAGCAGCAGCACCTTTGGGGAAATAGTAAAAATAGCCAACAGATTTCCAGGAAGGGAGGGGAATGGCAATGCCTTCAGTGTGTTGAACGTTCGTCGGATTTTTTTTGTAAGAACTTCAATATTTTTTTTTTTTTTTGCCACATACCCCTGTTTTTGTAATACGAAAAGGTGAGGTTTGTGCAGGGACCAAAATCCTCTATTTCTGGCGACTTTAGCTGTGCTTTGCAAGCGTGCCATGTTCTTCGCGCATGACACTGTTTCTCTTTCCGGTCCCATCACATCTTTACCTCTTTACCTTATCCAAATATAAGGTTACATCTTTGAGGTTATCCCTGGAAAATTAACGATGTTGGAAAATTAACGTCGATGACTACAATGACTACCGAGCTCTGTCCCAAAAGCTAAATACCGAAAAGATTCAGTGGTATACTTTTGAAATCAAGTCAGAAAGGCCACATCGTGTTGTTGCAAGGGGACTCCACCTCTCATGCACCAAAGACGAGTAATGACTGATCTTCAAGCTTTAAAATTCTTGATGCCGTTAATATTATCAAGAAGGAGAAGCAACAAACGGAAATAGATAAAGACGTCTTGGTAAGGCGTGGACTTCCGCTTTTTATGCTTACCTTCGATAAGTCTGATAATATCGACGATATCTACCAAATTAGAGCTATACTAAATATCGTGGTCAAAATCGAACCCATGCGTAGAAATTTAAGGATGATTCCGCAGTGCAAACGTTGCCAATGATTCAACAATATGCAAATGTACTGCAAAAAAGAACCGCGATGTGTGAAATGCGCCGAAATTCACTTCTCCCAAGTTTGTGGAGTAAATAAACAAACCTCTGCAACCTGTGCTAATTGTTAGGGAAAGCACCCGGCAAATTATATAGGCTGTGAAGTAGCTAAAGAGTTGCGAAAACGGAGAGATGCGCTCCTTAAGCCCCTAAATGCAAATTCGAAACTGAAAACTAAGCCGACCGCGGCATCCGAAAAGCAAAAAAACGTTCAACTTTCGACGGACCCTGTCTCTTTTCTGTTTTCTCAGTTATTAGCGAAATTTGAAGAACAAAGCAAAATAAATAAAATTATTCTCCATAGGCTGGTGGCTAAGCTTGAAAATAAATCACGGAAAACGCGTACTTCATCTAGAATATGAATGAAAAACGAATGCTAAATATACCCATGTACTTGGAATGCAAACGGACTTTTACAAAAACTTAACGAATTGGAAATCTTCATGCGTGGAAAAGATATTGATATTTGCTTGATTTCTGAAACCCACGCAAAAAACGAATCGCATTTAAAAATAAAAGGCTATAATGATTACCGCGATTGTCACCCTTCGGGAAAAGCTAGAGGCGGATCATCCTTGCTTATTAAAGACTGCATCGAACAATCCGAAGACCTAAAGATAGAGCTTGAAACTTTGCAACTGTGCACGATTCGAGTTAAAAATAGTCAGCGTACTCTTAAAATCGCATCTATCTACTGTCCACCGCGTTCTGCGCTTGACAAAAGTGATTTTACTTACTTGTTTGAATCGCTGAAACCTAATTTTATTATTGGCGGCGATTTTAATGCGAAACATACGTTCTGGGGCTCAAGATACAGCTCGAAAAAAGGTAGAATGCTCTATGGGGCAGGTATGGAGTACAGTTGTGATTTCCATTCGACGGGTAAATCGACATACTGGCCAACTGATACTTCGAAAATACTTGACCTGATAGATTTTTTCGTTGTGAAAGAAATATCTACCAATCATATAAAAGTTAAAGAGAGCTTTGATCTGTCGTCTGATCATTCCCCGGTTATTTTAACAATCAGCAAAAAACTAGTCTATAACCTAGAGCCAGCGAGATTAACTGGTCGAGCAACTAACTGGAAGGGCTTTAGGAACGAAATTGAATTGAACTGACACCCTATGAACTTGAGGTTGAAGTTGATCGCTTCGTTGAGATCGTACAGCTCGCCTCTTGGAATAATACGCCTTAACCAAGGAAACCGCCGGACAGATACGGTTTGCGATAAATTCCGGAAATAAAAGAATTGGTGAAGGAAAAAAGAAAAGCGCGTAAAAAATGGCAACAGAGTCGTGCTCCGCAGCATAAAGCACACTTGAATCGTCTGTGCAATTTGTTGAAGAAGACTATTAAGGATTTTAAGAATCGTGCAATAGGCTCTTACCTTGAAAGTTTAACAGCGAAAAATGATTCCAATTATTCACTTTGGAAAGTTCTTAAAGGCACCAAACGGCCCAAAGTCTCCGCGCCGCCAATCAAATTAAATCAAAATGCATGGGCGAGGGAAGATAAAGAAAAAGCGGACGTCTTTGCGGCGCACCTGGAAGAAACCTTTAAACCGTACGATGGTCAAGTGGTTTACGACAACCGCAATAGGCTGGATTTACCATCTGACGATTTGACGCTCACAAGTGCAACGCTAAGGGAACTCAAACATGTGATCGAGAATCTAAAACCTAAGAAATCTCCTGGTTATGATTTGATTACCGGAGAAATTCCCAAAGTTTTACCTAGAAAATCATTGATTAAGCTTCTCCATATTGTAAATGCTGCACTCAGATTAAGACACGTTCCGAGCCAATGGAAAGTTGCGGAAGTCATAATGGTTTTAAAACCAGGAAAACCGCCTAATGAAGTAAAACCGTACAGACCAATTTCGCTTCTTCCAATCATATCGAAAATTTTCGAGAGGATGTTATTAAGGCGTCTCCAACCGGTTATAGAAGAAAATAATCTTATCCCTGACCACCAGTTTGGGTTCAGAAGTAAGCATTCGACGATTGACCAGGTGCATAGAATTACTGACGTAATCGAGAAAGCACTTGAAGAAAAAAAGATTTGCTCAAGCGTATTTCTTGACGTCTCGCAAGCCTTTGATAAGGTGTGGCATGATGGCTTCAAATCCAAACTACGACAAGTTCTCCCTGTATGCTTATACGATGTTCTAGAATTATATCTCGGGAATAGACTCTTTCGTGTTAGACATGGAGTCGAATACTACGAGCTCAAAGAAATTTCGGGTGGCGTACCGCAAGGAAGCGTTCTTGGGCCGCTTCTCTATTTGCTATATACTCGTGATATACCGAACGAAGATGGCACTATCCTTGCTACGTTTGCCGATGACACCGCTATCCTAGCAGTATGCAAAACAATCGAAGAAACGACTGCAAAACTGCAAAACGCACTGAATAATCTAAATGAATGGACGAGGGACTGTCAGATCGCCCTCAACGAATCTAAATCTATTCACGTGAATTTCACTTACAAGAAAACTAATATCTTGCCAATTTTCCTAAACTCGGCCCAAATACCTTTTGCAAACGAGGCCAAATACCTGGGAATGACACTCGACACAAGGCTGAAATGGAATTCGCACGTGAAAATGAAACGTAAAGAACTCGAAATGAAATATAGAGAAATGTACTGGTTACTCGGAAACCATTCCCAGCTCAGTACTGAGAACAAACTGCTTTATACAAGCAAGTGCTAAAGCCGGTGTGGAGCTACGGTATACAACATTGGGGTTGTATCAAGAAAACAAATGCAAATATTTTCCAAGCTTTTTAAAATACCGTGCTAAGAGAAATTGTTCAAGCACCGTGGTATAGTAGAAACGACGATATCCACAGGGATCTCGGAATTCCGACAATCGAAGCTGAAACTAGAAGCTTTGCGAGAAAGCATAGAAACGGACTAATCACATGTAGACAATACAGTCATACAATTTTGGATGAGTGCAATTTATTGCGCCGACTACAAAGGACGAAACCTTTCGACTTAGCGAGGTAATGATTAACCGCGTCTAGATTGCGGAATATGCAGGATCTTTCAGTGGAAAGAAAGTTGCCAAACGTTTTTATTTCATGATAGAAAAATTGCTTGATAAGTTAATGCATACTTAGTTGCGATATCTAACAAATTTATATCGAAGGGTGGTGTTTTTTTAGTCAGTAAGAATTTGAGAATCCGACACTACTATGCGCACGCGCTTGCTTTTCTCATAGTGATATGGAAGATTTTTCACCAACCCTCGGAAAAAAAACCTCTTTCCAAATTCAGATCCCAATGCCCTACTCCTATTCCTTTGCCTATTACACCCTATATTTAAATCTGATAGCAATCTTAATATTTTTAGCGCAACATCGGCTACGATGAATTGTATCGCAGGGGGAATGGGTAAGCAAAGTGGTAATGGTATCGAACCACCAAAATTCGACGTCTGCATTAACTTTAGCGGAAAAAATTGGAAGCTCACACCTTGTTTAACGTTACGCGTGCAGTTAGAAGCAGAAATGACTGAGATATGTAGATATCATTTGTTTAAAAGTCAACTAACTTTGTACGCAATTAGTCCCGGGTTGAAAGCGCCTCATCATCATCTCACAATTGGCGAATGAAAGTTGCGATATCTGGTGGATGGGAAAATAAGCTTATTGGTAGTACAATATAAGAATCAACATTTCATAAAAACGCCATGTATTTGTATCTAGCTAAAGCCGTAGTATAATCAATGAATGAATAAATTGAACCGCAATTTACAATTTAAGGAGTTTTAATATAGTGGTTTAATTTAAGGGCCAAAAGCGTAAAACAGCTGAGTAGAGAATTGTATTATTGCAGTGTCAGCAAACAGTGTAAACAGCAGCGCATTTTAACTAAAGGAAATTACTACCATCATACCTCGAATCAGCTATTAGCAGAGCTAAACCATCTAAACCCATTAGACCGGATGAAACTCAATGATCATGCTTAAGCACCTAGGCTTAATAGATATCTTCTATCTTACACAAAAAATAAAATAAATATTTGGCGCAACAGCTCTTTAAGTGACAGGGCTTAGCTTCTCGCAATCACTTATGCTGTGTGCGTTATATTTTTTATACTAATGGAAGGAACCTACAGTTCAGTGCCGTATCCGAAGGGTAATTTGTTTTGAGATGCTTTTTCGAGACAACAATACTCTCGGATGTTTTTCAGACGTTCACGAGAGGTGGGACCGTGAAAAAACGTTTTGGTGTTTTCCGGGATTCGAAATTGGAACCTCACGCGCAGTGATCTATCTTACACAAGTACTTCACTTATTGCTTCAATTATTGGACATCCCAACAGAATAATACCACTTCTCAACCCAGGTAAACCGGCAGACCAATGTACTCCATATCGTTAGATTTCCCTTCTATCTCCAATAGTGAAAATGCTTGAAGTACTACCACTACCTAAGGTTCATTTTGAGCTCCAGTTAACCGAACAACAACGCAGCTTCCGCAAACAGCGCAGCACAACAACTTTTTCTAAGGCGTTTGATACCATTCACTTAGGAATCTTATTCCAAGGCATCCTAGATTTATTGCTCTTAAACTCCATGACACATCTTCAATACTACATGACGAAAATTCCCACACGACCCCCGGAATTAAAATGGCTTCCTACGCTGACGACTGCACCATCCTCACGTCAGGAGAGGACACCCGTTCAATCTGCAGTAACATCAATGCCCACATCGATGAATTAGATGACTTTATCGCCAGTCGTAATCACAAAGAACTCGAAATCAAATATAGCGAAATGTACTGGTTACTCGGAAACCATTCCCAGCTCAGTACTGAGAACAAACTGCTTTTATACAAGCAAGTGCTAAAGCCGGTGTGGACCTACGGTATACAACTTTGGGGTTGTACCAAGAAAACAAATGCCAATATTTTACAAACTTTTCAAAATAAAGTGCTAAGAGAGATTGTCCAAGCACCGTGGTATATTAGAAACGACGATATCCACAGGGATCTCGGAATTTCGACAATCGAAGCTGAAACTAGAAGCTTCGCGAGAAAGCATAGAAACTGACTAATCGGACATGTCAACAATACAGTCCTACAAATATTGGATGAGAGCAATTTATTGCGCCGACTACAAAGGACGAAACCCTTCGACTTGGCGAGATAATGATAAACCGCGTTTAGATTGCGGAACATGCAGGGTCTTTCAGTGGAAAGTAACCTGCCAAACGTTTTTATTTCGTGAAAGAAAAATTGCTTGATAAGTTAATACTTAGTTGCGATATCTACCAAATTTATATCGAAGGGTGGACACTACTATGAGCACACGCCTGCTATTCTCATAGTGTCTAGGAAGATTTTTCACCAACCCTCGGAAAAAAAAAAAAAAAAAAAAAAAACCTGGACCAACATTTTGACATAGAGATACACGGCAGAGCGATTCCGACAATCAACTACCTAAAGATTTTCGGTGTTACATCAGGAAACCATATTGCTAAAACCATATTGCTCAAAGAGCATGATGAGCTTTTCTGTAAAGGTAACACTTCTTGTTAGATTGCAACCGTCCTGACCACGCTAACAGAGATTTACATAGCTTCATCACACCACCGATGCAAATTCGATCCGACATTCGTGCATACCGTGAAGAGGCAAATCGGTTCATAATCCATGAACCACAATATCCAGCGATATATAAATTAGAGCAATCTATCAAGATGCGGTAAGAACCGCGCTTGAAAGCGGCAGATTATCATCGTGTTACATGGTCCGCCCACCGCCAATACAACAAAGTGCTGAACAGGCGTTTTTGTTTTTTAGTTCAGAGTAGAGCCTGAGTTGTCAAAAAAAAGTTCGTGTTTACTTTTGAAGTGAAACTTATTTAGCGAGACTAGTAAATCGGAATGACCTCGACACAAAAACCAAACATGAAATGATCAACCACGCTCGTCCGATCACTGAAACCAAGCAACCTACCTAGAGTTGGACACTTGCAAGGGAAATGGAAGATTGGTTTTTTCTCGTTAGCAATATTGCAGCTGCGACAATTTGCATAGAACACAATGCCTAGTTTGATCGGGTGGACCCCAGTGGGCCAGGGGTTGTACTAATCTTATATATTAATACGTGAACACGAAATTTATCGTACGTTTTTTTAGTATTTATTATAAAAGGACAGAGATGAAACTTATATCATTCGAAAGGTACTGTGCCATAGATGTGCAGAATAAAAAAATTATGTACGTGTGTTACCATAAAGTCAGGTAAAATAGAGTGAACATACACACATGATTTCCACATAAAAAAAAACCCTTTAACTAATTAAATGAAAGCATTTTGATCACGCTCATCGCTGTATGGGCTTAAATCCCTTTGCCATCCCTGCACGGGAGAATATTACAACAAATACGAGTACATAGCGTTGTTTCTCTCGCTGTTTGTTTATTTCCCTTCGGTCGAATTTCGACCACACGCGATACTAGTCATAGTGCCCTATGCCAGTTGTAGTTGATGCCACATCTTCCTTTATATGATGCAATTCTGAAACCCATGCTATCTGTTTTTGGTCTTTGAAAGAATGTGGGCAGCCCGGCTGTCAATAAGAATGGAGATGTTACTGACAGGGTACAGGGTTGTATTTGAGTAAACGGCAACCTTCTCGTATAGCAAAAACTTCCGCCTGAAAGACACTGCACGAATCCGGTAGCCGGTATAATTTGGATATATTGATATATGTAAAGGAGTAAATCCCCTCAAATTTCACCGAAGCCAAAGTGTTTAGGCACCCGTTTCGATAGTTAGATAGTTGATAGTCTTACATCTCGCATAATAAAAGTAACTACTGACGTCCCAAAAGGTAGTCTTCTGGGCCATCATCTAGAGAGTGAAAGCCCAGAGCCAGCACATGAGTTTGAATATGTGTTTGCAATGCGTGATAGAGCGATGAGTAGATGTATAAGAGAAGATGAATGAATTGCACTTAGCGCATAAGTCAACTATGAGTTTAGGTCGGCGTCGATTAGTACGTTTATGTGACGCATTGAATCCGGATTATATTTGGTTCGAGTACCATACAAACGGAAATCGGATTCAAATAGAACTGATTCGATCCGACTAACACATTTTCTGCGATCGAGTTGAGATTTAGCACACAAACACGGTACGAAAGATCGAGTTTGATAGATAGGGAAAGAGGATAGAGAGGGAAAAGAGAAGGAACTTTACGCACATGGGAAGAAGTCCCAAACTTAATTCTCTTTCGTTTCGAATTTAACTCGTTTCATCAATTCAGTTACAACGAACACGAGTTTCGAAACTCAGTACTAGTGGCAATGGTGTAGTGGTAACGTCGTCAATTGCCACGCTAATGGTTCATGGCTCAAATCCCGATGTCAGCAAGCATTTATTTATTGCTCGTGAAATATATAAAGTCAGTCCGATCATTTGCAAAAGCTTGTGTGAACACTACTGCGAAGGCATAACATTGGCAGTAGCTTGGTCATGTGGCTGGAAAAATTGTTCTCTCTGTTGAAGGTGATTTGCCCTTGACATCGGTTATCGGGAAAAAAGTACTCTGAATCAGAAGCAAAGACAAAAGACAACAAAAATCTCCCCAGTTATCTGGACGACACCCCCGGACAATCTCTGAAGCATAAATAACTGAGCTTCAAGAACCACTACACCAAAAATCTTTCTCTCTCTCTCTATCCTTTCCAACGCCCGCACTGTGTGTAAACATATTAAAGGTATTCATAACCCTTTGAGTTCGCGCAAATTATAAACAAAAAAAAAAAAAAATTTCTCTTAAGTGCCGTCTTCAACACAACACCAAATGCAGACATTGTCATAGTAATGAGGGATTTGAATGCCAAGGTAGGCAACGATAACGAAGGGCTCAAACATGTAATCGGGAAGCATGGACTAGGCAACCGCAATGAGAACGGCGAAAGCTTTGTGGATTTCTGCAATGCCAACCGCCTTGCGATAGGTGGCACCATGTTTGAGCACAAGACCTGCCACAAAGTCAGCTGGGTTTCCAACGACAGGCAAGCAACCTCCAACCAAATTGACCATTTTTCCATCAGCCGACGCTTTAGAAGTAGTCTCCTGGACGTCCGAAACAGGAGAGGGGCAGATGTGGGGATAGTACAAGATCACCATCTTATGATAGCTACTTTCCAACTACGCACTGCTGCAGTTCGAAGATCCCACTACAACACAAGAATGCCCAGATTCAACATCGATAGACATAATGATCCCTCAGTGCGCCAACAACTAAGGGAGCACTTTTCGCAAGGTGTGGAAGCCACCAGCAGCTCAATGCCCGCAACCATCCAAGATCATTGGTGTGCAGTGAAAAATGCTTTTACACCTGGTGCTGAAAGAATTGTCGGTCGATCGTAGGGAAGACATATGGCGTGGCTTTCCGAGGATACCTGGAGACGGATTGTCGAACGAAAACAGCTGAAAGCTCGCGTTGCTGCTACTCCAGCAGCATGGAGAAGCGAGCTAGAGTCCCTATATCGCATGAAGATGAGGGAAGTTCAGAGTAGCGTGCGACGTGACAAGCGCAATTACAATTACGCGCTGGCTACAGAAGCAGAAGAAGCTGCACGGAGGTGCGACAGCAGGATCGTCTACAGAATCACCAAAGAGCTGGCAGATGGTCACAGCTCCAGCCAACACCCAGTGAAAAGCCCAGACGGTTCCTTGTTCATTTCGGATGAGGACCAGCTTAAGAGATGGAAAGAGCATTTTGCTACGGTTTTGAACCGTGTATTCGCTAGTGATATGCTCCCAAATCAGACTGAGATGCCCGAGGTGAGAAGTTCCCGAATACGCACCACGACTCCCACTAATGATGAGATCACTACCGCGATCAAGGCACTCAAAACAAACAAGGCGGTAAGACTTGACGGTATTCCCGCAGAGCTCTTACGAGCAACGCCAACAACATCGGCTGAGCTTCTGCTTCCACTTACAGAGGGAGCTTGGGAAGCTGAGAGCTTTCCTAACAAGTGGAAAAAGGGAATGATCGTCAAGCTTCCTAAGAAAGGAGGCTTTGTCGACGGGAAACGGAGGAATTCGATGGACTCTTACATCTCAACTGAAACATCTTGGCTACGCTGATGATGTATGCTTACTCTCCCACAGAATTATCGACCTCCACCAAATGACAGCAGATGTGGAGAGGGAGGCAGGCGTCGTCGGTCTGAAAATTAATACGGCAAAAACTAAAATGTTCAGCCTTGGAACAAACTCATCGGCTCAAATATGCATTGCTGGACAACCGGTAGAGAGAGTAGAGGATTTCCAGTATCTTGGGAGAATTGTCTCGACCGATGGTGAAGCAATGCAACCAGTTTGAGCACTAAAATAAGACTGTTCCGCTCCAACGTTGAATCTGTGCTGTTATATGGTCGCAGCACGTGGAGAGTGACCACTACTATCACCAGAAAGCTGCAAACTTTCGTTAATAGGTGCCTGTGCAATATCTTAAGGATTTTCTGGCCCAATCGTATCTCTAACAAACACCTTTACGAAAGAACGGGTTAGGAACCAATAGGCACAATCATCCAACAGCGGAAGTGGCAGGGGATTGGTCACGCGTTCCGTAAGGGTGACAGTTCCATAGCGAACCATGCTATGCAATGGAACCCTTTAACTCAGGATGGCAGAAGACCTGGCGGTCGAAGGAGACCATGGCACTGCAGTTGGGGAGAACTCAGACACATTGCCAGAAACCGTACACGATGGCGCGTAGGCGTAGTAGAGTCCCTAGGACCCACAAGGGGATACAGGACATAAGTAAGTAAGTAAGTAAGTAAGTTAGGGTGCGTTTGGCAAGACATGGGGCTTATCACCGAATCAGGTTCTCTGAATCTACACGGCTATGATAAGACCATTCCTCGCACATGTGTCGGTTGTTTGGTGGAAGGGGCTCTCGCGTAAATATGTGATTGCCTTTTGCGCGAAACTCCAAAGAACGGCTTATCTCGGCTGCACGGGAGCTTTTCCGAGTACGCCTGGCTCTGCTCTTGACGCTTTGCTGCACTTACCTCCCCTCGACACTTATATCATGGGTTGCACTATCAAAGCCATCCATAGTCTTAGGCGGTATGGTATACTCCACACTGGAATTTTGATGAACTTGCGCGACACTTACGAGTATCTTACGACTCCTGTCTTATGGATATGCCATCTGATGCAATGACACCAGAACTTCAGCTAATGCACACTTCAACTCCCTAAGGCGAGAACCATCTGTCCCAGATAAGACAAGGCTCAGAGGATGCTTTCTCAGGTCCCGAACCCGTATTGGGTCTCCCTGCATCCTCGGTTAGGGCTTCCATTGACGATTGGGTCTCTTACGAGCACAATTGTGTGTTCCATGATTCTTCAGGATGCAGGTTAACTAAACGCATGCTCGCGGACGTCTGTAAGAAATCAGCGGCATTCTTGCTGTCTCTCAGCAGAAAGGACTGTAGAGAACTTATTGGCGTCTTGACAGGCCACTTTGCTTTTGCCAAGCACCTTAACGTGTTGGGCTTAAGTGACACTACGATCTGCGACGCTTGTGGAGAGAGCGACAACACCTCGGAACATTATCTCTGTGAGTAGAAACCCATTTAAATACACACTTTTTTCCGATAGGCAAAAAGATCTAAACGGTATGCTCAATCAGTGGAAATCTTTCTGTAAATACCCACACACCTTTCAATCAGTAAGCATGCCAACGATAATTTTAGCACTTTTACATTTGATACATATTAGACCCGTCCCTACTTTCAATGGCTGATTAACTTTTATTACTTCATAAGAAAATGATCGATAAACAAACGCGAAAGTAGAAAGTAAAAGTTGCAACAATAGATGTCTGCCCTCACAGACAAATAATAAAAAACATCACGACAAATATTGGCATTAGAGCTGCGGCCTGCGCTACACAGATGGACCATTTATACGTATTGACACAGATTCTAAGAAGTGAAAACTAGGCAAACAGCTTGCTGAGAAGTTTATGTAACACCTGAGCTTAACATTTGCATTTCCATTCACAGAAATTCATCAAACCTTTCGAATATCGAATTAACTCTTTCGGACCATCTTCCATTGAAGTATCTCTTGCTTATTATGTAACAAAATTAATTAGCATACCTACTCTGCACGTGACCGAAGAAGTCAATGGTAAGTGCTAAGTAGCCCTCATACACCAACCGAACTTCTAGAATAGACAGTCAAATCGATTTCGATTTCTACATCACTCCCATAGCAAGAAGTGCTATTTCAAGTCCTTTCTAGCGATACACAAGAACATTGCGATTTCACTTTTAATGAAACCGCCAATGCGAATGCGAAAAAAAAAGATAAAACCGCATGTAGTTTCAAGTGAGCTGCTTAAGGACTTAACAGGTCTCAAACGATGTTTGAAAAACATTTAAGTAGCCATTCTGTGGTCGAAGAAATGATTTATGACAAGACCACTTTTGGGTATCGCAATCGTTTTCATTGCCTTAGCAGATGATGGGCACTCAGTCTCACACTTGGGCATTGATTGCCGACAAAAGAAAGTATCTATGAGATGTGGTAGGCAAGTGATTGTCAATTTTTTTTTTCTTTTACGGTGTTTTATTCATCTCCATTTGGTTTCGATCTTACACGCGTATAAAATTATACTTTTGCAAAATTGTCTAGAGCCACTTGGCGATGGTACGGCCCAAGGGTTTACTTTTGGCTTTTGGGCGCGTACACGTGATTTCATTCATGTTTAAAAGGCGCAAAGTATCTACCTACTTAATAAACTAATTTTAAGTAAACATGAAGGTGGATTTGTTGTAAGATAGTTTAAATGAAAATAAGGTAAACAAGTTGTATACCTTAAGATGATTTTAATTGAAGACATACCTTCAAGAAATTCACAATATTTTTAGGTCATATTTTGATTGTGGCATAACCAGTGTGTAGTTCATAGATATTGCGGATTTCCTTCAGAATTTTTCAGTTGGCATCTTTTTGACACAAATAGGCAACAGTTTTACACAAAATACTGATTTTCGACAGTTTCGATGGAGCCCTGCTTTTTATTTTGGCAATTCGCAGAAGGAGTAGATTTTTCATCTCCTCGTGCTGTTTGGTGCTTGCTTAAATAGAATCACTTGTCTTTGACCATCTTGAATAAATTCAATCATTAAAATGAAGTTAGCTACGTCTTTGCGGTATCTATATCCTCTACGTCCTGGAGATGTTCAATTTGATCGATTCCAGAGAAGAAGAGGATAGTACTGTCAAATTATCAGTCTCGACGCACGGCTGGTGCCAAAACTTTTTTTTTTTGTATTCTAAATTAATATTGGTGATTGAAAATAATTGCTATAATAAATATGTTAGTAACACTTTTAAGAAAGCCCACAGAATTTATTTTCGCTGCTAGTACTGATGAGACCCATAGCTTGCTAGGGATATTTAGATGATAGTTGTGGTAAAAATAGTCTATAGCAGAGAAATCATCAGGTGTATGTATACAGTTAAGCAAGTGAGTGCTTTCCAGAAAATCTAAGGCTCGTATTCTCTATAAGTCACTCTTGGGCTTCATTAGATACATCCTTAGCATTTCCGGTGACTTGTAGAACAATTTTTCATCATTTGCCATTTTGAAGAGTAATATAGAGTAGCTGACTTTGCAGAGACTTCAGGTTCTTAAGTTTTGCATTTCACCATGGCGTTTACCTTCCTCCGAAAGTTATAGACCACACGCGGCACAGATTGCGAGCATTGCAACTGAAGTTTTTTGGACATAGTGTTTATTTTGGCTGGATCACTTCAGAGCTAAATATCTTGCTCTCGGGCTTTAGGACCCATTGATATGGTTCAGTTTTATAAGCTTCAGCACAGCTAGTGTGACAGACACATTCCACTTTGTCATATGTATATGAACCAGCCATATTAATTGGCCATATTTATGTATACGGCATAGTGTAATACCACTTGTCATACATATAGAGTTTTATATGACACCATTGGTCATACATACTTATAAGCTAGTGTAATACTATCTTTACATATCGCTCATTTACTTGAAGACTGTCATAACTCAAAAAAAGCGATTTTGCATAAAATGAGTTTAAAGTTTTTAATTGACTACCACCTTGCAGGAAAAAAGAAGACATCTTTTAATTCTAACGCGGAGAGTATACAAGATATTAATATGAAATTTTTACACAATATGAAGCACGATAAAACGAACAATTCTGCATTATTAACTCAAAAACAGCGTTTTTTGAGTTATGACAGTCTTCAAGTAAATGAGCGATATGTATTATAGTATTCGATTCATAGAGCCGTCTAAGAACCGTGACTCTGCGATCTTCTATGAAAGTTATTTCTGTCGGAAAATTATTTTTTTTGACCAGGTTGACCTTCGAAAATATTTTTTATTTATTCATTTTTTTTCTTCTTCTTCCTTTTATCAGCGAGGCTATGATCCGAAAATAAGGGATCACAACCCTCCCACTTCACCGCATTTCTACTGATCCGCCTGTGGGGTTCGCCTATTTGACCTCAGAAAATATCGGCAGGCCTGCCGATTTTGGATCACTCGGTTACTGAGGCCAATGAAATGCCGATGTCGTCGCATTTGTCTGATTCAGGAGTTTATAGGCCTGCCTTTCCTACATCGCGATGTCTTTGGAACGTGCATTGATATTGCCTTTTTAACAGGGTTCAAATGATCTCTTCTTTGAAAGTGGCAATACCAACTGAGCCGGTCGCGCTCTATCTTTTGTACGATGGTTTCCTTGATGTGAAAGCTTCCACGAATCTTCGAACTTCTTATTCGATCAAGCTTTGTCACTCCTGCTGTCATGCGAAGCATCTTCATCTCAGCTGCCGTTAATTTACTCTCATACTTTTTGTACATCGTCCAACATTGTGAACCGTATGTGAGCGCTGGACGTACAACTGCGGTGTAGAGCCTTCCTTTCAACTTAGGTGGCATTTTTCTGTCACAGAAGATAGCGGAATTTTCTCGACACTTCATCCAGCCTACGCTTACACGATGATTGATGTCGTCATCACAAGTTGCTTTGCTATTGATCATAGATCCCAGATATTTGAACTTTTCGCACTCGGGAAGCACTGTTCCATTCAAATAAATGTCTGGAATAGGCCTGAGTGGATCAGAGAACCGGCAGCACAAGTACTCTGTCTTTTTTGAACTAATGCGATACCCATTTCCCTCCAAAACGTCCACTCACACATCAAGTGCTCGTTGCAGGGATGTAGGATCCTCACTTATGATGGCTCCATCGTCAGCAAAGAATAACTGATGTACCTTGGGGTCCATTATTCATTTATTTTATTTATTTATATGCTGACACATTAAGATACAATCTTATAAATTTGTGGAGCTTGGCAAAAAAGAAAGCAAAAGGAACACATCATTTCAATCATCAAAGTTCAATGCATTAAACATAGTAAATTAAGGAAAAAAGAAAAAGAAAAAAATGCTATGAACAGAGAACATAAAAATTATGTTGGTTCAGAAAGGCCGGAAAACTAATCGGATGCAGAGAGGAAATATTGCAATCGCGTCCTAAATTCGGTGAGATTACTTGTTATTCTTACAGTGGGTGGTAGAGAATTCCATAAGCGGGCGGCATTGACGAGAAATTGCCTTTCGGATGTCAAAAACCGGGGAAGAATGAGCTGTGAGAGTCTGTTTGATGCTGAGAACTGAAGTCTATTGTAAAGATAGGAAGGGTGATGGCTCTGAATTATATTAAATAGTAGCAAAAGTGTTCGAAAATTTAAGAGGTTATCGAGCGAAATACCATAGATACTTTTAGAAAATCTCGAGACATGATCGTACCTCCTTAAACCGTAAATATATCGCGCGATATTGTTATATGCCACATTAAGTTTTCTCTGGCTCACAGAATCGCCTTTGCAAAAGATTTCACATCCATAAGTAAGGATAGGTATAACTAATGTCTTAGCGAGCATGTTGCGTGCTTTTAAAGGAGCGAAATCTTTTGTGACCCAAAGCGATCGAAGAGCACCATATACTTTACCGACAATGGAATTAACGTGGTCCTTCCAGTTAAATTTCTATTAAATATAATTCCCAAGTTTTTTTGCATTGTCAACAAATTCTATAGGAGCATTATTTAGGTAGATTCGAGGGAAGTACGATAAGTCTACAGATTTCTTAGAGATCACAATGTATTCGATTGACAAAATGAATTCAGCGTAAGAGATAGGAAACGATTAAATGATGGTTAGTCTAATAGGTAATGGAATTTCTCAACCTCCACACTCAAAGTCTATTGAGATATATTTTGTCGATCATAAAACGAAACAACAAAATGTTCCAAGACTGATCTGCTAAAGTTTTTACTTAAAGCTTCATTCGTCTAAATGGTGTAGACTCTTCCAGTATAACGTACACTAGTGCACTACCCAAGAATATGACTTAAGTATTTATTTTATTTCGGTTTTTGGTTCATTAAAGGAGAATCATTGTGGAAATATATACCTATGTAGGTATAAGAAGAAGAAAATGTGCGATATGGACACTCTTAAGGGGGCATGCTTTCTATTTCATATTATTTTTCTGTAAGTTCTTAAGAATAGGCACGCGAAAGGAATTTTTGAAAATAGTCGAAAGCATAAAAGTTATTTTGGCCATATCTTTTCTTTCTTTATTATCTTATCTTATCTTTTAAATACTATAAAAGCAAAGTCGATTTTCCTTTTGAACATCGTTTCTCGAAAACTACTAGACGTAGGTACTTGAAATTTTGCGCAGTTATTCCTTATTTTGCTTGGATGCGAGTAAAGAAGGGATTTTCCGAAATTCATGGTCTAAGTGGCATAAAGGGGGTTGAGATCGAATTTACCATCTGTAAATATTGATTCCACAGCCGTAGCTCAGTACTGACTCTCCGGATTAAAAAAAAAAATAAAATAGGTGAATTTAGTAAATTCGCCGCTGATTCATTTAAGGTATAAAACATCCTTCTGCGTTGTCCTGAAGCTGAGCAATACTAAAAATAATTAATCAAATCATCGCCCACAATTTGCCTTCAGTGAAGACCACGGCCAGCAGTCATGCAGCAGTGGCTATCGTTGCAGTAGTATGTGTGTGTGAGTATGGGCGCGCCATCACATGATTATGTTTTCATCTTCAGTGTGCGATCTCATATAGAGTTAAAATTGAAAAAAAAAAAAAACATTATCAGTGCCAAATCTAAGATATTGCAAATTTTAACTTTTTTCTGTATTGCGAGGTACCATTTTATAATATCTGGAGAAATAATACATTTTGCAGAAGGAAACAGAGAGTACCCGGACACTCCGGGGTAAAAAAAGACCAAGTACTCGGAAGGGTTTATATTGTTCATCCTAATAATGCAGAGTGCTATTACCTCCGTCTCCTGCTTCACAAAGTTAGAGGGCCTACATCCTTCTCAGGCTTAAAGACAGTAGCTGGTCAGGTTCATCCTACATTCCACTCAGCTTGCAGGGCTCTGGGACTATTGGAAGACGATCAAGGCTCTCACGTCCTTTGACTATAAGTCTAAGCTGGTTTGGAATTGTCTCCAGACGTTTTTGCAGCTTGCTGCACACAATAATAACACTCAAATGTGGGTCCCCGGTCACAAAGGTATCCCTGGTAATGAAGCGGCTGATAAGCTTGCCAGACTAGGTGCCCAATCACCTTATATTAGACCTGAACCCTTGTACGGTTTACCCACCAGCCAGATTAAAAAATAGCTACTCCGCTGGGAACGCGAACAAAGCTCAAAAAATAGAACTAGAGACATTCTATCAACGAGCAAACAGAATGCTAAGATCCTTACTGACTTCCTAACTTGACATTGCTCTCTCAACTACAATCTCAAGAAAATGGGCCGTGTTCAATGGGATACGTGCCGTCTCTGTCTTGAAGACACCGAAACAGCCCATCACATACTCTGTGATTGCCCGGCCATAGCCAGACTTAGGCTAAAGCACTTTAATAAAGGCATTACTTATTTATTTATTTATTTATTTACATTGAAGACTTCAGGGCAGCAAGGCCATTAGAAGTCGTTTTTAGAGTTAAGATCTATGAAACAATCATTTTGAGATAAATAATAGATATAAAAGATAATAATAAAGGCTTTACATTACCTTCTTACGTCACCTCTTCTTCAGCTCGTACTATTCTTAGCTTCATTAATGAACTTGATTTCAGCTAGTTGACAAATTTCAAAATCAATTAACCAGGGAATAGCACAAAAGATCTTTTTAGGTCGCAGTGCTCCAGGAGTCAGTCTCTGGCTTCCTCCCCATCTACCTCAAAAAAAAAAAAAAAAAAAATGGAAGACGATAGACATTGGGACCAGACACTAGAAGAAGCTTCTGCCTCCGATTTACCTCATAAGATAAGGGATCTGTTCGCCATTATGCTGGTTTTCTGTCAGCCATTCGATCCACTTCGCCTCTGGAAGAAGTACAGAGAGAGTTTGGCTGAAGATCGTGAAAAACAGTTGCAAAAAGAATTTGTGAGTCTGGATGTGGTCTATAACAAATGCTTGATATTGCACGAGAACTTAGTAATTGGGATGGGAGGCAAACATTTTAAGCACTATAGTTTACCACAGCCCTTAGTATCAGGTGAAACTTTTGACAACCGTGATTACTTAAGAGAAATGTCATATGATATCGACGACCTATCCAAGAGGATTTTGGAAAACCAGCCACTACTCAAATGCGATCAGAAGCAAATTTATGATGAAATCATTGAAAGCTTTAAAACAGCAGATGGTAACATTTTCTTTTTAGACGCTCTAGGTGGGACGGGAACAACTTTTCTCATTAACCTGTTACTTGCTAAGGTTAGAGAGAATCGAAAAATCGCCATTGGTGTCGCTTCTTCTGGAATAGCCGCGACACTGTTGGAGGGAGGCAGGACTGCGCATTTAGCATTCAAGTTACATCTTAATTCAAACACTTTCGAAACTCCTCTTTGTAATATATCTAAGCAAAGTAATATGGCTCAGGCGCTTCGAGAATGTAAGTTCATAGTTTGGGATGAGTGCACTATGTCACACAAGGGAGCCATCGAAGCATTAGATAGAACGCTAAAGGATATGGGAAGTAATACTATGTTGATGGGTGGAGTCACTGTACTTCTTGCCGGTGACATTAGGGAAACGCTGCCGGTTGTTCCAAGGGGAACTCGTGCTGACGAGATAAGGGCCTGCCTAAAATCATCCTACTTGTGGGAGGAATTAAAAAAAATGAGAGTACATTTGCGACACGGCTTGTGTGGAGAAGAGTTTGCGCAACTACTTTTAAAGATAGGCGAGGGAAGTATAGAAGAGAAGGATGGAAGAATAGAAATGCTCAATAGTTTGTGCCGCATCGTAAGCGACATAAAGACACTTACTGAAAATGTTTATCCGGATTTGAAAAACATTAATAGCAAACCAATTACATAGCTAAAGGAGCGAGCTATATTAAGACCAAAAAATGATGCAGCTAATGAAATCAATGCTTGCCTTTTACTTAAGTTTAATGCTCTTGACATGGAATACAAATCTATAGATTCAGTAGTACATATTGAAGAAGTAGTGCATTACCCGTTGGAATTCCTACACACTCTCAATCCCCCAGGCATTCCTTCACATAAGCTAACATTAAAATTCGGCGCACCTGTTATACTTTTAAGGAATTTAAACCCTCGCAAAATGTGCAACGGTACTTGATTGCAGATAAAAGTTCTACAAAATAATTCGATAGAGGCGATAATTCTTACTGGAGAAACTGTGTTCATTCCATCTGATTATCCGTTTTGTTTCAAACGACTGCATTTCGCAGTGAAGGTTTGTTTTGTCACGACGATAAATAAGGCCCAGGGTCAGTCCTTAAAGAAGGCTGGGGTTGATTTAAGGGCAGACTGCTTCTCTCATGGCCATCTATATGTGGCATGCTCGAGAGTTTGCTCACCTCGCAGTCCGTCCATTCTACAGCCTGAGAGAAAAACGACAATCATGGTTTACGGAGAGTTGTTGAAGAAATAAGGTAACCCAACGGCAGTTCTAAGATTTATAAAACACATTGGATTAATTCGACAGCTCCATTAGTATTCATATATATACCGGGACTTAGAAAAGTATCTGCCAAAGGTGCGGAATGCTGCGCAGACTTTATCTCCTCGTGGTGCATTCTAGTTAACACTAAAATTGTCTGCTTCATTAGTACGTCTTCGAACTAAATAGTTACACAGTTTATAAAAATGATAGTTTGGCCGAATATACACAAAAAAAACGCATTGAGCTCTTAGTATCAGCTGAAACACCTGCCAACTACAATTAAAAATCGGCGATCTATTTTGGAAAACTTATACTTCGCTATATCGCACAAGGGACAAACGAGACAACAGATTTAATCAGCAGATACAACGTTTAAGGATCTACGACTGATTTTTTTTTATTAATTTACGAGGAACTGACAAGAAGTTCAGGAGTATACAAAAGAATGCTTCTTTAAATAAATTTTTTTTTTCCAATTTTTATTCCCTTAATTGGATTTTTTCGAAAACGTATTGTAGAGATTCAATAAAATAAATTAATGGTACGTACGATTAAAATACTTAAAAGAATTAAATGTACAATACATATCTAAGACTTCGCCATTAAAATTGTTTATGGCCACGAGCGAAACCGGGTGGGTCAGCTAGTTTAAGTAAGTAATAATTGTGATTTTATGGACAATAAGAAAAAAATATTACAGCTAGTTTAATCTAACCTCTAGTTTAAAATTCAAACGCATTTTTCAAGAAACTATTTGCATACATTTATGATACTGGTGTCGTCCACAATATCTCCATAACTAACCTTCTGATTATTGAATCAACGATCATTCGAATTCGAATTGAATTCTCTATATTCCATTCTATAATCCATTAATTATTATAATTTTTGTAGTTCACTAAATTTAGAAAAAATTTCCTCAAATTTACTGTTTTCATGTTAGAATTAAATTTTTTTAACGTGACATTGTATAATTTATTCTGGTATGTTAGGTACAAACTTAAGCGACAAGTTTAGTAACTATAAGGCTGATTCTCTTTTTCAAAAGAAGTGAATAATTCAAGTATTGTCAACCTCTGCTCTCAATCTGTGCATTACAACTTTTGTAATTTGTATAAAAGGCAAGAATATCAGCTCCATGCCAATGTTTTGTGTCGAGATATTGTTCAATACTTACTATTATATTCATAGGTATTATAAGACGCATGACTTCTCGCATCTCGAATGTACTTGCACTTACATAAGAGTTACTCATTTATTTAGATTTAAGAAATGTAAGTAAACGTGTTAAAAGTGGGCGCCGTGGCGTAAGTGGTTAGTGTCGGACCACTACGCATGAGGTTCCAAATTCGAATCCCAGAAAATACCAAAAAGTTTTTTCACGGTCCCACCTCTCGCGAGCGTCTGACAAACATCCGAGAGTATTGTTGTCACGAAAAAGCTTCTCAAATCGCCGTTCGGATTCGGCATTAAACTCTAGGTCCCTTCCATTCGTGTGAAAAAAATAACGCACATAACATGAGTGGTTGCGAGAAGCTAGGCCCTGGCACTTTAAAGAGCTGTTGCGCCAAATATTTGTTTCTTTGTTTATTGTTGTATCGCGAAAGCTTCTCAAAACAAATCGCCCTTCGGACACGGGACAAAACTGTAGGTCCCTTCCATTCCAATATAACGCATACAACATGAGTGGATGCGAGAAGCTAAGCCATGGCACTTAAAGAGCTGTTGCGCGAATGCTTTTTTAAAGTGTTAAAATGATAATACTTAATACTAAGTGGGAAAGCAAGAAACAAATATTTTTAGAATTTTGTAAAGCATTTAATTTATATAATAATTTGAACCGAATTTGAACCAATCGACCGAGAAATAGTCAATTTTCAAAAACCGTAGCATATGCCTTAGCTAACTGAAATATTAAATTGATATAAGTATAAGCCGTTTTCGAGAAAATCTAATTTTTCCCAAATCGGCCGCAAGTAAACTACTTTTAATTTCGGGAATAGATTGCAAATTCTAATTTTACCCTGGATTGTGATCCTCAAGACTTCAATTATCAGGACTCAGGTGAATCCGTCTAGTTCTTTAGGTCACAGTCGATGGTAGACACACACAGTTGGATACAAACAGATAGATAGGCATTGATTAAATAATTAATTTGATTTGCCTTTCAAGAACACATGTGCAAATGCAGTTTTAATAGACAATGGGTTTTTGGTGAAACTCAATTACACATTTATCAATTTTTTGGTTTACCTAATTGCTTTTATTTGCTTACTTACACTTTAGGAAATTAGATTTACTTTATCGATAGTGGGTTGGCTGCCTAGACGTAAGGCAATAATGTATCTATTATATAAATATCGTCGTTTGATTGCCGTCACACTGCCACACATGGGTATTAGGGGAAACGAACAAAATCTTAGCTTCTCTAATCATTACGTCAGGAAAAAGGGAGAGGAGTGGAAAAGGAACCCAGCATTGAGGTCTCATTCGACATGTCTTTCAGTCTTATTTTCTTTCTTTTTTAAATTCAATTTCAATCGATATTCCCTTAGCGTATTTTCATAAATATTACTCTCTCTGTGTGCAAAGGAATTCCATTTTCTATCTGTTTTCCAAATTCACGTAAAGAATATCAATTGATAAACCACTCTCACTTTCGTGAAAAACTTTTCAGACCTGTAAGAATCAGATCTACATATTGTAATTGAATTTTACATCAAGTACACCCATAATCACAGACAATTTATTGAGCTACTTTAAAGCAATACGCTAAGAATGTTAATACCATTTACTGTATAACAATCTCATATAAAGTATCTACATACATATTTTTTTCGGTTTTATATTCTCTATTAAATGGTTAAATGCAGTAGACTTCCTCAAAGATTTATGTACATACGTGCGAATTGAAACAATTTGTTTGTCAATTGATCATCTGCTGCTCTGCATTATTTACTTACTAACTGAAGCAGCTCTACAGTTCGGGGTGAACCTGGGCCTCAACCAACAAATGTATCCAGCCAGCCCGGTTACGAGCCACCTGCCTCCAGTTGCGCACGCCAACTTAGTTGAGCTCACCCTTCACTTGTAAGCGCCACCGCACCGCGAGCTCGTCCTCTACTGCGCCGCCCATTCGAGGTGGATTCGAAGATTTTCCGGGCTGGAACGTTGGGCTCCATTCACTCGAAATTATCCAGCTATCTTATTCGATGTATGTGAACTCTTCTGGCTAATCCGATGATCTTGCATAGACCGTATAGTTCGGCATTATACCTTCTCCTCCATTCGCTGTCTATGCAAACGGGACCAAAAATCACTTCAATAACTTTTCTTTCAAAGCAACCAAGGGCATTCCCATCCGATTTTTACAAAGTCCATGCCTCTGCGCCATACAGCAGTATTGGGATGATTAGTGTCTTATACAGAGATATCTTGGTAGGTCGAAATAGGTCTTTGTTACTCAATTGGCTTCCTAGCCCATAGAAACAGCGATTGGCCAGAGTAATTCTTCGTTTGATCTCCCTACTGATGTCATTTGCTTAGCTCACCATAGAGCCTGGGTAGGCAAAGTCCTTTACTACCTCAAAATTATATCTGTCTATTGTGACATTCTGTCCAAGACGCCGATGTTGGGTGTCCTTTTTTGAAGACAGTATATATTTTGTTTTGCTTTCATTGACCGCTAAACCCATCTTTGCTGCCTAGATATGAGTACCCGCAAACGGACGCTGAGTTCTTCCGACTATGCCAATGTCATCGGCGTAAGTGAGTAGTTGAACAGACTTGTAAAAGATTATACCTTCGGTGTTGGCTTGTGAGTTTCGTACAATCTGCTTTGCATAACATTGTTTTAAATCATAGATAGACCCTGGCTACATGATTTCCAACTATAATACTCATGATAGAGACCACGTGGTGGGAAAGTAAACATAACGTATGGGTAATTTTGCCATCTATCCTTTTTTTCACGGGATACCTAGTCATTTTTTTCAGCTCCCAAAAACCTATGGTGCGACAATTTTCTAAATCCTTTTTTCATGCAAAATTCCTAACGTAAATATTATTTTGAATTTGATATGTGGCGAACATTAGACCTTTAGACTGTACGATGACAGCCGGCGCATATTATACACGTTCACAGCGAACGAGAAAAGGCTGAATTATAATAGTCGGAAGCAATCGGAAGCTAATGTCATAATTCTGCCTTAAGTTTCTTTCAGTACTGTCAATTGCAAAAGTAGCCCATAATAGGCGTATGTGCTCGGAAGCAATTTGTGTGGTTGTAAGCCATTCACAGCTGTGCAACTGTTACAATTTCGTATGAAAGAGCGAATGGAAATGCATCTTCAACGCAAAAGTTCGCGAGACACATTGAAAGCGATTCTCACGGTGAAATGCAGTTTGCCATATTCATGCGTAGAGTTCTATGACTTTTTGAAAACGAAACCAGGGTTCGAATCGCGTCCTCCATGAACGGCTCGGTAATTGTACGAAGAAAAATTCCGTCAAACGTCATACGAATGAATGTATTGGGATTATGTCCTACGAAAGCAGACGGAGCGTAATTTCCAATTTGACATGCCGGTTGTACCAGACTAAGGGTTGAAATTGTGTGATTCTTCCACCAAATCATCAGAAGCAGTATTTATGTGCTGTATTGAACTGCTGTCTTCCGGTTCAGGCAACTTCTGGGAACATCCAAACATCTTAACATTTGGAAGTCCCTCAACTGCTGCTTTCAATCCAGCTACTTCTATTATTAGCAGCTCCTCTCCTGAAAGCCGCTTTTCCTGATACGGACCACGCACAGTTTTGTTTTTTGCATCTTTATTGAATGACAATCTCTTCTTCGCCTGAAATTTTTGGTCTGCGATAACCTAAATTTGGCGTCCTTAATTGGAAGTTCAGTAATGTTTAGCTAACAAAAATTCCCACATCTTTATGGATGTTGCTTTTCCTTGCCAGGTATTTGGAAGTAAATTTTCATTTATTCCGCCATAATAACTTTTTGGGTTGCGTTTTTCGTGTTTACGTTAGTCTTATTTTTTGTGTGTATTTATGTTCGTAATATTGTGTACTCATAGTCTTCATTTTATTTATTATGGTTTAACTTACATTCTTTTGATTATTTATTGCATAAATTTACTTATTTCTTCTCTGACACAAATTACGATTGGTGGCGATCAATCGAATGATACTTTGATTGCACGAGCATGTTCACGAACTCGTTAACAGAAGTGATGATGCCAAATTACGTTTACGTGCATACGTTCAGCGAAGTCGCGATCCCAAATACACACATTCCGTTCATAAGTTACTCGTTTACGGAGGACGCGATTCGACCCCAGATTTACTCCTCCAAATTGCTAAAAAGGAGAAATATTCCACCAAACGGATGCCAATGCCAATGTGAGTGCGATTGACGTTGAAGACGACGAAGTTGTAACAATGTTGGTTGGTTGGTTGGTATAAGCGTATAAGTATTTTTGACGAAAAATATGAATTTGCGCGGAAATTTTTTTATATTTGATATCCTTTTATTATCCTTTTTTTTATTTCGAAATCCCGCGAAATTGCCGAAAGTTTACGCATGGGTCATATTTTCACCTCTATGGCGTTCGTTCGTAACTAAAACGAAGCAAAGCTGTTAAAGTTATTACTCTTTAAAAAATAGTTAAATATCAAAACGAATTGTATTTTGAATCAAGTGGAAACGAGTCAAGAAACAGCTAATTTTTAAAATTATCTCATTATAGTTATAACATTTTTCGGCAAGATCTTGGTACACTATCTCTTAGCAAATGCCTTGAATATGTATAGGTACAATATATAAACAATGTTCATATACGAGAGGCGGCTGATATATTCGCGGCCTGTGATACTCAGCAACGAGTCATCTTCTGATTAATGGTAGCACTAACTGCGGCACTCCTTAGTAGTATGATTATAGCCTCATAATAATCTCATTTTGTTATTACCTGTGATAGGATAAACATCACCATGTGAGGCGAAATTGGAAATTCTCGCAATTTTGAGCACCGTGCCGTTATAAAGCATCTCGTGAAAAAAGCAGAATCGCCTAAAGAAATTCTTGATGAAATTTGCATCCGAAATTTGCAAAGAAATTAAAAGTTGAAAAGTCGGCTTCGAAGCTTATGGCGACTGTTTCTTGGGACAGCGAAGGCGCTTTGCTGATTGGTTCCCTGCCAAAGGGGACTACGATGAATGGTCAATATTACGTAAATTTATTGACTCAGGCACGTAAAGTGCCTGAGTGTTGTTTGCAGGATAATGCACCTGTTCATACGACCCGCGATTTAAACAGGCCTTAAGAGACACGGGTTTTTCAATGATAGACCACACGCCGTACAGCCCAGACTTCTTTTTTTTTCAATTTAAAAAAGGAGCTATTGGGCCGGAAATTTACGCGTGAGTACGAGATCAAGGCGGCCGGAGAAAGTCATTTTGAAGGCTAATAAAAACAATATTTTTTCGTTGGTATTGAGTCACTATACGAGAAATACATTTTACTCGGGGGAGATTATATTGAGACGCCAATATCGGCGTCTTAGGCTCTATGGTGAGCTCGGCAAATGACATCAGTGTGGAGATTAAACGAAGAATTACTTTTGCCAATCGCTGTTTTTATGGGCTAAGAAAGCAATTGAGTACAAAGCTCTATCTCGAATTACTAAGGTAACTCAGTATAAGACACTAATCATCTCATGCGCAAAGGCATGGAATTTGTCAAAATCGGATGAGAATGCCCTTGGTTATTTCGAGAGAAAAGTTCTTCGAGCGATTTTTGGCCCCTCTGCATAGAAGGCGAGTGGACGAGAAGATACAATGCCGATACCGAATTATACGGCCTATACAAGGACATCGACTTAGCCAGAAGAATTCAGATACAGCGACTAAGATGGCTGGGTCATGAAGAGCGGATGGAGCACAACGTTCTAGCCAAAAAAGTCTTCGAATCCACCCGGGATAGACGGCGCAGTATAGGATGACCTCGCGCTAGGTGGCGCAAACAAGTGGAGAGGGACCTCAACCAACTTGGCGTGCGCAACTGGAGGCAGCTGGTTCGTAACCGTGCTGGTTGGAGAGGTTTGTTGGTTGAGGTTCAGGTCCACCCCGGACTATATCGCCATCTAAGTAAGTATGTGAAGTAAGGTTCTATTAATTTTATTTAAAAATTAGGATGAAAATTCCCTCTTTGCCTTGGGTTATTAGACCCCAGATACAACGTTTCAACTACATGTGTTCTGCCGTTAAAGATGCAACCCGAAGTATCGCTAGTCAAAGAGAAAAATAAAGAGATAGATAGAATTGCTGGACTCACTTTTTGAAAATTCTTTATTATAGCATATAACATTTTGAGACGTTATATCGTTACGAAAGCCATTTTTTTATTTTTTTATTTTATAAAAAGAAACCCAAATCCCAGAGCACTCAGACTCTCCAGTCCATTGTACTAACATTGTACTAACGAAAGCCATAGTCATTTTTGGAACAGTGGCATAGTTAAAGAAAGAATGCAGACGCATAATGTACAAGGTGGCGCAAAATTAATCACCCTATCGGAAGGTGTTATCATTTTTGCAAATGGCGTCGTATGTCAATCATATTTGACATTTGTGAACTAGACAGCTGCAGCTTTTCCACTTAACAGAACAAATTGTAAAGGTCCAAATAAAGATTTCGATCACTCAAAATCATTTTTTTTTTTATTTAGTAAAAAAGTAATTCAAAACAAAATTGAATGATTAATTTTGCGCCACCTTGTAGTTCCTAGATAATTACAAGTATGTTAAGAAACAGAGAAGTTACAATATTATGTGGTTTTGCATTGGCAAGCGAAACTGCATGATACAATACTTTTAATTTACTCGTAACATACTTATGCAATACAAGAAACTTTCCAAATTAAATTTGGAATTCTATAAAAAGATAAATAATGCATCTACTCGTATGTGTATAAGGTAGTAAGTATTGCGCACTTTTGTTTCAATGCACGAGAATGATAAGAAACGTGAATTAACGCCAAATATTTGGCAAGAAGTGTCAAGTTGCATTGACAATTAGCAAAAATTGTATTGTGTATGCAGTGGATAAGGGCTCTGCTAATCGAACGAACGCATGTGCAATTGCAATGATGAAAGTTTTGAGGTACGGGCACTTAAAAAGGTTTGTCGGAATGCTTCGATTGACTATGCACTTCTGCTCTACCCCATTACTGCTAGAGTAATAAGATACAAATTCAAATGATTTAATAAATAACAGACCATGCGACAAGGTTTTAAATTGGATAATAAATGAAAGAAATCTGAAAATGATTTTAATCGTTTCTTTAAGAGCCTATGAAGAGCATGTGGAGTTTTCTACCTCCTGAGGGTTGTATGCAGGATGTCATTTTGGCCAGAAAAGACTAAAGTGAAGTGTTTCGCTAATATCTAGCCCAATGGCAACCTTTTACACGGCCTGCCAAGAGCATTATCGTTTACGATAAAATTCTTCATTCTCTATTCTTACTTACTTACTTAGGAGGCAGTACAATTTGGGATGAACCTGGGGCTCAACTAACAAGCCTCTCCATTAAGCTCGGTCTTTAGCTAATTGCCCTCAGTTGCGCTCTACATATTGGTCGAGGTCTCCTTGAACTTGTGCGCGCCATCTTTGGCGATGGGGCCCTCTACTGCGTCGTCCCTCCGTGTTAGATTTGAAGACTCTGCGGGCCGGAGCGTTGGTGTTCATTCACTCTATATGTCCTAGCCATCTCCAACGTCCAATACGCAGTTTTTTGACTATGTTGATGTCGTTGTACAGCCCGTATAGTTAGTTACTGAATCTTCTCCAAAACTCGTGAACGCAAACCCGACTGAATATTTAACGAAGAATTTTTCTCTCCAAGCGTTCAGGGATATCTTCATCCGCTCTTAATAAAGTCCATGTTTCGGCACCGTAAAGCAGGAATGCGATGATCAGGGTCTTATATATGTAGAGCCTCCCTAGTTGTATGAGATAGGGATTATTAGCCCAAAAAACGGCGATTGGCAAGAGTTATTCTTCGCTTAATTTCTGCGCTGATTTCGTTTTCAGAAATTATAGCAGAACCAAGGTAGACAAAGTCCCTTATTGCCTCGAAGTTGTAGTTGCGTACTATGACGATCTGTCCGATTCATCGATGTTGATTGTTCCATCTTGTTGACAGTATATACTTGGTTTTTCCCTCATTTATCGCTAAAACCCATTTTGGCCGCTTCTGCTTTAATGCTTACAAACACACCAGTGACAGCCCGTTGAGTTCTTCCAATAATATCAATATCGTCGGTGTATGCAAGCAGCTGTACGGATTTTTGGCAGATTGTGCCTCTGGTGTTGGCTTATGAGTTCCGCACAATCCATTCAAGTACAATATTAAAGAAGTCACATGACAGCGCGTCACCTTGTCTTAAACCTTTTTTGACATCAAAGGCTTCGGTGAGGTCTATACTAGCCTTGATGGAGCAGCGAGTGCTCTCTATCGTCATGCTGCACAGACGGATAAGTTTGGCAGGGATGTCAAAACCAGACATGGCTCTATACATATAGCCCTTCTCTATAGATGCTGCCATAGGCGGCCTTGAAATCGGTAAGGAGATGATGAGTATCGATTTGGACTTCTTGAGTTTTCTCCAGGATCTGCCGAAGTGTGAAAATTTGATCGATGGTGGACTTTCCTTATCTGATAGAGGTAAATCAGGCTGTTGATGAGAGGTTTCAGGTGTTCACACAATATCGCAGAAAAGATTTTGTATGCAATGTTGAGGACACTAATGCCTCTATATTTGGCGCAGTTGACGGGGTCTACTTTCTTGTGAATCGGGCAAATGATGCTGAGATTTCATTCATCAGGCGAATGTATCGTCTGACTAAATATTAGAGATGAATGGGTGTATGCTCTCTACCAAATCATCACCAGCTGCTTGGAAAAGTTTGGCCGGCAAGCCATCAGGTCTACCAGCCTTGTTGGATTTCAGTTTGGAAATTGCTATCCGCACTTCGTCAGTTGGACGAAAATGTTGACTATCATCATCTATATTAAATGGTTCATTCTGCCTGACAGCGGGATGTTGGTCTTCGTCGCTTGGGGAAAACCGCGTTAAATCAATACATTTCACTGTGGGCGTTGGACTCCGCTAAGGGTGCGGTTTGCCACCTCTCCTCTTCATTGTACGAGTATGTGTGGACTGGATGTTGCAGCGCAGCCGTGGCGGAGAATGTTTCAGAGTGGGAGACTTAAGAATTAGTCATCTCATCCTCTTAAACCTAACTTCAGTGCACACTCGAAAGGTTTGTAGACGTTTGTGATGATGCTAGAATGAAGGTAAGTAGAACAAATCGGAAGTAATGGTCGTTTCCAGAACGCCCATTCAGTACACTCTGCATATTTGTAGAGTCCCATTGAAGCAGGGGGATAAGTTTAAGTACCTCGAGGTCTTATTCACGACCGATAGAAAGAGCAATACCGATTTATCCCGTAAAATTGGTCAGAGTGGATCAATTTAGAGAGATCTTGGTCAATATATTATATATGTTATGGAATGCCGAAATTAGTGTTCAAGCTAAACTATCGGTTTTTGACTTGGTATATGCTTCAACTCTCACCTATGGTCATGAAATTTGAGTAGTAATTGAAAGAATAAGATCGCGGATATAAGCTGCTAAAATGTGGTTCCTTCGCTGTGTTTCTGGAATAACTCGTATGGATCGAGTGTGCAGCACCAGAGTACGCGAGGCGCTCAATGTTGAGCAGCTACTTCTCCGAATGGAACGATCTCTGCTTTGATGTTTGGTCACGTAGTGCGTATGCCCCGAAACTGGCTTCCAAGGCGTGTCATAATTGCCGTACCATCCGGTAGGTGACCCCTCGGTAGTCCTAGAAATAGATGGTTGAATCAAGTCGGACATCCCTCCTGGAGCCGTCTAGGGATTCCTGCTGATGAGTTGGAGTCAGTGGCGGAGGATCGAGAAGAATGGAGAGTCAACCTGAGCATCCTACACCCGTGACTCTCATAAAAGATAAGCGGGCCATTGAAAATGGATGTATGTTTGTAGTTTTTATATTTGTGTCGCATGGGCAGCGCTACAGTGACATAAAACGCGTTCCAAACAATGTCTGGATTTGATTTTGAAATAAAACGATTTCTCAATTGATTTTGCTATTAGATTCTTACTGAGTATTAAAAAGGACTCTCTCCGATGAAATACATATGGAAAATTATATCTGACAAATGGGCACCGCGGCTGTGGTTGCAAACTTCTCATAAAACTTCGAATTGTTTTTTTTTTATGAACCCGTCAAGTTGAAAATCGCTATAGATGACTTTTTCCCAAAATCATGATATATTCCATTTCATGTTTCCCTAAAAAAAGGCAATTGAGTGATTGCCTTCGTACAAATTGTCAGTAGACTTTAGTTCTAGCGTCATTTGAATTTTCAGCACTTGAATGTATAGGTCTTACTAGAGTATTCGCTGAGTTTGTGAATCGGCCCTGAAGAAAAAAATAATGCACTGTTCTCTAGTAAAGTGCAAAGTGTGAATTTAATAATTAATAATAGCACAAAACTGGCAGATGGTCGTTTTCAGGTTCACTGGTTCAAGCCTATACGTAAATATAAAATTGTTTTGCTCAAATGACATTGCCAAAAAGTTTCCTGGAAGAAGTGACAAGCATTGTTCAATGGCGAAGGAATGCAATTATCCTTTTTTTCCTTTTTCTTATAATTTGTGCGCGCTCAAGGGGATATGAATACCTTTAAAATGTTTTACACAGTATGGCCGTTGGAAAGGATAGACAGAAAGAGAAATATTGGTGTAGTGGTTTGAAATTCAGATGTTAGGTTTCCGAAAAACTCCGGGGGTGGTATCCAGATAACTGGGGAGAATTGTTTTGTTATTTTGTCTTTGCTTCTGATTCACAGTATTTTCTTCCCGACTATCTAATGTCAAAGGCATATCAATCATCCAATAAAACGAACCACTGACTCTTTATATATTTCACGAGAAATAAGTAAATAAATGACATTATGATTTGAACCAGATCACTGCATGAATCCACTCATTTGCAGTTGTGAATCATTCACTCAAAACATAAGCCGTCCACAGTCTCATGCACAAAGAAAACAAGCAAGTTTGAATCGACACTCATGAATATTTGAATGCATAGTAGGCTCGCACTCAAAGTATTCACTCAATCAGAGTATTCACAAATGTATAAGTGATTCGAATGGTTTCAAGTAGCTCGTATTGAATAAGTGTAGAATTTTCAGGATACGTTGGTCGCACAATTAATGTATGTAAAGTGTGAGGGTAGCTAATCATTTCTTGGAATAAATGTGAATGTGTGTGAATGCTTAGAAGGCAGTGAATTTTCCGAGTGTCATATAAAACGAGCTACTAGTTGCATTGGAATGAATGTGAATGTGTGTAAAGACAGCGAATGTTTTGAGTGGCTCATAAAACTAGCTGCAGTTCCCTGATTTGAAACATGAATCGTGGGGCAGCGTATGGCTATCGATGGCGTTACCACTAAACCATCGCCACCTCCAGTTTGAACACTAAGCTAAGACAGTTACGTTTCAATGTCGAGTTCGTGCTGTTATTTGTCTGTAATACTTGAAAAGTATGCAGGGACGGGTTAAGAATATCACTGCGGCGCCCCCAATAAATAGCGTTTGTCGTAAAAGTCGACTAAGGGGTAAATCAGATCTAGGCAATATAATATCCAAGTGAGTCCAGCGGCGGGTCCGTGGGCTGACACGACTGGAAATCACCGATGTTATAAAAGAAATATCAAACAATAATAAAACAGGAGCATGCACGTGTAGAAAACCATCGCAAGAATATTGCAGAAAAAAAAAAGCGAACCCCACAGCCGGATCAGTAGAAATGGATTGAAGTGGGAGGTTTATGATCCCTTGTTTTCAGATCATAACAAATACAAGCCTTTGTGAGTCGGTTTCTACGAGATTGTAATGATTTTTTAAAATAAAATACAAATAAATATTTGGCGCAACAGCTCCTTAAGTGCTAGGGCCTAGCTTCTTGCAACCACTCATGTTGTGCGCGTTATATTTTCCACACGAATGGAAGGGACCTCTAAAGTTTAGTACCGTGGGACCGTAAACAAAGTTGTTGGTGTTTTCTGGAATTCGAACTTGGAACCTCACGCGCAGTGGTTCGACACTCTAACCACTTATGCCACGGCGTAATGATTTTTTGCTGATTCATATCTCGAAGGAACACGTAGGCCACTTTTGGACGACGAACGTGACAGTGGATTTGTCGTAATCGTACACTTAAAAAAGGCGACAGTTCCATATAAAGTAGGCAATGTAAAAGAATTTGCTAGCTCCGGATGGCAGAACAGTGATGCAAGACAGAGAGGGATTAAATACATCGCCAGGATGGCGCGTAGCAATAGAAGAGGCCCTTGCATCCACAAGGAGGTACGATATATAAGAAGGAAGAAGAAGACAATAATCAAGCTTATCACATCTATAACAACTTAATAAAATCTAGCAACGTGAACGACTCCCGCTTCCATATCTTTTAACAAGATAATAATAATTTAGCTAGGCAAGGTACACCCGATGCAAACAACCAGAGCTTAAAGAACGTCAACCCGCCAATGTCATTCGCCAATCAATCGAACAATGCTGCGGGTTTTCGGCCAATCCTAAGGGTAAATCTTTCCAGGTTCAAGTAATTCCAGCTCTATTTGCCACCACAAGATCCTGTATCCCCAGCAAACACGTATAAACGAGGAAGAGACTGTAGTTCACCTCTTCTGCACATACTCGTATATTTCCTTTGATCATTTTAGAGTATCTACGCGTGTCAAACAACAAACACCATCGCAATAATATTGCAAAACTGTATCATTATGGTAATACTTCCTAAAAGGAAAGGCACTACCCTGCTGCGGGTACTGATCCTGGACCGAGCAGAAAGGTTCGGGTCAGAGCTATACGTATTCGGGGGGCTAGCAAAGTAATGAAACAGTTTGGATAAAATTTGAGGGTCGCGAGTTGGAACGTTGGAAGCATAACCGATCAAAGGTACGAGCTGGAAAAGATGATGAATAGAAGGCGAGTAGATATATTGTGTGTCCAAGAGACGAAATGGCAAAACGCCGGAAATCGGGCGCGTTTCTTGGACTTTAGGACAAATGATTACATTATGTTCTACTACGGAACGGAAAAGGCCAGGAACGGAATCGGTATCATCCTTGCGGCAGAGCAACTTGGTAACGTCTTGAGCATTTCGAGGTCCAGCGACCGTTTGATGTCTCTCTAACTTGTAGTACAAGGAGAGGTGTAGAATATTGTCCGTGCATTTGCTCCCCAAGGTGGGCAAAATCGCATCATCACCTCCCCGTGGTGCCCGCTGGATAGCTTTCTGATAGTGAACTAACGATGAGCGTATGCTGAGTCTGAGGATATATGGGTAGCTGAACACTCGGACCTGCGTAAGCACATCTGGGTAAACTTCAGCGCGCATATGTTTAACCGGACGAGGCATTTCTTGTTGACCTGATCGGCTGAAATATACGTCTCAGAAGTCTAACAAGAGGTCCTCAGAAGGAGGACGTGCGGCGGATGAATTCTCCCGATGGAATCAACGGTGACGTCTACAGACCAGCGGATACCTTACCGGAGCTACTTCAACATATTTGGAGCTGAGGTCTGTAAGGATTTTCAATACTACGTCAGGGTATTGAAAAAGAGATGGTGGCGGATGAACCCTTAATGGGCCAACGGCAGCGCTCATATCCCCGAAGTGGGTTACTGACATCGGTGTATCCGGCCTCTTGTCCTAGAGGTACAAAAAAAGGATCTGGCCCTCCAGGTTGGGGGTTGTGCCGTCGGGTTAACTTCCCTACCACGTAAAAAACCTTTGGGTACGAAGCAACCAACAGCCTCGGATACGGATGATCTTACTGTTGACGACCCAAGCAAACGTAAAAAGGACAACGATCTTCGTGTATGCACATGGAATGTTAGGTCCCTCTACAAACCACGTGCGGTTCCCACGTCTCGATATTCACAAAGGAACATGGCTCTCCTTTGATCGAAAAATCGTCAACCAAATCGATCACATTGCGATCGACGCAAGGCACTCTTCCAGTATTCTGGGTGTCCGGACTTTCCGAGGAGCCAACGTGGACTCGGATCACTACCTAGTTGTAGCCAAGGTACGGATGCGGATATCCACAACGGAGCGAAATCAACGAAAAACTGTGAGGAAATTTGACGTCGAAAAGCTACAATCGAAAGAGACCGCCAGAACCTTTGCCGATCGTGTTTCTTCTAATCTCAATCTAAGTCCTATGCCGCCAGCAGCAAATGCGGAAGACCAGTGGCAGCGTTGCCAAAAAGCCATCAGAGATGCCGCTTTTGATGTACTGGGTTTCTCTCGCCCACCACAACGAAACCCCTGGTTTGATGAGGAATGCCGGCAAGCACATGCAGCAAAACAAGAGGCGTACAAAGCGGCGCTGCATAGAAGGACTAGAGCTGCTTACGAGCTCTACGTGCGCAGGAGAAAAGGGGAACATCGACTTCTTAGAAAGAAGAAAAAAGAGCATGAGAAGCGCACGATCGAGGAGATTATTATTGCAGGAATAATGTTACCAAAGGGTAAAAAGAACATGCCAGGGTTTCAAAGCCAGAACAAAAGCCTGCAGGGACGAAAATGGCAATATAGTAGTAGAATTACAGTCGGTGCTGAGGATATGGAATGAACACTTCTGCAGACTGTTAAACGGCGATGATGATCAATATTCCGCTGTCAGGCAGAATGAGCCATTCAACAGTGACGATGGCAGTCAAAATTTCCGTCAATCCGATCAGAATGAAGTGAGGATAGCGATATCTAAACTCAAATCCAACAAAGCTGCTGGAGCCGACGGCCTTGCCGCTGAACTTTTCAAGGCAGGAGGAGATGAGCTGGTAAGGAGCATGCACCAGCTCATCTGTAAAATCTGGTCGGACGAAAGTATGCCCAATGAATGGAACCTCAGCATCGTTTGCCCGATCCTGAAGAAAGGAGACCCTATGAACTGCGCCAATTACAGAGGTATAAGTCTCCTCAACATAGCATATAAAATCCTGTCTGCCGTATTATGTGAACGCCTAAAACCGATCGTCAACAACCTGATAGGTCCTTATCAGTGCGGTTTTAGGCCGGGAAGGTCCACCATTGACCAAATATTCACACTACGGCAGATCTTGGAAAAAACCCATGAATACAAAATCGATACGCACCACCTCTTTATCGATTTCAAAGTTGCCTATGATAGCGTGTATAGAGACGAGTTATACAGAGCCATGTCTAGTCTTGGCATGCCTGCCAAGCTCGTCCGTTTGTGCAGAATGACGATGGAGAACTCTCGCTGCTCCATCAAAGTCGGTAAGAACATAACCGAACCGTTCGTCAGGAAAGGTCTTAGGCAAGGTGACGCGCTATCATGCGATCTCTTTAATATAGTACTTGAGAGAATTGTACGAAACTCACAAGCCAACCCCGGAGGTACAATCTTCTTCAAGTCTGTACAACTACTCGCTTATGCCGATGACATTGACATAATCGGAAGAACTCAGCGGGCAGTCAATGGGGCATTTACGAGTATTGAGATCGAGGCAGCAAAGATGGGTCTAGCGGTCAATGAAAGCAAAACAAAATATATGCTGTCTACAAAAAAGGACACCCAACATCGGCGTCTTGGACAGAACGCCACAATAGACAGATATAATTTTGAGGTAGTAAAGGATTTTGTCTACCTAAGCTCTATGGTGAACTCCGCAAATGACATCATTTCTATGGGCTAAAACGGCAATTGAGTAGCAAAGCCCTATCTCGAACTACTAAGGTAACTCTTTATAAGACACTAATCATCCCAGTCCTGCTGTATGGCACAGAGGCATGGGCTTTGAGAAAACCGGATGAGGATGCCCTTGGTTATTTCGAGAGAAAAGTTCTTCGAGCGATCTTTGGTCCCGTCTGCATAGACGGTGAGTGGAGGAGAAGGTACAATGCCGAGCTATACGGCATGTACAAGGACATCGACTTAGCCAGAAGAGTTCACATACAGCGACTAAGATGGCTGGGTCATTTAGAGCGGATGGAGCCCAACGTTCCCGCTACGAAAGTTTTCGAATCCACCCCGGATGGACGACGCAGTAGAGGACGACCTCACGGTAGGTGGCGCAAACAAGTGGAGAGGGACCTCAACCAACTTGGCGTGCGCAACTGGAGGCAGCTGGCTCGTAATCGTGCTAGTTGGAGAGGTTTGTTGGTTGAGGCCCAGGTCCACCCCGGACCGTAGCGCCATCTAAGTAAGTAAGTATTTGCTCCCTAAATTGGGTGTGATCAGAGGGATAAAGATGCATTTTGGCTAGATTTGTACAATCTTCTTAAGAACACCCCAAAGGAAGAGTTTATTTTTGTTGGAGAAGATTTGAGTGGACATGTCGGGAAGTCAAACGAAGATTATGAAGACTACCATGGAGCAATGGGATACAGCACCAGGAACCTTCCTGGTGAATACATCCTAAGCATGTGGAAATTACACGGTCTTATCGTGTTAAATACCACGTTCATCAAGCAAAGCCGACACCTGATCACTTACAGCAGTGGTGGAGATGAAACTCAGATTGACTATCATTTGGTAGGCAGTTTCATGAAGCCTCGAGATTGCAAATTGATCCTGGGAGAGACGATCACTCAGCAACACCGTCTCCTGCTAGCAGACATTTTTATGAAGGCACCAAAGAAAATCAAACAAACAAGGGTCCCTGAGAAAATCATGTGGTACACTCTGGACAAAGAAAAAGGCGAGGCTTTTGCTTCCGTGATGAAAAATTACCTCTTTCACACCATCAACGGAGCTGAGGAAGAAAAGTGCAGAGCACAAAATATGTAGGAACTTGCTTGAAGAAGGCCAAATCAGTGCTAGGCTCTTCTTAAGGCCACCACAAACACGCCAAAGAAACATGGTGGTGAAGTGATGAAGCTAAGGAAGTGATAAATAAGAAGAAAGCGGCTTTGTCTCTTATCTGGGTCCCAGGTCACACTGGGATCTTGGGGAACGAGATCTCCGATGAGATTGCTAGACAAGGCTCAGAGGAGGCTTTCTCAGGTCCCGAACCCGCGTTGGGTCTTCCAGCGTCCTCGGTTAGGGCTTCCATTGACGATTGGGTCTCTCACGAGCACAATTGTGTGTGGCATGACTCTCCAGGTTGCAGGTTGACTAAACGCATGCTCCCGGACGTCTGTAAGAAATCAGCGGCATTCTTGCTGTCTCTCAGCAGAAAAGACTGTAGACAACTTATCGGTGTCTTGACAGGCCACTTCGCTTTTGCCAAGCACCTTAACGTGTTAGGCTTAAGTGACACTACAATCTGCGACGCTTGTGGAGAGAGTGACGACACCGCGGAACATTATCTCTGTGAGTGTCCGGCCTTTGCTCGTATCAGGTGGCAGATCTTCGGTGCGGATGTGGTGAGTGCTGGTACTGTAAGCTCCTCATCACTGAAGTGCTTGCTTGGCTTTCTTAGAAAGTCAAGGAAATTCCAATAAAATGGGTAAATCAGGGTTTGCTCTCTGGCAGTACAATGGACCAGTTGTGTCTGAGTGCTCCAGTCGAGTGTTTCCTATCCCGACAAAAAAAAAAAAAAAAAAAAACCAGCTTTCAAAGCTTTGTCAAAGTGCCCGTCTAATAATAAAAAAGCGCGCCTCGCAGTGGAATACAGATATTGCAAGAAAAAAGCGAAAAAGAAGTGGGCTCAGCTTCAAGCAAAGAGTACGGAGTTCCTGTATCGGGAGCTGGAAGAAATATCTTCCCCGGTTGCTATCGCAAACCAGGCTATCCAGGAGCTGCGACGACACAATCTGTAAAATAGCTCCCCATAGAAGGAGGAATGCTCAAGAGATTCGATCGCCAAAGTTCTTTAACAATGATCATGGCCAGCTTCTTGTGGATGACGACAAAATTCTGCAGATGTGGCGGCAGTATTGTGAAGCACTTTCGAATGAACATTTTCCCCGGCTATAATTTCCAAGAGCCACCCCTAACTGTGAAGAAATACCCGACATTACAGTCAAAGAAGTTAGTGAGGTGGTCAAATACTCAAAAAAATGAAAACCGGTTGGGCCAGACGAGATGCCCTCTGAGTTCTGGAAAAAGATGGGAGACATCGGGTTCAGATGGCTCAGAATTCTCATCTCCAAATTTATGAGAGGTGATCCAATGCCGAATCAATGAAGGGAAGCTACCTTTTACCTGTATACAATGGGAAGGGTGAAACGCGAAACTGTGATAACAACCGTCCGATCATGCTGATGTCACACACCATGAAGATCGTTAAGCGGGTATTAGGTGGCCGTCTGCGAAAAATAATACGGCTATCTGATGATCAGTGCGGGTTTGTTGCGGGTAAATCAAGCACAGGTGCAATACATCTAGTATAAGGATCATAATGGAAAAACGTTGTGATTCCATAAAGGATTTGCGTATTGTATTAGTTAATTTTGAAAAGACATTCGATAGACAACCACAAGATCTATTATGGGTGGCCCTAAGACGTTTAGGGGTTCCAGAAACCTATGTACAGATGATCATGGACATGTACGAAGGAGCAAAGACAAGAGTAAGATGCTCCGCTGGAGTACCCGAAGAGTTCCCAATCAAAGTCGGGGTGCACCGGGGAAGCGTCTTACGTCCTTCGCTCTTTATTACAGTCCTTGACTATCTGCTTGAAAGCAAAGTGATGGATCCCGAGGAACATCAATTATTCCTTACTGACGATGGAGCCATCACAAGTGAGGATTCTACATCATTGCAACGAGCACTTGATGTGTGGTTGGACGTTTTAGATGGAAATGGGTTTCGCATTAGTTAAAAAGAGACAGAGTACATGTGCTGCCCGTTCTCTGATCCACTCAGGCTTATTCCAGACATTTATTTGAATGGAACAGTGCTTCCCAAGTGCGAAAAGTTCAAATGTTGGACAATGTACAAAAAGTATAAGAGTAAATTAACGGCAGCAGAGATGAAGATGGTTCGCATGACAGCAGGAGTGACAAAGCTTGATCGAATACGTTGTTCGAAAATCCGTGGAAGCCTTCACGCCAAGGAAACAATCTTACGAAAAATAGAACGCAACCGGCTCAGCACGTTCAAAGAACAGATCATTTGAACTCTGTTAATAAGGCAATTTCAATGAACGTTCCAAAGACATCGCGAGGCACGAGAGGCAGTCCCATAAACGCCTGGATCACACAAATTCGGCGACATCGGCATTTCATTGGCCTCAGTAACCGAGTAATCCAAAATCGGGAGGCCTGCCGATATTTTCTGATGTCAAATAGGCGAACACCACAGGCGGATCAGTAGAAATGCGGTGAAGTGGGAGGGTTAAGATCCCTTGTTTCCGGATCATAACCTCGCCGAAATAGGAAGAAGAAGAAGAGTATCTACGCTGCCAGTACAACTCTTCCCCATCTAAGAATCTTTCACCATAAAAATCGATGGTTCTATCCTCGTGGAGTAGGAATTTACGGACCTACATTGTACATTGGTCAAAATGATTTTAATTGGGATCCGCTTTCAATCTTCATATTGATCTTGATTATCTATCTGTCTATTGCTCTGACATGTGAGCTGCTTGATAAATAGGTTAACTTCTGAGAAGAGCCTATTAGATTAAAATATCACTAAAATCCAATATCTTTACATAATCTTACGATACTGCAACAAAGTTAACTTCATCTTACTCTAATTAAAAAAAAATGTTATAGTTTCGCCCACACTATAGATAGGCCATTCAAGAAGCAAAGTTAAATACCGAAAAAACGTTACGTAAGTTACCGTACACAAAAATTAAATCACATTGCAAGAGTTAGTACAGTACCCTACCATCTACAACCGCTATTCATAATTTCAGCTTTTCATAAACACCTTCCATGCCTGCTCTACTGCGAAAGCAAAACTAACAATTTCGCACTGTACCGTAAAAGATACATAAACAGCATCTCTTTCTCTAATATGAACTATCAGTGTGGTGCTTCTCCAATTAAAAGTATAATACTCGCAATATGCAAGCATTAAGACGGCTGCTTACCCACGCTTAAGTGCGTTCCCAGGTGATTAAAGAAGTCCGGTAATGGCTCTGACCACTGTCCACATTTCCATTGGTTGAGAAGCGCACAAACGCGTGTGTATCGCGCTGCCATGGACTACTAATAAGTCTGAAAATCCCAAAAAGTGCACGGCACTTGTTGAAGAAATCAAAATATCCGAGAGAAGCCGTCGAAATTTCACTTCCCCCACATCTTGATTTATTTTTCTTTTTAACTGCTTGCGCGCGCATATTTCTTGATACGAGTATCTTTTCCTCTTGCAATCGGAATTCATCTGATGGAATTTGTCCATCTGAAATATAAAAAAGTAGTGCGTGCGTTGTTGGGTGAGAACGAAAGAGTTGCACACGCGTATCTAAGTCTAAGATACTGAGACTAACGTCGAGTCTCGAAGAGATACACCACCGATACCGACCGATCCACCACCATCAAAGCACCTGGTTCGGTATAAAACTCTTTCCGTATGCAAGTCGTGGCTTAATCTTACCTTGAACTTGCTACTGTCGAGACTTAGTCCACGGAGAAGAAGCACAAACGTTTGTTATATCGATCGCGAGCTTCTGCCTCTTTTGATTAACTACTTCGCGAGGTGATTTCATTTCATTTTTTGTGCGTCAATGTGAAGTGAAGGCAATGAGATACATTTAACCGGAAGTGTCGGAAGATCTATCGTCTTTGTGTGAAAGTGACAATTTTCGTTTAATTTCTTCTCCTTTCCCTGTTTTTGATTTAATTAATCCGATCGGTTTGCTGATTCGAATTTCGCATGCGAATTTAACAAATAAAAATTTAAAAATGAGATTCCAGGCTTTGTTGGTGTGTGCGGTACTGGTGCCACTTAGCGTAAGAGCGCAACAAACTAGAGGTAAAAAATTGCATGAGATACTTTTTGTTTTTTTTTTTGATTTGATTTATTAGAAAATTTGCAATTACGAGTACATGTGAGGTTAGTTTCAGTCTATAAAATCAAAAAGTTGAATGAAGATGAATTGATGACAGCAATCGCGCTCTGATTAGAAGTAGTGAAGTGCTCGTGTTAACAGTGAATTTATGGGTTTTAGCGGCATCCCCAGCCTATCCCCCCTAGAGGGGCTTACGAGTACGTGTTGTTCACATGAGTGCCCCGAGACATGGGAACTGACACAGTAGGGTTTATACTTTTTTTTAATGGGTGAACTGGCTTCTTGTAACGGACACTTCCAGGCGTGGAATCAAAACAGAACCTGGGTAATGGTGCTATTTTTAGAACGAGTTTCTGTGAGTTGACCCATAATTGGGGCTGTTTTACTGAGATTCTGCTATACGTGAATTATGGTATTTTTTATATGTTTTCCTTTGAGGTTATGCCGAGGGCCATTGAAGGGGGAATTTGAATTTTTGGGAATAAAAGTTTTATCTACAAAGATAGCGTGTGGTGGTAGTTATAAAATGCAAATGATCTCATTAGTAAGCGATATTTTCATAGAAATGCTGGAAGTATTGTAGACTACTGTTGTGCAATAGTTTTACCGGAAGTCGAATAAATGGACACTAGTGGGTTATAATCTATTTTCGAAAAGGGAAATAAAATGCTTAGGGAAGAGAGAGAGAGTGTAAGTTTCTTAGTGCAGATGGTGACGCCGTGAATTGCTAGTTATTCTTCCTGAACTCAAGCTAGATTACTCGTAGTCTTTTGAGGCTGTAGTGAACAGAGTTTAATTTACTTACTTACTTAAATGGAGTATACAATGGTTGCTTTTCTGGATATGGAAGGCGCTTTCAACAATGTCAATGTATCAGCGAAAGCAAATGCACTATCAGAGCTGAAGGTCGACAGCTCACTTTGCGAACTGATTAATCTACTGCTTAATGGTCGGATTATGAACTCTAAGCTGGGTGGGACGTCTACCAGAATGTTTGTCAGTAGAGGCACTCCGCAAGGTGGTGTTCTATCCCCCCTTTTGTGGAATCTGGTGATCAATGAGCTATTGATAATCATGGAAGGCGAGGGTTGCACGGCGATCGCTTATGCAGTTGTTATTATGCTGCTTAGCTGTCTCAGGAAAGCACTTAAATACTCTAAAGGAACTTCTACAAAACGCTTTAAACAAGCTCACTGGATGGGCATTTCGGTGTGGTTTGGGTGTAAAACCCCACAAAACTGAACTTGTACTCCTTTCCAGGAAATATAAAATTCCGTTATTCGACCCTCCTTCTCTAAATGGTATCAGCTTAACTTTCTCTGACACAGCAACATATTTGGGTCTCATCCTGGATAAGAAATTAAGCTGGAAACCTAATATTCAAGAAAGAGTAAAGAAAGCTACAGTGGCACTTTTCTCTTGCAAAAAAACTATTGGAAATAGATAGGGTTTACAACCCCGAATCACTCACTGGCTCTACATCTCGGTCATTAGACCGATACTCACATACGGGGTCACTGTCTGGTGGACGGCCTTAGAAAAAGCTATAAATCGCGATTATTCAAGTAAGGTCCAGCGCACAGCTTGCCTGTGCATAGGCGGAGCCCTACGTACAACTCCCTCTGCGACACTGGACATTTTGTTTCATCTGATACCCCTCGATATATTTAGTAAGCAAATGGCAGCGAATTCAGGCGTTCGCCTCGAAGCTACCCAACAGTGGTCAAGAAAAGAATTTGGCCACGCTTCAATTTTGAATAAATTCGAATTCTCTCCCGAAAACACGGACTACACCATCCCACGTCTTAACTTTGACAAGAACTTCCTCGTCACCATCCCCTCCAGATCACTCTGGAATGATGATGTATTTTTAGAAGATGGGTCAATCCACTTCTTCACTGATGGCTCAAAGTCCAAGGACGGAGTTAGTGGAGGTGTTTTCTCTGACAGGCTTAATCTTAAGCTCTCATTCCGTCTTCCAAATCATTGTAGCGTGTTCCAGGCGGAAATTTTGGCGATTAAAGAAGTCTTATCTTGGCTTAAGAAAAACGTGGTATCTGCTAGAAATATCCGCATCTTTTCAGACAGCCAAGCAGCAATCAAATCCTTGGAATCGACCTCTATAAATTCCTTAGTAGCTCTAGATTGCCGATCGTCTCCCGTGGAGATGTCTGAGCAGTTCAATATTCACCTGTGTTGGGTGCCGGGGCATAGGGACATTCCAGGGAATTGTAAGACCGATGAACTCGCCAGAATAGGAACAACTATACCCATCCTGCTGGATAAAGGCTCCTTAGGTACACCAATCGCTACTTGCTAACTCAAATTTAAGCTGAATGCTATCGAGAGTACAAATCTGAGGTGGACAAGTGGACCCACATGCCTAGCGAAGCTGGAAAAACGTTCTAAGAATTTAATTTCTCTCAACAGATTGCATATCGGCGCTATAATAGGTGCCATCACTGGACACTGTCTAATAGGCCAGCATGCTGCAAGGTTAGGCGTTTTTGCGAACGACTTTTGTAGAAGCTGCATGGATGAAGAAGAGGAAGAAACTATTCCTCACCTTCTTTGTTTCTACCTAGCTCTCTCCCGTAGAAGAAAACGTCACCTAGGAGCCACCTATTAGAACGACATAGGCGACATAAAAAACATAGATATTAAGAGCCTTCTATGCTTCATAAGAAGCTTAAAATGGTTTAACGAGTAGGTAGGAGAAACTTTCTCCCATAATCCATGTGGTATCACAATGGACCTATTTATGGTGTGTTGGCGATTCTCTGCTGGCAGCCACTTCAACCTAACCTAACCTACTTACTTAAATCCTTTCACCCCTCGAGGGGCATAGGGCGTCAACAACGCTTGCGCGCTATCTTGTTCGGAGTTCTGCACCGCTTTTGAGCTGCCTCCAACCTATTCCCAAAAAGCTTAATTCCTCCTCGACTGTCCTGCGCCACGTTTGTCTAGGGCATCCTTCATCGCTTCTCTAGACTTTCGACAGCATTCCGAACGCAGCTTTTGCCTTCGCGATTCTGCTGCACACATTTAGTTCAGTGCTACCACGGTCAGCTGAGACCACACTATCTGAATATAGAAAGCTGTTTACTTTCTAGACTACCTGTCCGGCAATATTGAGTTGAGCGCGGGTGTTAGAAGTGTTCAGGGTTTTTTTTTTTTTTGGCTGTGTTTATCGTAAGCCCCATTTGGTTTGCCTCAGCTTCTAGATTGGGCCATCAGATGAAGGTCCATTATACGATGTGAAAGTAGGCAAACATCGTCAGCGTAGTCGAGGTGTTTAAGGTAAGTGGTCATACGTGGGCTGTTTGAAAAGTTCTCGACCTGACGAATAAAAAATTGAAACTTTGATAACTTTTCCTTATTCTTTTTCTACATATGGTATTCTCCTCTTATTTCAATACACTTCTTTCATCTATGGTCCAGGGCTTCTATACTTTTTTAATAAGCCAATTCCTCAAACTCCTTAAAAAACCACTCCGTCTCAGCTATTACTTCGTCGTTTGTTGAAAATTTTCGTCCAGCCAAGTGGTTTTTTAAATTAGGGAACAGGTAATAGTCTGATGGTGCCAAATCAGGCGAATAAGGTGGGTGGTCCAGTACTCAAAATCGGAGTTCATGGAGGTTAGCCATGGCAACAACTGATTTGTGCGCCGGTGCATTATCCTGATGAAAAAGAATTTTGTTTTTGGCCAAACCCGGTCTTTTTTCACGAATTTTTCCCCGAATTTCAACCCGATTGAATTTTCGTTCTTCGGTTAACAAACGCGGCACCCATCTTGCTGAAATTTTTTTTGATCCTAACAGTTAAAATATGGAACACCCGCTCAATTGAGTTTCGTATAGTATCACTTATTTCCCGCACTTTTCGCCTTCGGTCTTCTAAAACCATTTTATGGATTTTATCGATGATTTCTGAAGTGGTGGATGTCGACGGCCTACCGCTCGTCGGATCATCTTCGACGCTGTTTCTGCCATGTTTAAACAAAGCTGCCCACTTTTTTTACCATGAAAAACGAGGACGCAGATTTCTCCAATGTGTTATCAAAGTCTTTCTTCATTTGACTTGGTGTCATATTCTTTTTGACAAAATATTTAATCGCGGCTCTGATTTCAGTTTTCTCCATTTTTTTTCTTAGATAGGAGCAGATTGGTTCAAACAAAAAGTCGTAGAAAAATAATTATGCGACCAACTGTAACGAAACTTGACACACAACTAACTTAAATATCAATTGAACGAATATAAATTTATTTAGATATTATCACCCAATCTAGGTTAGGCCGAGAACTTTTCAAACAGCCGTCCATCGAATTCCATTGTTACCTTCCGTCGATGCTGCACGGAGTACATCCCTGATGAGTACCAAAAACAACAGCGGTGACATTATGCATCCCTGACGTACCTCACTTTTGACTTCAAAATCCTCCGACACCTTACCATTGTGTAAGACGTGACACTTAGTGTCCTCGTATATAGCCTTGGTAATAGCTATGCATTTTACTGGGATGCCTCTCCTGCGCAAAGCTAACTAGATAGCATCTCGATTCAATCTGTCGAAAGCCTTATCCAAGTCGATAAACAGTAGATTTGGCGGAGATCTGTACTCAACGCATTGCTCTATTATGATCCGTAAGCTGTTTGTGTGGTCGATGCAGGAGGATCCAACACGAAAACCTGCCTGTTCGATGTCGAGAGTTGAACCTAAATGTTCCTTAATAAGCTCTAATTTGATTCTAGCTACTATCTTGGCTACGACCGGTAAGATACACATACGTCTCCAGTTTCCACTGTCCATCAGATACGCCAGTTTCTATGTTCTCAAGACGATATAGAGACAGTAGTCAGCTTTGAATACAGTAGAAACTCGGTCTTTAAATAAAATGTCAGACGGACGGATATGTATACAAGCAGCACGGGCGTTGGAAAGGATAGGGAGAGAGAAAGAGGACGCCAAGGGCGGCGTCCAGATAACTGGGCAGATTATTGTTATTTTCTGTCTTTGCTTCTGGTTCACAGTATTTTTCCCCGACTACCTGATGTCATAGGCATATAAATCCCCCCACATAGCGAACAGTTTTCCCATATGACCAACTACTGCCAGTGTTATGCCTTGCAATAGTGTTCATACAAGTTTTCGCAGTTGATGACATCGGGATTTGAACCATGAACCATTAGCATGACAATTGGCGACGTTACCACTACACCATGGCCACCCCCATTGTTATAACTGAACTTCGACTGCAATCTTCAAATAGCGCTCCTTCTTAGATTTCCTTGCCTCCCTTTTATTCAGTTTAGGCAGATATGCATCCTGGCTTTCTTTGAAGTTTCTCTCAAACCGATTCTCCATGTGATCGCAAGCAGTTCCGTTAAAGCTGGTCATACTGTAATGTAACCATTGGTAGTCCAAGATGGGAACTAATATTTCTTCCAGGCATGGTCTGCAGGTGTTATCCTCTAGCAAGCCCACATATTTCGGGCGATATCTGCAATTTTCGAAATACGAAATACGAAATACTTGGGCCTCAATCAACAAGCCTCTCCATTTAGCTCGGTCTTTCGCTAATTCCCTCTAGTTGCGCACTCCAAGTTGTTCGAGGTCTCCTTAAACTTGTGCGTGCCACCTACGGCGAGGAGGTCCTCTACTGCGTCGTCCCTTCGGGTTAGATTCGAAGACTCTGCGACCCGGAGCGTTGTTCTCAATTCGCTCTACATATCCCAGCCATCTCAAACGTCCAATACGCAGGCTTTTTGACTAGGTCGATGTAGCTGTACAGAACGTATAGAACGTCATTGAATCTTCTCCTCCGAAATCCGACAACGCAAATGGAACCGAATATCTTACGACGAATTTTCCTATCGAAGCGACAAAGGATAGGACTAGGATGATCAGGGTCTTAAATAGAGTCTCCTTAGTTGTTCGAGATAGCGCTTTACTGTTGAATTGTTTTATTTTATTCGTATTTTATATATTAATACGTGAACATGAAACTTATCGTACGTTTTTTTAGTATTTATTATAAAAGGAGGTGGATGAAACATATATCATTCGAAAGGTACTGTGCCATAGATGTGCGTATGTTACAATTATGTCAGGTAAAATAAAGTGAACATACACAGATGATATCCCCGTACAATACGCTTTAACCAAATTAATGAAATCATTTTGATCACGTTCATGGCTATATAAGTTAAGATCCCCTTGCCTTCCCTGCACGGGAGAAATAAAAAAAAAAAAAGCGATACTAGTTCTTATTACTCGCTTACTTTCTGCGCTGGTGATGTTTTCAGTATTTATAGCAGAGCCAAGGTAAACAAAGTTCCTTACTACCTAGAAGGTGTAGCTGCCCGCTTAGACATTCTGTCCAATTCGTACCGCTTGATTGTCTCTTCTTGTTGACAACATACGAGTATACTTGGTTTTTCCCTCGTTTATCGCTAAACCCATTTTGGCCGCTTCTGCTTCAACGGTTGCAAATGCACCAGTGACAGGCCGCTGAGCTCCTCCAATTGTGTTGATATCGTCGGCGTATACAAGCAGTTGTACGGACTTCTGATAGACTGTGCCTCTGGCTTCTGACTTCCGTGCATTCAAGCACAATATTAAAGAAGTCACATGAGAGCGCGTCACCTTGTCTAAAACCCTTTTTGATATCAAAGGTCTCGGTGAGGTTATTACCGATTTTGATGGAGCACCGAGTGTTTTCCATCATCATCCTGCACAGACGAAGAAATTTGGCAGGGATGTTAAAACTAGCCATGGCTCTATAAACCTCTTCTCTATAGATGCTGTCATAGACGGCCTTGTAATCGATAAAGAGATGATGACTACCGATTTGGACTTATTGGGTTTTCTCCAAGATCTGCTGAAGTGTTTAGATTTGATCGATGGTGGACTTTCCTGGCCTGAAACCGCACTGATAGGGTCCAATCAGGCTATTTAGACAATATCGCAGAATAGATCTTGTGTGCAACGTTGAGAAGACTGATGCCTCTATCATTGCCACAGTTGAGGGGTTTCCCTTCTTGTGGATCGGCCAAACGATGCTCAGATTCCATGCATCAGGCATACCCTCGCCTTACCAAATCTTAGTGATGAGTTGATATATGCTCTCTACCAATTCATCACCAGCTGCCTTGAAATGTTCGGCCGGTAATCCATCAGGTCCAGCAGCCTTGCTAGATTTCAGCTTGGATATTGCTATTCTCACTTCGCTTTGGTCCGGCGGACGGAAATTTTGGCCGTCATCATCTATGTTGAATGGTTCATTCTGCCCGACAGCGGGATGTTGATCTTCGTCGCCATTATACAGCCTGCAGAAGTAGTTTTTCCATGGGAAAACTACTACCGAATCCACAGCGCATATGCATCTTAGTGAAATTCAGTTATGAATCACTTTGGCAGTATCACTCCGGGAGTGTCACCTGGGATTAAACATTTTACAAACTTCAATAATAAATACCTAAACAAAATACTGTCAGTGAAAGTTGTTTGTATTATTATTCAGTACAATAAATTAACATATCGGGTACCCACACCTTGCGAATCACAGTTCTTGGTCTTCTCTTTATTCTGCTCTTGCTTGATTGCTCCGTCGCCGTTGAAGAGCCGATATATGGTATATTCCACATCTACTGCTATGCAAATCTGATGAAAGAACCTGCAATATTTATGTAATTCACCTTCGTCATAGGAAGCATCTTGTTTGTTCATTTTTATGCCTCCAGCCGTTCGACTAACAGTCAAACCTGATTCTTCGGAGAAAGTCTCATCGATCCAAATGAAAAATTCAAATCGAGTAGATTTAATCCAAGCACGCGAATGCAATGCGAAATGCATGCGGAAAACAGATTTTTGTTTTTATTTTCTATTAGGCCGGCTAGAAATGCGAAGAAGCTTCTTCTATTAATGGGGTCTGCGCATACTAAGTAGGCTACCATAATTGAAACTTGATGCTGGTAATGAATGATATTATCAGGTTGTGCTGTGATGCATACTTTAATCAATACCAGTTATTGACAGAGGTGTAGAAGTAGCTGCTCAAAATTAAGTGCTTCGCGTACTCTGGTGTTGCGCACTCGATGCCTGAGAGTTATTTCAGAAACACTATGAAGGAATTTCATTTCGGCAGTTTGTATCTGCGAGGGTATTTTTTTGCTTAGATATACCATATGTTACTTCCAATAGGGATGATGATGATGATGATGGTTGATAAGGTGCAAGTGCACTGCGACCTATGGTAGGTCTATTGTGCCTCCAAACTAGGACTCTAGCTTTAGTCGATGGCGTGCTCGATTTAGAGCACTTCCTCTAGTCCAACTGCTTTGATGAACCGTAGTATCTGAAGTCGATCCAGCGAAGGTAGAACCTAGGCGGTGTCTTCTTTTATGAAAAAAAAGCTTCGCATTCAATAAGAAGGTATGCTTGTGTTCCTGCAAGGTCCCTGCCGAATCCGTAGTGTGCATTCCCTTCTATTCCTTGTTTCCCAAGGTGCTCCTTGATTTTGCAGTGACCCATTAGCATGCCTGTCAAGATGCGGAGTTGATTTTTGCTAACTTTTAGGCAGGTTCTGCTTCTTTTCTAGCTGTAATTCCGCAGCATTTCTTTCGCATGTCTGAATCGGAGGATATCGTCCTAGTATTTAGCCCATTTTCTCACTTCTTCTTTTCTCAGTTTTTTCCCTATTGGTGTGGTCCTATTCTACAGAAAGGTTTTGCTCCAAGAGAAATCTGAGCCATTTCCTGGAAGTTCCTCAATTGCTTCCTTTCCCTCCACTTAACCCGGCGAAAACTGTGCTAGTGCTTACAACAAGGCACATAACTCTGGAGATCACGCCACCAAAAATTAAAGAAATGCACCTTTGTTTCTCTAAAAATGCTAAATACCAAGGCCTCATACTAGACAGGAAACTAAGCTGGAAAATTAACGTACATGATCGTATTAAGAATGCCGCTACGTCACTATACGCTTGCAAAAGAGCCTTGGACTATAAGTGGGGTGTCCGTCTGCAAATAATGCACGGGCTGTATACAGCGGTAGTAAGACCAATGGACCAATGGAATCTTAGTCTAGTGGACGGCACTGGAAAAGGTTAGCTACCTAACTGCCATAAGTACAATTCAGAGGTCAGCAAGTGTTTGTGTAACCATCGCTCTCCGCATGACTTCTACGGCGGCGCTGGAAATAAAGTTACATATGATTCCGCTAGATATTTATGGGACGGAGGTAGCAATAAAGTCGACTTTGCGACTGAAAGAATCATCACAGTGGATCAGTAATGATACAGGGGATGCCAAAATCCTAAGCTTATGCAGCAACGTGGTAGAAGTCACGGACTACTTAACACCGTCCTTAGACTTCAATATTAAATACAACACAAACATTCCCAGTCGACAAAATCCTAAAACATTCAGTTTTGGAAATATATAGAGATGGGTCTAAGACAGAGGATGGCGTAGGGGCAGGCATGTTCTCGGATATGCAAACGTCTTTTAGACTACCAGATCACTCAGATCACTGCAGTGCATTCCAAGCGGAGGTTAAGGCTGTTCCTGAAGCGGCTGAATGGCTGTCAATGAAAGCAGTATCGAATACAGACATCGTCATTTACACCGAGAGCCAACCAGCTTTAAAGGCACTCGAATCATCAATAATAAGATCTAAATTGGTAAAGCAATGTCACGCATCTCCAAATAGGATATCGAATTATTGCAGTCTCACTCTGCGCTGGGTTCCTGGTTATTCGGACATTTTAGGTAACTACAGGGCAGACGAATTAGCTAAAAATGGCACGAAATAGTAGCTCTCTATTGCGGAATGGGGGCCTCATATACCCATAGGAACTGCACGATACAAAATCTCTATTGCGGCATTAAATCAGGCCAATGAGAGATGGGGTAATCTTGATACAAGTAAGCATGCGATATATTGGCCACAATTGATCAGCAGATTACACATAAGTATCCTAGTTGGACTGTTTACTGGTCATTGCGTACTAGGCAGGCACGCTGTATGGACGAAGAAGAGGAGGAATCCCCTTTCACTTGCTCTGCTGCTGTCCAGCACTATCCTCAGCTAGGAAACAAAGTCTTGGGGAATTTTTCTTCAAACAACTTAAAGATATTGCAGAGTCGGGTATCAACAGCATCTGTAAATTAGTCCAAAAATCAAAATGGTTCCAAGAGTAATGGAAATAACCGGCTCACATGGTAACACAATGGACCTCATTTGGTCTAAGTGAATCCTAACATTTATGGAAGATAGCCACCTAATCTAACCTAACCTTTCCTCCACTCTTACATGTCCTGGTACCCAGTAGAGAGTTACTTTATTCGTCTGGCCTAGCCTATTGATCTTGCATTTATTTATCTAAGCTTAATACAAGCGGAACTTAAAGCTAAAACTTAAAAACTAACAAAAAAGGGGACTTAACGCTAAGCTTAAAACTATTATTATTTATTAATTTTTTTTTTTTTTAGCTTAAACAATCTAAAACTTAACTTAAAACTAACAGAGGATAGACAAGCTAGGAAGAGAAGGGAGAGGGTAGAGGTGAGAATTTGGGTGTGGGGGTGGCAAAATCAAGACAGGACTAGGTGGAATTGAGGCGGAGCTGAAGATCGTTTCGAAGGGTGGTTCTGCTGCAGTGGGAGTCAAATGTTTTTTCCATATAGTTAGCCAAGCGCAACATTTTGGACAGTGGTGCATTATAACCATAATTGGTGTGATGATAAGACAGACGGAAGAGGGGAATGGACCTAAGGTTAAGGGGATTGGTGTTAAATGAGACTAATTCAAGAAGCGCGGGGCAATCAATTTGCCCAGTGATTAGCTGATGGAGGAAGAGTAAGTCGGCAATATCGCGACGAGTTTCGAGAGACTGAAGATTGATGAGCTTTAAGCGTTCAGAGTAGGGAGGTAAGTCGTATCTATCAAGCCAAGGGAGACCGCGTAGGGCGAAACGGATAAACCTGCGCTGGATGGCTTCAATACGTCGGATGTATACAGCATAGTGTGGCGACCAGGCTTGGCTAGCATATTCGAGGATAGGTCTAAAGAAGGTTATATAAAGTGATTTGGTGACGTATGGGTTCGAAAATTCCCTTGACCAACGTTTTACAAAGCCAAGCGCAGAATTGGCTCTATTTATTATGTGGTCAATATGGGAACGGAAGTTAAGTTCCCTATCGCAGATTACACCTAAATCACGCAAAGAAGAAACTTGTGGGACAAGGTCGTTGCAGAGTAAGTAGCTCCTATGGGTTGATGGAAGTCGTTTACGGGAGTAGGTGATGAATTGGCATTTGCTGACGTTAAGTTCAAGATGATTTTTCTGGCACCAGCGAGAAAATCTGTTTAGGTCATCTTGAAGTGGGCGAGAATCATTGGGAGAAGATATGTATCTAAATATTTTCATATCATCGGCATAGACAGAGAGATACGGGTCTTTGATGATGCAGTCAACATCGTTGGTGGTCAGGACAAAAATTAAAGGCCCAAGGTGACTGCCTTGAGGGACACCCGAAGTGGCCTTAAAGGAGTTAGAGACAGAAGATCTAAATATAACCTCGTACTGCCGACCTTCCAAGTAGGATTTGCGCCAATTGATAAAACCTGGTTGAAAAACAAGAGCTTTCCACTTAAGAATAATAATTCCATGGGAGATTTTATCAAATGCTTTACTGAAGTCGGTGGCAATTACATCGATTTCGCTGCCATCTTCAAATGTACATAGCGCCTGAGAAATAAATTCAGTTAAGTTGGTGGTTGTTGATCTACCTTTAAGGAACCCGTGTTGGTTGGAAGAGAATAAGGGTTTGCAATGAAAAAACATCGAGTCGTAAACGATGCTCTCGAAGAGTTTGGGTATGCATGATAGTTTGGCGATAGGTCGGTAGTTAGATATTTCATTTTTAGGACCTTTCTTGTGAATTGGGATAATAAATGAGTTCTTCCAAAGGATAGGGAAAGAACCTTGGGAAATGGACATAAGAAAAAGAGAAATCAATGGTTGGGCCAAGTGGGTCACGCATTTTTTAAGAACAATTGGGGCAACCCATCAGGACCGGAAGAATAGTCATCTTTAAGTTTATTAATCTTCTCTGCGACAAGTAGGGACAGGTGCGACAGTCCCTGGGATCTGAGCTCATGTGAGTTGCATTCCTTGATTGCGGCTTGACTATCTGTCAGTATTGCGATGTCTTGCCCGCGATATTTCCTGTCGAGGTTAAATTGGGCGCATCTTTCGATCACGTGAACCTCTGCTTTGAAGATACTGGGGAAAATTCCTAGAGATTCTGACTATCTGGTCGTAGGCCGGCAAACGCCTTCCCCAGTGACTGTAGACATTTTCAACCCATCCGTGTACCATTTAATAGTGTGTTGTTTGAATTTATACTCATCGGACTCACTACTCCAAGCCCGTCTATTGCTCAGCTTTGAGTCAAACTTCGCTTCAAAGCAGTATTTCTTGACCATATTGTCCAGTTCTGAAGTGGCACCGATTTGAATAGGGTTTCTTGCTCTTTGCTTCCGATGCAATTTCCTTTCCCAACGCCTTCTTTGATTAATCTTAATATGGTCTATGTGTGGTCTATATTCACTATGTGTAGCGGAGGTAGTTCTCGCGAGCGTCTGACAAACATCCGAGAGTATTGTTGTCAAGAAAAAGCTTCTCAAATCGCCCTTCGGATTCGGCATTAAACTGTAGGTCCCTTCCATTCGTGTGAAAACTATAACGCACACAACATGAGTGGTTGCGAGGAGCTAGGCCCTGGCACTTTAAAGAGTTGTTGCGCCAAATATTTGTTTTTTGTTTTAGCGGAGGTAGTTCTACAATTAGCTTTAGTGCTGCTGTGGGATAGAATCTCATGATTCTTGTTATACAGATGCAGGTTAATCTCTGCACTTTACTTAGGGATATCCCCGTCGTACTTTGCCTTGTTCTGCTGACCCATCCCGCTGCACCGTATATAATGATGTGTCTGACTATCATCATGCACATCCACCTGAGTAAAGCTGGGCTGCACCCCCGTGAAGACTATAAGTACTCTAGTGGCTTTAATAAACATAGGTTCTACATGAGAACTTTGTTATCTAGCGTTATTCTTAGATACTTCACCTGTTTCTGTGGGTTGACTATGATCCCTTCGAGTAGTATAGGTTGTATACGCTGCAGCTGCCCTCTTTTTTGTGAAGGGTATCACTGTAGTTGTGGTAGGGTTCACTCTAAGCCCTACTGTTTCACACCACTTCTGTGTGATTCTTAAATCCCTTTGAATAATTTCGCAAAGCGTTTCTTCAAATTCCTCTCTTGCAATAATGACTATGTCGTCGGCGTAGCTTTGGATAACCATCAAACCAAGATGTCATTCTACTCTTTCTGACTTTTATATTCAACATATCCCGACGAATCATCATGAATAGACCCAGGCTTGAATAGCGCCATCAAATTGTCCAAATTTACTTTGAAAATCCATCCCACATTATCGTCCTTCTGAGCAAGTTATCCCTCGAACTGTGAACCGATACTCTCTAAATAATGCAATAACACCAACATGCCAAAGGAATGCGCGTACTGAAGAGAACATTCATGTAAGCGAAAGTGTCCGTCTGTCCACTACGTGGAAAAGTTTGGTCTTCGTCCATATAAGATCCATCTAGTGCAAGAAATCGGGCCACATGACCATCATTTTCGATTTTCTTTCGCCGATTGCAGCAGTTGTAAACTGATTTTTCGCCAAACAGATTTGTCAACAAGCAAAATTATTGCATATGAAATGAAACCAATCAAGAAGGCACCATACAGACTTAATCATATCCAGGAAAATGCATCGCTTGGACCGTTTTCCACGCTGGTGGCATCGTCGGACCGTATTTCTTCAAAAATGAGGTCAGAGCACGCATTATGGTTAATGCAGATCGATCATTACCGAACAATGATCAATGAACATTTCCTTAAAAATATGGATGACACTGATCCGGCCGTGATGTGGTTTCAAAAGAATGACGCTACGTGTCACTTGATTTTTTCCTGAGATTTCGTAAAGTCACTGGTTGATGCTGATCCATAAGCAAGAAATGACGTTTGGAAGCCAACATTGTTTGTGTTCTTCGCGACATAAGACCACCATTCATTTTCGAATATAAAAGGATTTTTGTTTAAAAGTACATTTTTTGTATAATTTGTTTAATTTATAGTTCCATGGGGCTTATAATAGCACCCTTCACTCATGATAGTCAAAAAACTTTTATTCAGTCAATTTAGCTCTCGTAATTGTCTATATATATGTATTGTACAAATTATGCAAGTTACGAGTAAATAAACAATCTTAAATAACAATTTTCGGTATTGAAATCGCTCCTAGTGAATTCTGAAGCGCTTGTAGTATTGAAATTGGAATCTGTGAAGGGAGATGTAGATGAATGTGTTATTATTATTTACCACTCACATCTAGTAGCCATATTGTATCTTGTCTTCTCCCTGGATCGCTCAGATGAATATTCTTAAAAACAACATAATGGAAGTATGTCTGAATTAGTTTCAATTAAATGGTATATAGTTACCGTTACTGGGGCCGCTAAAGCTAAGGCCAATAAAATTGTGAAAATAAAAATTCGAGTATAATGAATCATTTTCTAGCTTCCCCTGGCTGTGGTGCGCAACTGTTGTGCAATACTGATAAGAATTCATTTAAATACTGCAGCGAGTCCGGAAATGAAATCGATGTATTTCTTATCAAATGCATATAAATAATTACGAATTTTTTAAAATATAATCAGTCTTTATGGTTCTTACGAAATTCCATCCTGATAAAAATTTAATTTGGAGTCTTATTGATTAATGCATACGAGTACAAATGAGTATGTTAGTGAGCAGTTTTTTAACTGAACTGGAAGATACCCGCGACTGACACCTGTCTGCGTAGTCCACAATAATATTAACTATATAGGTACATCTATGTATGTATCCATATCGCTCAACAAGGCAACCACTACTCGAGAAAAGTCGTCGCGCTGGCAACAGTAGACGTGAGGAATGCCTTCAACTCAGTAAGATGGACAGATATCATGGAGCCGTTGAAAAACACATTCAGAGTACCACAGTACCTTGAAGGTGTTGGGGGAGTACCTCAAATACCGGAAACTGCTTAATGATACTGCAGAGGGACGTCGCGGCAAGGACATCACAGCAGGAGCAGCGCAGGGTTTAATACTGGGACCGGACTGGACGATCGTTTCCAAGTAGGCACAGAGACAATGACCGGCAAGAGCGCAGTAGGGTACCTGGGTATGACCCTGGACTGCAAACTTACCTACTGGGAAAAAATCAGATCGGCATCGGAGCAAGCCGCAAAAGTCACGACGGCAATCAGCAGGATCATGGCGAACATCGGAGGCCCAGTTATGAGTAAGCGGAGGCTGCTTATGTCCATCACTCACTCCATCCTCTTGTATGGGTGTGAGATTTGGGCTGAGGCACTCAACCTGGAAAAGTACAGGAAGCAAATGGCCGGTGTACAGAGATGTGGAACCCTCCGCGTTACTAGCTCCTACAACTCAGTATCCGAACCAGCCGTCCTCGTGATGGCGGGAGTGACCCCTATAGACCTGCTAGCAGCAGAAAGAAAGTGCGTCCACGAAAACAAGGCGGAAATAGGGTTTGAAGCCGCATTAGCAGAAGCAAAGGAGCGGACTAAAGAGAGGTGGCAAAGCAGGTGGAATGCTGAAACCAAGGGAAGATGGACCGCCAGGTTAATAAGAGATGTTGCTGCGTGGACGGAGCGGAAACACGGTGAAGTGGGCTATTACATCACCCAATTCCTAACCGGTCATGGTTACTTCAACCGGTACCTATGCATAATGGGAAAGAAAGACAGCACAGCCTGCCAGTATAGTGACTCTGAGGAAGACGACGCTTACCATACATTCTTCGATTGCAGCAGGTGGGCAGTGCAGAGATCCAGACTTTATATGCCACTTCTCCCCAGATAACGTGTCCAGCAGATGATCTCGAGTGTAGACGCCCGTGCCCTGAGAACCAGTATAAGGGTATTAATAATCCTTTTGGCATGCGCAAATAAAAAAAAAAAAATATATTTGGAAGAGGATCTGCGAATTCATCGAAAGGGTCTTGAGGAAGAAGAAGACAGCAGCAGAAGAAAACACACCTTCAGAAAATGCTGTAAGAAGATAAAGCCTGCCAGCAAGACAAATAAACCTGTAAAGGAGACAAATATGAAAAATGAAAAAGCCGGTCCCCAGAGGGGAAAGAAAACGACACCACTCTGAAGTAATGCGAAAGCGGTTCCGCGGTTCGATACGCATCACCTCTTCATCGATTTCAAAGTTGCCTATGATAGGAACTTTTTTTTTCACGGTCCCACCTCTCGCGATCATCTGACAAACATCCGAGAGTATTGTTGTCAAGAAAAAGCTTCTCAAATCGCCCTTCGGATACGGCACAAAACTGTAGGTCCCTTCCATTTGTGTGAAGAAATATAACGCACACACCACGAGTGGTAGCGAGAAGCTAGGCCCAGGCACTTGAAGAGCTGTGCGCTAAATATTCATTTATTTTTTTATGATAGGTGGCCTAGGTGACCTAGGTGGCGCAAACAAGTGGAGAGTGACTTTAACCAACTTGGCGTGTGCAACTGGAGGTAGCTGGCTTATAACCGCGCTGGCTGGATAGGTTTGTTGGTTGGGCCCCAGATCCACCCCGGACTGTGGCGCCACCTAAGTAAGTAAGGAAGTATGGGTATATATGTATGCTTTTAGCTAACAGAAGGAATACATCAAACGCCATCGTTATCGCCTGTGTCAAAATGCATATGTAGCTATAAATTTGCGCCTCATAGGCAGGAAAGGAAATAAATCCATGCATTTATTTATTTATTTTATATTGCACCCAAAAGTACACTAAAGAATCAGTACTTCTTAAACTTTTCAAATGTATAGTTTTATAATGAATGGTTTTGCCGTTTTTTTATAATCTCTGCGTTTATTTATTTTAATATTTTATTCCGCTTGATTTTTCAAGCGTGCTTATTCTAATTGAAGATTCGGACCAAGTCTTCAAGGTATAGAATGGCAAAGTTTTACTCAAATCGGCCAATCAGTTTTTGCGTGATACCTGACCAAAACGACTCTAGCTATCATTATATCAATCAAAAAAGAGCGTAAAAGAAGCTTATGTAATAAACATTAAAAGTGAATAATTATAAATATTATGGGTGGCATGGTGTAGTGGTAATGTTTTTGGTTGTTGAGTGCCTGCTCAAGTACCAACCATATCCATTCAAATTTTCTAGTAATAAAAGTAAATGATGCTATCTTGCTATCCTGTATAAACCAGAACTGAATGTAAAAATCACGGGAAAATCTTCGCGGATAGTTGAGACAACACCTATGGAGTGAGCATATAAAAAAAAAACAAATATTTGGCGCAACAGCTTTAAAGTGCCAGGGCCTAGCTTCTCGCAACCACTCATGTTGTGTGCGTTATATTTTTCACACGAATGGAAGGGACCTACAGTTTAATGGTGAATCCGAACGGGGATTTGAGAAGCTTTTTCATGACAACAATACTCTCGGATGTTTGTCAGACGCTCGCGAGAGGTGGGACCGTGAAAAAACTTTTTGGTATTTTCTGGGATTCGAATTTGGAACCTCATGCGTAGTGATCCGACACACTAACCACTTACGCCACGGCGCACGCATATAGTGAAGCTTAAATCATCTGAGTTTCAAACCACTGCACTAAAATAATTAACCCCTTCTCATCTAGTCTCTTCATTGCCAACTTACGACGTGTAATAATATTAAAGGACTTAACATTTTAGACGCACGAGTAGTAAGGTTAGGTTATATATAGGTGCCTTGTGACATAATTCACTGCTCACTTAGGCCAACAAGGATCCATTTTGTTTTTGCCCTAAGAACCCATAAAGAAAAAATGCTGAATTTATACCCATCTAGATAAGGATACATACCTCAGAGGGTTAGTCAGGTCTGGAGCGGGCATCGCTGGATTAGAACCACATAGATATGGATATGAATCTCAGGAGGTGTCCTCCAACTGAAGGAACAAGTACTCGTAACTACCGAGCGTCCTTACTGCTTCTTCAGCAAGGGAAGGGAATTTGCATAGCAGGTGACTTAATTACTTACTTCCTTGCTTACTTACTAATTTACTTACATACTTACTTACTTATGTGGTGCTCAAGTTCGGGGTGAACCTGGGTCTCAACCAACAAACCTCTCCTTTTAGCTCCGTCTTTAGCTAGTTACCTCCAGTTGCGCGCTCCAAGTTGGTTGAGGTCCTCTTGAACTTGTGCGCGTGATCAACGGCGGGGAGACCTTCTACTACGTTGTTGTTGTTATTGTAGCAGCTTCACATATACATATGCATTCAACTGCGGTTGGTGTGTTCTGAGGTTTCCAGGCCCAAGAATAGAACAACGTCGATTGGGCGGCTCCAGAGTGTTTCGGGGGTCAGTGTTGTTGGATTTGCCGGACAGTTGAATAGGTGTGGTACGTCGTGCGGGTCGTTGTTGTAATCTGGGCAGATGTTTGCCAAGTTGGGGTCCAGGCGTGCCTTGTAGCTGTTGAGTTTGCGACACCAGCTTGAGCGAAGTTGGGCCAATGTTGTTCTGGTTTGGAGCGGCAGCTGGCGTTCCTCTTCCGCTATGGAGGGAGAGGAGGGAGGAGGGCGACCACCGAGAATGACGTTTGGGTGGATGTTGGCCAGAGAGTTGGAGACTGCAGTTTGGTGCAGCTGGTTTATGTAGCTTTTTTTTAGTTTGCGTCATTGATGTCGTCGTTGTGTTGCTATAGTGCGATGTCGTTCTTGTAGGTGGTGAAGTTTTGGTCTCTACTGCGTCGTCCCTCGGGATTAGATTCGAAGACTCTGCGGGCCGAAGCGTTGGTGTCCATTCGCTCTACATCTCCTAGCCATCTCAAAAACGCAGTTTTTTTTGACTAAGTTGATGTCGCTGTACAGCTTGCATAGTTCGTCTTTAAATCTTCTCCAAAACTCGTCAACGCAACCGGGGCCGAATATTTTACGAAGAATTTTTCTCTCCAAGCAACCAGGGATATCTTCATCCGCTTTCAATAAAGTCCATGTTTCAGCACCCCAAAGCAGGACTGGGATGATCAGTGTCTTTTATAGAGTCTCCTTATTTGTTCGAGATAGGGCTTTACTGTTGAATTGTTTTAGTAGCCAAAAAAAAATAAATAAACAGCGATTGACAAAAGTTATTCTTCGCTTAATTTCTGCGATGTTGTCGTTTTGATAATTTATAGCAGAGTCAAGGTACACAAAGTTGCTTACTACCTCGAAGTTGTAGCTGTCCATTGTGACGTTCTGTCCAATTCTTCGGTATTAATTGTTCCTTCTTGTTGACAGCATATATTATGGTACTTGGTTTTTTCCTCGTTTATCGCTGAGCCCATTTTAGCCGCTCCTGCTTCAATGCTTGCAAACGCACCGGTGTAAGTCCTCGGAGTTCTTCCAATAATATCAATATCATCGACGATAGACTGTGCCTCTGGTGTTGGCTTATGAGTTCCGCACAATCCGTTCAAGTACAATATTAATGGAGTCACATGACAGCGTGTCACCTTGCCTAAAACCTTTTTTTGGCATCGAAGGTCTCGGTAAGGTTATTACCGAACTTGATGGAACGGCGATCGTTTCCCATCGTCATCCTGCACAGACGGACGAGCTTGGCAGGAATGTTAAAACTAGACATGACTCTATATATCTCTTCTCTATAGATGTTGTCATAGGCAGCCTTGAAATCGTAAAGAGATTATGAGTATCGATTTGGTCTTCTGCAAGATCCGCCGAAGTGTGAAGATTTGATCGATGATGGACTTTCCTGCGCTGAATCTGCTCTGATAGGGGCCAATCAGGCTGGGTTCAGGCGTTTACACAATATCGCACAAAAGATCTTGTATGCAATGTTGAGAAGACTAATGCCTTTATAATTGATGCAGTTGAGGGGATGAAGAGGATGAGATTCCATTCATCAATCGCCTTAGAGATGAGTTGGTGTATGCTCTCTACCGATTCATCACCAGCTCCTTCAAAAGTTTGGCCGGCAAGCCATCAGGTCCAGCAGCCTTGTTGGATTACATCTTCGATATTCCTATCTTCACTTCGTTTTGGTCAGGGGGATGAATATTTTGACGATCATCGTCTATGTTGAATGATTCATTCTGCCTAACAGCGGTATGTTTGTCTTTGTCGCCATTATACGAGTACAGTCTGCAGAAGTAGTTTTTTTCAAATTCTCAGCACCGACCGTGAAAAGTGGAGGCAGTGGAGTTATGTCACGGTAAATTTGTGCCAGGCATTTCTGTCTTTTTTAAGGGTTGGTTGGTATGGGATATGAAGGCATTTTGTGCATAAGAGAATCAAATAATTTGTTAGATACATTGTATGTTTTTTACATGTTCTGAAGCCCAAAAAATGAGGTCGTATTTGGTTTGATCGATTGGAGTGCCAATGTCTATAGACTTAGTTCTGCTCTTTATTAGTATGCTTACAGTCCTTATTGAGCTATGGTTTACTGTAAGCTGGAGTGGGGAACATGTAGCTTAATTCCGAGAAGAATTACATGGTGACAACTTCAGCGTTAACAGTGGTACTTCAGAAACTAAAAAATTCAGCAGATCCTGTTGTCCTGATTATGGTTGATTTAGTTGTCTGAAACTGGCGTAGGTTCTTCTACTAGCTGAATGAGACTGCAGCTGATGGCTTCTGATTGTCTTCAAACACAGCTGGAGTTAGTTGATGAATTAATTTACTTTCAGTGAACTAGGATGTGCAGTTTCTTCACCGCTAGATGTTGACGGGTGCTGTTCACATTGACACTGTGAAATATCAAATCATCAATCCTTGCCACGCCAAGGAACATTATTCTAGGTTTGGATACTACAGCGTGTTTGCCGACTATTACTGCTGTGGTGCGCACTGTACTTCTGTAACTTACAAGTTTCTCTGTTGTTGCTCTGCTAATTGTAGTTCCATACGCGCCAGCCATTCCCGCACGGTCCTAATAACTTCTTGCTCTATTTCCTCTCGGTTACACTTGCAGTTCATCAACAAAGTCAACAACATTGGGATGTGAATCTTTAGAATGTCGACTTACATTACATTTTCCTTGGAGAACGCCGCATGTGATGTTGTATTGCGTTGTTCCGCTCTTTGTTTGGTAGAACAGCAGTCTATAGTATAAGGCACTTCTTGCAGTAATCGCCCGCAGTAAAAATTCCCAATGTAGTGTACTGAAGGCATTCTTGATGTCCAACGTGATAATGGCGCAGTACCTCCTCGTCCATCTTCTTGCCTTTATGGCCTTCTTTGCTATGCTTACCACTTTCTCATTAGGGTTAATCGCTATGTGAGCTTCCGGAAACCCTATTGATGCTCCGCAAACCACTTGTTTCGAACATGTCATAAAGAATATGCTCCACATTTTTTCCATGGTGTCCAGCATGCACGCATCTTGCCGAGACCTTACAACTTCCATTGAACGGAAAGGATACCTTCTCTCCGTCATGTGTTATATGTAAACGGGAGCAACGGGTGCAGCGAAGGCCAATCCACGCCAGGGCATTTATGAGTGTCCGTGTGATATATGAAAACTTTGTAAACCTTGTTATGTCATTCAAAGGATCTTCAACTGGACTAAAAGTTGCGACTAAGTAGGATAGTTGTTTCTTACTTAGAATGTTCCTGACATCTGTATCTCATGATATTTCGCTCTTAATGGTGTACATCTTCCCCTTGTCATACTAAGAAATGTGATGCTACTCGATAACTTGGCACGTTTCTCAGCCGCACTCTAACCTTATGCCGCACAGGCACACCTACAAAGGGTCACCTTGAGGAATTTACGGAACCCAGAGTTTACTTTCTCAGCCAACCAAAAAAGTATGTAATTTTTTCAACTTTCATTTCCAATATGAACTTGACTTGCTGATACCCTCACCTTAGATAGCAATCACATGGCAGCATCTAACGCTGTTGATGATCATCATTAATATTAACCACACATGCCGCCACAGGAGAAGACAAATCCTATAAGATCTCCCCCACGAGCATAAGCCATTGCAAGTGCCATATTATTGTTTGCCAAATCAAGCATCTCCCCCACCCATCCGAATATTGAATCGAAAACAAAAAACTTTCACTGAGCATTAGTTATGCCAAACAGTGGCCTCACCACTGTGATGACATTAATTTTATCGTCTCCTTGTTGACTCCAGATGCGCACGTGCATTCCTAACTAAACATATTCGAAGCCAAGCTGTCGTCGTTTTTCCTTCTCACGAATTGACCTATTCACTAGAGAAAGAGATCACAATGAGAGTCAGTAGACTCTTTCCAATTAAGCTAATGTCATTTTGAAGACCAGAGTTTGCCAAACCACTAACGTGATCATAATCGCGTCGTTCTGACGGGAACCTAGTAGCGTGGACTGAGGAAGTTTTCACACCGCAAAACCTCTGTTGATGGTAAGGTGCTAGAACTCATAAAAAATCTACCCGCATCCAGCAAATTGTGGAGAACAATCAGTGGGTTTGATGGTCTTTTCCCCGGCTAACGCCAGCTCATCTGAAGAGTGAAAGTGCTTCTTTTGCTAACTACGAGTACTAGACTCGTTTGGGTAAACAGTAGAAATCTGGATTCAAAGATAAACACAACACGTTTAATTAGCAAGCATCCGCGGCTGGTATGTACGAGTATCTACGAATACCTCTGTGGACTCATCCAATTATGGAATCTTCATTTTCAAGTTTTGGGAACCACATTGGCTATGAGGAATTTCCACGTCTCTAGGTCGGTCTAATAGTACCTGTATACCCGGTCTCAATCGGTCTAGGTGTATGCTGCATCAATGTGGATTGCACATTTTGGCGCGACACACTCTTGGATAGAAACTAAAGTATGTGATCACAAAGTTGCGAATGTGCAGACCATTGAGAAAGTCGTTGTAGACGAATTCAGTCAACTGTTGGTTTGTTGTTGCATAGGTAAGTAGAGTAGTAGGAGGAAGATTGAGATCTGGATTTTTTTTTTGCTCTTATGGGAAGATGTAAAGATTCATCTATCGGAGGGAATAGTTGACTTAAACAGTTAACAAATGCCAAGCGATGGTATGTACTGGCGTAAGGTAATTTAGACTTTCACCTGCATTTCAATGGGAAAAGGCATTACGCCACGCGCGTTGGAGACAAAGTTGACTTGTGTATAGTTGGAGCCTGCCAATAAAGACCGGCTTAATGGGAATGCCAAAAAGACAAGAAATGTTGGCGAATTTCTTTTAATCTTCTGTTCCTGGAAAATAGATCTATTGTAACTTGTCGGATCTGTTCATCGTTCAAATTTCAATAATTGTTAACAATTAACCATTGGTTTGAGAAGACCAATGTAGCGTATGGTATCACATCAATCAAAAGATGCAAATGTGTGGCATGATGCAGTGGTAACTTACTTACTTACTTACTTAGATGGCGCTACAGTCCGGGGTGGACCTGGGCCTCAACCAACAAACCTCTCTAGCCAGCATGGTTACGAGCCAGCTGCCTCCAGTTGCGCACGCCAAGTTGGTTGAGGTCCCCCTCCACTTGTTTGCGCCACCTACCGCGAGGTCGTCCTCTACTGCGCCGTCCGTCCGGGGATTCGAAGACTTTCTTAGCGGGAAGGTTGTGCTCCATCCGCTCTAAATGACCCAGCCATCTTAGTCGCTGTATGTGAACTCTTCTGGCTAAGTCGATGTCCTTGTACATGCCGTATAGTTCGGCATTGTACCTTCTCCTCCACTCACCGTCTATGCAGACGGGACCAAAGATCGCTCGAAGAACTTTTCTCTCGAAGTAACCAAGGGCATCCTCATTCGGTTTTGTCAAAGCCCATGCCTCTGCGCCATACAGCAGGACTGGGATGATTAATGTCTTATAAAGAGTTACCTTAGTAGTTCGAGATAGGGCTTTGCTACTCAATTGCCGTTTTAGCCCATAGAAACACCGATTGGCAAGAGTAATTCTCCGTGTGATCTCTCCACTCATGTCATTTGCGGAGCTGACCATAGAGCCTAGGTAGACAAAATCCTTTACTGCCTCAAAATTGTATCTGTCTATTGTGGCGTTCTGTCCAAGACACCGATGTTGGGTGTCCTTTTTTGTAGACAGCATATATTTTGTTTTGCTTTCATTGACCGCTAGACCCATCTTTGCTGCCTCGTTCTCAATACTCGTAAATGCCCCATTGACGGCCCGCTGAGTTCTTCCGATTATGTCAATGTCATCGGCATAAGCGAGTAGTTGTACAGACTTGAAGAAGATTGTACCTCCGGGGTTGGTTTGTGAGTTTCGTACAATTCTCTCAAGTACTATGTTAAAGAGATCGCATGATAGCGCGTCGCCTTGTCTAAGACCTTTCCTGACATCGAACGGTTCTGTGATATTCTTACCGACTTTGATGGAGCAGCGAGAGTTCTCCATCGTCATTCTGCACAAACAGATCCCAAGACTAGACATGGCTCTGTATAACTCGTCTCTATACACGCTATCTTAGGCAACTTTGAAATCGATGAAAAGGTGGTGCGTATCGATTTTATATTCATGGGTTTTTTCCAAGATCGGCCGTAGTGTGAATAATTGGTCAATGGTGGACTTTCCAGGCCTGAAACCGCACTGATAAGGACCTATCAGGTTCAGCAGTGGTAAAGTGTTCGGTTATTGAGTTCAAGTGTCAACCATATCCATTCAAGTTTTCTAGGAATAAAATGAAATGATGTGCTCATACAAGACCTAGAGTAATTCAAAATGATTGGAGGTACATACTTTTGAAAAATGTTACCCAGAACAATCTGAAATACGATCTAAAGTTGCGAGATGAAAGAAGAAATAAAAGGCGCGACTGTACTATTTAAAGTCTTAACACAATTTATTTTTGTAAATTCAATTGTCATACGATTTAAGCAAAAAAGTACAAAGGTTAACGAAAGACGAATTCTAAACTAGAAGCAATCTGACTGAGAATATAAATGCAATTAAGAATTCAACAACTTAACGAACATTTGATATTATTATAGAGTAAATTAACAAAGATTTTCAACATACTAAAGAAAAATTCCAGCTCCGAGAAGAAGTAACTACCAAGAGTCCTCATTCTTCTGACGGATAGGGCAGGACAGTCACACAACTTCTGTAATGGTCGTTATGCAGCACACCGAGTCGCTCTGCGTGAACGCCAATGGCACTATGTCCAGTAATTATGCCAGAAATAACCCGTGCGTTATAATGACTAAGTTTTACCAGAGAGGTTGATCTCTTCTTGCTGCATGTCGGCCATAGCGCCCTAGCCGTTGCGCATGTTTCCAGATGAACCCAGCGTCTATTTGCTCGACCGGTGGCATCAGCCTCTATTTTCTTCCGTAGGAACTGATTGGGGTTGCTACAGAAGGGAGGGCCCGCGTTACCTTCGATATCCATATGCTCTGGTACCCAGCAGAGGGTCACCCCATTGGCTCTAGATATCTTGTTTAAGAGTGATTTGCAGCTTCTCATAAGCCTCGATCTAATTACAGCAGAGTCCAGAGCCTTAACGGCTGCCTGGCTGTCTACATAAACAGTGATCGTTTTACCAACGATATTACCCACGAACCCTATAAGTGCACCGTTTTCAAACCACAACTCGGGTGGAAAGGGAACGAGATATTTCAACTCAAATAATGAGTTGCCAATCCTTTTGTCAGATATCTCCTTGGGGTCGTCGATTGCCTAGAGTACATGGTCTGATCCTCGCTATGACCGGACAACTGCAAAGAAAATTAATTAAAGATACCTTCTCCTTATTGTCCTTGCAACTATGACAGATAGTGCTGCGAGGGATACCTGTTTGTATGTTTCTAGTTTATTATTTGTGTACATTTAACATTCCGTCCTTTCATATTCTCAGCTTCCAGTGTTTGTAGGCTCCTCGTTTCTCGCTGCTCGTTCCTCCGGACGTTGTTGCTGCATCGTGCTGGTAATGATTTCGTCTGCTGTGTTCCAGGATTTGTTCATCGTCAGCATGAAAGTTATAAGTCCTCTTGGTGTCACTTGGCCGCCAGTTTCCCTTTCTAATATGTTTCTGGACGTCGTATACATCTGGTAATCCATCAAAATATGTTCCGCGTTCAGGATGGCAGTATGGGTCATCCACGTGTTTGAATTTGTAGAGATACTCCCGGAAGCATCCGTACCTCGTTAGAAAATGTGTCGGATAAAAGTTTACTTCTCACTGTTTTCTGCTGATAAATTCTTCTACGTTAGGGATCAGCGTATGGTATTAATCTTACCCGGATGACCCTCTTCCCTTGCTCTTTAAAGTTGATCCTGTGGTCCAGCAGCATTCCCAGGTACTTGATGTGTCAACGCGACTCGATGGTTTGCTCACCGACTTGTATAGTAAGGTGTTCTACTCTTGCACTGCCACTTATTAGCACTGCTCCCGTCTTATGGTCCGCCATTTCCAGACCTATGCTTGTAGCCATGCCCCCACGTTTCTTATTATTTGACTGTAGTTTTCTGACACTTGTTCTATAGTTTTGCTACGACCATTAAAGCAATATCATCAGCTTAGCCGATGATGTTTACTCCGCTCCGCCTTGGCGTTCTCAGTATGCCATCATACATTATATTCCACAGGACTGGGCCTAGCATTGACCCTTGCGGAACTCCTCCTGTGATTGTGTATGTTTTAGTCCCCTCTTCCATGTCAATATGAAAGGTCCTCTCGCTGAAGTAGCTGCTATTATTCTCAGCAGATAGTTAGGTCTGCAGGTTGCTTTATGCTTTAACTATGCAACAACGAAGGTAAACAAAGTCATATTTGATAAATTGAGCAAGCTCGAGTTAAAACCTCGCCAGAAAAGAACTCCCATATGAATATGAATCAGTTACTAAAAATTTTAACATGGAACGCAAACGGCCTTCTACAAAAAAACGCCGAATTAGAAGTATTCTTACGGAATGACAACATTGACATTTGCTTGATCTCTGAAACTCATTTGACAAAGGAATCCGGAGTAAAAATAAGAGGGTATCGTGCTTATCACGCATACCACCCTTCCGGAAGAGCTAGAGGCGGATCCTCCTTATTCATTAAAGACTGCATTGAGCACTCCATAAATACGACGATTGAAATCGATACAATGCAAACAAGCTCAGTTCGAGTTAAGAATAGGCACTCATATTTCAACATCGCGTCCATTTATTGTCCTCCGCGATGCACGTTTCGAAGTAACGACTTTGTACGTCTCCTTGACTCACTTGGACCGAATTTCATTATAGGTGGCGATTTCAACGCAAAACACACCTTTTGGGGTTCCAGATCCAATTCACGGAAAGGCAGACTTCTGTACGAAGCCGGTATGCAATTCGGGGTTGATTTCTTTTCGACGGGGAAACCGACGTATTGGCCCTCTGATACAGCAAAAACACCGGACCTAATAGACTTCTTCGTAGCAAAAGGAGTATCTTTAAATTTTGCGAAAGTAGAAGAAAGCTTTGATCTCTCCTCAGATCACTCGCCGGTAATCTTGACAATAAGTGACCGACTAATGACAGTAGAAGGTGTGCCTAGATTAACTAACAAAAAAACTAACTGGCGCGACTTTAGAACTGATTGCGAAGAAAATATTGTCTTAAATGTATCGCTCAAAACACCCTTCGAAATAGAAGATGAGCTCGGCAAATTTATTGAATCAATACAAAATGCCGCGTGGAAAAATACACCTTTAAGGAGGAAAGAAGTCCCATGCAATGAAGCTTATTATCCGCCGGAAATAAAAGAACTTATTCGAGAAAAGAGGAGAGCACGCAAAATATGGCAACAAACTCGCGCTCCCCAGCATAAAACCCACTCGAATTTCTTATGCAATAAGCTTAAAAAAGCGATCCAAGACCTAAAAAACCGAGAGACTTCAGCTTATCTTGAAGGTTTAACCGCCGAAAAAACTACTAATTACTCGCTCTGGAAAGCTGTCAAAAGAATTAAAAAACCGCAAATACATTCGCCACCGATAAGAAAAAACAACGACGAATGGGCAAAAGGTGACAAAGAAAAAGCGGATCTATTTGCCGAGCACTTAGAAGAAACTTTTAAGCCATTTGATGGAGAAACATTGGTAGACGATTTTACCGGTACGACTACGACATCTGACAACCTTAGAATAAAAAGTGTGTCACTTATAGAACTTTGCCAGGCAATAAAAAACCTGAAGAACAATAAAGCTCCTGGCTATGATTTAATAACCGGACAAATCCTCAAGGAATTACCAAAAAAGGCACTATTAAAATTGCTTTATTTAATAAATGCTTCCATTAGATTATTATACGTTCCAAATCAATGGAAAGTCGCAGAAGTCATAATGGTTCCGAAACCGGGAAAGTCTCCAAATGACAAAAAATCGTACAGACCGATATCGCTACTACCAATAATATCGAAGGTATTTGAAAAACTCCTTCTGAAACGGATTCTTCCGGTCATTGAAGAGAGACGCCTAATACCTGACCACCAATTCGGGTTCAGAATCAAGCATTCCACAATTGACCAGGTTTATAGAATAACCGACGAAATTGAAAAAGCCCTTGAGGAGAAAAAGATTTGCTCTAGCGCTTTTCTTGACGTATCTCAAGCCTTCGACAGGGTTTGGCACGATGGATTGAATTATAAGCTAAGACGAATCCTTCCGGAGCAACTTCATAAGATCTTAGAATCGTACCTTAAAAACAGACTTTTTCGTGTTAAGCACGGAACTGAATATTCTGATTTTAAAGAAATCGCCGCCGGAGTTCCGCAAGGAAGTGTCCTTGGGCCTATCTTATTCTTGCTGTACACTCGGGACATACCTCAAACTGAAGGCACTATTGTAGCTACGTTCGCGGACGATACGGCTATTTTGGCAACGGAAAGTTCAATCGAGTCAGCAACCATAAAACTCCAACGAGCCTTGGATAAAATCTGTGAGTGGACAAAAACTTGGCGCATTGTTCTTAACGAGACCAAATCGACGCATGTTAACTTCACTTACAAGAAAATAATCAACCTTCCCGTTTTCATTAACTCGGTACAAATACCGCATGCAAACGAAGCTAAATATCTGGGAATGACACTAGACGCGAAACTTAAATGGAAACCTCACGTTAAAAAGAAACGTGACGAAGTCGAAAATCGACTTAGAGAAATGTATTGGCTAATTGGAAGATATTCCAAACTAAGCGTATATAACAAACTGCTTCTGTATAAGCAAGTGCTTAAACCCGTGTGGACGTACGGTATACAACTCTGGGGTTGTACCAAACCAAGCAATAGGAATCTCATACAATCATTGCAAAATAAAATTATAAGAATAATCGTGAACGCTCCCTGGTATATCAGAAACAATGATATCCACAGAGACTTAGGGATAGCTACCGTGGAGGACGAAATAAAAAACTTCGCTCGCAAGCTTCGTATTCGTCTTCATGGCCATTGCAACTGTGCCATACTCCAAACTTTGGATGTGACAAATCTTACGCGCCGACTTCAAAGAACGAAACCGTTCGAATTAGCGCTATAAGACAAAAAGCCGCATGTCATGACGGTTTCAGCAGGTGCTTTTATTGAAAATCTACCTGCCTCACGCGAATATAAATCTGAAGCTTAAACTACTTGATAAGGTCAAACTTAGTCGTAGTAAACAAAACGAAGGGAAGGGTGTTTTTAGTCAGTAGAAATCTGACACTACTATGAGTACACGGTCTCATAGTGTCTCATGAAGATTTTCACCTACCCACGAAAAAAAAAAAAAAAAAAAAAAAAAAAAAAAAAAAAAAAAAAAACTATGCAACTCCAGCTGGCGGAGTTGAAAGCGGTCTTGACGTCGAGTGTTACGATGGCACAATACTGATTTCCTCCTCCTAGCCATCTTTGTCCCGTGATTGCTTCACGTGCAATGTTGTATACTACCCTTATCGCCCCTATGGTGTTTCGCTTTTGCTTAAAGCCGTGCTGCCGATTAGAGAACCCGAGTCTCTTTCCATGTATGACTCTAGCCTTGTGCGTATTACACAAATGCACTTACTGACTCCTAGTGGAATATAAATTCTTTTAGACAAAAATCCGCAAAGGACGGACTCTCACCCAGCGAACTCGTCCAACTTAGTTGGTCGAGTTCATTTTGGCATTGCTCTCCTAGTTTAGGTGATGTAGTACCCGAATGAATGGCTGGTAGTTTAAGTTATAAAAAGCATCATATCAGTTTTGTCTGGATTTACTCGGAAACCACAGCTCGTGGTTCCAAATATTATTACATCATCCACGCACGCAGCTACCGTAACCCTATCCATATCTAGTCGCACTAAGATTTTCTTCATCAACATTAAAACGTCACTCTGAAGAGTTCATTTAGAGTAAGCGTGTACTGAATCTTAGTACGATAGCATTTGTATTTAATTATAATCCTAAATGTGAACGTTTGGATGTTTAGATATTTGTTTCTCAATTACGCCTTAACGGCTGAATGAATTTGGATGAAACTTGGTGGATAGATAGCCCTTATCCTGCACATAGGCTTTTTATCGCCAAAATGAAAAGTAAAAAAGTGCATAATCACAGAAAATTGCATAATATCTAAAAAATAAAATAAAAATAACTGACTGACCGACTGCTATATCAACGCACAGCCCAAGCCGGTAGGTCAGCCCATATTATAAATTTTTGTATTATGAGCTCAACTTTTTCACAGTCCTGGAAAATCGCAAGGGTCATTCATATTGCTAAGAAACCGAATGCAACTGTTGTTATTGACTTCAGGCCCATTAGTAATTTAACGTGCTTATCAAAGGTCCTGGACAAAATTATAGCTAAGCAGATACTGAGCCACTTGTCCGTCAATCTCCTGTTGACTCCCTTCCAATCCGGATTCATGCAAAATGTAAACATAATTTGGGAAAGAATATGCAATAAAAGACTTTGGTATTCACTTCTGAAACCTCCGGCTTCTATCTATTTGGAGTTTTATTCACATTCCTCCAGTTTCCCATGGTCATACGCAGTCGTTCTACCCATTGCAGTAGAGCTAATCTCTTAAAGAGAGCCATGTACATGGTCCGGTCCGGGCAGTGTGTGAATATTAAATAACTTTAAAAAAAGACAACTGATTTCCATATACGTATATGACGTATTATTTTTATTTAATTTGGTCTTTTACAATTTATTTGGACTCGTTTTTGAATACAACATCAATCAGAAGCAGAAACTGTTTGATTGTAGTGTGGCATGGTGCACCGTCTTGTTGAAACAGTTACCGTCCAGACCGTTTGCATACATTTGTGGACAGACGTAATGAGTCAACATCCACCGATATCGATTCCCATTGACTGTTTCGTCTTTTCTGAAGGAAAATGGCCCAATGATGGTTTTGCCGTAAACGCCGGCCCAAACAGTCACTTTTTGGTCATGCAATGGTATTTCATGGATCTCGTGTGGATTCTTCGTTCCTCAAATGCAGCAATTTTGCTTCTTAACGGCGCCAGAGAGTGTGAAATGGGCCTCGTCAGTCATCAAAATTTGCTTCCAAAAATCAGGTTCAGTGTCAACCATTCGAGCGAATGTTTGGCCGTATTCCGCGCGACGTGGACGGTCTGTCGGCAATATTCTTTAAGTCAATTGCACTTTATACGGAAACAAATGAAAATCATCCTTCAAGATGCGCCGCTAGGTGGTTCCACTGACGCCAAAACGCTGAGCGCGGTGAGGATACGATACATGTGTGTTCTCGGCAATACTCTCACTTACCGCTTCAACCAGTTCATTGGAACGTCTTGGGCGTAGATAAACGGCATGTCGACGATTTCACACCGTCTCGTGCTCAACAAAATTCGACACCAAACCACTAATTGTGTTTTCAGATGGTGCTTGGCCACGATATTTTCGACGATATGCACGTAGAGTTAACACAACTGAACGACTATTTTCAATGTATGCTACATCGTCACTATTTCGGCGTGTTGTTTCGGTGTGAAGCGATTCATGGTTTAAATTGTACTGAACTGACGCTTTAAAGACATGTCTACTCAAGTCAATCGGTTGATAAACGTCAAGGTCATTTAATGTTTACATACCGACATGAAAGATGGCGCACCCATTACATTAAGCAAAAGTTCAAATTGAGAGGCCTTTACGGGTTGCAATACCTCTAGCCGAGGGAGCTCTCACACGCCCCGTGGTATAACCCGTAGGCTAGAGTGATTTTTGGAAGAAGATGCGGGACTTGGACAAAGACAGTTCACGCCAATAGAGAAGCGAATGGCCAAGGAGATACACGTCCATAGCACAGTCTATTTTGAAAGACCCTCTAATAGGCAGTGCCAAAAGAAAAAAAAAAGGTATACTGCGTGCTTGAATCGAATAGTATATCTATTACGAATGTATAATATACGTATGTAGTAGGTTTGGTCGTGTTGGGGCAGCAAGAACCGCCCATTTCCGGCGAGCTAAGTCGAGCATAGCAAGCATTCCACGGCTCCAGCAGTCGACTACCTTTTCGTTTTCCGTCCTATCCGACCCTTACGAGTAAGTCCCACCCACATTCTTGCTTCCAGTCATTTTCAAATCCTAATTCCCCTAACCTCCCAGTATACAATATGTATGCCTTTTATAAGGTAGATACTTACTAATCAAAATAATGTCTAAACCGCTTCGCCGATTTCCATACAATTAATTTAGAATTTAAAGTAAATATAATCAAAGATTGAATTTGAGTACGGTGTCCCTAAGCTAAGAAATACACAGATGAATATGGGAAGCATAATACATTTTTAAATGCGTGCATGACCGCGGATACGTCTATTGTATTATATTAATAATCAAAGAGGTCACCGAATTTGTTTTAAATATTAACATCCAAAGTGTTGATTAGCAGACGACATCAAATTTGTGTTAATTCTACTCTTCCTTGTAAGATAACTAATTCGAGAAATAAATTTGCAAAATCACTGGTTCTGAAATGCTAACGACAAAAAATTGGATAAAAGATAGCCTTACCTGAAATTGGGAAAGTCAGTGACCCCAATCCTACAGCGATGTTATAATAAATTATTTTGGAATGTTAATCTTGATATAATTTGAATTATTGCTTATCTAAGATTTATTGGTTTCCTAAAATTAACTGCAGTATATTTGATTCTATTCGGAGACCATGACTCTATGTTGGAGCACTTAGCATATGCCTACGTGAATCCTGCATTGCTAGTGCGATGTAAATGAAGCTAATTGATGCTATACGAGTGGAGTTTCTACAAAATTAACGTTTTTGCATTTTTTAATAAAATGGACGGTGCGAATTTATATAAATGTTCTTGGCTCCTGGCCTTGCAGAGGCAAGCAAACAAGAACCCGAAACGTTGAGAATGCGTCCATAGATGCTCAATGGTCGTATATTATAGCTACCTGCTTAGTTAATAGTACAATTCTCGTTCGGAACATCTGTTATTATCTATGGATAGTCGCTGTTGATAAGCCAACTATTGTAAACTAGATGCTAGTGGTGCACCTTCTTTTATATTATGCGAACTGCTCGTCTCTGTGGCAATACTCCAGGCTTATCTTGTCCTTTTTTGTAAGAAAAGAACCTAGGCAGACGTGAAGCATCTCTTTGTTCTATGCATCTACATAAACGTCATAAAAACTAATTTTGCAATGTTGATCTTGCCTAGTTACAGCAGTGATCGTTGTGGCACCAATAAAATGTGTCCAATTTGGATCAATTTGATCATCCATTTTAAAATGTGGTAGGTTTGTTTTCTTTGAATTGAAGATTCTCTGTACATTCTCATTTTGTTAGTGGATATGTTTGCATTCACTAGTATACGAGCATTGTCCAAAGTAAATTATATAATATTAAAGTACTCCCGTCAGAGAATCTTGTTTTTTGTGGAACCTAGCAGGCCATAAATAGCACTTGAAACAGAATTGGTAAAAAAAAAATATCATTTCGGCTCTCTAGACACACCATTCATTGTAATTTGAATTTATTTGTTCTGAAGAAAATGTTCCTTTCAATCGTAGAAAATCGCAATAGAACATAGGCGAGTAGCTTACTTAATAGGACTCCATGCCAGATTCGATGAATGGCTTTTAAAATGTCGAGAAAAACTGATCTTTTGGTGACTGACGTCCACATGTTTCACACAGTAGGTCTTCAGTTGTACGATGGTTAAGAAAACCTACTGCCAGTGGCTTATTAGCCCCTCGCCTTCTATTCAGCAGTACTACGAAACGCTGATTTTGTGACAAGGTTTTCTTTTCTTTCATCGGAATCAAATTTTAGCTCAGAAACAGTGAGCTTGTTGTTCATAAGTCATAGAAAGGAGTACGCTGGGAATAGTTGTATTGCACAGGTTGGATGATAATATTTCGTGTCGTCCAGTTCCTTTTTCGGTTTCAAAATCTTTAAGGGTGTGCTAACATACGAGACCGTCATAAGGCATTGAAAGCTGCATTTCTGACGTACGAAACGACTCCACCGCTGATGGATCTAGTTTCGAATTAATTGAAAATTTCGAAATAAGGCAACGGTGAACCTGTTGTCGTACCACTGTAGCCTCAGTCATTTGGGTTTTCTCGAAAATGTGTTGGCTTTTTGACGAGTTGGGAGAGATTGAACTTGCAGGAAAGAATTCATCTTTTTTTTCGTCATTCTTTCTATCGGAGTTTGGTATCCAATCTGATTTACAGATGTCGAAGGTCGCCGAAGCAAACCGTTTTGGTAGTAAAATGATCAAGTTGTATCCCGTCGTTCTTTGTTTCATGTAAATGTGGCGTAAATAAACACCCCCTATACTTTACTATAATAGGCCCTTGTACCTACGTACTGCGACCTATAAGATCTATTGTGTCAGCCCGGTGCTTAGTCGATAACTGGGTTAAGGCTCTTGATAAACCTCAACAAAGCACCAGGCTCAATATTCCAAAAGTCTGAGGGGCTAAGTAGAGCCCCTCAGACTTTTGGAGAAGTTTTTTTCTTGCGGCCATGCGGCATTCACAAAGAATAATGTTCTGTCGTCTTTTTTTGCTCTCTACCTAGTCTGTATCTGCAGATGGTTTCTGAGTGGGCAATGACCAGTCAAGTCGCCTGTTAAGGTCCTTAAGTCTGCTTTCCAAAGCTCAAGTAGCTTCGACGCCTTAAAACGGTTGAGGTTGATGCATTTTTTTACTTGTCTTATGCCCTTGAATTTTGCCCAGTAATAATCACCCCCGAACAATCAACAATTTACTAAATGTCATCCAAACATTTTTAAAGCATACATACTAAATGTCAATTAATTAAAAATTGTACACATCTACAATATATTGTATAAAGCGGATTACTTACTTACTTAGATGGCGCTACAGTCCGGGGTGGAGCTGGACCTCAACCTCTTTGGTCATTAGTCACTTGCCTCCAGTTGCGTGCGCCAAGTTGGTTGAGGTCCATTTCCAATTGGCTGCGCCAGTTAAGGTGAGGCCTTCCTTTATTGCGTCGACTTTCGGAAATGGATTTGATGACTTTTTAGGCCAGGGCGTTGATGTTCATTCGCTCTAAATGTCCTAGCCATCTCAGTGGCTGTATGCGTACTTTTCTGACTAGGTTAATATCTCTTACCATACACCTCTTAATTATATCTTCTCCTCCACTCGCCGTCTATGCAGACGGGTCCATAAATCACTTGAATAACCTTTATCTCAAGTTGTCAAGGGCATCCTCATCCGATGTAGACAGGGTCCACGCCTTTGTACCATAGCAGCAGGACTGGTATGCTAAGGGTCTTGTACAGGGCTATTTTAGTCGTTCGAGAGAGGGCTTTACTACTAAATTGCCTTCTTAGCCCCTTTGATTTCCACGTTGATGTCATTGCTCGAGTTTATAGCGGAGCCTAGGTGACAAAGTCCTTAACTACCTCAAAGTTGTGACTGCATATCGTGACATTCTGTCTTTGTTGACTGCTCTTTTCTGTTGTCAGCATGTACTTTGTTTTGCCCTCGTTCACCGTTAAACCCATTTTTGCCGCTTCTGCTTCAATACTCACGAACGCACAGTTGACCTCACGCTCTCTCCTCCCAATTACGTCAATGTCGTCTACATAGGCGAGTAATTGTACAGACTTTTTAAATATTGTGCTTCTTATGTTGGCTTGCGCAAATTTCCATACAATTGTTTTCTGACAGCATCATTTGGTCTATAAGGAACTGTGGAATTCGCAAGTTAATTCTCCATTCCAAGTCTGAAATTAAATATTGTGTGCTCCATAGCCTCCTCCAGGTCTGGACAATCTGGGCAGAAAGGTGCTCACCTTCACCACCGTATATAAATTGGTGTAGGCATTTTCGATAGGCTCCATGGACAGACAAGAACTGTATATGGTGGTGGTTGCAATTGTATGTCCATCTGCTTTTTATGGTACTGACCCGCTTGGCTGCTTGATTCTATTCATTACATTTGACTCTATTGGCTCGATGCTCTCCTGTTGTAGATCCACAGCACCTCTTCCGCGAGGGATGTCAGTGCAAACCATTCCGACTGACAAAGGCTGCTACGTCTGAGATCATTCAAAAACTACTGATCGTCCTTAATGTGCTGAGTCTGAATGGTATGTTGACGATGATTTCCTCTGTATGTCCAAATAAGGGTATCGTATAAAAGGACTGAGTTAACTTCTCTTAATATTAAAATCCGACAAGCATATCCAGGTCCTCCGATGTGCGGCAGTATTCAAAAAAATGCTGCCTGCAACAATGGTGCCTTTTTGCTTGAGTGGTCCACATTACCTTAAAACGTAGCCTATTCCCAACCATAACTCTTAGAAAGATATACTCGTACATTTACATATGTGCGTCAGCTGACTGATACTAATACCCAGTCTTACTGTATGGCGCAGATGCATGGACTTTATCAAAACTGTATGAAGATGCGCGTGGATGAAAGTTATTTTAGTAATCTTTGGTCCTGTTCGCACAGGAGGTGAAGAATAGGTAGAATGCCGAGGGATACGGCATGATCTGAAAATAAGGGATCACAACCCTCTCACCCGAACTGTAGCGTTACTACAGTAAGTAAGCTGGCTTTTTTAAACCCGAACACGTACAAGTTCTTTCTTAATTCCGAATTTTTACTACAAAATAAAAGGTTTTTTTTTTTTAATTGCAATAAAAAGCTAAGTTTAAATAATATAGCACAAAATGTACTTTTAACTAAAACTCATATTTCATTCAGAAGATCAATTCATGGTATTAATACTTAAAATGATTTCGCGGGTATGGTCACTGCGGCTGTTCTTGACGAAGCGCATTCTGTCCGTCCAATTTTTCGCCGCTTTTTCTAGCAATGATGGCAGTATGTCATGAAAAAATGAATAATGTTGACTCCCGAGGCGTAGATTGCTCCTGGTTTATTAGCATGAGCCAATGGCTTTACGTGGCGTAAGGAAAATATTTAACAAGTGTCAAATCAAATTATCTTGGAGGCCAATTGACGGGTGCATTTCTCGATGGTTTCGATTGCCGTATGACACGTAGCACTATCCTGTTGAAACCGCATTTCATCCGGATCAATGTAGACCTTATTTTCTAAGAAATATTCATTGACCATGGTCCAGTAACGATCAATCTCCATTGAGCGTAACCAGCCTAATTTTTGAAGAAAAAAGGTCAGATGATGCGACCAGTGTACAAATCTCAGCGGCGATTGATTTCAACACACTGCACACACGATCGCCACTGCACCTGTTGTTCATCGATTTTGAGAAGGCGTTCGATAGTGTCAACAGGGAGTTTATTTGGGAGAGGTATTCGGGAGAGGTATTCCCGATACACTAATTGCTATTATCAAAGCTACATATGAAGGCTCCAAATGTCACGTTCTGCACAGGGGAAGGTTGTCTGGGGAATTTGAGATCCAAAGTGAGGTAAGACAAGGCTGTATCCTTTCACCAATATTATTTCTATTGGTGATTAGCGATGTGCTTCATGCAGCTTTGTCGACGGGAAACGGAGGAATTCGATGGAGTCTTACATCTCAATTGAAACATCTTGACTTCGCTGACGACGTATGCTTACTCTCCCACAGAACTATGGACATCCACTAAATGACAGCAGATGTGGAGAGGGAGGCAGGCGTCGTCGGGCTGAAAATTAATACGGCAAAAATTAAAATTATCAGCCTTGGAACAAACTCGTCGGCTCAAATATGCATTGCTGGACAACCGGTAGAGAGAGTAGAGGATTTTCAGTATCTTGGGAGTATTGACTCGACCGATGGTGGAACCGAACTGGATATAGCCAACAGGATCGCCAAAGCAAAGTCCGCGTTCGGGATGTTGTCCAAAATATGGCGAAGCAATGCAATCAGTTTGAGCACCAAGATAAGACTGTTCCGCTCCATCGTTGAATCCGTGCTGTTATATGGTTGCAGCACGTGGAGAGTGACCATTACTATCACCAGAAAGCTGCAGACGTTCGTTAATAGGTGCCTGTGCAATATCTTAAGGACTTTCTGGCCCAATCGTATCTCCAACGAACACCTTTACGAGAGAACGGGTCAGGAACTAATAGGCACAACCATCCAACGGCGGAAGTGGCAGTGGAAGGGTTACAGTTCCATAGTGAACCATGCTATGCAATGGAACCCTTTAACTCAGGATGGCGGAAGACCTGGCGGTCCGAGGAGAACATGGCGCAGAACCGTCGAGAAGGAGGCACGGCAGTAAGGGGAAAAGCTGGGGAGAACTCAGACACATTGCCAGAAACCGTACACGATGGCGCGTTGGCATAGTAGAGGCCCTAGGACCCACAAGGGGATACAGGACATAAGTAATAAACAAACCTATTAAGCCAAAAACGAGCTTGCACCTGCTCTAGAGACCAATCTGTGAAAGAATGACGCAAGTGTTGGTCTATCATAAGGGTGTAGACAAAGATCTTTGTGCAAAATTGTCCACATACTCGTACTGCACGGACGTAATGTAGTACCAAATACTGCAACCGACGACGAATCGATAAATTTGGATCTTTATGCACACATTCGTTTACAACGGCAATACTTTCTTCAGAACTAACATTCCTTTAAAGTGTTGGTATTACTGCATAATTTGGACACAATTTGGTACGAAATCCATCCACAGCTTGATGGATGGCTTGCTCAGATGAATGATTATGTGCGCCATCAAAATGACGAAGTCGTCTAAATATAAGTTTTACGACTCAACCACCGATTTTCAAAGTAAATTTGCATAATTTATGCTAGTCAAGCGTTAGATTTACGCTTCATGATGATTTGGCAGAATATACTGAAATTAAATGTCAAAATGAGTGTGCAGATTGACAGCTCAGTTTTTACCTGCATCTTCTTTTTCCTTTTATCAGCGAGGTTATGATCAAAATAAGGGATCATAACCCTCCCACTTCACTGCATTTCTACTGATCCGCCTGTGGGTTCGCCTTTTTTTACCTGCATATATGTATGTATATCTGGAATTGCCACGTTCAAAGAAGAGATCATTTGAACCATTGACGTATTATATATGGACTGCTAGTGCCCACCTTCACGCTGTTCCAACATCTCAAGCGCCATTGTTTCAGTTCGGTATTAAACAGAAACAAAATATTCGCCATCATAGATATCCACTGTAGCGGGTCGATGGCGCTCTGTTCGCCGTCTCGCTATCAATTAAACTAATGCCAGTGCACACACAATTTTGAAAATTTCAAACTTTAATTTATTTAAAAAAAAAAATCAGGAAAAAAAAAGTAATTTTTAATTTTAAAATCGCGACTTGCTTCGATAAGTTTCTTGAGACGACTAATTTAAAAATGTAATTTTGTTTGCCAAATCAAAATTTGTGGAATGCTGAGTTTTGTGAAACCCCACACCACCATAGAAACTTGCGCCATCTGTGTTTGTTCAAGTGTTCTGGCTGTAAAAAACTGTAAACATTTAAATAGTTTCAATGTTCAATGAGCCCTCTCGAAATGGAGAAGTCTTTTTCTTGCGGCCATAGGGCATTCACAAAGAATATGTTCTGCCGTCTCTTTTTGCTCTCCACACAGCCGGCATTTGTCTGTATCTGCTATTCCTATCTTGTGCATATGGTACCTGAGTGGGCAATGACCAGTCAAGTAGCCTGTTAGGGTTCTTGAGTCTGCTTCCCTAAAAAAAAAACAAATATTTGGCGCAACAGCTCTTTAAAGTGCCAGGGCCTAGCTTTCTCGCAACCACTCATGTGTGCGTTATATTTTTCACACGAATGGAAGGGACCTACAGTTTAATGCCGAATCCGAACGGCGATTTGAGAAGCTTTTTCGTGACAGTAATACTCTCGGATGTTTGTCAGACGCTCGCGAGAGGTGGGACCGTGAAAAAACTTTTTGGTGTTTTCTGGGATTCGAACTTGGAACATCATGCGTAGGGATCCGACACACTAACCACTTACGCCACGGCGCCCACTACTTCCCTAAGCTCGAGTAGCTTTTTAGCCTTACAATGGTTGAGATTAATGAACTTCTTTGCCTGTCTTAGGCCCTTGAGTTTGCCCCAGTGCTCTGCATGATAATCATCCTCCCATTTCTTTATTTTGATCTTTGCACTACTCCGCGTGACTCCAAAATAGGGTTCAGGTCTGACTAGTGAGCGACTAGCGCCTCTTCTCGCTAAGCAGTCAGCCCGTTCGTTGCCCTCGAAGCCTTCGTGTTCTGGTATCCAGGCCACAGTGACGGTGTTTTTCAATGCGAGATCTTCGAGTAGGTTTAGACAGTTCCATACAAGTTTTGATCCTACCGTGTACGATTTCAGAGCCATAAGTGCTGCCTGGCTGTCCGAGAGCATATAGATACGAGTACCCTCGACCCTTCTTCGCAGATATTCTCTTACACAGAGCTCGATTGCATGGACTTCCGCCTGAAATATTGTTGGTGAGTTCCCAAGCGCTGCCGCACGTTGGAACCTGGGTCCATAAACCCCTGCGCAAGTGTTACCATCAGATAACCATTAGGTAGCAGCTTAGCCCGCTTACCCAGGCTGAGCTTAATTTAAGTCAGAAATCTCGGCGCAGCTGGTATATTGTCGTATTTTCATGGATGGGTTTGGTGCTGGTGTCTTCGTGGAAGACGAAAATATTAGGTTTCTTATCTCGCTAGGCAAATATGCGTCTGTTTTCCAAGCGGAAACTCATGCAATTCTAATGGCCATGAACTATGTTGGGAAGAACAGGTGGAAGGGCCGTAGTATTTGTGTCTGTAGTGATAGTCAGGCTGCCCTTAAGCCTTTGCTTAATCCCTTAGCCATTGCCAAAATAGTTCGTGAAACCAAAAACTCTTTGAACTCGGTCGCAAGGTTGAGTCTCTTATCTGGGTCATAGGTCACGCTGGGATACTGCGGAACGAGGTCTCTGATGAGATTACTACATAAAGCTCAGAGGGGGACTTTCTTAGGTTGGGTTTCCCTGCGTCCTCGGTTAGGGCTTCCATTGACGGTTTCTCACGAACACAACGTGTGGCATGACTCTCCATGATGTACGTTGACTTTGCGAATGCTCCCGGGCGTCTGTAAGAAATCACCCGCATTTTTGCTGTCTCTCAGTTTTTTTTTTTTTTTTGCCTAGGGGGTAGTGGAAAAACGCTAATGCGTACGGGAAACAGTCCCGCTCTGTTTCTAGTAGTGTGAGATTCACTACTAACTAAAACACCACCTTTAACCCCTTCTTTCTACTTGACACCATCCACTCCGGAACCGCTTATCGCATTACTTCAAAGTGGTGTCGTTTTCTTTCCCCTCTGGGGACCGGCTTTTTCATATTCGGCTCCTGGTGCGGGTTTATATATTCTTGCCGGTAAGGCTTTTATCTACTTTATGTAATTTGTGAGGGAATGTTGGCGTCTTCCTCTCTCTTTTTGGATTTTAGTACCGTCTCGATAAAGGAAGATATTCTATTCCACGTGTCGGTACTCGAGGTCATCTTGCTTATAGCATTTTCCGGGGAAAAATCGCCTATTTCCGACTCCAGTCTACTCCTCTGCTCTGTCCATATGCTACAGGCGAAAAAGGTGTGGAAAGCGTCGTCTTCCGCTGAGTCTCCATATTGGCAGGCTGCGCTCTCTACTTTACCCATTTTGTGGAGGTATCGGTTGATATACCCATGTCCGGTTAGGAATTGAGTGACAAAGTAGTTCACTTCGCCGTGTTCCCGCTCAGTCCAAACCGTGACGTCTGTAATCAGCCTCGCTGTCCACCTCCCCCTCGTTTCAGCGCTCCACCTTCTCTGCCAAGCCTGCTTGGTAAGCTCCTTCGCTTCAGCGACTGCCAGTTCAGCCCCTACTTCCGCCTTCTTGTCGTGGACGTACCTCTCTGTCGCTAGGAGGTCGATGGGGGTCACACCCGTAACTACGAGGACGGCTGGTTCCAACACTGTGTGATAGGAGCTTGCAACTCGGAGAGCTCCTCGCCTTTGTACTGCGGCAATTTGCTTTCTGTACTTCTCCAATCTAAGTGCGTCTGCCCAGATCTCACACCCATACAGAAGAATGGCGTGGGTGATGGACATGAGGAATCGTCGCCTACTCATTGTTGGGACTCCGATATTTGCCATAAGCTTACTCAGCGATGACGTGACCTTCGCAGCTCGCTCAGATGCGGACTTAATCTGTTGCCAGAAAGAGAGTTTAGAGTCTAGGGCGATTCCTAGATACCTTACTGCTGGTTTGCTGATTATAGCTCGGAACTCGGCAATGGTCGGGATCCGTTTCCTAGTCAGAAGAACTATCTCTGTTTTTTTCCGCGGCGAGACTAAGGCCATGGGCTTCCACCCAGGCGAGTACTCGTCTCATCACCTGGTTCAGTTTCAGCTGAGCCCCTTCGATGTCCCTTGCGGTAATCACCGCACCGATGTCATCTGCGTACCCGACTAGGAAGGTATCGTCGGGCATCTCCATGCGAAGGATTCCATCGTATGAGATATTCCACAGATCGGGTCCAAGGATTGAGCCCTGTGCTGCTCCAGCAGTGATTTCCTTTTTGTGAGTACCCTCCACGGTGTCGTACAGAAGTTCCCTGTCTTTGAGACAGTTCTTCACAATTTGCAAAAGATATTGCGGTATCCTGAAGGTGTTCTCGAGCGCATCTAACATATCTCCCCATCTGGCCGAATTGAAGGCATTCCTCACATCCAGAGTCGCCAGCACGACGATTCGCCTTGAGTAGTGATTTCCCCTTTGGGCGAGGTGGGTGGTTTTGACTACTTCCTCAATTGCTCCTTTCGTGGAGTGGCGTTTTCTGAATCCGTGTTGTCGATCGGATAGGCCACCTGCTCTTTGGATTGCTTCTGTGATTCGAGGCTTTAGCATCTTCTCGAGGAGTTTTCCTGCCGTGTCCAGCATGCACAGAGGTCTGTATGCTGATGGGGAATCCGGGTCTCCTTTTCCTTTGCTTATAAGCACCAAGCGTTGTACCTTCCACTTCTTGAGAAAGATCTCTTCCTTTAGACAGCCATTATACATACTTAGCAGTATCTGTGGGCAAGATTGGGCAACCGTTTTCAATACTTCCGCTGCTATGCCATCGGGGCCGAGCTGTCTCTCAGTAGAAAAGACTGCAGGCAACTTATTGGCGTCTTGGCAGGCCACTTTGATTTGGCCAAGCACCTCAACGTGCTAGCTTAAGCGACGACACTATGGAACATTATTTCTGCGAGTGTCCGGCCTTTCCTCGTATTAGGTGGAAGATCTTCGGTGGTGATGTGGTGAATACTAGTACTATAAGGTACTGTAAGCTCCTCATCACTGAAGTGCTTGCTTGGCTTTCTTAAAAAGACAAGGAAATTTCAATAAGATGGGTAAACCAGGGTTTGCTCTCTGGTATTACATTGGACCAGTTGCGAGAAAAAAATGCATGTACGTATCCGCTATTGCATAACTGACAAGTTCTGCGCATTAGTGGTTTTTTTCTTTTCTTTTTAGAGAAAAGCTTATCGGAAACCTTCTTTAAATTCAATTTGAATACTGAATTTCCCTTAAAGTAAAGGCCATCCGAGTTGGTTGACCCACTGACAACATTGAAACTCGTCGTACAACTCACACAATTCATATTATTTAATCTTTAACTCGCAAACCAGTCTTACCAAAACTTCACGGAACTCAATCCCATTAGCAATTTATATCAGCTCTGTCGTCTGAAGAGAACTATGACCACACTTCCGTCATCAATACAAAAAAAAAAAAAAATAAAAATGGTCACAACAATGACTTGACAGATACAATCATATGTGCGGGCCTACATGTAACGATGCATCTCGAATCCAATTACCAAATTACCCAACCATTGTTGGGCTGTTTCGACCGCGCGCCATGTATTTAGTAAAGCTCAAGCCCAACAGAGATATCCGTATCTAATCGCCCATCATTCTATCACTGCTACTCCAAGTGAAATTACACTTCAACAAAAAAAAGTGCGTGTTGTCATAAGCGTGCTCCAATTATTTTCGGTGTCCCCAAATCCGACGTTCATAACAGAAAATTTGTTTCGCGTAATTCGGTCCCATGACCGGCTCACTACAAATTACTTTTCGACACTTTCTCTCGCCGTGTATCTGTACAACATAATTATCTACAACGATCCTCTAATTAAAATTTGTATTTACCGTTCTCTGTCTCTCTCTATTATTATTCCAGAAATCTCGCCATACATAGATTTAGTGTTTTGTCCTGCCAAGGAAGAGCCATGGAGTTGTGCGCGGCAACAATCTGGACGCATCTTGGACCTGTGGAACGATCAATTGGACCTGGAATGGAAAAAATTGAAAGGTAAGTTCATAGCCAGCAGTTTACGGTTGTTACGAAATCCCTCATAATAGAGATGCAAATGATACCGAACCGCATTGCTGTGCAGTGCTTCATCTATGTCAAGTGATATCGTTGCTGTGTACACACCGTGTAATAGCACAGAGTGCATAATAAGCAATCTAACAACGGAACTTTTACGAAGTGGAACATGCAAGCTTCCGTGGCTAGAAGCCTCAACACACGACAATCCAAGTTTTATAATCATAGTCTGGGTGATATATGTACTGTTTACGACGCCGCCATTGGAACCTGTGTTTGGCGAACAAGATTACTGCCTTTGACCGTGGCCTACTACAGAACGAACTATAGTTCCTCTTTCTATGGATCACGAGACTAAAGTTGATGGGCAAGTTTATGTATCTCGTTACTTCTTTTGGTAGTGAACCTAGCATTTAGCAATAAGTATTGCTAGGGCAAAAATGAAGCAGAATTCTCTCGTTTATTACCTACTAGTATGTATCCGGTAGATAGATACCATAGTTATAGATTTTTAAGTATCTAAGGTCCGAGTGCCGATACGAGTCATGAAGATTTAAGTTCCACTTAAAGGCCTAAGTACTGCTGAATAGTTTGTACGCCGTATATAGTAAATCTTAAATGTCACGAACGTCATTTAAATGTCAAGTTGAACTTAACTTATGGGGAATAGCTACATACCTATAATACATAGTAAGTCGCAAGGCATTTAATCTATTTTTAACAAGGTTTGGAGGTTATGTTGTGCCAGTGACATTTTATCAATTTGTGATGAGTTATTGCTCAAAAAATAAGTATGTTTTGTTATAAACTTAGGGAAACTGATAGGTTAAGCTTTTCTAATCTAGAAGAAGACACAAAAACATTTGGATGTTTCTATGTAGGACCCCGTTGCCATTTTTGTTGCAAATATTAACTAGTTGGGTTTTGGATCCTACCAGAGAAGAATGGAAGAACGGATACGTTATCAATGACTATGATATTTGTCTTTAAGGGACGGTTCGTAGATGGAATGCGGAGTCGTCGCAGGTATCTTCTTCCAGACTCTGCCAGCGTTTTTCACGCGGAGTTTCTCACGATTCGGGAAGTCTAATTACTTTACTTTACTTATGTCCTGTATCCCCTTGTGGGTCCTAGGGCCTACTCTACGCCTACGAGCCATCGTGTACGGTTTCCGGCATTGTGCCTCAGCTCTCCCCAACTACTGTGACTCCTTCTCGACTGTTCTGCGCCATATTCTTCTCAGTTCGCCGGGTCATCTGCCATCCTGTGTTAAAGCGTTCCATTGCATAGCATGGTTCGCTATGGAACTGTCATCTTTTTGGAACGTGTGCCCAATTCACTGCCACTTCCGTCGTTGGATGAGTTGTTCTTTAGAGATACGATTGGGCCAGAAAATCCTTAAAATGGTAATGTAATGCACAGGTACCCATTAACGAGCACTTGCAGCTTTTTGGTGATAGTAGTGGTCACTCACCACGAGTTGCATCCATATAACAGCACGGATTGAACGTTGGAGCGGAACAGCCTTAGCTGGGTATTCAGACTGATTGCATTGCTTCGTCATATTTTTGACAGCATCTCGAACGCGGACTTTGCTTTGGCGATCCAGTTGGCTGGTTCCACCATCGGTCCAGTTAATACTCCCGAGATACTGAATGCGTATTTGAGCCGATGAGTTTGTTCAAAGGTTGATCATTTCAGTTTTTGCTGTATTCATTTTCAGCCCGACGCCACCTGCCTCCCTCTCCACATCTGCTGTCATTTGGTGGAGGTCCATGATGCTCTGAGAGAGTAAGCATACATCGTTAGCGTAGTCAAGATGTTTAAGTTGGGATGTACGGGTCCATCGAATTCCTCCATTTCGTGTCGGCAGTGGTGAAAGAATACAGCCTTGTCTTACGCCACTTTGGATCTCAAACTCCTCAGACAACCTCCCTCTGTGCAGAACGTGACAGTTGAATCCTTCATATGTGACTTTGATAATAGCAATTAGTTTATCGGGAATACCTCTCCTGCATAAGGCATGCCAAATAGACTTCCTGTTGACACTACCGAAAGCGTTCTCATAATCGATGAACAGCAGATGAAGTGGCGATCGATATTCAACGCATTGTTCGATGATAATCCGCAGGGTGTTGATGTGGTCAACACAGGAGGATCCAGAACGGAAACCTGCTCGTTCGGCATCAAATGTGTCTTCAAGATGTGGTTTGATTCGCTCCAGGATAATTAGGTACAGCAGGCAGCACATAGATACCCCTCCAATTTCCGCACGCCATTAAATTTCCTTTCTTATGTAGCTTGACGATCTTCCTTTCAGCTTTCAGCTTCTCAAACTCTCTCCATAAGTGGAAGCAGAAGCTCCGCCGATGTTATTGGCGCTGCTCGTAAGATTTTTGCGGGAATGCCGTCAAGTCCTACCGCCTTGTTGGTTTTAAGTGCTTTGATCGCGGTAGTAATCTTATCTTTACTGGAAGTCGTGGTGCGTATTCGGGCATTTCTCACCTCTGGCACCTACGTCTGATTTGGGAGCATATCGCTAGCGAACATGCGGATAAAAACCGTAGCAAAATGCTTCTTCCATCTCTTGAGCTGGACCCCATCCGAATTAATGTAGTTGCGTCTGTCACGTCGCACGCTACGCTGAACTTCTCTCATCTTCATGCGATATAAGGACTCTAGCTCGTTTCTCCCTACTGCTGGAGTACGTGCAACGCGAACTTTCAGCTGTTATCTTTCGTCAATCCGTCTCCAGGTGTCCTCGGAATGCCACGCCCTATTCCTTCCCTGCGATCGACCGACAATTCTTACAGCACCAGATAAAAGAACATTTTCCACAGCACATCAATGATCTTGGATGGTTGCGGGCAGTGAGTTGCTGAGTGCTTCCACACCTTGCGAAAAGTGTTCCCTTAGTTGTTGGCGCGCTGAGGGATAACTAATGATCTATCGATGTTGAACCTGGGCATTCTTGTGCTGTCGTGGGATCATCGAACTGCAACAGTGTGTAGTTGGAGAGTAGCTATCATAAGATGGTGATCTCGTACTATCACCACATATGACCCTCGCCTGTTTCGAACGCCCAGGAGACTACTTCTAAAGCGGTGGCTGATGGCAAAATGGTCAATTTGATTGTAGGTTGCTTGTCTGCTGTTGGAAACCCAGTTGAAATATGGTGCCACATATTTCAAGGCGGTTGGTATTGTAGAGATCCACAAACCTTCCGTCGTTGTCATTGCGGTTGCCTAGTCTATGCTTCCCGATTACCTGTTTGAGGCCTTCGTTCTCGTTGTCTACCTTGGCATTCCAATCCCCCATCACTAGACAATGTCTCCATTTGGTGTTGTGTTGAAGACGGTATTTCAAAGATTGTAGGAGCTCTCCTTCTTATCCTCAGACGAGCCCTCCGTTGGGGCATAGCACTGTATAATGATGATGCTTCGTACCCCCAAAATGCCCAATCTATATCGCAAGAATTCTTTTTCCAATTGAAGGAATTTGGCATAGTTAGGTCCTTCGCTTCCTGAGTCAAGGAGCGTTTATTCATTCCAGAAACCTATGTTTTGAACCTATCCTTTCAAGCTTTTAGCACTAACTTTCGCAGCGTCCGTAGTTTGCTGATTACAGCAAAGATTTGGAATTAGTTGCATATATTGCATTGACAAGCCATCAGCTTCTTCAACGTTAATTTCATTCATTTTTAGCTTACCCACTCAGGGCAAATTCCTAGACACATTAAGGGGAATTATGGAATCAGCTCTTAATAGTCTCGGAAAATGGGCTAAAGGGTATGGACTGTACGTCAACCCGGATAAAACAGAATTCGTACTTTTTAGCAGAAAATACAAGATACCACCCTTCAAACTGCCAAATCTAGTAGGGTGGAGCTTTCACTTTCGGATCGCGTTCAATATCTTGGTGTAATGCTAAATAGAAAACTAAATTAGAAACTTAACATACAGGAAAGAGTCCGAAAAAGCTTATAACGCTCTCTTCATCTGTAAGAGGACCGAAGGGAAAAAAATGCGGCCTGAAGCCTACAATGATGCACTGGTTATACATCATGATAGTCAGACCCATCCTTACGTATGAGGCTCTTGTGTGGTGGAAGGGAACGAATACGAAAAACAGACGGGATATGTTGGCCATGGTACAAACAACAGCTTGTATTGCCATCGCGGGTATCTGTATCTGTATCTTTTACCACTAGACCTATAAATCATTCTCTCGCTCCATTCTCAAGGAATCATTTCCCGAAATCCCAGACGAATCGGATAATATCCTTGATTAGACTTCGACACACCATACGAAATAATGTATCCTATTAGAGAGGACTGGTGAAGGAAGACAGTCTCTGTCCATAACGAGACTGTAATACAGATGGTTCTAAGACCACAGAGGGTACGGGGTCAGGTATTTACTCGAGAGATACGAACCTACAGATAGCCCTGAGACTTTCGGACACATGCAGTGTATTCCAAGCAGATGTTCTAGCTGTACCTAAAGCTGTGGAATTACCTGAGATTGGATCAATATCCGACAAGAATATCGCCATCTTCATTGACAATTAGGCTGCGCTAAAGGCGCTAGAGTCTTAACATACGTCACCAAATCTGATATAATCAGGAATTGCCGCACAATGCTTAGGGCATTATGTACGCAGAACCGAGTCAGATTATGTTGAGTACCTGGACACTGCGATATCGAACGCAACGACCAAGCCGACGCGCTGGCCAAAAGAGGAGCGGGGCTCCCACATAGTGACATAATTGGTAATATTAAACCACCAGGATGCGTGACTAAGGGAATTATTCGTGATAGAATCATCGACACGTCTAATCTAAGATGGTCAAATTTAGATCATCACAGGGTGTCTAAGGCCTTTTGGCATGTGTTAGACCGCATAAAACCTGGGGAGATCATAAAATTAGAAAGATCATGGCTAAGAATAGCGATGGGAATACTCTCTGGCCACTGTCTCCTAAGGAAGCATGCTATGAGACTAGGATTATCCATCACAGATGTTTGTAGGTACTGACTTACATGCCTCAGAGGACATAAAACGTATACTATGTGAGTGCCAAGAAATTGCCAGGACAAGGCTAAAGCACCTTGGTAGATACTTCTTCGATAACTTAGAAGAGGCGAAACACAACAAGGATCTCTTCCAATTCTGTAGGGAGATTAATTGTTTGGGAGAATTGGTTTAGGTCTTTCGCTGTGAAGGTTCCCTAGGGATCGCGATGGACCCACTTTGGTGCCTAGTGTTTTATGATAATCTTATAAACCTACCTAACCTAACTTAACCTAACCTATATAAGGTTCACCTTTCCATTTGATATACTCGTAATCTCCTCCACAGCCCAAGCAATCCTAAGCTACTTTCGGGAACTTGATTTCAGCTAGGACACAATTCGCACATCAGCTCCGTTTTAGGGGATAGTACAATACAACAGACCGTTATGTAGATCGCAGTACGTGGATGGGTCTTATTGAGCCCTCTCATCATCCCAGCTTTGAAAAAAAACGAGCGCTGCACTAAGAACAGTCGGGTAATATCATGGCTCTGATGTTGACAAAAATTGTACATTTCACTGACGATATCGCCAATTCTGTTATAGCTAAGCTTATGAGAAGTGAAGTAGATCAGTGATTCGACGATAAGGATTGCTTGGCAGTGGCTTGTGGGGCTTATTTACGTATAAGAATCATAGCCAACTTAGGAACGCCAAGGCACAGTTGAAGACTGCCTCTGGCTAGAGTGGCTAAACCTTTAATCCTATAATCATCATAATTGGCAAGAATGTTAGAGCAAAATTAGATTCCTAGTTGTCACGTTGTCAAAAATACTAGGGATCTAGGTGTGCTATAATTAAAAATGATGAGGCGAAACAGACAGGGCGGTAAAAGAATGCCAAACTGACACAAATAAAATAGAGGTGGATCCATTACTGAATCTGCATGTTTTCGTGGCAAAAGCAAGCAAGCAACCAACCAACTTGAAACAAGAATAGGGCTAATGCTTCCCATTTTGAACGAACAAAAATATTTTTCATTGATTTGGAAGATGAATTCTTTCATCTTTATAGGACGACCGAATTATTATAACCTTCTTTACTTTTTTCGTCGCTGAATGAAGAAGTAAATACGTGCGAATCCAGCGGCATTGTGGGTCAGCAGTTTTGTGACAACAAATTGGTTCTCATCACCCAGGCTAGGTAAAGATGTAGATGCATATGATGGTGAGGTGCAAGTGCACTGCGACCTATAAAAGATCTATTGTGCCCCCATACTGCTGCTTTAGCCGATGATATACTTGGTCTAGAGCACTTCCTCCAGTCCAGCTGCTACAACAAACCGAAGTATCTTCAGTGGATCCAGTGAAGGTAAACCCGTTTCTGATAGGAGGTAGGCAACTAGGTGATTTCTTCTTTTGTGGATCAGTGCTTCGCATTCCATAAGAAGATGCGCTGGTGTTTCAGCGAAGTCCCTGCAGAATCTGCAGTGCCCATCTCACTCTATTCCTAGTTTTATAAGGTGCTCCTTAAGTTTGCAGTGACCCGTTAACATGCCTGCCAAGATGCGAACTCGATTCTTGCTAACTCTTAGGCAGACTCTGCTTCTTTTCTGGTTGTATTTCGCCAGAAGTTCTTTTGTCTGTCTTATTTGGGGGATATCGTCCCATTGTTTGGCCCATTTGTTCTCTTCCTGTTTCCTTAAGTCTTCCCGTATTTTGTGGGGTCCCATCCCACAAAAGGGCTCTGGCCCAAGGAACGGCATGTCTGATCCGTTTCTAGCTAATTCATCAGCTGCTTCATTCCCCTCCACTCCTACATGTCCTGCTACCCAGTAGAGAGTTACTTTCTTTGTTTCTCCCAGTTTGTTGATCCTGGTGAGGCATTCCCATACCAGTTTGGATCTGATCTCGTGAGAGGTCAGTGCTTTAATAGCGGCTTGGCTGTCTGACAGTCCTGCGATGTCCTGCCCGCGTTATTTTCTGTCTAGGTTGAATTTCGCGCATCTTTCGATCGCGTGAACTTCTGTTTGAAATATACTGGGGAATACTCCCAGTGATTCTGAGTGTCTAGTCCTGGGCCCGTAAACTCCTGCCCCAGTGCCAGTAGATGTTTTCGATCCATCTGTGTACCATTTAACTGTGTATTGTTTGAGTTGGTATAAATCGGATTCGCTGCTTCAGTCTCTTTTGTTGATCAGCTTTGAGTCAAATTTCCTTTCAAAGCAGCATTTCTTGACCATATCATCTCTGGGCCAATCCAGAAGCGGCACTGATTTGGATAGGGTTAGTCGCTCTTTATTTGCGATGCATGTTCCTTTCCCGATGCTGTCTTTGCTGATTCTCAATATGGTCTCCTTGACGATTCGCTCCAGCACTATGTGTAGTGGAGGTATACGCATACTTACGATCACTTCTAGTGCTGCTGTGGGACCGGTTCGCATGGCTCCTTTTATACATATGCAGGCTAATCTTTGCACTTTGTTGAGGGATGTCCTCGTCGTGGTTAGACTAGTTCTGTTAACCCATGCCACTGCCCCGTAAGTGATGATGGGTCTTACTATCATCAGGTACATTCATCTCAGTGTGGCTGGGCTAAAACCCCAAGTTTTTCCTGAAATGTTCCTTCACACCATGAGTGCTCTGGTGGCTTTGGTTACCACAGTTTACACATGTTCTCTCCAGAGGAGTTTACTGTATAGTGTTAGACCTAGATACTTGACCTGTTTCTGTGGGTCGACCCTGATCCCTTCCAACAGGATAGGTTGCATACGCTTTAGCTGTCTTTTCTTGGTGAAGGGTATCACAGTGGTTTTGGTAGGGTTCACTGTAGGCTAGGTAAAACTTGCTCACAAAGTTTCACAATGTTGTGGGTACCACAATCTGAAAAATTGGTCGTAAATTAGATAGTGTTATGGACTTCGCCTGAAGGAATCGGAAGGAATACTATTCATTAATACAAATTGTCTAGTTGCATAGCTTTTAAAAGCCATAATTCAAGAGTGACGCTATAGAAATTAGTCATCTAAATGACAGTTCTAATAAAACCACTACGACCTCACCACATTGTCATTGAAACCGCCATTTGACACCATTCTCTACTATTACACCTTTTTCCGTGACTGACTAAAGCGGGGTTCAGAAACCATGATATACAAAATGCTGTTTATCACTCCATTACAGTGCAGTCTGTGTAGTAGCACCGTCAGTGTTACTTTAGCATATTTATGACCGTTGCAGCTCGTAAACTTCACACTGAATTTCCGACCGCGGGTGGCAATGGTGTAACAGGTAGCGTAATGGCCTCTTGTCTTGAAGTCTATTTATGACGGGTTAGGTAATGCTTCTTAATGTGCTTTCTTAACATAGTCGAAGATTAGTCATTTAGTTCAGACAATTGACCCTTTGAGTGAAATAAATAACAAAGTTATGGGTGGTTTGGTCATAAAGGCTTAAGAATTGAATGTTCGTAAGAGTGAGTGTGTCTAACCTGGATTTCGGTGTTATCATATCCTGTCCCATGGGGTATATTAAGTTTGACATGGAAGTTTTTCACTTAGCCTAGGCGTACCAACTCCTACTCTCAATCTTCACGTGGTGATCGCTAAATGGCTAGTAAATACCTTAATCCGAGAAATGGGTAACGAACCCCTTTTGAAGATCTTTAGCGGCTACAGACGAGAGAGGGGGAAGAGCAGTTCTACTTGTTCCAGACGGCAGCGGATGAATGACCTAGGTAGTGTCAACGGTGGCATATACAGTTCCAGTTAGGTTGAACTTAGTCAACACTTGCGCGAGAGTAAACAAAATCAATCGATTAAGGTTTAAAAAAATATTTATTTGACAATGCGTCTCAGTGACGACCAACTTAATTCTAAAGTACAATTTTAACTTACACTTCTACTTATAGGCTAAATATGTCTATTCATCGATTTACCAAATGTAAGAAAATATTCCAGACGGGAATATGGTATTACAGAAAATTTAAACAAATACACTTCAATTTTAACGTAATATGATAGCGTTGAGTCGATGAATCCGGGTGCGCGCATGCAAGTTCGATAACCTGAACTGCAGCGCGTGTGCTGACGAGTGCTATCATAACTTCTCCCTCCTCAAAGATCTGCGTCCCGTAGATTTATGCAAAGTTGACATTGATTGGGTTCAGCTCGTACAATGACTTCGATGATTTTCCTAGCTCTGTTGGTGTTGAACTAGAAATTGGAACTATTGATATGGGTGGTGTTACTACATCAACTTTTCTGCTACTCTGGCTTCTAGACTTTATACAAAAGATGACAAGACTTACAATGACAATAAAAAGTATAATGATGCTAGTATCTGTAATGATAGAGATTTTGTGATTAGTACTAAACTTTTGCATCTTCAAAACATTTTTCAAATGGAGTTCATGAAGATATTCTAAATTTAGTTTTACACTTTTTTCGGTAAGGTTGGTTTGCAAAATGGGTGGTAGGATATGATATGTCTTGACTCCCTTGTTGGTGAATTCACGTCCATTCAGTTGAATCGTATCATTGAAGAATTGTATCAGATAACTCCCGTTTAGGTGGCGTTCTGACCCTTGATGTATTAGGCTTCCATTGAAATTAGTCAAGAAGATGGTGTTCTCACCGATTTCTTCAATTACTGGGTTCCTGTTGTACTGGAGGTCGCATTCCACATTCATTCCCTTCAGAAGTTGAGAAATGCAATGTTCCTTAGGTAGTTCTTGTAGTTGTTTGTCCTTACAGATTGTGGTGTTACGAATGACCTTACACTTTTCGATTATTCCAAACTGCAGCTGCTGATTTACCAGTTGTTTTGTAAAGTTTGTGTAGAAAGTATTTTAACTGTGTAAATTATGTGTATGCGAAATGTGTTTCAAATTTAAAATAATAAATTTTATTAAGGTGTGAACTGTAAAATGTCTATTAAGTGTTTGTAATTTGTAATATAATGTTTTAGGATTTAATGTTACCAATTAATCAACCGTCCTCGATGAAGGTCCAAAACGAAAAGAACTTGAGTTGAGCTCACAAGATAGCAATTAGGCAAAGAAGAATACAATGTCAAAAGATATTATCGAAAGAGAGCATAAGTTACGTTATTATTTAACATATTTAGAATTAGTATAAGAGAGTACAACTGGTAGTTACAATAAGCAAAAAATGATTTTACGGTTGATGCAGCAATAGAGAGTATAAAAGAAATTTATGTTATTTTACAATATGTAGTGTGATGTTCGAATGTTTGGCAAAGTATGCAGAGAGTACTAAACGCCAGTAATTCCAGGAAATCCAGATGTATTTGCTTGCATCCCCTTATGGTAGAACGGATTTGCAGATGGTTGTATTCTGCATTGCTGGTTCTCGGCAAGGATACTATATAAAGTAGAGTAGATTTTGAGGCTATCATGGATTGTTCTGCATATTCTATTGCCTCAACTTCGTTGTTGTATGGAAGAGTTTCGACTTGAGAAATTATTTGATTAATTTCTTTCCTGTCTAGCAGTTTGGTATTGACAATTCCAGTTTTCGCGAGTTGTGCCGCTGATACTATTTCATTGATTTCTTCCTTGATGATTCCCAGTTTATTGTACATTATTTGTTCATATCTTTCGGTATTGTTTCGTTCAAGTTGCTTTGCAATATTGTTGTAATCGGCTATTAATCTATTTACTGTCTCGGTAAGCTTATTGTTAACTTTATACTGCTCGTTATTATTCTCTATTATTTGGTTTTCGTTAGTGAGAATCTTATCCCAATCGGTGGCGTCTGGGTTACCGGCTAGCCACTTCCAAGCTGAGCCAATCCAGTTAATCGATCTCTCACTTCTGCGTGTGTGGACTCCAAGCCTACCAAGCAGTCCCTGAATTTGTAGTAGCTGATGATTTAATAGAGGTTTTAAAATGCTGTCTGGTCTAATTTGATGTTGTATAATTGCTGTTATTTCATTCACCACTTCTTCATGTTGATCACGTGGATTATTTTGTAGCTGCCATCTATGATTCGTCCAGTTCCTTGTTTGACTGTTACTATAGGACTAAAGTACTCAAAGACATCGAAGGATGCTGATCCCGTACAAACGAGAAATCTGGAAGAAAAGAAAGTTTTGCCTCAGAAGTGTTCTTTATATTCGACTTGTGGATTCTTCTTCCAGAAACAGTTGTAACTGTGACCCTGCTATCTTTTGCGACTATTTCCTTTTTAAATATTGGTTTTTGCTTCCCATGCCTTTTCTTATCTGCAACATAGATCGTATCACCGGTTTTATACGATTTAGGTTTACTCCTTCTCAAGTTCTCTCGTAGATTTTTAAGAGTTTGGTGACACTTAATTTGATCAATTAAATCGCAGTTCAACTTATTCCTAAAGTTGACCAAATTTTGGTAATTAATGCGCTGACTCCTCCCAAAGAAGATATCTACTGGTTTTTTCTTTCGCCGGATGCGCCAATTTTTTTCCGGCACCACCCATATTGGTGAAATGTATGGGCTCTTGGATGGTCTAATGATACCATCATCAAGCAGTTTTCTAATCTGGTTGTCGACTTCTTCCCGCATGTTCACTGGATAGGGGTAGGTTTTGGTACATCGCCTTTCCTACATCGCGATGTCTTTGGAACGTGCATTGATATTGCCTTTTTAACAGGGTTCAAATGATCTCTTCTTTGAACGTGGCAATACCAACTGAGCCGGTCACGCTCTATTTTTTGTACGATGGTTTCCTTGATGTGAAAGCTTCCACGGATCTTCGAACTTCTTATTCGATCAAGCTTTGTCACTCCTGCTGTCATGCGAAGCATCTTCATCTCAGCTGCCGTTAATTTACTCTCATACTTTTTGTACATCGTCCAACATTGTGAACCGTATGTGAGCGCTGGACGTACAACTGCGGTGTAGAGCCTTCCTTTCAACTTAGGGGGCATTTTTCTGTCACAGAAGATAGCGGAATTTTCTCGCCACTTCATCCACCCTACGCTTACACGATGATTGATGTCGTCATCACAAGTTGCTTTGCTATTGATCATAGATCCCAGATATTTGAACTTTTCGCACTTGGGAAGCACTGTTCCATTCAAATAAATGTCTGGAATAGGCCTGAGTGGATCAGAGAACGGGCAGCACAAGTACTCTGTCTTTTTTGAACTAATGCGATACCCATTTCCCTCCAAAACGTCCACCCACACATCAAGTGCTCGTTGCAGGGATGTAGGATCCTCACTTATGATGGCTCCATCGTCAGCAAAGAATAACTGGTGTACCTTGGGGTCCATCACTTTACCTTCAAGCAGATAATCAAGGACTGTAATAAAGAGCAAAGGACTTAAAACGCTTCCCTGGTGTACCCCGACTTTGATTGGGAACTCTTCGGTTACTCCAGCGGGGGATCTTACTTTTGTCTTTGCTCCTTCGTACATGACCATAATCATCTGTACATAGGTTTCTGGAACCCCTAGATGTCTTAGCGCCACCCATATCAGATCTCGTGGTTGTCTGTCGAATGCCTTTTCAAAGTCAACCAATACAATATGCAAATCCCTTAAGGAATCACGATGTTTTTCCATTATGATCCTTATACTTTGGATTGCATTTGTGGTTGATTTACCCGAGACAAACCCGCACTGATCATCAGATAGCCGTATTATTTTTCGCAGTCGGCCACCTAATACCCGCTCAACGATCTTCATGGTGTGTGACATCAGCTTGATCGAACGGTAGTTATCACAGTTTCGCGTATCACCCTTCCCTTTGTATACAGGGAGAAGGTAACTTTCCCTCCATTCATTCGGCATTGGATCACCTCTCACGAATTTGGAGATGAGAATTCTGAGCCATCTGAACCCGATATCTCCCATCTTTTTCCAGAACTCAGAGGGTATTTCGTCTGGCCCAATCGCTTTTCGTTTTTTGGAGTATTTGACCGCCTCACTAACTTCTTCGACTGTAATGTCGGGTATTTCTTCACAGTTAGGGGTGGCTCTTGGAAAGTATAGCCGGGGAAACTGTTCATTCAAAACCACTTGATTTTCTCAGAGACCCTTGTTTGTTTGCTTTTCTTTGGTGTTTTCATAAAAATTTCTGTTAGCAGGAGACGGTGTTGTCGAGCGATTGCCTCTCCCAGGATCACTTTGCAATCTTTTACCCGAGGCTTCATGAAACTGCCTACCAAATGGTAGTCAATCTGAGTTTCATCTCCACCACTGCTGTAAGTGATCAGGTGTCGGCTTTGTTTGATGAACATGGTATTTAACACGATAAGACCGTGTGATTTGCACATGCTTAGGATGTCTTCACCAGGAAGGTTCCTGGTGCCATATCCTAGTCCTCCATGGCAGTCTTCATAGTCTTCGTTTGATTTCCCGACATGTCCATTCAAATCTCCTCCAACAAACAGAAATTCTTCCTTTGGGATGTCCGAAGTGAGGTGCTGAAGGCGGTATAAATTTCCACACGATATTGTCTTTCGAAAGGTGGTTTAAGACGATGTTGTTATGCTGTTGGCTACATAGTAGGTCGTACATTTCTCCAAGAAGCCTCTTAGCTCCTTTAAAATTAGTTGCATTGTCACTCCATATTTCGGCTGGCTTTCCGCGGCGCGACACGAAACGATCTAAAGCCAAGAGAAACGCGTCTGATGATAGGTTTCCGACCAACTCGATGAGTACACCTTTAGTAATGAAGCATACAAATATCGCGATATAAGCCTTTACAAATCGTGGGTTTCTTCCACGAGCTAAGCGCAACGTGATAGGTCCAGCAGGGTCACAGCCGACCTTGCTGAATGGGCGCGAAAAGCGAACTCGCTCGACTGGGAGGCTTCCCATTAATTGGGTGGACGAGGATCGACGTTGACGAAAACATACGATGCAATCGTGAACTAATTTGCATAACAGATTTCTGCAACCGAGGATATGAAAGTTCTGCTTAACCAACGCGATCATTAAGGATACACCGGCATGTAAATATTGTTTGTGAATGCACTGTACTATAAGCTTCGCTATCGGATGCGATTTGCAAAGAATGGTGGGATGTTTTTCACTGTAAGATAGCTCAGAGTGTTGCAAGCGTCCACCGACCCGAAGCACATTCATTTGGTCAAGATATGGAGTCAAGGATAAGAGTTTTGTTTCGCGCCGGTAACTCCTTACCCTTTCTTAAAATATCGATTTCATTACTGAACAATGAACACTGAGCGGATTTGATAAGGCGAGTTTTTGCATCTGCGATTTCTTGTGTAGATAAGGCCTGATAGTTGCGATTAATTGCAGAGCAACGAGAATTTGTAATAAATCGAAAAATATATGCCACTATACGTACGGATTTCAACCAATTAGATGAATGATACAGAATTGTTTCAAGAACGTTATTTGTGTTTACATTAGTTACGAATACATGAACTTTAGTTGACTTTCGTTCCTCCAGTTGATCGACAGGAAATTCTTGCGTATTGTACTGTGATGCAGGCCATTCACATGGTCCTTTACTTAGCCATGATGGACCTTTCCACCAGATTTCCGTGGAAGCAAGGGCTGATGGTGGAACTCCACGTGACGCAACTCCAAGACTTCAGTGGAATCGAAGATAAAATTTCTGAAGTCCGATTAGCAACGAAGACCGACCATTTTTTAGGAGGAGCAGAAAGCCAATGTAAAACGATGGATGAATCAGTCCACGCAAACACCTTCATTTCAGTATACTGTAAAGAGATTTTAATTTTATTTATAAGTCGACACAAAAGAAGAGCCCCACAGAGTTCCAGTCTCGGAAGAGATAGGACCTTGATTGGGGCGACCTTAGTTTTCGCTGCCACTAAGGCTATCGAAACTGCTCCATCTAGATCTACACTTCTGCAGTAAACGACCGCTGCGTAGGCATCCAACGAAGCATCGCAGAATGCATGCAGCTCCCAATTAAGTTTGTTCTTCCATATGATCCTAGGTATAGAAATGGATTCGATCAGATGAAGTTCGTCACGGATAGTGATCCAACGATGTGCAAGCTCTGTCGGCAGCTCTTCATCCCAATTGATTTGTTCTCGCCATAACTCTTGGAACAATATTTTAATGGCTATAATAACCGGAGCGAGAAATCCTAACGGATCGAATATCCTTGATGCATCAGACAAAACACGACGTTTGGTACATAAAGTTGGTTTGGGAAGGATTACCTTGTACGAAAAGCAATCCTGCGATGGACACCATTGTAATCCAAGCACCTTTACCGTGTTCGACTCCTCGAACTCCATTGGGGATAATTCTCGTTGTTCCTTTGGAGGAACAAAAGAGAGGCCAGCAGTTAGTAGTCCACTTTCGTAGATTCAAGCCAGCAGATTTCAGTAAATACACAAGCTCATTTCGAAGTCTTATAACGTCATCTACAGAATCGGCGCCCGTTATGACATCGTCAACATAAAAATCGTTAAGAATAATGGAGGATGCCAGAGGATGTGTTTCCAAAGAATCAAGGGCAAGTTGTTTAAGTGCACGTACTGCTAAAAATGGTGCAGCTGATGTACCGTAGGTTACTGTTAATAACCGATAATGCTTCACTTGATCCTTTGGGGATTCTCGCCAAACGATCCTTTGAAAATTTGTGTGGTTTGGTGATACCCATATCTGCCGGTACATTTTTTCTATGTCCCCTGAGATTGTATACAGATGGCGGCGACATCGAAGGCATATGGAGAACAAGTCACGTTGGATTGTAGGGCCAACAAGAAGTGACTCGTTTAATGACATAGAATCGCTTCCATTCGATTTGACGGAGCCATCAAAAACGACTCTAACCTTTGTAGTACTACTACCATCCTTGAATACTGCATGGTGAGGCAGATAGTAGTAATCTGTGTTGTCTTCATGTACTTCATTTAGTGGGATTTCCTCCATATGACCTAGCGATAGGTATTCTTTTAAAAAGCAAGAGTATTGGGTTTTTAAATCAGGATTATAAAGGAATCTCCGTTTAACAGAATGCAGACGATTTAGTGCAATTCTGTAGGAGTTTTCAGAGTTTAATTTTACATGGCTTTTGAATGGCAACTCCACCATGTATCTACCATCAAAACTTCGACTGTGTGTTGTAGCAAAATGTTCTTCAGCCCTTTGTTCCTCAAGAGATAAGTGGGGTTCAGCATTGACCTCTTCTAGACGCCAAAATCTCTCAAGGTCAAACTCCTGCGTATGATCCAGTTGAGTGCAAAACGTCTTAATTCCGGACCTAGCTTCAAATCGTGAAATCTGTTGACATTTACCAGCTATCACACACCCGAATATTGTTGAGATGGAATTAGGTACATCCATTGTCTTTGGGTGCGAAGATTCCTGTATTATGTTAAAAACCTTATCTACCCCGATTAATAAGTCGATGGGTCCGGGTTCATCAAAATTAGGATCAGCTAATTCCACGGAGAAGGGTAGATTTGTTTTTGCATTGGTTAACGAGAATGGCGGAAGTAAGGACGTCAGTTTCGAGACTACATAACAATCGATGTCGATGTTATTTGCATTAAAACGAGAACATAAGTTTAGGGATACCAAACCATTGGTAACACCTGCAGAAGTGGATGCGACTCCCATAATGGGAATCCGAGATCGTTTTCGAGCTAATCCCAAGCGCTGAACCGCTTGTTCGGTGATAAACGATACTTGAGATCCTGTATCCAGCAGCACACGAATGTTGTGATATAATCCTTGTTTATCTCGAGTCCTAACAACGGCAGTGGGGAGAAGAGTTGAAACACGACGATTGGATTCGAGCGAATGGTGATTTATTACAGGAGAATCGGCTGAATGCTGCGGCGATTGGGATGTATGGGGAATTGGTTGACCTTGATTTGAAGTCGAGGTATTTGACGAGCATGGTTCTTGAGTAGGATGAACTAATGAGTGATGCCGAGATTTACACATCCTACATCGAAAGTTAGAACGGCATTTGTTAGACGTATGCCCATGTCGAAGACAGTTGAAACATAGTGACTTTTCCTTAACGAAATTGCGGCGGGCACTAACCCCAAGAGCAATAAATGTCTTACAAAATGGGAGTATTACATTTTGGACATCCTAGTTTGGTTTCCACAAGATGTGAACGAACGCTGTTTTGAACCTTTTTATTTGCGTTAGAAGAACGAGTTAATGAACAGCACGATTCAAGGCAGCTGCAGCGATTTTGTAAAAATTCAAGAAACTGATCGATGGTATAATCGTCTTTCGAACCCACCTCTGCTGCCCAGGCTTGTTTCGTTTCTTGATCTACTTTTTGTAAAAGTATACAAACAAGCCAGGGATCCCTGTTCACTAATTCTAAAGCATTTAAGCCCCGTATAACTGCATCGGCACCGTCAGTAAGCGTGCGAAGTAATTGAATATTTGGTGAGCTAGACGATGGTAACGCAAGGAAATTTAGTATAAACGATTGTCCTATAAGATGTTTTTTGGTTGTAACGAGCCTCTAGTTTGTCCCACGCCTCAATATAATTGGGTTCGGAGCACGGTATATGTTTGATTAAGCTGGCAGCATCCCCACCTAGGAACGATTTCAAGTACCAAAGTTTCTGCGTAGCAGTGATCGAACGATTTCTATCAATTGTTCCCATGAAAAGATCTTTAAATGCTGGCCAGTCTTTATAGTCACCGTAAAATGTAGGAATCGAGATTTTGGGTAGGTGAACTGAATTTGACGAACTCGTTTCTTCTAATTTCTGGTCATTGGAGTCTTGTTCACTCACCACTTCTTCACTAACTAATTGCGGCTCAGAATCGGCAGAGGTTTTCTGAATAATTGCATTTTTTAAGACAGAATAAGACTGAAAATACTTGGCCTCGTATTCAGCGAATTCAGGCTCAGGATCGGCGAAATCTGCTTCGGCGCTGAATTCATATAACTTATCCTGCTGCACTACAAACTCAGACCAAGCTTCAGTTAGCTTTTCTAATCGAATTTCCAGCATAGAAAGCGGGGTGGAATCATCAACCGACTCGGAAAAAGCTAATGCCCTCGTAAGGCACACTTTGGCGCGACCGCGCTTTGCTTTTACCACATTAAATTTCGTCATACTGTATAGTTTTTATTTATTTAAATGTCTACAAAACGGATTTTAGGAAGGTATTAAAGAAACGCGCACTCTATTGTAGTAGTACAGAGAAAGAGCAAGGAGTTTGATTGATAGGTAGGGCAAAGATCAAGGGTTAGATGAACACGTGTTTTAGCATGCATACATTGCACATATGTATGAATATGCAAGCGTCGAAATCCACATACGTATAATGCATCTACCCGTGGAACTCTTTTCAACACGAGGAGCACTCAGTTAAGCATACATACATAAAGTTAATCAAAATTTATCAAACAAGTCAAATCAATTGAATCAATTAACACCACTTTGCACTGATCACAAGTTAATCCGGCTTGCAGAAGGACCATTAAATGTTTTGTAAAGTTTGTGTAGAAAGTATTTTAACTGTGTAAATTATGTGTATGCGAAATGTGTTTCAAATTTAAAATAATAAATTTTATTAAGGTGTGAACTGTAAAATGTCTATTAAGTGTTTGTAATTTGTAATATAATGTTTTAGGATTTAATGTTACCAATTAATCAACCGTACTCGATGAAGGTCCAAAACGAAAAGAACTTGAGTTAAGCTCACAAGATAGCAATTAGGCAAAGAAGAATACAATGTCAAAAGATATTATCGAAAGAGAGCATAAGTTACGTTATTATTTAACATATTTAGAATTAGTATAAGAGAGTACAACTGGTAGTTACAATAAGCAAAAAATGATTTTACGGTTGATGCAGCAATAGAGAGTATAAAAGAAATTTATGTTATTTTACAATATGTAGTGTGATGTTCGAATGTTTGGCAAAGTATGCAGAGAGTACTAAACACCAGTAATTCCAGGAAATCCAGATGTATTTGCTTGCATCCCCTTATGGTAGAACGGATTTGCAGATGGTTGTATTCTGCATTGCTGGTTCTCGGCAAGGATACTAAATAAAGTAGAGTAGATTTTGAGGCTATCATGGATTGTTCTGCATATTCTATTGCCTCAACTTCGTTGTTGTATGGAAGAGTTTCGACTTGAGAAATTATTTGATTAATTTCTTCCCTGTCTAGCAGTTTGGTATTGACAATTCCAGTTTTCGCGAGTTGTGCCGCTGATACTATTTCATTGATTTCTTCCTTGATGATTCCCAGTTTATTGTACATTATTTGTTCATATCTTTCGGTATTGTTTCGTTCAAGGTGCTTTGCAATATTGTTGTAATCGGCTATTAATCTATTTACTGTCTCGGTAAGCTTATTGTTAACTTTATACTGCTCGTTATTATTCTCTATTATTTGGTTTTCGTTAGTGAGAATTTTATCCCAATCGGTGGCGTCTGGGTTACCGGCTAGCCACTTCCAAGCTGAGCCAATCCAGTTAATCGATCTCTCACTTCTGCGTGTGTGGACTCCAAGCCTTCCAAGCAGTCCCTGAATTTGTAGTAGCTGATGATTTAATAGAGGTTTTAAAATGCTGTCTGGTCTAATTTCATGTTGTATAATTGCTGTTATTTCATTCACCACTTCTTCATGTTGATCACGTGGATTATTTTGTAGCTTCATCTATGATTCGTCCAGTTCCTTGTTTGACTGTTACTATAGGACTAAAGTACTCAAAGACATCGAAGGATGCTGATCTCGTACAAACGAGAAATCTGGAAGAAAAGAAAGTTTTGCCTCAGAAGTGTTCTTAATATTCGACTTGTGGATTCTTCTTCCAGAAACAGTTGTAACTGTGACCCTGCTATCTTTTGCGACTATTTCCTTTTTAAATATTGGTTTTTGCTTCCCATGCCTTTTCTTATCTGCAACATAGATCGTATCACCGGTTTTATACGATTTAGGTTTACTCCTTCTCAAGTTCTCTCGTAGATTTTTAAGAGTTTGGTGACACTTAATTTGATCAATTAAATCGCAGTTCAACTTGTTCCTAAAGTTGACCAAATTTTGGTAGTTAATGCGCTGACTCCTCCCAAAGAAGATATCTACTGGTTTTTTCTTTCGCCGGATGCGCCAACTTTTTTCCGGCACCACCCATATTGGTGAATTGTATGGGCTCTTGGATGGTCTAATGATACCATCATCAAGCAGTTTTCTAATCTGGTTGTCGACTTCTTCCCGCATGTTCACTGGATAGGGGTAGGTTTTGGTATAAATGGGCTCATCGGTTGTTGTGCGAATTTCTGCCCTTACGTTTGTGTCTATAATGTCTCTATCGTTAATGGGGCCAAAAATAACTTCATATCTCTTAATAATTTTCCTGATTTCTGTCTTAATTTTTCCATGCAAATGTTCGTCCCTTATTTCAAGGCTATTAACTTGGGCAGACTCCTTAGATTTTAATGGAATCTCTATACCCGATTCGATTTTCAAGATATTGTTTTTCCGGTCAATTATGGCTCCAAGTTCACGCAAGGTATCATCGCCGATGATACCGTCAAGGGACCTAAGGCCAGGAAGAACAAAGAATGTTATAAGTGTGTTGTTTCCTAAGCAAGCGAAGAATTTCCCGCTAACTTTCCGATTGATTTCCAGTTCCCCTCCTGCAGAGTGTATTTTGAACGGTTTCTCCGTTGGTTGTGAATTTAATGCTAAATTAGTCTGAATAAAATTTTTGTTCGCCCCTGTGTCAATAAGAAATTTTAAAATCTTTCCATCCCGAGTCTTATATTCTAAGTAGGGAATGCCAGAGAGGCATCCATCATAAAATTTAACTCCTGAGTTTCTTCTTCTTGATATTCACTATTCTCAATTTCTTCTTCATACTCCTGGATGTAATCTTCGTATGCCTGAACCTCGTCTCCTTGTTCTTGGGTTTCCAGGTTATACAGCCTCTGCTGCTTTTGTGGAATGTCGGAGGACTCGTTTGATGATCTTATCTTTTGGGTCGGCCGGTTAATATAATTCACTTGCCTAGTTTGCACTGATCTGTCGATATCCATTGGGGTTGCTGGCTTAGGCTGCGTAGGCCTAGGAGGTGGATAATTTGGCCTGGGTGCAACATGGCGTTGTTGGTGCTGGATGTTGTATGCGGAATTTCTTTGCTTAGCATTGAGTGCCTTTGTTGGAGGTGGTGGCCTCGGCGGCAAATCTCGCTTTTGGGAATAGATTTGGTTGATTGGCGTCTTTATAGAGTTCACCACTTCCTTTTTATGCACTGTCATATTCCGGTAATCCATGTTTTGAATTTCCAGGCATACTGAGTATGCTTCTGGAAGAGTCTTTGGTCTTTGGATCATTAGGATTTTTCCCAGTTCACCATTTAGACCCCGAATGAAGATGTCTAATGCTCGATTTCGATACATTTCGACTAGAGCATTGACTGTCTCAAGGGAATACTCTTCTGTTTTAAGTTTATTGATTATCAGAGAGAATTGATGGTTTACATTAGCGTAAAATTCATCAATAGATGCATTCCCTTGCCTTATATTGCCTAGCTGATGCTCAAGGGTTCCGATGTCCCTTTTATCTGCATAATGCAGCGATAGCCACTTTTTTATGGACGTCCAGTCGTCATCAAAGATGTTGTATGATATCAGAGCTGCATTTGCAGCCCCTCGTACCTTTTGACGAATACTTTGTAGTATCGCCCTATATATGGGCTTTGCCCTAACTATTCCATAGTCTTTCAGGATATTTTCAACGCTATGAATCCACGATATATATTCTGTAGGATTCCCATCGAATACCTGTAACCTGGAGTTTACTCATGTCTTTTAGGTCGTGCTCGGTTTTTGGCGCAGCAATGACCGGCTCGGAGGCTGGTGTGGCTGGTTCTGGAACTGCGGAAGCAGGTTTAAGTTCCATTGCCGTGAGCCGTAGATCGAGTTGTTTAAGAAGCTCCATTTGGGCGTTCAGAGCCCCAGTTATATTAAAAACTTCTACTTTTAATTGCTCCATTATTTAAAGATTTGTGTGTATTTATATACGATTATAAATGCAAACTTTTACTACGTGTAAAATTTTTTTTATTTTTTTCGTTAGGAAATTGTGCGTGTATAAAATTAATTAAATATTATAAAAGTTGTACTCACGTTAGTACATAGACAGCTGCATTCATCTCTTGCTGCTGGAGATTAAGTTGGTTTCCTCTTGTCCTGTCTTGCTCCACACGCGAAATAGGCCGTAAATGTCCCGTTTAGTCAAGCACAACAATACGTTTCTCCTTGACCTACTAGTGGTACGCACTTATTCACACGCGTTTTTTGTATTGCACGCACTTATTTACACGAGTTTTTTGTCCTTTTTTGAACCCAATTTTTATTTTCGCACTTCACAGATCATGAAAATTTTCTTTCACTACCGCAATATTCTTATGGGTGATTGGGTATGAATTTTTCTCAGCTGTTAAGAGTATGCACTTTTATGGACCCTCGTATTTATTTTAGCACTTCACGAGTCGCGGAAATTTCTTCTTCGTTACCGCAATGTTCTTAGGGGTGATCGGGTACGAGTTTCTGGAATCTCAATGTTCTTATGGCTTATTGAGATTTACGCGATTTTCCCGGATCTCAATTTTCTTATGGTTTGATTGAGATTTTTCGTCAGGGTCCCTGCTCGGGCGCCAGTAAACAAAATCAACCGATTAAGGTTTAAAAAAAATATTTATTTGACAATGCGTCACAGTGACGACCAACTTAATTCTAAAGTACAATTTTAACTTACACTTCTACTTATAGGCTAAATATGTCTATTCATCGATTTACCAAATGTAAGAAAATATTCCAGACGGGAATATGGTATTACAGAAAATTTAAACAAATGCACTTCAATTTTAACGTAATATGATAGCGCTGAGTCGGTGAATCTGGGTGCGCGCATGCAAGTTCGATAACCTGAACTGCAGCGCGTGTGCTGACGAGTGCTATCATAACTCGAGCTGCTTTGTTGTATTCGGATCACAGGCCAGTAAGGAATTTCCAATGTTAGTCAGGACCTTGGAATTGAGATGGTGGCGGAGGAGCCTCTTAATGGGTCAACGCAGCGCTCACACTCCTGTAGTGGACTATTGGCACCGGTGTACCCGACCCCTCGTCCTTGGGTATAACTAAAGGAACTGGCCCTCTAGGTTGAGGGTTGTGTCGTTGGGGGTAACTTCCCTATCACAAAAAAAAAAAAACATTGGTTCAGAAACAACCACAAGCCTGGGATAAGGAAGGTTCAACTGTTGACGACACTAGTAAACTAAATAAGGACGACGACCTTTGGGATCTGTACGTGGAATGTTCGGATCCTTAACAGACCACGTGTAGCTGAACAATTAGCAGAGGCTATAAAGCAGATATAATCGCCATCCAAGAAATGCGATGGGATGCAACGGGCAAAAAAAGGATGAGAAACTGTGACATCTACTACAGTGATTGCTACAGAGACAACAAGCAGCACTTATTCGGATGCGGATTTGTTATACGCGGCAGATTTAGGCAAGAAGTCTTAAGCTTCCGACACGTGAGCAAGCGTATTATAATAATCCGGATCTGGGCTAAATTCGCTAACATACGCTTAATGTGTGCTTATGTCCCTAAAGAATAAAAGGACCCTGTCACCAAATATTGTTTCTACAAGCTCCTCGACAAAATATAGGACGTTAAAATCGTATTGGGTGAATTTAACGCTCAAATAGGAAAGGAGTACGTCTTTGGTAGGGCTGTCGGTAAACATAACCTACATGACACCACGTCTGACAACGGACTAAAACTAGTGGATTTCGCTGTGGAGCGAAACGTCACCATAGCAATCACATGGTTCCCTCATCTCAATATTCACAAGCAGACATGGCGGTCGAATGATCATGTAACGATCAACCAAATTGATCATACTGCGATCAACGCAACAACATGCCTCCAGTATTTTGGATGTCCGGACCTTCCGAGCGGTCAACATAGACTCGGATCATTACCCTGATGTAGCCAAGGTACGAATGCGGATATCCCAAACTGAGGAACTAAGAAGAATCACTGTGAGAAAATTTAACGTCGAAAAGCTACAATCGCAATAGACCGCCAGAGTCTTCGCTGAACGCATATCCGCCACCATCAAGTGCCGAAGACTAGTGGCAACGCTGCCACCATGTCATCAGAATCGCTACAACTGATGTGCTGGGTTACGCCCGACCAACACTGCGAAACCCCTGGTTTGACGGAGAATGCCGGCGAGTGCATGCACCAAAACAACAAAAAGCAATGGTGTAGTGGTAATGTCGTCAATTGCCATGCTAATGGTTCATGGTTCAAATCCCGATGTCAGCAAGCATTTATTTATTTCCCATGAAATATATAAATTCAGTCCAATCAATTGCGAAAGCTTGTGTGAACAATACTGCGAAGGCATAACACTGGCAGTAGCTTGGCCGTATGGCTGGAAAAATTGTTCGCTCTGTTGTTGGTGTTGGATTTGCCTATGACATCGGGAAAAAATACTGTGAATCAGAAGCAAGGACAAAAAATAACAAAAAATCTCCACAGTTACCTGGACGCCACTCCCGGATATTCTCTGAAGCATTTATCTATTTATCCTTTCCTTTCCGCCCGCACTGTGTGTTAACATGTTCAGAGTATTCATAAACCCTTGAGTGCGCGCAAATTATAAAAAAAAAAGCGACCGGCTCTGGAAAGGAAGACGAGAGCTGCTCGGAGCTCTACGAGCGAAAGAGACGGGAAGAACATCGGGTTCTCCAAAAGAAGAAGAAAGAGTATGAGAAGTGCGTGATTGAGAATATTGAGAGCTTATACTCCAGGAACAATATACGGAAGTTTTACCAAAAGGTAAATGGAAACCTCGTCGGTGCTAGGAATATGGAAAAACTACTTCTGCAGACTGTATAACGGCGGCGAAGACCAACATCCCGCTGTCAGGCAGCGATGATAGATGATAAACGATGATACTTAAAGTTTGATATCCTAGGTTTGTACGGAACCCACAAGCCAACACCAGAGGTACAATATGTCAAAAGACTGCACAACTGCTTTCATAAGCCGACGATATTGACATTATTGGAAGAAATCAGCGGGCTGTCACTGGTGACATGCATGCATTGAAGTAGAAGCGGCCAAAATGGCTTTAGTGATAAACGAGTGCAAAACCAAGAGTATGCTGTCAACAAGAAGCATTAATCAACACCAGCGAATTAGGCAGAAGGTCACAATTGGCAGCTACAACTTCAAGGTAGTAAGGGACTTTATCTACCTTGGCTCTGCTATTTATTCTGGCAATGATGCTAGCGCAGAAATTAAGCGAAGAATAATAAGGCAATTCAATAGTAAAGAGCCGTATCTCGAATATGTTAGGTTAGGTAAGGATAGTTTACGTTATGAGGCTATCATAAAACACTAAGCACCAAAGTGGGCCCATCGCGATTCCTAGGGAACCTTCACGGCGAAAGACCTACTAAACCAATTATCCTAAACAATTAATCTTCCTACAGAATTGGAAGAGATCCTTGTTGTGGTTCACCTCTTCTAAGTTATCGAAGAAGTATTTACCAAGGTGCTTTAGCCTTGTCCTGGCAATTCCTTGGCACTCACAGAATATATGTGTTATATCCTCTGAGACTGAGAAATTTCACCAAAGCTTCCTGGGACGAGTACACAAAAAAAGACCTGGACGCCAATATAAGATGGATCCACCCGCTAGCCAAAAACTATGAACGACTCGTCGGCACCATTCTTTCTACAGCCAAGAAACACATTCCAAGAAGATATCGGAAGCAGTACATCCCTGGCTAGTCCCGATGAATGCGATCGCCTTTACAAAGAGTTCGAATCGAATGGCCTGCCCGAAGCAGCTGACAAGCTTCTCCAGTCCCTCGACAAGGCACGTAGCGAAAAATGGCAACACACGGTCGAGAATACAAGTTTCGTCCACTCCAGCCGCAAGGCCTGGAGCCTGCTCCGCAAACTCGGCTGCAGCACGCCAATTGCAGCCCCAAAACCTTCAATCAGCCCGAACGCGGTAGCTTCGAGAATAGTAAAGCGTTCCTCGGCTTCCCCGGATAAAATCGAAACCAAACTCATCAAAAAGAATCTTAAGCTACTGAAATCAGAGTCACACGCGCTAGCAGAGTTCTCAAGCCCATTCACACTGAAGGAAGTAGAAGCATCACTCCAAAAACTCAAGTCACGCAAGGCCGCTGGACTAGATGGGATAGGTATTCCCGGAATTCCTTATTCACAGCGGTATCCATTTTAAGAACTGGCTCGCGCGTTCTTTTCAAACATACTGGAAACAGGGCACTTCCCCGCTAACCTCAAAAAATCAAAAGTAATTGCTTTACTCAAACCTGGTAAGCCTAGCGGCCAGCTAGAGAGCTACCTCCCAATCGCTCTACTTAGCGTTGTGTACACGATTTTTGAAAGGCTGATTTATAACAGAATAGAACCCGCCATCAACGCAGTGGTGCCTATAGAGCAAGCTGGGTTCAGAGCTGGGCGTAGCTGTTCGGATCAAATATTAGCGCTGACGACTCACATTGAAGCAGGTTACCAGGCCAACCTAAAAACATCAGTGGTGTTTATCGACCTTACTGCAGCGTATGATACAGTCTGAAGGGACGTTTGATTCTGAAGCTTCTTCAAGCTTCAGAAAGATAGCCACGATCCTGAACAACATGCTTAACGACAGACCATTCCAGATTTATCTGAACGAGGAGCATAGTTCTCGCAGAAAACTGAACAACGGACTCCCTCAAGGATCAGTGCTGGCGCCCCTGCTTTTCAACTTGTACACTCATGATGTCCCAAGTACAGAATCAAGAAAATTTGCATACGCGGACGACCTTGCCATAGTCCTACAACACCGGTTCATGTTTAAAACGGAAGCAACGCTAACGAAAGACCTTGCCACACTAGGCTCGTACTTCAAAAAGTGGAGACTGTGTCCAAGTATGACCAAAACGGAAGTTTCATGTTTCCACCTTAACAACAAACTTGCCAACACTAAACTGTCGGTAGAATTTAACGACGCTCAGATTACCCACAACTTTTTACCCAAATATTTTGGAATTACTCTGGATCGTACCCTGTCGTTCAAACAGCACCTTATTAACAGTGCAGCGAAACTCAACTCCAGTAACAACATCATACAAAAGTTGGCATCAACAACTTGGGGCGCTCCCGCTAAAACATTACGCTCCGCCTCCTTGGGGTTGGTATTTTCCACCGCCGAATATTGCGCCGCCGTCTGGCTAAATAGCGCTCACACCAACAAAGTCGACGTGCAGCTTAATACTTCAATGCGCATAATCACAGGAACTATTAGTTCTACCCCAACGAGGTTTCTCCCGGTATTAAGCAACATCCTTCCAGCACACCTCCGTCGCCAAAATGCCTTACTGCGCGAGTTCAACAAAATCAATGCCAACCTACTCTTGCTAATCCACAACGACATCGACTCTAGTGTAAGATCTCGTCTTAAATCACGGCGCCCTCCCCTAAGACTGGCACTAGAACTTAACACCAGTAACTTCAGCGCAACGGAAGTATGGGAGAACGAGAGGAATTCCTCTTCTGCGAACGACTTAATTCGCATATCCTTTCCTACATCCATTTCAGCAGGTCACAACTTACACAGAAAAACTCGGGTGAGCCTTAACCGTTTGCGAACGAACCATGGCAGATGTGCGGCTACACTCTACAATTGGGGAGCGATCGATTTTCCACACTGCGACTGTGCTGCTGCAATGCAGAACATCAAACATGTGACCACCCAATGCGAGCTCCGAAAGTACCACGGCGATCCATCCGATTTCATCACTGCCTCTCCCGCTGCTATTCATTGGCTACAAAACCTTGACATCCAATTTTAAATCAACGTGCAATACTTATAAGCTAACTCTATGTCTGTAATCGAGTATAATATTTTCATATTTATGTATTGTATAATTTATGTGTGTATTTAATATTCACTATAAAATGTATCTTGCCATACGCTAAATAAATCCTCTGAGACATGTAGGTCATTGCAGTACCTACAAACATCCGTGTTGGAAAACTGTTGTAGGTTACCTTCAGTACTATTCTTTCACAGGACATTCCCTTTCAATGGTTATAGCAACAAATATCTCTATATCACAAAAAATGTCTTAAGCGAGAAAAAAACTTTTAAAGCAATCTTTCATTTCACTTTCAGTTGAGGCCGATCAACAAGTGAATGCCACACTCGAGCGCAGAGGCTACAGCTCATCGGAACCATTGACCAAAGAGAAGCCATCGACAATTTTGAAGAAAATTGAAATCGGAACAAACTACGTTAAGGACTATCTATTAGAGACCTTCGATGGGTAAGTATCTGCACTCGACTCCACCTATCCCGTTTAGCTAGCATTAATTTTCCTTTTGTCAGATTCCTAGGACGAGAGTACAGCTACGGAGCCATTGAGGAGGATGAAGAGCCAGCCAGCGATGAGTTTGTCGACGTCGAAGGTGAGAGTAAGAAGGGGAAAAAGAAGAAAAAGAAAAAGAAAAAGAAGAAGAAGAAAAAGAAGAGGAAGAAGAAAAAGGGTAATAAGGGTCAGAATAACGATGAGGGTTACTACGATGAGTATCAGGGTCCTCATCGAAAAAAGGGGCACAAGGGTCAGCAGGAATTACAGCACGTAACACCGCCAACAATTTTACTACTACAAAGTCCCGCTATTGGCGGTCACACAAGCGGGCTTAATGTTCATGATTTTCAACATCAACAGCAGCAGTGGCACGAGGAGTCCAAGCCACAACAGGTGTTCTTTATCCAAGAGAACGATGATGATCATGACGGAGGACACGGCGGAGGACATGGCGGTGGACATGGTGGCAAAAAGAAAAAGAAGCGAAAGAAAAAGCTGAAAAAGAAGAAAAAACCACAGTCCACGTTCACAGCAATCCCAGCGTCGATATTGGGCTCGAAGCCATCCAGTTCGCTCTTATTGCACGAACCAGAGGAGTATGATGATCATGAACATGAACACTCAGCCTTGAGCCTACTGGGCTCACTTGTTGGAGACTTCCTAGAAGACGACGATGACCATGACGATGATGATGACCACGACTACGTGGTTGTCAAACAGAAACAAAAGAAAAAGAGGAAACGGAAGAAAAAGAAACACAAAAAGCCGATTAAATATGGTAGAGATCTTGGAGGTGTGCTGGTGGTATTGCCTGTGATTGGATTAACACCCTCGGAATTGAAAGTGAAAAGAGGGAACCATGTCTCTTCTTTGGCGGTGTTGACTCTGAGTAAAACGTAGAAAATGCGATGTCTATCTCTACTTTGTGAACATCTTCGGTTCATGCATGAGATACATAGATTTTGTGTAGTGGGTTGATGAAATGAATACGGTTTGTGTCTCGCATGAAACTGTATCACCGACTTGGTGATAATGTAGCTTCTACTGCACACAGTCTGTCAAACTGTTTTGAATTTTTTCCTGGGGATTTCTTAGTGTAAATAGCGAATGAAACAAATCTTTCTTCTTCTTTTCTTTGTGCATACAGAATATGTTTTTTTTATTTGTTTTAGCTTATAATTGAATGAATTGTGTATGCTAGTGAGTTGTAAGGAACGCGAAGTACAATTATAGACTTTCTTTGCACCAAACTGTCCAACTTTTGCATGTTTATCTAAAAACATTGAGTTCTGTGGCACTAAGTTAAAGTCGACTTAAGTCAAAATTAAGTTCATTATAGTAAAATGTTGTCAACTTTTCTGAATTGTTAAGTTCAATACGGTATCGGAGTAGCCGCGAAGTTGCAATATGCCTTTCGATCTTCAGATGACTGAATATCCCAAACGTCTTTCCTGAAAAAACGGATTTAAATTACTTTAACTTATTGTCACAGAATTATTTTTAAATCTTTTCTTAGTCCTTGTTAGCAATTTAATGTCCTTGCTCTGAGTACTTTTGGAGGATAGGTAGGTAGATAGGTTGGTAGGTGTGATGTTTCTGCTTAGAAATAAAGAACTCAGTTAGCATTAGGGGGCGTTTTGATACCACAAACTCATGTAACCTGGGTGAGACGGTGTGTTGGTAGGGAGTCTCTAGATCCGACCTTCGGAGTTTAGGTTAGGTTAGGTTAAAGGCGTTAGCTGCAACGAATGAATGCAGCCTGCACTCGGATCCCAAACGGATCCACTGTGCTCCCCTGACGTGGAGTTTCCTGTCTGAGGAACTGAAAAGAGATGAAAAACAAAATGGCTAGAGATCTGCGTTAATGGAACGGACTCCTCTGAACCACCTTGATGAAATTATGAAATTCATGATGGTGGTTGGTGGCTTTCAGACAGGTCGCCCAGATGGTAGAAGAAATACTCTCCAGGGGCCGTCTTCCTGGTATTGAAGAAAGTAGAGCATTTGAAAAGGAAGTGTTCCGTGTCCTCTACGTCTGTCTGTTGCCGCATCGTCTGCAGAGTTCATCTATACGTAGCCCCATTCTCTTCCGCTGGGCTGCCAATAGGTTGTGGCCGGTAATTATTCCTATGAGAAGCGCCAAGTTTTGTCTATTTTGAGTGAGGATGAGCTTCATTTTCATCTTATCATGTTCTGTCCAGATGCTTCTGGAGAGCCGGCATTATGGGAGCGCTCTCCGGGGTGGTTCTAATGGCGCCTGTGGTTGCTATGCAGGCAGGTTTCTGGATTTTAGTTAACTCTTTGAGATGTGTGTCTTACTCTGGTATTGGCAAGACAATGCACACATATGTAAGAATGGGTCTGACTATGGCTGTGTGCATCTAATGAATGATGGCAGGTTTGGGTCTCAATTTTTTACCAAAAATTCTGCTGCAAGCATAGAACGCAATGTACGCTTTCTTTATTCTTTCATTTGTGTTATCTTTCCAAGCATGCACCCTAGATACCGTGCTTTATCCAAAACTTGGAATGGAGTGTCACCGAGTCGTAGGGTCCGAAAGCTGAGATTATTCTTTTGTTGGTGAAAAGGACCACTTTTGTTTTCGTTGGATTAACGTTCAGTCCACAACTTCTCGCCCAGTTATGGAAGGTATTCAGGGCCGCTTGCAGAAGTTCGGTGATAGTGCCGAGAAATTTGCGGGACATAAGTAGGACGCTATCGTCTGCATAAGCAACAACATTTACTCCGCTGTGTCCTAATTTTAAAAGGATCTCGTTTGCGACTAGAGTCCATAGTAGAGGAGATAGGAACCCCCCTTGCGGCGTTCCTCTGGAGGCCAGTGCGTATACTCGGCTGTCACCCAGATCCGAATTGATGTGTCTCGTCTTGAGCACATTCATTCAATCCAGTCGGAGAGTGTGGAATCTACTCTGAGTTGGTCTAATGATAATCTTTTGATTCGGTTTTCACATTGTTAAAGGCTCCCTGCACGTCGAAAAAGGTCGCTAAAGTGAATTCTTTGTGGTAAAGTGATTGCTCGATTATTGCTACCACTTCGTGTAGGGCTGTTTCGACTGATCGGTCCTTTGTATAGGCATGCTGTGCTGAGGACATGTCTCTAGGGTTTAGTTTGGAGCGAATGTGTAGATCTATTAGTGTCTAACCTCTGGAATCTAAGAAGATTATTATTTTCGAGAGTCAACTTGGTTGCAGTCCCCATTTTCTACCGAATGTTTTGCTTTACCCTTTGTTTATGCTTAGCTTTTAGTTGAGTTTAGGATCTAGGTTAACTCTTTAATGCTTAGCACTGAACGATAACAAGAGCGGTTCGCCATATAGCTGAGGAAGTGCGAAGTCGTTGGTTTAGGTGGTGAAGAGCATCAGTTCAGTTTTGGTTCAGTTGACAGCAAGACAGATCATTTTCCGTGATTTCACTTAGCACGGAGGAGAATTTTCCTGACACTAATATCACCAAGTCGTCTGCATACCCAACTAACTTGATTCTTTCTCTGTCTAATGTTAAACGGATTTTATTCATGACCATAAAAGAGGTGAGATAACACCGTCTGGGGGTGTTCCCCTATTGGTAAATTTGGTTATATTGCTATTGTTCTGTCGCTGTCACTCGTCCCCATCATTTGGGTACGTGGTTGTTCAGTAAACATCTCCTGAAAATCGATGTGAGCCATGGAACTGCTAGGTCTTGAGACTTTTGTAACATAATGGGCAGTATGCCGTCAAGGCCCGGGGATTTATAAGGAGCGGAGTTGGCTATCAAAAGTTCTACAGATTCTGCGGTTGACTCAGTCCATTCCCCATCCATCTTTCTAAGGAGAGGTGGATTGAAGTGCTCTTTCGATACAATTTTACTGAGTTTTGCAGAGTCCTTGAAGGTCTCAATGGATTGACACTATTCTACCATGATTGCCTGTTTTGAAGGCTAACCGTCGCTATCTATTTAAATGAACTACAGCTGCAGCTTGATTTAACCCGTCCCAAAAAGCCGGTTCGAGCCTAGCGATCTTTCATTTTGAAGCCAAATTGTTTAGGTTTCGTTTGATAAAAAAATTCTAGTTCGCTTGTCTGACATGGGATCCCAAAAGTAATCAATAAAAGTATAAAAAATAAAAAAACAAATAAACAAATATTTGTCGCAACAGTTCTTTAAAGTGTCAGGGCCTAGGCCTATAACTCGCGTAGCATCTACGTTTTTGATACGAGGCTAAAATTTTAGAGCCGAAAGCTCTTGCAGCTAGTTCCTCATTGATCTAATGTATTAGCCTGTAATTTGTAATTACTTGTTAGTAAGTAATAATAATAATGATACATTTTAAACTGCCCCCTATAGACATAAGAGTTTAAAAACATATAACAACAACTGGCTAGAAGTATTCCAAGAGTAAATCGCGTTGTTAACTATAAGAAAATCGTATTCCGGCATTGTTTTTCTTCTTCTTTTTTCTTCTTTTAGAAATTAAGTAATACCTGTTTTCATTCGCCATCTTCAGGTAGTGACCGGAAAGTTAAGACAAATTGGGTAGTAAATAGTAACATTTTTTTCTTAATTCCATAAGGTTACTTTCATTAGCCCTTGACTTTTTGCTTATCTTGACGCGATGAACACCACTGTAAATAGCCAGGCAACCCTGTATGTAACATCATACAGTCTGGGGTGAATCTGTGCCTCAACCAACAAACCCCTCTAGCCAGCCTGGTTACGAGCCAGCTGCCCCAGGCACTGATGGCCGAGAACAGGAAGTGATAATCTTCGCAGAGACGAACGTTTTTTTTCCTTTTTTCGGATTGTGTGTATATACTCTTTTCACCAATCGAAACATATGGGAAAATTTCTGTTCATCTTTTCCCCTCTCTTCTATTACTTTGCGAATGTGTATTTAATAAGAAAAAACAACAATAGATACATTAAAGCTAGCTCTGAGAGCGAATGAACTTTCGAGAGCAAAAAGATTCTGAAAAGTTTTGGGGGTCGTGTCGGAGTAGTCCAAAAAAATGTTGATTCTAATGTTTAATATCGAAATAGGGGGAAAGTTCTAGACCAATAAGTTATAAACTGTTTTGATGGCCTCTTCGTATTTTAAGTGAATCCCAAAACATTATAATTAAATCCATACTTAGGGAAAGAATTAAAAAAAAGTTATTTTCTTAGGATCTCAGATTTTCAAATTTCACATGCGGGACACTCTTTATGGGCTTCTTACTATTATAGCTGTTTGGTGCACCCGAGTTTGTTGATGCAAGTTCACATATATTTTTTTAAAGGGCTATTGGATTTGGATCGTGAAACGCTTCGTGCAAGCACCTACCACGAGCAGAGGTTAGGCTAGGTTAGGTTAGGTGACAGAGTCAGGACACATTTAGATCAATGTTAGGTTCATTGTTAGTTAGTTAGATAGACTTTATTAACATCATATAATTTCACACATTTCAACAGTGTATACTTAGTCGTTTATGGCTTGGCTTAAGGCAGTCTACGAGATTGACAATTTAGCTATTATAAAGTACAGAGTAAACTAATATTGGGTTTACTTATATATGGGCTCTGTAGCGGATTGCAAAAACCTCCCATCCATGACTACCGTTCTATACGTTGATTACCTCATATAAGTCCAGCTAAATTACTCCGAAATATCTCAGGCGGAATTCTCCTAAAATGGGACATCTTCCGATGAAATGGTGTACGTCCTCCCTCTCTTTAAGGTTGCACAAGTCACAGGAAATTGGAAGATCGGGTCGATGAGGAATAAAATAAAGATTTCTTAGTTCTCCTCTAAGTTTAAATATTGTGCTTATCGAATGCAAAGAGTAGCGATTGAGGAAGTAAGTTGAATCGTTTTCAATGAGATCGAAATTCAGCCTACCGTAGACCAACCTATGTTACGAAGAATGCAGCATTGGTAAACATAGGTTTTATCATTGAATGTTGTATATCAGCTTCAATATCCAAGTTCAAGCCATAACTCGCTACCAACTTCTCCCATTCCTGAGCCGAGGGCCTTCTTGTTGAAATTATATGCCTTAGCACATTCCCCGGCAGTCTTCCTTTTCCATCTCCGCTACTTTTACAACGTAATCTGCAGGTTTAGGGTATCTAAAAAAAGTGGTGGAACTCCAGTTTCTAAATGCAGCATATAATTCGGTGTGCATGTTGGAAGTCAAAAGACTCGCTTCAGAAAGTATTTAAGGAATTTTTGAAGCTCCACAGAAAAACAGTAATAAAAAATGTGGGCTCCGTACAGCAGTATAGAGGCTGCAGTTGCGCCAAATAGTTTGTTTTTCGATGTGTGTTTGATAAACTTATTGTCGATGCATCGTCCGACCTGATGAAATAGCTATTTTACCTGCCGCAAGTTGGCGTTCAAAATGTGTTTTCATATTGAGGTTAGATGTAATCAGTACACCTCAATATTTATACTCTTTCACTATTTCAAAACCTTCACCCCTTTAGAACCACTTTTCGCTGCGAGAGTATCTTCCACCAGCATTTTTTAAAATCATCATCTTAGATTTTGATAAATTCACCACCAAATTCCATTGCTTGCAGTAGTTTTCAAGACGGTTCATAATAAGCTGCATCCCTCCAACTGTCTCCGATAAAAACAATATATCGTCTACTAATTTTAGCGCCAGTATCTGCACACCACCAAGCTCCCGCCTCCTACTTATGCCACTATATCCTTGCATCCTTGCTTAACTCCCATTTGTGGAACATATTTTTCTGATACAAATTCTCCATTCCATACGTATGCCACGTTGCTCTCATACATCGCTTTCAGCACATTTATTACTTTGCTTAATAGTCCAATTTTGTCTTCTTCTTCTTCCTATTTCAGCGAGGTTATGATCCGAAAACAAGGGATCATAACCCGCCCATTTCACCGCATTTCTACTGATCCGCCTTTGGCGTTCACCTATTTGACCTCAGAAAATATCGGCAGGCCTCCCGATTTTGGATCACTCGGTTACTGAGACCAATGAAATGCCGATGTCGTCGCATTTGTGTGATCCAGGCGTTTATAGGCCTGCCTCTCCTGCCTCGCGATGTCTTTGGAACGTTCATTGATATTGCCTTTTTAACAGGGTTCAAATGATCTCTTCTTTGAACGTGGCAATATCAGCTGAGCCGGTTGCGCTCTATCTATTGTACGATGGTTTCCTTGACGTGAAAGCTTTCACGGATCTTCGAACTTCTTATTCGATCAAGCTTTGTCACTCCTGCTGTCATGGGAAGTATCTTCATCTAAGCTGCCGTTAATTTATTGTCATACTTTTTGTACATCGTCCAAAATTGTGAACCGTATGTGAGTGCTAGACGCACAACTGCGATGTAGAGCCTTCCTTTCGATTTAGGGGGCGTTTTTCTGTCACAGAAGATAGCAGAGTTTTCTCGCCACTTCATCCTTTGCTATTGATCATAGATCCCAGATATTTGAACTTTTGCACTTGAGAAGCATTGTTCCATTCAAATAAATGTCTGGAATAGGCCTGAGTGGATCAGAGAACGGGCAGCACAAGTACTCTGTGCATCGTGCATAGATAAGAACGATAGACAAAAAAAAAGAATGAAATAAAACAACAACGGTATGAGATATAAAATTGATTCTGGCTTTATTTTTAAGCTATATTCATACCATTATGTGTGGATTAATACAATAGCGTCTCGAATGTTGGCCCCGAGCTCGTCCAAAGTGGTTGGCTTGTTAGCGTAGACTAAGGACTTGACGTAACACCAGAGAAAATAATTGAGTGGTGTCAAGTCGCTTGATCGCAGCGGCCAATAGATGAAAGCTCGCCGTGAGATGACCCAGTTGCCAAATTTCTCCTTCACAACTTTGAGCGTTTCGTTGCTTGTATGGAATGGAGCGCCGTCTTGTTGGAACCACAGCTCGGATATATCGATGTTCTTGAGCTATAATATTTATAATATTTTTTAACAATTTCCGCACGTTCGGCAAGCGTGGAACAATGCATGATGAAATGGCAAACCTTACTGAATATTTTGACAGTTGGATGTCATTGGTAACTACTTTGACAGCTGCTGAAACATAACAATTGGAAAAAGTATCTTTGCTATCTGGTCCCCCTATACAGCTTATAAAAGAGAGCTTCACGCGCTATGGAGTCAAAAGCTACGCGAAAGTCAACAAAGAACGCATATAGCTTTTTGCGTTTTCGTTTAAAAAACTCCGCAATGTTGGTAAGAGTAAAAATGTGATTCAGTGCTGAATAATGTTTCCTGAACCCCGCCATGTAAAATCATGTTGTTTGTTGTTGTTATCCATTGCGTAAGCTTATTGAAGATCATATCACTTCATAGCACTTCATTTGCTGAAGTATTCAAAAAAGAAATGCCTTTGTAGTTAGCTGGATTATCTAGTCCGCCTTTTTTGTACAATGGGAAAATTATGGCTCTTTTGAAACTTTCTGGGACACTGGCTGTTTTAAACATTCTATTATATTCATTAGTAAGTGTAGTGAGAAATTCTGTGGAACTGTTCTTGAAAAACTCGAAAGGACTCCGATCGTCACCTGGAACTTTTCTTGTTTAAGAACAATCAACTGCGAGTATCACTTCGAAAAGAGTAAATGGTGCACCTAAAAGCTCGTCTGCGAAGAATGGGGCTGCATATTGCGGTAACAGAAAAAACGGTGGAGTGTTAAGTACATTTTTAAAATACTCCCTCAGCTCGGACGCTTGTTTATTGGATGCTTGAAAGCCGGAGATTACCGGGTACCTAGGCGATGTATGCTGAGAGATCTCAATGTACGTGATGTGGTTGATCAGGGTGAGTGATTCAGTCGAACTCTGGTTTACTAGGCGGGCCAGAGTAGGGTGCGTAAGAGTATTAGGGGTGATAAAGGTGAAATTTGTAGAAGTTTTATGCAGTGGGTACATGGGAAAAGGTTGAATAAGTCTTCCCATGGCAGCCTTAAATGAAAAAGGATTAAAATGTTCACACTTGTGAAGCATACTCAGCATGGGAACGTAAGAAACAGTTAGAATTGACATAAATCGCATTATTCGCTTACGGAATTGCAAAATCCTAGGTTGTAATATTTGTTTCCAATTTGTTTAATTTTAATCTGCAAAACTGTAGTTATGATAGAATACCTTCAATAAGTGTTAGAAATCAAAACATTTTTTTTCCTGTGAATTGATCTTGAGAACCTGAAAGTTTCCGCATGGCATGTGTTTAAAAATGTTAGTCTAAGATGTAGTTTTATGTCCGTGTATGTAACTAACCCAAAATGAAATCAACTACTATATCGAGTGTACTCATGAAAATGTTTTAATTATTTTTTACTATTTAACAGTGACACGTGGCAAAAAGAAGAAGAAGAGGAAGGCCATCATGAAACTGGTGCTATTGGGAACTTTCCTAAAGGCAAAAATTGAACTTTTGCTGAAGATTCTCGGCGCTCATTTACAAGTGAAATTCTTTGCCATAGCTCTAGTGGGCCTTCTAATAAACATCATCCGTTTTTGGATTGACTTGAAGCGTGGAGGAGGTGCTCCGCAAAAGGTCTGTATTTGTGATTACAAGTCATATGTGTATCCCTGTTTACTTAACCTTAGAATATGTTTTTTTTTTTTCTAAATGTTTACGCACATTTCAGCATTATTATCACTGGCATTAATAAAAGCAAAGAAAATATCATACAAAATGATACAGAGCGCTGTAACAAAACTCGAGAGCTTACATTCCTTACCCTATCTAAATTACAAATAGGTATTATTTTGTAGTATTTGTATGTATAGCTGTGCATGTGTAATTTTACCCTTTTTGGGGTTTGAATGCTTTGTTGAATGAGTGAATGTGTTAGCCGTTCTCGCATGATTTTATGGTATTCCCCAGTAGATTTAAGGACCCTTTGCATGATGTGCCATAAATTGCAAGTACTTCTGAACTGCTTATTCTTATACCTCACTCTAAACAGTTTACGACTGTTGTTATGTATACTTATCTCTTGAATGCAATCGTTGTTTGGATATAGGCCTCTCCTAATGTTATTCAAATTATTCCTAAATCTGTTTCCCTATTCTGTTCGTTCTTACAATTCCTTTAACATCAGCCCGTCTTACAAGTATTCGCGGTCATCTTGTGCCTGCTCGAACAACACCTCTCTGAAATAATTTCTGTTGTAATTCGCTTGGTTTTGCCAAGTGTTACTTGAAAACCGCGCCTGCGCGCCATCTTGTTCAAAGTTGTGCAACGCGTTTGAGCTGTCTCCAACTCATTCCTAAAGAGCTCCATTCCTCCTCAACTGTTCTGCGCCACGTTTGCCTAGGGCGTCCCGCTATTCTGCCTGCCTGGGTGAGCGGATTCCACTGCATGGCGTATTTCGCAGTGGAGTTATCTTCGCGCCATAGGTGTGTTCAATCCATTGCCACTTTTTTCTTCGTATAGCAATGCTTATAGGTTCTTGGTCCGTTCTCGTATAAAGTTGTTAGTTGGAGATGCGGTTCGACCAAAAAATCCTCAAGATGATTCTTAAGCACCTGTTTACGAAGACTTGCAGCTTGCGTGTGTTAATGGTGCTCACCTTCCAAGTACTGCACCCATAAAACAGCACTGATTCTACGTTGGAGCGGAATAGTCGCAGCTTAGTTCTTAAGCTGATAACATTGCTTCTCCACATTGCTCTTCCCGATTCTGCTGCACACATTCAGTTCGGTGCCACCACGATTAGCCGAGGCCACACTTCCTAAATAAAGAAAGTTATCAACTTTCTCGACTTGCTTTCCGGCAAAGTTAAGTTGAGCGCGGGTATTAGAAGTGCTCAGGGCTTTTGTTTTGGCTGTGCTTATTTTCAGCCCCACTTTGTTTGCCTCAGCTTCTAGATTTTGAGCCATCAAATGAAGATCCATTATCCGATATGAAAGTAGACAAACATCGTCAGCGTAATCTAGGTGTTTAAGGTGAGATGTCATCGTCCAACGAATACCATAATTAGCTTCCGTCAATGCTGCACGGAGTACATCGCTGATGACCACCAAGAACAATAGTGGGGACAGTATGCACCCTTGACGTACTCCACTATTGACTTCAAAATCCTCCGACACCTTACCATTGTGCACGACGTAACACTTACCGCCCTCGTATGTAGCCTTGATAATAGCTATACGTTTTTCTGGAATGCCTCCCCTGCGCTATGCCATCCAGATAGCATCTCGATTCAATCTGTCGAAAGCCTTTTCGAAGTCGATAAACATTAAATGTAGCGGAGACCTATACTCAACGCATTGCTTGATTATGATCCGTAAGGTGCTTATGTGGTCGATGCAGGAGGATCCAGCGCGAAAGCCTACCTGTTCGAAAGAGTTGAATCTAAATGTTGTTTAATTCGTTCTAGAATTATTCTAGCTATTATTTTGGCTACAGCTGGAAGAACGCATATACCTTTCCAGTTACCGCACTTTATCAAGTTTCCCTTCATTGGAAGCTTAATGATCATCCCCCTTTTCTACTCCTGTGGAAATTGTTCACTATCCCAAGCTCTCCGTATTAGGGGATGCAGCAAATCGGCCGATGTATTTGGCGACGCTTGAAATAGCTCGGCAGGGATGCCATCAATACCCACCGCCTTGTTCTCTTGAGGGACTTGATTGCTGTTATTATTTCGGTTTTACTGGGAGGTGCGGTGCGAATTCGGGAATTTGTTGCTTCGAACTGCTCATTCGAATTCGAGACCATACCGCAATCTTCTAAGTGATTTAACACTGTAGCATAATGTTCTCTCCATCTACCGCTTAAACTCTTCACTGGATGTTGTTTGGAGTTTCGACCACCAATGAGCTCCTTAGTGATGCTGTAAACAGTCCTACTATCGCACCTACTCGCTGCTTCTTCAGTCCTTGAGGCCAGTGAGTTGAAATATTGATACTTGTCACGTCTTACACTACGCTGCACTTCTTTCTTCTTCAAGCTCGGTTCTCTCTACTACTGAGGCCGCTGCCATCCGAGCCTTGTTTGCTGTTCGTTCATCGATCCGTCTCCAGATGTCTGTAGAAAGCCATGTGCGGTGGTGTTTCTGCTTTTTACGAGTACCGACATACGTGCGTGCCCCAGTCGCAAAAGCATTTTCCACAGCACTCCAGTGGTCATCCATGTTATCTTGCATGCTGCTGATTGCTTCTGCTTCTAAGGGAAAATGGTCCCAGAACTGTTCGCGCACTTGGGGAACCTTGAGCCTGTCGATATTAAACCTGGTGATGTTAAGTAGGTTTGAGCGGTTGCTGTTGACGGATACAGTACGAAGGCGTAAGCGAGCTACCATAAGATGGTGATCTCGTTCTTGACTGACGTCAGCTCCACGTTTGCTTCGGACGTCCAGGAGACAATTTCTAAAGCGGCAACTAATCGCAATGTGGTCGATCTGGTTGGATGTTCGTGCCTATCAGTAGAAACCCAACTGATCTTGTGGCAGATGTTATGTTTAAACAGCGTACCTCCAATGACTAAGCGGTTGATATTGCAGAACTCCACAAACCGCTCACCGTTGTCATTACGGTCTCCCACACCGTGAACTGTCATCACGTGCTTAAGCATGGTGTTGTCGCTATTCACCTTGGCATTGAAATCTCCCGTCACCATTACGATGTCCCCATTTGGCGTTTGGTGTAGACGGCGCGCCTAAGCGGCTATAAAAATCATCCTTTTCATCGTCAGTCGCATCTAGAGTCGGAGCATAACACTGTATGATGGTAATTTTTCTAACTCTACTCTGGAACCTAGCTAGTTGTATTTACAGATGGACTGACAGTTAACTGGAAAAATAATTGTGCTCGTAATTTTTGCCATCAACACGTAAGACCTTCCACTCATCCTTTCAATTGTTATTAAAAAAATGAATGTAACTTCAGTCAGTAAAAAAAAAACGAACCTTTAATCACTTATGTTTATTCGGCTGATCGGGCATATGACTACCGCTGCTGTTCTTAACGAACTGCGTTATGTCCGCCCAATTTTGGGTTACTTTTTCGAGAAATGCTGGTCGTATATTACGAATAATGCAAATAATGTTGGCTTTAATGGCGTCAGTTGTTGCTTGTTTATCAGCATTTTTAATTTTTTTACATTTTTTTTCGAGGGTAGGTGAAAAATCTTCCATAGACACTATGAGAATAGCAAGCGCGTGCTCTTAGTAGCGTCAGATTCCTACTGACTAAAAAGACACCACCTACTACTTTCCACTGACAGATCCTGCATGTTCCGCAATCTAGACGCGGTTAATCCTTATCTCGCCAAGTCGAAAGGTTTCGTCCTTCGTAGTCGGCGCAATAAATTGCTCTCATCCAAAATTTGTAGCCCTGTATTGTTGACATGTCTGATTAGTCGGTTTCTATACTTTCTCGCGAAGCTTCTAGTTTCAGCTTCGATTGTCGCAATTCCGGGTTTCCTGTGGGTACCGTCGTTTCTAGTATACTACGGTGCTTGGACAATTTCTGCACAAAATGGTGCATTTTCGATATACTAGGGTCTGTATGGTCTCTTCTGGTTTGATTTCATTCTATACTAGCGGGTACCCGGTGTGCGTTGCTGCGCCTTCTCTCACTTAAAATGCACTTTTGGGGAAACTGCTGGACAAATTTTGACCAAACTCTCACAGAAACACTTTCAGGCCAATACCGAAGATTGCCTGAGCTTAATCGGTTTGTTGGCTTCGGAGTTCATGGCATACGTACAAACATAGGTTCATGAGTTTTGTATATATGTATAGATGCGTCAACTAGCAACTACTTCTCCGAAAAGAACGATCTATGCTTCGATGATTTGGTCACGCAGTGCGTATACCCTCAGACTGGCTTCCAAGACGTGCTATGATTGCTGTGCCATCAGGTAGGTGACTCTCCGGTAGGCCTAGAAATATAATAGATGGTTGGATCAAGTCCCACATCTCTCCTGGAGCTGTCTAGGGATTCCTCCTGATGAGTTGGAATCAATGGCGGAGGATAGAGAAGGATGGAGTGTCCACCTGAGCATCTTAACCCCGCGACCCTCATGAAGGATTAGCGCGCCATTGAAAATATATATATGTATGTATGTAGATGCGACAATTTTGCTTATGAACAAACCCGGCCATGCTGAATACAATTTTACGATAAAACAATGAGTCAGCTTGCAACTGCTCTAGAACACAATCAGCGAAAGAATGACGCAAGTGATGGTCACGTGGCCTTAATTCCTGCACCAGTTGGATCTTATACGGGTGTAGGCAAAGGATATTCCATACATACATATTTGGCGCAACAGCCTATATGCCTAGCTTCTCACAATCACTCATGTTGTGTGTGTTATATTTTTCGCACAAATAATGGAAGGGGGGACCTACAGTTTTGTGCCGTATCCGAAAGGCAATTAATTGGTTGCAATCTTACAGTGTTTGTGTTCCTGGTCGTTCTGCAGAGTGAAGCAGAATAAATAGCGAACAAAATACACTAAATAGGAGCTCACACCTGCGAAAATGATCTCCATCTATCATTAGAAATAGCAAGATACAAACTAATGAGCCATGGAATAATCTTGATACGTGTAGTCATGCAAGACAGGCATGGTCCCAGTTAAACCGGAACAAAACCAAATGCCTACTACGGACCAGCAGATCAGATACAGGCATTTTGGTCGGTGAGATTAGGTTAATGACTTTTGTCGTATCTGCATGAATCAAGAGGAGGATGAATCACTCTATCACCTCCAATGCAGCTGCTCAGCACTATCTTCAACTAAAGAGCAGATTCTTGATGAATTTCTTCAAGGAAGTTATATTCCAGTTACCGACTGGAATACCAATAAAATTTGGAAATCTAAAAATCAAATTGGTTTCAATAATAACGGAAACCACCAATTGATGTGGTAATGGTTAGGTTAGGTTAGCGTGGCAGGCTGCAGTAGATGCATGGATCTATGATTCCTAGAAAAAACTACCTGTAGAATCAATTGGAGCTTGTTTTAAAGCGCTGGGGCCTTCTGATGTCGGCGTAAGCCAATTCGCCCCAACTGTGGAAGAAGTAGGCTCCTAGGTGCATTTTTCTTTGAGCGGAGAGAACCCGTCACGTACTAAGGAGTAGTAGTATGCTTTCCTTCTTTTCCTCGTCCATACCGCTTATACAGAAGTCATTTGCGAGGAAGCCTAAGCTGATGGTATGCCTTCCAATGATGAAGTGCCCTGTAACGCCACGTACTATAGTCTTAATAAGCTCTCTCTTCTGTCTAATAAAGTAATTCGAGCGTTTTTGATCCAGCTTAGGCCAGATCTGGCGTCTTCCCATCTGCGGTTTTGTTGAACTTAAGCAGCAGTTTCAATGTAGCGAGAAGCATGCCGATATTCCCCTTGTTCGGTGAACTCGATAGGTTAGTGCCCTGCCTGGCGAGTTCGTTGGTCATGTAAATCCCTGGAATGTCTTCTTGTCCCGGCATCCAAATGAGGTGAATATTGAATTATTTAGCCATCTCATTAAACGACAAGCGATAATTTAGGGCAGTTTTTGAATTGAAGGTGAAAGATTCCAGGGATTTGATCGCAACATGACTGTCAGTGAAAATGGTGATACCCCGATTATATATCACATTGTACCTTAGCCACGATAGAGCTTCCTTCATCGCCATAATCTCCGCCTGGAAAACGCTATAGTGATTAGGAAAGGCGGTAAGAAATAGTTATTTTTAGATTATTAGAGAAGACACCCTTTCCTACTCCCAATTCTATTTTAGATCCTCTGTGTGGAAGCATATGGATCCCTCTTGCAAGCCTAGATCCTCCACCAAATCAATTCTAGAGGGGATGTAGGTTTCAAAGTCGTTTTCGAACAGAAGCTGTGGAAGTACTCGTATGTAGCCAGTGTCTTGCGGAAGATATTCGAGATCGTTAAGAATAAATGAGTATCCGGTACTAATTGTTGGAATAGACCACTGAGATGAAGGCCATCATGCGAACGGCTGCACGAGCTGCCACTTGCTATAAATATCCAAAGGTGGTAAGGGAAACAGAATGTCTGGAGCCATTGTTGGGGTGGTTCCTAATGCTCCACCGATGTGTATACAAGCCGACCTTTTCACACAGCCATGATACGTAAAGTGAACAACTTTCTCCAAGAGTGTCCACCAGAAGATCACGCCATACGTTTGTATGGTCCTGATGATGCTTATATAGAGCTAGTATGAAATTCGTGGTTGAAGTCCCCATTCATTTCTTATTGCTTTTTTACATCAATATAGAGCTGTAGTGGCTTTCGTAACAGGTTCTACGATATTAGATTTCCACATAAGTTTCTTATCGAGAATGAGAGTCAAATGTTTGGCTTTGTCTATGAGTGTCAGACTAGTGCCATATAGATTCGCAGGATCAAAATGAGAAATTTTGAAGAAGACCAGTTCTGTTTTTTGTGGGTTGACACCAAGACCACATTTTTTAGTCCCTTTAGAGAGCTTAGCGAAAGCGTGATGCAAAAGATCTCTGAGCATTAGCATAAGCAATTGCTTTACAGCCTTTACAGAAGTAGTTCATTCACCGCTAGGTTTTAAGGAAGTGGATAAAGCACCCCGCCTTGCGGAGCTCCTTTACTCACAAACTTTCGAGCTACGGCGCGGCGTCGTCTAGCTTGGAGTCAATAACCCTGTTTGTCAACAACTAGTTATCCAAGACGCCAATCGGCGGCGCCGTAGTTCTAAGGTTTGTAAGCGCCATCATAATTGCTCCACGTTCAACATTGTTAAAAATTCCCTCGATATCGAGAAATGCTCAGTGTGTTTCAATGATGCGTACCAATGAGTGCAAGGCAGTTTCTACCGATTTTCGTTTGGTGGGAGGCTGACAGCAGGTTAGGATCGATGCTGCAGCGAACATAAGCATCTAAATATCAGTTTCTGCAGAGTCTTCCGAAGAAATGATGATAAACTTATGCCTCTGAAATCTTTGGGATTAATATGCGAGCTTTTACCTGCCTTCAGTCTAAAAGCCACATTCACATCCACATCCAAGATTTAGAGATGTGAACCAGATACAGGTAACTTCTGAAGACATCAGTCAACCAGGGAAGGATAGGATCCAGAGCTTGTTGGATTTCAGCGGAAATTATCCCATCCTGCTGGCTTATATGGCTTAAAACTGCATATTGCCCAAAGTATTTTACTTTAAGTAATAAGATTAGTTGCGCTGCATGAGATAGATATTGCAGAGGTTGCTATGGAATGCGCTATATCATTGCAGCGGCTAGGGAAGTGAGAGGCGAGGAGGCCCTCTACTGCGTCGTTTCTCCGGGTTAGATTCGAAGACTCTGCGGGCCGGAGCGTTGGTGTCCATTTACTCTACCTGTCCTAGCCATCTCAAACGTCTTAATACGCAATTTTCCGACTAGGTCGATGTCGCTGAACAGTTCGAATAGTTCGTCATTGAATCTTTTCCTCCAAAACCCGTCAACGCAAATGGCTAGAGTAATTTTTCGCTTAATTTCTGCGCTGGTTTCATTGTCAGAATTAATAGCAGAGTCAAAGTAGACAAAGTTCCTTACTACTTCAAAGTTATAGCCGCAAACAGTGATGTTCTTTCCAATTCGTCGGTGTTGATTGCCGCTTCTTGTTGACAGCATATACTTTGTTTTGACCTCGTTAACCGCTAGACCCACAAACACATTTTGGTCGCTTCAATGCTTGCAAACGCATCGGTGACAGCCCGCTGAGTTCTTCCAATAATGTCAATATCGTCGGCGTATGCAAGCAGTTGTACAGACTTTTGATAGATTGTGCCTCTGGTGTTGGTTTGTGAGTTCCGCACAATTCGTTTACTTACTTACTTAGGTGGCACTACAGTTCGGGGTGAACCTGGGCCTTAACGAACAAGCCTCCAGTTGCGCACTCCACGTTGGTCGAGGTCCCCTTGATTTTGTGGTCCTCTACTGCGTCGTTCTTCGGTGTGAGACCGTTGGTGTCCATTCGCTCTACATGTCCTAGCCATCTCAGACGCCCAAAACTCAGTTTGTTGACTAGGTCGATATTGCTGTATAGCTCATATAATTCGTTATTGAATCTTCTCCTCCAAAACCCGTCAACGTAAACGGGACCGAATATCTTACGAAGAATTTTTCTCTCGAAGCAACCAAGGATATCTTCATCCTCTTTTAATAAAGTCCATGTTTCAGCGCACTGATAGGAGCCAGTCAGGCTGTTGATAAAAGGTTTCAGGCGTTTACACAATATCGTAGAATATATCTTGTATGCGACGTTGAGGAGACTGGTGCCTCTACAATTGGCGCAGTTGAGGGGGTCTCCTATTCTTCGCTTGATTTTACTCTTAATAGCATACCCAAGGTAGATCAAGTCCGTTACTACCTCGAAGTTGCAGCTGTTCGCTGTAATGCTCTGTCCGTCAATATTGGGTGTCCCTTCTCATTGACAGTATATATTTGGTTTTGTAGTTCCCTTAGGTCTTCCACATAGCTTCCACAGCAAGGTAGATAAATTTGCTACTTCGAATTTATGCCTGTACAATGTCGTCCTAACCAAGTAGTTGTTATACAGAAGATTTCTCGATGTGATGGCGCTTAACACCTTTAACATAAACCCGACGTCCTTCTGACTTTGATGAACCTGAAAACAAGCTTAGCAGCGTTAGTAAGTTTGATAGGCTTAGGAGCAAATTACCACCGTAAATTTAAGAAAAAAATATAATTCATAGGGTTCTGTCACAATGATGTTCCATCTATCACAAGATGGTCCATTGGGTTAACTATTTACTGTTTAGGTGAATGCCACTCTGTTGCATTTATGCAGACATACCAGAAGTTAGATGTGTACACTACTTTCGGAGATCTAAAGGATATTTTTCCTTTTATCATATCCTGCTCAACTATATTCCTTGTACATGACGGGTACCGTACGAATGTTTCATGGCAACTATTTTATTGTTTAGTTTCTAATAAAAAAAAAATTATATACTAACAGAATGTAAATTTATATTTTCCTAACAGCTATCCAAAGTTATTGTAAAAAATAAAAACTCCCTGGTATCTGTGGTGTATATAAACCTTTTCACTTCAAAGAATAAATCTTTTTAACAACAGGTTGTCTATGTTGAACATGCACACCATCAGCATCATTACGAGGATCATGGTGACGATTGGGGTGAACAGGCAGGTGGCGGCTACTGGAAACGCTCTATACAAACGGATCCGACTCTAGAGCAATCATCCGAGACCATCGGTTCTTACCATGTGCCAGCATATGAACCACACTACATGGCATATCGATCCCAACTGCTGTAGATACAACGTGAATAAACACGAAATGCCCCTGCCCCTCCCATTTTTTCGGGACAACAAATTAGTTGCAATATTTTGATCTATTGTACTGCAATATACTATAGTCCATTCTAAGTTATAAATTTTGTAATTTATTTATTTTTATTTATGTAATTGTATATTTTTATCAATGTTACCCCGTAAGTAATTTATTTAAAAAAAAAGAAAACAAATTATACAAACTTAGTAAAATAAAAGTTGTCTGTCTTTTTTTCCTTATAAATTGTAACGGCTGTAAAATAAATCCCAATTCAGACTACAACACGTCCGAACGATAAATAATTTCCACTTAAAACTGAAGCATAGCGATAAAATAAAAAGTTATGCACGGATACTGGTAAAGATACGTAGACTATGTAATAAATGCCGAGACGATGGGTGAATTCATAAATTACACAAGTGCCACCCAAATTTTGTTAACAGGTTTATTAGCCATTTTGGCGATTGCTCAACATGTCCGAAGACAAGACATAGTGCGGTGTATAGGGAAAATTTGCACTTAGAACGATAAGTCACTTGAAGTGTAAGCACGGCTAGAATAGCGCATGGGTGAGTAGAGAGTATTGGTTCTGTTGGCCAGAACCACGAAAAGATTAGCATAAATAAGAAATTTGGAAAATGGAGTGTATTCACCTCGTGAAGCGTGTACTTGGCATTTTTATGCGAATTTTGACTGAAATTGGGCTACGCGCGCCTGTTGGGCTGCTTCCTCGCTTCTGTCTTTTATTTAAAGTTTATTCTATGGGCTTACTTTCCTCTCTCTCTTGGGAGTGGGGTGGGCAAATAAAAGAAACCCAAACACACAGAGGGAATTGAGGTTAAAAAGACAGCGTAGACGTAAATAGAGTGATAGGGAGTTCCACAGATGTCTGACATAGTTAACAATTCCAGGAAATGAAAGATATATCTTTATTAGACCTAGACACCTTAGGGTATAAGAGGACCGGATTATGTATGTATGTATCTTTATTAGGAACTAAAAGATCTTTATTATAAGTGTACACAACTTTTTGGCGACAGACGGGCCTTTCTTGTTATAAGTGGGAGGAAAAGAGACATAAATAGACAGCAATAGGGTTTTGGACGTGGGTCATGTCAATCAATCCTTAAGTTTTCCTCTGGAACTATTCTCGAGGACTCACATACCATGAACTGGAGCCATCGGTAATATGCAACTAGTGTTACTTAAGATGAATATCTCCAGCGAATATCCGAATTTGGTAAGGTGGAAACGACTTTTGGATGGTATTATATTATACTATACTATACTAGGGCCCTTGTACGCACTACGACTTATAAGATCTATTGTGCCAGCCCGGTGTTTAGCTGAGAACTTGGTTAAGGCTTTTGATAAACCTCAATAAAGCCCCAGGCTCAATGTTTCAGAAGTCAGAGGGACTCAATAAAGCCCTCCCGAGATGGAGAAGTCTTTTTTTTTATGTCCAAGGGGTATTTTTTATTTTTCTTTTTTTATAATACGCGCGCGCCGAAGGGATTATTAATACCCTTATACTGATGCTCAGGGCACGGGCGGATAGGAAAAGGGGGGAGAAGAACGAAGGAGATGCCGCTTTACGTTGGCTTTAAATGTTTGAAGGTTGCAATGATTAGGCAATACAGAGGCTGGTAGATCATTCCACAAACGTGTTGGTTGGCTTATAAACGCGTCCCTATATTTGACAGTACGTCCGAAGTTGGGCTTGAGGGTAAACTGATGTGCATTTGAAGCATGACGCGTATTGCGGGTGAAGTTTTGAAGTAGAGGAATGCAACTGTCTATTTCGGTGGAGCATTTTTTATAACAAAAGCGGTAAAATAGGGAAAGACATGAGACATTTCTACGATGTGAGACTACGGAGTTCAGTATGTCTCTATCACCTATAAGTTTTAACGCGCCGTTCTGTACCCTATCTAGAATGTGCTGAACGGTCTTGGGTGCACCAGACCAGATGTGGGGGTTATATTCCAGCTTTGGGTGGATGAATGCCTTATAGATGGAGGCCAGATAAGACGGGGTAAAATATGTTTTGCACCGCTTAAGGAATCATAGACATTTTGCAGGATTTTTGGCGACTTCGAATATGTGATCGTTCCATCGAAGACGGTTATTGATGCACATACCGAGAATGGCAATTCTTTCGGATTCAGCGATACAAGTTCCATTCAGGGATAATGGTTGAAGGTCTTGGTTTCGCTTGAGAGACAGAAGAAGAAGCATTAAATTCCACTCTATTGCTTGAACCCCATTTGGTTATGCTGTCCAGGTCGGAATTTAATGTGTTTAACATAAGTTCTCGTTCCTCTTCTACGGCCGAAGAGCAGGGACGTGAGTTAGGAAACGGATATGAAAAACTGCGGGTACTGTCATCAGCAAAGGAATGGATTGGATAAGAAGCTACAGACAAGAGATCATTTATAAAAATGAGGAAGAGAGTTGGAGACAAAACTGAGCCCTGGGGAACACCAGCATTTATATGGTGAATTGCAGACTTGAAGGTAAACACGAAAGGTAATTTCTAATCCATTGAAGAAGAGACTCATCGATGCCATATGCACGCATTTTCGACAAAAGAGCCTGATGCCAAACTCTGTCAAATGCCTTAGAAATATCGAGCGCAACCATCTTTGTTTCGTCGAAGTGATGGACTGATTGGTTCCACTTCTCGATGAGATATGCCATCAAATCACCAGTGGACCTGTTGCTACGAAAACCATATTGCGGTCATTGAGGAGTTTCCGTGAGTCAAGATATTTCATTAGCGATTTATCAGCGTTTCCATGACCTTGGAAAGAAGGGACGTTAGTGCAATGGGTCGGTAGTTGGACGGGGAGGAAGATTCGCCTTTTTTGGGGACGGGCTGGACAAATGCTGTTTTCCATCTACTCGGAAAGAGCCCAGAAGAGTAGGATAGACAGAAAAGCTTACGCAGAGGTTTTGCCAGCGTGGAAGAACACCTCTTCAGAACTATGGGGGAGATACCATCTGGACCAGCGGATTTGTGTATCTTAAGACCTTTAAGTACTCCTGCAACTGTACGAGTGCGAAAGTGGACTTGTCCGAAGGAAAATTCGACGCTCTCAAGTACAGGTGGAGACAAAGCGCTATCTGGCAGGGTGGAGTTTGCTGCGAAGTGAGCAGCAAGCAGATTGGCCTTGTCTAAGGAGCTGACAGCTGGAATGTCATTGAAAATGAGCGTTGGTGTGGCGGGCGAGGCAGAATTACTAATATTTTTGACGAATGACCAAACATTTTTACTACCTTTGGGACATTGTAGAATTTTTTGCCTCAATTTTTGGTCATATAAAAATTTGACAAGTCGAATATGAGTATTGCAGTCATTTCTGGCTTGTTTAAACTTCTTTCGGTTTTCCTCAGATTTGTTGGCTTTATAAGACCGAAAACTTACTTCTTTCAACATAATAGCCTCTTTGCTGCTCAGGTCAAACCATGAGTTTGCCTTAGGTTTGATGCTTTTTATTCTGTTAGGAATAAAGTCATCCATACCTAAGAGGATGGTGTCAGTAATCATATCAGCGGCGGCATCCACGTCACTATCGAGGAAGCATAGCGACCAGTTAAAACTCCTAAAGAAACTATTAAGGCCGTCCCAATTGGCTTTCTCGTAACGCCATACTTTTCTTCTGAGAGTTTTTTCTTTAACTGTGTGGTCAGAGTACGAGAATTTAGCCGATACGATATTGTGGTCGGACCGGCCTAGAGGCGCTAACACATCAATGATGTATTTATTAGGGTGTGAAGTAAGAAACAAGTCCAGAGTGTTGGCAGAATGACTTTCAATGTCCGGTATGCGTGTAGGCTCATTACAAGCTGAGTCAAATTGTTTATCTCAGCGAAAAGTACAACATACCTTCCTTCGGGTGTTGTCTGGCCAGAATGTCGAAGCCACTCCGAATTGTGTATATTGAAATCGCCCGCAATGACGATTTCAGTATGAGGATACAGGGAGACAATTCGTGTGATGGAATCGGACAGCGCATCAAATTCGTTAAAAGTCGAGTTGCTATTCGCACTAGGGCTTCTGTAGATAAAACAGTAGTGGATTATTTGCTTACGGACGGTGAATTTTAGCCATTTGAAATGAAATTCCGGATAGGAACTGTGGCCATACTGTGGTGGAACTTGGTAAGCTATATCACTACGGACGTAGATGGCGAGGCCGCGATGGGGAAAGAATAATGGCACTAAGTTATATCCAGGCAGCTTAAAATCAGATGATTCTTCAACTACCTGTGTTTCACTAAGTGCCAAAACAGCTGGTTTATAGGAATGAGCGTGGGCGTACAACTCGAAATAATTCATTCAAAGCCCACGAATGTTGGTAAAATCAATTCTAAATTGTATTCACAAAGAATATGTTCTGCCGTCTCTTTTTGCTCTCCACATGGCCGGCAATCGTCTGTATCTGCTACTTCTATCTTGTGCAGATGGTACCATAGTGGGCAATAACCAGTCAAGTAGCTTGTTTAGGTTCTTAAGTCTACTTTCCTAAGCTCGAGTAGCTTTTAAGCCTTGCAACGGTTGAGATTAATGAACTTATTTGCCTGTCTTAGGCCCTTGAGTTTGCCCCAGTACTCTGCATGATGATCATCTTCCCACTTTTTTATTTTGATGTTTGCGCTACTCCGTCTGACTCCAAAATAGGGTTCTGGACCAACTAATGGGCGACTGGCGCCTCTTCTCGCTAAGCAGTCCACCCGTTTATTGCCCTCGTAGCCTTCGTGTCCTGGTGTCCAGGCCATAGTGACGGTGATTTTCGATGCGAGATCTTCGAGTAGGTTTAGACAGTCCCATATAAGTTTTGATCCTACCGTGTACGATTTTAGAGCCATAAGTGCTGCCCGGCTGTCCGAGAGGATATAGATACGAGTACCCTCGACCCTTCTTCGCAGACATTCTCGTACACAGGTCTCGATTGCATGGACTTCCGCCTGAAATATTGTTGGTAATTTCCCAAGTGCTACTGCACGTTGGAACCTGGGTCCATAAACCCCAGCGTCAGTGCTACCATTTTCCAATTTAGAACCATCTGCGTACCAAGTTTGAGAGTTTGGTAAGACTACAAGTCCTTCATTCCTCCATATGTGTCAGTCACCTACGACCACAATGAATCTCCTGGAGAACCGGTATTTCTTGAGCATGGTATCTAGGATTTTAAGAATAGGATCATTTTGAATATACTCTTGAATTTTCAAATGGCCTGTAAAGTTGCGGATTTTATGGTCCGAGATCTTGGGCAGCCTAAGAGCATAGCTTCTTTTTGTAGTGCAAGGTGCAACGGTGTGGACTAAGCATTGCTCCCATTGCTGCCATGGGGCACGTTCTCACTGGTCCTGTGTTACTCAGACAGGCTAGACGATGGATGATACTCAACTGTTCCTGAGTCTTGGCCTGTAAGGTTTTTGGCCACCAAGCCAACGATGCATAGGTCACCATGGGTTTGATAATGGCGCTGTACGTTTAATATATTATCTTGGGTTTTAGCCTCTCTTGTCGCTTTCTCGGTAGCCTTGTTCAGGTGTGAATTCTAGGTGAGCATCTTGTCAAATGTAACACTTAGATATTTCGCTTCCTTGGATATGTCGATTGCGAAGTTTTCCAGTGTAATTTGTTTAAGAGTATGGTTTCTTTTCCCGGAAAAGGGTACAAGTATAGTTTTTCCGGGGTTGATGGTAAGTCCCTTTGTCCTGCACCAATCGGAAGTTAAATTGAGGGCACCATGCATTAGTTGGGAAATTATGTCCTCAAATTTGCCTCTGACCCTGATGACAATATCGTCTGCACATCCTTGTACTTTGTAACCCGATTTTTCAAGTAACTCTAGGAGTTTGTCAATAACTAAGGTCCAGAGCAGGGGAGAGAGGACTCCTTCCTGCGGGCAACATCTGGTAGCTGTTATAGTCTTATGCGAGCCTTCGCAGTCGATTCTTATTTTCTTGCTACATAGCATGAAGAGGATCAGTTTATGATCAGAGGAGCGATATGTTTCCTGTTCATAGCCTTTTAGATGGTCTCATAGGAAGTGTTGTCGAATGCTCCCTGTATATCTATGATGGCACATAGGGCTGTTTCATTACCAGCTAATGATTTGTCAATCAATAGCATTAAGTTGTGAATGGCTGTTTCCGTAGACTTCCCAGGTTGATAGGCAAATTGGTTTGCATGCAGAGGATCATGTATAAGGAACTTTTTCCTTGTATGATGATCGAAAATTTTCTCCATCGTTTTTAGGAGAAAGGAACTGAGGCTAATGGGTCGAAAGGATTTAGGCGATTACTCCGCCTGCTTTGCCGCCTTTGGGCTGAAGACCACCTTAACCTTCTTCCAACTTTTTGCTATGTAGCCTGGTGTAAGACTGGATCTGAAAGTTCTTATAAGGATCGGAATTAACAGGTTTGCTCCTTGTTGTAGTAGGCAGAGAAATATACCATCTTTACCTGTTGATTCAAATGGGCGAAAGGTAGATAGAGCCCATCTAATTTGGTTGGCAGTAAAGATTTTGCCAGATAAGCTATAGTCTCGTGTAGAAGGAATGAGAACGTCGTTCCTCAGGTGTTCTGGAGAGACAGCACAATCGGATATACAGCCTGGAAAGTGGGTATCAAGTAAAGCTTGCCTCCGGACTACTGATGAATTCCCCATTTTGTTTCTTTAGGGAGCCAAGGTGCTTGGAGTGACTGTGGGCTAGGGCCTTTTGAGGGCGCGGCGGGGCAGCTTCAATTCGTTCTCAGTGAGTTCTCCAAGATTCGCGTTTAGATTTTCTAAGTTCTTTGTTATAATTTGTTAGAGTTCCTTTTTAAAGGCACCAATCGCCATTGATCTTAGCTAGATTGAATAACTTCCTAGTTCCACGCCTAAGTGAATCAAAACGCTTATTCTACCAGGGGGCATCGCAGTTGGTCTTTTTCAGTGTTTCGGCACAACTGCCTTCGTAAGTGACGGAAATGGTTTTTCGAAGGTGTTCTGCCTCGATTTAAAACTCTGGAATGGTATGTATAGGATTCGATTTAGTTCGTTGGATGTTAGCCCTCGACTAAAGTTTTTTGATATGGATCTAAATTGAGAACATCAGGAAAACTACGGACAAACAAAACAGAAGCGGAACAACTAAGTATATTATCAAGAGTCTGCTGCTCCTTGTAGCGGTCCTATTTAACAACATGTATAAACCCATAGATACGTAGATTGCAATTGTAAGTGCGTTTGGTAGTCTGGTATCTTAATTATCGACTAGGTAACGTGGGTTCGGATTCTGCGTTACTGAAAAATCCTCGGAAGTAAACTGATTATACATATGTTGACGACTTTTAGCTATCGTATCCGGGCAAGGATTGGTTTTTCGAATGGACTCTACTTGACTCTGGAAACTAAGGTCTCCAAATCCCCAGATTCCTCTTATTAGATAATAGGCGTATGCGGTATAAGCTTGACATCTTGGGAATAAGAAGACTGTCCTTTTCGTCCTAAAGTATCGCAACTCTAGGGTAGGCCTACTCTTAGTTCTAGATGCACACGAAATCCTCATATCTACGAAGCCTTTGAGCTATCGAATTTAATTTTAACTCAAGACAAGATAAAGAAATGTCATGTGTTACTCCGCAATGCAGCGATCGTTTTAGGTGTTTTAAAACCCGATAAGGATATCATTTCTTTAATCGCGAGAACTCAATGGTAAGCCAGGCAACAACAATATAAACCTCTGTCATGTAATCGGAAGATATGGCTATGGAGGTTAGGTAAACTGGCTGCCCCGGCTAATGCTAGGGCATAGGTAGACCAAAGAAGAAGAAGAAGAAGATCAAGGTTCCACCGGTACTCGCAACCACAGACGTGAAATTTCAAATAGAAGATTATATTGGGTAAATTCTACCCTTTGGAATTGTCCAGCGGAACCAATTTGATCTCGAATCAATTCTACATGTCCTGCAGATGTCAATGTCCGACGGATAATCTGGGTCGTTAAGGAAGTACTTTTCTAAGGTTTACTTTCGAAACGTAGATAGCGCACGACAATCGCATATAAGGAGGTCCAAAATGCTACACCTTATCGGAAGATGCTATAACTTTTGCAAATGGCGGCAACTGTCAGTTTTGTTTTGATATTTGTGAAGTAAACAGATGCAGAATACACGTCGATAAGCCATGGAACGCTATACTCCTCAAGATCGCAGAATATACTCGTGACTATTTTTTTACGGAATAATTCGTCGATGATTTTAGCTCAACGTGAATTTCGGCACAAATTTCCTGGCCGCCCTACGCCAAAAGGTTAAACACTAAAGCGTTTAGCCCCTCGCCTCGAAGAGACCGGAACAACACTTGACAGGCGAGGTGCCGTTATCTAATGTAAGATTACAGTTCATTATTTTTTCGAGAGTTTTTCCAACACAACTCAATAAACTTATTGGCCTTTAATTAAGAGGGTTTTCTTTTTACTTCCCAGGCTTTGGTATTGCGACCACTTTCGCATTTTTCCAGGTACTTGGAAAGTACCTTAGTGTGAGGTATGCATTATTTATAAATGTCAGGTATTCCAAATCTTTATTAGGTAAAGCTTTAAGAGGTCTATTGGATATCCTATCAAGCACTACTGATTTTCTGCTTAGGGTGAAATCTATTAAGCTTTTGACAGAAGCAATGTTAGTTAAGTAAGACGGCAAGGTCTCGGGGCAAAGGGGCTAGAGGGTAAGGAATAAACTGTTTCCCCCCTAAGACCGACCATATATGGTGAAGAGCCACATCCTACACGAGGTACCGTTGTTGCTAACAAAATATGGCAGATCTAAAGAGGAAAACTTGATAAAACCTCGAATCCCAGGTGTAAATTACCCTGTAGTTTCGCGACATTAGTCAGCGCGGGTGGACTTGGCCTGGGACTAGCCCGACCATCATTCACGGCCGATAGGACTAGGGAAGTAACGACGCACAAAAGGACAACGATGATAAGAAACAGGAAGCGCCATTCTGTTAGGTTAATTCGGCGGTTTAAAAAGCGCGATCCGGAGTCTTTCACGGACACGGAAAGGGATGCTCTGCACAGGGTCCATAGCACGCTTAAGCTCGCAGGGTCGACTAGGTGCACCGATCAGCAAGGCCGGAAGGTAAGAAGATCACCTACGGTGAGAGCGGGAAGCCTTCAGCTCCCCATCTCGACCGTGGCTGGTCTTCGGTCAGCAACCGACTCTAACCCATCTGCCGTAGACCTGTAACCCTGGCTGCAGTCTGCTCCAAGAAGGCAACCTACAGAAAGGACGATACAGCACTACGAACGGGCAAGGGTCAGACGGGTTTGAGGGAGGAATGCCGTTTGCCACCTTCCTCAGCTGCGAACAGACCTACGCCGCTCTAGACCATTCGGAGTAAAGAGATACAACCGGTCCTCATCGTGAGAAGTTCTAGGACATACGTGGACAATAGAGAACGCAGCGCAGGTCAGACTAGGTGGATGGCTAGAGGCTTGCTCGCGAGAAGGAAGGTAAGCCTCTTGCCAACTTCCCTGATCGCGGACAGACTGAGGCCCTTGTCAACCGAGCTAGAGTCAGTCGTTGAGACCGTATCCGAGCCGATTGCAAGCTGTTCCAAAAGGGGGAGACACGACGATGCTCGCCACCTTCGAACAGTATCAGCAAGATGGCCAGGCTGGCTGCATCTGCTAGTGCTGATCTACAGATGGCGATAGTAGATTATAACAGCCCAGAAAAGAGACTTGCAAAGATCAGTGGAGGCTCATCGAGTTGCGCATACTCGATGGTATCAATGCTACTATTTGAGAAGGAGGGACAATCCCCCTTCTTTAAGCAACTGACCACATACAAGGGCAAGGTGAAAAGTTCTCGGCCTGACGCAGAGATAGCGTTTCAATCAGCAAAAATTTATGTTTCCTGCCTGGCTGCACTTCTCATTAGTTCGTATGACAAGTTTCAACATATTCTCTCAAGTAGTTTATTTACACGAATTTTTGCAGTAGACGTCTTGCGTGCTTTTCGTTAAAATGGATAAACTTGAACTTGGGTTAACCCCTAAGGAAATCCATCCAAAGTTGACAAAAGCTTACGGGGACTCTGTTCCTTCCATGCCAACCGTTAAAAAGTGAGCTGAATTTAAACGTGGTCGCACGTCCCTCGAAGATGACCCACGTGAAGGACGGCCAAAAACGGCAACCACACCCGAAACCATCGAAAAAGTGTATGATATCGTTTTGGACGATAGGCGAGTGAAACTGAGTGAGATAGCTGAGGCTGTGTGTATATCGGAAGACAGGGTGCGAAACATCTTGCACAAAAACTTAGGGATGCGAAAGCTCTGCGCGAGATGGGTGCCGCATTTGCTGAATGCCGATCAAAAGCAAATGCGCAAACAATTTTTGCGGCAATCTTTGGACCGATTCAATAGGGATCCGACCGATTTTGTGCGGCGATTTGTCACCATGGATGAGACATGGGTCCACCACTACACGCCAGAAACAAAACAGCAGTCGAAGCAGTGTGTGGAAGCCAGTGGTTCAGCGCCAAAGAAAGCGAAGTCGATCGCATCTGCCGGAAAGGTCATGGTCAGTGTGTTTTGGGATGCGAAAGGGATCCTGTTAATTGATTACCTTGAGAAAGGCAGAACAATTACAGACGAAGACTACTCCAACCTTCTTGATCAGCTGGATGCCAAAATTCGGGAGAAGAGGCCTGGCTTGAAGAAGAAAAAAATCATCGTTCACCAGAACAATGCACCTTTACACAAGTGTGCGTTGGCGATGGGAAAACTGTGGGATTTGGGATACGATTTGCTCGGCCATCCCCCCTATTCACCTGATTTGGCACCCTCAGACTTCCATCTGTTCCCAAACTTGAAGAAATTTGTTTCTGGGAAGCGCTTTGCATCCAATGCAGAAGTTGAGAGGGCCGTAGATAAATATTTTCACAGCCTTGCAGACACTCACTTCCGAGGAGGAATACAGATTTGGAGAAACGCTGGACTAAGTGTGTTGAAGTCAAGGGAGATTATGTAGAAAAATAAAATCATTTGTTAACTAAAAATCGCAGTCTTTCAGGCCAGGCCGAGAACTTTTCACCTTGCCCTCGTATAAAGATTTGAAGCTCCTTTCATACGACAACGAGTTCACGCTTAGATGGCTTCAGATTTTCGTGGCTAACACGCAGGCTCCATGGGCAAACGCCGACATTCGACTCGTCGAAAAGAAGGACCTGCTAGAATTCACTAGGCCGAAAGGGCGAATCCTGATACCTGGATCTCATATTCCGAAGGAGCGAATCGAAGGAAACCTGATGCACCTCAACCCGGAGCTCCTCAGACGACGACGGGCGAACACACAGAGAAAGGCACGGAGATCGTGGCCCTGCTCAACCACAGATCAATGCCTGTGCTAAGGAGGTACAAAAATAAGGTTCGCACTGGTATCAACAGGTGTAAAGTCCGACTCTCCACGGATAGGACAGACAGACAGAAAGGAAAGGGCGGCGGCTGACAAGGTAAGCAAAACATGAAGATTATTAAAATAAACCCCTACCACAGCATATCTGCTAGCGCCAATCTTAACAATCTTCTAGGCGAAAGGAATATAAATATAGCTCTCGTACAAGAGCCATGGATTTCACGTGGCAAAATTAGTGGGCTAAATCATAAAGATGTAGTATTATACAGCAGCGAACCGCTAAACGCGGGTTGTAAGAACAGAACTTGTATCGTAGCTAGGAAACATATTAACTTATTTCTTTTATCTACCCACAGTAACTTAGACCAGACGGTAGTAAGCCTTGTCACATACCAAGAACATGGACGGAGGTAAAGGTGGTTTTTATACCCAAGGCGGGCAAGGCTAGTCACAACACCGCGAAGGGCTTCAGGCCAATAAGCCTTACCTCTTTCATCCTGAAAACACTAGAAAAACTGCTCGACATTTACGTATGCAGTAGAATAAATCCGAGGGACTTATCCCCAGCCCAATACGCATACACAAAGGGTAAATGTGTGGAAACTGCCCTACAATATGTTGTCGGCTCTATAGAAAAATCGCTTAAAGATAAAGAGTTCACCATAGCTGCATTTTTGGACATTGAAGGAGCCTTCAATAATGTAAATACCGAAGCGGTTAAAATAGCTATAAGAAACCTAGACATCGACATCAGTATAATTAACTGGACTGTTAGCATGCTCGAAGAAAGACACGTAACCACCAAACTTAAGAGTTCAAAGCTCGAAGCATACGCCTCTAGGGGCACCCGTCAAGGGGTAATCTCCCCACTGCTTTGGGTTATTGTTCTTAATGAGGTACTACAGCAACTAAGGTACAGTGGCATCAGAGCTACAGCTTACGCGGATGACGTTGTGCTGCTTGCAACAGATAAATTCTTGCCTACCCTTAGCGAGCAACTTGACGGAGCCCTAAATCCTCTTGAGATATGGGCCAGGAGCTGAGGTATAAAGGTTAATCCCTAAAAAATCAAACTAGTACTTTTTACGAACAAAAGAAAAGTACCAGAGTTTGAAACCCTTTCTGTTGATGGTGTTCCACTCATATTTCCACCAATTTAAAGGCAATCATTAAAGTTCAAAGAATAGCGTGCATTGGCACTACCAGTGCAATGAGGACAACCCCAACCGCAGGACTCGAGGCTATTCTCAACCTGCTACCGCCAGACATCTTTATATGCAGCAATTAATGCTATGAGAATTAGCCAGTCAGCAAACTGGAAAACAAATAGAATAGGTCACTCGATGATCCTAATTGATTACTTTGGCCCCGTGCCTATAACGGACTACATGACGCCATATTTCGACTTTGTGAGGCCTTTTTCTACCGCCTACCCTAGCAGGGAAGAATGGAAAAGCGGTCATATACCTAATGCCGAATCTATAGCCATCTACACAAATGGTTCAAAAAAGAGCACTGGCATAGGATCAGGCATCTTCTCCGACCCCTTAGGTATATCGAAATCCATACGACTTTCAGACCACAGCAGCATATTCCAAGCAGAGGCATTAGCAGTAGCAACAGCCGCCCGTCAGTCTGTAAGGTAAGGGCAGGGCAAGGGTAAGGGCAATACCGCCAGAAGGTATCACCATCTTTATAGACAGCCAGGCAGCTATAAAAGCGATTACTGCCATAGAAATTAAATCGAAGCTTGTGAAGTGTTGTCGAGAAGAGCTCAAGGTGCTTGAAAAAGAGCATAAGGTATGGCTCTGCTGGGTCCTTGGACACGAGGATATTCCAGGCAATGAGAAAGCCGACGAGCTAGCAAAATTGACCCTGCTGTGTGTATCCCGCCTTGCACACTCAAGCACGTTGCAGGGAATAAAGCCATTAAAGAGGCGAACACAAGATGGACCTCAATGGAAACTTGTGCCATCACCATCCTTCGACAAAGCAAGGACAGATTGAATTACTTGGAAAGATAGGAAATCTCTTTCGACCCTCGTGGGCATCATCACGGGGCGCAACATACTGCGGTACCACTTAAAGCAATTAGGCTTGAAGGAGGAGGAACTCTGTAGAGGCTGTGGCGACGAGGAAGTTTTTGAGGACACTATACACTTCCTGTGCCACTCTCCGAGTCTTCAACACTCCGGGAAAAAGTTCTTCTAGGATCTCGAGGAGCAGGAAAGATACTGAACTTCATCAAATCATCAGGGTGGTTTGTATGCCGAAAGGAAGTAAGTGATTGAGTTTTGTATAATTTTTGCCGGTTTTTTACCATGAGTATTACAATGGGTCAATGCTGACCTGAGTGTGGTAGAGAGCGTCTCTCCCTGCCAGCCCACTTACCTAACCCAACCTAACCTAGTTAAGTAACTGTCGTCTACTTCTGTTGTTATTCTACTTAGTTCAGCAGTCGAGTTTTCAACTTCTTGCATCGTTTCGGCACTGCTAAGGTTTTCAGATATGCGATGATTATCCCTAAAAGTTTTTGCCAAAAGATTTGCATTTTCTTTCTGCGTGATATGCAAAGTATCATCGTGTTTGAGTGGTGGAATAATGGAGCCATTTTTCCTATTTCGCTATTTTCCAAAAAGGTTTCGAGCTTTTAGCAAAACTTGATAACAAAGAATTCCAATTTTTGTGTCGAAATGCATTTACGTCACACTGAATTGGAATATTGCGTAATTTAAATTCTTCTTATAAACATCTCCACTTTTTTGTTGCATATTTACGAACTCGTATTAGGCGTTGAATGTAGAGCGGAAGAAGAGGTGTATGCCTAGAATGAGGTACTGTTTTTGGGATGGATGCATCGGCCGCATTAGAAACTATATCTGTAAGATATGAGAATGATATTGGAATGAATTTGAGCGGAGTGAATGGTGTTAAGCGGCGTTAAGCTTTCGCGATCAATATTTCTCGAGATAACAGACTGGAACCTGTTCCATTTGCTGCCGAATATTTATATTTTTCAACGAAATTATTACCTGATGCATATTTATTTATGTATGTATAGTATTGCACACAGGCAGATCGTTTAACCCGATGGAATTTAATGTAACTGGTTGAGAAAACATAGTATAAGCGTTCGTAATAAACACGTCAATGGTAGAAAGATTGGCGAAAGCAATACCAGGTATAAATGTAGATTCGGCTGGATGAAGTAGCCCAAGCAAACAGTGAGTGGCTGGAATATAGTCTAAGATATTTCCCCAACAATTTGCTCTAAGGCAATCCCAAGTTTAATGCCTTGAATTAAAATCAAGATTGATTTTAAATTTAGTATTTTGCCGACACAATTTCAAAATGTCTCTTCGAAATTTGCTTTTCTATTCACTATTACCCCTTCCACCAGGGAAGTAATTAGTTTGACTGATGATCACAGTTGATACCGTAGAAATAATTCTTTTGGTATTGGTCCTCCTTCAGAGGGCGTGTTCTATAATTTTAAAACGCTTTTTGCAGCCAGCAAGAGACGCCTATACCGATTTGATTCGCATATGCTGAAGGCATTCAACAATTGATCAAGTCCACAGAATAGTTAATATCATTGAAAAAGCTTTAGAAGAAGAAAAGATCTGCTCTGCAGTATTTCTCGACGTAGCTCAGGCTTTTGACAAAGTTAGGCATGCAGGACTAAATTATAAACTAAGATCCCTCCTACCAAAACAATATGCTGCAATCTTAGAATCATATCTAAGCGGAAGATTTTTCAGAATTAAACAGGAAGATTCGTACTCAGAGCTAACGGAAATTAAAGCAGGAGTTTCGCAAGGTAGCGTACTGGGCCCCATTCTGTACCTCCTATACACTGGTGACCTCCCAGAGCTTGAAAACAGCACTTTGGCCACATTTGCTGATGACACTGCAATCCTAGCGGTAGGAAAGAGAATAATAAAGAATCAACACAGAAACTGCAATCAGCTGTGAACACAATTTGGAATTGGACAGTAAAATGGCGAATGAAGCTTAATGAAAGCAAATCAGTGCACACAGATTTCACTAACAGAAGAATAAATCATATCCCGGTAACTATCAACCAACAAGTAGTGCCGTACGCAAATACAGCAAAATATCTTGGAATGACTCTGGACGCTAAGCTAAGATGGAAAGAACACGTAAAAAATAAAAAAAACGAATTGGAAATAAAATACAGAAACATGTATTGGCTGATAGGAAAGGATTCGTCACTATCAATCTATAATAAGCTTTTATTATATAAGCAATCATTGAAGCCAATATGGACATATGGTATTCAACTATGGGGCTGTACCAAAAAGGGCAACGCAGACATCATCCAAAGATTTCAAAACAAAGTGCTAAGGAATATCCTTAATGCACCCTGGTACATAAGGAATAATGACCTCCACATGGATTTAGGAGTGAAATGTGTCACAGATGAAACTAGGAAAAATGCACGAAGGCATGAATCAAGGCTTCAACAAAACACTAACCCTGAGGTAGTACAACTTTTAGACAACGCAAACATAGTGCGAAGGCTTAATAGGACAAAGCCATTTGAATTGACCTAGGTGTATCAGAACACCCACATGTAGATATATATATATATGTATATAGTAGGTATAGTATGTATCTGGATATCTACCTAACATTCGAAAATACCACCTTGATCAAAAAGTTCCCGGAATAAAAACCGTGTGGCGCTCCCATCGTTCCGATTTGAGTTCCGTTTTCTTTGTTAAGTTGGTACATCTATTGTTGATATTCCCTCTAAATCTTAGCGTCATAGCTTGACATTTGCAAAAGTTACGTAGCCAAGAGTACATCTATCTCTGTGTGTGTTGGCGATTTTTTACAATTTTAGAAATGGATTTAAATTTGCAACAACGAACTTGTATTAAATTTTGCGTAAAAACGGATTTAATGGTGCGCGAATGTTGGAAATGTTGGAAAAGTGTTTCGGCAACGATTCTTGAAAGAAAACGGTCGTTTACCAGTGGCACGAGCGGTTCAAAAGTGGTCGTGAGTCAATCGAAGATGATGAACGCAGTGGCAGACCATCGACATCGAAAACCGACGAAAACATTGATAAAGTAAAAGAAATGTTGGTCAATAACCGCAAATTAACCATCAAAGGGATAGCGGACTTAAACATTGCCTTTGGATCCGTCCAAGACATTTTGGTTAATGATTTGGGTTTCCGTCGTGTAGAAGCAATTTCATGCAAAAAAGAGACCGTGTTGACGTCGCAAAAGACATGATTTACGAGGCTGAATCCGATCCCACATTTATCAAAAGGACGTGGGTTTATGAGTACGACACGCAATCCAGACATCAGGCAAATGAATGGCGTTCACCAAATGAGCCGTCACCAAAAAAACCACGTCGTTTTCAGTCAAAAAAGAAGGCAATGCTCACGGTTTTCATGGATTACAACGGTGTAGTGCATCATGAATTTTTGCCAGAAGGCCAGACAGTAAACAAAGAGTATTATTTGGGCGTTATGAGACTTTTGCGTGAAGCAATTCGCCGAAAGAGACCAGAATTGTGGGCAGAAAACTCGTGGATTTTGCACCATGATAACGCACCGTCGCACAGTGCCATCATTATTTGTAATTTTTTGACGAGAAATGCAACAAATACCATCCAACAGCCACCGAATTCACCTGATTTGGCTCCCTGTGACTTCTTTCTGTTCAATCGAGTTAAAAAAACCATTACGGGGAACGTGTTTCAGCAGCCGAGAGGAAGTAATGGAAAAATCGCAGGAAGCACTGATGGACATACCGAAAACCGAATATAAAAAATGTTTCGAAGATTGGATCAAGCGCTGGCATAAGTGTGTTGCAGTCGATGGGGATTACTTTGAAGGGGACAATATAGATTTAGATGAATAAACTTGTATTTTTAATTTTCTGAATAAATTCCGGAAACTTTTTGATCAAGGTGGTATGTATATACGAGTGTAATGGAACGACAACAACGAGCGCCGGGACGCTCGGTGTGAATCTATTCCCCAACGTTTTGAGTGGATTAAATCCCACTTATGTTCTATGCACTTACTTATATACATAAGAAGACACTATCATCTGTCGAGAGACGCCTATGGGCGGAACTCTCGAATCGAAAACAAAGACCATAGAGATCAGAAAAAAATTGCTAATTAGTCCAGGTGACTAGATCGCAATATCATCGAAGAGCACAGAATGTGGACTGTGCTCCATCCGAGCCTAACCAACGGTATTAACCGGGGTAGGTAAACGCCTAACATCAGGCGTGTCTAAACTCGAAAAAAAAAAAAAAAAAAATAAATAAAATATGCTGAAGGTTCCCACGATGTGATTGAGTAGGTCCGAGTATTACGCTACATGCGCGCAGTTACGTAATGAAATCTACATTTTAAAACCTTTGGACTCGAAAGGTCGAAGAAAATTCGGCCTATGCCTGGAACTGTAATTAAAGAAAGCACTCAGCTAGGAAAAAATTGATTTCCAACCAACTTCTTGCAACCTTACTGCCAATGAACTTTTATCAAGGATGCATGTCCCAGGTTTCCTATTCATAACCACACAAAACCTATTTTTAGAAAACCTTTACAACAATGTGCAGCTGCATGTAGAAACAACAAATTCCACAAAACGGAACCAAGCGTTTGAAATAATAATTACTCCTCACGTTATTATTCAAAGCGTGAACATCCTCTCGTTTGTCGTTTTGCCCACGACATAAAAGCATGCATCTTCCATGTCCAGGCGGATGACATGGAGTTCTATACCCCGTCCCTCTAAGGCCGTCATTCCTAGGAAACTCATTTGCTTTTCCTGCAGAAACCACAATAACCACGATTGGCAATTAAAATTAGCATTCCAGCTAATTTGCTTCCTCTACGAATGAGTGGACATCATTATGATACTAGCATCGATTACGGTGGTCGAACATGTGTCGTCTGCCCGGAACAATGCGATACGTGTCTGATTCCTTAAGGCTCCGCTGCATTGGTATCAGAGATAGAACCTTCATTCATATTCAAGAAGTTCTAGCGTCCAATTCAATTTCTCTTTCGCGTGGCGGAACGGTGCACACACTTTTAACAAAGTTCACGTCTCGCAGAAGAATGCGCTTAAGGGAAACCATTTTGTCATGCACCCTGCTCTAGTTTGAGCATACGTACGTAGGCGAGTTCTAAAATGACCAATTGACCAAAAACCAAATTAGAAAGTGGGTCAACTATTCCAGTCACGTGTGAGATACTTGGATGCGATTAAACGAACCACTTTGTGTACATACTTCCGGTAAAATTCCACATACGCCATAGGATCGAGAGTGCATTTTTGAAGGTCTGCTGCAAATGTCTATAAGTCACATTGATGAGGTGTTGATTTATATTTCTAGGGAGCTTACGCACGCGCGGCATATCGACGCGTTCGTCTGTGTCGGTGGTAAATGTAACACGAATCCCTCGTAAAATCGGTGAATTTGTGTCCAATTTGAGGTGTTCATCAGGTATCTCGAGCACCCGTTGGGAATACGTAAGCATTTTTCACACTTTAACTAGAGCGAAGAGAACGCAGAAGAGGAAAAGTAAGAAACAAATGCATTGGCCAGTAGCCAGCGGTTGGTTACAGAGAGCGTATCGATAAGTGAGCAATGTGGAGCAAATGCGATTGAGAAGATAGATAAGTGGATGAGTTTATTTTTAGCAACAGTAACTCTAGAAATGGCACATTGAGGTTGCTATTGAACAGTTTGTGGCTTTGCAATGCTGAGTCTCTGACCGAGTGAACAATTGTTGTAGTAGGCATTACTTCACTGACAAAGTTGGGGATTTTTGAAAATGTTCTATTTAATGGGAGGGAGAGTGAAACAGGTTTTTAAAATGGGGATTGATTGCCAGTACAATACCTAAAACGGTCATTTCCCTAGGTTATCCTGAAGCCGTTGTTGGAACTAGAGGCAGAACACCATGGAAAAACCATTTCCGCCGTTTACGAAGGCAGTTGTGCCGAAACAAAGAAAAAGACAAGCCACGATTCCTCATGGTGGAATAAGCGTCTTGAGTCACTTAGGCGTAAAACTAGAAAATTATTCAATAGAGCTTAAATCAATGGCGAATGGTGCCCTTACAAAGAAACTCTTACAACTTACGGATATAACAAAGAAATTATGAAATCTAATCGCGAATCTTGGAGAACTTACTGCGAACGAATTGAAAGCTGCCCTGCCATGGCTCGCCTTCAAAAGGCCCGAGCTCTGAGTCACTCCAAGCACCTTGGCTCCCTAAACAAACAAAATGGGGAATTCACCAGCAGCCCTGAGAAGGCCTGTCAGGTCTTACTTGATACCCACTTCTCAGGCTGTATATCCGATTGTGCTGTCTCCCCAGAACATCCGAGGACCGACGTTCTCATAGCTTCTACACGAGACTATAACCTACATGAATGGCAGAATTCGCAGAATCTTTACTGCGAATCATATTAGATGGGTTTTATCCACTTTTCGCCCATTTAAATCACCAGGTGTAGATGGCATATTTTCCTGAATTCAACAACAAGAACAAAACCTGTTAATTCCCACCCCCATACGAATTTTAGATCCAGCCTCACACTAGGCTACATACCAAAAAGTTGGAAGGAGGTTAAGGTGGTCTTCATCCTAAATGCGGCAAAGCAGACAGAGTAATCAAGAAGGGCTAGTGGCTTACTATGCCAGCCACTACACATGCCGCGTCGTAAGAAGTTGTTTGGAAGAAGCTACATTCTCTCAAAGCGTTGATTCTGTAAGCTGTCCCCATCTTCCTTCTGTATGACTTTGTTTTCTTTCTCGGCTGGAACGTTGGGCTCCATCCACTTTACATGACCCAGCCATCTTACTCGCTGTATGTGAACTCTTCTGGCTAAGTCGATGTCCTTGAACACGCCGTATAGTTCGGCATTGTACCTTCTCCTCCACTCACTGTCTATGCCGACGGGACCAAAGATCGCTCGAAGAACTTTTCTCTCAAAATAACCAAGGGCATCCTCATCCGGTTTTGACAAAGCACATGCCTCTGCGCCATACAGCAGGACTGGGATGATTAGTGTCTTATACAGAGTTACCTTAGCAGTTCGAGATAGGGCTTTGTTACGCAATTGCCTTCTTAGCCCATAGAAACAACGATTGGCAAGGGTAATTCTTCGTGTGATCTCCGCACTGATTTCAGTTGCGGAGCTCGCCATAGAGCCTAAGTAGACAAAGTCCTTTACTACCTCAATATTATATCTGTCTATTGTGGCGTTCTGTCCAAGACGCCGATGTTGGGTGTCCTTTTTGTAGACAGCATATATTTTGTTTTGCTTTCATTGACCGCTAAACCCATCTTTGCTGCCTCGGTCTCAATACTCGCAAATGCCCCATTGACAGCCCGCTGAGTTCTTTCGATTATGACAATGTCATCGGCATAAGCGAGCAGTTGTACAGACTTGTAAAAGATTGTACCTCCGGTTTTGGCTTGTGAGAATCATACAATTCTCTGAATTACTATGTTAAAGAGATCGCATGATAGCGCGTCAGCTTGTCTAGGACCTTTCCTGACATCGAACGGTTCGGTGATGCTCTTACCGACTTTAATGGAGCAGCGATAGTTCTCCATCGTAGTTCTGCACAAATGGACAAGCTTGGCATAGATGTCATGCCTAGACATGGCTCTGTATAACTCGTCTCTATAAACGCTATCATAGGCAACTTTGAAATCGATGATGAGGTGGTGAGTGTCGGATTTATATTCATGGGTTTTTTCCAAGATCTGTCGTAGTGTGAATATTTGGTCAATTGCGGATTTTCCCGGCCCGAAACCGCACTGATGAGCACCTATCAGGTTGTTGTCGATCGGTTTTAGGCGTTCACATAATACGGCAGACAGGATTTTATATGCGATGTTGAGGAGACTTATACCTCTGTAGTTAGTGCAGTTCAGATGTCTCCTTTCTTCAGAATCGGGCAAACAATGCTGAGGTTCCATTGATCGGGCATACTTCTGTCCCACCAGAATCTATACATGAGCTGGTGCATGCTCCTTACCAGTTCATCTCCTCCTGCCTTGAAAAGTTCAATGGCAAGGCCGTCGGCTCCAGCAGCTTTGTTGGATTTAAGTTTAGATGTCGTTATTCTCACTTCATTCTGATCGGGTTGACGGGAATCTTGACTGTCATCGTCACTATTGTATGGCACATTGTGCCTGACAGCGGAATATTGTTCATCATCGCCGTTTAACAGTCTGCAGAAGTGTTCCTTCCATATCCTCAGCACCGACTGCGATTCTACTACTACATTGCCATTTTCGTCCCAGCAAGCTTCTGTTCTGGCCTTGAAACCCTGGCATGTTCTTTTTATCTTTTGGTAAAATTTTCGAACATCATTCCTGCAATAGAGTCTCTCAATCTCCTCGATCGAGCATTTCTCATGCTCTTTTTTATTTTTTCTGAGCAGCTCTAGTTCTTCTATGCAGCGCCGCTTTGTACGCCTCTTGTTTTTGTGCATGTGCTTGTCGGCATTACATCAGAGGCGGCATCTCTGATAGCTTGTTGGCAACGCTGCCACTGGTCTTTCGCATTTGTTGCTGGCGGCATAGGCTTTAGATTAAGATTAAAAGAAACTTCTCTTGCGATTGTAGCCGCCCGACGTCAAATTTCTTCACAGTATTTCGTTGATTTCGCTCCGTTCTGGATATTCGCATCCGTACCTAGGCTACAAAGTCCACGTTGGCTCCTCGGAAAGTCCGGACACCCAGAATACTGGAAGAGTGCCTTGCGTGGACCGATGTGCGAGTTTAGGAAAAATTGAGTTCGACCGGGTTATAATTCACAGTTCATATCCGCAGAATTTTTTGTATAAGAAGGAGTGAATGAAAGGTGATAGGCAGAGTCTGCTTAAGTGCTGACAGTACCAATCAATTGTTTTACTGACAGGGTCTTTGGAACTCTGTTTCCAAGGAATTACGTTTGATACCTTCGCTTCTCTGATTGGGCGATTAATTACGGGTCTGCTACTGATCATAGCCGACCCGTTATCCGATCGGTTTCCCCGCGTCTTGGAAGAAACATTTATGGTTGGTATAAATAGCGGATTTGCCGCCTTTCCGAGGTTGCCCATAAAGTGAACTGCCTTTTCGAGCCTGCTCATAAAGCGGACTGCCTTTCGGAGCCTGCCCAGAAAGCGCACTGCCTTTCCGAGCCTGTCTATAAAGTGGATTGCTATTCCGAGTCTGCCTAGAAGGTGGACTGGAACTTTTCGAGCCTGCGCCGACTTTCAAGTCGGCCTTTAAAGTGGACTACCATTTCTAGCTGATCCGTATAATAAACCCATACTGCTACTACCCATATCAGAACCAGCGTCATCGAGTTCCGACCTGGGGGTAACCAGGTTTAGAGTTAAGATAGTTTAAAACTATATAGAATTGTTAAGTATAGAAACTGTTAGTACCTACTGTATTGTTAGAAGAAAATATTATTTTACATCTTAGGCAATGAAGTATCTCTTTCCCAAAAGTTTAGGGTATTTCTTTGGGTTAACCCTGGAACCGGCGAGCCCAGTTTAGCCCTTGACCAAAAATACAACCACAACCTGCCTCATCGATTGCACTCTTCAATCTATCACTTATGAAGCGCTACAGTATTTTCCACGGTGTCCAACATGCATAGAGGTCTATACGACGAGGAATCCTGCGGTGGCTTATCTACATTTGGTAGGAGAGCCAGTCTTTGTTTCTTTCATGTATTCTCGGCGAATACTCCTTCGTTGAGGCAAGCATTGTATATTTCTGCAAAGATGCGCCAATTGATTGCTGATTTAAAGAAATTTTGGGGATTCCATCGACACCAGGCGCTTTTTGGTCTTTAATTCTTGTGCGGACTTTGCGGACATCTTTTGCGGTGACGAGGGGTATTGGTAATGCCTCCGTCGTATTTCCCCTTCCCATTTATTCCTCTATTCCCTGTTGTTGTAAACAAATTGTCGTGACCATATTTTAAAGAAAAACGGTAGATGTGAGAGAGGGCTTTCGGCCACCCTTCAACTTCATCATAACCACCTGATCGGCTTCTTTACACAGTTCGACGAAGCTTCTCTTTATACTGTCTTCAATTGCAGTAACACACTACCACCGTGTACATATATGCACATATATACATATTTTCATGGCCACTTAGCGCCAGGCTCCAATTCTTCTTTTACGTGCAACCACCCTTTTCTCGAATTCTCTTCCCACAGTCTTTCATTCCGGCGATATATCTTATGCATTCCTTATGCAAATGTCCAAAATGGTCATAAATTGCATTCTTAGTATCTAAATCTCGGCTCATTCATATTCTTTGGAACGGATTTTTGCTGCAAATGAAATTGAATTGCTGCCTTTTGGCTTACGGTGCGGATCGTTCCTGAATGAATTTTTATTGCGAAATTTCTAACTAAAAGGAGTGGAATTCATTTGGAGACGTCAAGGGAGCTACTACACCTACCATTCGACATGCGGAACAACGTAATTTTTAGCTGTCAGCCACTGTGCGGTCGACTCCGTGGTGGTTGTGGTGGAGCCAACACATTGCATTTATGATAGTCTATCATTTCTTTTGCTTGGTCGTTTTTATTTTAAGAAATATTTATGGAAAGTACGTGTAAGTAGACTTAGTACCTGAGTGGAATATAATTAAGAGTATGAAACGCCTATGTCTGCGGATGTGATACACGAATGCCGGCTTGTAGAGAATAAGAAGTCGAATTTTACAAGAAAAAGAGAATTCAAACAGATTTTGCAGTAATGAAGGAATGCGCGCCAAAAATATTTAGTGGTAAGGGGTGTTTTAATAAAATCTAAATTTAGATAAAGGAATGTTTGTTTAGTTTTTGAATTCAGCGCGTGCTGAAGAAAGACCCTATAAGGGTGTTTCGCAAGGATTTCTAGTAAAACAAAGTGCACGACTGGGACGCACATATAGGGTCATCCAACCAGAGGTGTCATTTTAAATCAATAGAAAAAAGCTAAATTTTTATGAAATGTGGTGATATTTTTATACTAACCTAAAGTACAAACTTTTAGGTTAGTAATGGAATACAATATCTTCCAAATGTTCGCCTCGATTTTGCGTACAAATAGTCATTCTTTTGATGAAATTTTGCATCACGTTTTCGCATAATTGCGGCTGTATTCCGCGAATAACAGCTCTGATATTTTCTTTTAGTGCATGAATCGTTGGTGGAGCTTAGACTTCTTCCTTCTATCAGCGAGGTTATGATCCGAAATAAGGGATCACAACCCTCCCACTTCACCGCATTTATACTGATCCGCCTGCCGATTTTGGATCACTCGGTTACTGAGGCCAATGAAATGCCGACATCGTCGCCTGCCTTTCCTACATCGCGATGTCTTTGGAACGTGCATTCATATTGCCTTTTTAACGGGGTTCAAATGATCTCTCTTTGAACGTGGCAATACCAGCTGTGCCGGTCGCGCTCTATCTTTTGTACGATGGTTTCATTGATGTGAAAGCTTCCACGGATCTTCGAACTTCTTATTCGATCAAGCTTTGTCACTCCTGCTGTCATGCGAAGCATTTTCATCTCAGCTGCCGTTCATTTACTCTCATACGTTTTGTACATCGTCCAACATTGTGAACCGTATGTGAGCGCTGGGCGCACAACTGCGGTGTAGAGCCTTCCCTTCAACTTAGGTGGCATTTTTCTCTCACAGAAGATAGCGGAATTTTCTCGCCACTTCATCCATCCTACGCTTACGCGATGATTGATGTCGTCATCACAAGTTGATTTGCTATTGATCATAGATCCCAAATATTTGAACTTTTCGCACTTGGGAAGCACCGTTCCATTCAAATAAATGTCTGGAATTGGCCTGAATGGATCAGAGAGAGGGCAGCACAAGTACTCTGTCTTTTTTGAACTAATGCGATACCCATTTCTCTCCAGAGCGTCCACCCACACATCAAGTGCTCGTTGCAGGCATGTAGGATCCTCCCTTATGATGGCTCCATCGTCAGCAAAGATTAACTGATGTGTGAATAACTTCAAGTTATTCTAAACTAATCAATTTAAAGCTAGATTGATAAGATGGCTCCTTTGGAGCCAGGCCTGAAGGGTGTCACTTTGCGAGCGTCAGGCGGTCGGCCTATCCCGCTCGACATCCGACCGGGTCAAACCCGAAATGGCTACGAGCTTCCTGTCAATGTTCAATGGTCAAGGGGTGAGCGCGCTATGCACCGATAGGGGCACAGATGGATTCTCTGAATTTCGACAATGACATCGACTTAGGATAGGCACATGGAACGTCTCATCGCTCACAGGGAAGGACCTTGAGCTTGTTGGGGAGGCTGTTAAAAGTCGACTAGTTGGAGTCTCTTCAACAAAGCAGAGAGAGACCTTTCGAATGGGTGGAAGGTCTTTCTGGCAGGAGTCACACTCTTAATGTCTGCTCGGGCGGGATTGGGGATACTCACAAGTCCCAGGTTGACGGACAGAGTATTGGATTCGATACCATTAGGAGGAAGAGTTGCGATCTTAAAGCTCAAGCTTGAAAGACAAATTCTGGCATTGGTGCAGGTGTATGCACCGAACCTTCAGTCAGAGTATGCAGCTTTCTTAGATAACGTTGATGCCGCACTTGAAAAGTTTGCGGATATGGATTCTTTGGTCCTAATGGGTGACTTCAATGCTCACAATGCTTACCTGGGTGTAAATGTTATGACATGGAGGAGGGTAAATGGCAGGAACGGTGATCCTGATCAAAACGCGAACGGAGAGAAGTTGTTGGATTCTTGCTGTGAAAATGGGTTATCCATCATGAATACAAATTTTTCCACACAAAGATATTCACAAATACACGTGGTACCGTCAGAGTCTTCAGCAGAAGTCGCTGATAGATTTATTTGTGGTACCATCGTGTCCAAGGCAAGGATGGTTATACGCATACGATGGGAGAGATTACTGAACTATGAGAAACGGGAGACATTTGCGCGGCAAACATGTGAAAGGTTTGAATGAATTCCAACTGTTCCATCACATGTAGAGGAAGAATGGCAACTGTTTTGAACAGCGGTTATTGCCTCTGCGGGAGATATTTGTGGAGTGAAGTGGCTTCGTGTGGCGGCTAGTGGTGAGCAAAGAACTGCTTGGTTTAAACGCCCGGAGTTCAGGAAGCCATCAGAAAGGAGAAGAGAGCCTTTAAACTCCTATTCTCGAAATCGGTACACTGAGGCGCGAAGAACTTGCAAATTAGCTGTGAAAACAGCGAAAGAACAGTCTTTCAAGGAGTTTGGCGAAGAATTGGAACGTGATCTTCAAATAAGATGTCCTAGCAAACCATTCGCCGACTCAGAAGAAGAAAGTTGAATATCGTTAAAGGAGTCAAATCCAAAGGCGGTACACTTCTTTCCAATGAAGAGGACATCGTACGCAGATGAAGTGAGCACTTTTCAGAATTGCTCAATACCGAACAATACACTGAAGATGACAGACCTATGGTCGAGAGTAGGGCGAAATGTAGTCCTACTGTAGAGAATGTAATTTTGGCGATCAAATCACTAAAGGTTGGCAAATCTGCTGGTGTGGATGAAATCCGACCAGAAATGCTCAAGGTTTAAGGTAAAGAGGGAGTGCAATGGCTCCGCGTGTCATTAAAGTGGCCTGGAAATGCGATGAAACACCTGGTGATTGGCAGATAGGGGTGATAGTCCCTCTTTTTAAAAAAGGGGCAAAAGAGGTTGCGCTAACTACGGGGGTAGTTAGTCTCCTGGGAAGTGAAACGTTATCTGCCACATTCAGGTCAGCGTTGACCCATTGTGATACCCATAGGGGAAAAGTAATTCCTTACGTATTGAGGTCCAGTGAAAACTGTGAAAAAACTATTCAAGCTCAATCACATACTTCGTTTCTGAATACAAACCATCCTGATAATTTAATGAAGTTCAGCATCTTTCCTGTCGAAACGCCGGAGAGCTCCTCGAGATCCTGGAAGAAATATTTACCAAGTAACTTTTTCCTAGAGTGTTGGAGAGTCTGGCACAGGAAGTGTGTAGTGTCCTCAAAAACTCCCTCGTCACCACAGCGTCTACAGAGTTCCTCCTCCGTCAGGAGTAGTTTCTTCAAGTGGTACCGCAGCGTATTGTGCCCCGTGATGATGTCCACGAGGGTGGAAAGGGATTACTCGGATCTTTCTGAGTAATTCTCTCGGTCCTTACTTTGTCGAAGGATGGCCATGGCTTCCTAGTGCCGGCACAAGTTTCTATGGAGGTCCATCTTGTGTTCGTCTCTTTAATGGCTTCATTCCCTGCAACGAGCTTGAGTGTGCAAGGCGGGGTACACACACTTGTTCTAGTAGGGCTGCAGAGCCGATTCTTGCTAGCACGTCGGCTTTCTCTTTGCCTGTGATCCAATCGTGTCCAGGGACCGAGCAGAGCGATACCTTATGCTATGTTCCAAGAACCATGAGCTCTTCTCGACAACACTTCACAAGCTTCGATTTAATTTCTATGGCAGCAATCGCTTTTATAGCTGCCTGGCTGTCGATAAAGATGGTGATAGTTTCTGGCGGTATTGCCCTTACCGCAGACTCACGGGCGGCTATTGCCACTGCTAAGACCTTTGCTTGGAAGACACTGTTGCGGTCTGAAAGTCGTATGGATTTCGATATACCTAAGGGTTCGGGGAAGATGCCTGTTCCTACGCCAGTGCCAGCGCTATAGATATGGCGTTAGGTACATGACCGCTTTTCCATTCTTCCTTGCTAGGGTAGGCGGTAGAAAAAACCCTTACAAAGTCTATATATCTCATTATGTAGTCCGTTATGGGCACGGGGCCAAAGTAATCAAATAGGATCATCGAGTGACCTATTTTATTTGATTTCCAGTTCGCTGACTGGCTAATTCTCATAGCCTTAATGGTTGCTGACGTGCGTATAAAGATGTCTAGCGGTAGCAGGTTGAAAATAGTCTCGAGTCCTGCGGTTGGAGTTGTTCTTATTGCACTGGTAGTGCCAATGCACGCTAGTCTCTGGACTTCGGTGATTGGTTAGTGATTTTTGTTGCTTACAAGATTGCCGTAAGTCAGTATAGGTCTAACTATGCCTACCTACAAATATCATTGTAGGTACCATCCCAGAAGTTGTGTGTCGTCAACACCGAGTTCGGGCGATTCGAATGTCAGCGCTTGCCGTTTGCCACATCCAGTTCTACCGGTGTCCCTATCATATGCTTTTTCAAAATCAACAAAACAAGTGTAGATAGGTTTAGCATACTCGCAGGCCTTCTAAAGAATCATTTTGAGAGTGACTAGCTTTTCGGTTGTGCTTCTACCGGGAAGAAAATCCCACTGCTCATCCCCCAAACTGTCCTCAACCACAGCTCTATAACGCGTTTCTAGCACCTTAGGGAAGAATTTTCCAGGGACACTTAAATGAGATATACCCCTGTAGTTGGCGCAATCTCTTTTGTCGCCTTTTTTAAAAAGAGGAAAAATCACCCCCATTTTCCAATCATCAGGTGTTTCACCGCATTTCCAGGCCAATTTGATGACACGCGAGAGCCATTGCACTCCCTCTTTGCCTTAAACCTTAACCATTTCTGGCCGAATTTCATCCACACCAGCAGATTTGCCAACCTTTAGCGCTTTGAGCGCCAAAGTTACTTCCTCTACCGTAGGACTATTCTCCACCCTACTCTGGACCATATGTCTATCATCTTCGGTGTCCTGTTCGGGATTGAGCAGTTCTGAAAAGTGCTCAACTTTTTTCCTCTGAGCTCTGAGTCGGCGGACGGTCTGCCAGAACATCTTATTTGCAGATCTGTGGATCTGCCGATAGACCACGTTCCAATTTCTCGCCAAACTCCTTCCAAGACTGTTCTTTCGCTGTCTTAACAGCTAATTTGCAAGTTCTTCGCGCCTCAGTGTACTGATTTCGAGAATCGGAGTTCTCTTCTTCCCTCTGATGGTTTCTTGAACTCCGGGCATTTTAAACCAATCAGTTCTTTTCTCACCACCAGCCGCCACACCAAGCCGCTTCACTCCACAAACATCTCCCGCAGAGGCAATAACCGCTGTTGAAAACAGTTGCCATTCCTCCACTATATTTGATGGAACAGTTGGAATTCGTTCAAACCTTTCAGATATTTGCCGTGCAAATGCCCATATCTTATCGTTCTGTAGCCTTTCCCATCGTATGCTTGGTTTGCGCTTTGGTATGGGAGGCACTTTATCGCTAAGGTACAGTTTGCACAGCACTAAGTGATGATCAGTTCGGCTCCTCTCAAAACGCGAACAGCATAAACCATTCTCTTCAGATACAATGGTACCCCAAATAAATCTATCAGCGACTTCTGCTGATGACGCTGATGGTAGATCACGTGTATTTGTGAATGTCTTTGTGCGAAAAGGTAGAGTTCATGATGGATAAGCAATTTTCACAGCAAAAATCCAACAACTTCTCCCCGTCCGCGTTTTGATCAGGATCACCGTTCCTCCAAATCACACTCCTCCATGTCATAACTACTACACCAACGTGAGCATTGAAGTCACCCATCAGGACAAAAGAATCCATATCCGCAAACTTTTCAAGTGCTTCATCAATGTCATCTAAGAAAGCTGCATACTCTGACTGAAAGTTCGGTGCACACACCTGCACCAATGCCAGAGTTTATCTTTCAAGCCTTAGCTTTAAGATCGCAACTCTTCCTCCTAATGGTATCCACTCCAATACTCTGTTTGTCAACCTGGGACTGAGTATCCCCACTCCCGCCCGAGCTGAAATTGAGAGTGCGACTCCTGACAGAAAGACCTTCCACCCATTCGAAAGGTCCACAGTTTTAGAGCCTCTCTGCTTTGTTGAAGAGACTCCAACTAGTCGACTTTTAACAGCCTTTCCAACAAGCTCAAGGTCCTTCCCTGTGAGCGATGAAACGTTCCATGTGCCTATCCTAATTCGATGTCGTTGTCGAATTTCAGAGAATCTATCTTTGCCCCTATCGGTGCATATCGCGCTCACCCCTTGACCACCGTAATGGTTCGCGAGACCATTGATAGGAAGCTCGTAGCCATTTAGGGTGATACCCGGCCGGCTACCCAGGCCGACCACAAGACGCTCGCAAACTGACATCCTTCAGGCCTGGCTCCAAAGGATGCCCTGGCCTAACAAGTTTGGTAATATCCGAGGCCCATTTCTGTCGTCTTGTCATCTTGGGGTGTGCGCTTTGTTAGCCGTGTCTGGATTGTGTGGATGGATGGTATTTCAGTTACCCCATCTGCACATCCCAGTCGCGTTGCCCGCCCCCCACCACGAGGAGGTCAGCTGCCAGGGGATGAATTTGTTTTTTTATTTTTTTAGTTTATTAAACTCTGATTGTTCAAGTGTTGTTAATATGACGGTGCATTCAATGTATTATGGCGTTACAAGACCTAAGCGGAGATGTTAGTTTCTTTTGGCTTATATAAGATACAAAAAAAAAATACACCTTATGTCATTCTTAGTGGTTCCAACTAACGATAAGGAACTTCATCTATGCTCCGCATTTGTCTTTGAAATTATCACGTCCGAGACCCAACTTAATATCCACTCGTTGCCCATTAAGGCCGTACACAAACTATTAAAACGGATATCCGCTTCTAACGAATATAAATTTCAAAAGCGCAAAAGAAAATCAAACAAAAATGATAACCCAAAGACAGTATATCACATTTTTATGCACAAAGAGTCAATAACCGCTTTACAATACCAAATCTAACCTCCATCCTTTACACATATGCTCTGCACAGAACTGTTTGCGAATAAAATCTATTTTTAATCATTAATTGTCGAAAAGAGGAAATCCAATGGTCGTTATAAAATATTTGCGCGTGTATTAAAATTTCCTTTACTATTCTGCATAAATTCCTTAAAGTGTGAGAACAAGTCCCTCGCAAACCGGGGTAACCCAAACCGATTCCGCATACAAAGTTTACCCTACAATTCCGTTGCCTTCGCCGAAACTAAGGCGTAGCAGACAGGTAAAGAAAAAAAAAATACCATCGAGCGACAGGTGGAAAATACCTTTTCCAGATAAAAAATTCCACAGACGATAAAAAGTTCTACTGAAACTGGGCTAGTTTTTGAGTGCGCATTTCCTGACGCAGAATGTCATTTTTGACAGAAGTCCACTGCGCTACACCCACTTTGATTAATCAATTCAGTGTCAGTAAGCCCCGTCTGTCAGTAAAGAAATTGGCGGAAAAGATAGAATGTACCCGACGTACTCCACATAGATAACGAAGCAATACTGAATGAACCGATCACGACGGCTGATAAGTCAGATACCACACCTTGCCATGTGTGTACCTACTCTATATCTACTCTATGACCCAATATAGATACAGTAGTCCATCGTCCACCGTCCACCGTCGAATAGTTCCAAATATCATTTTCGTTTGCGCGAAAAAAAGCGCTGACGAGAACGTGCGCATTTTACTAAGAGGTCTGTACTCACGCTGTGTCGTGCCGTTTGAGAAAATGGCAAACGGATAACCACATGCGAAATAATTCGAACGGGACTTGAGCAATTCATTGTGATGAATGAATGATCGACGAAATAATTTTTTGGCAATTTCATTCAACAATGTTCGATGTGATATGTGGTCATGAGATTTGACAGTAATCACTTGGACGGTAATGTCAAATTTGACGTTGCAATTTGAGTTTATGCGTGGATGGGGTAGTTTGTCAAAATTGCAGTACTTTATTCAGATTAATGCTTGCTTGCGTTAAATTTGTCAGATATTAACGTCAGGAGTTAAGTTAAATGAGTTCCTCATTGGAGGATTATTGTGATTTACATTCATGTGTATACATATATAACAGATTTATAACATTTAAATTTTGTAATGTAGAGACGGGCTGAATAAATAAGTGATGATTATGACATAAGTTGCAAAAGGTATATTTCTTAAGAGCTGGAACCGTAGAGGTATTAAGCCCGGTCATGAACCTAAAGGATAGGGTGTGCTGGTAACACTTGAAGGTTGTAGGCAGAAAAAAAGAATTGATGTACTTACTTACTTACGTGGCGCTACAGTTCGGGGTGAACCTGGCCCTCAACCAACAAGCCTCTCCATTTAGCTCAGTCTTTAGCTAATTGCCTTCAGTTGCGCACTCCAAGTCGAGGTCCCCTTGAACTTGTTCGCGCCACCTGTGGTGAGGAGGTCCTCTACGGCATCGTCCCTCCGGGTTAGATTCGAAGACTCGGCGGGCCGAAGCGTTAGTGTTCATTCGCTCTATGTGTCCTAGCCGTCTCAGTCGTCCAATACAGCTCTTACAGTTCGTGATTGAATCTTCTCCTCCAAAGCCCGCCAACGCAAACGGGACCGAATATCTTACGAAGAATTTTTTTCTTGAGCGAGCAAGGATATCTTCATCCTCTTTCAATGCAGTCCATGTTGCAGCGCCGCAAAGCAGGATTGGGATGATCAGAGTCTTATACAGAGTCTTCTCAGTTGTTCGAGATAGGGCTTTACTGTTGAATTGCCTTATAAGCCCAAAAAAACAGCGATTGGCAAGAGTTATTCTTCGCTTGATTTCTGCTCTGAACTTGCTTTTAGAGTTTATAGCAGAGCCAAGGTAAACAAAGTCCTTTACTACCTCGAAGTTATAGTTGCCCACTGTGACTTTCTGTCCAATTCGTTGGTGTTGATTGTCCCTTCTTCTCGACAGCATAGACTTGGTTTGCCCTCGTTTATCGCTAAACCCATTTTCGCCGCTTCCGCCTCAATGCTTGGTGCACCGGTGGCAATCTGTTGAGTTCTTCCAATAATGTCAATATCGTCGGCGTATGCAAGCAGTTGTACAGACGTGTAATTGATTGCGCCTCCGGTGTTGGCTTGTGAGTTCCGCACAATCCGTTCAAGTACAATATTAAAGAAGTCGCATGACAGCGCGTCACCTTGTCTAATACCTTTTTTGACATCAAAGGTCTCTGTGAGGTCATTACCGACCTTGATGGAGCAGCGAGCGTTCTCCATCGTCAGCCTGCACGGACGGACAAGTTTGGTAGGCATGTCAAAACTAGACCTGGCTTTATAAAGCTCTTCTCTATAGATGCTGTCATAGGCGGCCTTAAAATTGATAAAGAGATGGTGAGTATCGATTTTAAATTCTTGGGTTTTCTTCAGGATCTGCCGAACTGTGAAGATTTGATCGATGGTGGGCTTTCCAGGCCTGAAACCGCACTGATAGGGTCCAATCAGGCTGTTGATAAAAGGTTTCAGGCGTTCACACAATATTGCAGAAAAGATCTTATATGCAATGTTGAGGTGACTGATGCCCCTATAATTGGCGCAGTTTAGGGGGTCTTTTTTCTTGTGGATCGGGCAAACGATGACCTAAATTCCATTCATCAGGCATACACTCGTCTGACCAAATCTTAGAGATGAGTTGGTGTATGCACTCTACCAATTCATCACCAGCTGCATTGAAAAGTTCGGCCGGTAAGCCGTCAGGTCCAGCAGCCTTGTTGGATTTCAGGTTGGATATTGCTGTACGTTAATACATAATTTTTAGATTACAGGTTTCTGAATATGTATATACAGTGGACGCTCGATATAGTGAACATCGATACAGTAAACAATCCAATATAGTGAACACACAATATTTTATACAGGCTGTTCTAAATAGTGAACAAAAAAAATCTCGCTACAGTGAACTTATGTTTTTTTTTTTATTTTCTTAGAACCTTACAGCATGCAAAAAACAGTTAAAACAGTGCCGTGCAGTTGGCAGTTAGGTTCGTTGGGAAGTATATACGTTCATAGATATACAGACATATATTTTTTATTTTTGGCGGGATAGGAAACGCTCGACTGGAGCACTCAGTCGCAACTGGTCCATTGTACTACTAGAGAGCAAACCCTGATTTACCCATTTTATTGGAATTTTCATGCGTTTAGTCAACCTGCATCCTGGAGTCATGCCACACACAATTGTGCTCGTGAGAGACCCAATCGTCATTGGAAGCCCTAACCGAGGAACGTAGGTAGACCCAACGCGGGTTCGGGACCTGAGAAGCCTCCTCTGAGCCTTGTCTAGCAATCTCATCGGAGATCTCGTTCCCCAGTGTAAACTGGGACCCATATAAGAGACAGAGAATTCAGCCTTGCGACCGAGTTCAAAGAGTTTTTGGTTTCACGAATTATTTTGGAAGTGATTAAAGTGTTAAGCAAGGCCTTAAGCGCAGCCTAACTGTCACTACAGACACAAATGCTACATCCCTTCCACCTGTTCTTCACAACATAGTTCATGGCCATTAGGATTGCATAAGATTCCGCTTGGAAAACAGACGCATATTTGCCTAACGAAAAGTGAAGTGTAATGTTGTCGACTTCCACGAGGACTCCAGCGCCAGACCCTTGACTGGTTTTGGAACTATCCGTGAAAATACGACTACATTCCATTCCCGGCTCAGACTCTGACCGAAGCCAGGCCTGGACACAAGGAAAGTCGGCTCTGGATTTGAGCATCAGCTGGAGTTCTGGTGTCATTGCATCAGACAGCATATCCATAAGACAGGACTCGTAAGATAAGTGTCGCGCAAGTTCATCAAAGTTCCAGTGTGGAGTATACTAAAAACCGCCCCGCCTAAGACGATGGATGGCTTTGATAGTGCAACCCATGATATAGGTATCAAGGGGAGGTAAGCTCAGCAAAGCGTCTAGAGCAGAGCCAGTCGTACTCGGTAAAACTCCCGTGCAGCCGAGACAAGCCGTTCTTTGGAATTTCGCGCAAACGGCAATCACATATTTACGCGAGAGCCCCTTCCACCAAACTACCATGTAGATCCAGAGAACCTTATTCGGTGACAAGCCCCATGTCTTGCCAAAAGCACCCTTACGCTGCCAGAGGACTGAGAGCGCCTTGGATGTTTTCGACTCGACATGCTTAGACCAACGAAGTTTAGTATCTAAAATTACTCCCAGATATTTGCCTTCATTCAAAATCCTCCTTCTCGTAAAAAGAACAACCTTACTTTTAAGAGGATTCACCGAAAGCCCACTTCTAGTACACCATTCATGGATCATGTCCAGTGCCGCCTGCGCGTTAGCACAGACCGTCGCCAGGCATGGCCCGACAGAAAGTACGGCGACATCATTCGCATATGCTTGAGCGTAGACGTTAGAACTATTTAGAGTTTTCAACAGAGAGTCGACCACCATGCACCATAACAATGGAGACAGAAAACCTCCTTACGGACAACCCCTGTTTACCCCTGTCATAACATATCGGCCACAATTCGCATCCACTACCAAAGTTCTATTCATTAACATTGCTTTAATCCACAATACTAATGTTTCATCTACCCCGTGTTGTCTGACCGAGTCGCACATGCAGTCAAAAGTCACATTGTCAAAAGCACCCTCAATGTCGATGCTTCTTTCCTATCAAGCGCGCATTCAATTCTGGCCTCTATATTTTGAAGTGCGGTCTCGCAAGATTTCCCACGCTGATAGGCATGCTGCATCTCCGATGGTGGATGCAGCTTCAAAGCAATTTTGCGCACCTGAAATTTTACCAGTCTCTCCATACTTTTCAGTAAGAAGGATGTCAAAGTTATAGGTCTGAAACTCTTGGGAAGCGAATAGTCCTCCTTACCAATTTTCGGTATGAAAGTTACTCTGACTGTCCGCCAAGGTGTAAGAATATATGCCAGTGCCCAGCCAGCGGTGAAAGCTCTTTTCAGAGTTAGAAACAGCTGATCTATACCCTGTTGCAGCATAGCTGGATATATTCCATCGGTGCCAGGCGATTTGAAACCATCAAAAGATGCCACAGCATATTTGATGGCCTCAACTGTTACCACGGTGCAATATACCAGCTGCGCCGAGTTTTCTGACTTAGATCAAGCTCAGTCTGGGTAAGCGGGCCAAGCTGCGACCTAGTGATTATCTGATTGCCAGGAAAGTGAGTCTCCAGCAGAAGACTTTCCGCTTTCCGCTTTCGTCTCAGTAAACTTGCCAAAAAAAAAAAATGAAAAATTTGCGCAAATTTTTAATTTTGTATAATTTTTCGCGATTTTTTTATTGATTGTCCTTTCCCGTTAGCGTTAGTGCTGTGTTGATTGATTGATATCAGTCAATGTGATAGCTGATAGATTAGATTTTTGTGCGAATGAATTAAAATTAGCCAGTGATCATCTTAATACAAAGTGAGTAGTGATTGCATAAATTTATAATTAAGAAGTTTAAAATATCAGTGAAAGTTTTATTTGAATGAATATAGTCTGAAGTAAAAATGAGCCTGTCCATTGTAAACACAAACAAACAGCGTGAGAAACTGGTTATTGACGGCTATACTTACCATCTTAACAAAAAATACAAGCGCACATTTTACTGGGAGTGCGAGCACAGAAAAGAATCCTTGTGGAAATCACGCCTGACCACAATGCTAGACACCAACTCGCATGTTATAAAAAAAATCCGAACAGACCATTGTCACGAGCCGTTATCGTAACTTTCGGGATTTTGGGTTTTCAGGATTTTGGATTTTCGGTATTTTGGGTTTTCGTGAAATTGGATTTTCCGGATTCTGGGTTTTCGGGATTTTGGATTTTCGGGATTTTGGGTTATCGGCACTATGTTTTTCGGGATTCGGTTCGACTCCCTCAGTCGCCGCATTAGAAATTGTCTCCTGGACGTCCGAAACTGATGTGGAGGTAACATCGGACAAGAACGAGATCACAATCTTATGTTAGTTCATATACGCCTTCGTACTGCATCCATCAACAGCAACTGCTCAAACTTACTCAACATCACCAGGTTTAGTATTGACATGCTCAAGGTTCCCCAAGTGCGCCAACAGTTCAGGGTCCACCTTGCCTTAGGCTGAACACACACCGGAGCAGACAAAACTTTTTCTTTTCCCTTATGAGCCAACACACACCAAAGCAGGCGAAACCAAAATCATGTTTTTGATTCGAAGTGCATCGTGAGTGGTTGCTGAAAATACACGGCTTTGCATACGGCCAACATACACCGAATGAAACAAAATCGTTTCAATGGAGCGCCGTTGTCGATTATTGCACACTTGCTTATGAATTCGGTCGTTGTTTTTATTCGACAAGAAAACCAGCCTATTGGCCAACTGACTCACAAAAAATTCACGATCTTATCGATTTTTTCGTTACGAAGTTACGAGAAGTTTATTAGAGTCAAAGAAAGTTTTGATCTCTCTTCTGACCACTCGCCGGTAATTTTATTACTTGGAAAAGCGATGATCAAGAAAAAGGACCTCCAAGACTTACTAGCAATAGAACAAACTGGGATGGCTTTAGACATGATTGCGAAACAAATACCGCCTTAAATGTATCTCTTAAAACACCTTGTGAACTAGAGGACGAAGTTGATCGTTTCATGGAAGCAATTCAAAGAGCGGCGTGGAGAAACACTCCTTCTAGAAGCTATAAGATCAACCGCAACGAAAAGTATCGCAGAGAACTCATTGAACTGGTGAGGGAGAAATGAACAGCACGAAAGAAATGGTAAATCACTCGTGCACCGCAGCATAAAACGGTCCTTAACCGACTATGCAATCGCCTTAGAGATAGTATTCAGGAATTTAAAAGCAAAAAGATAGCGACCTACTTTGAAAATCTCTCCGGTGTAAGAGAATCAAATTATTCGCTTTGGAAAGCGATAAAAGCCATCCGGAAACCTCAAATGCAAGCGCCACCAAATCCGAAAAACGATAGAAACTGGGTCAAGAACGTCAAAGAAAAGGCAGAACTTTTTGCTTTGCACTTAGAAGAAATATTTAAAAAGTAAAAAAATATTTTAAAGTAAAAAAAGTTGCATTGATTGAACTGAGGGAAGTGATTAATAATCTAATTGCGAAAAAAGTTCCGGGTTACGACTTGACAACGGCGCAGGTGGTCAAGGAATTGCCGAATAAAGCTCTATTTGATCAACGCTTCGTTTAGATTGCTCTATGTTCCGAGACAATGGAAAGTCGCCGAGATTATAATGGTCCCGAAACCAGGCAAACCGCTGAGTGAGAAGAAATCATAGCGGTCTATTGCCGGTTATCTCCAAAAAAAATATTCGAAAAACTACTTTCTAAATGTCTTCAACGCGTAATCGACGAAAGACGTCTCATTCCTGACCATCAGTTTGGATCTAGAATCAAACATTCTGCAATCGACCATGGCCACAAAATAACTGACGTGATTGAGAAAGCTCTCTTAGAAAAAAAAGATTTGTTTTGGTGTATTTCTTGACGTCTCACAAGCTTTCGATAAGGTTTGTCATGAAGACTTGGAGTATAAATTGCAACTACTACTGCCACGGCAACTCTTTCTAATCTTACGATCGCACCTCACCGAGAGAATCTTTTGTGTTAAGCACGGAAATGATTATTCTGACTTCAAGGAGTTTGCGACCGAAGCCCCACAAGGAAGTGTCCTTGGCCCGCTTCTATATGTAATTTACACGCGTGATATCCCACAGAAAAGAAACTGCGTCTTCGCCACGTTTGCGGACGATATGGCGATGATGACACCAGCGTAAAATAACTCTTGCTAAATTGCTGTTTTTTTTGGGCTAATAATGCATTTCAACAGTAGAGCACTCTCTCTAAGCCTCTCAGATAAAAAAATACGAGGACGAAAAGGCCTCTAGGCACACTTAATAGCGCAATATGAGAGGACATGCAAAAAAAAAACCATTTAGAGGATACGACAACCCATGACATATTTTTTTGGCGCCTCAAAAAATGGAGGGCCGAACTCAGAAAAAAGTGAAAGGGTCATGGAAAGAAGCATGAATAGGTTCCCGACCTGCCCTTCTTCAAACTAAATGTAATCACTTATTTGTCAACGACAATTTTAGACTTGATTAAAATGTCTACAGTAAAACAAAACTCTACAAGGTGAAAACTTCGCAAAGCAATTCCGCTGAGTAAGCTGTTCAAGAGCGAAGTTTTCACTTTGTATAGTGGAAAATGAGGGTTGTCTCATCATTATACAAGAAATGGGGACTAAAAGTGGAGACCAGTGAAAACTTCGCTGTGTTCGAACGGCATACTGGGTTCTAGCACGAATGAACAGAACACGCTGTTCGCAGTCAAATTGCCAAAAACTAGTCTGGCACTGCCCCAGTAGTATACTTACTTGTGACTTGTGTTCGATCACCAGAGATACACAGATGGGGCTTTTGATTGATAATGCAAGGACCGCATCGAATCTGGATGTTCTAAGATTCGCTTTCCATTTAAATATGTTTAGAAAGGAGTGCACTGTGCTTCCTTTTGTACTTGTGATTCTCTTTTTAACTTTCTAATCAGATAGCTTGTTTTATCTAACATGGTTTGTTTCCCATATAACGCATGCAATGTACCTTTCTAAGATTTTGCCTTTCACAGAGAAAGTTTTTGATGGTTTCTATTATTTTAGAATCTTTCCAGTTGAATTGATGCCAGGCTTCATTCCCTCCTTCCTTTCATTAGATATATCACCACATAAACCTTACGATGTAGTACAGTACTCATAGGCCGAAAATCTTCTGCTAACCACACTAAGAAAAACCGATTTCAAATTTGCTACACAAGACCCAGTACCACAAAGCGAACGAACGCATCGAGTGCACATGTCCAGCGCATTAATTCAATTGCATCTAGCTATTCGAATCCGAAGCCCAAGTCTCAAAGTCCACCTCGAAAAACCTTATCCCACCACTGAGGCCACAGTCCCATCATATACACCACACTCTCACATTGGTGCTGTGAAAAAGAAAAATTGTAATTCTGAATTCAGCACAAAATTGGCAAAGAACGCTGAAAGAGAAGAGACAAATCGGTGAAATAACGGCAGCCAAGATGCGTCTTTGCATAGCGTTATAAAGTGTCTCAGCGGCACCCGCTTGGAATTGGTGGCGTATACGCCAAGTGAGACGTCAGACTGACAACAGTGGCGTGTGAAATCTCTGATTCAATATATACTTGGTCACACAGAGCAAACATTTTTTTCGCCAAAAGAAGGAGGAAAGCTTTTCCACCCGCGTGGTGTGCATTTGGAAACGGTTAAGATCGACAAGTTTAAGGGCGACTGACATGGACTTTGTGTGCATATTTCGCTTAATGGCGGTGCATGGTGCATTCTGCAGTGACCAGTGGAATATGTAATAGGGGAGATGCATATCGCGCATGTGGGACATGTGTAATGCATCGCTGGACATGCAGCTTCTGACCGGGATAGCAAGTAGATGTCATCGCCTGTGCGACGCCAAAAATTGACATGAGAATGCATGGTTCCGATGCATATTGCTGGGCAGAGGAGTAGCAGCTGATTTATTGCTCCATTGGCACAATTTTTTTGCGATAAGAATTGTTGGCTTTATTCACATGAGGACGAGTAAATATTAAAGAATATTTTACTCGCTGATAAAGTCCGTTACTTTGTATAAGGGGTTCTGAATCTGAACACGAATGCATGGCGATAAACATTCCATTTTATTATGCCGAACGGTTAGGCTAACATATTTCTGGATATCAGAACAGAACTGTGGGTGGTCTAATAAGATAGGCACCCGGTGAAGCTCGTTACAACTTGAGTGCTTCTGTAGAGGAAATGTTTCATCTCCATCCACATTAATTGGTATTACTAGAGCATGTACCGAAATTACATAAGAAAAGAACCTTTTAAGTTGCGCTAATCTATTTAACTGCGGTCAACTGAAGCTTAAACTTCAACTGATGGTATAGGGAAGAATGGGTGAACTTTTTTTTTTATCACAACGCTACAATAGTTATCCCGGATAGTATAAGCCGGTATAGAATAGAGTTGCTTCTTCACTTAGTGTGTTCAAATTAACAAAGATTCTAAGAAACTTGCACCTACAATCAGAGAATGAGTAGATATCTCCTAAATTCATATAAAAAAGTTTTTTTTTTAAAAAAAAAAAAGAGGGAGTTTATTAAAATTAAATGCTTTTACGAACTACTCGATATTGGGAAATCATTTTAATTTTTTTTATTTCTTAATTTTTGGGAACGAGTTTCTTATATTACTCCAATCCGTATAGTTTCGATGGGTATCTATGAAAAGAATATCGATCGCTTAGATTTCAATGGGCATTCTTTGATTAAACGGGCTACTTTGAACCTGGAAGCATTTGGGTAAAAGTAACTTACCGCATTTCTGTAAACTACGCAATACAAAAAAAAAAAAACAGTTACACTTTGTTATTGGCTAAAGGTCTAGATATTCATTTGATGCTTGCTCTGAAAATTAACGATATGTCAGGTTCTAGTACAAAAGAGTGGAGCGGTATAATTATTTTCTCAGGGACCGAAGTAATTGTAGAATACATAAAAAAAAATCGTGGAAAGTTAGGAGTATTCAATTTACTCTACTTCAACAAATTCGTAATAAAATAAATTATAATTTTTTGCGAGTAAGAAAATATATCCTATTTATAAGAAACCAGATAGCAGCCCTAAAACTGTTTTAATATTGTTAAAAAAATAAAATCCTACAATTTCGACAGAGTAGAAAGGTCCAATGAATCCAACAAATCCGAGAGAAACGACAGAGCCGATAGAGCCAATAACACTTATACGACAAGTCCGGCGGATCCGACAAATCCAACAAATCAGAAAAACCCAACAAATCAGACAAATATGACACATCTGGCAAATCCAGCAGATCCGACAGATCTGACAAATACGACACATTCGATAAATTCGATAGTACTGATAGATCCGACAAATCCGATAAATTCGGCAGATAAGACAGTTCCGACTAATGCGACAAATCCGAAAAATCCGACAGATCCGACAAATCCGACAGATTTGACATATCCGACAAATCCGATAAATCCGACAGATCCGAAAAATATGATAAATCCGAGAAATCCTACAGATTCTTCAAATCCGCCAGATCCGACAAATCTGACAGATTCGACAAATCCGACAGATTCGACAAATCCGACAAATCCGATAAATCCGACAGATCCGACAAATCCGAAAAATCCGACAAATCCGAAAAGTCCGACAGATTCGACAAATCCGACAAATCCAACAGATCCGACAGATCCGAAAAATTCGACAGATCGGAAAAATCTGACAAATATGGCAAAGCCGACAAATACGACAGATCCGCCAAGTTCGACAAATCCGATACTTCACACAAATCCGACAGATCAGACGAATTCGGCAAATCCAACAAATCCGACAGATCCGACAAATAAGGCAAGCCCGACAAATCCGGCAAATCGGACAGATCTACCGAATCCGCCAAATCTGGTAAATTGACTTTGGGTTTCATGCCCCTCCCTGGACCATGCGGCTCGAATTCATTACTGTGACATTAGGCCCAAAGTGTGCAACGTGAGGAGACAGCCTCTGGAAAAAGAATTTCTAATCCAAGGTGGAACAGCATGCGCCGAGGGATGCATGGCTAAGAGGGTGCTTAGTCGTTAATATATGAACTCAGGGTACCCAGGCGACGTCCTGCTTCATTTTATGCCCTCCCATAGTATAACGGGCTCTGCTGTGAGTGATGTTTCCTTTCCCGACTACTCGTTGGTCCAAAATTTCAGATCAAAAAATTAAAACTTTACAGGGTGATGCACCCTCTACTGCATCAACTTCTGGGACAGCAACCGCGCTTTCTCTAAGTCCCGAGAAGGTCGCTGCCACTAGGGCACTAGGTCTCATCATTGTCGCTAAGAAGAGACGGGTTGAGGTGGACCTGTTCTCCCATCCTAGCTCGGATTGAGACACTCACTGCAGAGAGTCCTCCAGCATGCTCTCGGACGAACACTCGGTTCAATCCGGTTACACTGCCGTTGAAGCTGGTGTTGAGAAATTGTCCCTAACCACCAACGGTTTCATTAGATTAACTTCGGTTGAAAGGGGGCGATTCAACCGCGCCTTAAAAGAAAGAAAGAAAATCATAGCCAAATCCACTCAGCCTGAAAAGGGTACCGTGGTGAATCGGTTGCGATCCCAGGAGTTTATCCCTTCTTCTCCACAGAAGAAAAAAGCCAGAACCGAGACTGCCACACTCGACAAGACCTCATACAGGGACAGAGTACTTACTGTCAAACTGGGTGTGGTTCCCGTTGATCTGGCGCGCAGTCCCTTTAGTGCCGAGCAAATGGCTGGCGTCCAAAATAGTATCATGGACACCATTATTGAGCTGGTAGACGAGGTCGCTAAGCCACAATTTCACGGTTTGTTTCACAAATCAGGCTGGCTCCTAGTTGTTTGCTCAGACCCCTCTACTGCAGAGTGGATGAGAGTCAATTTCGATAAAATCATAGAGAAATGTGGTTTGAACATGATGCTAGTGAATGGGGTTTCATTTCCAAAACCACATATCATCCGTGGGATCTTTCCACATAGTACCGGCTTTGCCACAAGTAAAATTCTGCAGCTTTTGGACGCTCAGAATACCGATCTGTTCGCTAGGAACTGGAGGGTGGTACAAAGGGCCATAGAGCGGGATCTTGTTCATCTGGTACTTGGTGTCACTGACTGCTCGATGGTTCGCCTAAATCTGCTAAAAGGTAATGTGGCCTATTGTTTTGGCAGAGTTAGGCTGATCCTGAAGAGCACAGATAAGGTCCCAGCAAAAATGACAAAAAATCCACACAAACTGCCATAGGAGTAGTGACAGATGATGCCACCCGACCTGGGGGCGCAGCATCGCGGGACACCCTGGAACGTAGTACAGCTGTATCTACACTTTCCATATCAGAAGTCTCTAATGAGGTTGAACACATTACACTTAAGTCTAGTGCAGCCACATTGCAGAGTTTATTGACTTGCGGTGCTAGTGCCTTGACGGTGACAGCATCTACTGCTCAGATGGCGGGTGCGGCACCTGTGCCCACTCTGTTAAACAAGACAGCTTCTGCTGTGAGGGACAAATTTTAAGAAAACAGGCATTAATACGTCTGTCAGTAAGAGGAGCCATCCCACAAAAAACAATAAGTACTAATGATGAATGACGACGTCAAAGTGATGCAGGGTATCCTGCATCATGCTAAAGGTGCTTAAGACATCTTCAGCCAACGGTTCATCCGGGATAAGATCGCCTTTGGTCTCATTCAGAAGCCTTGGGTGATTGGAGGCAAAATAAAGGGCATTCATAACAGGACATGTAAGTTGTTATATGTCCATGGGGAGTTAATGCCTAAGGCTGCTTGCTTAATCAGTTCTAAAATAAATCCGACAGATCCAAAAAATACTACAAATCTGACAAATTCGACAAATCCAACAGATCCGACAAATCTGGTATATACGACAAATTCAACAAATTGGACAAATTCGACAAATCCGGCAATTCCGGCAGATAAGACAAATCCGACAGATTCGACAAATCTGTCAATTACGGCAGATAAGACAAATCCGACAAATCTGATAAATTTGACAATTTGACGGAGAAAAGAATCAGAACCTGCCTAAGACTTAGGAAGAATCGACTTCGGATCTTGGCAGGTATGCTAATGTATACCTGCAGACTCAAAGAGCACCTTAGAAAACTGGGAATAGAAGAGAGTGGGCACTGCAGATTCTGCTGGGATCTCACAGAAACACCAGGATTCCTTCTTTTGAAATGCAAAGCACTAATCTGCAAAAGAAATTAGCACCTAGGTGCCTATCTCCTATGAGAGACGGATATACCTTCGCTGGATCCGCTTTAGATACTCCGGTTCTTCAAAGCAGCTGGACAATAGGAAGTGCTCTAAATCAAGCATACCATCGACGAGAGCTTTAGTGTGGGGCACAAAAGATCTACTAAATTCGCAAGTATGGACGAAAGGCTTGGTTCATGCAAGAGAAGATGTCATGCATTTTGTTGGGAAGTGTCCAGTTTTAAGCGAAATTAGGAGACATATCTTTAGAAGTAATGTTATGTCGGTGGATCAAGTTTTTATGCTTCTTGACGAACCAAACGTATTTAAGCTATTCCAGTACTGCAAAATTGCTTTAAATTATCGTGAGAGGATCATTAATGAAAATTTCTAAAAATCGCTTAAAATAAAAAATATATACATACTCGTACATATTTCTGTCAATTTTTAATTTTAATTTTGAATTTATTTAATCAGGCAACGGCAAAGCCGTGTTTATTGATTTTTTGTTAAAACTTTGTAATAATAGTGAAGTACATAAATAAAAATCTATCTACAGGGTGCCCAACTACAAGTTTCTTCTAAAAAATGCAATAAAGTAAACAAAATGAAATTTTTTCCATGTATTATGGCTTTATTAGTAAGAGCAAATATTCCCATTCAAGTGGCTGCCTCGGCTGGCTTCGCAGTAGCGCATTCTATCACTCCAATTCTCCAAGACCTTGTTGATGGTTTCGGGCTGTAGCTCACGGATTGCTTGAATGAAATTGGCCTTAAGTGCTTGAATCGTTTCCGGATTGTTGGCATAACATCGGTCCTTCACGGTTCCTCACAAAAAAAAAAGTCCATAGGGGTCAAATCGCAGCTCCGAGGCGGCCAATTGACATCGCCAAGACGACTGATAACACGATTTGAGAATTTGGTGCGCAAAAGACCGATTGTGGCATGGGCTGTGTGGCATGCGCTGTGTGGCATGGCGCGCCGTCCTGCATGAACCAGAGATCGTCCAAATCCATGTCTTCAATTTCAGTAAAAAAAAGTCGTTAACATGGCTCTGTAACGCCCACCGTTGACCGAAACGTTGTTCCCAGCTTCATTTTCGAAGAAAAATGGTCCAATGATGCCACCACTCCACAATCCGCACCAAACTGTCACTCTCTGTGGATGCATTGGCTTCTCGACAATAAGGTGCGGGGTTTCCGAGCCCCAGATGCGGCAATTTTGTTTGTTAATGTAGCCGCCGTGATGAAAATGTGCCTCGTCAGAAAAGATAATTTTTCGCCCAAAATCGTTGTCCAATTCAAGCTACTCTAAGGCCCAAACTGCGAAGCGATAACGAAGCGGATGGTCCTGCGCTTTCAATTGCTGAATCAATTGGACCTTGTAAGCGAATAATCCCAGATCTTTGTGCAGAATTCTCCTCAGGCTAGTGCGTGAAATGTTGAGCTGTTGAGATCGATGACGAGTTGATGTTCGTGAATTGAGTCTCACACTCTCGGCTACAGCAGCCACATTCTCGTCTGTGCGCACCGTACGACGATGGGGACCATGAATGTTATCCACCAGCATACCAGTCTCACGAACTTTTTGCACAAACTTGCGTACAGCAGGCGCGGTGGGTGCTTCATTTCGGCCAAAACTTCTTTTCAAAAAACGCACTGTTTGGGCTACACAGCACTCACTTTGGAAATTAGTTTTCAATATTTCCCAATGTTGTTCAAGCGTAAAGCGACTCATTTCGTTCCGCGGAGGTATGATACTGACTTTCTGCCAAGATTTCGAGCGGGAAACAGCTGTCAGTGCCGTTAATCTAATCTAATCTACTAAATTCGCAGTGCATATGAACCTCATAAACTATACATCTACATCTATCTGCCTACTTAGGTATCCGAAATAAAATTACTGTTGGATGATGAGAAAACGTTCCTGTTTATCAAAAGTTTGTATGAACACTTGGAGTTCAACTTCGGGGTTGTATAGAATTAAGGAGAATTAATATCATTTAACGTTTTCAATTAAAGTACTGACGAACTTCTTCGATGCTCCGGGGTGTGTTAGATATCATAATGAACAGAGATATCATTAGGAACTTTAAAGTGAAACTGGTAAAAGCTTAATTTAAAAATAAAAGAAAAGAAATCAGCAATAAGGTATGCTGGAAGACTTCAACATCATGTTAATCCCGAGCTCATCAGCTGCTACATTAAGAAAATACAATACAATGAGAAGACTTTTAGCATCAAAGCCCTTTGATTGGATTGGGCGTAACTTATCGTTGACATAAATCACAAAGAAGGTCGGAAATAGGACAGAGCCCTATGGAACGCCAGCAATGGATCTTTTTTTTAAACATGTGTGTGGCCACGCCCAAATGACGTGTAGGCACAGCGATCAAGGATATCTATTATGCCAGATGCCACTTGTAAGGCAGCAGTACTTCTAGTCTCCTTATGAAAGCTATAATTACGACTGCGGAGGAGTTCCTTAAATCTATTGGAGATATGATCTCTTTTAGGAAAAACTTTCTCCTAGTACTACACACGCTACACACTCACATAGTATGTGTTTTGCGGTTTCGTCCTCTTCTAGGCAGAGGTGGCAGGTGATATCCTCTGAAATTTTCATTTTGTTGAGGTGGTAAAGAAGTTGACAGTGACCGGTAAGGAAGCTCACAAGCCTTCTTATGTCATTTCTGCTGTATTTTAGGATATCAATTGCCTGTCTTTGGAAGGGTTGGACAGCTCTTTTAGCCTGTCTGAGACCTTGGGAGTTATTCCAGTGAGAGATGCACATGTTGCATTCCCAAATGTTTAGGATCAGTTTATAGGCGGAATCAGATATTCCGCAGAAGGTTCAGGTCCATTGAACAACTCAGAGGAGCCTTTCCTAGCTAGCAGGTCTGCAGTTTCGTTGCCGTCAACGCCTACATGACCCGGTACCCACCACAATTTTACTTTATTGTGCCGGGCCAAATTTTGTAAACTGGCGAAGCAGCTTAGAACTGATTTTGAACTGATCAAATGGGAGATCAGTACTTTGAACGCCGCTTGGCTATCGGTGAGTATGTGCCTGAGTGCAGGTTAATGTCAGCACAAGTTTCAATAGCGTAAAGCTCGGCCTGAAAAACACTAGGACTCTTTCCGAGTGAAATTGTATGGTTGGGTCCATACACACCAGCGCCAACCCCTGAATCCATTTTTGATCCATCGGTGCCAGCAATGGATAGAAGTACATTCATCTTATACAACATACATATATCGATCAATTACTTAAGAAACAAAATTTTGCCAGAAAATTTAAAATTTCATAACGTAGACTGCCCCTAAATCCCCCTTTAATTCTTCGGCGCCTTTATCATAAGTCCGATATCTTACGAACCGAATTTTGAGTTGTAGATATGTACTCGTATATAGGTAAAAATTCATAGTAACTGACAATTTTTTCTCCAAGAAGGTGTGTAGTGTACTTCCAAAGTATGGTTTTCCCATTACTGCCTCCAGGGTTGAAATTTTGAAAAACTTCTTCGCCCGATTTAGTTAAGTAAGAGATAAGCAGTTCTGTACAAATACTAAAAAAAATACAAATATTTGGCGCAACAGCTCTTTAAAGTGCCAGGGCCTAGCTTCTCGCAACCACTCATGTTGTGTGCGTTATATTTTTCACACGAATGGAAGGGACCTACAGTTTAATACCGAATCCGAACGGGGATTTGAGAAGCTTTTTCGTTACAACAATTCTCTCGGATGTTTGTCAGGCGCTCGCGAGATGTGGAACTGTGAAAAAACTTGTTGGTATTTTCTGGGATTCGAACTTGGAACCTCATGCGTAGTGATCCGACACACTAACCACTTACGCCACGGCACCCACAAATACTGCATCTTGAGTTTTTAAGGAGAACAGCATGGGAACATAAACCCGGGTTCTTTTTGAGTGCTAAGCGGGTCACGTTGAAAACCGAAGATGTAGTCGTTTTAAATATATGATTCGACCCAGACTGCTTAGAACTGAGAAAACTTATTTAAAGTGATTTAAAATGACAGTAATATTTAACTTAAGAATACCCGCCCTAAAAACACTCTCTATCCATACCACATACTCGTACCTTCAATTTATTCGTAAAGGAAAGTGTATCCAACATTAGCATACCTTTCTATTTCCCTTTTTATTTTATAGCTTTTCCTCATTGTCACTTAAAAATTCACTTTTTCTGGTTAAACACCCATCTGTATGGGCTTTTCAGATTTTCCCATACTCCAGAAGCTATTTGACCATTCAAAGTATCCAGCGGGCCATAAATCCCCAATATTAAAAGTCTATCTAAACAAGGTCAATATCAAAGCTGGCCCAACGTGCTAGAATGTGCTTGCGCGCACGCTCACACCGTCTGCTCAGTACTCATCATGGGAATAATTGAACAAAAAACCCATTGGTACACATTCGAAGGTGGAAAAGGAACGTGCTCGATTCCAAGTAAAAAGTGAATTATTCTGCGTGGCCGCCGTTTAATTGAGGCCCTTTAAGCAACGATAACCCAGAGACAACAATGACGACCGGCTACGCTATACATCGTGCCCTGAAATAGTTAAACATTTGCAAGACCCAAACTCAAGGGAATCTCATATGCTACTATGCTGTGTGGTGTAGAAATTTTTTTTTGAAAGTTCTTCCATGGTTCATTAACTGATTCGATGCATTTGACGTATCTGTTCGGTGGTGTCGCAGCTAGTTGGTATTCAAAGATGGTCATTTGGAGAATTTCTTTCTTCGATTGTTTCATTTCGTTTCTTTTTTATTTTCGAATTGACTTGGTCGATTTGTAGGACTTTGCATTGGAAAAGAGTGAGTGCCTAATCTAGGTCTATGCAAAAAAGCAGCTCAACCAGGGGCCAACACAGAAAATAACCCAACGAGTTGTGGTAGCGAACGACGATGGTTCATTAGCATTCAGATGGAATGCCCAATTATGGTACCACCTATAAATAAATAGTCAGTCCAAGTGCTCTCCTTTTTCTCTCTCGAGGTTTGTAGTTGTGGAGGTGTGTATTTAGCCACACCAAGTTGGAGTCGATGCATGCAAATGTTTCGCACATTCCTATCGGGAGGCGAACTATTTGAAAGAAGCAGTTCTTTTGCGCAGCTATAATAAATAAATCAGATTGACGCCATTCGGATTCGATGCCTACCCGACTGTGCTTAGTTAGATATTCCATTCATAGTTTCTGCAACTGTTGCATCTGGTGCCGGTATGGCGCTAGTTCCAGAAAGTCACGAATAAGCCGTTAAATTGGTCATTCATCCAATCAGAGTGAATATTGTGTCAGGAGAGGGATTAAGTTTCGGTCCAGAGACAACAACCAGAACACAGCTTCTGTCGTCCAGAATGACTTGCGATACACATTTTTGAAGATAGCCACATGACAGCTCTGCAAGGTGTACGAGTATCTGTACTTCTTTTTGCTCATATTTTTTATTTTTTTTGAAGAGGCTTATGTGAAGACGACATAAACTCAAAATGGATTAAAATTAAGCCAATTCCCTTGGGCAGGTTTTCGAAGTCTCTTTTCTGCTTCAGTTAATGATGACACATGTTGAAAGTGATTCTGACGGTTCGTCTATTGCCAGTGGCAAGTCATTGGCCTTTTACGTTAGAAGCGAGTGTGGAACAGTAAAGAGTATTTTTATGGGTGATTATGAAACCACAAACTTATGCGGATGGTGCCGTAAGAATGGATGAATATGATTTAAAAACATTTTCATTTATTTATGAGTTGTACGTTCTGCATTGAATATGCACAGTGTAATGGGAAGAGTATACTATAGTTTTATGCAATTGAAATGCAGATAAGGGGTGATACTTAAAGGCCTTAGTATTGACATTAACAAATATGATTGGTTATACAGTTGGATAATAGTGGCTTCTACTGAAAGCGCTTCTAACTTTGCACAATAGTACTTTGCTGCTCTGACAGGCCTTACTTACCTTCTTCCTTTTATAATGTGTAATGTGTACAGTTGTTTCTAATCAGAAAGTACCAAACTATATTATTCACCAAATACCTCTACTTATTATGAACGGCATCAGCGATAAAATTTGATATTAACACCTCGTTGAATTTCAGAACATTTTTTCCGAAACTGCTATTCCTTGATCTGAATTTAAAAAAAGTTTACAATCAGTTTGTCCGTGATAAAAAATGGTTGTTTATATTCGGTTATCCAATAGTATTCTTCTAACGACTAAAGTTAATCTGAATTTACGCGCTATATGTAATAAGCAGTCACAGTAGTAGTCTCTGTTTTTTTTTTTATAATTCGCCGCCCCGAAGTGATTCTTAATACCCTTATTCTGATGCTTAGGGGCGGGCGGATGGAAAAATAGGGGAGGGGAACGAAGGAGATGCCGGTTTGCGTTGGCTTTAAATGTTTGAAGGTTGTAATGATTAGGGAAAACAGAGACTGTTAGATAACTCCACAAACGTGTTGTTCGGCTTATAAACGAATCCATATATTAATTATTATTATTATTAATATTATTTATTTCCATTTCAAAAAACAATATTATTTCTTATATCTCAGTTATTACAAATTCAATTTCAAATTTTTAATTAAAATAGCTTAAATATCATTTAACTACGAATTATGCAATCATTTTCGATTGGGTGAAATGGTATCTAGTACACACTTTGTGGCATAAAATACCAGTGGTAAGTGCATTAAACTAAAACTTTGTTTTAAAATATTGTGAAAAGCCGCGCCGAGAGAGTAATAAGTTTTATGTTGAGAGAGAACAGTATTGGAAGTTACATATCAAAGTAAAGTAAACATTTAGAAGCGAAAATGAAAGATATGGAAAATACTGAGTATTAAACATTAAAAGTCGACAAGTATTGTTACGCCTACGTAACTGCTGCTTACGTTAATACCTGCATCAATTCTTCTACATCTGATCTGGACAGCAACCAGTTTCTGAGACTTCTAAGGAACAAGGACTTGCAATCTATATGGTTACATATATCTGGAGGCAGTCTGTTATATATAAAGGGAGCTATAATAGAAGCAAAGCGACCGTAGTGTTCTGTTCTAGCTCTTGGAACTATTACTGCTGTTGAAGACCTTAGTGAATAGATTTCATTTTCACTAACGTTGGTACAACCACCTCGCAAATAGAACAGCCTCAATACCTTATAAACATAAAGATTTCTTAACGGCAGTATATTTAAAGAATTAAACAATGGGTGCGATGGCTTCCATCTTGGTTTGAACAGATTACTCTGATTATCTTCTTCTGAGCTGTAATAAGAGGTTGTAGGTTACTAATGAATGCACTGCCCCAACAAGAAATACCGTATTCCAGTCGCGAGTTAACAAGCGCATAATAGATGGCAATTAGTAGATTGGATGGTACCAATTTTCGTAAGTGAAAAATCTTGTTCATTGCTATATAAACTGTTTTTTTAATATTAGTTATGTGTGGTTTCCAATTTAAATTATAGTCCAAAGTTACACCTAAATATTTAAATTCAGCAACCGATTCGAACGTCATGCAGGAATCCTTGCAGTTCTTATGATGGCAATTAGGGTCATGTAAACCAACCCCATCGATAAAGTTCTGGTTTGAGAATGAAAAAGACATAACTTTGGACTTTCTGCTTAGCACCATTTGGTGATACTTGAATCACTTGTTTAACACAGAAAGGTCCATGTTCATTTGATGTCTTATATTACCTACACAGGGAGCAGCGTATGAGATAGCCAAGTCATCGGCGAAGGCAATAATTTTCCCATTCAGAGGCAACTTAAATATAGAATTTATATATAAAAGGAACAATAAAGGACCAATAACTGATCCCTGGGGAACGCCGACACCTGGACAGGGAAAGGACTTACTCAAAGTTGCATTTACACGAACAAGCTGTTTTCTATCTTGAAGGTAGGACGAGATCCACTTCAAGATGTAACTTCTAAACCCAAATCGCTGAAGTATTTTCAGTAATAGTTTGTGATAGGTGATAGTGAGGGTCATACAAAGTCTTTATGAAGATAATAAAGCACCTGTTTGGGATGGCCACAACCTGTCCAACTGGTTTAAGTCTCAAATGGGAGTGAAGCAAGGTTGTCTCATGAGTCCACTTCTATTTTCAATATTTCTGGATGATCTTGTGACCTTTTTAACAGGTGGAATTGTGTTCGACGGACTCCAAATAAAGCTGCTTTTATACGCAGATGATATCGTCATTCTATCAGAAACTCCAATGATGTTGCAGATGATGATAATAAGCTCCAAAACTACTGCAATTTATGGAACCTGAACACCGCTAAGTCCAAAGTAATGGTTTTTAGAAACGGGTTTGGACGATACTCAAGGCAAGAAAGATGGACTTGGAAAAACCAGGAACTTGAAGTCGTTAAGGATAGATATCTCGAAGTTTTAATTACATCTCAAGTATCCTTCAAGGCCCACCTGGGAGAAAAACTAAAGGAGGCGAAAAAGGCAATAAAGGCAAAGGCAAAGCAAATTTAAGGTTTTCGAAGCGGCTATGAGGTCAATCATGTGCTATGCTGCACAAGTTTGGGGTATATTCGAGTACGAAGAGGTTGAAGAACTTTTAAAATATTTCTTTCTTTCTTCTTTAGATTATCCGAAAACACACTGACATACATGTTGCACCTTGAAACTGGTTTATCTCCTCTCTACGTCTTTACATTAAGATTGCACTTTCTCTACATTCTGAAAGTAATGGAACTCCCAAACTACTGCCTTCCACACAAAATATTTGGTACAGCGGAAGCTGCAATTCTTTAACGAGTGGTCGAGGTTTAGCGGCGAACATAGTATGCAGCTAACGCACTATAATGCAGAATCTTGGCGACGTTCTCTGAACCAGCTGTTATCCGTTATTGAAGAGTCTACCCGTGCGAAGTTTAGATTGAAAGCGCAACAAAGTGAGACCAGGTGTACGTATCCCTTACTCAACCATGATTTGGCTGCGAAAAATTATTTCCACGATCGGTTTAGCATTGATGTAATCTCTATCATCTTTAAGGCGAGAGGCGAACTACTTCGACTGAACTTCAGGCCTCATATAAGCGACGGGAATGAGGAATGCAGCCTATGCAACCTTCGAACAAAGGAAGACGTTTTTCATTTTATTGGAGCTTGCCCAATATTGAAAGAAATCAGACGAGCGTACTGGGGTAAAGAGGCGCTATCAATGGCTGAATTCATCAGAACCCTAATCGTGAGGACTGGAACGTGCTGGCTAGCTATCTTAAAGCTGCATTAAAATACCGGCAGCAAATAATGAACGAAGCATTTTGAATCACTACATTTGCATAAAACTTTAGTCTAATTCTCTCTCTCTCTTTCTAAGCTTTCCTTTTATAAAACCAAATTGTGATTTACTAAGAAGCTTGTATTTTTCTAGGAACCTTTATTTTTGAGAAAAATGACAATAACGATATAGGTCTATAATTATTGGGATCACATTTATCACCCTTTTTATAAATTGGAATTATTTCAGCCGTTTTCAGGCAATTTGGAAATACACCACTTTCGAAACTTTTATTTAAAAGATATGCTAATGGCTTAGTGATGAGGTTGCTTACTTGTTTTATTGTTAAACTGCTAATACCATCTAGTCTGCAAGAGTGTTTAATATTTAATTTGGATATGACATGAAGCACCTCAGCTTCAGACACTGTGCCAAGGAAAAACGACGAGAGGACTACGTTATCTAGGATGGATTCCTGAGAGGCTATTTTCCCAAGATTCAGCTGACTATTTTTTGAGCTTTCCGCTACATTTTTAAAGAAAGCATTCAACCCATTGCCCATTTCTAGCTCGTTTGAAGTTGTGGTTCCATCCAAAAATTTCAAACATTTTAAGGTATTATCTTTTGCCTAGTAAGTCATTAACGATATTCCATTGCTGTATTGGATTGAACTTGTTTTCGTTAAATTTTCGGAGATAGTATGATTCCCTTTGCTTGTTTATTTGAGCAAGAATTTCCTTCTGCATTCTTTTGTAAAAATTTTTTACAGAGAGAATGTGGAATCTTCCTTTATTTTTAGCATAAAAATTGTTGTTTTCCCTAATTCTTTCGCAAAGTTGGTCAGTCATCCATGGTTTAACCTTCTGAAGTAGTTGTTTTTGTTTCATAGATTTGCACGAGACTACATGGACAGAGAGGATCTTTAAAAATATACTAAGAGCATTGGAGGGACAAGGTGTATTATAAACCTCCTCCCAAGATTCCTGCGCAAGATATTCGATCAGTTTAGAAAAGTTTAACTTAAAGTGTGCGCGTACTTTTTTGGAATTCGACTGCTCCTTATTGGTTACCTTTAGGAAATCAGAAAAGATACACCAGGTGCAAAGTGGTCTGGTATATCCCATTCCAGCATAAACGAACGGACTTTCAATTCATTTTTTTTTCCTCACGAAAATATGGTCGATGCACGTTTTGGAACTGTCGGTTACTCTAGTTGGTACATTCAAGAGTGACTCGAAAACCAGGGAAGACAGAAGAAGTATATAATTTTCACAGCTCAGAGGAAGATCGAGTATATCAATATTTATGTCACCAATAACACACATTGTGACCGTTCAATGCGCATAGTAGGTCTTCAATATTTTTTAAGAATATATCCCTGTGAACAGATTGCAACCGATATATGCAAACAATATCTAAGAAAGCGCCCAGAAGCGAATAATTGCATAATTCGTGGTCAAAAATCCATATTTCGGATAAGACAATTATTTGAGGTAAGACTAGAAAACTATTATGCAAAAACGAACAAAAACCATCAAAATTTGTTCTCATACTTCTTATATTTAGATGAAAAACGGTTAAGTCATTCGAAGATGCACTGTAATCCAAACCAATAAATATATCATTACTTGAGCTATTACTATTAAGATCAATAAATTCATTACAAGGAAACATAAAAAACAAGAATCGATGCAGTTGATGAACTTGATCTCCATGCCGGTCGTTCGTCTTATCATAATTTTTCCATACCGAACCCAAAGAAAATCATAACTGAAATTCTTTTTCGCTTTTTTCGCCTCTTTTAGCAACATATTTGACAGTACGTCCGAAATTGGGCTTAAGAGTGAAATTGGTGTGCACTCGAAGCATGACGCGTATTGCGGGTGAAGTTTTGAAGGGGAGGAATGCAATAGCCTAGTTCGCTGGAGCATTTTTTTTTATAAAAAAAAGCAATAAAATAGGGAAAGACATGAGATATTTCTACGATGTTCAAGTGAAACTATGGAGTTCACAATGTCTCTATTACCTATAAGTTTTAACGCGTGGTTTCGTACCCTATCTAGAATGTGCAAAACGGTGGTGCACCAGATCAGATGTGGGCGTTATATTCCAGCTTTGAGCGGATGAATGCCTTATAGATGGAGTCCAGATCAAACGGGGTAAAATATTTTTTGCACCGTTTAAGGAATCATAGACATTTTGCATCGGAGATGGTTATTGATGTACATACTGAGAACGGCACGTTTTTCGGATGCAGCGATGCAAGTACCGTTCATGGATAATGGTTGGGTGGCTTGATTTCGCTTGAGAGACAGAAGACAGCATTGTGCTTTGGATGCATTAAATTCCACTCTATTGATTGAACCCCATTCAGCTATGCTGTCCAGGTAGGAATTTAATGTGTTTAACATAAGTTCTCGTTCCTCTTCTACGGCCGAAGAGCAGGGACGTGAGTTAGGGAACGAATATGAAAAACTGGGGGTACTGTCATCAGCGAAGGAATGGATTGGATTAGAAGTTGCAGACAAGATGTCATTACAAAAAATGAGGAAGAAAGCCGGAGACAAAACGGAGCCCTGGGGAACACCAGCATTTATATGGTGAATTACCGACTTGAAACCACCCAAGACAATTTGTATTGAACGGCCCGAAAGGTAACTTCTAATCCATTGAAGAAGAGACTCATCGATGTCATATGCACGCATTTTCGACAAAAGAGCCTGATGCCAAACTCTGTCAAATGCCTTAGAAATATCGAGCGCAAACATCTTTGTTTCGCCGAAGTGATGGAGAGATTGGTTCCACTTCTCGGTGAGATATACTATCAAATCACCAGTGGACCTGTTGCTACGAAAACCATACTGCAGGTCATTGAGGAGTTTTCGTGAATCAAGATATTTCATAAGCTAACGTTTCCATGACCTTGGAAAGAAGGGACGTAAGTGCAATGGGTCGGTAATTGGACGAGGAGGAAGATTCGCCTTTTTTAGGGACGGGCTGGACAAATGCTGTTTTCCATCTACTCGGAAAGAGCCCCGAAGAGTAGGATAGAGAGAAAAGCTTACGCAGAGGTTTTGCCAGCGTGGAAGAACACCTCTTCAGAACTATGGGGGGATACCATCTGGACCAGCGGATTTCTGTATGTTAAGACCTTTGAGTACTCCTGCCACTGTAGGAGTGCGAAAGTGGACTCGTTCCATGGAAAATTCGACGCTCACAAGTACAGGTGGAGACAAAGCACTATCTGGCAGGGTGGATTTCGCTGCAAAGTGAGCAGTAAGCAGATTGGCTTTGTCTAAGGAGCTGACAGCTGGAATGTCATTGTAAACGAGCGTTGGGATGGCAGACGAATGACCAAAAACATGTTTACTACTTTTGGGACATTGTAGAATTTTTTGCCTCAATTTGTGGTCATGTAGAAATTTTACACGTCGAATGTGAACATTGCAGTCATTTCTGGCTTGTTTAAACTTCTTTCGGTTGTCCTCAGAATTGTTGGCTTTATAAGACCGAAAACTTCCTCTTAAAAAAACCTCTTTTAACCTTTGCAGCTCTGATCAAACCACGAGATTACCTTAGGTTTAATGCTCTTTATTCTGTTAGGAATATTCATACCTAAGAAAATGGAGTCAGTAATCATATCAGCGGCGGCATCCACGTCACTATCGAGGAAGCATAGCGACCAGTTAAATCTCCTAAAGAAACTATTAAGGCCGTCCCAGTTGACTTTCTCGTAACGCCAAACTTTTCTTCTGGGAGTTTTTTCTTTAACTGTGTGGTCAGAGTACGAGAATTAAGCTGATGCGATATTGTGGTCGGACCAGCCTAGAGGCGCTAAAACATCAATGGTGTATTTATCAGGGCGCGAAGTATGAAACAAGTCCAGCGTGTTGGCAGAATGACTTTCAATGCCCGGTATGCGTGTAGGCTCATTACAAGCTGAGTCAAATTGTTTATCTCAGCGAAAAGTTCAACATACATTCCGTCGGGTATTGTTTGGCCAGAATGTCGAAGCCAATCCGAATTGTGTATATTGAAATCGCTCGCAATGACGATTTCAGTATGAGAATACAGGGAGAAAACTCGTGTGATGAAATCGGACAGCGCATCAAACTTGTTAAAAGTTGAGTTGCTATCCGCGCTAGGGCTTCTGTTAATAAAACAGTAGTAAATTATTTGCTTACGGATGGTGAATTTTACATACATACATACATACATACATTTTCAATTGCCCGCTAATCCTTCATGAGGGTCGCGGGGTTAGGTTGCTCTGGTGGACTTTCATCCTTCTCGATCCTCCGCCATTGACTTCAACTCACTAGGAGGAATCCAGACGGCTCCAGGAGAGATGCCGGACTTGGTCCAACCATCTATTTCTAGGCCTACCGCGGGGTCGCCACGGCCACCATGGCACGTCTTGGAAGCCGGTCTGGGGCATACGCACTACATGACCAAACCATCGAAGCATAGATCGTTCCGTTCGGATAAGTAGCTGCTCAACATTGAGCGCCTCGCGTACTCTGGTGTTGCGCAATCGATCCCTACGAGTTATTCCAGAAACACCGCGAAGGAACCTCATTTCGGCAGCTTGTATCCGCGATCTTATTTTTTTGGTCACTACCGAAATTTCATGACCATGGTCATGGTCACGGTGAATTTTAGTCATTTGTAATTCAATTCCGGATTGGAACAGTGGCCATACTGTGGTGGAACTTGGTAATCTATATCACTACGGACATAACTGGTGAGGCCGCGATGGGAAAAGAATGAGGGCACTAAGTTATATCCAGGCAGCTTCAAATCAGATGATTCTTCAACTACCTGTGATTCACGATGTGCCAAAACAGCTGGTTTATGAGAATTAGCGTTTGGATACACGTCAAAGAAATTCGTTCGAAGTACACGATTGTTGGTAAAATCAATTCTAAACTTCCTCATCATTACAACATAAAAACACAAAAAGACACAACTCTGACGTTACTAAGCGTAGACCCGAAGTGGAGATCCAAAGATTAGTTTTAAAAAGCAAACTACCGCTTTTATTTCAGTATAAAACAAGTACTTACTTACTTACTTACTTAGGTGGCGCTACAGTTCGGGGTGAACCTGGGCCTCAACCAACAAGCCTCTCCATTTAGCTCGGTCTTTCGCTAATTGTCTCTAGTTGCGCACTCCAAGTTGGTCGAGGTCTCCTTGAACTTGTGCGCCCCACCTACGGTGAGGAGGTCCTCTACTGCGTCGCACCCCGGGCTGGATTCGAAGACTCTGCGGGACGGAGCATTGGTGTCTATTCGCTCTACATGCCCTAGCCATCTCAGACGTAAAGGAACAGAATATTTTACGAAGAAGTTTTCTTTCGAAGCGACCAAGGATATCTTCATCCTCTTTTAATAAAGTCCATGTTTCAGCGCCGTAAAGTAGGACTGAGATGATCAGGGTCTTATATAGAGTCTCCTTAGTTGTTCGAGAATTGCCTTATAATCAAAAAAAAAACAGCGATTGGCAAGAGTTATTCTTCGCTTGAGTTCTGCGTTGATCTTGTTCTTAGAGTTCATAGCCGAGCCAAGGTAGACAAAGTCCCTTACTACCTCGAAGTTATAGTTGCCCACTGTGATGTTCTGTCCAATTCGTTGGTGTGGGTTGTCCCTTCTCGTTGACAGCATATACTTGGTTTTGCCCGCTAAAACCCATTTTGGCTACTTCCGCCTCAATGCTTGCAAACGCATCGGTGACAGCCTGCTGAGTTCTTCCAATAATATTAATATCGTCGGCGTATGCAAGCAGTTGTATGGACTTTTGATAAAATGTGCCTCCGGTGTTGGCTGTGAGTTCCGCACAATCCGTTCAAGTACAATATTAAATAAGTCACATGACAGCGCGTCACCTTGTCTAAAACCATTTTTGACATCAAAGGTCTCGATGAGGTCATTACCGACTTTGATGGAGCAGGGACCGTTCTCCATCGCCATCCTGCACAGACGGACAAGTTTTGGCAGGGATGTCAAAACTAGGCATGGCGCAATAAAGCTCTTCTCTATAGCTGCTGTCATAGGCGAAATTAATAGAGGTGATGAGTATCGATTTGGACTTCTTGGGTTTTCTCCAGGATCTGCCGAAGTGTGAAGATTTAATCGATTGCGGACTTTCCTGGCCTAAAAGCACACTGATATGGTCCAATCAGGCTGTTGATAAAAGGTTTCAGGCATTCACACAATATCGCAGAAAAGATGAATAAAACACGTCTGGATTGTTCAAGTAACAAAAGTAAAGAGAAAGATAGTTTTATTGAGGAATCAAACAAAAAGAAAGTTGAAGGGAGTGAAACAAAAAATATGACATTTGCATAACAAAGCATACTCAGATAATTTTACAGTAGGTGTCACTAAAGTAAATTAAGGTTTTTATATCGTTTTATTATTGCTTTAATTTTAAAACACCCCTTCAATATTAGAACGATAAACGCAATTCAAATTTCACAAATTACTCCAAATCTTTTGAGGCACAAATAATATTTATCCTTAGGAAGAGCTTTAGTCAAAGCATGAGCAACCATTTTATCCGTTTGAAGGTATTTGAGCGAAACAATCCCCCTTTCTATTGCCTCCCTTATGAAGTGATATTTATTATGTATGCCATATGCTTGGTCCTTGAGTGCTTTCCTCCATATTCAGTATGTTGAGCACTCTGATTATCGCAGAAAATGGCTGTTGCATCAAAACATGCAAAATTTAACTCTTGTAATAAGTTTCGAAGTGAGTATGCTTCCTTTGCTCCTTCAGTTAATGGGATGTACTCCGCTTCGTCTATTAGTTTCATTTCCCACTTGGTTTTTAAAATCTTTGAATGCCTGCAAATAACCACTTTTCCGTTGTAAAAAATAGACAAAAGTCTTCCTAGACCAGTCACCAATAAATGCAACGAAATAATTGCATTTACTAATCGATTCAGTTTTGAATGGGCCACAAAGGTCAGTGTGAATAATTCCCAACAATTCTTTCGAAGACTTTTCACTCTTGGCAGAAAACTGTAGCCTAGTTTGCTTCCCTCTCAAGCAGGTAACACAATTGAATAATGAATTGTCCAAATTCGGTATATTACCAAATACAATTCTTTGTGTTTTTAAGCTTCAAGTAAAATATTTCCCCTTTTTAAAATCAATCCACGTTCTCCTTCTAAAACAACTTTGCAGCCATTATCTGCCCCTTTGCTTACAGAAACGAGATTGCATCTAAGCTCAGGAATGGAAGAAGGAGCGGAAAATGACAAAGTGGGGAAAAAAGCGGAGCTCTAAGGATCTAATTTGCAATGGGAATGGAAGGAAATTACTGGAATTGTGCAACTCATACGGACTCCGAGTCCAAAATGGAACCAGTAAAAGTGACAACAACGGCGACTTCACGTTCGTCGGAAAGCAAGGCACATCAGTCATTGACTACAGTTTAATAGGCGGCGACTGGGATTCGTATATAACAGACTTTCAAGTGGGCCAAGTACCTTATTCTGATCACCTTCCTCTCGAAGTCATATCCAGGCTATATGGTTAGTAAGAGTAACAAAACGCTTTCAATCCAACCTTGGTTTGATAATGACTGTAGAAGAGCGAGGCATCAGTCCTTTCTATGGCTTAAGTTATTCCGACAGTTCAGTGGTGATTTCTTTAAAGACAAATACATAAATAGTAACAGCATGTATAAGGTTATATGCAGAATAAAAAAGAAGCTGTATTATGAAGCAAAAGCGCGAAGACTGGCCCAGTGACGTAACGCAGCACAGTTTTGGGCCCTAGCACGGAAAATCAATGGAAGAAAAGGAGTTATCAGCAGAAACTTGAGCCCGAACATGCTTCTCACACAGTTTAGAGACCTACTGAATCCTTATATGATAAGGGTATCATTTCAGTATGCAGCTCCTGGCTTTGAAAACCATATACTTGATGCACCTATTACCCGAGAAGAAGTAATTAAAGGACTCAATAACCTGAAGGACGGCGAGGTCCCAGGTTCTGATAAGGTACCAGCCGAATTCTATAAGTATGGGACCAATTTATTTATAGATAAGCTCGTTCTGTTGTTTAATAACGTGTTGGAGCAAGAAATGACCTCGCGGCAATTTAAAGAAGCTCTAATATACCCATTATACAAAAAAGGCGGCCCAGCTGACCCGGCAAACTATCGAGGCATCTCCTTTTTGAATGGCTCCTACAAAGCATTTACTGTAGTCCTTCAAAGGCGGCTGGCGGCATAAATTGGCTGCAACAACCTCCTACAGGAGTACCAAGCCGGATTCAGGGGTGGGTTTTCTACCATCGACCATATATTCGTCATGAGAAGTATAGCAGAATCGTACATCTTGCAGGGCAAAAAACTCTATACGTGTTTCATAGACTTCAAGGCAGCTTTTGACACCATGGATCGAAATGCTTTGTTCTACAAGCTTTATAACATTGGAATGTGAGGAAGATTTGGTAGAGTTTTGGAAAAGCTTTGCACAGATACCCGGGTAGCGGTATGGGACGGAAAAGCGAATTCCGACTGGTTCCAAGCAAAATCAGGAGTCAGACAAGGATGTGCGCTTAGCCCTTGCCTATTTGTGCTATTTATTGACGATCTTACCGATTGCTTGCCAGGAAGTAAACACTTTTCTGGATCATGCATAAAGGCCCTGATGTTTGCTGACTACATTGTTCTGCTTGCAAATTCACAAGAATCTCTCCAACTTATGATCAATCATTTATATGAATACTGTTGCTTATGGAGCCTTGTAGTTAACTGGGATAAATCGAAAATTATGATTTTCAAGAAGGGTGGAGGCAGAAAGCGGTCGACCGAAAAATGGAAATTGAATGGTGCGGAAGTGGAGGTGGTGACTGAGTACAAATACCTGGGGGTGCTATTGACAAAAAACCTTAGTATGGATAACCATCTTAAATTAAAGTTAACTCAGGCGAAAACTGCCATAAATACAACATGGTGTAGATGTCTTGGTAATAAATTCGTAGCTCAGTATAAAGTATTTGAGGCAGTCTCCGAATCTATTTTATTCTATGCAGCCAAAGCTTGAGGGTGCAAGTATTTCGATACAGTTGAAAAGCTACTAAGGCACTATATTAAACGTGCATTTCGTCTTCCACCTAACACGCCTAATTATATCCTTATACTGGAAACAGGACTGTCTCCACTCTTCATAAAGACACTGAAACTGCAAATTGATTATATAATTAAAGTTATGAACATGGCCAACTCCCGCCTGCCAAAAATAGCGGATCTAAGAGCAATACATACCAAACGGAGCTGGTATGCAGAATGGTTGGATTCAGCAGATAGCTGTGGTATGGAAATAAATCTAGATGTCGATACCTCTGCGAACTGGAAGCCGATACTTTCTAATCTCATCGCAAAAGTTGATAAAAAATTTGTGGTTATGTATACAGGAGAAGCTACGAGTTCGGTTCATCGATCTATCTACAACCGACTGAACCATCACCTAAATGAGAGAAATTATTTTAAAGATGCTTATGAAGTAGAGAAGATATCAGATAATCAGACTTTAATTTACTGAACGAACTAATATCTAGCATTGATTTTGTAGGAATCTTCAACAGCAATAGTAATATTGAACAAATGACTGAACATTTTTGCATACGTATATTTGACTGTTTTATCTCGTCCGTACCGGTGAGAAACACACGTAAGGATATGTCTACAACTGCACCTTAGTACAATAACCAATTACGGAGTCTGCGTAATAAAAGAAATAAAGCGTGGAAAAATTATTTAACGACAAACAGAACAAGCGATTATAACCAGTTCGCTATCCTCTATAGAGACTTTCAAATCTTATCGAAAAATCTATATGATAGTTACATTAATAAAATGCGTGGCTCACTTCTTTACGATCCCAAAGTTTTCTGGAAATTTGTAAACAGTAAGAAAAAAAAACGGATGGTTATCCTGCCAATATGTCTTACTTAAGCGAATCAAGCAGCAGCCCTCTTGTAATCTGCAATATGTTCTCTTCATTCTTTGGTCTATCTTTCTGTTCCGACAACTATTCACCTACTCCAAGTAATTTTGCCCACCTTGAAGGTTTCTCTAGCAGCTCAATGGGCCAGATTTCAATAATTGATGAAGATGCGCGAGAGCATTTAGCTTTACTTAGCAACGATACTACCTGTGGCACTGATGGAATTCCTCCGATTGTGCTAAAATATTGTTGCAATACTTTGGCAACACCCTTAGCCGTGCTATTTCGGGAATCATTAAAGCAGAGCATTTTTCCTAAAATTTGGAAAAACTGTTTTATTATTCCAATACACAAAAAGGGAAATCGAGGTGAAATTTCTAATTATAGACCTATTGCCAAGCTATCATGTGTGCCAAAACTGTTCGAGGCTATAGTTTGTATGGGTTTTTATTTTGCTTGTAAACCATTTCTTTCAACCAAGCAGCATGGGTTCATGAATAGAAGATCCACTGTTACTAACCTGTTGGAATTTACTTCTTTTACAAACAAAGTTGTCGAGGAGGGTGGTCAGGTCGACTGTATTTATACAGACTTTAGCAAGGCCTTTGACAAATTTTCTCACAGCTTAATTCTGTTTAAAATTACCTCTTTGGGCTTTCCAAATCATTTTGTTCGATGGATATGTTCCTACCTTGAAGAACGAACTTATCAAGTTTTATTTCGGGGAATAACATCCGATGCAATCCTCGCTACATCCGGTGTACCCCAAGGAAGTCACTTAGGTCCTCTTTTATTTATCATTGCGATCAATGACGTGGTGGCAATACTTAAGAGTACTCGAATTTTAATCTATGCTGACGACATGAAAATCTTTAGACTTGTACGTAGTCAATCTGATTGCATTGCTATGCAGAATGATTTAGATACGTTCGCTGAGTGGTGCTGTAATAACAATTTATTTTTGAACGTATCTAAATGCCAGTCGATGATCTTTTCAAGAAAACGTAATTTAATAAGTTATGATTACAATCTCAATGAATCTGTACTTAACAAAGTCACATCAATATGTGATTTAGGAGTGCATTTTTCTCAAAATATCGACTTCGATTTTCACATTGAACAGATTGCCAATAAAGCGAATTCAATGCTTGGCTTTATAAAACGTTGGAGTAAAGAATTCAAGTGTCCTCTTATAACATCCACACTTTATAATACCTTTGTTCGTCCGCAGTTAGAGTATGCGTCTAATATTTGGTCTCCAATGTATGCAGTACACATTAACCGTATTGAATCGGTACAGCGTAAGTTTGTCCGATTTGCACTTCGCCATTTAAACTGGAATGACCCTACACGTCTTCCACCATATTGCGACCGCCTTCTTCTCCTAAATCGTCATTCTTTGGAGAAACGTAGGGAAGTATGTGATGTAGTATTTTTACACCAGCTGGTAAATGGTTTTATTGACTCGCCGGATCTTTTAAATAAAGTCGGTTTAAACGTAAGATGCTACAACTCCAGAAATACCGAAATTTTCCGCGTAAATTTCCACAGAACGAACTACGGTTCTAACGAACCTCTCACGCGTATGGCGAAGGAAGTAAATAGTAACCGCGACAAATTTGATTACAACCATAGTAAATTATATATAAAACATAAATTATACGAACGATACTAGTTTCTTTGTTGAAAGTGTTTAGTGTAATTTTGACTTATGCGTAGCATATTCATTTTTAGTTCATACTTTTGTTTAGTATGCATTCTGCTTTTTGTTTACTTGTCCAGTCTTTTTGTGTAAGGTGTTAGGCTTTATAAATATTCGCAATACTAACAACTAACACCACGCTAAATGATGACTGTGACAAGCTGGATATTACTTAGTAGCTGTTTTGAGTTTTTCTCTTTCAGTTCAAAGTAATATTCGTCACAAATGCTTGCCCTTAAGCAGTACTGATAGCGTTTAGCGTTTATATCGATGATGCTAAAGCTAAGAGCAGAACTCTTGAAATTGAACTACATTCCTCATAGGGAGGATTTACCACTACTCTGCAGTATTTGCAATCTAGCCGAAAGAGAAAACGTGCTCCATTTTGTTGGCAAATGTCCAATTCTCCGAGAGATTCGAAGACACAACCTTGGAAGCGATTTTCTGGCAGAAGAAGCAGTAATAGACTTACTTAATGAATTAAGCGCTGAGAAACTATTCCAATATTATAAATTAGCACTTGCTTATCGAAAAAGAATATTGAATGAACATTTTAAAGATCAACGTCTAGAGTTAAAAAAAAAAAACTCTTTTATTCAATAATTTGTAAATTTTAATTGTCAATCAGGCAGACGGCAATGCCATGCATTTATTGATTGTATCTTAAATACATGATTGTAATTCTTATGAGCGACATAAATAAAATCAAATCTAAATTTAATTTGAAAAATCTAATCTAAGCTCAGGTACGAAGTGTTTCAAAAAGTCTTATAGTTTTCGGTTTACCACACACTATTATGTTTAGCTTTGCAGTTCCCATTCCCTCAATTTTTGCAAACTCGTTGTTAGCCACTTGAACTTCTCCAGCATATTTTGTATCTACGCTACTCGTAACAAAAGCACCCTTCAAACAACACATATGAGATGTTGCGCCACTGTCGATATACTCGTACTATTTCGAGCGATCAGGGGTTTGCTCTTTAACATTTTAAGAAACTTCTTTAACTGATGTTTTGTCTCTGCTGACTAATTCTAATGCTTTAAATCCTTCTTCGGATGAAACACCATTCTGAGCAAGATGTGTTCTATTCCTATTCAATACTACTCGACCATCTTTTTTCATGTCCCTTTCGACCACATCGGTGACAATTAAATTGAAAATGTGACATATGGTACCTGAGCGCTGATTCTTTTCCATATTTTTCTGATATAATCTTACTTTAAAAGCATCCTCTGTCTTGTCGCAACCTTCCAACAAACGGGCTCTTAAAACTTCTAGTTTGGGGAAGTCATTAGATGCATCAAAAGCTGCTTGCAAATATCTGTACGATTCCGTCAGACTGTCCAACAGCAACACAGCTGGCGTCCATCTCATTCAATCGCGATACAATTAAGTTGAACTCAATTAGATGTTGTTCCATATTTTGATGTTCATGCATTTTGTAATTAATTAACTTACGAAATTCCTCAATTTTTGTACGTGTTCCTTTACGATTGTATGTCGCCTCCAAAAAATCCCAAATACCCTTCGACGTCGTTATTCCAAGCACAAGAGACATTGTTCCGGCTCCATTGAAATGATTATCTCACTTCTAGCATCGAAATCTTTATAACTCCATTCTGCCAACTTCGCTGGAACACCTGCTTTTTCCGATGAACCAACTGGTTTCTTCTCATCGCCTTTCACGAATTTTAGCAGACGATTTTTGTGGAGAACATCCTCCATCTGATGTTTCCACGTGAAAAAATTGTTACCATTAAATAGTGGTATTTTTCCTGATAGGGACGACATTTTAGACAAAATATGCTCAAATATTAAATCCTCTTGAAATTGAAATGGGTCCTGAGCCCATAAACTGTTAGAAAATATGACGATGAATAAAACACGTCTGGATTATTCAAGTAAAAAAAGTAAAGAGAAAGATAGTTTTATTGAGAAATCAAACGATTAACAGTAGGTGTCACTAAAGTAAATTAAGGTTTTTATATCGTTTTATTATTGCTTTAATTTTACGAGTAACAATGCTGAGATTCCAATCATCAGGCATACATTCGTCTGACCAAATGTTAGAGATAAGTTGGTGTATGTTCTCTACAAATTCATCACTTGCTGCCTTGAAAAGTTCGCCCGGAAAGCCGTCAGGTCCAGCAGTAACGAGTATTTCTATCCTCACTTTGCTTTGCTCAGGCGAACAGAAATTTTGACTATCATCGTCTATGTTGAATGGTTTATTCTGCCTGACAGCGGGATGTTGAACGTCGTTGCCGTTGTACAGTCTGCAGAAGTAGATTTTCTCTATTCTCACAGGTTTCTGGACGGGTATTGCTTCCCTGACACGTTCTTTTATCCTTTTGGTAAAACTTGCGTACATTGTTCCTGGAGTATAACTCCTCATAACTCTCGATCGCGCGCTTCTCATGCTTTTTCTTCTTCTTTTGGAGAAGCCGATGTTCTTCCCGTCGACGAGCAGCTATCGTCGTCCTTTGCAGCGCTGCTTTATATACCTCTTGTTTTGCTGCATGCACTCGTCGGCATTCTTCGACAAACCAGGGGTTTCGTTGTGGTAGACGAGTGAGACCCAGCACATCAGTCGTGGCGTACCTTGGCTACAGCAAGGTGGTCCGAGTCTATGTTGGCCGCTCGTAAGGTCCGGACATCCAGAATACTGGAGGCATGCCTTGCGTCGATTGCAATATGATCAATTTGGTTGATCGTTACTTGATCATTGGACCGCCATGTCTGTTTATGAATATTGAGATGAGGAAACCACGTGCTTGCTATGGTGACATTTCGCTCTACAGCGAAATCAATTAGGCTTAGTCCGTTATCAGACGTGGTGTCGTGTAGGCTATGCTTACCCACTGTCCTACCAAAGACGTCCTCCTTTCCTATTTTGGCGTTAAAATTTCCCAATACGATTTTAACGTCGTATTTAGGACAATGCTCGTATGTTTTGTCGATGAGCTCGTAAAAACAATCTTTGGTGTCAGGGTTCTTTCTTCCCGGCTGTTGGGCAAAATATTTTTTATTTTTTTAAGTTTTGTGTAGCTATATGAGTACTTTGATTGTAAAGTATTATTATCGTTATTGTAAGACAATGTAAGAGATAGAGGGAGGGTGGTAATGGTCCAGTTTGGATTAAAGATGGTTGCTCGCTGAAACGACGCAGCTATCGGCATCTGCCGAGGAAATAAGATCAAGTTGACTGCTTAGGTTATTAGTGACTCTACTTAACTGATATATGCTGAAGTCTGAGAGACAGTCAATGAAAATTACTTCATTTTCTGAAGAGGATCTCCATCAACTGCGTCATTCCCCGGAGAACGGTGCAGAGAAATAACCCTAAGTGATGAGCTAATCAATTGGCAATTTTTACAAGAGATTAACAAAAAACTTAACATGATATTAAATCGATATGATTCGCTTGATGATGCTACACCCTACGCGTAGTTTAAATTGAAGAATGCAATTATACTTCGCCTTATTGCAAAATTTAATATGTATTAGCCTGCGGGGATGGTCTTTGTAAAATGTAACTACAATCGTACTTTAGTGTGTATACTTTTGCTAACTTCAGATTTAACAACTATTGATTGTACATACAAAAAATAAAAACAAGAGTTCTCATTCTTTCTTCTCTTAGACGTTCGCACACCATAGGCTCAAGAAGTATTTGGGTCATTTCGAAATGTTGGAATTCAAAGTCGAATGTTTTGCAAACCATAAATATTAACATTAAACTTTGTATACAGTATAAAATGCATTTTAATAAACTTTCCGAATCAGCTTTTCTTTTTAGAATCGTGTACATATTTCCGAAAGTATGAAATAATTCTTCGTAGAAGGCATTGGAAAGGCACCATACGCACAATGCACTTTGATGCATTTGTTATGCCCACCCTATCGTTCTGTCGATTACACAAAAGAATTATTTTTTAGAGATTCATCATGCAAATATCTAGATTGGATATAATCTTTTTTTTAAAGAATTTTTAGAAATTTGAGGCCCTTTAACACCTAAGTCGCCCGGGCTAGGTTCGGCAGAATTCCACACCTGTGATGTATCTGACCACGACAAAAAAAAAATGGAAAATTTCGTTATCCAAATTATCATGAAAAAATTTTACTAGCTCTCTGACTATAAGTTCATTGTTGAGATAGGGGTGTTGTTTCCCAATCTGATCTTCTGTAGATATTTTATTATGAAGTAATTAGGTATTTATTCAAAGTCCAGTCGAGGATGTTGCTTGAATAATTCGATATGTGATCAAAGCGGTTTTGCTTTATCTTTTTTTTTTGCCTATGGCGTAGTGGAAAAAAACGCACGAGAAACAATGGGCACGAGAAATCAAGGAGATCAATGGGCGTCACTCCTGCGACTACTAGTGCTGCTGGCTCCGACACTGTTTGGTATGAACTCGTTATCCAAAGGGCTCATATACGTTGCACCGCGGCCACTTTCTTCCTGTACATCTCCTTTTTGAGCGCGTCAGCCCAGATCTTGGAGCCATGCAAGAGTATTGAGTGCGTAACCGACATCAGGAGTCTTCTTTTACTTGCCGTGTGACCGCCTATGTTCGCCATCAGTCTGCTTAGCAATAGGCATATTTTAGTGGCTCTTTCGGATGCGGACTTAATTTGATCCCAGAACGTGAGCTTCGTATCTTTCCTAACTCCTAGATATTTTAATGCTTTCTTGGTGTATATGATTTCTGGACCCAGCTGGAGCTCGATTATTGTGGGTATCCGCTTCCTCGTCAGCAGAACTATCTCGGTTTTCTCCACTGCTTAGGCCATTAAATTGCTGAAAGCAACGTTGAGTCTCCGTTTTGTTTTAACACTGATTTCGTAACAAATTTCACAGCCATATGTTAAGATAGGTACGAGTGTAGTCAGAGCATTGGCAAGCATTAGTCTGTACTATATAATGGAGTATAATGTTGTGATCTAAAAAGATTTCTGAACGCGCCGTATATTTTCCCAATGATTGTTCGTATATGGCTACCAAGTATAGCCTATTGGGAACCACATATCTAAGTTCTTTCAATTGTTAACTTATTGGTCAGGTTTTAGGTGCAAAGTAAGACAAATCAAGTGTATTTTTATAGATAACATGTCATTTGGGTTTATCAGGATTAACCCAAAGTGAGTTTGATTGCGTCTAGATCATGATTAAGTTTGCAGTCAGTGTCTTCTACTAAGCCCACCTTGGAGCTGATACAAAACCGGACATCATCTGTATACGTATAAATTCATGATTTTTTCGTAAGAGCTATATTTTTTATGAAAATGGGGAAAATTATGGAGGCCCAAAATCGAACCTGGTGCAACGCCCACAGAAGTTTTGATAAATTCGAAATTATTGCTACCTATTATGACCGCTTGCATACATTCAGACAGATAGGACTTAATTAGCAATGCAGCAGATGAAAGAGTTTAAAAGCTTCTGGGCAAGCAGGGAGTGATTTACTATGTCGAAGGTCTTGGAGAAGTCTAATAAGGCTAAGCAATTAATAAAGTCACTATTCAATACGGTTCTGAGATCATCAGTTACTTTAAGTAAAGGTGAGGTGCAGCTATGCTTTTACCGGAATATAGACTGATTAACTATATCAATATAACTACGCCATACCTAGACTCAATGATACCATTTCCAAGCACCTATCAAAGCAGTGAAGCGTGGAAAACAATAGAACACTCAACGAACCAACCATAGCTGTGTGCACCGATGGATCCCAAATGGAAATAAGAGTAGGCGCAGGTATCTTCTCTGAACCGCTTGGTATCTTTTTGTCAATTCGGCTTCCAAACTATAGCAGCGTTTTCCAGGCTGAGGTCCTAACAGTGACAATAGCAGCGCGTGAGTCTCCGCTGAGGGCAATACCACGGGAGGATATCACCTTTTTCATTGACAGCCAGGCAGCGATAAATGTAATAAAATCGAAGTTTATGAAATCTTGTAGAGAAGAGCTCAAGGTTTTTGGAACATAGCATACGGTAAAGCACTGTTGGGGCCCTGGACATGAGGGCATATCAGGAAATGAGAAAGCCGACGAACTGGTAAGGGGAGACTCAGCACTAAAATCGGACCAATCCGACCTCTCAGTGTACATGCCGCCTCGCACACTCAAACTCGAAGCAGGGAACAAACCTCTAATGGAGGCGAACAATAGGTGGACCTCTTTAGATACTTGTATCACCACGAGGAAGCTATGGCCTACATTCGACAGAGCAAGAACCAATAGACTTATCCCTCTCTACTTTCATAGGAGTCATTACGGGACATAACACATGAAAAAATTACATGTGACGAACGAAGACCTTTGTAGGGGCTGTGGTGATGAGGATGTTCAAGGGGACACTACTCACTTCCTTTGCCACTACCCCTTTGCTTCTACCATCTAAGAAATAAGTTCCTTAGATATTATTTCCTTAAGAATTTAGAAGAATTGCCCAACAGACCGACAAATGACATCGCAAACTTCATTAAATCCTCTGGATGGTTTGTATCTCGGGCAGTTAGATCCTTTAACCCCTCGGGGGGCATAGGGCGTCAACCACGCCTGCGCGCCATCGTGTTCGAAGTTCTGCAACGCGTTTGGGCTGCCTCCAACTCATTCCTAAAGAGCTCGATTTCTCCTCAACTGCTCTGCGCCACGTTTGCCTAGGGCGTCCCGCTATTCTGCCTGCCTGGGTGAGCGGATTCCACTGCATGGCGTATTTCGCAATGGAGTTGTCTTCGCGCCGTAGGGTGTGTCCAATCCATTGCCACTTTCTTCTTCGTATAGTAATGCTTATAGGTTCTTGGCCCGTTCTCAGATAAAGTTGTTCGTTGGAGATGCGGTTCGGCCAAAAAATCCTCAAGATGATTCTTAAGCATTTATTTACAAAGACTTGCAGCTTTCGTGTGTTAATGGTGTCCACCTTCCAAGTACTGCACCCATAAAACAGCACTGATTCTACGTTGGAGCGGAACAGTCGCAGCTTGGTTCTTAAGCTGATAACATTACTTCTCCAGATTTAAGATAGCATTCCGAACGCAGCTTTAGCCTTCCCGATTCTGCTGCACACATCCAGTTCGGTGCCACCGCGATTAGCCGAGACCACACCTCCTAAATAAAGAAAGTTATCAACTTTCTCGACTTCCAGTCCGGCAATGTTAAGTTGAGCGCGGTTGTTACAAGAAGTGCTCAGGGCTTTTGTTTTGGCTGTGTTTATTTTTAGCCCCACTTTGTTTGCCTCAGCTTCTAGATTTTGGGCCATCAGATGAAGATCCATTATCCGATGTGAAAGTAGACAAACATCGTCAGCGTAATCTGGGTGGGTGTTTAAGGTAAGATGTCATAGTCCAACGAATTCCATAGTTGCCTTCCGTCAATGCTGCACGGAGTACATCGCTGATAACCACCAAAAACAATAGTGGGGACAGTATGCACCCTTGACGTACTCCACTTTGGACTTCAAAGTCCTCCGACACCTTACCATTGTGCACGACGTGACACTTGCCGCCCTCATATGTAGCCTTGATAATAGCTATAAGCTTTTCTGGAATGCCTCTCCGGCGCAAGGCCAACCAGATAGCATCTCGATTCAAGCTGCTGAAAGCCTTCTCGAAGTCGATAAACATTAAATGTAGCGGAGACCTATACTCAACACAATGTTCGATTATGATCCGTAAGGTGTTTATGTGGTCGATGCAGAAGGATCCAGCGCAGAAGCCTGCCTGTTCGACATCGAGAGTCGAAGCTAAATGTTCTTTAATTCGTTCTAGAATTATTCTAGCTATTATTTTGGCTACAGCTGGAAGAACACATATACCTCTCCAGTTGCCGCAATCCATCAAGTTACCATTCTTTGGAAGCTTAATGATCATCCCCCTTTTCCACTCCTGTGGAAATTGTTCACTATCCCAAGCTCTCCGTATTAGCGGATGCAGCAAATCTGCCGATGTATTTGGCGCCGCTTGAAATAGCTCGGCAGAGATGCCATCAATACCCACCGCTTTGTTCTTCTTGAGGGACTTGATTGCTGTTATTATTTCAGTTTTACTGGGAGGTACGGTGCGAATTCGGGAATTTGTTGCTTCGAACTGCTCATTCGAATTCAAGATCATACCGTCGTCGTCTAAGTGATTTAGCACTGTAGCAAAATGTTCTCTCCATTTAGTGAGCTGATCCTCATCCGAAATCAGAAGGTTACCGTCTAGACTCCTCACTGGATGTTGTTTGGAGTTTCGACCAGCAATGAGCTCCTTAGTGATGCTGTAAACAGTCCTACTGTCGCACCTAGTCGCTGCTTCTTCAGCCCTTGAGGCCAGTGAGTTGACATATTGACGTTTGTCACGTCTCACACTACGCTGCACTTCTTTCTTCTTCGCACGGTATTGGGCTTCAAGGTCGGTTCTCTCTACTACTGAGGCCGCTGCAATCCGAGCCTTGATTGCTGTACACTCATCGCTCCGTCTCCAGGTGTCTGTAGAAAGCCATGTGCGGTGGTGTTTCTGCTTTTTACCGACATAAGTGCGTGCCACAGTCGCAAAAGCATTTTTCACAACACCCCAGTGCTCATCCATGTTCTCTATGCTGCTGATTGCTTCTGCTTCTAAGGCAAGATGGTCCCTGAACTGTTGGCGCACTTGGGGAACCTTGAGCCTGTCGATATTAAACCTGGTGATGTTAAGTAGGTTTGAGCGGCTGCTATTGACGGATGCAGTACGAAGGCGTAAATGAGCTACCATAAGATGGTGATCTCGCTTTAGTCCGACGTCAGCTCCACGTCTGTTTCGGACGTCCAGGAAACAATTTCTAAAGCGGCGACTGATCGCAATGTGGTCGATCTGGTTGGATGTTCGTTGCCTACCAGTAGAGACCCAACTGATTTTGTGGCAGGTGTTATGCTTAAACAGCGTACCTCCGATGACTAGGCGGTTGGTATTGCAGAAGTCCACAAACCGCTCACCGTTATCATTACGGTCTCCCACGCCGTGAACTCCCATCACGTGCTTAAGCATGGTGTTGTCTCTACCCACCTTGGCATTGAAATCTCCCATCACCATTACGATGTCCCCATTAGGCGTCTGGTTGTAGGCGGCGCCTAAGTGGCTATAAAAATCATCCTTTTCGTCCTCAGTCGCGTCTAGAGTCGGAGCATAACACTGTATGATGGTAAGTTTCCTAACTCTACTCTGGAACCTAGCCGTCAATATCCGGTCACTATGGGGTTTCCAGGATATGAGGTTACTACGTGCTGCTGTAGTTAGCATGAGTCCTACTCCGGAACTCCGTGCACTTCCAGCTGGTTTACCAGAGTAGAGCATGACAGTGTTTTTGGTTGGGGAGATGAAGTCCCCAGCATCGAACCATCTTATCTCGCTCAGCCCTAAGATGTCTATTTTATACCTTGCGAATTCGCGTTCTAATTGGAGGAATCTGGCATTATAAGGCCCTTCCTTGAGTGAGTCCAGGAGGGTCTTAACGTTCCAGAATCCGATCGTTGTCCGTGTCCGATAGCCAAAGGTCGTTATCAAATTATCCGTCCGTATCCGAGGCGTTGGTTTGCGTTTCGGAGCAAGATTTGTTTTTACGGTTTACAGATGGCACCACGAGGAGGTGGGAGTAGGGCTTACTAACAGAGCTGCTAGGTTTTCGGCTGCAGTGGCTCTTTCTCGTTATTTAGCGGACCAACACCTATCGGGAGATGCTGCCCCTACGAGGCCTTTGTTAGTAAGGCAAATCTCGGGCAGAGTAAGTACTATTTGCTTTTTTTTAGGCTATATACAAAAGACGTTTTATTTTTTCAAGAGAAAGAGATTCATTCTAATCTATCTTGTTTCCCCCCCCATGGGTACCACAATGGGTCTATATTAACCTGAGTGTGGTGTAGAGGATTTTTATTCCTTACACCACTCCATATACCTAATCTAACCTAAATGCATTTTAATAAACTTTCGGAATCAGCCTTTCTTTTTTGAATCACGTACATATTTCTGAAAGTATTATATGAAATAATTCTTCGTAGAAGGCAATGAAAAGCCCCCCTACACGCAATGCACTTCGATGCTTTTGTTATGTCCACCCTATCGTTTCGTCACCCTCTGTCTGAGGACTTGATTGAAAGAAAGGTTTCACTACTTACTAAGCCTAGATGGTAGAGGAGGAACTAAGAACGCCGTGAATGAGTTGGAGAGGCCTTTTTGGCACCTTAAGCCCCGCTGAAAGGTCGTAATAGTAAAATCCTCTTCAATCAGCGACAAGGTATCTGACAAGGGTCTGACAGTCAAATCTGATCTGGCTTGGAGTTGTGCTCAATTATGTATTGATTCCACAAGGTTCTAATACTGTCAATGCAGGAAAATCTCAGCGTAAATGTCTTTTGAGTACATCGAGATTTCGATTCCATGAGTTGGAAATCCCTCCGATGTGCTTTTACATACCGATGATAAATTCAACAATATTGTCTTCTGGATCCGTTGTCCTTTCTATTTCCATTAAGGCATATTGATATACTGGTAGACAGAGCACAACAAGTTGCTTGAATTTGTCTAGCTATGCTTAAATTTGCTCTGCTTGTTTCCGTGACGCCAATATTCGTCTACTGCTTTTCAGTCACATTCGCGTATAGTGACACGTTGGTGTATTATATGTAATACGGTCTATGTAGAGACCCAAACATAGGTCCACCTCATGTAAGTATCACTAAATTGGTACTAAAACTCTTGCGCAACATTAAGAGTTCTTGCCGAAAAAAAATATTAAAAGTCACACGTACTCGTATATAGTAGCTTCCACGTCAACTGGAAAGTGCTCGTGCAAGTGAAAATTCGTTAAGCCATCATTAAGTGTCGCTTAGGTGTCTCCAAAAGTCTATCCATTCTATGAAATTACGATCATATGTTAGCCATAATTCAGCGGAGCTATTCGGAAATTGAAATTTTGGATATGCCATTGACATTAGCTTTCGCTTTTCGTGCGTACGTGTGTTTAAATTTGTTAAAAACGTTTTCTTTCGAATTAAATTCAATCGATAGTGCTGGAAATCATACTCGTAAGAGCTACTAAAAGCACACGTAGAGGGCATTGACAACGTCATTTAATATTCGTATAGATATGTTTTGTTATTTAAGCTGGAATTCAGTTTTCTCGACCATTGTTTGACAAAGGGTTTCATGATAAAATGACGGTGGCTAGATTTTATAGGTGCGCTGCAGTTCTGTCATATAAATCAATATGAGACTGAGAACGTTTATAAGGTGTTTTATTGAATAGCTGCATGCAGTCAGCAGTGTAATATATGAAAAGTGAAAATTAAATGCACACGAGCTAATGAGCTTCAATAACAATTTGTTAGATTACTCTATTGACCAATATTGCCTCAGTTTTATGTTCATCGAATCTACATTTTTCTATGTTAGACATTTTACTACTCATCTAAAGTCATGACGTGTACTTTACAAAATACAAATATTTGGCGCAACAGCTCTTTAAAGTGCCAGGGCCTGGCTTCTCGCAACCACTCATGTTGTGTGCGTTATATTTTTCACACGAATGAAGGGAACCTACAGTTTAATGCCGAATCCGAACGGCGATTTGAGAAGCTTTTTTCGTGACAACAATACTCTCGGATGTTTGTCAGACGCTCGCGAGAGGTGGGACCGTGAAAAAACTTTTTGGTATTTTCTGGGATTCGAACTTGGAACCTCATGCGTAGTGATCCGGCACACTAACCACTTACGCCACGGCGCCCACTGGTTTGATGTAGACATGCTTACCGTTAAGGTCAGAAGTGTTCCACAGTTTCGTCGCCTTCTCCACAAACATAACAGACTATAGTGCCGCTTTAGCGTACTGGGCTTTCAAGACGCCAATAAGTGCGCTGCAGTCTCTTCTGCTGAAAGACCACAAGAAACCGCTGATTTCATACAGATGGCCGAAAGCATCCGTTTAGTCTGCCTGCATCCTGGAGCATCATGCCACACACCTAATGATCTAGCAAGCCATGAATGAAAAAGCAAGAATATCCAACGCATGTTTAGGTCCTGAGAAATTTTCCTCTGAGCTAAGCAATTTCAACGGAGATCTCATTCCCCATAATTCCAGTGTGAGTTAAAACCCAGGTTAGAATAAAAGTTCATTCAAGAACTGATTTGAAAAAGATTCGAGGATTGAGCAATGCTTTAAGCGCAACTTGACTTTCGCTATTAACACAAATACTCCAATCCTCCTTATATTCCATAAATATAGTGCATGCCCATCAGGATTCATTCTCCGCTTAGAAAACACGCAAATATTTGCCTGAAGGGAAGTGAGGTGTTTTCGTCATCTTTTACGAAGACACCAGCACAAATTCGACGGAGCCAGTCCTGAATAACAGAGAAGTCGACTTACAATTTGCGCAAAAGCCGAAGTTCTGGTGTTATTGCTTCAGATCGCATATCTATGAGATCTTAGTCAAAAGATAAGTCTCGCACCGCGTTAATCATGGCACTCTGATTTAGACGGTATATTGGTTTACTGCCTATGATATTAGTCAAAAGGTTCAGGGCTCAGCAGTGTATCTGGATCAGAGCTAGGTGAACTTGGAAATGCTCGTTTTTTGGAGTTTGTCCCAAAGGACAGTCACATATTTACGCGAAAAATGTTTCTAATTAGAATTTGTAGTCGTATGTCCTACTAAAATCACCCCTACACTGCAATAAATTTAAGTGTGCCTAGGCTGCCTTCGATTCAACTCAATTAGACCAAAGAAGTTTGTTTTTTATTTTAAATCTATTTATAATCACTCCTAGATATTTGGCTTCATTGGAAATCTAGCTCTGAAAGCTTCCTGGTAGATATTGTTAAGTAATCAGTTTTTGACTTGGTAGGGAAACGCATGACCAGAATCTGCTCCGTCAAAAAAAAAAAAAAAGCTGTGACGTTCCAATCAACGTGCGAGTATTAATCGGGATTGTTCTCTTAAATTTAGTTTATCGCTAGTAAAATAAACTCGCCAAGATCCACGACATATCCATTTTGTTGAAGTACATTTGGTTTCCTTAATAAACTTTTGTATCTAGTTGAAAATACACGTTTAATTTTGTGGCACAATTACCTTTCCTTATGTCATTGATGAAGTAGTTAGCAGTTGGTTGAAATCATTCATTCATGAAATCGCTACGATAATCACAATCGCACCCTTACATATAGGAGCCAGTTCAACATATTTAAAGCACAGATCTGTAAGGATCTCCAGGACTAGGTATGAGCCTAGAAAAGGAGGTGGTGCAGATTATTGATCTTCGGGTCTACATATGGATTGCGTGAACCCAAAACAAAGGCTTGACAAATTATTCGCCGTGAGAATGAAAGGTGGGCTTGTACATCAAGGCAGCGGCTGAAGAAAACGAATTTTTTTTTAACAAAAACATAGAAATTGGGGTGGATATTCGTTTATACACTTGCAACTGTTATCAAAAAATTCGCAAAAAAATTATGGAATTTTTTTTTAATATTTTGTGTGACTTGGCATAGATTCGATTAAGTTATGTAAAATATCGGAGCTGATTTCAAGCCACGTAGGTAGGTAGGTAGGTAGAAGTGGTTGTCTCAGCAACCATGCCGACACTAATTAGCGCAGAAGCGCCGTTTTATTACCACAACTCAAGTGACCTAACGGATGTAACACGGACGTTAACAACTAGGGAAAAGAAGAAGAAAAAGGGGGTAAGGATTATTCAAATCCACCCCGTTACATTGAGGAAGCTGATAAGATCCCCAATGCTAATCTCCGCTAGCTCTATAGGGTTATCGAAAAAGTGTTTACCTAAGGTGCGCTGTCTGGCCTTGCCTAAAGCCGGACACTTGCAGAGGAAGTGTAAGATTGTTTCTATCTCGTCAGCAGTATTGCATCTGCGGCAGTGTGCATTAAATGTAATGCCTATTCTGGCCGCACGAACCCCGATGGGCCACTGGCCAGTACTAACTGCCAGAATTCTTGCGATATCTGCACGGTTTCTGTTTAGTAGATCTTACGTTCTTTTCCGGGAGTATTTGGGCCACATCTGCTTGGAGATGACACAGTTCCGCACCCCCTGCCATCTCCTATCCGCCTTTAGCAGATAGTGCGCGAAGATGCCTCCCTTAAGGACCCCCAAAGGGACGTTCACCTCCTTTGCTAGGGAAGCATCAAGGGCAGTTCCTTGCCTCGCGAGTACATCAGCTCGCTCATTCCCCTTAATGCTGCTGTGACCCGGAACCCAAAGGAGACAGATCCTTAGCCGATGACCAAGCGAGGCGAGTTTTTTTTTGCACTGTTCTACTAGCCTTGAGGATGTAGTGGCTGATACTATAGCCTTGATAGCCGCCTGGCTGTTGCCTGGTTTGCTTAAGTATGCGGCAGGCCTCACGTACCGCAAAAACTTCTACCTGGAAGACACTGCATGAATCAGGAAGCCGGTACGACCTGGAGATATTGGGGGAATCAGAGAATACCCCGCAGTCCATTTTTGAACCGTTGGTGAAAATTTTTGATTCGAACTCATTTATCAGTACGCCAGTTTCCCATTCCGCCCTGGTTGGGAATCTGACCGTGACGTCATTTCTAAAGTTTACTGTGGGAGTTATATACTCGGTCAGATTAGCGACCAGATGCTGCGGTAGCAAATTCAGGATACTGCTGTGACCATACGGATTGGTGCACCAGCATCCTGTTTCCCTTAGCCTGACCGCACTACATGATGATAGCTGCGTAATGTGAAGATCGAGTGGTAAAAGGTGCACAATAACTTTCAAGGCATCGGTTGGACATGTTCTCATCGCACCCGTTGCTCCTTTAGCCGTAGTTCTTTGTAGCCTGTTGATAAGTTTGATGTTATAAGCTTTCCTTAACGCAGGACACCAGACTAGCGATCCATAGAAAAGAATGGGACGCAGCACGGCAGTGTACATCCATAAGACCATCTTCGGGCGAAGTCCCCACTTCTTGCCAAAGGTCTTGCTGGAGGCATAGACAGTCACACTGGCCTTCTTTACCTGTTGTTCAATATTAAGCTTCCGGCTTAGTTTTGGATTAAGTACCACACCTAGTTACTTGGCACTGGAGGATAGGGAGAGTATATGATTGTTTAGCCGTGAAAGCGTAAACGTCGGTATTTTGGTTTTAGTGGTAAAGAGCATCAGTTCAGTTTAGCTTGGGTTGACGCTGAGTCCACATCCAGTGGCTCATGAGCTAATCTTGCCAAAGGCACCTTCCATAATCTCACTGATTACGGATGCAAACATCCCCGATACCAGTATTACCACGTCATCCGCATACGCGACAACCTTAACTCCATCCCTATCAAGTCCACACAAAATTTTATTGATGCCCATAAGCCAAAGAAGAGGAGACAGACCCCACCTTGAGGAGTTCCTCTAACAACAGATATGGTGGAGCTGCTGTTGCCGAGAGTCGATTGAATGATTCTAGTTTTTAGCATTGTCAATATCCATTTGGTAATAAACTCTTCCACACCCAGTTGGATCAGTGCTTCCTGAATTGATTCCGTACTGACGTTATTGAAGGCACCTTCAATGTCTAAGAAGAAAGCAAGGGTATATTGTTTGAAATGGATTGTCTTTTCTATCGTTCGCACAACTTCTGTCGATCGCCCTTTAGTGTACGCATGATGAGATTTGGATAGAAGGGATTTATCCAGGGTATTTTGAATATGTGTATCTAAGATGCGTTCCAACGTCTTTAAAAGAAAAGAGGATAAGCTAATGGGTCTGAAATCCTTTGCGGGGCCATGACCCTGCTTCCCAGCTTTTGGGATTAACACAACACGAACACGTCTCCAGCTCAGGGGAACGTGGTTCAGGAGAATACATCTTCTGTAGATCGGAACTAGCCACGGGACCACCTGGTCCAATGTTTTTTGCAGCATAATAGGGAGAATGCCGTCAAGGCCGGCCGATTTATAGGGAGAGAAACTGTTAATAGCCCAGGAGGTGTTAACTGCTGTTATTGTTGTCTTAGTATAATTCCAGGAAGAAGATTGCGCGACCTGAGAAACTGGTGGGAGGGCAATCTCATTACTACATCCTGGAAAGTGTGTTTGCATTTAAAGTTCCAGTGACTTGCTAGAGGAGTCCGTCCAAGTCCCACCCGGCCGTTTAATAAAGGACGGGCTAGAATGCTCCTTGGACAGAATTTTACTCAGCCTGGTAGAGTCTTTTATGGTCTCAATGGACTGACAGTAGTCTTTCCAAGCAAAGCACTTGGCACTTTTAATGGATTTCTTGTATTCCTTCAGACAATCCTTATATGGTTGCCAGAACTTGTGTTTAAAGCAGACATTGAAGATCTCTCTAGTTATCTTCCTCAGATTAGATAGATCTTCGTTCCACCAAGGGGGGGATTTTTTCTTGCTATATTTAATAGGACACGAAACCTTAAAAGCCACTCCCATGGCTGTTTCGAAGGTCCTGATTTTGGCGTTTAGTTCCTCGACTGATTTAATTTTCAAGTCGGGTATTCTATGAAGTTTTGATTTAATAACCTGACCAAACTTCTTCCAGTCAATTCTCTTAGGGTTTCTAAATGGCTTGGGAGCCTCAACCTCGAGGCACACATTGTAGAAAATCCATCTGTGGTTGGAGAAGGACATTCCATTGGATACTCGCCAGTTAACTACCATAAGGTTATTATTGTTAGTTTTACGAGTAAGAGTGATGTCTAAAACTTCCTCCCACCCTCTGAAATTTTCCGTACTCGGAAAAGCAAAAGTTGGGTGTTACCCACGTTACAAACAGAAAGGTTGGACATCACTAGAAAATTACCCAAGGACTCATCGCGTTCGTTGATTTCAGAGCTGCCCCATAATGTATGCCTGGCATTTGCGTCATAGCCCAGAAGTAGATTGTCCTTTTTTGCGTTGTCATTAATGTTAAATGGCGTACCTCCTCTGGTGGTGATGGCCTATCACGATTCATGTAAACTGTGGATATAAAAAGAGTGTTATTTGCAACCTCCAATTCAACTACCTTTAAATCGGCAGAGCTAAAATCAGGACATAGAAATACATTCAAATGTTTTTTAGCTAGGATGCAAGTCCTAGGTTTGTTACTAACCTGGTTTGTGGTCTTGTAGAAGATGTTGTAACGGTTGTCCTTGAGCCGTTTTATAGATGAACCCTTCACCCAGAGTTCCTGACAATGCCGATATCTATATCCTCCTCGCCGAGGAAGACAAGCAAATTATCTGACCCATTCTTCGAGTGGTGCAGATTAATGTGAATGATGTTCAGCATTGGCGGTAGGTGGAATAATGACATCCCCTAAGTCCTCCGACATCCTGTCGGAACCATCGATTTCACCTAAATCTTCATCAGGACCAGAGGGGCGGAAAACCTTAAGCTTAGCATGCCTTATGCCGAAACGCAGCTTGTGATCAGATTTCTCGAAAGCCACCAGGCTAGCCTCGTTGATCAGCAGCAGGAAAGAGGAGCTATTTTTCTGAGGTTTCTCCGCCTTGATGACTGCCCAGTCTTCCATTGGAACCGCCGGATTTCGCAGTTTCAGACATTGGAGAAGCCTTCCCCCATCAATCTGCATATTGGGCAGCCAAATGCGGGCCCTTGGTCTCCTGGGGATATCATTAACGGGGATAAGCCTCTGCTTCAAGCCCTCCCAGGCATCACTAATCTTAGTGACGAACTCGCTAAGGAAATCCTTGGAGAACTGGTCATCGCATCTGATAACCCGATAACCCCTGACCAGCTCGGCGGAATCAAAGCACGGCAGAGATCCCCCAGGATTTCCCAACAGGTAGTCCATGACCATACCCGATAGTCTGCTCTATGCTACCCCACGCTTCACTGACCGTCTTGCCATCTGAGGAGCGCTCGTAAAGGAGGGCGACCTGCAGATGGTCTCTTATTACTTCGGCAAAGTGTCGCGTTGTCTGAGTAGGACAGGCCGACTGGATGGAAGCGTTGTCTTGCTGGAAAATGTAGTTTCTGTCCGGGTCGCGTTCGTAGTAAGACACTAAAACGTCTTCCAAAAATTCTGTATATATTCTTGAATTCATTTTTGTAGTAATAAAGCAAATTGGTGAAGTCTCGTAGTGTGAAAAGGCTCTCCATACCATAACAGTTCCACCCCCGAAATTGCGTTTGAAATTTGAACGACAATAGCGTGCATTATAATATTACTCCTCCACTCGTGTTATGCTTAATATTTTATCGAAAATTAAGGATGCATTGAAAATTTGCTACTTAAATGCTCAAAGCATTAAAGCCCATTTTGACTATGTGCGAGATAGTTTTTTAGACGGTTTGGTTGTCGTAATCTGCGTATGTGAAAGTTGGTTAAAGCCGGACATTGCTGATTCTTTTATTATTCTACCAGGGTACTTCCTAGCTCGTAATGATAGGGTATCTAAACGTGCTGGAGGAGTTGCCATCTATTGTAAATTTACACTCAAAATCAGAATTGTTGATTATTCAAAGGACTCCGATGTGGAGTATTTCTTTATTGAGATTTTGAATAGTACGAACAAGTGCCTAATTGGTTGTGCCTATAATCGTCACAAACTTTGCAGCTTGAACAAATTCTTTGAATGTCTCAGTATTCATAGTTATAGTGCGTGGCGATTTCAACACCAATCTTCTTAAAAAATAATTATTCGTCATTTAAATTTCGCAGTGACTGCTCCATGACTGGTGGTGATCTTATTAACGTTTCAAATGCTACTCATTTCAATGACTGTCTTCTTGATCTCTCTTACTTCAAAATAGGACTTCCTGGGATCCATCTTATCACGATCTAGTTTTTGTAACTCTCAATATATCTTTGAATACTATTTCTTGAATAAAGGGTGAACACGAAAGCGGCTTATTACGCATCCAAGCTGAATTCTAGTCTGTTCTTTGAAAAGATCTTCGAACTTTAGGAGTTCTTAATAAAGAATCGATTGCTTTTGATTTAAAACCGAATCTTTTAAATAATTATTTCCTCACTAGCGTTGCCTCCCACAAAGAATCCCATGACATGATGACGACACTACTCGAAGGCGATACGTAACAGTCGAATTCTTTAGAATTCCAGTGTGTGACTGAATACGAGGTCACAAGCGCGGTAAATAGTATCAAATCGATTGCAGTAGGACTCGATCAGGTATCCTTAAAGTTTATAGAACTCGTTTTGCCTCAGATATTTTATACGTTGACGAAAATTATTAATTTTTGGATTATGTGCTCAACCTTTCCAAGCAACTGGAAATCTGCTAAAATTATCCCTGTACCGAAAAACTCAAACAGAATCAGGCCAGACGATTTCAGACCAATAAGTATTTTCCATGTCTCTCTAAAATGTTTAAAATTCGACTGAGGAACCAAATTAATAATCACATTGATCTTTTTAATATGCATACTCCATGCCAATCTGGTTTTACGCCAAAGCACAGATGGGAGTAGTACCATTGTTAAAATACTGGCTGACATAAGACATGAATATGATCATAATAATCTTCCTTTGTGCGCGCCGTGGCGCAAGTGGTTAGTGTGTCGGATCACTGTGCGTGAGGTTGGCAGAATTTTTTTTTTTTGAAAAAAAACGGCACAAAATTTTTATTTAGTAAAAATAGGAAAAATAGCAGAAAACTGTTCGGAAAATATGCCAGAAACGTTGGAAATTAGGCCTGACAAGTGTGGAAAAAGAGCCAGAAAGTAAAATGGAAATAAGGCCAGAAAATTAATATATTTTGGCTTAATTTCCAAATTATTTTTGGAAAAAAAATCAGAAAATGTTTATTTTATTTTTAAACATGGCAACTTGTGAGTGTTAGAGTAATTAAACAAATAAAAAACTCTGGGGGAATCAGCGTGCCGGAAGAGGGGGCACGCTGCGACGTGAACGGTCCGCGCGGTCGGCACCCCGCGTGAAGCGGTCGTTTTTTATTTATTTAATTACTTTATCACTCACAAACTGTTATGTTTAAAAAAAAAAAAAGGTGTCTTTCGTAGACGTACGGTCTCTGAAACTGTTTAAATGTAAAACTACAAAAGTTTTCAATAACTTTCTTCTTTTTATAAGTAGGTAGTAACCATAACAAAAATTTAACAATATGTAACATACAATTATATTACCTACTAAATGTAAACTTGAAGTGTGTCTGTTACGATTTCCCGGCAGCATGGACATTTATAATTTTCATGTCCATCTGCAACTGCTTGTGCTTGCAACTTTATGTTGCACTCAGACCATATTTGCATGTGTTTGCATGGCAGCATCACAATATTTGGATAAAGAGCCTGACATATAACACATAATATCACATCCAGTTCTGTGGTGTCTTCCGGAAGTTCTTGTTCTTCTTGTAACAATATTTTTTTTTACTACTTTTTTGCTTGCCACTAACAATTTCATATAGAACATTTTCCATTTTGTTAATATTTTATTTTTACAATGTCACAGTCACTGATGAACAATCGTAAGCAACTAAATGACAATGCAAGTAAAAGCACCGCCAACAAGAATGACTAATATATTATTATTACACTACGACCTCGGTAATGTGAACTCACAAATCTATATAATATTCATAGCATTCGTTATTCGAAAATTCTCTTATTTTTAGTTTAAAAAAAAATTTCCAATAATGTGAACCCTCCAAAATGTGAACAGGCCCTTGTTTTAATTAGTTCACATTATCGAGGTAGTACTATATTATCAAACTTTATTAACAGATAATAAATTATGTACTAATAGTACAAAATTTACAGCGCTGGCTACCAGGGCCTTCGGCTACTGCCAAATATAACTGTTAATTTTCCAAACTATTTTTTCAGGCCCTTTTTCCATTTCTAAAAAATGGAAAAAACGCCAGAAATTTTTTGGAAAAAAGGCTTGAAATTTTGGAAAGTTTGGCCGAAAAATCTGCCCTTTTTTCCTAGGAAAAAATATCAGATTTTTGTATGAAGCGTTTTCTGGCGCTTTTTCCATAAAAGTTTCTGGCGTAATTTCCTCTGGCGTAATTTCCGGGAGCCGTGAGGTTCCATGTTCAAATCTCAGAAAACACCAACATCAGTTTTTCAACGGTCCCACCTCTCGCGAGCGTCTGACAAATATCCAAGAGTATTGCTGTCACGAAAGAGCTTCTTAAATCGCCCTTCGGATACGGCACAAAACTGTAGGTTCCTTCCAGTTGTGTGAACAAATATAACGCACACAACACGAGTGGTTGCGAGAAGCTAGGCCCAGGCACTTGAAGAGCTGTTGCGCCAAATATATATATTTCTTTTAATCTTTCTATTTTGTGTCTTAAGCGGCCCATACACAGAACACTTGTGCGCGCACTTCGGTGTGAGCATCGGTGTCGCTTTCCGCCATACACATCACACAATATTAGTACACATTAGTTCTTTATCGGACTTCGACGGAGAAGGAACAGTGCTATGAGCATTGAGAGTGATAGTGATTCTACGCTATGCGCATCAATAATAATGATTTCCGATCTGGAAGGTCCTGCCAATTCCTATACATGTCTATCAATAAGCGCCAAAATTTGCAGTCCCTAATTGCCATTTTTATATGCGATCTTGACACCACCGCGATCAAACAAAGACTGATCTTTGTATGAGCGTGCGCGCACCAGCCCATATACGCCACACTTCTAGGGACACCGATACAAAAAATCAAAATATTTTGATTTTGCTCAAACAGTGTGGCACACCGCAAAATCGGTGCGCGGACTGCCCCACACACGGCACACACTTCAACACACCGACACAATGCGCGCACAAGTGTTCTGTGTATGGGCCGCTTTAGACTTCTCGAAAGCCTTTAATAGTGTGTATCACTTCCTGTTGCAAAGGAAATTAAAAGAACAATAAAATTTTAGTCAAAATGCTGTGTTGTTGATTTCCAGCTATTTAACTAACAGATTTCAACAAGTTAGTACACCCGCAGGAATTTCTTGGTCTATGGCTGGTTCCACAGGGATCGATTTTGGAACCGATACTTTTTTCTCTCTTCATAAACGATCTGCCTGGTGCATGCCTTAGTGCTTCCGTGCACTTATACCATATGCTGATGACACCCAACTATATATATCTAGACCCATATGGCTGATTGAAGATTGTGTAGCAAGACTTAATGAAGACTTAGAGTGTATAGGTAAATTAAATGGGCTAACAAGAATAAACTTTCCTTTAACCCAAAAAAATCGAAGGCACTAATTATATCTAATAGTTTTGTAGTATTTACTTGGTATTGCTTAAACTTCTTAGAGCTCTTTTTATGCCTATTATAAATTATGGCTGGGTAGCATTTAGTAATCCCGATGGATCGTCCCATAGAAAACTTGAGTTAGCTTTTAACTCGGCAGTACGATATGTATATGCGCTTCGAAAATGTGACCAGATTTCTAGGCTTTCTTCTTCTATCACTGGCTGTTCTCTGAGGCAACACATTAGTATAATATAAGAAACTGTATTTTCCTTTTTAATGTTATGAAAACCCGCTAACCAATTCATCTCTACGAAAAACTTTACTTTGCACAACCCTACTCGTACAAGACATATTAATGTCCCTCACTTTAATTACTTAAATAGCAAACGCTTATTTTTGGTTCATGCTATAAAGTTATGGAATTCTTAACCAGCAAATAATCGTTCTTGAAATTCCGTCCCCATGATTTTGAATTTTATAAGTAATACCTAATCAAAACAATAACATTTCTAATTAATATAGTTTCCTTATTATAACTTCTTTTTTTATAAAAATGAATGAATGGATTTGAACTTGATTGTGTTGAATTATCTAAAATAAGTTATCTAAGTACAAATAATGAGTTATGATCCGAAAATAAGGGATCACAACCCACCCACTTCACCGCAGTTCTACTGACCCGCCTGTGGCATTCGCCTATTTGACCTCAGAAAATATCGGCAAGTCTGCCGATTTTGGATCACTCGTTTACTGAGGCTAATGAAATGCCGATGTCGTAGCATTTGTGTGATCCAGGCGTTTATAGGCCTGCCTTTCATGCATCGCGATTTCTTTGGAACGTGCAATCAAATTGCCTTTTTAACATGGTTCAAATGATCTCTTCTTTGAACGTGGCAATACCAGCTGAGCCGGCCACGCTCTATCTTTTGTACGATGGTTTCCTTGACGTGAAACCTTCCACGGATCTTCAAACTTCTTATTCGATCAAGCTTTGTCATTCCAGCTGTCATGGGAAGCATGTTCATCTCAGCTGCCGTTAATTTACTCTCATACGTTTTGTACATCGTCCAACATTGTGAACCGTATGTGAGCGCTGGACGCACAACTGCGGTGTAGAGTCTTCCTTTCAACTTAGCTGTCATTTTTCTGCCACAGAAGATAGCGGAATTTTCTCGCCATTTCATCCACCCTACGCTTACGCAATGATTGATGTCGTCATCACAAGTTGCTTTGCTATTGATCATAGATCCCAGATATTTGAAATATTTGGCACTTGGGAAGCACTGTTCCATTCAAAAGAATGTTTGGAATAGGCCTGAGTGGATCAGAGCACGGGCAGTACAAGTACTCTGTCCTTTTTGAACTAATGCGATACCCGTTTCCCTCCAGAACGTCCACCCACACATCAAGTGCTCGTTGCAGGGATGTAGGATCCACACTTATGATGGCTCCATCGTCAGCAAAGAATAACTGATGTACCTTGGGGACCGTCACTTTACCTTCAAGCAGATAACCAAGGACTGTAATAAAGACAAAGGGACTTAAAACGCTTCCCTGGCGCACCCCGACTTTGATTGGGAACTCTTCGGTTACTCCAGGGGGGCATCTTACTTTTGTCTTTGATCCTTCGTACATGTCCATGATCATCTGAACATATGTTTCTGGAACCCCTCGATGCCACCCATATCATATCTCATGGTTATCTGTCGAATGCCTTTTCAAAGTCAACCAATACAATATGCAAATCCTTTAAGGAATCACGATGTTTTTCCATTATGATCCTTATATGTACTTCGGACTGCATCTGTGGTTGATTTACTTGAGACAAGTCTGCACTGATCATCTGGTAGCCGTATTATTTTTTGCAGTCGGCCACCTAATACCTGCTTAACAATCTTCATGGTGCGTGATATCAGCTTGATCGAACGGTAGTTATCACAGTTTCGCGTATCGCCCTTCCCTTTGTATACAGGGAGAATGTAACTTTCCCTCCATTGATTGATCCAATGCGATCACCTCTCACAAATTTGGAGAATTCTGAGCCATCTGAACCCGACGTCTCCCCTCTTTTAGTAGAACTCAGAGGGCATCTCGTCTGGTCGAACCACTTTTCGTTTTTTTTTTGAGTATTTGACCGCCTCACTAACTTCTTCGACTCTAAGTTAGGGTATTTCTTCACAGTTAGGGGTGGCTCTTGGAAAGTATAGCCGGGGAAACTGTTGATTCAAAAATACTGCCTCCACCTCTGCAGAATTTGGTCGTTATCCACAAGAAGCTGGCCATGAGCATTGTTAATAAACTTTGGCGAACGAATCTCTTGAGCATTCCTCCTTCTTTGGGCGGCTATTTTGAAGATGGTTGTGCTCTTGTTCATATTGCGTCTTCGCAGCTCCTGGATAGCCTAGTTTGCATCAGCAACCGGAGAAGATATTTTCTCCAGCTCCCGATACAGGCCCTCCGTACTCTCTGCTTGAAGCTGGGCGCACTTCTTCTTCGCTTTTCTCATGCAACATCCTGTATTCCATTTCGAGGCGAACTTTTTCGTCACTATTATTAGATGGGCACTTTGACCAAGCTTTGAAAGCTTCTTTTTTCTCATTTATCACCTTCTTAGCTTCATCACTCCACCACCTTGTTTCTTTGGCGTGTGGATGGTGGCATTTTGAAGCTCCTGGCAGTGATTTGGCCTTCTTTAAGCAAGTTCGCTGTAGGGAATCCCATATATTTTGTGTTCTGTACTCTTCATCCTCAGCTCCATTGATGGTGAGAGAGAGGTAATTTTTCGCCATGAAAACAAAAGCCTTTTTCTTTGTCCAAATTGTACCACGTAATTTTCTCAGGCAACCTTGTTTGTTTTCTTTTCTTTGGTGTCTTCATAAAAATTGCTGTTAGCAGGAGACGGTGTTGCCGAGGGATCACTTCTCCCAGGATCACTTTGCAATCTTTTAGCCGAGGCTTCATGAAACTGGCTTCATGAATTTAATTCTTAATGTACTCCCAAAAATATTAAAATAAGTAAAATAAGAAAATAAATAATACTTACATATTCTACACGAAGCCATATAAGCAGCGGATAGCCTAGTGTACTATAAAATAGATGTCGGTCCCATCCGAAAACTGCAACAAGATGGACCGGGCAGAAATAGGATAACGAAAAATCACATACTCATGTGATTACTACCGAAAATAGAATAAGTATTTATTTGAACGCAGCTTTGTTCTTAGGTAAAGATTTGGTAGAAGTCTTGGAACTTGTAAGTAAGCGTGTGATAAAAATTCTCATCAAACTGACTAAGCAACACAAGTCTAATTTGAACCCCGGCCCGAAAGAAGAAAACCATGAGCTACTAAAGAAAGGATCAACGAGCTCTTTAGCAGGATCTATGAGAAATATTCGTAAGAAAAATTGTATCGGTGAATGTTAGTAGCAAATGATCGAATGTCGAGTCCAACGATATCCATATCGCAATCAGGGAGATCCCGAACAACACATTATGAGGAAAGTACTATGAGAAATGTACACGTGGAAGAGCGGCAATCGCAAGCGACGGCCAGGAACTTGCAGATCTAATAAATCCTTCAAGAAATTGAGCATCGTCAACCAAAATGTAAGAAGCCAAATTGAAAATTTGCTGGCAAGAGGCAATAGGCTTCATTGCAGTTATGATATTTGATAATTTCGCTAAACGATAGAAAAATATATCAAGACTACAAGACTGGAAAAGAAGACTGCAGGGACTCACTGAGAATTTGTATGTTGCATTTTTCTAAACTGTTGAAAGGCGATGATAAACTCATCACACAGTGCGGGCGTTGGGAAGGGTAGAAAGAAAGGGAGAGAAAGATTTGATGTAGTGGTTTGAAGCTCAGTTGTTTATGCTGCAGAGAAACTCTGGGTGACGGCGTCCTGATAACTGGAGAGACTTTTTGTTATGTTTGCTCTTTGCAGTATTTTTTTCGCGATAACCGATGTCATAGGCAAATCATCATCAACAGAGCAAATAATTGTTCGAGCCAAATGACCAAGCTACTGCCAGTGTTATGTCTTCGCAGTAGTGTTCACACAAGCTTTCGCAATTGATCGGACTGACTTTAAATATTTCATGAGAAATAAATAAATGCTTGCTGATATCAATATTTGAACCATGAGCCAATAGCGTGGCAATTGATAATGTTACCACTATACCATTGCGACCCGCAAAATGCAATGCAGTAAACTCATCTGAAAAAAAAAAATACATACAAAATAGATATGTATCTAGGACACGCGCTCTTATGATTTGCAGAAGCCTAGTGGGCAAATCATAGAGATGCAGTTCAAGCATTCTTAGATGGATATACCTAGTCATTGTGAGGCCAATGATCACTTTTGGGGCCATAGCATGGGCAAAACGAACCAGTTTAGTCACAATGGGGGATACACTCAATAAAGTGTAACGACTGGCGTTCCTCTGCATTACTGTAACCGTGAGAACTCTCCCCACCGCAGCGCCATGTATGTTCTTCTACAATTCACCGCTTTGTACATTGCGCAAACATAACGATGTTAAGGACTTGCGCTCTTAGCGATTGGTAAGGACGACAGCATTAGGAAATTTAACTTTAAAATTTCCTATCGGAGCTCAGCAATAAACAGAACTGGACCAATGTTATGCCATAGTTTACAGGCTGAACAATCACACGATAATCAGGTATATAGAGAGATTAAGAACTGAGGGAGAATTATGATATATGCCATGGACAGATGCGACGAAATCAATCTTAAAGGAAAGTATAGGAATTGCGATATCGCAATAATGTCAGATAGTCAAACAGCCATTAAAGCACTAGACACCCATATCTTCAAGTCTCAACTTGTATGGGAACGCCTATACAAGCTTAACAAATTAAACAGAAGAAATAAAGTAACCCTCTATTGGACACCGTGCCATGTCGGAATAAGGTAGGATTCACTAGCCAGATAATGGGCAGCAGAACCCCCTTGTGGGTCCTGAACTGTTCTGTGGAATAGGGGACCTTACCCTAAAAGAAGAATTTAGGAACCAGGGCAAGTATCTGGATCAACACTCGAGGTATGAAGTAAGCAAAGAACTACTAGGGAATTATAACCGAAAAAGGTTCGAAGCATATACATTATATAAGAATAATATACGCATCCTAACAGGTTTCCTAACGGCGCACTGTAAACTCAAGGTATACTTAAAGAAACTAGGAATAGTAGAAGCAGGACTCTGCATATTCTACAACGAAACTCCGGAGTACATTCTGGAGTCTTGTGGGGCTCTCACCCAAAACAGATTGAAATTTCTGGCCAAGTACCAAATATCAAACCCGCTTCTCATTCCAAAATTCTCCAAAAAAGCTGGACTGGAGAGGGTGCTCTAAGGGTGGTCTTTTCTTGAAGATGAGAGAAGTTCAGCGTAGCGTGTGATGTGGCAGCCACAACATCATCAACGCGCTAGTTACATAAGCAGAAGAAGCTGTAAGAAAGTGCGACAGTAGGACCGTTTACAGAATCACAAAAGAGCTGACAGATGGTCGCAGCTCCAGCCAACACACAGCGAAAAGCGTAGACGGTTCTTTACCCTGCGGATTATTATCGAATAGTGCGTTGAATATTGATTGCCACTCCACCTGCTGTTAATCGATTTTGAGAGGGCGCTAGATAGTGTCTACCGGGAGTTAAGTTGGCGTGACTTGCGCAGGAGAGGTATTCTCGATAAATTAATTGCTATTATCAAAGCAACATATGAATGGTCCAAATGAGCGATGTGCTTCGTGCAGCTTTTTCATCGGGAAACGGAGAAAATCGATGGACCCTTACATTCCAATTGAAACATCTTGACTACGCTTACAATGTATGCTTACCCTCTCACAGAAGTATGGACCTCCATAATATGACAGCAGATGTCATGTCTCCTGCAGAGAGAGGCAGGCATCGTCGGGCTGAAAATTAATGCGACAAAAAATAAAATTATCAGCCTTGGAACCAACTCATGGGCTTCAATATGCATTTCTGGACAATCGATAGAGAGAGTAGAGGATTTCCCGTATTTCGGGAGTATTGTCTCGACCGATGGTGGAACCGAACTGGATATAGTCAACAGGAACGCCAAAGCAAAGTCTGTGCTCGGGATGTTGTCCGAAATTTGGCGAAGCAATGCACTTAGTTTGAACACCAAGCTAAGACTGTTTCGCTTCAACGTCTAATCCAAACGTTCGTTAACAAGTGTCTGTGCAACGTCTTAAGAAATTTCCAGCTAAATGGCATCTCTAACGAACACCTCTACCAAAGATCGGGTCAGGAAGCAATGTGCACAACCACCCACGGGCGGTAGTGGCAGTGGATCGGACACACGTTTCGAAAAGATGACAGTTTCACAGCAAACCATGCTATGCAATGGAACCCTTTAACCGAGGATAGCAGGAAATCACTGACCATGCAATGACCGGTTTATTGGTGGACATCTCTATGGCTAAAAAAAGAGTAGATTCTAGTTCTCATAACATGGTTACTAAAATTGACTTCGCTAAACTCCAAACATCTCTCTGTTTTGAGCTTTGGGAAGATGTTTACTCAGAAAACAGTGCTTCTAATTCGTACGACCTTTTCAAAGGAACTCTTTCTAAGCACATTGAGATTTCTACCAACAAGGTATTTTTAATAAAACCATTAAAGAAGCTTAAACCTTGGATTTCCACCTCTTTATTAAAAAAAGTTATTCATAAGAATAAGCTCAGAGTAAAGTGTGCAGCACATCCACAGAATCGTAATTTAAAAAAAAAAGACATAAGAAACTGTGTTCGGAGCTAAAAAGGGATATTCCACTATGTCGTGACAGTTTTTACCGCAATGAATTTAATTTAGCCAAAGGTAACCTTCGTAGTGAATGGCAGATAGTTAATAGTATATTGAATAAATCCCCTTCTTCAAAAAGGTCTTTTAATATCAATGTTGACAATTCAGTAATTTCGGATAAGAAAGTCATAGCCGATAAATTTAATAGCTACTTTGCTACTATTGCTGAATCCTTGAAGCCCCATCCAACCTTGCCAATTTGTAGACTATGTAGTTGCTTGAATAATGTAAGAGAATCTTCTCAGGAAAGTTCTTTTTTTTTTGATTCTATAGCAGGTTTTGAGCTCTTAAAAATGATTGGTACCTTAAAAAATTCTAACTGTAGAGGTTTTGATGGCGTATCAAATAGTTTGATAAAAATATTGCGTGTTTCATAGTAGATGTCTTAGCACATATCTTTAATAAAAGTATTTTGTCAGGGGAGTTTCCTGAAGCGCTTAAAAGTGCGGATATCATGCCACTTTTTAAAAAAGGGGCGGCTGAGGATATAAGCAATTACAGACCCATCTCGCTTCTTCCTTCGCTTAGCAAAATTTTTGAAAAAGCAGTAAAAAATAGAGTTGTTTTATTTTTAAATAATACTAACTTTTTCAGTTCAGCCCAATATGGTTTTCAAAAAGCTCTTTTACATTTCTGTTCGCAAATACTTAATAACCTAGATAGTAAAAAGTTAACAGCTGGGCTTTTTGTAGATATTGCCAAAGCTTTTGACATGGTTGACAATGAAATCTTGCTTGGAAAGCTTTATAAAGGTGGTTTCCGAGGTTTCATGTCGGACTGGTTCAAATCTTATCTGTCTAATAGACCTCAAAGAGTGAAAATCGATGAGATCAGAAGTGAAACCAGGTTTATAAATCTGGGGGTACCTCAAGGCTCTGTCTTGGGGCCCATTCTGTTTCTAGTTTACATCAACTCTCTTTTTGAGTTACGTTTCAGAGGCATACTTACAGCTTTTGCAGATGATGTCGGTTGTGCTTATGGCTTAGACAGTATATTAAATTTAATTTCTGACATAAATTATGATTTGAATTTATTAAGAATCTGGTTTGCAGAACATAAGTTAGTGGTAAGTTCTAAAACAAAAATTATGTTTTTCAATCTGTCAGCACATAGTAATTTGGAGGCTGATTTTTTCTGCCACGCACCTGAATGTCAAAAGTTTAAACTTTCGAGCTGCTCTTGTAACTCTAGTTTTCCCTCGTACACTTTTTGTAGCAGTATAAATTGTAACGAAAATTGTTTTCGAGTCGAGAATGTTGATAACTTTAAATATTTAGGGCTCATCATTGACTCTAAGATGTGTTTTGCTAGCCACACTGATGCTTTGAGACAATATTTTCGTGCTACTCTGAGAAATTTTTTTTACTTGCATAGTGTTTCCTAACCTTTTAAAGACAATTTATTACGGTATCTTCGACTGCAAATTGCAATATGGAATTTGCTGCCGGGGAGGAGTTTATTTCAACAAAATTGAGCCTTTACTGATTTTACAAAAACATATTATAAGAAAACTTTGCGGAAAAAATCGTATGCATCATAGTTTTCCATTATTTCAAGATTTGAAAATTCTACCTGTACGTCATTTGTACTGTTTTAAGGTACTAAAGATATTTTTCATCAGATCAGGCAATCTAAATTTTAGAATACTTGACAATCATAATTTGCGTGGTAATGTCATGAATCTTGTCAATGTGCCTAATTTTAGAACCACAGCTTTTCGAAATTTCTACACTGTGGCTTCATGTCGCTTATTTAACAAGCTTCCGCTTTCAGTCAGGACACTAAGGCTACCAGCTGTGTTTGCAAGGCATCTAAAACATTGGCTGTTAAGTATAAATCTAGTTAATATGGAATCGCTTCTAGTGTTCAAGCATAGGCATTTCTGGTATTCTGGCGAAATGAATCGTTGTTTTTGTAGTTTCTTTTTCTTGATTTAATTTTTTCTGGTTTGATAATTTCTTTTAAATATGTACTCTTCTTCAATTTGTCCTGCTTAAGTATAAATTTTTAATTGCATTTTCTTTTCTTCGTTAGTGTTAGCTACACTTAAGGGTTACCCCACCCATTATTATAATATATATTTGTTAATCCTTTTGAAGTGGCATTTAATTCTATTTTTTCTTTTAAATATAAAATGTCATTATTATTTCTCTACTCATTCTAATTTAAGTAATTACAATGTTAACATTTTATGTATTGAATTAATTAATTGAGAAATAAAAATATCTAAAGCTATCTTTGCGAACCGAGGAGAACATGGCGCAGAACAGTCGAGAAGGAGGCACGGCAGTTGGGGAAAAGTTGGGAAGAGCTCGGACACATTGCCAGAAACCGAACACGGTGGGGCGTAGGCGTAAAAGAGGTCCTAGGGACCAAAACGGGGTGGAGGACATAAGCAAAATAAGTAAATCATATCAGAAAGAGAATACAACACAATTTTAAACATTGTTGTAATGGTATCAACCATTTACGACATTATACATTATACAATCCATAAGGAAATATTTCGCAATTTATTTACCTATGCACCGGCATATCATGCACGACAAAATGGCCACAGCAACATTGTAACATAACACCGATCTATCTCGAGGTTAAGAAATTTCCCCGAAATCTACGATAAGTAATCCCTTCTGAGAGCCGGCAGCTCTACAACTCACACATCTTGACTCACATCTCTATCCATTAAATCAAATCAACCAACTACGGCTAGAATAAAATGACTCCTGGCGCACGCAGCACATGTTATCCATAATAATAGACACACAATCCGCACAGATATTCAAGACGCATCCTTACAAAGGTTCATCTTCACTGCTCTTCGCCAGAAATTGCAAATTCAAACGTTGTAATTGCGCTCTGTCGGATATCCCCTCATGAATCACTGTGCCTCGCACTACAACTGAAAAAGTTTAAATTTATAATTCATATTTTATAAATACAATCTTTTATCTTTTACAAAACCACACACACACACACACACATATACATACATAAAAATAAAAAGCTAAGGAATAAAAAATTTCGCTCGACTCTAATTTATTCCTAAAAACAAAAAAAAAAATCTTGTCTGCTAGATCGCGTGTGCGTTTTCGCCGTTTCTTCTTCTTGAATAGTGACAAAAACGATCTTCTATCTCTGTCATTCGATTAACTTGGCCAACAGAAGAAGCATATCTACAAGAATAAATCCTCAAGTGCACCACCGAAAATGAAGAGAGCGCACGCAAGAGTATACCCCCAGTATACCATACAAACAAACTGCGCGCTCGCGCACACCATACTACATCACCACCACACCGTTCTTCTTCTTCTTCTTCTATCGTGTCTTCTTTGAATTCTTAATAAATCAAAGTGAAGAATATAAATTGGGACCTCCACACCTTGCAAGATCGCAGTTAGTGATTTTCAGCCATCGGAGCCTCAGTGAAATTTCGTTTTGTTCTTTGAAGAGTGCGAGCTTTGGATTTGAAAATATAACACATACACCATACTACACCCCTACAGATACTCACCGACAGTTAAAAAAAAACGAAAGGATCTCAAAATCGAAAAAAAATCATATCAGAAGGATTATGTGGATGTGAATGCAACATTTCAGTGAAATTTAAGGATACAAGTGTTGAAATTCACTTTTACAAGTTGTTTCCTCCAAAAAGGACGAACATTTGAGTCGGAAAAGATATTTTCTTTTTTTTTATAGTAAAGTGCAAGGAAACATAGTTGTTTTTTTAAAGTTATCAAGAGTGTACAAAATGTGGAACCCTGTGGTGATACTAGTGCTGTGCCTATGCAGCTTTACATATGCTGTACCGCTTGGATTAAAGGTTTGTTTTAACCCCCGATGAACAGAAAAAAAAAACATTATCTCCCGCCTTTGAGTGCATATCCGAATTCCCTGTTGAACCTCATTTAACATTCACTTCAGTGCCCAGAGATTAAGTATAAAAAAAACAAAAAGTCTTTCGAATATGAAAAGAAGCGACAAGCGTGATGATATTTTTTTCGGCAAAAGAACTTTTGTCATCTTATGCTCGCCGTGTTCCCTAACCTTCGTCTGACACTTGGACGAGACGGTCAACTCGAAATTGGTATTTTTTATTTTTTTTTTGTATCTGCTGGTGAATTCTTCTTCGATTTTTTTGGTGGTAGAGTTTGCCATCGTTTTCTTGGAAATTCGGAAATCCACTTATGTGTGCCCAACTCACTGAGGAGGAGTACGGTGTGATTGGGCGGCAAAAATCTAAAGCGACCGCCAGTAAGCAGACAGTGCCAATTATGGTATAGGTGCATGGCCGGATGTTCACTGGGATTTAGGGATTAATTTGTTCATTTTGTTGACTTATGCTTTTTCATTGTATTCGCCGCAAAGTGTATGTTGGTATGGAGTGTACCTTGATCCAATGCGTTCGTTTGAAGAGATATACAATATGCTTGGAAAAAAATTAGTATTTCGCACAACTTTCTCATATAAGATAAGAAGTCATTTGAAAATGGAACATCCTGAAACACCTTCTCTGGCAAATCGAGTGATTTCTCTTTCTAATCTTCTGGTTTTTTGATGCAATAGTGTAGATACTCGTACATACGATAGATTTTATTTTGTTTCCATTTTTAAATACTTGAGCTTCAAACATACACGTTAAAGACAAGCAGTTTAAGAAGGCTTTTTCTAAAATCTATAAAAAAAACTGCAACTGTTCGTAGTTTTATATGAACTTGTGTCCTGTCTGTCCTGCATTAATTAATTATTTCCTCCATTTTACTTGCACCTAAAAGGGCAAACTTTTAGATCTCGAGACTTTGATCAATTACTCGAAAAAGTGGATCCGCCAATTTTCTCTATCTGTCCATCTGCCCGTCTGTATCTACATACATATAACTGATTGCTGCCTAAACGACTCGGGATAGTTACTTCAAACTTCATTGCCTGGATCACAATTCGAGCCAAAATCGGAATTTTCATTCAACCCCAATAAAAACCCGTACTTCACTTAAGGCCAATGTTGTAAAAAAAAATCTATTTCCTCGAAAACAATTCCAACGATTTTGTTACAATTCCATATTTCGGCATGGACTGACTATGAGATAGGTTGGTTGCAAGAAAATCTGTGCAATGGCTAATAACTTATTGACCGGTTTCTGAAAATCGACTGTTTTAAAGGCTTTTCTGAGCCGATTTAGCTCAAAATTACCAAATTCAATAGATATGCTATAGAATACTAATTGTGAAAATTAAGAAAAAGGAAAAATTTAAAAACGGTTCTAGAATTTAAAATCTGAATAAATTGCTTAATATATAAAGGTGCGAGTACGTGTGGCACAGTCATTTCGTCTACTTTTGTTGAATTCCTTTTTATAGTACAGTAATGTCTGGCTAAGGCGAACCCCACAGGCGGATCAGTAGAAATGCGGTGAAGCTGCAGGGCTATGGTCCCTTTTTTTCGGATCACTGCATCGTCGAAATAGGAAGAGGAAGTATGTTAAGGTTTTGCTAATCCGAATAAATTATTGCAAGGGGATTATTGAATAATTCGGAGTATGAAACAGTTAGTATGGACCTACACGACACGGAATTATACATAAGAATAATTTTTTGTGTACAAGATGTTTAAAGGTGCAAATTACAAGCAAGTTTCGACGCAAAATTTATAAAATTAAGTTTCAATACTTTGCCAAAGATTTATCCAAATCGGTGCGGCTCTGCACAGCTTAGCGTGAACGAAAAAAATTCGAGTCAAATTTTAAAATCAACATTATTTTCAAAACCAAAGATCCGATCGGAACTTATGTATAATTACATACACATATCAATCGTTCCCGATTTCAGGCGAGAGTAATTTGGAATACTGGGCTAAAGGTTCAAATCGTGGAACCACACTTTTTCTTTTTTCGTTCCCACCTCTCCAATGATGTCTGACAAAAGCAAGTTTGTATTGCCCTCGTGGGTGTTTCTTCCTATATGATCGCAGATAACTAAGGAAGGATCAAATGTGAAGTACTAGCCTGTACGTTTTCATTTTAATAATATGCTATAGGTATATTACAGAGGGTTGTAAGGATCTTTATTCAAATTTGGATTATAGAACATGTATATTGATACTGATTCGGACGTGGAGTACATAATGGGAAGTAATGGGTGATTCAGATTAGAACGATATTCGGATTAAAAGTGGTTCGGACTAGGAGACATAATTGTATTTTTTTTATGAAATAATGTGGACTCAAATTAGTAAAAAAACAATCGATACTGGTTTCGGTTCAATCTGGATTTCATACCAAACATAGTTGTACCACTGCTTTGATGAGCGTGGTAGAAGATATAAGAGAGAAACTGGATAAGGACCATGTCACTTTCTTGATCCTTCTAGACTTTTCCAAAGTTTTTGATATGGTTGACCTCTTCACTCTGGTCGTTACATTACGTCACTGCTTTCACATGTCTCCTTATACTATAAAGTTACTTTCATCCTATCTAAGTGAAAGAAGGCAGGTTGTGTTTCTGGGGGCGTTCTATCAGAATTTCTTGCTTTACTGCGATGCGTTCCCCAAGACTCGATTTTGGGACCTCTCTTATTCTCACTTTATATCAATGATATAGAATCCGTAATTTTGAACTCATCAAGATATTTTTACGCCGACGATATTGAAATCTATAGAAGTTGTGCCCTTGACTTTATCGAAAATTGTGCCAATGATCTGAATGAAGATCTTCAACGGATATCGAACTGGTCATTTCAAAATATCCTTGCACTTAATCCAAATAAGTGTAAACGCTTTAAAAAATAAAATACATATTGGACAAAATACTTAATGGATATGCCTTTGGTATGCCTCAGAACTACGTGAAGTTTCATGCTCCATTTATTCTTAACCGACATATCTCTACAATAAAATTCAGTTTTTGGCATCCAACCGATCTGCTTGTTTAATTTTCCCCAACTCCTGTTGCGTAATATCTGAAAGATAAATTTTCATTACTGCTATTCGCATTGCATAACTTGAGAGAATTGAATAACATACGTCGATTTAAGAGCGACTTGCTGCTTTTCTTAGCAATTCAAAGCAACTAGATTTTGACTCCCTACCTCCTTTTTCAAGCAACATCAACTCAATTAAACTTATTAATTATGAAGCTTGAAATATTTTCAAAGTCATTTTAAAATTGTAAATATTAATATAAATAATCATCTGAATTTTAATTTTATTTTTGTAAATTCTCAATTCATTCAAACAATTGTTAAATTGTTACTTTTATTTTATTTAAATTAATACCAATTGTTGTATGTATTCTTACTGTGACAGAAGTACATAATAATAAACAAATCTAAAATAAATCTAAATCCATAACGAATTTTTCAATATAACGAATAATATAAATACGTTTAATCTACGTATATTGCTGGCAATATGTATTTCAAGGAGTCAACGCTTTCCTTAAACTATAATGTGAGAATTAATGTTATATACAAAGTTTATTATCAGAGTAACATTATAAAATGAGACACGCATTCAAAAGCGTAAAAAAATGGTAGAAAACTCCAACATACATATCATATATAAAAAGTGAGGATGGAAATATTGAAGAAATTTAGTCTTCCATAGAAAAAAAGGAAAAGGACTGTATCCCGTAGTTTCAAATAATTCGTTAGGAGTACTTAGTTTAAAATTCAAAGTTCATTGAAAATGGATTGCTTAAATAGACTAAAATATTGTAGGGGCTAAAATCGGACCCTGGGAGCCACTGATTAGTTATCGTGTTGACTATAAGGAGTTTGCCAGTGCGACCTCTGCCTGGAAAACGCTGCTGTAGTTCGGAAGCCGAACTGATATAGAGGTACCTAGCGGTGCAGAGAATATGCTTGTGCCTACACCTATTTCCATTTTAGATCCATCGGTGTATACGGGTACGGATGGTTCATTACGCATTCTACCGCTTTTCCATTCTTCCCTGCTGGTGCAGGTGCTTAAAAATGGTCTCTTGATGGCGTCATCAGATACATTGCCTAGATATCTTTGTTGGATCGTAGTATGATCCCTTGCATTTGGTCGCCAGCTATCCGTCTGGCCTAATCTTAGGGCACTAATGGGCGCTGATGCTTGTATAAAGATGTCTAGCGAAAGCAGGTTGATAATGATCTTTGAGGTTGTTGCTATTCTTGCTATAGGTGTCGTTCTTATTGCCCTGATACTACCAATGCCTGCCAATTTTATACTTTTGTGAAGATCGTAAGGATAGTAGTTTAGTAGATAGATTGACACCTTACAACGCTGCCATTTGCTAAAATAGGCCTTACTATAGCCGTATGCATCCATAAGAAGATTTTAAGATTTAGTCCCCAAATTTTCCCGAATATTCTGTTGCACGAGCAGAAAGCTACCGTAGTTTTGTTGACTCTGTCAACGGCATACTGGAGATATCAAGAGGAATTCCTTCCGACCATAGACGCTGGGAATAACTTCCCCAGTTCCCAGTTCCAATAGGTATTTTATTTTTTTTTTAAGGACTTAAAGGAAACCCAAATACTAGAGCACTCAGACCCCCCGGTCCATTGTACTACTAGACAGGAGCCTTTCTTTGGTGCAGTGGTTCGAAAAACTTAGTTGCTATTCGTTTTTCTTTTTATACTCGGGTGGCTGATGATTGCTGTTCCCTGCTGGGGCTTGAACTTGCACACATCGTTAAAATAAGCAAACACATTATCCACTGCACTATTGCCACACTTAATTTCATGAAGTAGTAACCAGAGAAATAGAGTAGCTTAATGCTCTAACATAACTTACAAAATCAAATTTAAGTTACAAGAACTGGCAGTAGCATACATTTTGAGAGAAGTTTTGAACTACTAGCTTATTGCAAAAGTTCTTGTAAGCAATCGTGCATGTGAATGTGACGATTCGTATAACACATTTTTTCTTCGGTTTCAAGTTTATTTCACCGTTATTATTTACTTATACACTTTTGTACATTTATACTTTTGTATTATTAAAACATGTCGTCCGCAATCTGAAAGTCAAGTGAATAAGCACGAATTGTATTGGTAGCATTTAACCACCAAGGTGCGTGGCTAATGGAATTATTCGTGATAGAATAATCAACATGGCTAATCTAGGATGGTCCAACTTAGATGGTCATAGGGTGTCCAAAGCCTTGTGGCCTGTGTTACACCACAGGAAATCTGGGAAGGTCATGAAACTAGAAAGTTCACGGGTAAGAACAGCGATAGGAATACTCTCTGGCCATTGTCTTCTAAGGAAACCTGCTATGAGACTACGATTATTTAACATGGATGTTTGTAAGTATTACAATGACCTACATGTCTCAGAGGGCATAACATATATTCACTATGAATTCCAAGACATTGCCAGGACAAGGCTAAAGTACCTTGGAAGATACTTCTTCAATAACCTAGAAGAGGTAAGGTCCTGAACCATAATAATGATATTTTTAAATTCTGTAGAGGAATTAAGTGTATTGTCGAATTGGTTTAGGTCTTTTTGCCGTGAATGTTCCCTAGGGATCGCGATGGGCCCACCTTGCCACCTAGTGTTCTTATGAAAAACTCACAACCCTACTCAACATAACCTAGTCTAGTAGTAAGAGTAGTCTCTGGGTGCATTTTGAAAAAAATGCATTTGCGCTGAATTTGCAACAGCTTTTCGCGGCTCACAAGTAGAGATGGCTCAATCGACTTGGCTGTTGGCACTGATTATTTTTCGGATGTCTATCTCCACAATTTCCTTTACCCTCTTTATTAATATTTATTAATATTAATCCTTCCCTCTTCCTTTTATCAGCGAGGTTATGATCCGAAAATAAGGGATCACAACCTTCCCACTTCACCGCATTTCTACTGATCCGCCTGTGGGGTTCGCCTATTTGACCTCAGAAAATATCGGCAGGCCTGCCGATTTTGGATCACTCGGTTACTGAGACCAGTCGTTTATAGGCCTGCCTTTCCTACATCGCGATGTCTTTGGAACGTGCATTGATATTGCTTTTTTAACAGGGTTCAAATGATCTCTTCTTTGAACGTGGCAATACCAATGTAGTATAAAATCGGTGCATTTTCAGCCACCACGCTGCTCTTTAGTCGAATTCTTTCAAAATAGTACGATGAAATTTTCATGATTAGATATAGATACGTTTATTCTATGCAAACAGCTTGTATTACACATAATAGTAGCAATCTACCATCTGTTTGTGTTAAGTAACTTCTTGGACTTCTGCATGTAGCGCTTGGTTTTATTAAACAAAATTAAATTGACGCAACTGCTCTATTTGAAATCAATGAACCTCAACTGCAATTTGCCAGTGTTGCCAACAACCCTTTTGACTAATGCCGGACGTTTAGTTTTACTGACTTGGCGCAGTTCTTATATTAAGTATGTATTATATATAAATGAACATTATGTACATGTCATATATATATGAACACATGTATGTATGTAAACCGTCAAATGCAATTTGAAAAAAAAGCAGTTCTGGTGGTAATTTTATTCTATAGCTTACAACTATTGTACCGATTTTTTGAAGATATTCCGGAAAAGTATTGAGACTAATATTATTATTTTGGCTCCTCTAGGATGGTTAAGAGAATGCAAAACCAATGCAACCACTGAGAATGTCTATCATACATTTTTATATGTACATACATATATACATTTTCAATCCTCCGCTAATCCTTTATGAGGGTCGCGGTGGTAGGATTCGCAGGTGGAGTCTCCATCCTTTTCGATCCTCCGCCATTGATTCCAGCTCATCAGAAGGAATCCCTAGACGGCGGACAGGAAAGATGTCGGACTTGATCCAACCATCTATTTCTAGGCCTACCGAGGGGGCTTAGCCGTGCCTAGCCGTGCCATCAGATAGGCACGATTGCCGTGTCTATCTGATGACACGGCAATCGTGGCACGTCTTGGAAGCCGGTTTGGGGGCATACGCACTACGTGACCAAATTATCGAAGCATAGATCGTTCCGTTCGGAGAAATAGCTGCTCAACATTGAGCGTCTCACGCACTTGATTCCTACGAGTTATTCCAGCAACACCGCGAAGGAACCTCATTTCGGCAGCTTGTATCCACGTTCTTATTCTCTCGGTCATTACCCAAATTTCATGACCATAGGTGAGAGTTGAAACATACACCGAGTTAAAAACCGATAGCTTAGCGTGAACACTAAGTTCAGCCTTCCTTATAACAGATTGACCAAGTTCTCTCAAAATTGATCCAGCCTGACCAATTCTACAGGATAATTCAGCATTGCTCTTTCTATTATTCGTGAATAAGACCCCGATGTACTTAAACTTATCCCCCCGCTTCAGTGGGACTCCATTAACATGCAGAGTGCACTAAATGGTCGTTCTGAAAATGACTATTACTTCCGATTTGTTCACATTTACCTTCATTCCAGCATCATCACAAATGCCTACAAACCTTTCGAGTGCGCGCTGAAGTTCGGTTTGAGAAGACCCAAGTATGACCAAATCATTCGCAAAGAGCAAATAACTAATTCTTAAGGCTCCCACTTTGAAAAATTCTTTGCCACGGCTGCGCTGCCCCATGCAGTCCATATATGCAATAAAGAGTAGAGGTGACAAAACGCTCCCTTGGCGGAGTTCAACACCCGCCTGAGAATGTCATATCTTCAAAATTATTAAAGATATCAGAATCGGGCTTATACATATGTCATTTTAGATCCAAAGTGCTCTAATAGCGTGATTTAATATCATGATCATTTTAGGTCTAGCATTTTCAAAGATAGTAAAGGAGAGGTACACATTTTTTTTAAAAGTATTCCTCTACTATGAATGCATATTTCGAGCAGTGATTTCAAAATATTTGGATTGTACATATGCATGTACTGGGGCCACCTCAAAAATAAAGTGGTTTGAAGAATGGTGTCGAATGTACGTAGGTTGTCCAATAAGTTTTTAGGAAAAAAGCATAAATTGATTAGTTTACACAGGTTTATTGGTTTTCAGAGTATTCTCCTTCAAGATTTATACACTTTTCCATTCGATAAAACCAGTTTTCGAAACATTTATTTCACTCTGAAGTCGACACCTCAGAAACATGTTTTTTGAACACTTCTTTTAGCGTTGAAAAATGTTGACCACGCTGTTTATATGAATGGGAACAAAACAAAGTCATGAGGCGATAAATTAGGAGAATGTGGACAATGGCTGAATAACTCGACGTTTTGAAACTTAAAAAATTGAATTGTTTAAGTGGCTGTGTGAGAATTGGTATTATCATGTATCGATGTATGAATTGCTGGTTTGTTTTATACAATTCAAACAAATTACTGTATCTCGGCAAACAAATTACTGCGTATCAATCGGTCTGAAAAGTTCTTTGATCCTCTATAGCTACAGTAGCAACATAACCCGAGTTATCGAAAAAACAAGTAATCGAAGTGTTTCGAGAACAAGTCACCTTTTGTCGGTTTTCGTTTATTTTGAAAAACTCAAATAGCTGATTGTCGTTTGGATTCATTTGCGTTCGAGAATATCCAGCTTCAGTTTCCTGCAGCAATTCTGTACGCGTTTTTTGAAGCACCACGATCAAATTTCTTGAGTACTTCTTTGCATTATTTGACAGAACCCTTTTTTTGAGCATCGGTCAGCTTGTATAGCATTCACCTAGGACAAAATTTCTTCACAGCTAAATGCTCTTGCAATATTAATTGAATCCCAGTCTTATGCAGACCATGCACGGTTCAATTCCATCATCAACTCAGTCAAATCACAGTGAAATCAACCCGTGCGTGGCTTTGTCAATTGATCAGTTTGATGGTTGACGAGTTGATTGAAGAAAATTCAAAAGATTTTGAATTTTGGAAGTTGACTGGCAAGTCTTTCAATTCAATTGAACTGTGTGTGGGCAAGTCATTTGACTAGCTGTCAAATTTAAGAATTTGCAGTAGATATTCATTGTCAAATCGTCTGCACATGCTCGTCGTGTTTTTTTTTACATCGCGTCGTACCACTTTCAAATTCAGTCTTTCAATTCAGTTGATGTAGTGGGTGGCGAAGTGTCAATTCAGTTGACAATTCAGTTTACAATCGAATTGAATTGTGTATGGGCTGCTTTACTAATGCCGAAAGCTACTTTTATCTCACGGGATATCATTTGACAATAATAGATTGTGTGTACAAGATCAAGCCTCAGCAGGGAAAAGCATTCATAAGCCACCCTAGTGTAAAGAAAAGGAGAACGAAGAGCACCGACGTTTTTCCACCCACTGCACCCAAAATGGGTCTTGCTTGGTAGTACAATGGATCGGAGAGTCTGAGTGCTCTGGGATTTGGGTTTTCCTCACTTAAAAAAAAAAACTAAATGTTACTTGCCAATTGGTTTCAATCATGGCGCGTAAGGCATTAAGATTTTCTGGAACAACATATCTACACATTTCGTTAAAAGAGTTAGGAGCTCTAGAAATTGGCTCGTTCTGGCAATAGTTTGGACCAAGTGCCATTTGTAAAAAGAAATATCGTTTTCTTAACGTCCGTTCCGGAGCATAAATTGGTAACGTAGATAAAAGAACAGGGCAAACGATCAGTCACAGAACATCTCTTACAAACATGATATCGTGAGTATGCCTTCTAGCACTAAGAGTCGGTATACCTAATATACATAGTGGGCATCTTGCATAACAAAAAAAATAAATAAATATTTGGCGCAACAGCTCTTTAAGTGCCAGGGCATTTGCTTCTCGCAAATACTCATGTTGTGTGCGTTATATTTTTCACACGAATGGAAGGGACCTTCAGTTTAGTGCCGAATCCGAACGGCGATTTGAGAAGCTTTTTCGTGACAACAATACTCTCGGAAGTTTGTCAGACGATCGCGAAAGGTGAGACCGTGAAAAAATTTTTTGCTGTTTTCTGCGGTTCGAACTTGGAACCTCTTGCTTAGTGATTCGACTCATCGACCACTTACGCCACGGCGCCCACATAACAAGATGGTTTAAAATTCGAACGCATTTTGTGGAGCACATATTTTGTAAAGGTCCTCTGCACTCTCTCAACATGATCGGAATGAGTCTGATAAATTGAGTTTGAAATAACATCAGCATATTCAAGTACCAACCTGAAATATCTTTTGAGTTCGTTTTAATTAGACCAAAGTTGAGAATTAACTTTTGTTATTATGTAATCCATGTGAGATACAAAAGTAAGCTTTATATCAATAATGAAACCGAGGTCTTTTCTCTTTCGAAGAACATTACTTTTATTACACTAAAATAAATAAATATTTGGCGCAACAGCTCTTTTAAGTGCCAGGGCCTAGCTTCTCGCAACCACTCATGTTGTGTGTGTTATATTTTTCACACGAATGGAACGGACCTACAGTTTAGTGCTGAATCCGAACGGCGATTTGAGAAGCTTTTTCGTGACAACAACATTACACTAATCATACGAATATTGCGTTCGAGTTGTTAAAAAAGAGATAGCCACGCATTTTTTAGCAACACAAGTACCCTGTACTTTTTGAAGTAATGCGATACCCTTTTCGTCCAAAACGTCCACTCAATAATAAGTGAATAATTGATGTACCTTGGTGTTCGTCACTTTACCTTCAAGCAGATAGTCAAGGACTGCAATAAAGAGCAAAGCACTTAAGACGCTTCCCTGGTGCACCCCAACTTTGATTGGGAACTCTTTGGTTATTCCAGCAAGGCATCTTACTCTTGTCTTATCTCCTTCGTACATATCCATGATCCTCTGTAAATACCATATGTTTCCGAAACCACTCGATGTCTTAGCGCCACCCATATCAGATCTCGTGGTTGTCTGTCGAATGCCTTTTCAAAGCCAGCTATTACAATATGCAAATTCTTTAAGTAATCACGAAGTTTATCCAATACGATCCTTATACTTTGAATTGCATCTGTACTTGAATAACCCGAGACAAACCCGCAGTTATCATCAGGTGGCCGAATTATTTTTTTGCAATCGGCCACCTAATACCCATTGAACGGTAGTTATCACATTTTCGTGTATCACACTTTAGTAGTAGCTTTCCCTCCATTGATTGGGCATTGGATCACCTCTCATAATTTTACAATTCTGAGCCATCTGAACCCGATGACTCCCATCTTTTTCCAGAACTCAGAGGGCATCTCGCCTAGCTCACCCGCTTTTAGTTTTTTGAGTATTTGACTGCCTCACTAATTTCTTCGTCTGTAATGTCGGGTATTTCCTCACAGTTAGGGGTGGCTCTTGGAAAGTATAGCCGGGGAAACTGTTCATTCAAAAGCCGTTCACAATACTGCCTCCACCTCTGCATAATTTTGTCGTCATCCACAAGAAGCTGGCCATGAGCATTGTTAATGAACCACCTTGTGTCGATTTAGACCACATTTGGAACTTAAGGTCGACTGAATGCATGTTTTAAAACAGAACATGAAGTTTTTGAAATACATATATGAACATAAGGGCAGTTTTGAAAAAATGTCTCAGAAATGGCTCAGCCGATTTTGATCAAACTTGATATTTCAGATGGTTTGGATAGAATGCATAACAGAAAGATTTTTTGACAATTCTGAGTCTAGATCCTTAATAGCAGTTTAACTGTTGGGAGATATAGGGTCGCTTATGCCACAATAGATTGCAAGCTTTGACTTGCGAACGTTTTGATAGCAAATACTTGTATTCGGGATATAATCGAGTATATGCCTGGGGACAAGTCATGCAAAATAGATTGAAAAGAGGACTTGAATAGTTAAGAAAAATATCGAGAAGTCATGTAAAGTTTTAATAAGAATGCCAGGTATTAATTTCGGAATGATTAGAGACAGTGAAGCGAACGTATTAATGGATTTGTGAAATTTAGAAGAATTCAGCTAATGAAGGGGCAATATCGACCCGATCAAAAAAAAAAAACGGCCGTGCTTTTGCTAAGAAATTTTGGAAAACGAAAAAAATAATTTACTCACTTTAAAGAATTGATTGATGAACTACCGCGTAGCTTCTATGTTATTTTAAAACCTTTCCTTCGAACTATTCTAAGCGTACACCAAGTTTTGGCACTGAGGTGCACTGTAATTTGCTTTCTTGAGGTTTACCCTTTAAGTCAGAATTGCAATAAAGGATAGAATATAGCAACTTAAGACAAAAGATTGAGACGCTTACGAAAAATTTGGAGTAAGCTAAAGAAATCCAAATCAGCTAAAAGAAATCGTGGATGACAAGAACCATTACCCACTCAATGTAAATCGCACTGCTTATCTTGGATGGAAATGCTTTATACCTCGAATGCATTATTTTTCTTAAATCAAACAAATCGTAATAGCCCTAGATCGAAATTCCTACATTACCCCCTCGCACGAAATAGCTTGAGGTTCAATTTGTCACAATTTAAAATTGGCATTCGAAATCCACTTCTTCTTCTTCTTCCTATTTCAGCGAGGCTATGATCCGGAAACAAGGAATCATAACCCTCCCACTTCACTTCGAAATCCACACAAGTGAAATGAATTGTTACAGAAATTCCGCATGAAATTGAATTCATTCGCAAGTCCTTGACTCACTTTGAAGCCCTCCATTCGAAAAAATGTCCTCGCTTAAACCGTACTCCCATTTCTTATTTTTGGCCTAAAAAAGAAAAAAAAATGAATCAGTTTGTATTCATTGGAAATTGTGTTTGACTCTGGGCCAAGTGAAATGTTAGATCCATTTTCAAAAAATATGTAAAATTGGTAGGAAAGCGCAAACAAAACTCTTATTCAATGGCCCATGACCCTTTGGTTAATTAACACCATCCAACTGAGGGAAAATACTCGAGTAGAGAATACAACGTGCATAACGATACCACAATGTCACTTCCCCTTTCAATTGCCAGGTTTCAAATAAAAGAAGTAAAAACTTATTGTCCCCTAGGCACTCACAACTTTACTTAGCATTCCGTACAAAGATGCTCTTCACAAATGTGCCAGGACTAAGGATATTCTACAATAAGGGGAGGCTTATTGCTTCCTCACTGCCGATCGATAGCCATCAAATTGCACAAAAAAAAATTTCTTTGTTATAAACAAACTCCCTGGAGATCGAACTTTGCGTTTACTGCTGAATGTTTTTTTGAGATATTTATTGTATGTATTTTTAGGAAGACTTTCAGGGTTGTAGCATGATATAAGTGTGAAGTAACTGTGCAGTCGTACATTTTTGTTAGACCTTTTGGCCCTTTACGATCCTCTAAGTGCTGATAGATACTCACTTCCCAGAATACATTGTCGTGTATTGGAGGAACAGAGTTATTAAAAAGTCCTTGAAAATTGAGTAGCAATACCATTGCAACATCTACCTGCACGAACTCAAGGTATTAGGATTCACATTTATGTCCGTAGTTAGTCAAATGGTCTTGCAGATACAGGGGGGTCTGGAAAGTTTCCGACCTAACAAAGATACAAGACATTTTTTCTTCAAATTTACTTTTATTTTTCTATTGTACATAGTCTCCTTGTAAGTCTACACACTTCTCCCGGCGATCCTCCCATCTCTTTAATCCGCCAAATAGAAGGTACTCGGCGTCTTTCTCTGCAAAATAATTGTTTACGAAGGTGATGGCCTCCTCATTTGAGGAAAATCTCTGTCCTCCCAGTGTAACTTTTAGCTTAGAGAACAAAAAAAAAGTCGCTTGGAGCTCTGGTGAGTAAGGCGGGGGTGGTCAAGCAGTACAAACCGTAATTCGTGGATTTTTGCCATTGCAACCACTAAGGTGCGAGATGGCATTGTCGTGATGAAACAACATTTTTTTTCTGCAAATATGGCCGTTTTTCCACATAAATTCTGCCTTCAGCTTGTCAAATAATGATGCGTAGTATGTTCCTTTAATGGTTTTTTCGTTTTGATAATCGATTAAGATAACTTCCAATACTGTTCTCTGTCAACATAAAACTTATTACTCTCTCGGAGCGGCTTTTCACAATATTTTAAAACAAAGTTTTAGTTTAATGCGCTTACCACTGGTATTTTATGCCACAAAGTGTGTACTAGATACCATTTCACCCAATCGAAAATGATTGCATAATTCGTAGTTAAACGATATTTAAGTTATTTTACTTAAAAATTTGAAATTGAATTTGTAATAACTTAGATATAAGAAATAATATTGTTCTTTTGAAATGGAAGTAAATAATAATAAATAATAAATAAATAATAACTCATTGACTATCCCAAGAAAGAGTCGCCATCACTCTCCCAGCTTTTTTTGAAGCCGATTCCATCTTCGTAGTCCACTGTTTTGGCTGTATTTTTCTTTATGGGGTATGATGGTGTATCCAAGTTTCATCTACAGTAATTAATCGGCCTCTCAAACTGCGCCAACAGAGCATTGGAAATGTTCATTCGAACACTTTTTTGATTATATTCTCGTATGTGACAAACACGTTCCTTGGACAAACTCATAGCCTCTGCTATCTCTCTCACTTCAATTTGTCTAGCACCATTTGGTAAACTTGAGCGATGTTATCGTTAGTGGTTGCAGTTTTCGGAAGTCCCGAACGTCCGTCGTCTCCCAAGCTGGTACGGCCACGTTTAAATTCACGTGCCTAAAATTTCACGGTGGCAAATGATGATGTGGAGTCCCTGTACACAGCGCTCAACTCGTCTTTGATTTGCGTAGGCGTATTGCCTTTTGAAAACGAATATTTAATGACAGCTCGATATTCGATCTTTTCCATTTACACAAAAACGCTCACATCGACTCACTCAAACGATGGTCATACAACAACTGCGCCTCTAAAATGGCTGACATTTTGGTGAGAACCTTCCAAAAGATGCACAAACACATTCCCTAGCTCTTGTTGACGAGTGCTGCCATCTTCCTGTTGAGGTCGAGAACTTTTCAGACCACGCTTGTACTCCTTAATCAGGAAAGAAGGAACTAAATATCTTAGCAATATCCTGGTCCTGTAATGTTAGTCGGAAAAGATATTTATTGTAAGAATGTGTTAAAATATTTGGTGCAGAAGACTACGAAGGGCCTTATCTCTTAGGTATATCATATTGTTATAAATATAGTATTCCAACAACAGTCCATCATATCACCTGGACTAATTATCAATTTTTTTCAGACCATAGAGATCAGAAAAAAATTGCTTATTAGTCCAGGTGACTAGATCGCAATATTATCGAAGAGCACAGAATGTCTGTGCTTCATCCGAGCCTAACCAACGGTATTAACCGGGGTAGGTAAACGCCCAACATCATCAGGCGTGTAAAAAAAAAAAAAAAAACAGTCCTACTCGGGAACAGATATCTTATAAGTGATACAACATCTTCTGATAGGGATGATGTCCCTTTGATAGACACATTAGCTTTAAGGACATCTTGATGCACTGACCAGGAACATATGTATATTTTGACTCAAATTCTCAAGTCCATTGAATTGGCTCATGGCTTATAGCTTATAGTGTTGCCCTTCAGGCTCTTAATAGTATTCCAATATCATGCGCGCATTCAAATACTGTAGCAGACGCTGTGGCCGCTCATTCTCGTCATAAGAAGTCTGCCCAATAGAAGACCAAATAGAAGAGAGGATCGGCTCCTTGGAGTTTGTTAAGTAAGACTCGAATCAAAGTAGTTCTCTGATCGATTTTTACACAAATTTAGTCAACTCTATAGTAGACACAGAAGAGTTATTCCCACGGTAGCAGTACATTCATTCTCTATTGTTTGACGTACGAGTACTTTACTACACGCTCCTTTTGAGTTAAGACCTCGTGTCAATGGCACCGTGTTTAATATTTTCCAGCGTTAGGTGTGAATGATCTCAATTCCGGATCATTCACCACTTCCACCCCGGCACGGGCACAATTCTTATTTAAGAACTCAAGTTCCCCGTCTAAACACGGATTGGCCACCAAAATGGTCTCAATGTCGCATATCACGTGTGACAACATTCCAAGAATAAAATTGTATTCTGACATAACCGCCAATGGCACTGAATTAAATTTCAATAAAATGGGAAATGGTTCCGTTTTAAATCGTGTTTCAGTTTTTGGGGGGCGTCAGAACGAAACGATGACTCAACTGCTCTTTTAAAGAACCTCTGTTCATTTGCAAATTGTTTGCAGTGGAAATGCCCACCTGCCGGAAGACTTGCACAAATGACTAAGACTTCTTCAAAGCGTCTGCTTAAAAAAAATAATTTTCACATATCCCATATGGGGTTGGGAAACTAACTCTCTAAATCCACTCCAAATGTGTCTGCCGAAATTGCTTCTTTCCCTTCACTGGCAGTGGCGGCAGTAACAACTCATTTAAGACTCGTTTAATGCAAATATCCAAAAAATTGATTTCGAAGAAAATTTCACCAATCCACCCGCCGAGGTGTAATCAGTGAAAATTAGAACACCAAGTGAAATTGTGGTTGGACTCTCTCTTCGTTGCGTTCAAGAATCCAAACCACCTGACGCACAGTGTCAAAGCCCAAAAAAACGCAACATTGTCACGCGCCACAAGTACCTTCCGCACATGGTGTGCGTACACTGCCTAAGCCTCTTAGCCACAACAACAACAGTAAGTCATCGATTGGGAGTGTAATGCTCCCGTGTCGATTCCGTTGGTTGATACCGCGACTATGAAGACCATCATCATGATGATGATAGTGGTCATTACGCACCCGGGTCACGTTTCGAAATTTTCTATTACAAATAATGCTAATTTTTGAGCCGCCGTTGGACATGCCTCTGCCACGGTTGATGGGTGCAGAGGAAGTACTTGTCTGGGTGTCTGCAGTTAGTGGAGAGGAAGCCCATTCTAAAGAGTCCTAAACGTCCACCTGCCTCAACACAACCAACCTCTATATGGCGACTAATGATTGTCTTTTATTTTTCTGCAGAAAAACATGGCCATAGTGCAGGAGGAGGAAGAGCCCATGCTTATGCTGGCAGCTGATGAGGAAACGAGACCAGAAGTGATGATATCAAGGCTAAACTTGCCGAGCAATGCGACCTCGATAAGAGCTGACATTACTGATGGATTTTCGTGTGATAACAAGACCTACGGGTACTATGCCGATGTGGAGAACGAATGTCAGATCTTCCACGTGTGCTTGCCAGTGACCTATGCCGATGGTAAAGAGAATACGTTCCGGTGGAGTTTTATCTGTCCTGAGGAGACGGTTTTCAGTCAGGTAAGGTACACGTTTCATTTTAAATTTCATTTTACACCTTTTGGTCCATAGGACTCATTTACATGTATGCGCCCTGCGGATATGTCCATCGACTGTGAGGAGTCTTTTAAATACTACGAACTAAATAGAAACTTCGGAGTGATAGAGTCTGAAGACACTCTTGCAAGCGCTGAAGACGAGATGGACATGGAGGAGATGTCCAGGCAGCCACCAAATCTAGATTTCGCAGAAGACATCAAACAGACCATTGTTGCCGCTCCAGTGAAGAAGCAGACAGTCAAAGTGCAGAGCTCAAATCGCAGGAAGACTCAAACAAACAGAATCACCGCTGAAGCACAACGGAAGAAGGTGCAGCCATCGAGGAAAACCCCACAACCTGTAGCACCCGTAACACCTGCAAAACCGCTTGAGGAAGATATCCCCATATTCGAACAAGAAGCTGAGAGAACCACTGTCAAATATCAAAGATTCACCAAACGTCCAGTAACTGCCATCAAGGAACAATCAAAGCCAGAGGCATCCAAACCAGAGCAACAGGTCGTTCGACAAGAACTATACTCACAGAAGAGGAAACGTCCACAGAATTTCTCCGCCACAAGGGTGGACACTGCTGTTCAAACAGAAACTGAGCCTGAGGCGTCTCAAAAGACTGACATTGTTCTAGAACAACAACCTGCCCGAGATCAAGCCGAAGCTCAGGCGTCTGAAATCGCGGAGGTTAGCATTAAGCCGCAAGTGGAGAAAATTGCTGAACTGAAGCCAGTGGAGGCTGAAAAGAGCGAATCACTAGCTGTTAAGGAGAATGAACCAGCTCTTGAAGTGGACCAACCATCTGATCTCAAGTCAGAGATTGCGCCCATGCCAGAGAATACCCCGAGTCGAGTTGAAGTCGTTGAGATTCCCATTCAAAAGGTCGATGAGCCTTTGCTTCCTGAGGTACCTGAAGCAGAGCCAAAGCCAGTAGCTGATGTCGTGGAACCAATGAAGGCGGAGGAAGAACAACTACGCAATGAGGAGCTTCTTGCAGCGGAAACAATACAAGCCGAGCTTACGAAAGCGTTGGAAGAGGTACGGCAACAGGAGGCTGAAAAGGCGGCTTTAGAAACACCTTCTGAGCCAGAGAAGTCTATGGAGGCTGAGAAGGTTCTTTTCGAACCAGCTCTAGAACCGGAAAAAGTGGTAGAAGTAAATGAACCTGAAACTCTGCTGGAAGTTGTAAGGATAGCTGACCTTCCTTCAGAACCAGAAGCACCAGCACCAGAGCCGGTAAAGGCCTTGGACGCTCTTATGAAGCCTGAAGTACCAGCGGCCGAGCCTGCAATGCCCTTGAATGCAGAGGTACCAGAGCCGGAGGAAATGTCTCAATCAGAACCTGAGCTTCCAGCTCCGGAGCCAGTAATGCCATTGAAAATCGAAGTTCCTGTTATTGAGCCAGAGCTAGAGAAGCCAAGAATTGAAATTCCTGTTCCAGAGTCTGTATTAGAAGCTGTAGCTCCCGTTGCTGAGCCAGAAGAACCTCTCAAAGTTGAAGAGCCTGTCGCTGAGCCAGAGATGCTTCTTAAAGTTGAGACTACCATCGCTGAGCAGGAAAAACCACTTGAGAACGAAGTTCCAGCTCCTGAGCCAGAGTTGCCATTAAGAGTGGAAGCTTCCTTACCAGAAATGTCATCAGTAGCGGAACCTGAGATGCCATTGCGAATCGAAACCCTTGCCGCTGAGCCAGAGAAACCATTACAAGCTGAAGTTCCTACTGCCGACTTAGAAATGACCAAATTCTCTGAACCAATTGAAACCCCAATGGAACTTGCGGGGAAACCTGCAGAGACTGAGCTCCCTGCTGAACCTATGAGCATACTTAATCCGGTACCACAAGTGCCACTTAAAGGAGAGCAATCGGAAATCCAGCTAGAAAAGTCCAGCGAAGTACAGGCTGAGGGTGAAGCGCCGCAATCTGCTGAGCAAATGGAAGCCCAACCTCAAGCAAGCGGAGAGGAAGATTCTCTACCATCTGCCTCCGAAACCGAAGATGCGCAGACGTTGATTCTTGACTTTATCTCAAGCCTGGTGAACTCGCAAAATTCAAATCTAGAAGAACAAAGTGGAAGTGTGGGCGAAACGCCTTCCGAGAATATGCTGGAACCAGCTGCTTCGGAATCGAAACTCACCGAAGAAAAGCCAGTCGAAATCCAGCCTCAACAGGAACCCCAAAATCCACTGTATATGCCACTAATGCAGAATAATGATCAAATGTACCAAATTCCAGTGCAAGTCATTGAGTCTCCGGAGCCAGAGCTCCCAATGCCAGCTCCAGTAGTGGCAGAACCAAAGCTTCCTCTTAGTGTCGACGATGTTGTTGAGCTCGTAAAGGAGTCTCTAGACGCACCCGCTGAGAAGGAAAACCTCGTTCAAGCATCATCAGCAAATCAACCCGCTTCACTGCCCAATTCTGAAGAAGTCAAGCCCATCTATCACAGGTACTTTGAGCTGGGATCGAATCTATTAAAATCGGAGGCCTTAACTGCTTCCGAAGAAGATGAGCCCACTGTCATATCTAATACTAATGACAATTCCATGGTCCAGGAGGAGTCGCAGCTACCGGCTAGTGCTGCGGAACGGTCCGAATTTCCAAAAGCCAGTGAGCAACTTCCAGAGCCTGAACAGCTTGCCTCAGAACCAGAGCCCGCCTTGAATACTCTTCCACTAGTTGAGCTACTCCCATCAGAGTCAGCATCCACCTCCTCCACAGATGATCGCCTCGCCATGAGCCGAAGTATGAATCGCTTCCGAATGGATCCCAGGAAGCGACGATTCCTTTTCAGGTCCGATGCCAGTTAGACTGATTCTAGAATTACCACCAACGCCACATACACAAATACGAGACGAAAACGAACACATTACAAGCACACCACGACACTATCACATTAACACACACATACCCAAGCTCACATCGAAGCATCATTACCCAGCGAAGCCATAGGTTCGCCTTGAAATCCTCGGCGAATGTTATAATAATCCATTAACTAAAACAAAAATAATTAAATTTCATAGTTAAGTTTAAGAAAACAAGGTTTTTTTTTTGCTTGTTTTGTCGCCCATATTTTGTTGAACGAAAACGAGAGAGAAAGAAAAAAAAAAGTTTTAAAAGAAAGGAAACACAAAAAACCGAGTCTTATGTGCAATGCAAAATTTAGGTTGACTAAAATTCATTCATATCTTTATTTTTTTTTATTTTAAATGAAATTCTTGACCTGGATTTTGTCCCTGGACAACCTAATGAGATTAAATTAAACGAAACACCCTGTATTTTTGTTTTCTTATTTTTTTTCTTTTCGTATGTTAACTGTAAGTCGAGAGATTAAAAAAAAGAAAAAGATAAATAAATTATTGTTTAAAAAAAATTAATATGTTTTCGTACTCTTAAATTTGTTGTAAATATTTTAGGTAACAATTAAGGTAAGTCCAGTATGCTACTATTAATATTCCCTTGCTTTATTGTAGCGATAACTTACTTACTTATGTCATGTATCCTCTTGTGGGTCCCAGGGCCTCTACTTCGCATACGCGCCATCGTGTACGGTTTCTGGCAATGTGTCTCAGCTCTCCCCAACTTCTTCCCAACTGCCATTCCTCCTTCCCGACAGTTATGCGCCATGTTCTCCTCGGTCTGCCAGGTATTTATTCTACCATCCTGAGTTAAAGGGTACCATAGCATAGCACCCAAGCATAGGAACTGTCACCTTTTCGGAACGTGTGACGGATCCACTCCCAACTTCCCTCGTTGGATGGTTGTGCATATTGGTTCCTGACCCGTTTTCTCGTAAAGGTGTTCGTTAGAGAGACGATCGGGCCAGAAAATCCTTTAAACATTGCGCAAGAACCTACTAACGAACATTCACAGCTTTCTGGTGATAGTAGTGGTCACTCTCCACGAGTTGCACCCATATAACAGCACGGATTCAACGTTGGAGCGGAACGGTCTTAGCTTGGTGCTCAAACTGATTGCATTGCTTCGCCGTATTTTGGACCACATTCCGAACGCGAACTTTGCTATGGCGATCCTGTTGGCTATATCCAGTTCGGTTCCACCATCGCTCGAGACAACACTTCCAAGATACCGGAAATCCTCTACTCTCTCTACCGGTTGTCCAGCAATGCATATTTGAGTCGATGAGTTTGTTTCAAGGCTGATCATTTAAGTTTTTGTCGTATTAATTTTCAGCTCGACGACGCGACGCCTGCCTCCTTCTCCACATCTGCTGTCATATGGTGGAGGTCCATAATCCTGTGAGAGAGTAAGCATACATCGTTAGCGTAGTCAAGATGTTTAAGTTGTGGATGTTTAAGACTCCATTGAAATCCTCCGTTTCCCGTCGACAAAGCTGCATGAGGCACATACCTAATCAACAATAGGAATAGTATTGGTGAAAGAATACAGCCTTCTCCTTCCCCACTTTGCTTCACAAATTCCTCACACAACCTCTATCCGTGCAGAACGTGACACTTAGACTCTCTATATGTTGCCTGGATAATAGCAATTAATAATACCGGGAACAGCTTTTCTGCGTAAGGCACGCCAAATAAACTCTCTGTTGATACTATCTAACGTCTTCTCAAAATCGATGAACAGCAGGAGGAGTGGCGATCGATATTCAACGGACTATTCGATGATAATCCGTGGCCGACACAGGAGGATCCAGAGCGGAAACGTGCCTGTTCGTCTTCGAAAGTGTCTTCGAGATGTGGTTTGATTCGCTGCAGGATGATTTTAACTATTATCTTAGCCACGCCAGGCAGCACGCAGATACCCATCCAGTTCCCACACTCCATTAAATTTCCTTTCTTATTTAGCTTGACGATCATTCCCTTTTACCACTCATCAGGGATTCTCTCAACCCTCCAGGTTGGGGGTTGTGCCGTCGGGGTAACTTTCCTACCACGTAAAAAATCTATGGTTCCGAAACAAGCAAGAGCCTCGGATAAGGATGACTCAACTAATGACGACCCCAGAAAACGAAATAAGGCCAACGACCTTCGGATCTGTACGTGGAATGTTCTGTCCCTTTACAGACCACGTGTAGCCGAACACCTAGCAGAGGCCCTAGACTGCTATAAAGCAGATATTACCACCATCCAGGTAGTGCGATGGGATGGGCCGGGCAAAAAGAGGATGAAAAACTCGGACATCTACTACGGTGATTGCTACAGAGGCAACAGGTAACGGTTATTCGGATGTGGATTTGTCATACTTAGGCAAGAAGTCTTAAGCTTTCGACACGTAAGCGAGCGTATTATGACCATCCGGATCAAGGTTAAATTCGCTAACATAAGCCTAATATGTGTTCAGGCCCCCACGGAAGAAAAGGACCCTGCCACCAAAGATTGTTTCTACGAGCTCCTTGACAAAACATACGAGCAATGTCCTAAATACGACGTTAAAATAGTATTGGGCGATTTTAACGCCAAAATAGGAAAGGAGGACGTCTTTGGTAGGGCAGTCGGTAAGCATAGCCTACACGACACCACGTCTGATAACGGACTAAGGCTAATTGATTTCGCTGTGGAGCGAAATGTCACCATAGCAAGCACATGGTTTCCTCATCTCGATATTCATAAGCAGACATGGCGGTCCAATGATCATGTAACGATCAACCAAATTGATCATATTGCGATCGACGCAAGGCATACCTCCAGTATTCTGGATGTCCGGACCTTCCGAGCGGCCAACATAGACTCGTATCATTACCTTGTTGTAGCCAAGGTACGAATGCGGATATCCCAATCTGAGCAACAAAGAAGAATCACTTTGAGAAAATTTAACGTCGAAAAGCTACAATCGCAAGAGACCGCCAGACTCTTCGCTGAACGCGTATCCCGAAATCTCTCAATCATCCCTATGCCGCCAGCATCAAGTGCCGAAACCCAGTGGCAACGTTGCCAACATGCCATCAGAAACGCCGCGACTGATGTGCTGGGTCTCGCTCGTCTACCATCGCGAAACCCCTCGTTTGACGAAGAATGCCGGCGAGTGCATGCAGCAAAACAAGTGGCATACAAAGCGGCGCTGCAAAGGAAAACGAGAGCTGCTCGTGAGTTCTACGAGCAAAAGAGACAGGCAGAACATCGGCTTCTCCAAAAGAAGAAGAAAGAACATGAGAAGCGTGCGTTTGAGAATATCGAGAGTTTATACTCCAGGAACAATGTACGGAAGTTTTACCAAAAGGTAAAAAGAACGTGTCAGAGGAGCAATACCCGTACAGAAACCTGTAGAGATGAAAATGGAAACCTCGTAGTAGAATCACAGTCGGTGCTGAGAATATGGAAAAACTACTTCTGCAGACTGTATAATGGCGACGAAGACCACCATCCCGCTGTCAGGCAGAATGAACCATTCAACATAGACGATGATAGTCAAAATTTCCGTCCACCTGACCAAAACGAAGTGAGGATAGCAATATCCAAGCTAAAATCCAACAAGGCTGCCGGACCTGACGGCTTACCGGCCGAGCTTTTCAAGGCAGCTAGGGATGAATTGGTAGAGAGCATACACCAACTCATCTTTAAGATTTGGTCAGACGAGTGTATGCCTGATGAATGGAACCTCAGCATCGTTTGCCCGATCCACAAGAAAGGAGTCCCCCTCAACTGCGCCAATTATAGAGGCATCAGTCTCCTCAACATCGCATACAAGATCTTTTCTGCGATATTGTGTGAACGCCTGAAACCTTTTATGAACAGCCTGATTGGACCCTATCAGTGCGGTTTCAGGCCAGGAAAGTCCATCATCGATCAAATCTTCACACTTCGGCAGATCCTGGAGAAAACCCAAGATCACCATCGCAAGGCTATTGTTAAATAAAAATGAATTGAATTGAATTCCAAATGGATACTCACCACGTCTTTATCGATTTCAAGGCCGCCTATTACAGCATCTATAGACAAGAGCTTTATAGAGCCATGTCTAGTTTTGACATCCCTGCCGAACATGTCCGTCTGTGCAGGCTGACGATGGAGAACGCTCGCTGCTCGCTGCTCAAGGTCGGTAATGACCTCACCTAGACCTTTGATGTCAAAAAAGGTTTAAGACAAGGTGACGCGCTGTCATGCGACTTCTTTAATATTGTACTTGAACGGATTGTGCGGAACTCACAAGCCAACATCGGAGGCACAATCTATTATAAGTCTGTATAACTGCTTGCATACGCTGACGATATCGACATTATCGGAAGAACTCAGCGGGCTGTCACCGGTGCGTTTGCAAGCATTGAAGCGGAAGCGGCCAAAATGGGTTTAGCGATAAACGAGGGCAAAACCAAGTATATGCTGTCAACAAGAAGGGAAAGCCAACACCGACGAATTGGACAAAATATCACAGTGGGCAGCTATAACTTCGAGGTAGTAAGGGACTTTGTCTACCTTGGCTCTTCTATAAACTCTGAGAACGACATCAGCGAAGAAATCAAGTGAAGAATAACTCTTGCCAATCGCTGTTTTTTTTGGGTTTATAAGGCAATTCAACAGTAAAGCCCTATCTCGAACAACTAAGGAGTCTCTGTATAAGACCCTGATCATCCCAGTCCTGCTTTATGGCGCTAAAACATGGACTTTATTAAAAGAGGATGAAGATATCCTTGGTCGGTTCGAGAGAAAAATTCTTCATAAGATTTTCGGTCCCGTTTGCGTTGACGGGTTTTGGAGGAGAAGATTCAATCACGAACTATACGAGCTGTACAGCGACATCGACCTAGTCAAAAAACTGCGTATTGGACGTCTGAGATGGTTAGGACATGTAGATCGAATGGACACCAACGCTCCGGTTCGCAGAGTCTTCGAATCTAATCTCGAGGGACGACGCAGTAGAGGGAATCATCGCCGTAGGTGGCGTGCATAAGTTCAAGGGGACCTCAACCAACTTGAAGTGCGCAACTAGAGACAATTAGCGAAAGACCGAGCTAAATGGAGAGGCTTGTTGGTTGAGGCCCAGGTTCACCCCGAACTGTAGCGCCACCTAAGTAAGTAAGTAGGGATTCTCTCGGCTTCCCAATCTCTCTCTTTTAGTGGAAGCAGAAGCTCAGCTGATGTTGTTGGCGCTGCTCGTAAGAGCTCTGCGGGAATACCATCAAGTCCTGCCACCTTGTTGGTTTTAAGTGCTTTGATCGCGGTAGTGATCTCATCATTACTGGTAGTCGTGGTGCGTATTCGGGAACTTCTCACCTCGGGCACCTTAGTTTGATTTGGGAGCATATCGTTAGCGAAAACGCGGTTCAAAACCATGGCAAAATGCTCTTTCCATCTCTTGAGCTGATCCTCATTCGAAATAAGCAAGGAGCCTTCTAGGCTTTTCACTGGGTATTGGCTGGAGCTGAGACCACCTGTTAACTCTTTGACGATTCTGTAAACGGTCTTGCTGTCGCACCTCCGTGCAGCTTCTTCTGTTTCTGTGGCCAATGCGTCGATATAGTTGCGCCTGTCACGTCGCAGACTACGTTGAACTTCTCTCATCTTCATGCGATATAGGGACTCTAGCTCGCTCTTCTCTGCTGCTGAAGTAGCTGCAATGCGAGCTTTTAGCTGTTTTCGTTCATCAATCCGTCTCCAGGTATCCTTGGAAAACCACGCCGTATGTCTTCCCTGTGATCGACCGACAATTCTTTCAGCACCAGATGTAAAAACATTTTTCACAGCACACCAGCGGTCTTGGGTGGTTGCAGGCGGTAAGCTGCTGGTTGTTTCCACACCTAGCAAAAGCTGCTCGCTTAATGGTTGGTGCACTGAGGGATCACTTAGTCTATTGATGTTGAACCTGGTCGTTCTTGTGTTGTCGTGGAATCTTCGAACTGCAGCAGTGGGGGGAGAGTTCCTATCATAAGATGGTGCGCTCGTACTATCCCCACATCTGCACCTCGCCTATTTCGGACATCCAAGAAACTTCTTTTTAAGCGGCGGCTGATGACAAAACGGTAAGTTTGATTGGAGGTTGCTTACTTGTCGTTGGAAACCCAGTCGACTTTGTACTAGGTCTTACGCTCAAACATGGTGCCACTTATCACAAGGCGGTTGGCATTGCAGAAATCCCCAAACCTTTCGCCGTTGTCATGGCGGTTGCCTAGTCCATGCTTCCCGATTATATGTTTGCGCCCTTCGTTGTCATTGCCTACGTTGCCATTGAAATCCCTATTACTACGACTATGTCTCAATTTGGTGTTGTGTTGTTAGAGGGCACTTAGGTGATTGCAGCAGCTCTTCTTTTCGTCTTCAGACGAGCCTTCCGTTGGGGCATAACATTGAATGATGGTGATGCGTCGTACTCTAGTCTGGAATCTGGCCGTCATAATCGTATCAACCTGAGGCTGCCAGGAAATTAGGCCCATGGCTGTAGTTATTGTCAGCAGCAGCCCGACTCCATATTCCCGCGGACTTCTGGATGGTCTTCCGGAATAGAGTAGTACAGTGTTACGCGTTGAAGACTGGTACTCGCCCGCTTCTAAGCATCTCATTTCACTTACCCAAAAATATACAGTCTATATCTCATAAAGTATTTTTCCAATTGAAGGAAGCTGGCATAGTAAGATGCTTCGCTTCCTCAGTCGAGGAGCGTCTTTATATTCCAGAAACCTATCTTTGTCTGAGTAGAATAGCCAAAAGTCGTCAACATGTGATCATTCCTTCTCCGAGGCATATTTCAAGGCGTTTTGGTGACACAGGGGATAGTTTTAAGAGCCTGTATGGATTCGAGTTTCGTAATGTGGAATACTTATGCAATCAATATCTCAATTTAGGTCAGTTTCAGCTAGTTGCCTAGAGTTGCGCACTCCAAGTTGGTCGAGGTTCCCTTGAATTTGTGCGCGCCACCTAGGGCGAGGAGGCTCTATGCTGCATCGTCCATCTGAGTTTGATTGGAGAACTCTGCGAGCCAGAGCTCGATGTCTATCCGCTCTATACTTCGTCATTGAATCTTCTTCTAAAAACCCATCAACGCAAATGGAACCGAATATCTTACGAAAAATATTTCTCTCGAAACGACCAATGATATTGTTGTAACTCGATTAAATGAAAGATAGACGCTTTCCGAGTTCAATTCCTTGTTATTTCGTCTCTCAACAAGTAATTAATTCTACAATCTCTTTTCCGTCCACTTCGTTTTTTTTTTTTTTTTTTTTTTTTTCCCGAGGGTTGGTGAAAAATCTTCCATAGACACTATGAGAAGAGCAAGCGCGTGCTCATAGTAGTGTCAGATTCTTACTGACTAAAAAAACACCGCGACTGGGGCACGCACTTATGTCGGTAAAAAGCAGAAACACCACCGCACATGGCTTTCTACAGACACCTGGAGACGGATCGATGAGCGTACAGCAATCAAGGCTCGGATTGCAGCGGCCTCAGCAGTAGAGAGAACCGAGCTTGAAGCCCAATACCGTGCGAAGAAGAAAGAAGTGCAGCGTAGTGTGAGACGTGACAAGCGTCAACATGTCAACTCACTGGCCTCAAGGGCTGAAGAAGCAGCGAGTAGGTGCGACAGTAGGACTGTTTACAACATCACTAAGGAGCTCATTGGTGGTCGAAACTCCAAACAACATCCAGTGAAGAGTCTAGACGGTGACCTTCTGATTTCGGATGAGGATCAGCTCACTAGATGGAGAGAACATTTTGCTGCAGTGCTAAATCACTTAGACGACGGCGGTATGATCTTGAATTCGAATGAGCAGTTCGAAGCAACAAATTCCCGAATTCGCACCGTACCTCCCAGTAAAGCTGAAGTAATAACAGCAATCAAGTCCATCAAGAAAAACAAAGCGGTGGGTATTGATGGCATCCCTGCCGAGCTATTTCAAGCGGCGCCAAATACATCGGCAGATTTGCTGCATCCGCTAATACGGAGAGCTTGGGATAGTGAACAATTTCCACAGGAGTGGAAAAGGGGGATGATCATTAAGCTTCCAAAGAAGGGTAACTTGATGGAGTGCGGTAACTGGAGAGGTATATGTGTTCTTCCAGCTGTAGCCAAAATAATAGCTAGAATAATTCTAGAACGAATTAAAGAACATTTAGATTCAACTCTCGATGTCGAACAGGCAGGCTCCTGCGCTGGATCCTCCTGCATCGACCACATAAACACCTTACGGATCATAATCGAACAATTCGTTGAGTATAGGTCTCCGCTACATTTACTGTTTATCGACTTCGAGAAGGCTTTCGACAGCTTGAATCGAGATGCTATCTGGCTGGCCTTGCGCAGGAGAGGCATTCCAGAAAAGCTTATAGCTATTATCAAGGCTACATATGAGGGCGGCAAGTGTCACGTCGTGCACAATGGTAAAGTGTCGGAGGACTTTGAAGTCCAAAGTGGAGTACGTCAAGGGTGCATACTGTCCCCACTATTGTTCTTGGTGGTTATCAGCGATGTACTCTGTGCAGCATTGACGGAAGCTGATTATGGAATTCGTTGGACTATGACATCTTACCTTAAACACCTAGATTACGCTGACGATGTTTGTCTACTTTCACATCGGATAATGGATCTTCATTTGATGGCCCAAAATCTAGAAGCTGAGGCAAACAAAGTGGGGCTAAAAATAAACACAGCCAAAACAAAAGCCCTGAGTACTTCCAATACCCGCGCTCAACTTAACATTGCCGGAAAGCTAGTCGAGAAAGTTGATAACTTTCTATATTTAGGAAGTGTCGTCTCGGCTAATCGCGGTGGCACCGAACTGGATGTGTGCAGCAGAATCGGGAAGGCTAAATCTGCGTTCGGAATGCTGTCCAAAATCTGGAGAAGCAATGTTATTAGCTTAAGAACCAAGCTACGACTGTTCCGCTCCAACGTAGAATCAGTGCTGCTTTATGGGTGCAGTACCTGGAAGGTGGACACCATTAACACACGCAAGCTGCAAGTCTTCGTAAACAAATGCTTAAGAATCATCTTGAGGATTTTTTGGCCGAACCGCATCTCCAACAAACAACTTTATCTGAGAACGGGCCAAGAACCTATAAGCATTACTATACGAAGAAGAAAGTGGCAATGGATTGGACACACCCTACGGCGCGAAGACAACTCCATTGCGAAATACGCTATGCAGTGGAATCCGCTCACCCAGGCAGGCAGAATAGCGGGACGCCCTAGGCAAACGTGGCGCAGAACAGTTGAGGAGGAATCGAGCTCTTTAGGAATGAGTTGGAGGCAGCTCAAACGCGTTGCAGAACTCCGAACACGATGGCGCGCATGCGTGGTTGACGCCCTATGCCCCCCGAGGGGTTAAAGGACATAAGTAAGTAAGTAAAGTAAGTAAAAAAACACCACCCTTCGATATAAATTTGGTAGATATCACAACTAAGTATTAACTTATCAAGCAATTTTTCTTTCACGAAATAAAAACGTTTGGCAGGTTACTTTCCACTGAAAGATACTGCATGTTCCGCAATCTAAACGCGGTTTATCATTATCTCGCCAAGTCGAAGGGTTTCGTCCTTTGTAGTCGGCGCAATAAATTGCTCTCATCCAAAATTTGTAGGACTGTATTGTTGACATGTCCGATTAGTCGGTTTCTATGCTTTCTCGCGAAGCTTCTAGTTTCAGCTTCGATTGTCGAAATTCCGAGATCCCGGTGGATATCGTCGTTTCTAATATACCACGGTGCTTGGACAATCTCTCTTAGCACTTTATTTTGAAAAGTTTGTAAAATATTGGCATTTGTTTTCTTGGTACAACCCCAAAGTTGTATACCGTAGGTCCACACCGGCTTTAGCACTTGCTTGTATAAAAGCAGTTTGTTCTCAGTACTGAGCTGGGAATGCTTTCCGAGTAACCAGTACATTTCGCTATATTTGATTTCAAGTTCTTTACGTTTCATTTTCACGTGCGAATTCCATTTCAGTCTTGCGTCGAGTGTCATTCCCAGGTATTTGGCGTCGTTTGCAAAAGGTATTCGGGCCGAGTTTAGGAAAATTGGCAAGTCATTAGTTTTCTTGTAAGTGAAATTCACGTGAACAGATTTAGATTCGTTGAGGGCAATCCGCCAGTCCCTCGTCCATTCATTTACTTTATTTAGCGCGTTTTGCAGTTTTTCAGTCGTTTCTTCGATTGTTTTACCTACTGCTAGGATAGCGGTGTCATCGGCAAACGTAGCAAGGATAGTGCCATCTTCTTTCGGTATATCTCGAGTATATAACAGATAGAGAAGCGGCCCAAGAACGCTTCCTTGTGGTACGCCGGCCGAAATTTCTTTGAGCTGCGAGTATTCGTTTCCATGTCTAACACGGAAAAGTCTATTCCCCAGGTATGATACTAGAATATCGTATAAGCACACAGGGAGAACTTGTCGTAGTTTGGATTTCAAGCCATCATGCCACACCTTATCAAAGGCCTGCGAGACGTCAAGAAATACGCTTGAGCAAATCTTTTTTTCTTCAAATGCTTTCTCGATTACGTCAGTAATTCTATGCACCTGGTCAATCGTCGAATGCTTACTTCTGAACCCAAACTGGTGGTCAGGGATAAGATTATTTTCGTCTATAACCGGTTGGAGACGCCTTAGTAATATCCTCTCGAAAATTTTGGATATGACTGGAAGAAGCGAAATTGGTCTATACGATTTTACCTCATTTGGCGGTTTTCCTGGTTTTAAGACCATTATTACTTCCGCAACTTTCCATTGGCTCGGAACGTGTTTTAATCTGAGCGCAGCATTTACAATATGGAGAGGCTTAAGCAAAGCTTTTCTAGGTAAAACTTTAAGAATTTCTCCGGTGATTAAATCATAACTAGGAGCTTTCTTAGGTTTTAGAATCTCGATCTCATTTTTGAGTTCCCTAAGCGTTGCACTTGTGAGTGTTAAATTGCCAGATGGTAAAACCGGTCTATTGACGTTATCGTAAACCACTTGACTATCGTACGGTTTAAGGGTTTCTTCCAGGTGGGCCGCAAAGACGTCCGCTTTTTCTTTATCTTCCCTTGCCCATTCATATTGATTCAATTTAATTGGCGGCGCGGGGACTTTGGGCTTTTTGGTGCCTTTTATGGCTTTCCAAAGTGAATAATTGGAATCTTTTTTCGCTGTTAAACTTTCAAGGTAAGAGGCTATTGCACGATTCTTAAAATCCTTAATAGTTTTCTTCAACGAATTGCACAGACGGGTCAAGTGTGTTTTATGCTGCGGAGCACGACTCTGTTGCCATTTTTTACGCGCTTTTCGTTTTTCCTTGACCAATTCCTTTATTTCCGGAGGATATCGTAAACCGTATTTGTCCGGCGTTTTCCTTGGAATGGGAGTATTATTCCAAGAGGCGAGCTGTACGATCTCGACGAAGCGATCAACTTCAACCTCAAGTTCATAGGGTGTCGTAAATGGAACGCTCAGTTCAACATTGTCTTCAATTTCGTTCCTAAAACCTTCCCAGTTAGTTGTTCTACCAATCTCGCTGGCTCTAGGTTATAGACTAGTTTTTCGCTCAATGTCAAAATAATTGGGGAATGATCAGACGACAGATCAAAACTCTCTTTGACTTTTATGTGGTTGGTAGATATTCCTTTCACAACGAAAAAATCTATCAGATCAGGTATTTTTAAAGTATCAGTTGGCCAGTAAGTCGGTTTACCCGTCGAATGGAAATCGCAATTGTACTCCATACCTGCCCCATAGAGCATTCTACCTTTTTCGAACTGTATCTTGAGCCCCAGAACGTATGTTTCGCATTAAAATCGCCGCCAATAATGAAATTAGGTTTAAGCGATTTAAACATGTTAGTAAAATCTGTTTTTTCAAGCGCGGAACGCGGTGGACAGTAGATAGACGAAATTTTAAGAGTACGCTGACTATTTTTAACTCGAATCGTGCACAGTTGCAAAGTTTCAAGCTCTATCTTTAGGTCTTCCGATTGCTCGATACAGTCTTTAATAAGCAAGGAAGATCCGCCCCTCGCTTTTCCCGAAGGGTGACAAGCGTGGTAATCATTATAGCCTTTTATTTTTAAATAATGTGGGTTTCAGAAATCAAGCAAATATCAATATCTTTTTGGCGCATAAATATTTCCAATTCGTCAAGTTTTTGCAAAAGTCCGTTTGCATTCCAAGTACATATTGAAGTGCGCGTTTTCTGTGAATTATTTTCAAGCTTAACCAGCCTATCGAGAATAATTTTATTTATTTTGCCTTGTTCTTCAAGTTTCGCGAGAATAACTGAGAAAACATGTGAAAAGGGGTCGGTCGAAATTTCAAGGTTTTTTGGTTTTTCGGAAGCCACGGCCTGAGCATAAGACTGCATTGCCGCTGTCCGAGGGTCATTACCCGGTGGCTTTTCTAATCTTAGCTTTTCAGTACCGTTTCTTTTAAGAGCAGAGGTCGAGGGCTTTTCTGTTGTCAATCTTTCCCTCACCTTTTTGTGCTCTGAACCCGGTAGTTTTAGTTTGCCTACTTTCTCCGGTGCGATCTTACGCTTTGGTTTAGTTTGCAATTTTGATTTTATATTTAGTGGCTTAAGGAGCGCATCTCTCCGTTTTTGCAACTCCTTAGCTACTTCACAGCCTCTATAATTTGCCGGGTGCTTTCCCTTACAATTAACACATGTTGCAGAGTTTTGTTTGTTTACTCCACAAACTTGGGAGAGGTGATTTCCGGCGCATTTCACACATCGTGGTTCTTTTCGACAATACGTTTGCGTATGATTGAATCCTTGGCATCGTTTGCACTGAGGTATCAATCTTGTATTCTTGCGCATGGGTTCGATTTTGACTACGACATTCAGAATTGTTCTTATTTCGTAAATCTTATCCAAACTCTCAGCTTTATCAAAAGTTAGCATAAAAAGAGGAAGCCCGCGCTTTACCGTCGTTTCCTCGCCTTCCAATTTTTGTTTTTCCCGTTTAATTAAATTTACTGCATCGACGATTTTAAAGTTTTTGTTTTTCAAATCGTGAACAACATCTTCCTTTAAGCATGAGGCATGAAGTCCTCTAGCTACGACTCGTATCGGTCTTTCAGATTTATTCTCGTAAGTATACCACTGAATCTTTTCAGTATTCAGTTTATTAGATACTAAGCGGTAACTGTCTGAGTCCTTTACGTTTACTTTCCATTTGTTGTTGTTGAGCGATGTTACTTCAAAATCGGATAGCAACAGAGGTTTATGAATAGAATGCAGTTTATTATAGTCTGCAATTCCGATTACGTTTATTGGCGGCGGTGATCGTACGTTAGTTCGTGGATTTTCTTCGACACATGTGTTTATTTTGTCACGCTGTTCGTTATCTTTTCGCTCATTTTGCATTTTTTCTTGCCTCGTTACCATTTCGGGTGAAGAACCAGCTTTTCGTTTCTTAACTGGTCGTTTTTTTAGAATCCAGTTAGTTTCCCGAGCTAGTTCTTCTTCATCCGTTTGATAATCAGTGTTATCGGGGACGTTTGAACTCGCAGCAGACTCATTACGAGGTTTCTTCATATCCTTAAATGCTTTATTTTCTGCTTTAAGTACATTTAGTTCTTTTCTTAGTTCTTCGCAGAGAAGTTCCATTTTACTTAGCCTGGTCCGGAGTGCCATATTTTCGTCCGTAAGGCTTTGAATTTTCGTTGAAGTCCGTTGTTCGTGCGCCGACACTATCGATGTCGCCGGACTTCTAGTTCCGCACGTTTTTATTGTAGATCTTGATGGTGGAGATCTAACTACCCTGGTACCCTTTTTAAAAGGGTCAGATGAACGCAATAAATGGCTCTCCCCAGAATCCGTAGAGCCGACCTCCGAAGAGGGTGGATTTTTCAGTGTACCTGGACTGCCACCTGGGGTATTTATATCTTTTGTTTTGTTCATTGCATAATTTGTATACGCCATACTCGGTATACGGAGGGTGGATTTTAGTCGCCTCTTACGACAGGCATGCCTACCTCGGGTATATTCTAACCCCTACCCGAAGGGGGTCCACTTCTTGGTCTTCTTGACAGATGTCAGTCCGCAGCCGCCAATCGATGACAGCCACCACAGGGTGTGAAGTTACCACACTCCTCCCTTTTTAGGATGCTTCATATCGTTGGGGTTCCTTTATCACTCTTCCGTAGCGAGTGACCTTATCCGTATCGGCTACCGCCTAGGTGGTGGTCTCCTGCGTTTCTCCTAACGTCGATTGTCGTGTCCCATCAGAACCAGATTCGGCCTTCGCGCCGACGGTGGGCGATGAGGGGGTTGGTGTGTGTGATGGAGCCACTCTTTCTAGAGCAACTTCTGGTTGTAACTCGGTTACAGGAATCTCCACTAAATGGGGCGTGTCGATGGGAACGCGACGTCTTATTTGATACGCATGACGACGGCCTTTTTTACTGCCTGCCGATTTCACCACATACGATACTGGACCTGTGATTTCGATTATGGTGCCTTCCAGCCACGACGGGCCTGAGGTATAATTCCGGAAATAAATGAGACCTCCAACTTCAAACTTCCGGGGTTCGGAGACGATGGGATTCAGCTGGCCATCATCAGGATGAACGATGTTCATGGCCGTGCGAAGTCGACGACCCATCAGTAGCTCTGCTGGAGTTTTACCCGTGGTAGTGTTCGGAGCTGTGTGTTGTTTAAACAAAATACGCTGTAGCCCTGTTGGCATATCCCCTTCTGTCATAGTTCTCAAGGATGTCTTCAAATACTGCACCATCCGTTCTGCTTGGCCATTTCTAGAGGGGTGGTACGGTGCAGTTGCATTGTATTTGATGCCATTGGATATGAAACATTTTTTCATTTCAGCAGAAACAAACGCAGCTCCGTTACCGGAGATAACCCTTCGAGGTTGGCCATGAGTAGCGATAATTTTACGCAGTTTGTTTTTTACTTCAGCCGATGATATAATACGTACTATTTTTCCTTCTAACCACTTAAACATCGAGTCTACCACCACCATGAAATGGACCAGCAAAATCCATATGTAACGTGTCTCATGGTTTTTCGGATGGTCTAATGAATTGTCATGGGGCAGCAGGCGCGTTACGTTGAGCTGTTTAGCACTGAGAACATTTTTGTACTTTGAGTTCAATTTGTTGATCCAGTTTGGGCCACCATACGTAGCTCCGAGCATACGCCTTCATCAGACTGATTCCTGGGTGATACCCATGTAGAAGTTCCAAGATTGCCGTTTGATATTTGGGTGGCACGATTAATCTACTTCCCCACAACAAGCAACCCTTCTGAGTCGACAGTTCGGTCTTGCGTCGTACGTATGGTATAAATTCATCAAATTTCTTCAGATCTTGTGGGGAGCCATCTTAAAACACGTAACATTATTGGATCTTTTATTGTCTCCGCAGCTATCTGCTCTGCTTTTACTGGGGAATTGCTACCTTTCTCAAGTATAAGTATATCCACCGGCTCTTTTTCGGGCGCATCCAGTTTTGAATGTTGTGGGAGTCTACTTAAACAATCCACATTTATATTTTTCGATCTTGGCTAATACTCTATTGTACAGTCATACGCCGACATAACAAACACCACCGTAGCATGCGTGGTGATACCATATGTGGAATTTGTTTTTTTCTATTAAAGATTCCCAACAACGGCTTATGATGAGTCAGAATAGTGACTTTTCTTCCAGCCACATACTGATGAAAATGCTTGATACCAAATATAATTGCCAAGGCTTCATTTTCCAAATGAGCGTAATTGCGCTCGTGAACTCCCAGTGTGCGGGACGCAAAGGCAATCAGGCGCTCCACTCCCATATCGTCAATCCTATGGGCCAAAATCGCTCCGACGCCAAAAGGAGATGCGTCACAAGACAAAATAAGTGGTTTAGTGATGTCATAGTGTATGAGCAGGGTCGGAATCAAGTAAATTTTTGAGCTCATCAAAAGCGGTTTGATGACGAATGGCGAGCTTCCTGAGCCAAAAAACAGGATAAGTGTCGGTTGGTCTGTGGCCCAGCGAGCCGCAACCGTAAAAACTTTTACTGCTCCGAAACGAAAACCAACGCCTCGGATACGGACGGATAATTTGATGACGACCTTTGGCTATCGGACACGGACAACGATCGGATTCTGGAACGTTAAGACCCTCCTGGACTCACTCAAGGAAGGGCCTTATAACACCAGATTCCTCCAATTAGAACGCGAATATAAAATAGACATCTTAGGGCTGAGCGAGATAAGATGCTTTGATGCTGGGGACTTCATCTCCCCAACCAAAAACACTGTCATGCTCTACTCTGGTAAAGCAGCTGTAAGTGCACGGAGTTCCGGAGTAGGACTCATGCTAACTACAGCAGCACGTAGTAACCTCATATCCTGGAAACCCCATAGTGACCGGATATTGACGGCTAGGTTCCAGAGTAGAGTTAGGAAACTTACCATCATACAGTGTTATGCTCCGACTCTAGACGCGACTGAGGACGAAAAGGATGATTTTTATAGCCACTTAGGCGCCGCCTACAATCAAACGCCTAATGGGGACATCGTAATGGTGATGGGAGATTTCAATGCCAAGGTGGGTAGAGACAACACCATGCTTAAGCACGTGATGGGAGTTCACGGCGTGGGAGACCGTAATGATAACGGTGAGCGGTTTGTGGACTTCTGCAATACCAACCGCCTAGTCATCGGAGGTACGCTGTTTAAGCATAACACCTCCCACAAAATCAGTTGGGTCTCTACTGATAGGCAACGAACATCCAACCAGATCTACCACATTGCGATCAGTCGCCGCTTTAGAAATTGTTTCCTGGACGTCCGAAACAGACGTGGAGCTGACGTCGGACTAGAGCGAGATCACCATCTTATGGTAGCTCATTTACGCCTTCGTACTGCATCCGTCAACAGCAACCGCTCAAACCTACTTAACATCACCAGGTTTAATATCGACAGGCTCAAGGTTCCCCAAGTGCGCCAACAGTTCAGGGACCATCTTGCCTTAGAAGCAGAAGCAATCAGCAGCATAGAGAACATGGATGACCACTGGAGTGCTGTGAAAAATACTTTTGCGACTGGGGCACGCACGTATGTCGGTAAAAAGCAGAAACACCACCGCACATGGCTTTCTACAGACACCTGGAGACGGATCGATGAGCGTACAGCAATCAAGGCTCGGATTGCAGCGGCCTCAGCAGTAGAGAGAACCGAGCTTGAAGCCCAATACCGTGCGAAGAAGAAAGAAGTGCAGCGTAGTGTGAGACGTGACAAGCGTCAACATGTCAACTCACTGGCCTCAAGGGCTGAAGAAGCAGCGAGTAGGTGCGACAGTAGGACTGTTTACAACATCACTAAGGAGCTCATTGGTGGTCGAAACTCCAAACAACATCCAGTGAAGAGTCTAGACGGTGACCTTCTGATTTCGGATGAGGATCAGCTCAATAGATGGAGAGAACATTTTGCTGCAGTGCTAAATCACTTAGACGACGGCGGTATGATCTTGAATTCGAATGAGCAGTTCGAAGCAACAAATTCCCGAATTCGCACCGTACCTCCCAGTAAAGCTGAAGTAATAACAGCAATCAAGTCCCTCAAGAAAAACAAAGCGGTGGGTATTGATGGCATCCCTGCCGAGCTATTTCAAGCGGCGCCAAATACATCGGCAGATTTGCTGCATCCGCTAATACGGAGAGCTTGGGATAGTGAACAATTTCCACAGGAGTGGAAAAGGGGGATGATCATTAAGCTTCCAAAGAAGGGTAACTTGATGGAGTGCCGTAACTGGAGAGGTATATGTGTTCTTCCAGCTGTAGCCAAAATAATAGCTAGAATAATTCTAGAACGAATTAAAGAACATTTAGATTCAACTCTCGATGTCGAACAGGCAGGCTCCTACGCTGGATCCTCCTGCATCGACCACATAAATACCTTACGGAACATAATCGAACAATGTGTTGAGTATAGGTCTCCGCTACATTTACTGTTTATCGACTTCGAGAAGGCTTTCGGCAGCTTGAATCGAGATGCTATCTGGTTGGCCTTGCGCAGGAGAGGCATTCCAGAAAAGCTTATAGCTATTATCAAGGCTACATATGAGGGCGGCAAATGTCACGTCGTGCACAATGGTAAGGTGTCGGAGGATTTTGAAGTCCAAAGTGGAGTACGTCAAGGGTGCATACTGTCCCCACTATTGCTCTTGGTAGTTATGAGCGATGTACTCCGTGCAGCATTGACGGAAGCTGATTATGGAATTCGTTGGACTATAACATCTTACCTTAAACACCTAGATTACGCTGACGATGTTTGTCTACTTTCACATCGGAGAATGGATCTTCATTTGATGGCCCAAAATCTAGAAGCTGGGGCAAACAAAGTGGAGCTAAAAATAAACACAGCCAAAACAAAAGCCCTGAGTACTTCCAATACCCGCGCTCAACTTAACATTGCCGGAAAGCAAGTCGAGAAAGTTGATAACTATCTTTATTTAGGAAGTGTGGTCTCGGCTAATCGCGGTGGCACCGAACTGGATGTGTGCAGCAGAATCGGGAAGGCTAAAGCTGCGTTCGGAATGCTATCTAAAATCTGGAGAAGCAATGTTATCAGCTTAAGAACCAAGCTGCGACTGTTCCGCGCCAACGTAGAATCAGTGCTGCTTTATGGGTGCAGTACTTGGAAGGTGGACACCATTAACACACGGAAGCTGCAAGTCTTCGTAAACAAATGCTTAAGAATCATCTTGAGGATTTTTTGGCCGAACCGCATCTCTAACGAACAGCTTTATCTGAGAACGGGCCAAGAACCTATAAGCATTACTATACGAAGAAGAAAGTGGCAATAGATTGGACACACCCTACGGCGCGAAGACAACTCCATTGCGAAATACGCCATGCAGTGGAATCCGCTCACCCAGGCAGGCAGAATAGCGGGACGCCCTAGGCAAACGTGGCGCAGAACAGTTGAGGAGGAATCGAGCTCTTTAGGAATGAGTTGGAGGCAGCTCAAACGCGTTGCAGAACTTCGAACACGATGGCGCGCAGGCGTGGTTGACGCCCTATGCCCCCCGAGGGGTTAAAGGATCTAAGTAAAAAAGTAAGTAAAGTAAACGATGTAATTTCTCTGCCACGGTGGCCTTCTGCGGTAAAAATGGATTTTAAAAATTTAACAAACCCAAGAGCAACATCTGCTTATTTTCAGGACAGGCTGCTTGCTGGATGGCTTTGATCTTCTCCTTGTTCGGCGAGATACCTCTACTACTGATATGGAACCCCAAGAAATCAAATTCCTTCTTCGCAAACATACACTTTGATTTATTTCAAGTTCGCCTTTGATAGTTTTTCGAAAACTGCTTCTAAATTACGGGTATAATCCGCTTCATCTTTTCCGGATATTATGATTTCATCCAGATATGCTTTAACGCCGTTTATACCGACTAATAATGTATCCATACATTTATGAAAAAATGCCGGTGTTGCCGAAATACCAAAAGGCAACCTCCGGACCCGGAATAATCCCTTGTGCGTGCTAAGGGTCAAACGGTAGTGCATGCTATCATATGAAAACACAAGCGTTTTCACTCAGCTGAGGCCTACCAACTCCTACTCTCAACCTCCACGCGGTGACAGCCGGGTGCCTAGTACCTTAATCCAAGAAATGGGTAACCAACCCCGTTTGGCGGATTCTTGGTGGCAGCAGATGAGAGAGGGGGGGAAGAGTGCTTTTCTCACTAGAGCACTTCTTCCTGTTCCAGGCGGCAGCGGACGAATTCCCTAGACGGAGTCAACGGTGGCGTCTATAGTTCCAGTTAGGTTGAACTTAGTGAATACCCTGCGCGAGCTGCTTCGACGTATTCGGATCACAGGTCGGTAAGGAATTTCCAATGTTGGTCAGGACATTGGAATAGAGATGGTGGCGGAGGAGCCCTTAATGGGCCAACGGCAGCGCTCATACTCCCGTAGTGGACTACTGGCACCGGTGTACCCGGCCCCTCGTCCTAGGGGAATAATTAAGGAACTGGCCCTCCAGGTTGGGGGTTGTGCCGTCGGGGTAACTTCCCTACCACGTAAAAAACGCATGGTTCCGAAACAACCAAAAGCCTCGGATAAGGATGACCCAACTAATGACGACCCCAGCAAACGAAATAAGGACAACGACCTTCGGATCTGTACGTGGAATGTTCTGTCCCTTTACAGACCACGTGCAGCCGAACAACTAGCAGAGGCCCTAGACTGCTATAAAGCAGATATTACCCCCATCCAGGAAGTGCGATAGGATGGGCCAGGCAAAAAGAGGATGAAAAACTGTGACATCAACTACGGTGATTGCTACAGAGGCAACAGGCAACGCTTATTCGGATGCGGATTTGTCATACGCGGCAGACTTAGGCAAAAAGTCTTAAGCTTCCGACACGTGAGCGAGCGTATTATGACCATCCGGATCAAGGCTAAATTCGCTAACATAAGCCTAATATGTGTTCATGCCCCCACAGAAGAAAAGGACCCTGCCTCCAAAGAGTGTTTCTATGAGCTCCTCGACAAAACATACGAGCAATGTCCTAAATACGACGTTAAGATCGTATTGGGCGATTTTAACGCCAAAATAGGAAAGAAGGACGTCTTCGGTAGAGCAGTCGGTAAGCATAGCCTACACGACACCACGTCTGATAACGGACTAAGGCTAATTGATTTCGCTGTGGAGCGAAACGTCACCATAGCAAGCACATGGTTTCCTCATCTCGATATTCATAAGCAGACATGGCGGTCCAATGATCATGTAACGATCAACCAAATTGATCATATTGCGATCGACGCAAGGCATACCTCCAGTATTCTGGATGTCCGGACCTTCCGAGCGGCCAACATAGACTCGTATCATTACCTTGTTGTAGCCAAGGTACGAATGCGGATATCCCAATCTGAGCAACAAAGAAGAATTACTGTGAGAAAATTTAACGTCGAAAAGCTACAATTGCAAGAGACCGCCAGACTCTTCGCTGAACGCGTATCCCGAAATCTCTCAATCACCCCTATACCGCCAGCATCAAGTGCCGAAGACCAGTGGCAACGCTGCCAACATGCCATCAGAAACGCCGCGACTGATGTGCTGGGTCTCGCTCGCCTACCATCGCGAAACCCCACGTTTGACGAAGAATGCCGGCGAGTGCATGCAGCAAAACAAGTGGCATACAAAGCGGCGCTGCAAAGGAAAACGAGAGCTGCTCGTGAGTTCTACGAGCAAAAGAGACAGGCAGAACATCGGCTTCTCCAAAAGAAGAAGAAAGAACATGAGAAGCGTGCGTTTGAGAATATCGAGAGTTTATACTCCAGGAACAATGTACGGAAGTTTTACCAAAAGGTAAAAAGAACGTGTCAGAGGAGCAATACCCGTACAGAAACCTGTAGAGATGAAAATGGAAACCTCGTAGTAGAATCACAGTCGGTGCTGAGAATATGGAAAAACTACTTCTGCAGACTGTATAATGGCGACGAAGACCACCATCCCGCTGTCAGGCAGAATGAACCATTCAACATAGACGATGATAGTCAAAATTTCCGTCCACCTGACCAAAACGAAGTGAGGATAGCAATATCCAAGCTAAAATCGAACAAGGCTGCTGGACCTGACGATTTACCGGCCGAACTTTTCAAGGCAGCTGGGGATGAATTGGTAGAGTGCATACACCAACTCATTTCTAATATTTGGTCAGAGGAGTGTATGCCTGATGAATGGAATCTCAGCATCGTTTGCCCGATCCACAAGAAAGGAGACCCCCTCAACTGCGCTAATTATAGAGGCATCAGTCTCCTCAACATCGCGTACAAGATCTTTTCTGCGATATTGTGTGAACGCCTGAAACCTTTTATCAACAGCCTGATTGGACCCTATCAGTGCGGTTTCAGGCCAGGAAAGTCCACCATCGATCAAATCTTCACACTTCGGCAGATCCTGGAGAAAACCCAAGAATTCCAAATCGATACTCACCACCTCTTTATCGATTTCAAGGCCGCCTATTACAGCATCTATAGTGAAGAGCTTTATAGAGCCATGTCTAGTTTTGACATCCCTGCCAAACTTGTCCGCCTGTGCAGGCTGACGATGGAGAACGCTCGCTGCTCCATCAAGGTCGGTAATGACCTCACCGAGACCTTTGATGTCAAAAAAGGCTTTAGACCAGGTGACGCGCTGTCATGTGACTTCTTCAATATTGTACTTGAACGGATTGTGCGGAACTCACAAGCCAACACCGGAGGCACAATCTATTACAAGTCTGTACAACTGCTTGCATACGCCGACGATATAGACATTATCGGAAGATCTCAGCGGGCTGTCACCGGTGCTTTTGCAAGCATTGAGGCGGAAGCGGCCAAAATGGGTTTAGCGATAAACGAGGGCAAAACCAAGTCTATGCCGTCAACAAGAAGAGAAAACCAACACCGACGAATTGGACAGAACGTCACAGTGGGCAGCTATAACCTCGAGGTAGTAAGGGACTTTGTCTACCTTAGCTCTGCTATAAATTCTACAAACAAGATCAGCGCAGAAATCAATCGAAGAATAACTCTTGCCAATCGCTGTTTTTTTGGGCTTATAAGGCAATTCAACAGTAAAGCCCTCTCTCGAACAACTAAGGAGACTCTATATAAGACCTTGATCATCCCAGTCCTGCTTTACGGCGCTGAAACATGGACTTTATTAAAAGAGGATGAAGATATCCTTGGTCGCTTCGAGAGAAAAATTCTTCGTAAGATTTTCGGTCCCGTTTGCGTTGACGGGTTTTGGAGGAGAAGATTCAATCACGAACTATACGAGCTGTACAGCGACATCGACCTAGTCAAAAAACTGCGTATTGGACGTCTGAGATGGCTAGGACATGTAGAGCGAATGGACACCAACGCTCCGGCCCGCAGAGTCTTCGAATCTAACCCCGAGGGACGACGCAGTAGAGGGAATTATCGCCGTAGATGGCGCGCACAAGTTCAAGGGGACCTCGACCAACTTGGAGTGCGCAACTGGAGGCAATTAGCTAAAGACCGAGCTAAATGGAGAGGCTTGTTGGTTGAGGCCCAGGTTCACCCCGAACTGTAGCGCCACCTAAGTAAGTAAGTGCTAAGGGTCAGTAATTCCACAGAGAAATCGTCCACCACCAGCTGTGGATACGCTTGCTGTAAGCCTAACTTCGTGAATATTTGCCCGCCCGCAATCGCAGCCATTACCTCTGAAAAGAGAGGAAGCGGATAGGAGTTGGTTTTAATAACAGCATTGACTGTACTCCGGTAATCGCCACAGATTCTAATCGATCCGTCGGCCTTGGGCACAGGTACAATCGGCGTAGCCCACATGGAGAGTAATACTGGTTCCAATATTTTTTGTAGTCTAGCAATTTCTTTCTCAACAGCTGGTTGCCAAGCAATTGGACACTGCCTATGTTTCAAGAAGATAGGTGAAGCTCCATGTAAAATTTCAATGGAAATCGGCGGCCCGTTGTATGCGCCCATATGTTCACTAAAAATGTTCTGGTACTTCTTCAATACACTCACCCCCTCCATTGCCAACTCCATCACGCACACTCCCTGCACCGTAATTCCTAGAGCCGGAAACCAATCTCTGCCCAGCAAGCATATCCTACCACCTGCAATAACAAGAACTGGCAAAAACATGTCTTTACTACTATAATTCATTTTCACCAGATGATCCCAGGACCTGCAACTTCTCTTTTGACCAAGCCTGTAACGTTATCGTGGAGGGCACAAGTTGTTTGTTTTCATGGTTGATGCGCTTCCACGTAGCCTCGGAAATCACTGTACACGGAGCCCCAGAATCGACCTCAAAAGATTCCTCCACACCGTTTATCAACACCTTTGTCAGGATGTGGTGAGTTGAAGATGTTTGGATAGCGTTTAGTTCAAAAAAATAATTCGCTGCAAGCGATTCATGCTCTTTCACATTTTCCCTTGTATCTACCATATTGACAGCTTGCTGTTGACGCAAAACTGCCTTTTTCTTAAAACACGTCCTGCTACAATGTCCCTTCATGTGGCAAAAATCATAGTTTTTCTCCTTGAAGAAACATTTGTCTACAATATGCTTGCCATCACAGCGATAACAACGCCTGTTTCCCGGAATTTTCTTCGCAGATAGCGCCATAACCTCCATGTTGCCTCGTATATCCATTACATGCCGGTGTGCAGTCTCATGGGCTGTTGCAATTTCATACGCTCGCTTGAAGTCCAATTTTGGCTCGCTGAAAAGGCGCTTTTGCAAGGATTCATCCGCCACCCCACACACAATCTGATCTCTCAACATATTGTCCAATTCCATGAAATTGCAGTGCTCCGACAATTTTCTCAGATCGTTCACAAAATCCGCGATTGTTTCTTCACTCTTGTGGCTTCGCTTATGGAAAGTAAAACGTTGTACAATCTCGTTGCGTTTCGGATGAAAATGATTGTCTAGCGGCTCGATGATTTCGAAGAAAGTCACATCTTTTAGTATTTTATTATATTAGTTAGTGGCGTTAACAACGACCGTATTACTTCGTAGGTTGTTTGCCCAACACAGGAAAGAAATATAGCCCTCTTGGAATTTTCGTTCGTTATGCCATTAGCTTCGAAATAAAACTCCATCCTTTCCTTATAGTTGTTCCATGACATAGATGGTTGAAATTGCTCCAATTTCCCGAAAGCCTGACCGGCTGAGCTGTTCACATTTGCCATCACGCTTTCATTCATAACGTTCCAGAACTGAGCCCTGTTGTACTCCGCCGGTGATCTTGTATTCCTTGGGCCGCAGTCTGTATTGTATACTAAGATTCTGCACCTGAAGTAGTCAACAACAATGTCTATACGGTATTTTGGTACTCGCATCCCTCTGAGCGCTTGTAAGATATATATATATAGATACTTAGGGCTTTTTTTATGTCGAGGGTTATAACCAAGCATTATTTTTTGGAACATTATTTCATTTGCTATCTTCGCCAGCAGTTGAATCTTCCTTACCCGAGGCTTGTGGTTGTTTTTGAACCAGTGTTTTTTTACGTTGTAGGGTTGTTGAATGTTCTCTGGTGGCACAATCCCCAACCTGCAGGGCCAATTCCTTTTGTTATACCCCCATTTGGCGGGGCCGGGTGCACCGTTGCATGATTTGTGCGAAATAGATCTGTAGCAACGAATAACGGTGCGCTCTTCATTTCTCTCTCGCTTGGATTCAGTTCGTTTCTCAACAAGATTGTTACTGGGGATGAGAAATGGGTTTATTCTGAGAACATTAGAGTTCCAGGCAGTGGCTGAGTTCTGCAGATAAACTGCACCAAGTGACTAAGGCCGGTCTTTACCCAAAAAGGATAATGATCTCTATCTGGTGGGAAATGAGTGGTATTGTTCATTTTCAAATCCTTCATCTTGACCAAACCATCACAGAAGAATACTACAATCAACAATTAGACCAATTAAAAGCAACCTTTGAAGAAAATCGGTCAGCATTATTCAATCGTCACGGGATGCCTCCATCAAGACAATGACAGGCCACATGTCGCAGGAGAGACAATCCAGAAAATCCACAGATTTGGTTGGAAAATGATGCTTCTTTCAGCGTGCTCTCCTGACATTGCCTCTAGGAATTACCAACTTTCCAGAAGTTTGCAAAATTATTTAAGCGATTGGAGAATAAGAAATCAGACCGGTGTCGAAAGTGTATTCTGCACGAGTTTTTCACTTCTAAGCCAGATTAATTTTATAAATCCGGCATAGAACAATTACCAGTACGTTGGAATGCCATCATTAGGAGCAACGGAAAATATTCTCATGTTAGTCAAACGCTCCGATTTTCTTTATAATTGAGTGAAGTACACGAAAAATCGCATAATTTATGGGATTAACCGATACCTGATGCTTCGGAGATTGATGTCTCTGCAGTTGCCGCAGTTCTAACATATGCGTATGATTTCAAAATGCTTCTACCACTGGGCTCGATTTTGAAAGGAACCTGAGAAAGGTGATACAGTCAAAGTGTATAACTCGATAATAGCAAAAGTTTACACAGATTCTCAATTCAGCCATTGTTAGACGATCGGAAATAAACAATTTTTAAGTTCTCACTGTTGCTGTTGCATTGACCGTGGTATACTTACGGTCGCATTATTTTACAACGATCGTCACTACAGATATAGTATACTTCTGGGCGCACGTTACCACCACTGACTTTCGTATGCTTTTATAAAATGCTTAAATACATACATATTTAAAATTGGTCAAAGCTCTACTACAATAAGTAACTACAACTATTCTCAAGATATATCCGTGAGCATTCATATTTCGGTACGCGGTATTTGTTTATTTAACGCGTTCTTGACACTTAGCGTAATCACACCGCAATATTCCTGAACCTTCTTCTTGAGTAACCACCACTGGGCAAGGTTCCAGGCAAAGGAACCAGAGGAATTGAGCTGCTTAGCAACCTTTCCCTAAGACCGTCCATACGTGGTGAAGAGCCACATCCTACACGAGGTGTCCCTGTTATATACTGAATATGGCGGATCTAAAGAGGAAAACTTGATAAAACCCGTAATCCCAGGTGTATAGCTACCGTGCCCATGGGATGAATGGCACTACGTTAGTTTGTCTTCTAACGGTGAACTCCAGTTTATTGGGCACCTCTGGTTTTAATATAAGTCCCCGCCGCTGGCATGCGGGGCTCTGCCTTCGGTGTATTTCTTTCCCTAGCTTCTCGTGGGAACAACATTTTTAATTCCAATAAAAAAAACCCAAGAGCAAGATGCTGCTCTCAACGCATCCACACCAATGGAAATTGGTCTCCCAGAAGACCTCTTCTCAATCGCTAGCGCGGAAGAGAACGATCTAACTATCGGTCCAGTTGAAGAAGCGCCCCTTCTACGCGAAACCGCCCCACCTCTGTCGGTTGATCCTCAGCCCTCCACCTCAAAAACTGCACTAGAACGACTTAGCGGAGAGGGTCGCAAAAGCTTGAAATGGCTCCACTCCAAAGGCGTATCTCCTGAGGAAGCCAGAGAGAAAGCCAAAATCCCCTGCGGCCGCAAAAGAGACCGCTCTAATTCTTCTCCTCTGGCTTCGGAGACAAAAAATAAAAAAACTGCACCCTATGCAAGAGTAACAGATGTGGATCCCACGTCTATCAACCCTGCTCCTATAGTGCCACTTACCACCTTTAAGCAAGCTCTGGAAGTTTTGAAGATAAGGATCATCGACTCCAACTTTCCAGAAACCCTGCTTAATAACGAGCAAATGACTTCCATCTAAGACTCCATCTTTGAGCGCATTATCAGCCTCACGAACGAGAAAGTGAAACCCAAATTCCGCGGTACATCTTTCCGTCTAGGATGGTTAGTCCTAAATTGCAAAGACCGGTCCACGGCAGAATGGGTCAAAATCATTGTCCCTAGTTTCACTCCATGGGAGGGTGCCTCACTGAAAGCTCTTGATGAGGATAACATTCCTCGGGAACAAATTTTAGTGGGATACTTTCCAGCAAACCCCTCATTCGGAAACGAGAAGATCCTGACGGCTGTTTCTGCCCAAAATTCAGATCTTCTCGTTTCTGAATGGCGGGTTTTAAAACGTGAGGACAAGGGCAACTTTGCCATTCTGACCCTCTCCATAGACTACAAATCCATGGCTTGCTTGAAAAGGCTACATTTCAAAAGAGACTTTCGTTTCAGAGAAGTTACTCTTCGAACAAAGCAATTCATCGGCAAAGACTCTGCCCTCCTGCACCATGCAAAAGCGGCCTCTGCGGCCGCCTGCCACAGGTTTTCAAAAAATAACCTGGACCTTATCCTAATCCAGGGGCCATGGGTCCGAGATGGCAGAATATGTGGCCTCCCCACTAATTCATCTAAGCTAATATATGACAACAGGCAACCCCTTCCCAGCGCTGCCATTTTAATAAGTAACAGAATCAACTTTCTTCCTACCCCACAGTCTATTAGCAAAGACCTTGTAGCCATTTCAATGGATATAACTACCAGCAATCCATCATCATCGCCTCAGGATACTTTGCTGATGACCAAACTCCAGCTCCACCTGACGAAGTCGCTAAACTGTTTAGATACGGTAAGAAGACTGGACAGCAAATTGTGTTAGGCTGCGACGCGAACGCCCATCACACGATCTGGGGCAGTTCCAATATCAACAAAAGAGGTGAGTGCCTTCTTAACTTCCTTAAATATTGATATTTTAAATAGAGGAAATGAACCCACTTTTGTCAACTCCATCAGAAAAGAGGTTCTGGATCTTACCCTATCGTGTTCCTCTATGTCCGATCTCATTGCCAATTGGCATGTCTCTAAGGAGCTCTCGTTGTCTGACCATATGCACATTAGGTTTGACATCGAATCTACTCGTGACCCAATCACCCCTAGCAGGTCTCCCAAACGCACCAATTGGAATCTCTATGCAGAAATCCTTAGGGGCGAATTTATTCCTTCCTGTTCAAATATAGACTCTTCTCATTCTCTTGAAGAAGAAGCCTCAAAACTTAGCTCTCAGATCACCTCCGCATATGAAGGCAGCTGCTATCCCAAAAGCAGAACTCACTTCCGCGATGTACCATGGTGGAACAATGAGCTCGACACCCTCAAAAAAAAGGTTAGAAGGCTATTTAATAAAGCCAAAGCCGCCAATTCATGGAGCGAATACAAGATAGCCCTCACAACTTACAACTCTGCTATTAGGAGATCAAAAAGACATACATGGAGATCTTTCTGTGAAAGCATAAATGATCTCCCTTCAGTTGTTAGAGCCCAGAAAACCCTATCCAAGAACCACAGCAACGGTATTGGTCTCCTACAAAAATCTGATGGCAGTTTTACACAGGGATACTACGAAACATTAGATCTTCTTCTGCAGGCCCACTTCCCTGACTCACTAATTACTGACCCTCACACATCTCTTCTGCATGAAGACATGTCACTCCCTCCTAATCGACGCACTAGGACTCTAGCCAAGAAAATCTTCACCCTCGATTCCATAAGATGGGCCATCTCTACGCAAAAACCTTACAAAGTTTCCGGTGGAGATGAAATTTTCCCCGCCCTCTTACATCGTGGAATCGACACTCTCATTGAATCCTTAGTGCCCATCTTCAGATCCAGCTATGAACTCAGCTACATCTCATCAATATGGAGAAAAGTTAATGTAGTGTTCATTCCAAAAGCCGGCGCCAGATCACAATCAGACCCAAAGGCCTTTAGGCCAATCAGTCTCACCTCTGTGTTTCTTGAGATAATGGAAAAAGACTTTAATCTTCCGCCCTTATAGAACACCCCCTAAATAATATTCAATTTGCATATCAATCTGGTAAGTCTACGGTCACAGCCCTTCACCATCTAGTCAGTACTATTGAAGAAGCTTTGTCAAAGAAGGAAATAGCCTTATGCTCCTTCCTGGACATCTCTGGCGCCTTCGATAAGACATCGTTTCAATCAATTAAGTCTGCTGCTGATGTCAAAGGCATTGACCCGCAAACCACCAAATGGATATGCTCCATGCTCAGAAGCAGACTTATCACTGCCAAGCTTGGACAAATCTCAATCTCCGTTAGAACTACTAAGGGTTGTCCCCAAGGGGGTGTCCTATCTCCTCTTTTATGGTCCATTGTAGTGGACAGTATCATAAATGACCTCAATGACCTCAGGGCTACGCTGACGACGTAGTCATTATAGCTAAGGGCAAGGATGAATCCAGCATTTCTGAACAAATGCAAAATGCCCTAAATAAAGTAAATAACTGGTGCCAGTCAGAAGGTCTAACGGTTAACCCTGCAAAAAACCGTAATCATTCCTTTCACCAGGAGGAGAAACTTAAGCCTTCAAGTACTATCACTAAACAATACTCAAATTGAGTTCTCAAAAGAAACAAAATATCTTGGGATTACTCTAGCTCTTGGGCGCCCTGGCGTAAGTGGTTAGTGTGTCGGATCACTACGCATGAGGTTCCAAGTTCGAATCCCAGAAAACACCAAAAAGTTTTTTCACGGTCCCACCTCTCGCGAGCGTCTGACAAACATCCGAAAGTATTGTTGTCACGAAAAAGCTTCTCAAATCGCCGTTCGGATTCGGCATTAAACTGTAGATCCCTTCCATTAGTGTGAAAAGTATAACGCACACAACATGAGTGGTTGCGAGAAGCTAGGCCCTGGCACTTTAAAGAGCTGTTGCGCCAAATATTTATTTTTATTACTCTAGACCACAAATTAAATTGGAAACCTCATACAAACAGAACCACTGACAAGGCGACTAAAGCCTTTACATTACTCTTGTGGTCACTTAAAAATAAATAAAATAAATATTGAGCGCAAACTGCCCAAGAAGGGAATAGGGTCTAGCTTTTTCGTGTTGTATGAGTTATACTTATACTTCTCATACGAATGGAAGGGATCTACAGTTTTATGCCGTAAGCAAAGGGTAATTATAATTTTCTTTATTGTGATTTATGACCTTTGATTTTCGTCATCACCATCTTGTACGCTCCACCCCAAACCATGCAATCTACCTCTTCCCATTTAACACCCAAAGCTCTCTTACTTGCTTTTATGATTTCATTACAAAGTGCTTTCCTCAGGCGTTTGTATTCTACCTTTCTAATCTCATATTCTTGGGTTCCAAACGACCCCTGCTTTCTTTTTCTGACTCGAAAATACTCAGGTCGTAAATATTGCATATTGTTATTCCACCAAGAACTAAATTTCGATTTGTCTCCTCGCGAGACAGCCTTTAGGTATTGCATGGCGGGGCTGGTTAGCAATGTATGCTCTTCTTTCTGTATTTGCTGCTTTAGTTTCGGGTTCAGCGTCCTTCGTTCCTTGTTTCCTGAGAGATGTCATCCGGACTTGATTTTGGTTGTTGCTTCTTGTGTGTCTCTCCAACCGCTAAAGTTCCTTCAGGAGCACTGCTGCAACCTGTTTCAAATTATCCCATATTGCGGTCGATCGCATCATACGATTTATAATATCCTCAAGATTTCGCTTCCTTACGTATATATATGGAATTTTGGGCGCTGAAAAAAATTCGTGCGTCGCATCTTCTCCGGCCTCTACGCAATTTAAGCAGATGACAGTGTCCAAACCTGTTTGAATACGCTTGAAACTGTCTTTCTTCCAGATTGATATCGTCGACTGAAGCTACAGGTCCCTGACGTCTGGCACCCTTTGTAGCTCGCTAGGCAAGATATCTGTTGGTAGCATTCCCGTAATAAGAGATATGTACTAATACTCGTAGCATCAACGGACATCGTCGGATTTGGATCGCCTACCCTGATGGTGATTGTCTCTCTTCTTGCGGCTGCTCACTAGATTGGGATTCCTAGCTTCAGAACACCATCTATATGTATTCCATAAAACAGCTCCTTATACCGACCATTGTAGAACTATGCCAGATATGTGGTTCTGCATATTCCATCATCGATGTCGAAAAGCATTTTAATTAAGAACTAGATAGATTGATTTTATTTTCAAGAAAAAAATAAAGATTGTACATAATTTGTATTGTTGATTTAATTTTTTAATCATAAAAGTTATACCTAATAGAATAAATTCATCAGTTTGTTCTAAAAACGAGAAAAACTAACTGATTATTTGTTTAAAAAATTTCGCTCAGTGGTCTCAAGCAATAACCACTTAAGTCGTTTTTCGCAGTTGCTTAGAAAATGAGCTTGTTTGAAATTTTCCTTTTTCCCAAAAAACGTATGGGAGTTTGTTATATCGGTGTGGCTTCTTTACTTACAACTCGGTAAACACCGCAGAGAGAAAAAATAAAATTATATGGTATAAACTTCGAATATTGGAGCGTCATCTGGCATCCTTATGTCAATTCCGTCATAACTCAACTTAAGCGGTTATCGCCTGAGACCACAGATTTTTTGCCGGTATGCTAGGGCAGCCTTGTAATACTGGTATAGACCCTTCACATCCGCTTCATTGAGTAGAGTTATCACTTGATCCACGTTCGGAACGTTAAATCCAAATATCTGCCTCCTTACTTCGCTTAGGTTCGCACATCTCACCATAAATTGGGGATTACCTTCCCTCTTCGCCAGATTGCGCTTGCTGCATATGATGGGCAGGTCTTCTCTGTGGGGTACGTACTTAAATCTTAAGAGTTCCCCTCACAGCCTGAATATCATCCCTATTTCTTCTTCTTCTTCTTCCTTTTTCAGCGAGGCTATGGTTCGGAAATAAGGGATCACAACCCTCCCACTTCACCGCATTTCTACTGATCCGCCTGTGGGGTTCGCCTATTTGACCTCAGAAAATATAGGCAGGCCTGCCGATTTTGGATCACTCGGTTACTGATGCCAATGAAATGCCGATGTCGTCGCATTTGTCTGATCCAGGCGTTTATAGGCCAGCCTTTCCTACTTCGCTATGTCTTTGGAACGTGCATTGATATTGCCTTTTTAACAGGGTTCATGATCTCTCCATTGAACGTGGCAATACCAGCTGCGTCGGTCGCACTCTATATTTTGTACGATGGTTTCCTTGACGTGAAGGCTTTCACGGATCTTCGAACTTGTTATTCAATCAAGCTTTGTCATTCTTGCTGTCATGCGAAGCATCTTCATCTCACCTGCCGCTAATTTATTCCCATACTTTTTGTACATCGTCCAACATTGTGAACCGTTCGTGAGCGCTGGATGCACAAATGCGGTGTAGAGGATTGCTTTCAACTTAGTGGCATTTTTCTGTTACAGAAGGTAGCGGAATTTTCTCGCCACTTCATCCACCCTACGCTTACACGATGATTGATGTCGTTATCACAGGTTGCTTTGCTATTGATCATAGCTCCCTGATGTTTGAACTTTTCGAACTTGGGAAGCACTGTTCCATTCAAATAAATGTCTGGAATAGGCCTGAGTGGATCAGAGAACAGGCAGTACAAGTACTCTGTCTTTTTTGAACTAATGCGATACCCATTTTCCTCCAGAACATCCACCCACACATCAAGTGCTCGTTGGAGGGATGTAGGATCCTCACTAATGATGGCTCCATCATCAGCAAAGAATAACTGATGTGCCTTGACGTCGATCACTTTACCTTCAAGCAGATAATCAAGGACTGTAATAAAGAGCAAAGGACTTAAAACGCTTCCCTTGTGCACCCCGACTTTGATTGGGAACACTTCGGTTACTCCAGCGGGGCATCTTACTCTTGTCATTGCTCCTTTGTACATGTCCATGATCATCTGTACATAGGTTTCTGGAACCCCTCGATGTCTTAGCGCCACCCATATCAGATCTCGTGGCTGTCTGTCGAATGCCTTTTCAAAGTCAACCAATACAATATGCAAATCCCTTAAGGAATCACGATGTTTTTCCATTATGATCCTTATACTTTGGATTGCATCTGTGGTTGATTTACCCGAGACAAACCCGCACTGATCATCAGATAGCCGTATTATTTTTCGCAGTCGGCCACCTAATACCCGCTCAACGATCTTCATGGTGTGTGACATCAGCTTGATCCAACGGTAGTTATCACAGTTTCCCTTTGTATACAGGGAGAAGGTAACTTTCCCTCCATTGATTCGGCATTGGATCACCTCTCATAAATTTGGAGATGAGAATTCTGAGCCATCTGAACCCGATGTCTCCCATCTTTTTTCAGAACTCAGAGGGCATCTCGTCTGGCTCAATCGCTTTTCGTTTTCTGGAGTATTTGACCGCCTCACTAACTTCTTCGACTGTAATGTCGGGTATTTCTTCACAGTTAGGGGTGGCTCTTGGAAAGTATCGCCGGAGAAACTGTTCAAAACGTTCAAAAGTTCTTTACAATACTGCCGCCACCTCTGCAGAATTTTGTCGTCATCCACAAGAAGATGGCCATAAGCATTGTTAATGAACTTTGGCGAACGAATCTCTTGAGCATTCCTCCTTCATGGGCGGCTATTTTGAAGATGGTTGCGCTCTTGTTCATATTGTGTCTTCGCAGCTCCTGGATAGCCTGGTTTTCATCAGCAACCGGGGAAGATATTTTCTCCAGCTCCCGATATAGGCCCTCCGTACTGTCTGCTTGAAGCTGGGCGCACTTCTTCTTCGCTTTTTACTTGCAACATCTGTATTCCACTTCGAGGTGAGCTTTTTCGTTTCTATTATTAGAGGGGCACTTTAACCAAGCTTTGAAAGCCGCTTTCTTCTCATTTATCACCTTCTTAGCTTCATCACTCCACCACCATGTTTCTTTGGCGTGTTGATGGTGGTATTTTGAAGCTCCTAGCAGTGATTTGGCCTTCTTTAAGCAAGTCCGCTGTAGGGAATCCGACATATTTTGTACTCTGCACTCTTCATCCTCAGCTCCGCTGATGGTGTGAGAGAGGTAATTTTTCATTACGAAAACAAAAGCCTCACATGTTTCTTTGTGCAGATACCACAGATACCACATGATTTTCTCAGAGACCCTTGTTTGTTTGCTTTTCTTTTGTGTCTTCATAAAAATTTCTATTAGTAGGAGACGGTGCCACCCAGCGATCGCCTCTCCCAGGATCATTTTGCAATCTTTTACCCGAGTCTTCATGAAACTGGCTACCAAATGGTAGTCAATCTGAGTTTCATCTCCACTACTGCTGTAAGTGATCAGATGTCGCCTTTCTTTGATGAACATGGTATTTAACACGATGAGACCGTGTGATGCACATGCTTAGGATGTCTTCACCAGGAAGGTTCTTGGTGCCGTATCCTAGTCCTCCATGGCAGTCTTCATAGTCTTCGTTTGACCTCCCGACATGTCCGTTCAAATCTCCTCCAACAAACAGAAACTCTTCCTTTGGGATCTTCTTAAGGAGATTGTGGAAATCTACCCAAATGCATCTTTGTCTCTCTGATCGCACCCATTTGGGGGAGCATATGCACTGACAATATTCCACACTTCTCCTTGTATTACTAGTTTGAGAGACATTAAAAGGTCGCTGGACTTCGAAATGCTCAAGACGCTACCAAGTAGCTCTGCCGCAAGGATGATACCGATTCCGTTCTTAGACTTTTCCTTTCCGTAGTAGAACATCTTGTAATCTTTTGTCCTAACGTCCAAGAAACGCGCCCGATTTCCGGTGTTTTCCATTTCGTCTCTTGGACAAACAAGATATCCACCCGCCTTCTACTCATCATCTCTTCCAGCTCGTAACTCCGACCGGTCATGCTTCCAACGTTCCAACTCGCGAAACTCAAATTTCTTCCAAACTGTTTCATCATTTTGCTAGCCCGCGGAATCCGTATAGCTCTGACCCGAATATTTTTGCTCGGTCCAGGATCAGTACCATGCACAGCAGTGGTAGTGCCTTCCCTTTTAGCAAGTATTAGCAAAATGATACAGTTTTGCAATATTACCATATTGCGATGGTGTTTGTTGTTTGACACGTGCATGCTCCTGTTCTATTGTTTGTTTGATCTTTCTTCTATGACACCGGTAATCTCCAGTCGTGTCAACCCACGGACTTGCATGCACACTTGTGTGAGGGCTTTTAAGGTAGTGCATGTGTCGCTAGGCTCACTTGGATGTTATATTGCCTAGATCTGATTTGTCCACTTAGTCGCCTTTTACGACAAGCGCTAGTTGTTAGGGGGCGCTGCAGTGATGATCTTTACTTGTCCCTGCGCGGGGGTCATCCCAATTTCTTCGATACTATGAATGTCATGAAAGTGATTATTCTTCTCCAGATTGTGATTTAGTCGACTGTATATTACCCTATGTAACGAATCGGCGGCACCCTTCGTATATCCTCTTCTAGCCTTTTCAACCAGCTTCTCCATAAGGTAGATAATTTAAGATTCCAGTTCTCAAGATCATCTTCGCTAAGTTCAATCCCGCATCCGGCCGGTAGTTCCAGCCATTTCCTATACCATACTGTTCTTTCTTGTATAGCATTCAGAGCTGCTTTCCCCGGCAAACGTCTGGTTGGCATACTTAAGGCTTTGAGTATATAATCTATTTGCAGCTTAAAAGTCTTAATAAATAAATGCGATAACCCAGTTTCTAGCATTATCATGTAGTTAGGTGTATTCGAAGGAAGGCGGAATACTCTTTTTACATAGAATCTAAGCAGCTTTTCGACGGTATCATATTTCTTGTCGCCCCATGTTTGCGCCGCAAATAGCATGATAGACTCGGATACCGCTTCAAATACCCTGTATTTGCTACTGTGAGAAACATATCTATTGGATTAACAATTTCAGCAAGCTACATTTATAGTACTTTTAGCTTTCGAAATTTTATTTTTAAGATGCCAGTCCATGTTCATATTCTTAGTTAAGTACACCCCAGATATTGCATTTCTTAACAATTTCAATCTCTTCTCCACTGTAATTCCATTGGAATATTGGAACAATTACGACCTCCTCCTTTGTTAAAGATCATAATTTTGGATTTGCTAAGGTTGACTACTAAACTCCATAATCCTTCAAACGATTGATCATGAGCTGAAGGGCCTCCGGGGAATACGCCAGCAAAAGGCAATAGGGCTTTGACGGGCACGCCCGCATACTCAATACCACTTGGTAAGCAGTCGCTCAAAGCGTAAATGAAAAGCGCGAATAGAGTTGGGGTCAAAGTACATCCCTGCCTAACTCCTGAGTACGTTTGGATCCACTCAGACAATAGGTTCTCAATTAGTCTCCCAAACTTCCGCGTCATTCCCAAGCAGTGCAACTTATATAATAGGGCGTTCCTGTCTACGGAGTGGAAGGCTGCCTTAAAGTCAATAAAGATAGCATAAAGTTCCTTGCCTTGTGCAAGAAATGAATTCGCACTGCTGCTTAGGACGAATATATGATCAGTTATTGAGTAGCCTGACCGAAAACCTGCTCGGAATTCTTTCAGTAGTTTATTTGTATTATCCATGCACTCAATCTCCTTTGGAGAATCGCAGTAGAAATTTTATAAGAAGCACTTAAGAAGGAAACACCAAACACCTCGATAGTTCCCCGGAACTTGTGAACATCCCTTTTAAAATTGAGAAAGATTAAATATTTTTTAAATTGCTGAAAGACACATCCGTTCCCCATAATATCATTGAAGAGGCAAGTGAGTTAGTGCCGTATTTATAAAACTCCGAGGGTATTCCATTGGGCCCTGCTGCTTTGCCACCCGTTACAGAGTGCCATCCTTTAAATTACACCGCTTGAGTTATTATTACGTTATCTCGGATAACGATTTCAAAACCGGGTGCTGGAAACTGGAAGCTAATACCAAGTGCAACGGGGTTCAATAAGCTGTCGAAGTACTCTCGGAGAATGCTTGGACTTAGGGCTTTATTAATCATGTACCTCCTGCCATTAATATTTCATATTAATTGCCAGAAATCATCTGATTTCCTGCAGCGTGCTAATTTAAGCGCCTCAAACTCAAAGTGCTTTCTTCGCTTCAGCGAGCATAAGGTCTTCTACTTGCTGTTGGCTTCAATATAAGAGTTACGAATGTACGATTAAGAACTATGGCATTCTGGCTGACCAACGAGAATACACTACAAGTTCCCAGTTTGCAAAGTTGAACGCATTTTTGACATCCAATGTTATAACGGCACCATATTTCTTTCCCTCTGCATCTTCTGCCCCATATAGCATCTACCAAGGTTGTAGTTACCCTCCTTAAAGCATTGGTTTGAGAGTTCCCCAGCTTCACCAATTTGCCACCTCCAGTCGGTTGCATATGGTTCGTTCCAGTATGTTACCCATTGTGTTCAACAAGCATATAGGACTGTAAGGCGAGAAGCCATCGAGTGGTTTCTTCTTTTTAGGAATCAACACTAAACGTGGTTTTTCTATTGGACTGGAAAATCCGTGTCTCTTAGGAACTTGTTTTACAGCTCCACAAATGGTTCTATGTTTGTGTCGATGGCTAGCTTACGGACCCTGTTTTGTGTCTTGCTATCGCCTAATTATCTGCGTGCATCTGAAAGCTTTATTCGTACTTCTTGTTCTATGCGCTTTGCGGATTTGTGCAGTGGAAACAAACCCGACACTATTTTTGTATAAGAATAGGGCATGAGGGTGAGCGTGCTTTGCTGCCGCATAATTTTGTCATCACTAATTTGTAGGACCTATTCCAAGGATGCATGCTCACAGATGTCTTAAAGCTGTTGTCCGCAATGTAAGCGGACATAGTATTTGATGTTCCTGATGTCATACGAAAAACCAGAGCCAAGATGTTTTCGTCCAGTGTGCTTATTTTCCACCCCTTCTTTGTGCTTTATTTGAGGGTTGTTCCTGGGTTGCTCTCTTCGATTACACCGTTTATTTGTATAGATTAAGACATCAAGGCTGCAGACCAGACGGCTTACCGGTCGAATTTTCCAAAGCAGCTATTGATGAATTGGTAGAGAGCATACACCAACTCATCTCTAAGATTTGGTCAGACGAGTGTATACCTGATGAATGAAATCTTAGCATCATGCGCCAGTTATAGAGGCATCAGGCTCCTCAACATTGCATGCAAGATCTTTTCTGTGAAATTGTATGAACGCCCTGAGAACCAGTATAAGGGTTTTAATAATCCCTTTGGCACCCGCAAATTATAAAAAGAATTGATCCCTGTCAGTGCGGTTTCATGCCAGGAAAGCCCATCCTCGACGAAATCCTTACACTTCGACAGACCCTGGAGAAAACCATATAAGTCCAAATCGATACTCATCATCTTTGTATCTATTTTAAGGCCGCCTATGACAGCATCTATAGAAAAGAGCTATATAGAGCCATGTCTTATTTTGATATCACTGCCAAACTTGTCCTTCTATGGAGGATGACGATGGCGAACGCTCACTGCTCCATCAAGGTCGGTAATGACCCCACCGATACCTTTGGCAAAAAAAAGTTTAAGAAAAGATCACGCGCGCTACCATGTGACTTCCTTAATATTATACTTTAACGGATTGTGCGGAACTTACAAGCTAACACCAGAGGCAAAATCTATCAGAAGTCTGTACAACTACTTGCATATGCCGACGATATTGATATTAGTGGAAAAACTCAGCGGACTGTCGACGGTGCGTTTGCAAGCATTGAAGAATAAGCCGCCAAAATGCGTTTAGCGATAAAAGAGGACAAAACCAAGAACAGCTGTCAACAAGTAGGAACAGTCAATACCAACGGATTGTACAGAATGTCATAGTGGGCAGTTCCTCCAGGTAGTGAAGAACTTAGTCTACCTTGGCTCTGCTACAAATTTTGTAAGCGACATCAGCGCTGAAATCAAACGCAGAATAACTCTTGCCAATCGCTGTTTTTTGTCCTAATAAGGTAATTCAATAGTAAAGTCATATCTCGAACAACTTAGAAGACTCCACATAAGACCCTGATCATCCCAGTCATGCCTTACGGCGCTGAAACATGGTGCTTATTGAAAGCGGATGAAGATATTTATGGTCGCTTCGAGAGAAAAATTCTTCGTAAGATATTCGGTCCAGTTTGCGTTGAGGGGTTTTGAAGAAGAAGATTCAATAACGAATTATACGAGCTGTACAGCGACGTCAACCTGGTCAAAAAATTGGGTATTGAACATTTGAGGTGGCTAGGACATGTAGAGCGAATGGACTCCAACGTTCTGACCCGCAGAGTCATCGTATCTAACGCGGAGGGACGACGCAGTATGGTGCCTCCTCGCCGAGCCAAATGAGGAGGTTTGTTGGTTGGTCCAGAGGTTCAACCCGAACTGTAGCGCCACCTAAGTGAGTAAGTTAGACAAAGTTTAAATAAATTATTTATTAAAATAAACATTTTGGTATTTCTTACAAACTTAGCTCAGTTAAAAAAAAATTTAACGACTAGTTTATACAACACACGGTTATATTATTAAATTGGAACACAAATACAAAAGCACACAATGCCGTTGACTATTTATATATCAAAAATAATTATTTATCTTAAGTTATGTAGTTAATAACTTTTTGGAATCTTCTGCTGTATGTCGAATTGAAATATACATTTTCTTGTTTTGAATTCTTATAAGATATTTACAATAAATATTTACAATTATCTCAACCAATCATTCATGCCTCAGTTTCTTCCTCCATGCCCTCCTGTAGCTCCTCGGGTGACCGCAAGTCGATAGCAAACTTTTGCCGAGTCGGGGTAATGTTATCGGTAAGTCCTTCACCAGACTCCTTCACACGCCTTGAATAGTCCTGAAATGCTGCTGCTAATGCGAATGTTAATTTTCTTGCCATTGCTCTGTTGTCACAGACAAAAGCATGCACTTCAAACGGATGAGGGCTCTTATTGTCTTTGACTACGATCATTGCGAATACCCTTGTATAGACGAGATCTTGTACTCCATATGAGATGGTGTCAATGGGATAGTTCCAATTATTTATGCTGGCCTTTGGCGAGATGATATCAACGTTTACACCCGAGGTAGAAACTTTTAGATTACAATGTGGAAGCATTTTATTTGGTGGTAAGTTCTTAGCAACTCCAACCATAATATCAACTGGTCGACGGGTGTATTTGATGCCCCAGAGGCCACGTGCTACCTCACAGCCGACGTATTTCACCTGTGGATAGATAGAATTGTATTTAGTTGCGGAACTTTAAGGTACTGTTAGATGACTAAAAAGTAATGTACGAAGTTTCCTCCCCCTAAGCAGACGAACAGGTGGATATGACTCGATCGACTTTGCAGTAGCTACTGCTCCATAATATACATAAACGCGCAGTTCAGTATGCTCCAGGTTGCCAATAGCGTCTAAAAGAGACTGCCTATTGATAAGGGCGTAGCAAAGTATGGCTGGTTACTTATCGTTCGCTGATCATGCCAGTCCCTTACATATCATCGAACAATATGCCCTGTTTAGGTTTCCAAAACACCTGATTTTCATTGACTTCGGAAAAGTTTTCTATAGTGTGAATAGAGAGGGATCCTGAAAAGTTATGAAGATGCGAAATGCCATATTCTGACAATTTACTACTATGCACCATAGGAGTAAATTGTCAGAAGACTTACACCAAATGACCACCAGTTTGGTGACAGAGACCACCATGGTGAGCCTAAAGATAAAGCCCATAAAATGAAGATATACTCAAAACTAAGTAGGCATGGCCGCTTTTGGTTTGCCTTCGAAGATCTATAGGAGCTGTTCCATCAGGTTTAGCTCCAAGCCGCGACTGCTCTGCTCAAATGTGGAGTCAGCATGGTTTTATGGATACCTTACATCGAAGGTGACCATTCCTATCACAGAAAGGCTGCAAACTTTTTTTAGTAATAGTTGCATCAAACAACCATCTATTATTATATTATATTAGAGAACAGGTCAGGTAGCTATAGATGCGATAATGTAAGTCGAGGTACGAGATTTTTGCGTTCTTCCAGCCGTAGCCAAAATAACAGCTAGAATAATTCTGGAACGAATCAACGAGTATTTAGATTCAACTCTCGACGTCGAACAGACAGGCTTTCGTGCTGTATCCTCCTGCATCCACCACATAAACACCTTACGGATGATAATCGAACAATGCGTTGAGTACAGGTCTCCGCTACATTTGCTGTTTATAGACTTCGAGAAGGCTATCGATAGCTTCAATCAAGATGCTATCTGGTTGGCCTTGCGCAGGAGAGGCATCTCAAAAAAACTTAAAGCTATCACCAGAGCTACATACGAGGGCGGTAAGTGTCACGTCGTACACAATGGTAAGGTGTCGGAGAATTTTGAAGTCCAAAGTGGAGTACTGTCACCACTATTGTCCTTTGTGGTTATCAGCGATGTACTCCGTGCAGCATTGACTGAAGCCAACTATGAAATCCGCTGGACTATGACATCTTACCTTAAACACCTAGATTATGCTGACGATATTTGTCTACTTTCACATCGGATAATGGATCTTCATTTTGATGGCCCAAAATGTAGAAACTGGGGCAAACAAAGTAGGGCTAAAAATAAACACAGCCAAAACAAAAGCCCTGAGCACTTCTAATACCCGCGCTCAACTTAACATTGTCGGACAGGAAGTCGAGAAAGTTGATAATTTTCTTTATCTAGGAAGTGTGGTCTCGGCTAATTGCGGTGGCACCGAACTGGATGTGTGCAGCAGAATTGGGAAGGTTAAAGCTGCGTTCGGAATGATATCCAAAATCTAGAGAAGGAATGTTCTCAGCTTAAGAACTAAGCGGCGACTGTTCCGCTCCAATGAAGAATCGGTGCTGCCTTATGGGTACAGTACCTGTAGGTACGCAAGCTGCAAGTCTTCGTAAACAAATGTCTAGGAGTCATCTTGAGGATTTTTTGCCCGAATCGCATCTCCAACGAACAGCTTTATATGAGAACGGGCAAGAACCTATAAACATTACTATACGAAGAAGAAAGTGGCAGGGGAATGGACACACCCTACGGCGCGAAGACAACTTCATTGCGAAATACACCATGCAGTGGAATCCGCTCACCAGGCAGGCAGAATAGCGCGATGCCCTAGTTGAGGAGGAATCGAGCTCTTTAGGAATGAGTTGGAGTCAGCTCAAATATGTTGCAGAACTTCGAACAATATGGCGCGCAGGCATGGTTGACGCTCCTATGCCCACTGAGGGGTTAAAGGATCTAAGTAAAAAAGTGAGCATAATACCCAAAAGGGGCACACTGACACTGCTTCCTCTGAAATTGTTTAGAGAATTGACCTCAGGCACAATAGCTCGTTTAATTTCATAGTCAAAACGATATAAGGGGCAGTGACCCGATCAGAGCAAGAATATTTAGATACCGTGTCAAGTTCATGAAGACAGCTCGGTAAGTAAGTATTTTAAGTCAAGGAAATGGTACTGCTCCTCAGGTGAAGCCGTTAACGAAGACATCCGTAGCGAATATGGCGGACTAGGTTATTTGAAAATCGGGAACCGCAGGATAAAAGCCCTAACAATCCAATGTCGACGACACGGCAATCGTTGTAAAAGTGGACGTTAACGGCTAGGCTGACATCAATATCTTAGCAGTTAATTAGTGAGCATGTTCTAGAACGTTGTTAGGTTTGCCTACAATTACGCATTCAGAAAATGGTGACGCAGTGTAGAATTCAACGGGCCTTGCTGCAAGAGTACTTACAACTTCAGTAAAGCTAGACCTTGACTGAACGAGGCAGCTCAATACTACACGAAGTAACATACCACACCGAAAAATTATCATCTATTAAAGATATCTGGAATCGTGGATTGCGATTTGTTTGGAAACTTTTGACAGCTCGAAACACGGTTTGGATCAATAGTACAACAACTATGTCCGCGGGCTAGGTGTTTAAGGGTGTATGCTAAGATTAAAACTGCGGGATCTTTAGAGTTTCAATTCTAGACTAGGTAACGTAGGTAAGCTTTCTGCGCTACCCCTTGGATAATGATTAATCACACGTTGACGACTTTGGACTACCATAGCTGAACAATTATAATTGTAAATAATAATTAATTATTGGTGATGCTCAATTCGTTCAACTCGATCGAAAATTCATACGACGCTATCTAGACACATTGAAATTGAGCGAAGTGGGATGGTTAGATGAGAGTTAAAACCAATCCCCATAGCATAACACTACGATGTTTGTTTTTAGTTGGGACAAAAAAACGCTGAGGCACAACTGGTTCATTGTACTGTCAGTAATCCCATTTTCATAAAATATTCTTGTCATTCTCAGAAAGCTAAGCATGCGGTTTAATGAAGAGGAGCTTACAGTACTACCACTCATCACATCAATACTGAAGATATGCCATCTGATACGAGCAAACGCAGGGTACTTTCAAAGAAAATGTTCTGCGAAGTCGACGCCCTCTCTTCAAGCCTGGCACACTAAGATGATTAGCAAAAGCGAAGTAGTCTGTCAGAATGCCAGTAACTTCTCTTACAGACGTCCAGAGCATCCGTTTGGTCAACCTGCATCATGTAAAGCTAAATTACACACAATTGTGTTCGCTAGAAACCCAATCGTCAATGGAAGCTCTAACCGATGTCACAGGAAGACCCAATGTAAATTTGGATCCGAAGAAATCTTCCTCTGAGTTTTGCTAGCAATGTCATTCCACAAGATCCCAGCATGACCTGGGACACAAACAAGAGTCAATTAATTCAGCCTTCCGATCAAATTCAGAGTATTTACAACTCCGAACTATTTTGGAAATGGTTTAGGGTTTCAGTGAAGTTTTGAGCCCGGCCTGACTATCACTAAAGATGCAAAGGGTCGCTTCTACATGTTCCTTACATTAATTTTAATTCTCCGCCTAGAAAATAGACGCCGAATGCTCTCTATGTTCACGAAAACATCAGCCCCAGGCCATTGACTGGTTTTGGAGCCATCAGTAAAAACTCGATTATATTTCATTCCGCACTCAGACTATGGCTGGAGCCAGTGCTGAACGCAAGGAAAATTGACTTTATATTTGCGCAATAGCCAAAGTTCTGGTAACATTGATTACATATTGTAAGAAAAACAACATCATGCCCGTCGCGAGGCATGATCCGAGAGAAAGTATGGCAACACGTTAGAACTGTTTAGAGCGTCAACGAAGAATCGACCACCATGCACTATAGGACTTAAGATAAAATGCCATCTTGCCCCTGCTTACACCTGCCATAGCATGTCGGTCACAATCCGCATCCACAACTAAAGTTTTCTTCATTAGCATTGCAAACACTAATGTTTTGTCGACACCGTATTGTCTGGTAGAGTCACACATGCAGTTAAAGTCACCTTGCCAAGATGCCCATCGCGTATTCTTTTCTGTCAAGTGCGCATTCAATCTGGTCGCTAGATTTTGAAGCGTAGTCTCTCAGGATCTCCCACCTTGATAAGCATGCAGCCTCTCCGAGAGTTGATACAGTCTGAAAGTCACTTTGTGCACGTGGAACTCCATGAGTCTTACCATACTTTTCAGTAAGAAGAAAGTAAGAATTATCGGTCTGAAAATCTTGGCAACTTATAGTAGTCCTTTTCAAAAATTCTTGGTATTCAAGCCACTGTAACTGGCCACCAAGGTGGAGGATTTTTTGCCAGTGCTAGGGCAGTAAAGAACAACAGTTTCAAAGCTGACAGTAACTGACCTATACCCCGTTGCAGTATAGCTGAGTATGTTCTATCAGTGGCAGGCGACTCGAAACAATCAAATGATTGCCAAATGATATGCCACAGCATATTTAATAGCCTCATCTGTTAGCACAGCTGCTGTAATATAGCAGCTACGCCTAGTTTTCTGACTTAGATAAAGATTAGCTGTGATGCCTTATTAAGGAAAGTCATCCGGATGTCCAAGGATACACCGCGCGGGACTATTGATGTCACACGAAGTGCGAATAGGCCTCATATTTCGGCAATTTGGAGGTAGGATTTTGATGAGCAGATGCAGAACTAGAGTTCGACACGTCATGATAATTCAGTGCTATGCCCAACCGAAAACCTATGTGGGCGCCGTGGCGTAAGTGGTTAGTGTGTCGGATCACTACGCATGAGGTTCCAAGTTCGAATCCCAGAAAATACCAAAAAGTTTTTTTACGGTCCCACCTCTCGCGATCATCTGATAAACATCCAAGAGTATTGTTGTCACGAGAAAGCTTCTTAAATCGCCGTTCGGATTCGGCATTAAACTGTAGGTCCCCTCCATTCGTGTGAAAAATATAACGCACACAACATGAGTGGTTGCGAGAAGCTAGGCCCTGGCACTTTAAAGAGCTGTTGCGCCAAATATTTATTTGTTTTTTTTCGCCCAACCGAAAGAAGGACCTGTAAAGGGCCTATGGTCTATCTTCTTGCAGCCATTCATGTGTCCTAAAATTTTATGTAGCATTTGAAGGGCAAGTTATATTTAGACAAACCTTGTTGCACAACAATACTGTAGGGTATTTGTCAGATGCTTGCAAGAGGTGGGACCATGAATTTAGTTATTTTCTGGAAATCGAATATTGAACCTCACGCGCAGTGGTCCAATAAATTCTAAAATCTACAAATTTTGTCTAAATTTGTGTCAAATTTTAGTCTGATTGACATAGGGTTTAACATTTTGAGATCTATCGTACGAACTTGCCAATAACTCAAGAATTATTTGGTCTACGAGCATATGTTTGCAATAATTTCTAAACATCGAGCAGTCTCAATGCCATGCTAAGCCGCTTTATTCCAAGAATCGTAAAGAGTGTCTAGCCAACTTAATTTTGCCACTTCCGGCTGCAGACGAACATTTTTATTGTGCAGGTAATGACCATGAAACTCATATAACTTTTATCTGTCCACTACCGATCCGTTCCAATGGACAATGGGCAGCGCACGATAGCAGTGCCGCTCCAGTCGCCACAAAGAGTTAATCACAAAGCACCACACAGTACTTCCACATCCACTACAAATACATACCCAAACAGCAAAAAAAAGAGGAAATAACCTAACATATGAGTGAACATCCCCACCGGATGTAACGGCATATGTGCCCATGTAGTAAGAAATGTCACTGTTGCATAGCAAAGCACAATCGCTAATAATTTTGACAAGCGACGCGTGACGATCCATATGTGACACATCAATACGAGTACATTAAGAATGCAAAACTTAGATTAGATACTCTGAAAAAAAAGAAGTGTTTCCAGCTATTAGAATGGTTAATTGAGGGGTCAATGCATAATTAAGTTTAATCTGTCATCCAGATTGATATATGTACATGCACACGTAAGTGTGACCACTTATTTCAAATTGGATGACACTTCACGTACACATAGTGAAATGTTCTTCAACCATGTGTATGACTATGCATGTATACAAAAAGTACCGAAATTAATAAAAAGATACATGGTGACCAAATCAGGGTTAGCACGCTCGTGGGTGCAATTGAATCAATTCATATTATATACTTTGGAAAGTTTAGGGGGCGTATTGTGTAGGTGTACGATTTTTTTTGGGGTTTGGAGATTTTAGAGACTTAGCTATGAATTGTTTCTTCAAGTTAGGGTGACTAGATATTTACGTCAGCTCAAACGATCTCTATAGTATCAATTTTTTCTTCAGGAATATAAGCGGAAGTTGTGTTAAAAAGAATTAGTGCTGAAGATGCACTATTCTCGTACCCTAACTTACGTGCGCTGATTTTTTAGTCTGTGTTGGTTGTTAAAAGGCTGAGATACTTACTTCCTGAGATTTTTAGCCAGTCCTTTGTCGACCGCATCCTTGAACCCGGCCACGAGTACTTCTCTTATATTTACAATTGCGCCAAAACATCATTAGTTTCGGTTAATATCACCTCGCTACTTGTCGCAAAGAAGATTAACAAACTTAAGGATGACTACTCTCCGCTCCTGATGGGTTGCCCGCAATTGTTCGAAAAAAATGCGTGACCCACTTGGCTCAACCACTGACTTCTCTTTTTCTTATGCCCATTTCCCAAGGATCTTTCCCCCTACTTTGGAAGAACTCATTTATCATCCCTATTCACAAGAAAGGGACCAAATACCCAACTATCGACCTATCGTCAAACTATCATGCATACCCTTATTTTCTTTCAACCAACATAGATTTCTTAAAGGTGGATCTACAACCATTAACTTAACTGAATTCGTTTCTCTGGCGCTGTGTGCATTCGAAGATGTCAGCGAAATTAATGTAATTGCCACTGACTTCGGTAAATCATTTAATAAAATCTCGCATGGAATTATTATTCTTAAGTTGAAAGCTCTTAGTTTTCAACCCTGTTTTATCAATTGGAACAAATTCTACTTGGAAGGTCGACAGTACGAGGTTATATTTAGATCTTCTCTCTGTCTTAATGAGTATTCCTCAAGGCAGTCACCTTGATCATTTAATTTTCGTCCTGGCCACTAATGACGCGACGTCGACTGCATTATCAATAACTTGTATCTCTCTGTCTATACCGATGACATGAAAAAGTTTAGATACGTATCTTCTCCCACCGATTCTCGCCCACATCAATACCTAAACAGATTTTCTCTCTGGTGACAGAAAAATCAAACTTAATGTAAGCAAATATAAATTTATCACCAACTCCCGTAAACGCTTTCCACCAACCCATAGGAACTACTTCCTTTGCAATGAACTTGTCCCCCAGTTTCATTCTTGTGTAATTTAGGTGTAATCTGCAATATTCCTTTAACTTCCGTTCCCATATTGACCACATAATAAATAAAGCTAATTCTGCGCTTGGCTTTGTAAAACATTAACAAAAAAACGTTGGTTCAAGGAATTTTCGAACCCATACGTCACCCAATAAGTTTATATCACCCTCGTTAGACATATCCTCCAATATTCTAGCCAAGCCGAGTCACCACACTACGCTGCCACAGTCGACAAATTAAAGCCACTCAGCGCAGGTTTATCCGTTTCACCCTACGCGGTCTCCCTTGGATTGATAGATACAACTAGCCTCCTTAGTCTGATCGTTTAAAACTCATCAATTTTCAGTCTCTCGAAAATTGTTACGAAATTGCCGACTTACCCCTCCTTCATCATCTAATTACTGGTCAAATTGATTGCACCGTGCTTCTTTAATTAGTCTCTTTGACACAAATGCCCGTAACCTAAGGTTCATTCCCCTCTTCCGTCCCACTTATCATCCCACCAATTATGGTTATAACGCACCACTGTCCATAATGTTTCGTTTGGCTAACAATTTGAAAAACACATTTGACTTTCACTGCAGTAGAACTACCATTGATGTTTATAAACAATAGTTTCATAAATTGCATTAAACTTTGAATCTGATGAACTCATTAGCTCATTCGCTAATTGAATGCTTATAAACTAGCAAATCGAAAGTATGTCGCATCTTCAACACACATAACGATAGTAAGAAATCCAGTATAAATAAGGAAGGCAGTTCAACTCAAGAACGAGTTCAGTTCCACTTCTCACTCCAATTGCTCCTTCGTATAAACGAAGATTTCCCTCTACCAGTGGTAAGTGATCTGAGGTTCGAGCATAGTTATAAGTTAATTATAAGTTTAGTTGTAAGAAAGAATGAAGATTGAAATACATTTTTTTGTTATTAAATAACTGGTCAATCTTTTAATGTACAATCATCCCTGTTCAATATTGACTCTCATAAAACTCTTGATGAAGTAACCGCAAGCTCTAAGCTCTCGCATCATATCCACCTAGGAATCCAGCTGTCAAGCCAAGGCTTTCTCGTCTAATTGTTATGCTTCCTGGCTTTCTGCGAAAGCATTAAAGATCTCTTATCATCAACTAGGTTTCAAAAAGGCTTCTCTATAAATCATAGAAATGGCATTGGCCCCTTACAAAAACCTAAGGACAGTAACACTGAAAAAAGCAGTGAAACATTAAGTCTACTTCTACAGGCTCACTTTCCAGATTCTCAGTTCACTGACACATCCACATTACCTATCTATGGTATGAACCTCTTTTTCACCCCCGAACACAAACCAGGAATACGAGTATGTGTGTGCGTGTCCCAAGAAAAGTTTTCTCTCCCGACTCAATCTAATGGGCTATCTCAACCCAAAAACCATATAAGGTACCAGGTGGGGATGGCATATTATCCGCTCTAATTCAACACGGGATTCAAATCATCAGAGACTCATAGGTCTCAATCTTCACGTCCAGTTTCGAATTGAACTACATTCCCATTTTATGGTGAAATGTCAATGTAGTGTTCATTCCCAAAACCGGCTGCATATCTCTCTCAGACTCAAAATCCTTTAGACGGAACAGCCTAACCTCAGTGTTCTTATAGTTAGTTGATAGTATCTAGGGATAATCCAAGACCAAAAACCTACCTTGAGACCACATCTAGATAGAATTACATAAAGGCGACCTAAGCCTCCTGGGCCTGCTCTAGACGCTTTGATGAAAAATGTCTTAAGCCCAAAATTATTCACTGTAATTACCTTACCATCAGCATTCCTATAATTATCTATCCCTAACTATTCAAAAGGTACAGAGACTTGTCTGTGTAGGAATGTATCACGGGTGCAATGCGCATGTGCCCGACAGCGGTACTGGAAGCCCTATTAGACATCCCACCTCTTCACATAAGAGTTATAAGAGTTCGGAAGACTGCTGTCGCCAGCGCTTTTAAACTTCACCCCTGTTACCCTGTTAGAGAGGATTGGCAAAGCAAGACAGTCTCTGTCCACAACGAGATTGCAATATAGACAGATGGTTCTACGATCAGAAAGGGCACGGAGTCAGGTGTATACTCGAGAGATATTAACCTACAGACGGCTCTGAGACTTGCAGACACATGCAGCGTGTCCCAAGTAGAGGTTCTAGCTGTACTTAAAGTTGCGGAATTACTTGAGATGGGATCAATATCCGACAAGAATATCGCTATCTACATTATCAGTCATGCTGCGCTAAATGCACTAGAGTCTTATGTCGCAAAATCTGAAATCGTCAGGAATTGCCGCAGAATGCTTAAGGCATTATGAACGCAGAACTTTGTCAGATTATGTTGGCTACCTGGACACTACGATAAAGAAGAGCAAAGCTCCCTGATAGTGACACAATTGGTAGCATTAAACTACCAAGGTGCGTGGCTTAGGGAATTATCTTTGATCGGATCATCAACATTGTTAATCTAAGATGGTCAAACTTAGATGATCATGGGGTGTCCATGACCTGGTGGCCTGTGTTAGATCGCACGAAATCAGGGGACATCTAAAAACTAGAAAGATCACGGCTAAGACCAATGATAAGAATACTCTCTGGCCATTGTCTTCTAAGGAAGCACGCAGTGAGACTAGGATTGCCAAATACGGATGTTTGTAGATCCTGCAATGACCTATATGTCTCAGAGGACATAACAGCTATACTCTGTGAATGCCAATGCATTGCAAGGACAAGGCTAAAGTACATTGGAAGGCAATTCTACAATAACTTAGAATAGTCCTTAAACCACAGCAAAGACATAATTATGCAAGTTCTGAAGAGAAATTAAGTGTATGGGACAATCGGTTTAGTTTTTTTTTTCCCGTGAAGGTTCCCTAGGGTTCACGATGGTCCCATCTTGGTGCCTATTGTTTTTACAATAAGCTCATGATCCTACTCAACCTAGCCTAACCTAACCTAAGCTTCATCTCCTCTGCATTATTAAGGGCATATGAAGATCTTTAACGAAATTCCACCAGCAGTATCAATCAACCCTTCCAAGTCATCATCCCAAATCGCATCTATTGGGAAAATTCCCGGCTCACTCATTTGGAGGCAGAAATTAATTGGTACACCGATGGCTTCAAAATGGCAAATGGGGTGGGTTCCGAAATCTGAGATCAAAATCTCAAGATGCATATAGAGAAAGAACTTATTATCTTAAATTATTTATATATATATACATCTCTTCGAAGTCGTTGATCAGATCAGAGCAGAAGCTTGTTCCGCTGTTTGGCTTGACATAAGGCCGGACAACTTCACAGATAGTGAAATAAAGATACATTTTCATTATCATCCTAACAATTATGGCTATATCTGTTGTGGAGTATGCCAAGATTGACTGACTGTACGCCAGAATAGGCGATGTTCATCGGGCAATGTCGTACAAAATTCGGTTCTTGGACTAAGTCCCAGATTGGTACACTGGATGTACAAGTGCATTTTTACACCCAGTTTTACAGTTGTTTGGTGGCCATGAGGCCACATACTCAAGAGTCCCTTATACAAGCTTTAACACCTTGTATCTTCGGGCATTGGTAATTTTGAGAGAAAAGTTCTTCGAGCGATCTTTGGTCCCGCCTGGATAGAAGGTGAGTGGAGGAGAAGGTACCATACGAACTATACGGCCTGTACAAGGACATCGACTTAGCCAGAAGAGTTCACATACAGCGACTAAGATGGCTGGGTCATTTAGAGCGGTTGGAGCCCAACGTTCCCGCCAAGAAAGTCTTCGAATCCACCCCGGATGGACGGGCGCAGTAGAGGACGACCTCGCGATAGGTGGCGCAAACAAGTGGAGGGGTACCTTAACCAACTTGGCGTGCGCAACTGGAGGCCGCTGGCTGGAGAGGTTTGTTGGTTGAGGCCCGTGTCAACCCCGGACTATAGAACCACCTAAGTAAGTAAGTAAGTAAGTATCTTCGGGCATTACAGGTGCGATAACAGGAACTTCTACGGCTGCGATAGAAATATTGCTCTGCCGTCCTCCCTTGCATCTCCTTATCGAAAGTGAAGTCAGAAAAGGCTTTATACCGCCTAAGTATAGTGCTCGGACGACCGATCAGTGTCAGTGGGGAACGCAGGGTATACATATTAGGAACATACTCAGCCATCGAGAAGGAGCACTCCACAGATTTTTGAGTACTGGTTTCGGGGTATTTTTCTGGATCATTTCAACTGGAGCAATGGGGGTAGATTGACTTAAAGTCTTTCTGTTACACACGCGGTACTCATATTAACGACTTTTGTGGCACTGGAGTTTACTCTAAACACGTTAGGATTAAGCAATCTGCATCCTTGGACTAACTACTGTCTTTCAAACAAAGATCTTTGCGATCGCCACTGCAGCAGATATCCTTTGGAGGAAAAGAGTAGAGGGTTAAGCTGTTATCAAGGTCTGCTTAGCTCCAATTGTTCCATTTAAAATCGTGGAAGAGGTTGTTGTGAACCTAAATCGGCCAGGATGACATAACTATGTGGCACTGACCTGAAAAGGTTCAGCAGTCGCCTTTGTTGCTCCACAACCTTCTTAAGACTGTTACTCGTCGATTCACAAATATGAAATCACTGAGGTCTGTTAAGCGGTCAATATTCAGAAGTTTTTTTTAAATACATCGATAGCCAAGTGACATCAAAATTATTCACAGTAATAAAAGTCACTGTCACGTCTGACTCAGGTAAAGCCAAAATGGTGAAAGCAAATTGAATTTAATGTCTAACGATATACCGACGATATATACTGTTTATGACAACCTTCATTTATATATATTAGAGAACGCAAAATTAGTTGAACTGACTGCAATTTTTCCATATCTAAAGTCGCAATGAAATCCCTCAGCGTTGTAAGAACAGCCAATCTTATCTTCTTCAGGTTTATAAATCCCATGTACACATCAAAGATAATTCGTATAAGCTTGTCAACAACCATGATTAAGCCAAATACGACGTCAACTTTGTGTATAAATGTTAGCATGTAAGCTTTGCCACTGTAGCCAACATGGTACACATGCATGACGTGATATACTTACTCACAAATTAGTATTGAACTATTGAATGACTACACTGGTCTAGAATGTCTCCGAATATTTAGAGACTTAAATGTCGTATCACTCAGGACCATTTCCCTGCGGAGGTTAAAATCAGGTGCTTCTAGAACTGCATAAAAGCACTGACAGAAAACTAAATGGCTATTTTATTGTAGCATTTCGGCTAGTGAACTAGACTGAAATGGTTAGTACGATACGAGTATCATGGGTACTTAATGTACGTACGCATGTTACAGAGGGCAATAGAAGTACACTTTTGTAACATAGCTCAGATAGTAATACATCAGAAGAGGTCTCACCAGCTTCTGGAGTATAATAAAGGAGCCCTTTGGAAACTTAATAACCGTACATGAGCTAATCATTCTTAAGAGCTGGACATTCCTTGCATTGATGTCTATAGGAGCTGCAGAGAAGATGAGGAGGCGAATAACCCCTGTTGACGACAGAATGAGAAACAGTCGATCTTTTACATTGCAATGCATCTTATTCATCGTTATAAATGTGAATTTGGATTAGGCTTGGGGCTTTAGGGGTAGTAATGATGAAGTGATAAAGTCGTCAATTGCTACGCTAATGGTTCATGGTTGAAATCCTTATGTCAGCATGCATTTATTTATTTCTCATGAAATATGTATATAAAGTCAGTCCGATCAATTGCGAAAGTTTGTGTGAGCACTACTGTAAAGGCATAACATTCGCAGTAGCTTGGTCATATGGCTAGAAAAATTGGCCGCTGTGTTGGATGGCTGATTTGCCTATAACATCGGTTATCGGAAAAAAAAATACTGTGAACTAGAAGCAAAGACAAAAAACAACAAAAATCTCCCCAGTTATCTGGACGGGACTTCCGGAGTTTCTCTAAAACATAAACAACTGAGCTTCAAACCACTACACCAAATCTTTCTCTCTCTCTCTCTCTCTCTCTCTCAATCTATCCTTTACAACACCCGCACTGTGTGTAAATATGTTAGGAGTATTTCATAACCCCTTGAGTGCGCGCAAATTATAAAATAAAAAAGGGCTGACTAATTTTTAGTCCGCCGAGTATACATACTCGTAGAACAAATGCAAAAACTATTACTTGTAACTGGAGCACCAAGACCCATGGCACGCTGATCTCGGTAGATAGTCGGAACGAACCGAAGAACAGAAATATCTTTACACCCCTTAACAGCAAAAGTGAGCTTGAGTGTCAGCGTCGTCATAAGATCTAACAGCAGGGCGTCCAGGCTTTCCCATAGAGAATGACGTAAGCAGAGAGTGACCAGCGCAAATGAAGCACTGCAAAGAAAGTATTATTTGTTTCAGGACCCTATTACCATTCGCTAGTTGAACAAAAATTCCGAGATTTGAAGCAAATGTTTATCGGATTGGTGGTAAAGAGAAATCTAGCTGAAGCTAACTCCTCAGAGGAAGGCATTGCTAAATAATGAGTAGAAGAGTGCCTTGTAATTCTTGGTAACTAGTACTGTCCCTCTTGATAATGGTATCAAACTTGATGTGGGAATTACGACAGCAAAGGCAAGCAAATATCAATTAGCAACCTCTCCACCATAAAAAAAATTCTAAAATATATGCACCAAGTGACAGTGGATTAGTCACATTAGAGTAAGGACGATGGGCTTAAACACTGAGGCAAGTCCGTGTCCAAAAATGGGGCATAAGACATCTTTCTGCTGAGTTTTGGGATATAGAGAAAATGGCCGAAGAACTAGCAAGGAAGGGCTATGAATTGGATCAATCAGTGGTCGATACTACAATTCTCTTCCACATGGCACTCCTAACACTCAACAAAGCATTGGATCTCCAAAAGCAGTTTGATGGAGCGCACGTTCAACTTGCCGTATCTCGAGAAAATGTTGGCCAAGAAATGACAGAAATAATACAAGGCACATCGTTGCTTTTACCAGATCACCCTTAACATTTCTCATAGGTATCATCGTCATAGTATCTATCGCAAGATGGGTAAGGTTACAGACAGAACTGATTATCTAACACCACCTCCTGACCTTAGCTTAGCTTCAATATAAGAATAGTAGTGACACAAAGGAAAAATTGGGCAGATGGTCAAATCAAAACCCCGACGGATAACGATATCGTAGGATCAGGCATCTACTCGACACAACCCGAAATTGCCAAGTCAGTAAGGCTTCCAAACCACGGCAGTGTGTTACAAGCGGAAGTTATAGCAATTGCCAAGCCGCCCCGAAAACACTAACCTCAAGAAAAGGTATTGATATTTATATAGACAGCCAATAAAGCCTTCCCATCTACGGTTATTAATTCCATATCCATCTCGAGATACGAGCAACTCTGGAAAAAGAACACCAGAACGAAAACAAAGCACATCCTTGCACTCAATAGATCACACTTAACGCTCTTCATAGGTATCATTACATGCCACAACTTGCTGGCGACCCGCTGAAGAAGGATGTGTTTAAGTACAACTGACCTTTGCAGAGGCTACGTCGATGTCGACGCGGAGGACCGGTTCAACGCAGAACCAGGATGACGACCCTCGGAGAGTATTACTTCAACAACTTGGGAGAGCTGTCAGAGAAGCCACCAAAGGCCATTATAAAATTCATAGTGGACTCGGCATGGTTCAAGGAAGCAGAGTAGATTTAAATCAAGATAGACTGTTTTCCTCTAATTTTAGGACAGACGTTCCTATACTGTGAACACAATAGATCCTCTGAGACCCGAGTGAAGGCTATGCTAATCGTACAGCCGCCTCTACAAGCCACTTGCCTACCTCTCTCGAAAATGTAGATTACATATTAGGTTAGGCTAGGTTAGGGTGGCAAGCTGCATACGAAGCAACATCATTTAGACCAACAAAGGCCCATTGTTGTACCGCATGGAGCTATGATGACCCAAAAGGAACTACCTTTACAGTCATTTGAAGCTTGTTATAAAGCGCTGAGGGCTGTTGATGTTGGCATTAGATAATTCGCTCAAACTATTGAAGAATTCGATTCCTTAGTGTAACCCACTACGAGCGGAGAGAGCCCGGCACGTAGAAAGGAGGTGTAGTATGGTTTCTGCAGCTTCTACAGTAGTCGTTTGGTAGGAGACCTAGCCTGATGACATGCCGTCCAATGATGCAGTGTCCCATAATGGCATCTACTATATTTGTAATAAGCGCTCTCTTCTGTCTAATAAGGCAATTCGAGCGTTTTTGATCCAGTTTGGGCCAGATCTGTCTAGTGATGAGGCTCGTAAGGCCGTTTGCCCATCTGTGGTTGGTTACGTTGATAGTTTTGAGCTTAAGCAGCAGTTTCACTGCAGCGAGAAGCATACCGATATTCCCTTTGTTCAGTGTAATGGGTCATACAATGCTCTGGAATGTGTCTGCGTACCTCTACAAACCACGTGCAGCCGAACAACTTGCGGAGGCCCTAGAATGTTTCAAAGCAGACATTATCGCCATCCAAGAAGTGCGATGGGATGGGCCAGCCAAAAGGAGGATGAAAAACTGCGACATCTACTACGGCGATTACCACAGACAACAAGGACAGCGTCTATTCGGGTGCGGATTTGCCATTGGAGGCAGACTTAGGCAAGAAGTCTTGAGTTTTTGGCATGTGAACGAGCGCCTTATGACTATCCGTATCAAGGCTAAATTCGCCAACATTAGCCTAATATGCGCTCACGCCCCTCACGAGAAGAAGGAAGCAATGCCCTAGCCACGACGTTAAAATTATCCTAGGTGATTTTAACGCAAAGCTAGGAAGAGAGGACGTCTTAGTAGCGTGGTCGGAAAGCACAGTCTGCACAACTCAGGCTAGTCGACTTTGCAGCGGGACGAAACTTTGTCGTAGCTAGTACGCGGTTCCCACGTCTCGACATTCACAAGGGAACATGGCTCTCCTTTGATCGAAAAACTCTCAACCAAATCGATCACATTGCGATCACATTTCCGAGGAGCCAACGCGGACTCGGATCACTACCCAGTCGTAGCCAAGGTACGGATCCGGATATCCAAAATGGAGCGAAATCAACGAAATACTGTGAGGAAATTTAACGTCGGGCGGCTACAATCGCAAGAGATCGCCAGAGCCTTTGTCAATCGAGTTTCTTCTAATCTTAATCGAAGACTAATCCGGCAACAGCAAATGCGGAAGACCAGTGGCAGCGTTGCCAAAAAGCCATCAGAGATGCCGCCTCTGATGTACTGGGTTCCTCTCGACCACCACAACGAAACCACTGGTTCGATAAGGAATGCTAGCAAGCACATGCAGCAAAACAAGAGGCGTACAAAGCAGTGCTGCTCGCGAGCTCTACGAGCGGATGAGAAAAAAGGAACATCGACTTTTCAGAAAGAAGAAAAAGGAGCATGAGAAGCGTTCGATCGAGGAGATTGAGAGACGTTATTACAGGAATGATGTTCGAAAATTTTACCAAAAGGTAAGAGCTGCAGACTGTTAAACGGCCAAGATGACCAATATTCCGCTGTCAGGCAGAATGAGCCATTTAACAGTGACGATGACAGTCAAGATTCCCATCAACTCGATCAGAATGAAGTGAGGATAGCGATATCTAAATTCAAATCCAACAAAGCTGCTGGAGACGACGGCCTTGCCGCTGAACTTTCAAGGTAGGAGGGGTGAGTTGGTACGGAGCATACACCAGCTCATCGGTAAAATCTGGTCGGACGAAAGTATGCCCGATGAATGGAACCTCAGCATCGTTTGCCCGATCCTGAAGAAAGGAGACCCTCTGAACTGCGCCAACTACAGAGGTATAAGTCTCCTAAATATCGCATATAAGATCCTGTCTGCCGTACTATGTGAACGCCTAAAACCGATCGTCAACAACCTGGTAGGTCCTTATCAGTGTGGTTTCAGGCCTGGAAAGTCCACCATTGACCAAATATTCACACTACGGCAGATCTTGGAAAAAACCCATATAAAATCGATACGCACCACCTTTTCATCGATTTCAAAGTTGCCTATGATAGCGTGTATAGAGACGAGTTATACAGAGCCATGTCTAGTCTTGGCATCACTGCCAAGCTCGTCCGTTTGTGCAGAATGACGATGGAGAACTCTCGCTGCTCCATCAAAGTCGGTAAGAACATCACCGAAACGTTCGATGCCAGGAAAGGTCTTAGACAAGGCGACGCGCTATAATGCGATCTCTTTAACATAGTACTTGAGAGAATTGTACGAAACTCACAAGCCAACACCGGAGGTACAATCTTCTTCAAGTCTGTACAACTACTCGCTTATGCCGATAACATTGACATAATCGGAAGAACTCAGCGGGCCGTCAATGGGGCATTTACGAGTATTGAGAACGAGGCAGCAAAGATGGGTTTAGCGGTCAATGAAAGCAAAACAAAATATATGCTGTCTACAAAAAAGGACACCCAACATCGGCGTCTTGGACAGAACGCCATAATAGACAGTTTTAATTTTGAGACAGTAAAGGATTTTGTCTACCTAGGCCCTATGGTGAACTCCGCAAATGGCATCAAAAGGGAGATCACACGAAGAATTACTCTTGCAAAAGGCTATTGAGTAACAAAGCCTTATCTCGAACTACTAAGGTAACTGTTTATAAGACACTAATCATCCCAGCCCTGCTAAATGGCGCAGAGACATGGGCTTTGTCAAAACCGGATGAGGATGCCCTTGGTTATTTCGAGAGAAAAGTTCTTCGAGCGATCTTTGGTGACGTCTTCATAGACGGTGAGTGGATCAGAAGGTATAATGCCGAACTATACGGCCTATATAAGGACATCGACTTAGTCGGAAGAGTTCACATACAGCGACTATGATGGCTGGTTCATTTAAGCGGATGGAACCTAACGTTTCTGCCAAGAAAGTCTTCGAATCCATTCCAGATGGACGGCGCAGTAGAGGTCGACCTGGCGATAGGTGGTGCAAGCAAGTGGTAGGGGTCCTCAACCAACTTGGCGTGCCCAACTGGAGGCAGCTGGCTCGTAACCGTGCTAGGTGGAGAGGTTTGTTGGTTGAGGCGTAGGTCTACCCGGACTGTAGCGCCACCTAAGTAAGTAAGTAGGTAGTAAGTAAAAGAGCCTCATATTAGCTAAAGTAGAACGAGACATCCGCTATAGATTTCCGCATCTATTCGGACAGCCAAGCAGCAATCAAGGCTTTGGAATCATTTCCTCTAAACTTAATAGTAGCGCCAGATTGCCAGTCGTCTCTCATAGATATATTGGGATATAAGGACATTCTGTAAAGCTGATGAATTTGTCAGATGTGGAAGAACAACATCCATCTTAACAAGTATACCGATCTCTGCATGTAAACTTAAATTAAAGCTGGATGCTGTCGTAAGAACAAATCTTAGGTGAACAAGTGGCATAACAAAATAGATTTGGATCTGAAACGCTATAAGATTGCAATTTTTTCCCCATACATCCGCCCTACAATGAGTGTTATTGCTGGACACTGTCTTAGTAATTTTCTACTACAATGATTAAGCCTGCTACGCTTCCTTAGAAGCTCCAATTGCTTCAACGAGTGATGAACTCTACTATGCTTTTGACTGAGCTTGCAGATAGATCTTCTGCTTTAAGACAGAATTTACCTAAATAACGATGACGTGTACTGATTAGAAAGTTACAGTGACATAAGATGCTTCAACGAGTAGCTAGATAAGTGAAAATGTTTCCAAGATTCAAGTGTTGAAATCCTCGTCCTCATAGGCACCCGTTTACCTAACCCAGACTGGCTGCGCGTATAAAGGGTGAGCAGATAGCATTGATACTTTTTCCAATTGTTATGTTTCAGCAGCTGTCAAATTTGCCAATGACATCCAACTGTCAAAATATTCAGTAAGGTTTGCCATTTCATCATGCATCGTTTCATGATTGCCGAACGCGCGGGAATTATTTAAAAAATATTATCGAAACTCCGGTTTAGTTGTAAATACGCAACGTGAATTTCGTCCTGAGGTCGGTTGTCATCATGGCTTCAGTGTGCAGGCAATTTGTTTCACCGTGGACAAGTTTGAGCGTGAGTACACTCTTTTGTACCTTAAGCCACCAACCAGAGTGCGAAATGAAGAAAACATAGCCGCCGTAGCGGCCAGTATCGAAGAAGACCTAGAAATGTCAATTCGGCGCCGATCAACCCGGAGATCCGGATTTTGGGCAAAAAATTATCTGCTCGGACGAGGCCAATTTTTGGCTCAGCGGCTATGTCAACAGGCAAAGTTGCCCTATTGGAGCGAACGTAATCCACACTCGTTCGACCAAGCATCAATGCATCCATAAATATTGGCTGTTTGGTGCGGTTTATGCCATGGCGGCATCATCGAACCTTATTTCTTTCGAAATGAGAAAGGAGACACCATTACCGTCAATGGTCACATGCATAGAGCGATGTTAATCGACTTTCTGTGGCCAGAGTTCGAGAACATCGATATATCCGAGCCGTGGTTCCAACAAGACAGCGCTCCATGCCATACAAGCGACAAAACGCTCAAAGTGCTGAAGGAAAAGTTTGGCGACTGGGTCATCTCACGGCGAGCGTTCATCAATTGGCCGATGCGATCATGCGACTTGACACCACTCGATTATTTTCTCTGGGGTTACGTCAAGTCCTTAGTCTACGCCAACAATCCAACCACTTTCACCTACCCACGAAAAAAAAAATAAAAAATAAAAAAAATCCAACCACTTTGGATGAGCTCGAGGCCAACATTCGAGACACTATTGCCAAAATAAAGCCGTACGTATTGGACGGAGTCATCAAAAATTAGACCGACCACTTGAAGCACTCCCAGCGAAGCCAAGGCATTTAAATGATGTGCTATTCCACACATAATGGCATGAATGTAGCTTCAAAATAAAGCCAGAATAAATTTTATATCTCACACCGTTGTTTTATTTAAATTTTTTTTCCTATCGTTCTTATCTGGTCACCCTGTAAAAATATCGATAAAATCGATAGCTTACCTTAAATTCCATTGGCAGGTCCTCCACATTGACTTGGGCTTCCAACTCGGTGCCGCTTGCCGTCGACATTTTTGTAAAATTCCTTTCCTTAGGCGTATTTCAAAGTACACATTTGAACAAGTGCTTCAAATCAAACAATTTTATCTGCAAATAAACAATGAAGTTGGTAAATGTTGCAATTGTTTAGAGAAAAATACAGTAACAGAGGAAAATATTTGTTATTTTGTACTCTAGGCAATGTAGTCATGTTGAAGTACTCAATCGAGGCTACCAACGCTCAGAAGAGATGTCTGAATCAGCCCATTGAAAGCAATGATCAGTTGTAGATCTCCAAGTGATCAGTATGTCTGTATGACGTGCACTAAAATTGTACTTTATGTGGGGGGCTCTGTGAATAGTGAATCATTTCCCGTGTAATATGCGGATTGTACTGGACACTATACCTATTGATGATCAATTATGTCATCGGCAAATCAGTAAAAAAAACCGATCTCATCTTGTATTGCAACATCAATTATCGCCTTCACTGTATCTGAAGTATCACTTAAGTTCTACTACCACTTGTAAGGTAATTTATTTGAAATTTCCACCACTTTCAACTGTTTCGTGCACATACATAAATTCGGTAAGATAGCGAAACTTTTTAGCTTAGATTACTTAATATCAAATCTGTTGCCGTGAAGTGCATTTAGGGATACATTTTGTAAACGTAAGCCTCTATATTTCTTTCCAACACTCAGAGTACCCACATAAAATTTTATCTAGAGTGCATTCTATTTTTTCAACAAATTCTAAAGATAATTTATCTAAGCTTACTACAGCATACAACAATATATGTACAATGAGTCACGTACGAAAGGAACTGAGAACGGGACCGTTTCACCACCACCATCGTCTGAACTGATCTAGATTTCAATTTCAATTTCGAATAAATCAATTTATTTTCAAGTGTATTGCACTTTCTTTCATTATTCCGACACAACACACACTGGCTGACGTCACACATATTGTGTGCAATATATCAGAAAGAAATAAAGAAAAAAAAAAAAAAGCGAAGATCACACAGCTGAACTGACTCACCCAGTAGAGTGTTCTTCTGCTTATCACAAACTCAAAACATGGTAGAGTGACATATTTATTTCACACAACAATTAAAACTCGAAAACAACAACAACGCAAGATCACACTGTAGATACTCATAGATAGTCGCAGATACTCTATAGATACTTGTTGTCTAACTACCTTCTGGATGGTTGAAAAGCCATGAACCAACTGTGCAACCAGTCATCTCTGGTGTGTCCAGTTCTGGTCAGTGTACGAGTACGTTTAGATTTCCCCGTTTTTTTTTTTTTTTGGGAAATTCAGAATGAGCCACGAAAAACTAAGTTAATGATCACAACCGCGACTATCACTAGCACCACGTGAATGAGAATGAGAATTTCCCTCCGGTGTGCTGCGTATCTAGATGCCCGTGTGCTGTTCTATCGCCAGTGTGTGCCCGGAATACAACTAGAGTCCGTTGACCAATTCGGATGAGGATAACACCGCTATGTGGAGTTTTAATGTTTGCGATAGCTACTGCCCCTGAAAATGGAAAGCGAGTACTCAAACGGGGGGGCTAAGTAAAAAAATAAATTAAAAAAATAAAAACCGATGGAACTGATACCGACCGCCCGACTGCCGCCACACCGCACCGGTGGTGGTAGAAGTATCTATGTACATGTAACAGACCAGCAGTCTTGCGACTCATATTGGAGATGGGTACAAGCAATTCCATTCATTTGTACGATTCGTGTACATTCAACCGAATCCAGAATGTTGAACAAAAAAAATTTGTTTTCCTCGGTTTTTGTTGGAGAAAAAATAGAGATACATGAAAAGCCAAACATGCAGGCGAACATTTAAACACCGATGTACATATATCACCCGGGCCTATCGCGCTACGTAAATGACTTTCGGACGAACAGATACAGTACTTATTGTTTGCACTTAGAGCTGGTGGTAGTGGTGGTGGTGGTAGCGGTGAAGTTGCCATGTAATCATCAGCTTCTGGTCGAATTATGTACCTGGGTGTAATTAGAATATCACGTTTTGCATTTCCTCTCTGCAAGTCGGGGCGTGAATGAGTTTTTTTCTTCTTTTTCTAATAATTAATAACTTTTTGTTTTGTTAACAATTGAATGGTGGAAACGGTAAAAGCCGACTAAGTGAGTTCCAATCGCGTACTACACTAACGACAGCGTTTTGTGTGGGGAATCTAGAGCTTTTTCGTGAACTAAGTGCCGATAGGAGATAAGAGACTTTTTTTTTTTATCTTATCGATACTTTTTGTTTTTTTTTGTCTGACAGTATACTGAAATTGTTTTGGGTAAGATATCTAGGCAAAGACATGAAGTTAATTTTCTTTATTAAGGTCGACAGTAGGGGGAAGTGCAGGCTTTTTATTTTGAAACTTTTTTTGGGGATCGGCTTGTGTTTCACTGATAAGAAGACGAGCGACTTACAAGTAAAGTGCTACTGATAGATGGATGTTTTGGGATATAAAGTAGGGCTTAGTTAGCTTGCGAAGAGGATTACAAAACATGTACCTATGCGCACTATAAGAGCTGTAAGGCTGGTGTAACATATAGTATTCATTTCTATTATTACATAGATTATACACTTATATATACACTTCTGTCCCACGCTTCATCAAAAAATCTGACGGCTCATGGGCAGAAAGTAGCGAAGAAGTTTCAGAAACGTTAATTGAAGCTCACTTTCGAGGAAGTAGATCACCAATGGATTCTACTACTAATGGCTACTCGTATACTGGTATGTCAATAGGGGACGATGCAGAAAATCTCATTACATGGAAGAATCTGCGATAGGCTATTATGTAATTCGCACCGCTCAAAGCACCAGGCCCCGATGGAATTTTGGCAGCTTTGCTGTAAAAAGCTCCAGCTAAGGTTAAAAACAGGCTTACGGAAATTTTTAAACGCTGTTTAAGGTCAGATTACGTACCAGTGGCATGGAGGGAAGCGCGGGTTATATTCATATCTAAAGCAGGTTAACCAAGCCACATTTCACCGAAAGACAACAGGCCCATAAGACTCTCGTCATTCCCCCTCAAGACACTTAAAAGACTTCTTGTTATTCACAAAATGTTGCAGCAGTATTCTATGCAAAGCTCAACATGCATATTTGAAGGGGAAATCGGTGGAAACAGCCTTACACGACGAAGTAGGGAAAATAGAAGCAAGCCTTCAGCACAAGGAATTTGCACTGGATGCCTTCCTAGACATAGAAGATGCTTTCAATAATGTAGAAGGGAGAGCCATCAAACAGGCCCTAGAATCTATGAATGTTGAGCATAGCATTACCAATTGGCTCTGCAATATGATCGGCACTAGAAATATTAACTCCACTATCGGAAATAGTTCAGTGAGAAAATTCGTTACCAGGGAGGCGTTATCTCATCCCTCCTCTGGCTTTTAGTCATCGATGGGATACTTAAAGAACTAAGCAATTAAGGCATAAGCGTCACTGCTTACGCGGGCGACGTGGTGATTTTAGTTCAGGGCAAATTCCTTGACACATTAAGTGAAATGATGGATAGTCTCGAAAAATGGGCTAGAGGGTGTGAACTGCACGTCAACCTGGATGAAACAGAATTGCTACTTTTCAGCAGAAAATACAAGATACCACCCTTCAAACTGCCTAAGCTAGCAGGGGTCGATCTTTCCCTTTCGGATCACGCTCGATATCTTGGTGTAATGCTGGATAGGAAACTAAATTGGAAACTTAACATACAGGAAAGAGTCCGCAAGGTTTATAATGCTCTCTTCATCTATAAGAGGACGGTAGGAAAAAAATGGGGCCTGAATCCCGCAATGGTGCACGGGTTATACATCATGATAGTCAGACCCATCCTTATGTATGGGACTCTTGTGTGCTGGAAAGCAACGAGTACGAAAAACACATGGAATATGTTGGCCATGGTACAAAGAACAACTTGCATTGCCATCACAGGTGCTCTACGCACAACACCTACGGCTGCACTCGAGATCTTTCTGTGACTTTTACCATTAGACCTACAAATTCAATTTCAAGTGGGCAACAGTGCGCTTCGGCTCACTAACGTTGGTCTCTTCAAGACTAATTACATAGGATATAGCTCCATTCTCAAGGAATTATTTCTCGGAATCTCTGACGAATCGGACGATATACTTGGCACCTTAGACTTCGACACACCATACGAAGTGTCAGGTATTTACTCGAGAGATACGAACCTACAAGTGGCCCTGAGACTTCCGGACACATGCAGTGTGTTCCAAGCAGAGGTTCTAGCTGTACTTAAAGCTGCGGAATTATTTGAGATGGGATCAATATCCGACAAGAATATCGCCATCTACATTGACAGTCCAGGCTGCGCTAAAGGCGCTAGAGTCTTACGTCACCAAATCTGAGACAACCAGGAATGGCCGCACTATGTTTAGGCCATTATGTACGTAGAACCGAGTCGGATTATGTTGGGTACCTGGATACTGCGATATCGAAGGCAACAAGCAAGCCTACGCGCTGGGCAAATGAGGAGCCGGGCTCCCACATAGTGGCGTAATTGGTGGTATTAAACCACCAGAGTGCGTGGCTAAGAGAATTATTCGTGATAAAATCATCGCCACGGCTAATCGTAGATGGTCACAGGGTGTCTAAGGCCTTGTGGCCTGTGTTAGACCGCACAAAATCTGGGGAGATCATAAAATTAGAAAGATCACGTCTAAGAACAGCGATAGGAATACTCTCTGGCCATTGGCTCCTAAGGCAGTATGCTATGAGACTAGGATTATCTAACACCGATTTTGTAGATACTGCGATGACCTATATGCCTCAGAGGACATAACATATATACTCTGTGAGCGTAAAGGAATTGCCAGGACAAGGCTAAAGCACCTTGGTAGATACTTCTTCGATAACCTAGAAGAGGTGAGGTCTTTGAACCACAACAAGGATCTCTTCAAATTCTGTAAGGAGATTAATTGTTTGGGAGAATTGGTTTAGGTCTTTTGCCGTGAGGGTTCTCTAGGGATTGCGATGTGCCCTCTTCGGTGCTCAGTGTTTTATGATAACCTCATAACTCTACCTAACCTAACCTAACCTAACCTAGATCATCCGAGCAGTTTTATTTGTAAGCGAGATGAACGAAGCCAGATCAGATCAGGGTCGGTACTAATATGAGATTGAAGCTCCAAAAATCACCAAGTGAAGGACGGGCGGAGACATTCTCTTTCTGATTAAAGACGAACACTTCAGGCGATGACGTTATCAGGATCATTTGGATCTTGGAAATACCAGCCATTGAATTAAGTCAGTCGAATAGAGTACATACAATCACAGCAGTTAATTGAACCCCATGATTTTTAAGCCTTCAACGAGCACTGTCAGTAAACAATGCACAAATTGATTTCCCAAAAGAAACAAAATATCTTGGTATTACTCTAGACCACAAATTAAACAGGAATCTTCATATAAACAGAACCACTGAAAAGGCGACTAAAGCCTTCAGGGTCTGTTCTATATTTTTCGGCAAAATATGTGGGTAAAGTCCAAAAATGATCCACTGGACCTATACCACAACGTCATCATGATAATAACCTATGCTTCGCTAATATGGTGGGAAAAAGGTAATCAAACCGTCACCGGGTCCGCACTTCATAAGGTGTAAAGACTAGCCGATGTAGGTTTTAGGGGCGCAATGCGCACCTGCTCAACAACTGCACTGGAAGTTCTCTTAAACCTTCCACCCCTACACATACATATTATGAAGACTGCGGCTGCCAGTGCTCTAAAGCTTCGCCTTTTATGCAACAGCTTGAATTCAAATTTAGTTGGTCACATGAAGATTCTTGAGAAAATTCTGCCACTTTCTTATCCAGCAGTATGCATCTCAGAATTCATGCCAAAAATCCACCTCAACCTACCTCACCTAGCTGGTTTGGAATTGTCTCCAGACGCTTTTGCAGCTTGCTGCACACAATAATATCGCACTAATGTGGGTCCCCGGTCACAAAGGTATCCCTGGTAACGAAGCGGATGATGAGCTTGCCAGACTAGGTGCCCAATCTCCTTATATTGGATCTGAACCTTTCTGCGGTTTACCTATTAACCAGATAAAAATAGAGCTATTCCGTTGGGGACGGGAACAAATGCTCTCTCACTGGAATGCTCAACCCGGCCTAAGGCATTCGAAGAAATTTATTAACTTCTCAAAAAATAGAACTAGAGACATTCTATCAATGAGCAAACAGAATGCAAAGATCCTTACTGACTTCCTAACTGGACATTACTCTCTCAACTACCATCTCAAGAAAATGGGCCGTGTTCAATCTGATACGTGCCGTCTCTGTCTTGAAGACACCGAAACAGCCCATCACATACTGTGTGATTGCCCGGCCATAGCCAGACTTAGGCTAAAGCACTTTAATAAAGGCGTCACATCAGTTCAGCTCAGCTTGAACTATCTTTAGCTTCATTAATGAAGTACATTTCAGCTAGTTGACAACTACTACTTAAACAACCAACCAGCAGATAGCGCAAAAGATCTTTTTAGGTCGCCAACCTCCGGGGTTGGCTTGTGAGTTTCGTACAATTCTCTCAAGTACTATGTTAAAGAGATCGCATTATAGCACGTCACCTTGTCTAAGAACTTTCCTGACATCGAACGGTTCGGTGATGTTCTTACCGACTTTGATGGAGCAGCGGAGTTCTCCATCGTCATTCTGCACAAACGGACGAGCTTGGCAGGGATGCCAAGACTAGACATGGCTCTGTATAACTCGTCTCTATACACGCTATCATAGGCAACTTTGAAATCGATGAAAAGGTGGTGCGTATCGATTTTATATTCATGGGTTTTTTCCAAGATCTGCCGTAGTGTGAATATTTGGTCAATGGTGGACTTTCCAGGCCTGAAACCGCACTGACAAGGACCTATCAGGTTGTTGACGATCGGTTTTAGGCGTTCACATAGTACGGCAGACAGGATCTTATATGCGATATTTAGGAGACTTATACCTCTGTAGTTGGCCCAGTTCAGAGGGTCTCCTTTCTTCAGGCTCGGGCAAACGATTACCAAACGATTACCTACCAACTCATCTCCTCCTGCCTTGAAAGTTCAGCGGCAAGGCCGTCGGCTCCAGCAGCTTTGTTGGATTTGAATTTAGATATCGCTATCCTCACTTCATTCTGATCGGGTTGACGGGAATTTTGACTGCCATCGTCACTGTTGAATGGTTCATTCTGCCTGACAGCGGAATATTGATCATCATCGCCGTTTAACAGTCTGCAGAAGTATTCCTTCCATATCCTCAGCACCGACTGCGATTCCACTACTATGTTGCCATTTTCGTCCCTGCAGGCTTCTGTTCTGGCTTTGAAACCCTGGCATGTTCTTTTTACCCTTTGGTAAAATTTTCGAACATTATTCCTGCAATAAAGTCTCTCAATCTCCTCGATCGAGCGCTTCTCATGCTCCTTTTTCTTCTTTCTGAGAAGTCGATGTTCCTGTTTTCTCCTGTGCACGTAGAGCTCGTAAGCAGCTCTAGTCCTTCTATGCAGCTCCGCTTTGTACGCCTCTTGTTTTGCTGCATGTGCTTGTCGGCATTCCTCATCAAACCAGTGGTTTCGTTGTGGTGAGCGAGAGAAACCCAGTACATCAGAGGCGGCATCTCTGATGGCTTTTTGGCAACGCTGCCACTGGTCTTCCGCATTTGCTGCTCTCGGCATAGGACTTAGATTAAGATTAGAAGAAACACGATCGGCAAAGTTTCTGGCGGTCTCTTGCGATTGTAGCTTTTCGACGTCAAATTTCCTCACAGCATTTCGTTGATTTCGCTCCGTTGTGGATATCCGCATCCGTACCTTGGCTACAACTAGGTAGTGATCCGAGTCCACGTTGGCTCCTCGGAAAGTCCGGAGACCCAGAATACTGGAAGAGTGCCTTGCGTCGATCGCAATGTGATCGATTTGGTTGACAGTTTCTCGATCAAAGGAGAGCCATGTTCCTTTGTGAATATCGACGAGACGTGGGAACCGCGTACTAGCTACGACAAAGTTTCGCCCCGCCGCAAAGTCGATTAGCCTGAGTCCGTTGCCGGATGTGTTATCGTGCAGGCTGTGCTTTCCGACCACGCTACTAAAGATTTCCTCTCTTCCTAGCTTTGCGTTGAAGTCGCCCAGGATAATTTTAACGTCGTGGCTAGGGCATTGCTCATACGTCTTGTCCAAGAGGTGGTAGAAGTCATCCTTTGTCGCGTCGTCCTTCTCCTCGTGAGGGGCGTGAACGCATATTAGGCTAATGTTGGCAAATTTAGCCTTGATACGGATAGTCATGAGGCGCTCGTTCACATGCCGGAAACTCAAAACTTCTTGCCTAAGTCTGCCTCCAATGACAAATCCGCACCCGAATAGACGTTGTCCTGTTTGTCTGTAGTAATCGCCGTAGTAGATGTCGCAGTTTTTCATACTCCTTTTGCCCGGCCCATCCCATCGCACTTCTTGGATGGCGGTAATGTCTGCTTTGAGACACTCTAGGGCCTCCGCAAGTTGTTCGGCTGCACGTGGTTTGTAGAGGGACCTAACATTCCATGTACAGACACGAAGATCGTTGTCCTTTTTACGTTTGCATGGGTCGTCAACAGTAAAATCATCCGTATCCGAGGCTGTTGGTTGCTTCGTAACCAAAGGTTTTTTACGTGGTAGGGAAGTTAACCCGACGGTACAACCCCCAACCTGGAGGGCCAGATCCTTTTTGTGTTTGTACCCCTAGGACAAGGGGCCGGATACACCGATGTCAGTAACCCACTTCGGGGATATGAGCGCTGCCATTGGCCCATTAAGGGTTCATCCGCCACCATCTCTTTTTCAATACCCTGACGTAGTATTGAAAATCCTTACAGACCTCAGCTCCAAATATGTTGAAGTAGCTCCGGTAAGGTTTCCGCTGGTCTGTAGACGTCACCGTTGATTCCATCGAGAGAATTCATCCGCCGCACGTCCTCCTTCTGAGGACCTCTGCTAGACTTCTGAGACGTATATTTCAGCCGATCAGGTCAACAAGAGATGCCTCGTCCGGTTAGACATATGCGCGCTGAAGTTCACCCAGATGAGCTTACGCAGGTCTGAGTGTTCAGCTGCACATATATCGTCAGAATCAGCATACGCTCATCGTTAGTTCACTATCAGATGCGATTTTGCCCACCGTGCTTCCTCCCCAACCACCTTAAAAAAAAAAAAAAAAAAAAACTATGATTTGTCACTCCCTCAGTGAGTCCAGTGGTTTTCAACCATTTTACCACCTAATTGTTTACCTACTTACCCAGAAACTTTTCAATTGAAGATACAAATGGGGAAGTTCAGCACAAAATCCAGTCTATCACCTGCCTTAGGTTTTGATATTGTTTTCCAGCTCTGCGGTTTAGCCAAGAATTTCGCACATTATTCGCTGACTTTGACATACCGCCAGCTTCTAGTTTTTTTCGGAAGTACTTGAAAAGAATGCAGTTTCTGTTTTGTTTGCAGCACATGTGGTTGTCTTTCAAACGAAATTTGTATGGTTTATGATGCCGTGGAAAAGCCAAAACGTGTCATTAGCGTAGTTGAGATATAATACATATGCATGTATTTTACTTTCATCGAACTAAGGCGTCCACAATCATATGTACATGAATGTCATGCAAGCAAAAAGTACATATTAATAGTCATGAACGCCATACCTACAATATTTGTTCTGTGAATCGACTCTGACAATACGTGCATCAAGCGCCAGCTGAGCAATGCACTGGTCATTTGCGCCACCTAGTGGTATCATTCTCTATGTGAACGACGAATTTAGCTTTCATACGCAATCCTAATATTAGGTTTGTTTCCGTACTTGTATGTAGGAACCTGAGGACTCACAGGAATGCCCAATCTGTGCTTCTTTCTTTTCCAACTAATGCGTTTGCTAAAGCAGATGATGCAATTTTTATGGCTTTACTTGAATGCATCATAAAGGTAAGTTTATCCTAAGCACACGTATACAAAGCGGTTAGTAACAAAGGGAACTTATAGTGGATATGAGAGCCAACGCCCAATACTTAAACTTAGGAATCACGGACATTAACAAAAGTGGTGAGTGTTAAACTGAAATTTTAAGTACAGAACTTTAAATGAGGGTTCCTGAAGAAAGGAGACCCTCTGCACTGCGTCAACTACAGAGCTATTAGTCTTACAAGTCTGTACAACTACTCGCTTATGCCGATGACATTGACATAGTCGGAAGAACTCAGTGGACCGTCAGTGGCATGTTTGCGAGTATGGAGACAGAGCCAGCAAAGATGGGCTTAGCAGCTAATGAAAGCAAAGCAAAATACATACTGCCTACAAAAAAGAACACCCAAAATCCGCGTCATGGATAGAACGCTACAGTAGACAGATATAATTTTCAAGTAATGAAGAACTTTGTTTACATAGACTTTACGGTGTGCTCCGCAAATGACATCAGTGGCAAGATCAAACGAAGAATTGCTCTTGCCAATCGCTAAGAAGGAACTAAGTAACAAAGCAATACCATATCTCGAAATAAAGTAATTCTGTATAAGACACTAATCATCCTATACGCCATACAGCGTAGAGGCATGGACTTTGACAAAACCGGATGAGGATGCCCTTGGTTACTTTAAGAGAAAAGTTCTTCGAGTGATTTTCGGTCGCGTCTGCATAGCTGACAAGTGGAGGAGAATTTACAATATGGAGCTATATGGCCTATACAAGGACATCGACTTAGCCGGAAGAGTAAAAATACAGCGATTAAGACGGCTGGGTCATGTAGAGCGGATAGAGCACAACGTTCCAGCTAAGAAAGTCTTCAAATCCGCCCCAGATGGACGGCGCGGTATAGGATAACCTGGCGCTAGGTGGCGCAAACAAGTGGAGGAGGGTTTCAAGCAGCGCAACTGGAGGCAGTTAGCTCGTAACCGGGCTGGCTGGAGAGGTTTGTTGGTTGAGACCCAGGTGTATCCATGTGGGGCCACCTAAGTAAGTACTCGTAAGTATTTAAACGATTGTTGTACTTCAACTTTTATAAATAAATGAAAACAGAAGCGAAGTGCTAGACATTATATTAAGTGACAGCTGATCTTTACATACATGTAGATGTAGATGTATATTGTTGAGAGGTGCAAGTGCACTGCGACCTATAAAAGATCTATTGTGCCCCCCTTACTAAGGTTCTAGCCGATGATATCCTCGGTCTAAAGCACTTCCTCCAGTCCAGCTGCTACAGCAAACCGGAGTATCTTCAGTGGATCCAGCGAAGGTAAATCCGTTTCTGATAGGAGGTAGGCACCAAGGTGATTCCTTATTTTGTGGATCAGTGCTTCGCATTCCATAAGAAGGTGCGCTGGTGTTTCCGCGAAGTCCCTGCAGAATCTGCAGTGTCCGTCTTCCTCTATTCCCAGTTACCTAAGGTGCTCCTTAAGTCTGCAGTGACCTGTTAACATGCCCGCCAAGATGCGAAGCCGATTCTTACTAACTCTTAGGCAGGCTCTGCTTCTTTTCTGGTTGTATTTCGCTAGAAGTTCCTTTGCCTGTCTTATTTGGGGGATATCGTCTCAACGTTTGGCCCATTTGTTCTCTTCTTCTTTCCTTAAGTCTTTCCTTATTCTGGTCCAAGGAACGGCGTGCCTGATCCGTTTCTATCTAGTTCATCAGCTGCTTCGTTCCCCTCTACTCCTACATGTCCTGGTACCTAGTAGAGAGTTACTTTATTTGTTTCTCCCAGCTTGTTGATCCTGGTGAGACATTCCCATAGCAGTTTGGATCTGATCTCATGCGAAGTCAGTGCTTTAATAGCGACTTGGCTGTCTGATAGTATCGCGATGTCCAGCCCGCGATATTTCCTGTCTAAGTTGAATTGCGCGCATCTTTCGATCGCGTGAACTTCTGCGTGAAATATACTGGGGAATATTCCCAGTGATTCTGAGTATCTAGTCCTGGGCCCGTACACTCCTGCCCCAGTGCCAGTAGATGTTTTCGATCCGCCTGTGTACCATTTAATTGTGTGTTGTTTGAGTGGGTATTTATCGGATTCGCTGCTCCAATCTCTTTTGTTGCTCAGCTTTGAGTCAAATTTCCTTTCAAAGCAGTATTTCTTGACCATATCATCTCTGGGCCAGTCCAGAAGCGGCACCTATTGTCCTGTATCCCCTTGTGGGTCCTAGGGCCTCTACTACGCCCACGCGCCATCGTGTACGGTTTCTGGCAATGTGTCTGAGTTCTCCCCAACTTTTCCCTAACTGCCGTGCCTCCTTCTCGACTGTTTTTTTTTTTAATTTTTAATTTAATTTATTATCAACAAAGTACAAGACGTTCTTAGATAGAATTACAATGAGTTTAAAAAGAACAATTGAAATAGTAAATTTAACAATAAAACAACAAAACAGGTAGAAAATAAAAAATAAAATGAAATGAATATAAAAAATGAAGATAAAAATGATGACCGGGTAAGAGCATTCATAACGTTTCTTTTTATAATATCGACCGAAGAATTAAAGTCGAAGAAATGAGCATTTTCATTATACAACTTCATAAGCCCATTTATTGATGAAGAATGGCCGTAATTAGTTCGCGAGTGAGTTATATTAAAAAATCGTTGATTTCTTAAGCCAGCAGCTGGAATATTTATATTTAAAAGACTTAAAATCTCAGGGGAATCAATCTCACCAATAAGTAGCTTATGAAGAAAAATTGTTCTAGCCACCACTCTTCTAATTTCAAGCGGTTCTAACCTAATCAGCTTAAGTCTCGATTGGTAGGAGGGTACTGTGTTAGGGTCAACCCAGTGAAGTCCTCTAAGGGCAAATCTCAAAAATCTTTTTTGGATGGCTTCAATTTTTAAGATATGTACATTGTAATACGGATACCAAACAATTGACACATATTCCAAAATGGACCTAACAAACGATACATATAACATTTTAATTACGTACGGGTTGGTAAATTCACCAGCATAGCGTCTTATCATTCCCCAAGCTCTATTAGCCTTATTTGTGATAAATTCAATGTGATTTGTATAGGAAAGTTAAGAGTCCAACAGAACACCCAAATCCTTAATTTGATGAACTCACGAAATATCTTTATTGTCAAGTGTGTAATTAAATAAAAGAGGCAATTTACGGCGTGTGAAGGATATAACCGAACACTTACTAACATTTAGGGACAAAAAGTTTTTAGAGCACCACAGAGAAAATTTCTGCATGTTAGTATTAAGTATTTGGAAGCTGTGCGTGTTTTTTCCGGATGCAAACAATTTAAAGTCATCCGCAAACATTAAAATATCACATTGAGGTATAAATTTAACAATATCGTTTACAAATAGGACGAAGAGGAGTGGACCAATGTGGCTTCCTTGCGGCACACCAGAAGTAACTACAATTTTATTTGAAATTGTATTACGGAAGTTTATAAATTGGTATCTATTACATAAATATGATAACAACCAATCAACAAAGGAAATTGGAAAACCCAGGCGTTTAAGCTTGAAAAGCAATAGACTATGATCTACACGGTCGAATGCTTTACTAAAGTCCGTGTAAACGGTATCTACTTGGTTACCTTTACTTATTTCAGAGACAACAAAATTTGTAAATGAGATTAGGTTTGTTACAGTCGAGCGCTGTTTTACAAATCCATGCTGGTTATTACAAATCAATGACTTACAAAAAAAGGTAAGGCTTTCGGTAACTAATTTGTCAAATAATTTAGGAATTACAGATTGTTTACATATGCCACGGTAGTTTTCAATTTTGTTTCTCCTACCAGACTTAAATATGGGTATTATAAAAGATTTTTTCCAAATAGATGGGAATGTAGATGACTTTAATGACAAATTAAAGATGTGACAGAAAATTTTGTGTAGGGGTTGTGCACAATTCTTTAGAATAGCAGAGGGTAAACCGTCAGGTCCGGGATTTAAGTTTGATTCCAGTTCCAACAAACACTTCAATGTGCTATACTCGCAAATTTCAATATTATTGAAAATAGGACACTCAGATTCCTGAAGATAACTAAAAAATTCACTTTATTCGCGTACACAGATTGGAAAAAATGTCCGAAGTTGTTGCATATACAGGGTGTCCGCCGGGAACGTATACTACTTTGTTTTGCCGCCATTTTGGTAAACATTAGTCTTGACAGTTCATATTTGGCAGTCGTGAAGTAGACACGTGGCAAATTTATTATGGAAAAATATTCGATAAACCAACGTGTTTTAATCGCTAAAACATTTTATCAAAATCAATCATCGATTACTGTGACGATGAGAAAGTTACGTGAAATTTTTGGGAAAAACAACGTGCCAACAAAACGCACTATTTATCGTGTAGTGAATGATTTCGAAGAAAGAGGGTCTGTAGGTGATAGGCCCAAGCATGGGCCACAACGTACTGCAAGATCGGCTGAAAACATTACTGCTGTTCAAGGAAGTGTTCAAAATAATCCATCAACCTCAATTCGACGCCGTGCTCAGGAGCTTGGTCTTCAAAGAACATGATTGAAAACTTTTTAAAGCCACAACTGAATGCTTTGGGCTTGATTAACATGTGGTATCAACAAGACGGTGCCACATCGCCTTCAGCCAGGATTACAATGGAATTACTGCGAGACCTCTTTCCACAACAAGTTATTTCAAAAAATGGTGATGTTGATTGGCCTCCACGGTCGCCTGATTTGACTGCTCCTGACTTCTTTTTGTGGGGATATCTGAAAAGCAAGGTTTATGCAAACAAACCAGAAACGCTTGAGCAACTCAAATAAAATATTCGTGATGAAATTAATGAAATACCGCGTGAAATGTGTGAGAATGTAATGAAAAATGTGCTCAAAAGGGTTCGCATTTCTGAGACTAGCAGAGGCGGACATTTACCTGATATTGTATTCCATACATAATTGCCGACATTAAATAAAACATTTATCAATATAAGATCCATTCTCTTTCATAAGTTTAAGGTACGATAAGTAGTCCTCATTCGCTAAACTTGTACGCCATCTTCTATGCACTCTATTCTTTTGAGTTTTTAAAAAACGAGTAAACTCATTATCCCAAGGGCAAGAACTAACCGAAGAGTTTCGAACGCGAACTACAGGCACATATTTAAAAATAACTTCCTTAATGACCCGATAAAATTCAGAACATAAATGGTTAATTTCCAAGGAAAGAAAAGGATACCAGTCATAATTCTTAAGTTCATCACAAATGGAAACATAATTAGCTCTTTTGAAATCAAATTTGAAAGAATTAGTAATATTAAGCTTATGAATATAAAAATTTGAAAACAAATACAGAGACGGATGATAGAGATCTTCAGGAACAAGAGGTGCAAGGCTTCTGGAGACGAAACTATCATCACTGTTATTGGTAAAGATGAGGTCCAGTGTACGATCTTGTTGATTTCTTATGAGGTTAACCAGAAGCAAACCCAATGATTGCAGTGTATCCACAATATCAGATCCGGATTCAGACAAGGTATTACTAGGGTTCAAAAATGTGCAGTCCGCATCAGCTGAGGCCCATATAATTTTGGGTATGTAGATTTTGTCCAAGGCAGTTAGGCAAGCAACAATGAAGCGGAAGGCATCAAAGTATCTAGCCACTACTGATGTTCGGGATCTCGGTGGAATGTAGACACATATAACATATAGTTTCGAAGATGCTGTGAGATCAATTCTGCTGCAGCATATTTCAAGGTCGGAGAAGTTACTCAGGTCAACTTCGCTTGGCTTGAAGACTTTTTTTATTGCGATGATTACACCACCAAGACGATCTTTGTTACTATTATCCAGAGAACGATCACAACGATTAACAGAAAAGCTTTCTGGAAAAACGACGTCATTATGAAAACTTTCATCTAATCCACTTTCAGTAATGACAATGATGTCAGAGGAGCAGCTGTATATGCTTAGTAAAAATTGAGTGCACTTAGTCCTTAGTCTTCTCACGTTCTGGTAGAAGAATGCGATTTCTGTAAGTTTTTTGACGAGGGAATTCTTGAACTGGGTCTGTTTATGAACTCTTTTACAAGCATGTTTTTTGGCCAAAAATCTGGATTGACGATAATCTTGCCAGTAGATATAGGGGCAATAAGTTTAAATGACGCGGACAAACGTCCTTGTAAGTTGCCCGCTGTTAAACTTAGGCATCTGATGCTAGATGCATCAATATTTTTTTGATTAATATAATCAATAATATCAGAAGGCTTAGTGCCATATTCCAGACGAGATAAAAATATAGTAAAAGGCGGTGGTATGACCCTTAAAGTACAAGGTTCAGGGTTGGATGTGCTTATTGAACTATTTTTGCTTGTTGGATGTTCATCAATGCTTATAGATGGAGAAAGCGGGGAGGTAGATGTATCAATTTTGCGATTTATTATTGGATACATTTGTAGCTGAAAGATCCTCTATTGGATTTGAGTTTGAATGTAAAACTCTCTTTTGCTGCGGGAGTTTAAGATGAATTGGAGGGTAGGAACTTGTTGAGCATGTATGGACAACACTATTCTGCTTATCCGGTATTATGATTGATTCTTGAGTGGTTTCAGCAGAAGTAAGTGATGGTAGTTACGGAGGGGCTGCTAAGTCGGTTTTCTTTTGCTTTTGTTGTTGTAATTTTTGTTTTTGCTGCTTATGCTGGATTTGTGCAGTCTGTTTTTGAGAAGTTTGTTTTTTTTCTTGTTGATGATGTTCTTGTTCCTGAAGTTCGTGTTGTGTAGGTTTATGTTGATGGTGTTGTTGTTGTTCACGTAGCTGTTGTTGGATGAGATGCAGTTGAATTTGTTGCTCGTTTAGTTGTTTCTGTTGTGCCAGTATAATGAGTTGATTTTCGTTGATGGGCTGATGTTCTTGTTCTGTTCCGAATCACCTTAGAGTTAAGCTTCGTATAGTCGATGCATAAACGATAGCTCCCATCTTTTTTTTCTGATAGCACTACGGGGCTGGCATAATCAGATTTACTGGGACGTATTATCTGTCCTTGCAGCCATTCGTTGACCTGCTTTCGCACAACATCCTTTTCGAGCGAAGACAAACGTCGTGGTGGTTGATACACTGGGATGTCATCCAGCAAATCGATGCGCATTTCTATGGCGGATGTTGGTGGCGCGATAGGTCTGTAATTGGAAACCAAAAGATTAATCTCGTTTCGTATTTCAGGACTTACTTTTCGATCGATATCAGACTGTTCTTTCGCTGTCTTAACAGCAAATTTGGAAGTTCTTCGCGCCTCAGTGTACCGATTTCGAGAATCGGAATTCCCCAAGTGAATCCTCACCTTAAAGGCTCTCTTCTTCTCTCTGATGGCTTCTTGAACTCCGGGCATTTTAAACCAATTAGTCCTTTTCTCACCACCAGCCGCCACACCAAGCCGCTTCACTCCACAAACGTCTCCTGCAGAGGCAATAACCGCTGTTGCAAACAGTTGCCATTCTTCCTCTACATTTGATGGAACAGTTGGAATTCGTTCAAACCTCTCAGATATTTGCCGTGCAAATGTCTTCCTATTTGTCGCGCAAATGTCTCCCGTATCTCATCGTCCTGTAACCTCTCACATCGTATGTGTGTAACCATCCTTGGCTTTCGCTTTGGTAGGGGAGGCACTCTCTCGCTAAGATACAATTTACACAGCACTAAGTGATGATCAGTTGACAGTTCGGCCCCTCTCAATACGCGAACATCACAAACCATTCTCTTCAGACACGATAGTACCACAAAGAAATCGATCAGCGACTTCTGCTGAAGACTCTGACGGTACCATGTGTATTTGTGAATGCCTTTGTGTGGAAAGATAGTGTTCGTGGTGGATAAGCCATTTTCATAACAAAAATCCAACAACTTCTCTCCGTTCGCGTTTTGATCAGGATCACCGTTCCTCTCAATCACACTCCCCCATGTCGTAACATCTACACCCACATGAGCATTGAAGTCACTCATCAGGACAAAAGAATCCATATCTGCAACCTTTTCAAGGGTAACATCAACTTCATCTAAGAAAGCTGCATACTCTGATTGAAGATTCAGTGCATGCACCACTGTCAGAGTGGATCTTTCAAGCTTAAGCTTTAAGATCGCAGCTCTCCCTCCTAATGGTATCCACTCCAATACTCTGCCTGTCAACCTGGGACATGTGAATATCCCCACTTTTGCCTGAGCAGACATTGAGGGTGCGACTCCTGACAGAAAGAGCTTCCACTCATCCAAAAGGTCAACAGTTTTAGAACCTCTGTGCTTTGTTGAAGAGACGACAACTATATCTAGTCGACACCCTCCCCAACAAGCTCAAGGTCCTTCCCTGTGAGCGATGAGACGTTCCATGTGCCTATCCTAAGTCGATGCCGTTGTCGAAATTCAGCGAGTCCATCTGTGCCCCTATCGGTGCACAGCGCGCTCACCCCTTGACCCCTGTAATGGTTCGTGAGACCATTGACAGGAAGCTCGTAGCCATTTCGGGTTTGACCCGGCCGGCTGCCGAGCGGGACAGGCCGACCACCAGACGCTCGCATACTGACACCCTTCAGGCCGAGGCCGGTCGTTTCCTTCTTGTCATCATGGGGTGTGCACTTTGTTAGCCGTAACTGGATTGCATGGATGGGAATAACTATTTAAGTTACCCCATCTGTACATCCCAGTCACGTTGCCGCCCCCCACCACGAGGAGGTCAGCTGCCAGGAGGGCTGATCTTTACATCTTATGTCCAATTAGAAGCCCTGCAGCGAGATATCTTTCCGGACCACAGATGTCGGAGCTCTAACATTGGAAAATCTTTAAAAAATTCCAAAATCTTGATACTGAGTAACTAAACAAAGAAGTTTAAAAGGTTCAGAAGTGTATGGTAGAATTTGTTGAAGCCGCCTGTCCTCTAAAACCGGTACATACTGAGGCACCTACTGTGGCACATGACCGCAATTTTCTGGCTCCCGATCATAACGCAGAATAGCTAACTTACGCATTGATAAAATCAACAACAGTGGACTATACGTGGTGGATGGGAGATCGTACCATAAAAAAAAAAATCAAACACACATTGTCAGTTAATTCTTTCCGCGAAGTTTGGAGTTTCTAAATGAGAAGATTCTGGCATCAATCGATGCCCAGAATGCAGCCGTACCGCAACCGCACCGCAACTGCATCGCAGCGGACCCGGAACTGTACCGCAATTACACCGCAGGGACACCTCAGGCGCACCGTAACTGCACCGTAGCTGCACTGCAACTGCACCGCAACTCTACCGCAACTACACCGCAGGGCTACCGCAGCCACACCGCAACTGTACCCCAACTACACCGCAGGGCCACCTCAGCCGCACCGCAGCCGCACCACATCTGCGCCGCAGCGGCACCGCAACTGTACCGCAATTACACCGCAGGAACACCTCAGGCGCAGACGTCCCTGCGGTGGCCCTGCGGTGTTCCTGCAGTGTAGTTGCGGTGCGGCTGCGGCGGCCCTGCGGTGCAGTTGCGGTGCAGTTGCAGTGCAGCTACGGTGCAGTTACGGTGTGCCTGAGGTGTCCCTGCGGTGTAATTGCGGTACAGTTTCGGGTCCGCTGCGATGCGGTTGCGGTGCCGCTGCCGTGCGGCGCTCATGGACCTTCAGCACCAGTTCTTCCATGCAGTAGAAAATTGTATGTTCCCTTTTACGCAGAATCTCCAGGAATTCTTGGCTAAGGAGGAATGAAACTAACCTTCGCGCGTCTATCGATTCTTCGGCTTTAATGATGCTCCAATTTGCGGTTGTGAAATCTGGATTCTGAATGCGGATCAAATTGAGGAATCAGATTCATTTCATGGTCCTGGTGGGACCCTAGTTCGGGCTCTTAAACGTACCTTGAAGTCACTCCACTGACTGACTGATAGGTCGGCGTTGGCCCATAGGTGGTTCAGTATGGGCACTGCCTCCTTGAGGAAGCGATGGAATTTGTTATTGCTACATTTATCTAGCTTTGCACCGTTCAGGTGCGTTCGCAAATGTCGGTGGCGTAGCAGCTGTGTTTTTAAGGCAATGCGCCAGCACATCTAATGTTGTCGCTTATGCCGTAAGCCGAGTGATCCTTCGTCACATCACTATAGAATTTGAGCATCGTCTCATCGTTCTTGGCCTTCTTTGGAGCTTCGGATTCATCGTCCTGAGATCTTGGATGCTTGGACCTTGATTCTCTTTTGGATACCAAACTCGAGCGAACTTCTGACTCAGGTTGACGTATGTGGGTGTTACCGAAAGACGTAGTACTGTTAGCAAGTCCCCCCGACTCAGGTTGCCGCTTGCCTCTTACCACTGGGGGTGCATATTTTCGGGGTGCCTTCTTGTTATAAAGTGGCTCACTCCTACTCGTCGAATGGGCCTGTCCTCCCGACTCTGGTTGACTGATTTCCTAAGCGAGAATGCTGCCAGCCCAGCGTAACGTCTCTTCATCCTCTTGCAAGTGCTTTGCCAAGCGAATGTTTCTCTGCTTCTTTGCACTGGGGGAGTTCTTCTTCTGAATAGCGCGCCCGCAAAGTGCCGATACGGGACTCCGCATTCGAAGTGGAAAAGTCAATAGATCTGGAACCAGAATCCGAAGGGTTTTTTTTATTTTGCCCTTGTCTGTCGTGTCTCTGTATACCGGTAAGAGGCAAAGCCTCGGAATTTTTGCTTGTATTTTGTTAGGTTTTGTTTCAGAATTTGTATATATGTATGTTCCCACGAGTAAGCCGGTGTGAAGTCTCCATGAAAGGTGACACCAAGTACAAGACCTACCACAAAGTCAGCTGAGTTTCCAATGACAGACAAGCAGCCTCCAATCAAATTGAGCATTTTGCCAACAGCCGCCGCTTCGGAAGTAGTCCTTGGATGTCCGAATCAGGCGAGGGGCAGATGTGGGTATAGTACGAGATCATCATCTTATGATAGCTACTCTCCAACTACGCACTGCTGCAGTTTGAAGATCACACGACAACACAAAAATTACCAGGTTTAACATAGATAGACTTAGTGATCCCTCAATGCACCAACAATAGATGGAACACATTTCGCTAGGTGTGGAAGGAATCAACAGCTTACTGCCCGCAGTCATCCAAGACCATGCTGTGAGAAATGTTTTTTCATTTGGTGTTGAAAGAATTGTTGGTCGATCGCGGGAAAGACTTAGGGCGTGACTTTCTGAGGATACCTGGAGACGGATTGATAAATAAAAACAGCTGAAAGTTCGCATTGCGGCTACTCCAACAGCAGGGAGGAGCGAGCTAGAGTTTCTATATCGCATGAAGATGAGAGAAGTTTAGCGTAGTCTGCGACGTGACAGGCGCAACTACATCAACGCGCTGGCTGCAGAAACAGAAGATGCTGCACAGAGGTGCAACAGCAGGACCGTTTACCGAATCGCCAAAGAGCTGACAGGTGGTCACAGCTCCAGCCAACACCCAGTGAAAAGCCTAAACGATTCCTTGCTCATTTCGGATGAGGACCAGAGATGAAAGGAGAATTTTGTTACGGTTTTGAACTGCGTATTTGCTAGCGATATGCTCCCAAATCAGACTGAGGTGCCCGACGTGATAAATGCCCGAATACGCGCCACGACTCCCAATAACGATAAGATCACTACCGCAATCAAGTCACTTAAAACCAACAAGGCAGTAGGACTTGACGGTATTCCCGCAGAGCTCTTAGGAGCGGCGCCAACAACATTGGCTGAGCTTCTGCTTCCACTTATAGAGAAAGTTTGGGAAGCTGAGAGCTTTCCTGCCGAGTGGAAATGGGAATGATCGTCAAGCTAAATAAGAAAGGAAATTTAATGGAGTGCGGAAACTAGGGGAGCATTTGCGTGCTACTTGTTGTAGCTAAGATAATAGCTAAAATCATCGTGGAACGAATCAAACAATATCTTGAAAACACAGTCGATGAAAAAACAAGCACCTTTCCGCTCCGGATCCTCCTGTGTCGACCACATCAACACACTACGGATCATCATCGAACAGTGCGTTGGATATCGATCGCCACTCCACTTGCTATTCATCGATTTTGAGAAAGCGTTCGACAGTATCAACAAGGATTTTATTTGGCGTAAAGTAGAGCTATTCCGAAAAACTACTTGCTATTATTGAAATTACATATGAAGGCTCCAAATGAGATGCAATTTGAGATGCAAAGTGGGGTAAGACAAGGCAATATTCTTTCACCAATACTATTCCTATTGTTGATTAGAGATGTGCTTCGTGCAGCTTTGACAATGGGAAATGGAGGCATTCGATGGACTCTTACATCCCAACTTAAACATCTTGACTACTTTCTCACAGAATTATGGACCTCCATCAAATGATAGCAGATATGGAAAGGAGACAGGCGTCGTTAGGCCGAAAATGAATATCAGCCTTGCAACAAACTCATCGGCTCAAATATGCATTGCTGGACAACCGGTAGAGAGATTAGAGGATTTCCAGAGTCTTGGGAGTATTTTCTTAACCGATGGTGGGTCCGAACTGGATATACACAACAGGATCGCCAAAACAAAGTCTGAATTCGGGATGTTGTCTAAAATATGGAGAAGCAATGCAATTAGTTTGAACACCAAGGTAAGACTGTCCCGTTCCTACGTTGAATCCGTGCTGTTATATGGATGCAACACGTGGAGAGTGACCACTACTATCACCAGAAAGTTGTGAATGTTTGTTAATAAGTGCCTACGCAATATTTTAGGGATTTTCTGTCCCAATCGTACCTCTTATGAACACCTTTACGAGAGAACGGGTCAGGAAGCAATAGGTACAACCATCCAACGACGGAAGTGGCAGTGGATCGGTCACACGCTCCGACAGGATGACAGTTCCATAGCGAACCATGCTATGCAATGAAACCCTTTAACCCAGGATGGCAGAAGGCCTTTCGGACCGAGGAGAACATGGCGCAGAACAGTCGGGAAGGAGGCACGGCAATTTGGGAAAAATTGGGGAGAGCTGAGACACATTGCCAGAAACCGCACATGATGGCATGTAGACGTAGTACAGGCCCTACGATCCACAAGGGATACAGTACATAAGTAACAAATTCTTCTTTAATAGGCTGGATAACCAAGGCCATTCCGAGCTGATCGAGCTCCTCAGATGTATCGATGTTTTCAAATCGGCAACCTCTAGCATGATCCTGACATAGAGGAAACTACAGGTTATCCAGCTCGTGGCGAGAAGGGGTCATATCCCTCAGCAACAATATTATATAAAATTGTATTGCATAACGTCTTAACCCTTTCCTTCCCAAATTACTAATGTGTGGGTAAAAAATAAACTATGGTGTTTTTAAGGATAATATGGGCATTCTAAAGATAACTGCATCATTTGTTTTTAGTGAAAGTCATTGGGTGGGCGTGGCTAAATGGTAGCCATATGGCTGCATTGGGGTGCTAACAAAAAATCAAAAGACTTTTTTCTTAAAAATGTATGCGGTAGTCAAATGGCTACCCTGGGAGGGAAAGGGTTAAATCGTTTTGTACTATACTAATCGTCCTAACACTGACGATTCAAAATCAATATGGGATTCAACTTACTTACTTACTGTGGTGATAGAGTCCGGGGTATACCTGGGCCTCAACCAGCAGACGTTTCCGGGCAGCCAGATTACGAGCTAGATGCCTCCAGTTGTGCACGCCAAGTCGGTTGAGGTCCTCATCCACTTATTTGCATCACTTACTGCGTGATCGTAGTATACTGCGCCGTCCATCCGAGGTGGATTCGAAGACTTTCTTGGCTGGAACGCTTAGCTCCATCCGCTCTAAATGACCCAGCCATCTTAGTCGCTGTACATGAACTCTTCTGGCTAAGTCGATGTCCTTGTATGGACCATATAGCTCGGCATTGTACCTACTCCTCCACTTGCCGTCTATCCAGACTGTTCTCTCGAAGTAACCAAAGTCCATGTCTCTGCGCCATTGAGTATGAATGTCTTCTTAAGAGTTACCTTAGTAGTTCGAGGTAGGGCCTTGTTACTCAATTGCCTTCTTAGCCCATAAAAACAGCTATTGGCAAGAGTGATTCTTCGTTTGATCTCTCCACTGGTTTCATTTGCGGAGCTCACCATTAAGCCTAGGCAGACAAAGTCCTTTACTACCTCACAATTATATCTGTCTATTGTAGCGTTCTATTCAAGACCCCGATGTTGGCTGCCCTTTTTTTGTAGACAGCATATATTTTGTTTTTCTTTCATTGACCGCTAAACCCATCTTCGCTGCCTCGATCTCAATACTCGCAAATGCCCCACTTACGGCCCGCTGAGTTCTTCCGACTATGCCAATTTCATCGGCATAAGCGAGTAGTTGTACAGACTTGTAAAAGATTGTACCTCCGGTGTTGGCTTGTGAGTTTCGTACAATTCTTTCAAGTATAATGTTAAAGAGATCGTATGAAAGCGCGTCACCATGCCTAAGACCTTTCCTGACATCGACCGGTTCGATGGTGTTTTCTCCGACTTTGATGGAGCAGCAAGAGTTCTCCATCGTCAGCCTGCACAAACGGACAAGCTTGGTAGGTATGCCAAGACTAGATATGGCTCGGTATTTCTCGTCCCTATACACGCTATCATAGGCAACTTTGAAATCGATGAAGGCGTGATGCGTATCGATTTTATATTCATGGGTTTTTCCAAGATCGCCGTAAATGGGTGGACTTTCCCGACCTGACACCGGACTGATAGGACCTATCACCTTTTTGACCATCGGTTGGCGGCAGGCAGGATTTTATATGGGAAGCTAAGAAGACTTATACCTCTATAATGGGCGCAGCTCAGAGGGTCTCCTTTCTTCAGGATCGGGCAAACGGTGCTGAGATTCCATTCACCGGGCATACTTTCGTTTGACCAGATTTTGCAGATGAGCTGGTGCATACTCATTGTCAACTCATCTCCTCCTCCCTTAAAAAGTTCGACGGCAAGGCCGTCGGCTCCACCCGTTTTGTGGGGTATTGGATATGGTATTGCTATCCTCACTTCATTCTGACCGTGTTGGTGGGAATCTTCGCTATCATCTACACTGTTAAATGACTCATTCTGCCTGACAACGGAATATTGGAATTCGTCGCCGTTTAACAGTCTGCAAAAGTGTCTTTTCATATCCTTAGAACCGACCGCGATTCTGCTACTATATTATCATTTTCATCCCTGTAGGCTTCTTTTCTGGCTTTGGAACCCTGACATGTTCTTTATACCTTTTGGTAAAATTTTCGGACATCATTTCTGCAATAAAGTCTTTCAGTCTCCTGGATCGAGCGCTGCTCATGCTCCGTTTTCTTCTTTCTGAGAAGTCGATGTTCCTCTTTTCTCCTCCGCTCGTAGAGCTCGCGAGCAACTCTAGTCCTTCTATGCAGCGCCGCTTTGTACGCCTCTTGTTTTGCCGCATGTGCTTGCCGGCATTCATCATCGCACCAGGGGTTTCGTTGTGGTGGTCGAGAAAAACCCAGTACATTAGGGGCGGTATCTCTGATTGCTTGTTGGAACGCTGCTGCTGGTTTCCCGCATTTGCTGCTGGCAACATATGACTTAGCTTGAGATTAAAAGAGACTCGATCTGCAAAGGCTCTGGCGGTCTCTTTCGATTGTAGCCGTCTGAAGTCAAAATTCCTCACAGTATTTGGTTGATTTCGCTCCGTTTTGGATATCAACATCCGTACCTTGGCTACGACTGGGTAGTGATCCAAGTCCACGTTGGCTCCTCGGAAATTAAAACACCCTGAGTACTGGAAGAGTGCCTTGCGTCAATCGCAATGTGATCGATTTGGTTAACCGTTTTTCTATCAAAAGAGAGCCATGTTCCCTTGTGAATGTCGAGACGTGGAAACCGCGGCCTAGCTACGACAACATTTCGTCCCTCCGCAAAGTCGACTAGCCTGAATCTGTTGTCGGATGTAGTGTCGTGCAGGTTGTACTTTCCTGTCACGCTACTAAAGACATTCTCTTTTCCCAGCTTTGCGTTAAAATCACTTAGGACAATTTTAACGTCGCTCGGCCTTTGCTCATACGTGTTGTCCAAGAGCTGGTAAAAGTCCTCCTTCGTCGCGTCGTCCATCTTCTCGTGAGGGTTTAACTGCTTTCATTTATTTTCCAAGAGCTCGTAAGAAAATAGTCGCAATTTCGTAGAATGTCATGACTGCTACGGTTTCCCAGAAAAGTTTCACAACTTTCGCCACAGTAAGATTATACTTCACCAAGCACTTTGTGCAACTCATGTACCTACATACGAGTATTATGAATGTTATGCACTTCATTTTGATGTTACTAAAGGCAATCATTTTTTATTACCAACAATCTTAAGAACCCCCTAATGAAGTGATTTTTTTGCTAACGGTGTAAACAAACAAAAGTGTCGGGTCTTCACTTTCCCCCACATGTTTCATTACCTATCTATTCTTATCACCTTTCTTGATAACTGCGAGCTGCAGTTCGAAGTGGAGCTATTTAAGCTGATCACATCTGCGTTTCTATTCCCAGAGTAAGTCGAAGTGTCAATCGTCTTAGAGTCGTCTTATCAGTTTGAAAATGAAAGCAATCGCACTCTGCCTTCTAGTTATTTTTGGTAAATTATTTCCACTTTCTAATCATCTTTTCAAATTAAAAATTTGTTTGCTTTTGTGTAGCTATAGCAGCATCCGTGAATGCATGTCCTGGAAACTGCCCACCACATAGGAATCCAGTGTGCGGGTTTGATGGAATGTGTCTGTATGAATTCAATAATGGATGTGAAATGATTCGCTACAATTGTCAGAGGGGAGGACGTAAGTATAAATGGTTTGGAATCCATAGACTCTCTCTATTGAATATAATTTTTTCAGATTTCCGTAACGCAAGTCCGTTCCAGTGTCAGTCATCTAAGAGCGGAAATGGTCTGTACATGTACTGTCGGCATATAAATGGTTTTTAGTTTTAAAATAAATTTTGTTTAAACAGAAAATAGTTTTTAAGAATCGTCTTCATATGTAAGATAATTGAGGTAGTTTGAATACCCGGCGGTAAACTGTTTAATGAAAAGTTCTGCCTCATGCTACCTTAGGGAATGATCCCTATTTTCCTTACATCGATTCCTTTTCTGCAATTTTGTTCACCGAGCTTATTCAGAAAGAATGACCTATCCACCTCTAAGTTAGTCTCTCTCTGAGTATTATCGCCTATAGGTAGCTGGTCAATGGTCATGGATGAGCTGGTTCCTGAAAATGCTACAACCGGACTTGATGGATATTTTTATTTTAGGGGACTATTCGGGGATGCAGATATTATACACCTCTGTACCGGACTCATTCTCTGTACATAAGTACAGTAATGAACGTTGAAAAGAAGGCACCAGATGCGCTACCACTGCTGATGTACAACATATGAAAACAAACGAACCCACTATTTAAGTATGAGTATCAGCAAGCCTGCGCACTAAAAAATCAACCAATGGTGCGACACACACTTGTTTGAAGGAAGATAGGAAAGGTGGAAACAGAAATTTTGAAAGAAAAAGTCATATTTTTAAAAGGGTGAAGTCCCATTGAAAGGGAAGTGTTGCTGACGGAATAGCGGTCGAAAATATAAATACAAAGGTGATGGTAACCTGATCAAAATTAAGTGAGAGTAGCAATAGATGAGTTTGAATTTAATAAAATTAGTATTTAATACACATTGAGCTGGCGCACTAATTGTTGCAAAGCCCGGATTGAGGCTTGCAAGGACGAATAAGTGAACGTAGTCGTAGAATCGCAGTCGGTGCTTAGAGTTTGAAAGAACCACTTCTGCAGTTGAATGCTTAAAACTGCCCCTCATATTGCTAGGTCCCTATCTGTGTGGTTTTAGGTGGAAAGTGTACTGTCAACCAAATATTCACACGTTGACAGATCTTGGAGAAAACTTAGGAATACCAAATCGGCACCCACTACCGAATTCAATATTGCCTATTATAAAGTGAATATGAATCAGTTATACAGAGCAACATTTGATTTCTGCATTCCTGTCAGACTCGTCCGTTTATACAGGATGAAAATGGAAAACTATCGCTGCTCCATTACAGTCGGTAGAATATAACCGAACCAGATGTCCTGTTGATATTTTTGGGAAAATAGTAGCCTTTAGAGTAACTTTAACACTTAGGGAATTTCAACAGTGGTCGAACTTTCACACTGCCAACGTGCAACTCTTACCTATTGCATTAGTTATCCTCTCCACCCTCTACACCTTCTCCACGAATCGATCCGCATCTTATATGATACTCATCATCTCTTTATCGATTTCAAGGTCGCCTATAACAGCATCTGTAAGAAGAGCTATACACAGCGATGTTTAGTTTCGGTATCCCTGGCACAATTGTCCCTCTGGAAGGGCAAAATGATGATGGAGAACGCTCGCTGCTCCATCAAGGTCGGTAATGATCTTGCCGAAACCTTTGATGTCAAAAAATGTTTAAGCAACGGTGACGCGCTGTCATGCGACTTCTTTAATATTGTACTTGAACGGATTGTGCGGAACTTACAAGCCAACACCAGAGGTACAATCTATGAAAAGTCCGTACAACTGCTTGCAAACGCCGAGGATATTGATATTATTGGAAGAACTCAGCGGGCTGGTACCGATGCGTTTGCAATCATTGAAGCAGAAGCGGCCAAAATGGGCTAAGCGATAAACGAGGGCAAAACCAACTATATGCTGTCAACAAGAAGGGACAACCAACACTGACGAATTGGACAGAACGTCACAATGGGCAGCTACAACTTCGAGGTAGTAAGGGACTTTGTCTACCTTGACTTTGCTATAAATTCTGAAAACGATACCAGCACAGTTATTAAGCAAAAATAGCTCTTGCTAATCCCTGTTTTTTCGGGTCATGAGGCAACTCATCTCGAACAACTAAGGGGACTGTATACGTATATAAGACCCGGATCATCATATCCTGCTTAACATGGACTTTATTGAAAGCGGACGAAGATATCATTGGTCGCTTCGAGAGAAAAATACTTCGTAAGATATTCGGTCCCGTTTGCATTGTCGGGTTTTAGAGTAGAATATTCAACGACGAACTATACGAACTGAACAGCGACATCGACCCAGTAAAACAAACTGCGTATTGGACGTTTAAAATTGCTAGGTCATATAAAGCGAATGGACACCACCACTCCGGCCCCCAGAATCTTCTAATCTAATGCAGAGGGATGACGCAATAGAGGACCTCCTTGCCGAAGTTGGCGCTCACAAGTTCAAGAGGACCTCGACCAACTTGAAGTGCGCAACTGGAGGCAATTAGCTAAATGCCGAGCTAAATGAGGAAGCTTGTTGGTTGAGGCCCAGGTTGAGGCCCAGGTTCACCCCGAACTGTAGCGCCAGCTATGTAAGTAAGTAACTACCAAACGAGCTTCTCTGACTGCAATGAATTGAATAATTCTCCCGCTCTGGATGGTAGCTTAGTCCACTTCTGCACAGACGGCTCCAAGAACGACAGAGGGGTGAGTTGTTGTGTCATCTCTGAAAAGCTCAACCTGAGCATCTCCTTTCGTCTCTCAGATAACTGTAGCGTATTTCATGCTGAATCGTGCTCTTTCACTTCAAAGGCCGCCTTGGCCTGGCAAAGGTGAATCCTTTGCTGGGAGCCAGGTGGCATTGACATTCTGCGTACTGCAAGGCTGATGAGCTCACCAGAGAGGATACGACTATAAGGATTCTCTGGGTATATCCCTCTCTAGATCTAGGTTAGGTTAGGTCAATGTAACACGTGGATGGATCACAGAGGTAGTGCCAGGCTGGCTATACTTAAGCGATCACATATCATCTACGTTCTCTGTATCCGCACTGGGTAGATATCAATTAGGAGGGGTCTCGAAATAAAATTAGTAAACCACATCACAGTTTATTGGATGGGTGAGGTGCTGAGAACTTGAGCTGCTGAGACAGAGGTGGGAAAAGAAAACCTCACAATAAGCACCACTGGAAGCTGCCCCCACAAGTAGGGGTATTATCACCAGTGATGGGAAATCTACTAGTACGAGTAGATGAACTACTTCACAAATGGACAGATGCCGGCATTAAATACCAAGGGAATGCCGACGATAAAGTCATTATCGCAGGACGAAACTCTGAAGAAACAGAAGTAGGGTGAGACGGTAGGACTTAGAGTGAACCCTACCAAAACCACTGTGGTAAACTTCACCAAAAAGAGACAGCTAAAGCGTATGCAACCTAACCTGTTGGAAGGGATCAGGGTCAAGTATCTAGGTGTAACACTAGACAGCAAACTACTCGGGAGAGAACATGTAAAAGCTGTGGTAACCAAAGCCACCAGAGGACTTATGGTGTGCAGGAACATTTCAGGAAAAACCTGAGCATGCAGCCTAGCCACACTCATGTGGGTGTACATGAAGATAGTAAGACCCATCATCCCATACGGGGCAGTGGCATGGGTTAACAGAACGAGGCTAAGCACAACGAGGACATCCCTCAAAAAAGTGCAAAGATTACCCTGCACATATATGAGTATGTATAACAGGAGCCATGCGAACCTGTCCCACAACAGCACTAGAAGTAATCGTAGGTATACCTCTGCTACACGTAGTGCTAGAGCGAATCGCCAAGGAGACTATATTGAGAATTATCAGAGGGCATCGGAAAAGGAACACGCATCACAAACAAAGAGCGAGTAACCCTATCCAATTCGGTGCCACTTCTGAACTGGCCAGAGACGATATGGTCAATAAATACTGCTTTGAAAGAAAATTTGACCAAAATTAAGCAACAAAAGAGATTGGAGCAGTGAATCCGATAAGTGCCAATTCGAACAACACACAATTGCACAGATGAATCGAAAGCATCTACTAGCACTGGAGCAGGAGTGTACGTGCCCAGGACTAAATAATCGAAATCACTGGGAACATTTCCCAGTATATTTTAAATAGAAGTTCACGCGATCGAAAGGTGCGCGCAATTCAACCTTAACAGGAAATAGCTATCGCGGGCAGGACATCACAATATTGTCAGAAAGCCAAGCCACTACCAAAGCACTAACCCCGTACGAGATCAGATCCAAAGCGGTATGGGAACGCCACCAGAATCAACCGACTGGGAGAGATTAATGAAGTAAGTCTCCTCCTGTGTACCAGGTCATGTAGGATAGGAGGAGATCGAAGCAGCTGATGAACTAGCAAGAAACTGATCAGACATGCCGTTCCTTGGATCAGAAACCTTTCGTGACATAGGACACCACAAAATACGGGAAAAATTAAGAAAAGAGGAAGAGAACAAATGGGTCAAGCATTGGGATTATATCCCCCAACTAAGACAGACAAATATGTGGGCGCTGAGGCGTAAGTGGTTAGTGTGTTGAATCACTGCGCATGAGATTCCGAGTTGGAATCGCAGAAAACACCAACAAGTTTTTTCACGGTCCCACCTCTCGCGAGCGAGCGACAAACATCCGAGAGTATTGTCTCGAAAAAGCTTCTCAAAACAATTGCCGTTCAGATACGGCACTAAACTGTAGGTCCCTTCCATTCGTGTGAAAAATATAACGCACACAACATGAGTGGTTGTGAGAGGCTAGGCCCAGGCACTTAAATAGATGTTGCGCCAAATATTTACTTTCATTTTTTAAGACAGACAAAAGAACTCTTGGGAAATACAGCCTGAAAAGAAGCAGAGCCTGCCTAAGCGTTAGCAAGAATCGACTTCACATCTTGACGGGCATGTTAACGGGTCACTGCAGAGTCAAGCAGCATCTTGGAAAACTGTGAATAGAGGGAGACGGAGACTGCAGATTCTGCAGGGACTTCGCAAAAACACCAGCGGACCTTCTTATGGAATGCGAAGCACTTATGCGCAAAAGAAAAAATCACCTAGGTGCTCCTATCACAGAAGTATCTACCTTTGCTGGATCCACGTAAAATACTTCGTTTCTTAAAAGCAGCTGGACTGAAGGAAGTGCTCATCATCAACTAGAGCCTTAGTTTGGAGTGCTCAACAGATCTGCGAAAGGTAGCAGTGCACTTGGATCTCATTAACACCTATATATTCACCTCCTGCAGAAAACACTGCTCCATTTAGGGGCTCTTTTCTTTGATGGCTTCGGTAAGCTAGAGTGTCACGTACTAATCCACACCCTGCACACTTCTACCACTCTCCCCCGGGCCTACTGTGAGGTATTACTTCGCGGGGCTGGTTAGCAATTAATGCTATGCGTCTTGTATTGCTGCTTCTACTCTCGTTGCTCTCTCAATTATTCGGAGCTCATTTTGCACATTCGTTATGAGTGTACAAATTTCTAACCAATTCTCCTCTGACCGCAGCATTTGGTCTATAAGCAATGGTGGACTGACAGGTTATTTCTCCATTCCGTGAAGCGATTGCAATGGAATATTGCGTACTCTGTATCCTCCTCCTGGACTGGACAATGTATACAGAGAGGTGAGTTTTCATGTCGAAATCTGTGTAAATATTTGCGATAGCAGCCGTGACCCGATAGGAACTGCGTAAGGTAATAGTTGCAGTCCCCATACACGCGGTTCGTCCAGACCTCAATGGTGGGGATCAGGTTGTAGGTCCTTCTACCTTTTGTACTGTTATCCCACCTGGCTTGCCACATAGTTGTGTGATGGTATCTAGTGAGTAGACGTACTTTTTGCTGCTCTCAGAAAATCCGAAAATTATAAGAAGTACTGCATTAAAATTTCCTAAAACATTAAAATTAACTCGTTTAAGTTTAGTTAGTTGTTTAATTTGTTGTGTGACTTAACGTTGAAATTGTTTAACCTTTCTGTTTAAATCATTTGATTTTCACTTACGCGAGTGACATTTGTATACTTCGTCTCCGAAAGTTTTTCTCTCGTCGCCTCTCAGCTATGTCGAACGGTGGTAAAGGCACTCCAAGCACTAGGCCTAACACCCGCTATGCTGGTAAACCGTCTAGTAGTATTTCTACTGATGATTTTGCATCTATGGAGAAAAGCATTGTTAAACATATGCAGATTCTCATAAAAGAAGCAGAGGATCGTATCACCTCGAAGATGACTGAACTGCTTAGTGAAATGAGAAGTAAAATGATTGAAATGGATAGCAATATTTCAACGCTGAGGGCTGACAACAACCATTTAAGAGATCAGCTCGACGAAATACAACGCTCTCAGAGACTCAGCGATGTGGTCATAAGAGGCATCCCACACGCCGCTAACCAAAATACGAACATCATCGTTCAAAATCTTGCTGATGCCATCAAACACCCCCTCTCATCGTACATTGACTCCTTCAGAACCAAGCCAAGAACTGCAACTGCAAGTGCTGCACAAAATAGTACAATCATTGTGCAACTCTCTTGTTATGAGGAGCAGCGTGCCTTTCTGTCAGCGTACCGGGCGAACAATGGAGTTCAACTTTCACAGATAGTAGGCTTCACATCTAATGATGCTGTATACATCAATGAAAGTCTGACTCCCAAGAACAATGCAATTCTGCGTGAGTCATTAAAACTAGGACGCATTGGTAAAATTTTTGCTGTAAAAATAAAGAGCGGCATTGTTTACATCAAGCGGCGAGATGGAGGTAAAGAAGAGCGAATAGCCAACGTTTCAGAGCTTTCCGAGCTTTTCTGAGCTGAAGAAGATAGCAGTGCTGCCACTTTTTATTTTTATTTTTGCTTTTCCTAAATTTTTGAGTCGGCATTTTGTTTTAATGGTAATATCTATTTGTTTATTTATTTTATTTATTTATTTATTTACAGAGTTTAAATTTCATTTATTTATTTATTAATTCATTTATTATTAATTTATTTATTTATTTTCTTACATATTTTTGTTATTTTTTGTTTTTACATTTGTAATATTCCTTAAAATGAGTCGTCGTGGTGTGAGCAGTTACAGTATTCCTCGTGTTATGCTCAATATCTTTGCAAAGTCAGTGGATGGTCTAAAACTTTCCCAATTAAATGTACAAAGCATATCTGCTCATATGGATGAGTTACGTGATTGTTTTTCACCGGGATTGGTTGATATTATTTGCATTACTGAAAGTTGGTTAAAACCAGAAATTTCAAATTCGTGTGTTGACATACCTGGTTATTATATTATGCGCAATGAAAGAATCTCTAAACGTGGTGGAGGTGTTGCCATATACTGTAGTTCGTCTTTGAAATGCAAAATCGTGGAATCGTCAAAAGACTCTGAAGTAGAATTCATTTTTATCGAACTCACAAATTGCAGTGATAATATTCTTGTTGGTTGTGTATACAATCCCCATAAAAGTCTATTCTTAAATCCGTTTTTTGAAAGTCTAAGTGTCTATAGTCCAGAATATTCCAAAATTGTTGTATGTGGTGACTTAAATATTGACCTATTAGTAAACAACAACTTAACTCAACAGCTCAAAAGTAACTGTTCAATGGTTGGTTTAGTAATTGTTAGTGTTTCCATGGCAACTCACTCTCGACCTCACTGTAAGGAAAGCCTTCTAGATCTAGTTCTCACCTCAAATTTAGAACTTGTGAAATTATATGAGCAAATATATTTTCCGGGTATTCCATCTTATCATGACTTAACATTTGCCACGTTTGATATACAAATTAATACGGATCTTTCTCCAGTTGAATTTTCCTATCGCGATTTCAACAATATTAATGATGTTGAATTGACTCGAGATACACTCAATAGTTCGTGGTATCTTTGTTGGTGGGCGCCGTGGCGTAAGTGGTTAGTGTGTCGGATCACTACGCATGAGGTTCCAAGTTCGAATCCTACAAAACACCAAAAAGTTTTTTCACGGTCCCACCTCTCGCGAGCGTCTGACAAACATCCGAGAGTATTGTTGTCTCGAAAAAGCTTCTCAAATCGCCGTTCGGATACGGTACTAAACTGTAGGTCCCTTCCATTCGTGTGAAAAATATAACGCACACAACATGAGTGGTTGCGAGAAGCTAGGCCCTGGCTCTTAAAGAGCTGTTGCGCCAAATATTTATTATTTTTTATTTTATCTTTGTTGGGAATCGTACACAATTGATGACAAGGTTAATACGTTTCAATCTATTGTTCAGTCACTTTTTGAGCAACATGTTCCAATTAAAGTAAAAAGAGTAAATGTAAATGTAAATAAAAGCGTTCCTTGGTTTTCCGAACATATCAAAAAACTTATAATTGAAAGGGATAGATCATATCTACGATGGCGACGAAATCGCAAAAGAAGTAACTGGCAGATTTACACATCACAGAGAAACAGAACCACGGCGAAATACGAAAGTCCAAAGCTGAATATTACTCTTCAAAGCTTAATTCTAGTCAGCCCAGCTCTATTCTCTGGAAAAATCTTCGTTCTCTATGGGTTATTGAGAAAACTTCTTCAGGGTGCGATCTAGATCCTAATCAATTAAATAACTTCTTTTTAAAAGCTGGAACAAATGCGTGTGCGTCAAGACGTGCAGTTGTCGAATCCGCAGCAGGGCATAAAGGCGATTCAAATCGCTTTGAATTTCAGTGTGTGTCGGAGTGTGATGTAATAGAGGCCTTGTCTAAAATCAAATCGAACGCTGTAGGTGTTGATGGTTTACACTTAAAATTTATTAAACGCATTTTGCCTCTAATATATTACACCCTTACACACATAATAAACTCAAGTATTATGTGGTCAGAATTTCCAACAGCCTGGAAATATGCCAAAGTTGTTCCAGTGCTTAAAAATACTTCAAAAAACAAACTTGAAGACTTTAGGCCTATTAGTATATTACCCTGTCTCTCCAAAGTATTGGAAATATTAATTAAAAACCAAATTGATGATCACCTAATTTCAAACAAAATGTTAACTCCTCAGGCTGTCAGGCTTTAGAGCAAAACATAGTTGCACTACCGCAATTGTTAAGATTTTAGAAGATTTGAGAGAAGAATTCGATAAGAATAATGTGTCCATTCTGTGTTTGTTGGATTTTTCAAAAACTTTTGATTGTGTCAATCATAATCGTTTAATAGTAAAATTAAAGCAACAATACAATTTTAGTGAAAAATCTGCTCTGCTCATTTTAAATTATGTACGCAGATGATGCCCAGGTGTATTTATCCAGACCAATTGGTTTAATAGAAGACTGCGTTACAAGACTAAATAAAGACTTAGATCGAATCCATAAATGGTCCATCCTAAATAAATTGTCCTTAAATCCAACTAAATCAAAAGCAATTGTTATTTCAAAAAGTATAATCGATAGTCGTTCTTTACCACCACTAAATCTAATGGGGCAGTTGGTTCCTTTTGAGGACGAGGTCAAAAACTTAGGTATTTATATTAACCGTACGCTATCCTGCGAAACTCATATTAATTATGTAGTAAAAAGAATTTATTGTGGTCTACGTCAACTCTACATCTCGTCTGCTTTTGTACCAATAACTACTAAGCTTAAACTCGTAAGAGCTCTCTTTATTCCAATTATTAACTTCAGCTCTATAGTATTTAGTAATCCTGACGCATTATCTTTTAGAAAACTCGAGTTAGCATTTAATTCTGTAATACGGTATGTACATATATGTGTTCCGTAAATATGACCACATTTCGAGATTTTCCCTTAAACTCACTGGTTGTACCCTCAGGCAACATATTAATATAACCAACTCCACTTTCCTATATAACATACTCAAAACTCAGAAACCAAATTATCTTTATGAAAAACTTAGCATATCTCATTCACAACGTACTAGAAATATTAATGTTCCTTATTTCAACTATTTAAACAGTCAACGCTTATTCTTTGTTCACGCCATAAGACTGTGGAATTCTTTACCGCTAAATATACGCCAATCTAATTCGCTCTTTAACTTTAAAAATTCAGTTCTTGATTTTGTAAATAATAATAATCAAAACAACAATATTTTTAATTAATTATTTACCTTATGTTTTCCAATGTCAATTAACTTCTTTCGTCGACTCAATTTAAAATGTTTCTTAACTAGATACCTTCTTTTTATTTTATGTTTATTTAAGTACAATTAATGAGAATTTAATTTCTTAATGTACAATCCAAAATGTTCAATAAATGAAAAATGAAAAATGAAATAGCTAGTGATGCTGTCTTCTCCTCCTCTTTTATTCTCTTGACAATACCTGCTTCTTGATGACTCAGGGTCTTCTTTCATAGATCCTTACCATCTCATTTGCGAGGATGTCGATGGGGATCATGACGGCCATGACACAGGCTGCTTCGTCCGATATTGTTCGGAAACTGCCGGGCAAACCGGTGCGGCATATAGAAGAACCGAGCTAACCCCTCTGGATAGTAGAAGCCGTCTAGCATATCCAGGTGCACCGATGTTTGGCAATATTCGGGAAAGGGCTGCCTGCAGTAGTGAACCCTTCTTGCTCGAGTATTCCACGTGCGTTTTAAACCTTAACCTATTGTTGAGCATTACTCCTAAGTATTTGACTGCTTCTTTGGTTTTTATAGTCTGATGTCCGACTCGAATATTCGCATATTCAACAGCCTTTCGACTTGTTATAAGAACAGCTTCAGCTTCGTTTTGTGGTCTGCTAATTCTAAGCCGGTGGATCCTAGCCAGTCTTTCATTTTTTCGATTGCTTCGTTTTTTGCTGATTCTATTTCCTGGATGTGTATAGCTACGGTGACTACGGCGATGTCGTCAGCGAATCCGATTATCTTAACTCCTTGTGGAAATGCTAGTCGCAGGACTCCGTCGTACATGATATTCCATAAGAGAGGTGCTGGTACCGATCCTTGCGGGACTTCTGCCGTAACGTTGTAGTACTTTACCCACTCGTCGGTTTGGTATTTCAATTTCCTGGTGGTGAAGTAGTTTGTAACTATCCTCAATAGGTAGTTTGGAGTATCCATTTTGGCTAGCGATATCCTTATGAAAGACCAATTTGCCGAGTTAAAGGTTTTTCTAATGTCCAGAGTCACTACTGCACAGTATTTCTTTGTCCGCCCTCACCATCTTTCTCCTTGGATTGCTCCAGTTGCTGTGTCAACTACCGCTTTTAAATGGCATCACCAGTAGAACGCGATTTTCTAAATCCGAACTGAAGTTCTGAGAGTGCTCCTTTCTCTTCTGCTACCACGAGCAGTCTGTTGTATATTATTCGTTCAAGTACTCGTATATTTCCCAAAGTGTCGAGTAAACATATTGGGCGACATGACGATGGTTCCCCAGGTGGTTTGTTTCGTTTTGGTAGCAGTACCAAATGTTGAAGCTTCCATGGCCCAGGAATAACTCCTTCCTCTATACACTTTTGCATCGTGGCTATAAAAATGTCCGGCCTCTTTTGAGCACCCACTTTCACTGCCTTATTGGGGATGCCATCCGGTCCAGGCGCTTTGTTCCTTCCTATCTTCCTGCACGCATCGAGCAGCTGCTCCCGCGTAATAGCAGGGATGTGCTCTGTATTGGTCTCTCTGATTATATCACACGAAGTAGATGGTCTATGGGGGAATAGGTGCTCTATGATGAATCTTAACATAGCTGGACAAGTTATTTGTGGGGACCTATGGCCTTTCAGCTTTGTCTTCACCATCCTGTACGCCATACCCCAAGGGCTATTGTCTTCTTTGTTACGGACTCGTTTAAAACATATTGTTTTACTCTCTTCGATCGCCTTTTTTAAGTCGCGTCTCGCCAGTTTGAATGTGTCTAGACGCTCCCGAAAATCGAATATGCTCCTCGATCGTTGGACTCTGCGTCGGGCTTGTAGACACCTTGCCCTAAGTGTTTTTATCTCCTTGGTCCACCATTAGCATGGTGCACACTTGAAACATTTTATAAGCAGGATCCGTTCGCGGATGCGACAGTTAACCCAGCCGATTATTATTCTTCCGGCTTCCAACAGCTTACTTACGCCTTCCGCAGGAACGCTGATCGTTGCTGTTTGAGTTTCTCTGTACGCCTTTTAGAGGGACCTCTACTGGTCGAAATGTGCCCGCCTTTTTGTACAGACAGTCTCATTACCCTAGCCTAACCTAACCCATCCTGAACTTAAAAGTACCCTTCGCATAATACAAGTAGATATTTTTGGTCGAAGTGTTGTACGAACGGAACTAAAAAGTAAGCAGCAAACAAAAAGTATCGTACTTATGTAAGTACAGCAATGACTGCTTCAAAAGGCAAGTGTTTTGTAGTTGTATAGTTTCCTGACAAGAAATTGATTACTTAAGGGTGGCACTCCAAAGCAATATTTTTAGTAGATGATAGCAATATCTCAAATCTTCAATATTTATTTAGCTAATACTTTGTTAATTTTATCATCCAATCAACTAAACACTCATTAACTGAACTGTTCCGAACGGGCTGTCAATACGTCTTCGAAATTGAAAGCTATGCCGTTGCGTGCGGAAGTTGTGTTGTCAATTTTGGAAAAGTACTTTGTTGGTTTCCTCTATGAAATCTGTGCAGCTTTGTGTTTCCTCGATTTCACCTTCAATAAAAAGAAGTGTCAATTCAACGCCTTACCTAAACATAATGTCAAGCAGAGGCATGTAATGATAGTTATGGGATTGGCTTTCGGTTTACTAGTTCAAATATTGAAATTTCCGAAATCCATTGAAACCCCTGCCAATATTTGTATAACCATTTCGGATGTATTTTATCGAACGAATTTGTATTACGAATTCCTTATGGAACGTAAGCAGACAGTGGATTTTTTACACGTATTCGTCAGATGTCTCACAAGGACGGAACAATTGACACGAAAAATAGTCAGATTCCCTTTAAGTGTGTATCCACAATTGTTGTTGACTATATTATGGCTTATTGCACTTTGCTTCCGGACATACAAAGAGTTCCAGATGTATCTAATATCACTCTATTTATTCATTTTCATCATTCTTGGCCCGACGTTTATCGCAACATGCATCCATGTACAAACTGTGTGCTGGGAACTGTATTGTCTTCAAGGGATGTTTGTCAATATGACCGACTACCTAAGCGAGATGCTGTGTGAGTTAGAAGCTTGTCAGCATTTGATTTTGGAAACGAAACCCTCCTCTTTCGTGTGTTTTGATAAGTTTCGAAAGGAATTTCAAGAGTTCTTCTCGATATATTATAAAATATCACAATTGTTGGTTACGTTTAACGCTATTCAAGCAGGAAAGCTGAAGAGGATACTCTTGCTGACTGGTACAGGAGTCGTGCTAAGTTTAACACAAACGTCTGGTCACAATGTTGGATATGTAGAAGTGCTGGGATATATTTATTTTGTGTATTTCTGGAACATCTTTCTGGTTCCTAACTGGTATCGCAAGATACAATTTGAATTGAAAAGATGTCAGTTTCTTGTTGGTATGTATAGGCTCAGGCGAGACCTCGAATGTGAGAGGGAGGTGAGTAACAATTTGAGATTCAATCTGAAGAGGAATCAATATCTGATTTGCAGGTTGATACCACGCTCATTGGTATAGCGATGGTGGAACTTAACACAGCAGCACATTTAAAGAGCGTAACATTAATATTTTACTGCATTATGATAACTATTTGTGCTGTACTTGTCTGTCACTATCAAGAATGGTGTAAGTTTGTTGTGGATTTGTGTACGCAGTTTGATGATATGAGTACTGATACGTTGATGTAGCCATTGGAAGAGTAGCATAAGTATGAGGCAAAGCGATGTTATGGTGAAACACTTTATTTTAGGAAGTACAGGCTTCGATCGACTTCGGAACAGATAAGCTGAATAGGATGGAATAAAAGGCTAGAAAAGCCTGACAGAAGCCAAGAATACGACTTTATTTCCAACTCAGTTAATTATAGCAAATTTGTATAAGAATATATATAAATAAACTTATGTATATGAATTATGCAACAGGTGGACCATCTGTTAGTGTCTTTTTGAATTACATGCTATTTTGACACTGGCAGCTCTTCAAGCTCTTCACAGAAACACAGTGTCATACCTTGGTGACACGAAATGAATCAATTTGCGCTCGAACAACGTTAGAAAATATTGAAAACGTATTTCCAAAGTGAGTGATATTCTTACCGAAACAGTCCGAATTTCGAAAAGAAATTTCAATTGAAATAATGCACCAATCGTGGTCAAAAGGTAGTGCATGCGATTAGCCCAGGCCAACCAAATCCTACTCTCAACCTTCACATTGGTAACCGTCTGATGTATTCGACTAGTGCATGTTTGCATTTTCCTGCTCAGCATTTATTGTATTTCGCCGGTCTGATTTTTTCCTTTCTCTTTCTAGGGTTCTTAGAATCTTCATTATGCGCATTGTGCTCCCAGCGACTGCGTCCCATGCCTCCTGGCTTTTGAGCATTTCGCCAACGATGTTTTCTGGCGTCAGTGGATGGCCGAGTTCACTCCTTAGTGCATTCCTTTCGTCGAGGAATCTTGGGTATTAAAGAAATATATGTTCTGCGTTTTCTACGCAGTCAGCGCAATGCGGACAGTAAGGGCTATTGTCATGTTTATACATACTTATGTAAGTACGAACGAAAGCATCCATGGCCCGTTAGGAACTGCGTTAAGTAGAACTCAAGTTCTCCATGTTGCCTGTCGAACCATGGCTGGATTTGGTGTATGAGCCTATGGGTCCACCTGCCTTTCTCAGAAGCATTCCAGCGTTCTTGCCATTCACTTAGGCTTTCTGCTCTATAGAGCCGGTTTTCGCTGGCCTCGTTTCTTTCTCTTCTTGCGCAATACTGACGTTGCTGTTCTACTGCCAGGATATCTATTGGGAGCATTCTTGCTACCACGCAGACTGCATCGCTAGAAGTAGTGCGAAATGCGCAGCTAGCTCTCAATGCGAATATTCGATACACAGATGTGATATGTGATCTGTATGTTTTAATTGCCATGGCCCCGGCCCAAATTGGTGCGGCGTATAGGATTATAGACGTAACCACTCTAGCCAGCAGTAACCTACGGCTATGTCTTGGCCCTCCTACGCATGATACGCGCGAGTGCAGCACTTGCTATTGCACCTTTTCGGCCTACATACTTAAGGTGATCTCTAAATGAAAGTCTCGTATCTATCATGACACCTAGGTATTTTATATGCGGTTTAGATGTCATTTCATGGCCGCCGACTATAATGGTGAGAGTTTCTATCTTCTTTCTACTACTTATCAGGACTGCTTCAGTTTTATGCTCCGCCAGTGTTAGACCAACTGAGGTGAGCTATTTTCGTATTATCCTTATTGTCGCATTGCTTATCTGTTCCACCTCCTCCAACAGTTTAGCAGTGACAATAATGGCGATATCATCAGCAAATCCCACAATTTTTGTTTCTTCGGGTATAGGAAGTCGCAGTATACCGTCATACATAATATTCCAGAGCAAAGGGCCAAGGACTGAGCCCTGTGGTACTCCGTCTGTGATCTTATATTCCTTGGGGCCGCGGTCTGTATTGTATACCAAGATTCTGCACCTGAAGTAGTCAACAATAACGTCTATGAGGTATTGTGGAACTCTCATCCTTCTGAGCGCTTGTAAGATGTGACTCCAATTTGCCGTATTGAAGGCGTTTTTTATGTCAAGAGTTATAACCAAACAGTACTTTTTGGAACCGCCTCTCCATCTTCTTCCCTGTATAGCCTCTTGTGCCATTTTAACTACCACACTGATTGCATCTGTTGTTGAGCGCGCTTTTCGAAAACCGTATTGGTGTTCTGAAAGACCTCCAGATTCTTGAATTGCTGCCTCTACCCTGTTACAGATGATTCGCTCCAATATTTTGCCAGCCGTATCTGACATACAGAGCGGGCGGTATGATGATGGTTCATTTGGTGGTTTCTTACCTTTGGGAAGAAGTACTAGGTTTTGCCGTTTCCACTGATCTGGAAAGACTCCTTCCTTCAGGCACGAGTTGTAAATGTTAATAAACATTTCTGGGCTTACTTTTATAGCTGTCTTGAGTGCTATATTTGGGATACCATCTGGTCCAGGTGCTTTTTTATCTCCAATTTTATTGCAAATCTCGGTTATTTCTTCTATGGTTACCTCTCGGATTGTTGGTGCCTCTACTATTGGATCATCCGAGAATGCGTTCTCTTCTTGATGAGTGGCTGGCACCTTTTCAATTTTTTCATGACGATTTGGTAGGCTTTGCCCCAAGGATTTTCGTCAGCTTCATCACACAACTCGGCGTAACACTTACGTTTGCTCTTTAGTATGGCTGTTTTTAGTTCCTTTCGAGCCTCCCTGTAGTCTTCTTGCAGTTCACTGGAGACGGCCCTCGCTCTAGATCGCGTATACGCCCTTCTCGCTCGATGACACTTGGTACGTAGCTGCGCGATTTCTTCATTCCACCAGTAAACTGGGGGACGATGTTCCATAGCCTTTCTTCTCCTCATTGTGGCGTCACATGCCCGTGTAACCTCGTTTATGGCCTCCATTGCTTTACTGCCCGCACGACCCGTCAGTACTGCGTTTCTGTTGAAGATACATGTGAATGCTTCCACGTCGAAAGAGTCTGATTTCCAGCATTTTTTCTGGGGTAGCCTGGCTAGCGGTGTTTGTCTTCTTGCTTCCGGCAATACTTCACATATTATCGCCTGGTGGTCGCTATGAGTATAGAGGTCACTGACTTCCCACTTTGTTCTTCCTATCAAGGAGCTACTTACGTACGTGATGTCTATAATCGAGCGCCGCTTCCTCTGCAGAACGTTGGTTTATTTCTGCTGTTTACTAGTACCACGTCTAGGGATGTTAAAGCCTCCAGTAGGGATCTTCCTCGTCTGTTCATTTCTTTGCATCCCGATTCAGCGGCCCATGCATTAAAGTCGCCAGCAATGATCACCGGTTTTCGATCTAAAGCATCGTTTACGAGTTTGTCCAGCAGCTCTTCGAACTCTGCTATCGAGAGGCTTGGTGGTGCATAGCAGCTATAAATATATATGCCGTCCATTTTTGCCCATATAAAACCATCTCCTGATGTTGGCATTCTCTCTTGGAAGGCGGTTTTCCCACAGGTCCATATGGCCGCTTTTCCCGTAGTATCCGTTATCCACGCGTTTGCATCGAATTCTTTGTAGGGCTCACTAAGGATTACGACGTCTACTTTTTGTTCGCAGTGATTGAGGTTGAGCTGTTTTATCTTCATATAAGGTCTTTCAGGTCTCCCAAGGCTTTTTGGAAGGCTGGGCATTTGCCGCTTCCTGTGACATGGTTGCTATTTGTGTCCTTTTTGTCACAACACAGCAGGCATTTTGGCTCTAGGGCACAAGATTTTGCGGTGTGTCCACTCGCACCACATCTAATACACCGGTCAGAATAATCCACCGCACTTTTGCATGCTCTGGCAGTATGTCCGAAGTCCATACATTTGTAGCATTTTGTTGGAGTGATTTTTTCCCGTATTTGGCAGACCACCCAGCCAATGCGCACTTTGCTGGCAGTCATCAGCCTCTCAGCCACTTCCGCTGGCAGGCTCACTGTCGCTATCTGTGTCCCTAAGTAAGCTTTTCGCAGAGACTTTATGGCACTTGTTCCGAAATGGTACTCTTTGGATCCCTCTAATTGCTTGGTTAGGGCTTCGCAGATCTCCTCCTTCGTTGTGATTCCGTCCAGGTCTTTGACTTCTATGAGTACCTCGTGCGTTAGGGTTTTCACTTCCGCTTCTGTTCCCAAGGCCTTTTCCACGGATGCATGAAGCTTGGTCGTTTCCGTTGTTGGGAGGCTCCTTAGTTTTAAGAATAGGTCTCCTTTGGCCGTCCTCCTGATTTCGTTGACCTTTTGGCCGAGCTCTCTCAATTCAGGGTTGTCCTTTACCTTGTGCAGCATTTCTGCATAAGAGAGACCATCCTTAGCTTTAATCACTAAAGCATCTGGGCGCGCTTTCAGCCTTTTTTTGGTACTTCCTCTTGGCTTTCCCCACTTTTCGGCTTTCGTGTTATGGGTTTCCACCTGGACGGGTTTTTCTTTTCCTATCGGGACCACGGTCTTTTTCTTCTTCGCGGCTGGGAGCTGCTGGCTCGTAATTTTGCTTTCCCGCCTGCGTTTGGGCGTTTGTGGTCGTATCTCACAGCTATCTACCGCAGGCTTTGACGCCTCAGTGGTCTTCAGGACTGCTCGGACTCGGTAGTTTAACGGTTTTGACTGTATGGTTTGTGTAGTCTTATCCTGCCTTTCAACGTGTAAATGTTCTTGTCGTTCGTTTTCAGGGTCCAATGCCTTTTCATACGTGGTACGAATAGAACTCACCAGTTTACGAATCTCGTGATGCACGTTGTTCTTATCCTTGATGAATTCAGCAAGTTCGGCTACTTTTTTGCCCAGTACAGTCATCGTATCACACTTGCCTATCTCTTCATTGGAGCGTGGGTTGTTTTGAACCTCAGCTAAAGCTATGGTAGCAGTGTCCACGCGTACGATTTGGGGCCGCCTGTTCCTTTTCAAGCGGAGTATCAACTGGCGATCGAGCCAATAGTGCTCCCCTTGGAAATGGGTCTTTTATGGTTGGGGTTTTTTGCTCCCATTTTTTTGGTTTTTTTCCGTTTCTTTTGGTATTTTTATTTGGTTTATTTTGGTTTGTTTAAGTTTGTTCATTTTGAATCCCACGAGTAAGGGGGAATTGATATCGACCACGTCATAGCCCCCTGTAGCGTGGTAAAGCTTTATTTCAACCAGAGGTCACCAGGTATCTGGAGGGGTGCGTTAGAGATGCTGTATTGATTTTACATCCCCAGCACCATTCAGGCCTCAGCACGGGTCGCGTAACACCTTGCCTTCGGGATAGCGCTCATACTCCCGTAGTGGACTACTGGTATCAGTGTATCCCCCCCCCGCATCATATAGGCATAATATAAGGAACTGGGAACCTTAGGCTATGAAGTAATCAACAGCTTTGGATACGATTGATTTTACTGTTGATGACCCCAGCAAACGTGAAAAGGACGACGATCTTCATGTCTACATGTGGAATGTTAGGTCTCTCTACAAACTGCGTACAGCCAAATAACTTGCAGAAGTCCTAGACTGCTGTAAAGCAGACATTACGGCCATCCAAGAAGTGTGATGGGACGGGCCAGACAAAAGGAGAATGAAAAACTGGGACATCTACTACGGCGATTGCTACAGACAACACGGACAGCATCTATTCGGGTTATTGGAGGCAAGAAGTCTTCATTTTTCTCATAAGATGGCGAGCCAATCCAGTTTATAAAAAATTAATTTTGTAAACCGCCTGTGAATTTTTTCCACACGATCAGAGTAAAGCTGTTAATCAGGATTTCGAATAACATCGGCACATTCCAGTATCAATATCAGAAATGAGGAGAATGACAAGCGTGTGAGGATCGGTAAAACTTTTCACATTCGTTTTTATAAAGCAATTCGCAGTCAATATCTAAATTAAACATTAGCGCTTACGAGAAGATGAATGACGCGATAAAGGATGACATCTACCAGGTCTTGCAAAAGACGTATGCGAAATGCCCTACCCATGACGTTACAGTGATCCTGGGCGATTTTAACGGAAAGCTAGAAAAAGAAGACGTCTTTGATAGTATGGTCGGAAAGCATATTATGCCTGACACCACATCCGACAAGGGATTCAGGCTAGTCGGCTTTGCGGTGGGACGAATCGTTGTTATAGCTAGTACGCAGTTTCTACGTCATGATATTCACAAGGAGACATGGCTCGCTTTGATAGAAAAACTGTCAACCAAATCGATCACATTGCGGCCGACACAAGGAGCTCTTCCAGGACTTGGATCACTACCTAGTTGTAGGCAAGGTGCGGATGTGCATATCCAGAACGGAGCGAAAAAATGAAATACTGTGAAGAAAGTTGACGTCGAGCGGCTACGATCGCAAGAGACCACCATAGCCCTTGCCGATAATTTCTCTTTTAATTTCAATCTAAGTCCTATGCTACCAGCAGCATATGCGGAAGACCAGTGGCAACATTACGAACAAACCATCAGAGATACCGCCTCTGATGTACTGGGTTTCTCTCCGCCACCACAACGAAATCTCTGGTTTGATGAAGAATGCCGCCAAGCATATGCGGCAAAGCAAGAGGAGTATAGGGCGGACCAGAGCTGCTCGCGAACTCTTCGATCGGAAGAGAAAACAGGAACATCGACTTCTCAGAAAGAAAAAAAACCATGAAAAGCGCTCGATCGAGGAGATTGAAAGACTTAATTGCAGGAAGGATGTTCGAAAATTGTATCAAAAGGTAAAAAGAACATGCCAGGGTTTCAAAGCCAGAACAGAAGCCCCCAATGGAAATATAGTAGTAGAATCGCAATCGGTGCAAAGGAACACTTCTGCAGATTGTTAAACGGCGATGATGACCAATTTCCGCTGTCAGGCAGAATGAGGAATTCAACAGTGTCGATGATAGTGAAGATTCCCGTCAACCCGATCAGAACGACTTAAGGATAGCAATATCTAAACTTAAATCCCACAAAGCTGCTGTAGTCGACGGCCTTGCCGCTAAGCTTTTCAAGGCAGGAGGAGATGAGTTGGTAATGAGTATGCACCAGCTCATCTGCAAGATCGGGTCGGACGAAAGTATGCCCGGTTAATGGAATCGTTTGCCCGATCCTGAAGAAAGGAGACCCTCTGAACTGCGCCAATTACAGAGGTATAAGTCTTCTCAACTTCCCATACAAGATTTTGTCCGCCGTATTATGCGAACGCCGAAAACCGATCGTCAATAACCTAATAGATTCTTATCAGTGCGGTTTCAGGCCGGGAAAGTCTGCAATTGACCAAATATTCACACTAGAACAGATTTTGGATAAATCCCATGAATATAAAATCAACAAACACCATACTTTAGTCAATTTTAAAGTTGCCTATGATAGCAGGCGCCGTGGCGTAAGTGGTTAGTGTGTCGGATCACTACGCATGAGGTTCCAAGTTCGAATCCCAGAAAACACCAAAAAGTTTTTTCACGGTCCCACCTCTCGCGAGCGTCTGACAAACATCCGAGAGTATTGTTGTCACGAAAAAGCTTCTCAAATCGCCGTTCGGATTCGGCATTAAACTGTAGGTCCCTTCCATTCGTGTGAAAAATATAACGCACACAACATGAGTGGTTGCGAGAAGCTATGCCCTGGCACTTTAAAGAGCTGTTGCGCCAAATATTTGTATTTGTTATGATAGCGCGTATAGAGACGAGTTATACATTCCTGCCAAGCTCCTCCATTTGTGCAAAAAGACGATGGCGAACTCTTATTGCTCCATCAAAGTCGGAAAGAACACCACCGAACCGCTCGATGTCAGGAAAGGTCTAAGACAAGGTGACGCGCTATCATGCGATCTCTTTAACAAAGTACTTGAGAGAATTGTACGAAACTCACAAGCCAACACCGGAGGTACAATCTTTCACAAGTCTGTACAACTACTCACTTATGCCGATGACATTGACATAATCGGAAGAACTCAGCGGGCAGTCAATGGGGCATTTGCGAGTATTGAGACCGAGGCAACAAAGTTGGGTTTTTTTTTGTTTGCCTAGGGGGTAGTGGAAAAACGCTAATGCGCACGAGAAACAGTCCCGCTCTTTGAAACAGAGCGTAGTAGTGTGAGACTTTCACTCACTAAAAAACCACCTTTAACCCATTTTCAACCTGATCCCATCCACTCCGGATCCGCTTTAGCATTACTTCAGAGAAAAACAAAACAAACAAAGGACGCCCAACTTCGGCCTCTGGGACAGAACGTCACAATAGACAGATATAATTTTGAGGTAATAAAGGGAAAATTGCCTTCCTAGGCTCTATGGTGACCTCTGCAAATGACACCAGTGACCAGTGACGAAGAATTTCTTCTGCCAATTGCGGCAATTGCGGGAGAAAGATGGCTCGGAGGAGCAAAACAGTACTGTGTTGTGGTGACACTTGATGTCAAGAAAGCGTTCAATTCAGCCGATTGGAGTTGTATACTAAAATCATTGAGTGGCTTGCAGGTACCAAACTACCTACTGAGGATAATTGTGAACTATTTCGAAGACAAAACCCTTTACTATGACCCTTTACTATGACACAGAAGAAGGACCAAAGAGGTACAAAATCACGGGAGGCGATCCACAAGGGTTGGTCCTGGGACCAATTCAATAGAACATAATGTACGACGGTATTCTAGGAACACAAATGCCGAACGGAGTAGATATCATCGGTTACGCCAACGATATCGCAATTGTAGTAGTGGCCAAAATTATAGGAAGTTGTGCAAAACTGCAATCAAACAATCGCAAACGTGAAGCTATGGCTACAGACATCAGGTTTACAGCTAGCGGATCACAAAGCCGAAGCCGTTCTTATAAGCAACCGAAAAAGGTGGAGCACCTCACCATACAGGTTGGTGAGCAAACTATCGAATTAAAGCCGTACATCAAGTACCTGGGAGTGTTGTTGGACCACCGAATCAGCTTCAGAGACCACCTAATGTACGCAGGCGAGAAGGTCTCCCGGGCAGTAGCGGCACTATGCAGATTAATGCCAAATATTGGGGGACCAAGGCAGCCAATCAGAAATCTCTTAACAACCGTGAGTACGTCAATACTCTTGTATGTGGCCCCAATATGGGTATCAGAGACACATCGGATGTCATACATTAGAACGATGAACTCGGGGCATAGAATCGCATCTTAAAGGGTATGCTGCGCCTTTAGAACTGTATCAGCGGATGCGATACGCGTAATATCAGGCCGAATGCCTATCGATCTAGACGCGAAGAAGACCACTGCCCTACGTGAAAACGAGCACGCTGATGGGATGACAGCTATAGAAGCTATAAAAGCAGTATGGCAACATAGGTGGAACATCACAACCAAAGGGCGATGGACATACAAACTGATCCCCGAAGTTGATGAATGGATTAGCAGAAAGCACGGGGAGGTAAACTACTACCTAACACAAGTTCTATCGGGGCACGGATGCTTCCGGGAGTATCTCTACAAGTATTGTACAAGCACGCGGAAGACCCATTCTGCCAGCACTGTGGAGGAACGCGGAGCATGTACTGATGGAATGCCAAAATTATATCAGAGCCAGGAACATCCTAGAAAGAACAATTGGAGGGCAAGTGACCACAAGAAGCCTGACCTCATTTATGTTGGCGAGGAGCGAAGGCTGGGAAACCGCAAATAAAGTAGTCACAAGTATGAGGCAGCAACTGCGTATAGAGGAACGAGCAACGAGAAACACGAGAAATGAAGATCCTGGCAGCTCTGGCAAATAAAGAGAAATGACGAAATGTCAAACCTGCCCCTGCGAGGGAATGTCTTGACTGGCGGTACCGCAGGGGAACAACAGGACAGAGAAACCGGAGGGGTTTTTTTAGTACTATGTAACCATGCAGGAGCATGAAGTCAGGCATAACTCGAAGCACGGGCTCCAAGTATCCATCCCTAAACGCGCTTAAAAAAAAAACCCTTTGTTACTTTGAGGGGTAAGTTCTTCGAGTGATCTTTGTTCCCGTCTGTGTAGACGGTGAGTGGAGGAGAAGGTACAATGCCGAACTATACGGACTGTACAAAAACATCGACCTAGCCAGAAGAGTTCACATAGAGCGACTAAAATGGCTGTGTCATGTAGAGCGGATGGAGCCCAATGTTCCTGCCAAAATAGTCTTCGAATCCACCACGGATGGACGGCGCAGTAGAAGACGACCTCACTGTAGGTGGCACAAACAAGTGGAGGCAGACCTCAAATAACTTGGCGTGCGCAACTGTAGGCAGCTCGCTCGTAACCGGGCTGGCTGGAGAGGTTTATTAGTTGAGGTCCAGGTCCACCCCGAACAGCGCAAACTAAGTAAGTATTGAGCATACAATGATGACAAAAAATGTCATCAATAAAAATAACAAACTACAAGGGACCCATTTGACTTCCTTGAGGATCTCCTGAGGTATAAGTAATAGAACCTGGGCGACTTAAGAAGACCAATTAATCAATTAATAATTCGTATGTAGGCTCTTTATCTTAACAAAGACGATGGATGGGTAGAGGAGGTAAGTTCAGCAAAGCATCTAGAGCAGAGCCAGGCGTACTCGAAAAAGCTCCCGTGCAGCCGAGACAAGCCGAGGAAGCAATTTGGTCAACACTTCTTGCTGGCCCTAAATAAAGAGTCGCTGCCATTCCTTGAAAAGACCAAAGGAATGGTGTGACATAGCATGGGAAAGGTCATGTTTAAATTCATGAGCAACGATGTTGAGGAGGAGGAGAACCCCAAAGATAATGGGGGTGGCGAAGGCATGCTTGATTAACTACATTATCAAACATGACGTCTCAGCCATACTGAAACAAGTGCGATAACGACCGGATCCAAGGGCTTAAATCCAGGAATTACACGTTGTTCTTCAAAGCCAACGAAGGCTTATATATTATTAAAAGACAACACAAGGGCATTTCTTTTGAGTAATTTCGAAAGCCATTCATTGGCTGTTGCGCCAAATATGTACGTATGTGTATTTTTTATTCTCAAAGTATTTCCAACTCCAACTTATAGGGCTGAAATTAAAAAGGTCTTTAATCCACAAAACTTTTCCACCCACTCGAATCCAATAATCTCACGTACGGTAGACCCCTGCCGTAACAAATCCAATACATACCAAAGTAGCTATTCAAGATGCTGCTCAATCAAGTAACAACACCAGCCTTTGATGGCTTTGTACGCTTTTGTTCGAGACACAGAAACGCCCAATAAGTTCCACTTAAACTATATTATTAATGAAAATGATATAATAACGCATAATAGCGATCCGCAGCGTACGCTTACGTTCAGTGACTTTAGATTTTGGTCAGTTTTCATTGTTAGGCCTTTCCCTTTCCGCCGCGTCGAGCAACAACAACAACAATTGAATTAATTGAGTGCTGCCAGTCGGATGAAGAGTTTAAGATTCATCCATCGTGCATTGGCCCAAATCTTCCCGCCTGGGCTAAGAGTTATGTGCACCACGACCGCTCTAAACGGATTAATTATGCAGTGGATTAAAATAGGCGGACAGCCCCCCGATGATACTTTAGTTGATTAAGATTTTCTTTTTCATTTTTTTTTTGTTTCCCTTCTTAGAGGAGCCGCGTTAAGTAATTGCAATATTTCGCGATTGTTTCGCAAGTCCAATTGCTGCTATGCAGGTTAAGCAAACATATTACGTCCCGGACCGTCCCGCGTTGGTTTTATTGTTTTGTTTGGTAATGAAATTAAGATTTTGTGTGATTTGTATGAATTCCAAGAGATCAGCTCAATGGGGGTCGGGCAATTAGAGGAGATTCACCCAGTGGATGAGCATATGTGATTGTAAGTGACGCTTTGGTGCGAACGTAACTTTATTTTGTTAAGATTGGGCACAGATCTTTAATGCCTTTCAAAACATGGAATCGGAGAGTATAATTATATAATGTAGTTCTGAATGTAATGTTCTGAGTTAGTTCCTTGACAGAACAAACGATTCCTTTCCTTCCGACTCCTTTTTTTAGCTATGGCATTGCCGTCAAAAAATAAATAAAAGTGTATAATTATTATATTTATTTGAATAATATATTCAACGCTCTGAGGTGCAACCATCCGAAGAAGGGTGAAGGCAGATGAACCCCGCAAGAAGGAGTTCTGTCTCCTCTATTATGGCTCTTATAGTGGAGAATATCTTGGTAATACTGAAGGAAATCGGCTTCAACCCATCGGCCTATTCTAGAAACGTCAGATTCTTATAATTAGAGCTTGAGTTCACGTGATATGATATCTTTGCACGGAGTGAGATAAGGTGGTAAGATGAAGGGGAATACCACTCCACAACGAAAAACGCTGTTATGGTATACTCTGGTAGGCTAGCTGGGAACGAAAGGAGGTCCGGAGTCGGACTGATGATAACTCCAGCAGCACGAAGTAGCCTCATATTATGGAAGCCTGATAGTGAAAATATATTGACGGGTAGATTCCAGAGTAGAGTAAGAAAAATTACTATCATACAGTGTTATGCTCCAATCGATGACGCGACTGAGGATGATAAGGACAGTTTTGATAGCCGGTTAGGCGCCGTCTACAACCAAACGCCTAATGGGGAGATAGTAATGCGGATGGGGGACCTCAATGCCTAGGTAGGTAGCGACAAGACTACAGTTTGTGGACTTCTGCAATACCAACTGCCTGGTCATTGGAGGTACGCTGTTTAAGCATAACATCTTCCACAAGATCTGTTGGGTATCAACTGATAGACAACGAACATTCAACCATATTGCGATCAGCCGCTGCTCAGAAATTGTCTTCTAGATGCCCGAAATAGACGTGGAGCCGACATCGGACAAGAATGTTATAGCCATCTTATGTTCGCTATTATACGCCTTCGTACTGCATCCGTCTACAGCTATCGTTTAAACTTGCTGAACATTACCAGGTTCAATACTGACAGGCTTAGGGGTCCGCAAGTGCGCTAACAATTCAGGGACCATCTTGCCTTAGAACAGATACAATCAGCAGCATAATACAGGAAAGCGTGGACGACCACTGGAATGGTGTGAAAAATGTTTTTGCAACTATGGCACGCACCTATGTCGGTAAAAAGCAGAATAGCTACCGCACATGGCTATCGGCAGACACCTGGAGACGAATCGATGAGAAAGAATTCAAGGCTCGGATTTCAGCGGCCCGACCAACCGAGCTGGAAGCCCAATATCGCATGAAAAAGAAGGAAGTGCAACGTAGTTGAAGACAAGACAAACGTCAGAATATTAACTCACTTGCTTCAAGAGCTGAAGAAGCAGCAAGCAGGTGCGACAGTTATATAGACCTCCCAGTAAAATCGAAATAACCGCAGCAATCAACTCCGTCAAAAAAAAAAAAGACGGTGGGTATTGATGACATCCCCACCGAACTAATCCAAGCGGCGCCAAACACATCAGCTGAACTGCTACGCCCGCTCATACGGAGAGTGGGAAAATGTACATTTTCCCCGGGATTGGAAAAGAGGGATACGCCCGCTCATACGGAGAGTGTGGGAAAATGAACATTTTCCCCAGGATTGGAAAAGAGGGATAATCGTTATAGACCAAGAGCCCACAATCATTTTTGGGTGTGATTGATAACAAAATATAATTGGTATTATTAGATTATTCTGAAGTTTCTATTTTTAAATGTTACCATCTTGCAGGCTCCAGTGGGGGCAATGGTGGGGTCGCCCTATGGGCCAATTCGTAAACGCAAGACTTGCAAAGCAAATGCGATAAAGCAGTCGAAACGTCAAAAGTATATGTTTGCATGGTAAGTGTTGAACGTTTATGAACGAACAACTTGCACATATTTTATTTATTCCTTTTTTTATAATACAAAGCTAGCATAATTGTTAAACCAATTTGCGTACTTGTTTTAAACGTCTTACTTAATGGTTGCCAATCTACCAAGTATACTAAAAAAAAGAAAAATAACATTAAACGCCTTTTATATGCATATGTCGAAACAACGCTATGTCCCAAAAAATTTAGGATATTTACAACTAATCCAAGGATTTCCGGATGATGTTTTTGCGAGTCAATTCAAGATGAGTAAAACAACGTACAGGGTAAGATCAAAATTAGATTTTTAAAAAAAATCGCACTTCAAATTTCGCTTCATTCGCAGCAACTCCTATCAAAACTTGAACTCTTTTGGACTACAGAAAAAACCGGTAGACCTAGAATAAGTATGAACCATGCTTTACTAATAACCATTTGGATATTAGCAAATGGATGCTGATATCGAGACTTATCGGATAGATTTTATGTGGGACCAGGAGCTTGTCATAAAATTGTTTTGAAAACGATCAAATTAATAAGCAAACATCGAAGAATGTTCATAAAGTGGCCATTAACTCATGTGGAACTTACCCGAAAAATTAAAGTGTTTCAAGCACTAAGAAGATACCCATTTCCACATGTAATTGGGTGTGTGGACGCTACTCATGTTCGAATCACCTCGCCATCATCAAATAAAGAGAGCTATTAGAGTGTTCTCTCACTAGAGCACTTCTTCCTGTTCCAGGCGGCAGCGGACGAATTCCCTAGACGGAGTCAACGGTGGCGTCTATAGTTCCAGTTAGGTTGAACTTAGTGAATACCTTACGCGAGCTGGTGGCGGAGGAGCCCTTAATGGGCCAACGGCAGCGTTCATACTCCCGTAGTGGACTACTGGCACCGGTGTACACGGCCCCTCGTTATAGGGGAATAATTAAGGAACTGGCACTCCAGGTTGGGGGTTATGCCGTCGGGGTAACTTCCCTACCACGTAAAAAAAACTCATGGTTCCGAAACAACCAAAAGCCTCGGATAAGGATGACTCAACTAATGACGACCCCAGTAAACGAAATAAGGACAACGACCTTCGGATCTGTACGTGGAATGTTCTGTCCCTTTACAGACCACGTGCAGCCGAACAACTAGCAGAGGCCCTAGACTGCTATAAAGCAGATACTACCGCCATCCACGAAGAGCGATGGGATGGGCCAGGCAAAAAGAGGATGAAAAACTGTGACATCTACTACGGGGATTGGGCGGTCTGATATCTCACACCTCATAGGTTGACCGCATTCCTTAATTGTGGCATCGATACAAGTGTAAAACCTCCTAAAGCGAGGTAAACAACAAAAGTTAAGTAGCAACCAATGCTTACAAAACCAACCAATAAAATCGTACTACGGTGATTGTTACAGAGGCAACAGGCAACGCTTATTCGGATGCGGATTTGTCATACGCGGCAGACTTAGGAAAGAAGTCTTAAGCTTCCGACACGTGAGCGAGCGTATTATGACTATTCGGGTGAAGGCTAAATACGCTAACATAAGCCTTATATGTGTTTCTGCCTCCACGGAAGAAAAGGACCCTGCCACCAAAGAGTATTTCAACGAGCTACCAGGACGTCTTTGGTAGGGCAGTCGGTAAGCATAGGCTACAGGACAACACGTCTGATAACGGACTAAGGCTAACTGATTTCGCTGTGGAGCGAAATGTCACCATAGTAAGCACATGGTTTCCTCATCTCAATATTCATAAGCAGACATGGCTGTCGAATGATCATGTAACGACCAACCAACTTGACCATATTGCGATCGACGCAAGGCATGCTTTCAGTATTCTGGATGTCCGGACCTTCCGAGCGGCCAACATAGACTCGGATCATAACCTTGTTGTAGCCAAGGTACGAATGCAGATATCCCAATCTGAGCAACAAAGAAGAATCACTGTGAGAAAATTTAACGTCGAAAAGCTACAATCGTAAGAGACCGCCAGACTCTTCGCTGAACGCGTATCCCGAAATCTCTCAATCACCCCTATACCGCCAGCATCAAGTGCTGAAGACCAGTGGCAACGCTGCCAACATGCCATCAGAAACGCCGCGACTGATGTGCTGGGTTTCACTCGCCCACCACCGCGAAACCCCTGATTTGACGAAGACTGCCGGCGAGTGCATGCAGCAAAACAAGTGGCATACAAAGCGGCGCTGCAAAGGAAAATGAGAGCTGCTCGTGAGGTCTACGAGCAAAAGAGACGGGAAGAACATCGGCTTCTCCAAAAGAAGAAGAAAGAGCATGAGAAGCGCGCCTTTGAGAATATCGAGAGTTTATACTCCAGGAACAATGTACGGAAGTTTTACCAAAATGTAAAAAGAACGTGTCAGAGAAGCAATACCGGTACAGAAATCTGTAGAGATGAAAATGGAAACCTCGTAGTAGAATCACAGTCGGTGCTGGGAATATGGAAAAACAACTTCTGCAGACGGTATAATGGCGACGAAGACCAACATCCCGCTGTCAGGTAGAATGAACCATTCAACATGGACGATGATAGTCAAAATTTCCGTCCACCTGACCAAAACGAAGTGAGGATAGCAATATCCAAGCTAAAATCCAACAAGGCTGCTGGACCTGACGGCTTACGGGACAAACTTTTCAAGGCAGCTGGGGATGAATTGGTAGAGTGCATACACCAACTCATCTCTAAGATTTGGTCAGACGAGTGTATGCCTGATGAATGGAACCTCAGCATCGTTTGCCCGATCCACAAGAAAGGAGACCCCTCAACTGCGCCAATTATAGAGGCATCAGTCTTCTCAGCATCGCATATAAGATCTTTTCTGCGATATTGTGTGAACGCCTGAAACCTTTTATCAATAGCCTGATTGGACCCTATCAGTGCGGTTTCAGGCCTGGAAAGTCCACCATCGATCAAATCTTCACACTTCGGCAGATCCTGGAGAAAACCCAAGAATTCCAAATCGATACTCACCACCTCTTTATCGATTTTAAGGCCGCCTATGACAGTATCTATTGAGAAGAGCTTTATAGAGCCATGTCTAATTTCGACATCCCTGCCAAACTTGTCCGTCTGTGCAGGCTGATGATGGAGAACGCTCGCTGCTCCATCAAGGTCGGTAATGATTTCACCGAGACCCTTGATGTCAAAAAATGTTTTAGACAAGGTGACGCGCTGTCATGTGACTTCTTCAATATTGTACTTGAACGGATTGTGCGGAACTCACAAGCCAACACCGGAGGCACAATCTATTACAAGTCTGTACAACTGCTTGCATACGCCGACGATATAGACATTCTCGGAAGAACGCAGCGGGCTGTCACCGGTGCGTTTGCAAGCATTGAAGCGGAAGCGGCCAAAATGGGTTTAGCGATAAACGAGGGCAAAACCAAGAATATGCTGTCAACAAGAAGGGAAAGCCAACACCAACGAATTGGACAAAACGTCACAGTGGGCAGCTATAACTTCGAGGTAGTAAGGGACTTTGTCTACCTTGGCTCTGCTATAAGCTCTGAGAACAACATCAGTGCAGAAATCAATCGAAGAATAACTCTTGCCAATTGCTGTTTTCTTGGGCTTATAAGGCAATTCATCAGTAAAGCCCTATCTCGAACTACTGAGGAGACTCTGTAGAAGACCCTGATCATTCCAGTCCTGCTTTACGGTGCTGAAACATAGACTTTATTAAAAGAGGATGAAGATATTTTCGGTCGCTTCGAGAGTAAAATTCTTCGATTCTTCGATTTTCGGTCCCGTTTGCGTTGACGGGTTTTGGAGGAGAAGATTCAATCACGAACTATACGAGCTGTACAGCGACATCCACCTAGTCAAAAAACTGCGTATTGGACGTCTGAGATGGCTCAGGTTCACCCTGAACTGTAACGCTACCTAAGTAAATAAGTAAGGTGCGCTGTCTGGCCTTGACTAAAGCCGGACACTTGTAGATGGCACAGTTCCGCACCCCCTGCCATCTACTATCAGCGAGGCGAGTTCTTTTTTGCACTGTTCTACTAGCCTTGAGGATGCAGTGGCAGATACTATAGCCTTGATCGCCGCCTGGCTATCAATGAGGATGGCAATGGTATTTAGGGGTGTAGATGTTTGGTTAAGTAGGCGGCAGGCCTCACGTACAGCAAAAACTTCCGCCTGGAAGACACTGCACGAATCAGGAAGCCAGTAAGACCTGGAAATATTGAGGGAATCAGAGCCCCTACCCCGCAGTCCATTTTTGAACCGTCGATAAAAGTTGTTGATTCGAACTCATTTGTCAGTACGCCAGTTTCCCTTTCCGCTCTGGTTGGGAATCTGGCCGTGACGTAATTTTTAAAGTTTACTGTGGGAGTTATATAGTCGGTCAGATTAGCTACCAGATCCTCCGGTAGCATATTGAGTATACTGTTGTGACCATACCGACTGGTGCACCAGCATCCTGTTTCCCTTAGCCTGACCGCACTACATGATGATAGATGCGTAATGTGAAAATCGAGTGGTAAAAGGTGCAGGATAACGTTCAAAGCTTCGGTTGGACATGTCCTCATGGCACCCGTTGCGCTTATAGCCGCAGTTCTTTGTACCCTGTTGATAAGTTTGATGTTATAAACTTTCCTTAACGCAGGCCACCAGACTAGCGATCCATAGGAAAGAATAGGATGCACCACGGCAGTGTACATCCATAAGACCATCTTCGGGCGAAGTCCCCACTTCTTACCAAAGGTCTTGCTGCAGGCTTAGGTTAGGTTAGGTATGCGGGCTTTTGTAGGGGATAGAAAACCTACACACCACACTCAGGTCAATATAGATCCATTGTGATACCCATGGGGGGAAAGGGGATAGAATAGAGAATCCCTTCCTCGTGAAAAAAAAATCATCTTTGTACATATCCTAATGAAAGCATTTAGTACTTACTGTGCCCGAGATACAAACCATCCAGAGGATTTGATGAAGTTTGCGATGTCATTTATTCGTCTGTTGGACAACTCTTCTAAATCCTCAAAGAAGTGTGGTCCAAGGAGCTTATTTCTTAAATAATAGAGGCCTGGGCAATGACAGAGAAAGTGAGTGGTGTCCTCCTGAGCCTCCTCGTCGCCGCAGCCTCTACAAAGGTCTTCGTTCGTCACACGTAGTTTTTTCATGTGACACCGCTTGGTGTTATGCCCCGTAATGACTCCTATTAGAGTAGAGAGGGTTTTTCTATCCCTCTGTATGAGTCTATTGGTTTTTACTCTGTCGAATGCAAGCCACAGCTTCCTCGTGGTGACATAAGTATTTAAAGAGGGCCACCTGCTGTTAGCCTCCGTAAGGGCTTTGTTTCCTGCTTCGACCTTGAGGGCGCAAGGCGGGATGCACCAGAGGGGTCGGATTGGTCCGAGTTTAGTGTTGAGCCTCCTCTAGCCAGTTCATCGGCTTTCTCATTCGCTGGTATGCCTTCATGACCAGGGACCCAGCAGAGCTTTACTCTGTGCTGTGTTCCAAAAGTATCTTGAGCTCTTCTCTACAACACTTCACAAGCTTCGATTTTATTTCTATAGCAGATATTGCTTTTATCGCTGCCTGGCTGTTGATGAAAAAGGTGATATCCTCTGGTGGTATTGCCCTTATCGCAGTCTCACGGGCTGCTATTCTCACTGCTAGGACCTCTGCCTGGAAAACGCTACTGTAGTTCGGAAGCCGAGCTGACATGGAGAGACCAAGCGTTTCAGAGAAGAGACCTGCGCCTACACCTATTTCCATTTTGGATCCATCGGTGTATACAGCTATGGATCGCTCGTTAGGCGTTCTGTCATTTTTCAGTCGTCCCTACTCGGATAGGTGCTAAAAAATGGTCTTGTGAAGTCTAGGTAAGGCGTTATGTAGTCTGGATTAGATACACTGCCTAGATATCTCGTGGTGTGACCCATTGCATTTGGTCTCCAGCTATCTGTTTGGCTCAATCTTACGGCACTAGGAGCCGCCGATACTCGTATAAAGATGTCTAGCGGAAGCAGATTGAGAATGGCCTCGAGTCCTGCTGTAGGTGTCGTTCTCATCGCGCTGGTTGTGGCGATGCACGCTAGTCCTTGTACTTTTGTGATAGCGGCTGCTTGCCACCATACAGGGCTGCCATACGTTAGTATTGGCCTTACTATAGCTGCATACATCCATAGGATGATTTTGGGGTTCGGTCCCCAAGTCCTCCCGAATCTTCTATTGCACGAGTAAAAAGCTATCGTGGCTTTTTTAACTCTTTTGTTAATCTTTAGTCTCCAGTTCAGTCTCCTATCGAGCACCAGGCCGAGGTATCTCGCACTACTGGAGATACTCAGGGGAGTACCCCTTACGGAAGGTGTTACGAATTGTAGAATTATTCTTTTGTTTGTGAAAAGTACTAACTCCGTTTTCCGGGGATTAACCGCTAGCCCACATCTCTCCGTCCAGGAGTCTATGATTTCCAGCGCCCCTTCGATTTGTTCGCTCAGGGTCGGGAGAAATTTACCTGTTGCTAGCAGCACAACGTCGTCCGCATAGACTATGGCTTTGACGCCGCTGTTTCTTAGTTTAGGAAGAACTTCGTTCAGGACAATTACCCACAGCAGTGGGGATATAACCCCTCCTTAAGGGGTGCCTCTTGAGGCATAGACTTTAAGCTTTGTTCCTCCAAGTTCAACTTTGATATGTCTTTCCTTTAGCATACTGCTGATCCATTTTATCACGGAATTGTGAATATTGAGGTTCGTTAGAGTTCTATTGACCGCGTCCGTTTTGACATTGTTATAAACTCAAGCAAAGACTCACCGCGTAAGTTTGTGTCGCTGCTTCCCCATTAAGAGTGATGAGAGTTGACATCACACCCCAGCAGCAAATCCTATCTTTCCAGTTCCGCTTTTTGTACAAAAGAGCGGGTAAGTGTGGATGGCGGTCCCTACTTGTCATCAAAAGGCATGTAGACAGCTGATAAAATCAGTGGGGAAAGCCCCCTCCGCTCAAGCCTTACCACTGTTTGGTCCTCATTGCTGTAGCTAGATAAAAGAAAAAGGTTAATTCGTTTCCTAGCCACAATGTACGTTCTGGTCTTACATTCCGCGTTCAGCGGTTCGATGCTGTATGTAATAATGTCTTTATGCCTTAGCCCACTTATTTTGCAGCGGGAAATCCATGGCTCTTGAATTAGGGCAATGTCTATATTCCTATCTCTCATGAGATAGATGAGGTTGGCGCTAGTTGCTATGCTATGGTGAAGGTTTATTTGTGCAATCTTCATCATTGATTTTCCTTATCACTCGCCTTCCTTCTTTTCCTTTCGTCCATCTCAACTAAAGGTCTGACCTTGCATCGGGTAATTCCAACCTTATAGTTGTATCTCCTTAAGATGGGCATAGACTTTTGGTTGAGCAAGACCACGATCTCAGTTCCGGCTTCAGTATGGGCACCCACTTCTAACACCTCCCAGTTTTCGATAGAGAGCTCAGGGTTGATGTGTTGAAGATTTCTCTCTAGCCGTTCTCTAGGAATGTGTGGGCCTCTCAATCGACCTAGGTTTGGACTGTGCGTCCCTGCTTGGATCGATTGAAAGCGGTTTAGGTCTGTCCGCGGCTGATGTGGATGGCAAGAGGTGTTCCCTCCTCGCCGCGGCCAGTCATATACCCGTTCCTGACGCACTTGAGTTCCGTGACGTAGTCGCCTTATTGGAGCAGCCAGCAACCCGCTCAGGGGTTGAGTCTGAGTCGGTTACTGGCCGAAGACTCTTCGCGGCTGAGGTGGGGAGCAATAGGCTTCCCGTCCCCGCCGCGAGGGAACTTCTTACCTTACGGCCTGTCCTGTCTTGTCGCGTGGATCCTCTCAGCTTAAGCGTGTTAGTGGCTCTATCCAGAGTCACTCTTTCCTTGTCCGTGTAGGACTCCGGATCACGCTTTTCAAGCCGCCGTATTAACCGGATAGCGTTACGTATACGGTTGCATACCGTCGTCTGTCTTGGGTAGATACTAGTGTCGCTGGTTTTCCGTATTTTGGGTGGTCGGGCTAGTCCCAAACCGTGGCTACCTACGCTAACTACCGTCGCAAAGCTACAGGACGAAGAGTCAATCCTAGGCTCAGCAGGACTGCATTCGCCAGGCTGCTGAGGTGTTGACGTATCCTTCCCGCGTGAGTAGCTGAGGCTTGACACGCTGGAAGTGTTCATCTTGACCCTGGCATCCTCCAGAGTCACACTCTTACTTAACACTGGGACTATCCCAGTCGTCGAGTCAGAGGTTTAATCCGTATGCTTCTGCAATACCACTGAATCACGATTATGCACCGGATTGGCTGATTAGATCACCCTGCGTCCTGACTGGCAGAGGCTTGTCGCGGGCCTAGGTGGTCCCATCAACCCTTCCGCGCTCGTGACTTCCACCGTCATTGTTCGTTTTGGAGGGCTAGCAATAGGCTTACACTCCGCCAAGGACTGTTCCTGCCAGAAGGCTCGTTCGTTATGGAGCCTCTTCTGCTCACATTCTGTTAATTCCTCCCATTTCTTGGTCCCTAATCTCCTAACTGTCAACCTGCACTTTTAGAGCGCTTGGAGGATGTTGACATATTGGAGAAAGATGAGCTGGCGATGGAGCAAGTGTCGCTTGATTCTAGAAAAAGATTTTCCAGATTAACGTCAATTGATCCAACGCTTTCCTCATCCGACGTACAGAGAAGAATTGCTTCTTCCTCCACTCCTACACCTTGATCGGTTTTTATAGAGCTAGGAGTACCCGATCGAATTACACTCTTCGCTTTATGGTTTTTGTTTGAAAGACTTGTCATTTGGATCCCACGAGTAAGGGGGAAGAAGATGTCCGCCTGCACTCACCCCCTGAAGGTTCTCAGGTATTCAGAGTTTGCGCTCACGACTGAGCTTCCCCCCAGCCATGTAGGCCTCGGCGCATCGTACCTTGCGTTGGGTGATCACCTTTTGGTCTCTAAAACCTCCCCTTAAGTCAAACCGATATGTGGGAAAACATATAGCTGGACGCAGACTAGATTTAGTTATTCTCCTCGGCTCGACCTTCGGTTCCTAGGAAATAGATTAAGCCTCAGCACCGCGACAAGGTAGGGATCAAGGAGAGGAGGCATAGAAAGCCACACAGGTCTTCTTTACTCGTTGCTCAATATTAAGCTTTAAGCTTAGTTTTGGTTCAAGTACCACACTTACGTACTTACTCGTAGCACTGGACGATAGGGAGAGTAGATGATTGTTTAGCCGAATATGGTGGAGCTGCTATTGCAGTCAACCGAGAGTTAATTTCCAGTTGGCTGATCCCTATTTTTACCGAAGTGCAAAGGTGGATCTCGTAGTAGGAGCAGATATATACCCCTCAATCTTAAGTTAAATCCAAAGTGTTTGGCTCCCTAGTTGCTCAAAATACGATTTTTGGATGGACTTTAACTGGCGCTCTCGTTAAACCCACACTGAAAACATTTTCAACCTTTGTTTCCGTCTACAGTGGCAGCCCCCTCTATAAAGAGCTATCCAAATTTTGGGAAGTCGAAAAAGTCACTGAGTCGGAACCATTATCGCCTGAAGGCGAGATATGTGAACAACTTTATCGGGAATCCACGGTTCGAAATTCGGAGGTTAGATATATGGACAAACTTCCCTAATTCATCATTTTGTATTAATTGAAAAAAAAAAAAAAACCAACCGGAAGATTATTTCCAGAACTTTATTTTGAATAACTGAAGCAAACAAACCGATTGGGTTCAACAAGCAGCCTATTGATCATTGATAATTATAAGAACAAAATGTATCAGTACGTTGTTCTAATATATCGTGCGATGAGTAATTAGAATATTTGTTTGATGGGATATCTCAACTTTTTCCGGGAGAACGTTCCATATGGTCGCATACAGAGCGTGCAAGTCGCGCGCCAAAAATCGTGGGTTGTCAATGTATCTGGGCAAATAATTGCAGACAACCCTATATACTTGTTAATGGTAAGACATCAGCTTTAATTTGGTATTTGTTCCAACTTTCTTTTTTATGCCTATAGTCAATAAAAAAACATGGACGATTTAAAATAGGGTTGTTGTTGTTGTTGTAGCAGCTGTGTAGCTTAGGTTGACGATTCTTGGTCGAAGTATTGTCCTCGAGTCGCTCCGGTACGTAGAACCGATCGTCGTGAGACCTCGTTGGTGCAGTAGTTGGAAAAACTTCGATGGTATTTTTTCCCCCTTTTTTATTCTCGGGTGGCTGATGATTGCTGTTCCCCGCTGGGGCTTGAATTTGCACACATCGGATAACGAGCAAACACTCTATCCACTGCACCATTGCCACCCCCGTAAAATAGGGTTGTCGGAGGTTAGTGGCCAGATGGGAGTTGCCAACCCAATAGTAATGGAAACTTACTAAGATTTTCTTATATTACAAATAAAACTTAAAATAACGGGAAAATACAGAAAAAACCAAATATTCTTTTTTTTTTTATCAGCAATCTTTATTACATAATTCACTTCCAATCTCAGACTGAACTTCTCCTCCAGCATCCAAAATGCTGTCACCAAAGCAACATTTAAAATGACCGTTAACAAAAATAGGTCAACGAGAAAAAAAAGAGATTAATGCAAAATAGCAATCACGCGAGCACGCGCTTGACAACAGTTGTCATGGTCTTATTGTCTTTATTCGTATACGTATGTACATCTCAGCAAACTGTACTTTTGAATTGCAGTAAACAGTATGTTAGCCTTTTCTTGCTAGTTCTTGCTAGGCTGCGTCTTATAATGTTGGAGTAAAATCATGTGTAAAACTATGGTTTTCACGTCACTCCTCCCGCCCTAGAATGAAGCAGATGAGATGTGGTACAATATGATTTTATTATATATATGTATATATTGTATTTATATTCTTTTATCGTTTTGTGTGTTAAATAATGCCAGTGATCAACTGTGTCGTATGCGTACTATTTCATTAATTGCATGGAAAATGTATTCTCTTTTTTTTCTTGTTCTTATTTTTTGTTTTTCATTTAACTTAATGTTACGATTATATTTTAAAAGTATTTAGATAGTAGTTTAATTTTTATTTTATTTTTTTAAATATGGCTATATAATAGTAATAAAATATAGGAATAATGTTTCATATATACAGAAATGCTATATTGGTAAATAAAATTAAACAAGGAAAATTCAATAATTAAATTTTATAAACAAATGTTTTTTTTTTTTTTTTTGGTATTCAATTTATTTATTTATTTTTTTTTTGTATTTTTATGTTTTTACATATATTTTTATGCATATATATATATATATATTTATTTATTATTATGTAATTATAAGCTTAAATTTAAAAATCATCCTCAAATTCTTTGATTATCTTTTCTTTTTTTTTATTTTATTTATTTATTTATTGTTTTTATTTTTTTTTTTTGTATACTTTCTTCCTGTCAGTTTTCTATCAAAAGATATATTTTTTATTGAATTTTGATATTTGTAATGTTTTTTTATTAATTGTCTATCACGTTTATGACCATTTTGGTCTATAAAATATGTTTTGTTTTTTTCTTTTACATCTTTTATTATATAGCGTGGCAGTTGCTTAATATTATTAAAGCCTAAATTTTTAACTAACTCACGGTTTCTAAATTCTGAGGGTCCTTTTCGTGTTTTATTTATTTTGTCAATTTGCTCCTGTTTGATTTGATGAACTCTCTGTCTTAGTTTGTCCCATTCTGATTTATCTAAAGTTGCATGGAGTAAGTCGTTCGGTTTGTATTTAGTTATTGATTGAATGGTGTCGTTATAAATTTCAACAGCCTTGAATGCTAGTATCTTGTCGTCTGTATCTTTATTTTCTTTATTCAATTTCAACAAACGTATATGTTCATTGAGAGTTAGATGAAATCTTTCAATTATGCCATTCCCTGTATGAGTATTTGGAGATGTAAAATGGTAAGATACATTCTCTTTGCCAAGAAAATCTTTAGTATACGCTGTGTTGAATTCATTATCAGCAATATTTTTTTTTGGTTTGCCCAAAATTGCAAATTTGTGCCTTAAAATATCCACAATTGTGATAGAATTTCTGTCCACAATAGGGTGAATAGAGACATGTTTAGTTAATTTGTCAATAGCTGTCAGAAACATATTGTTCTTATTAAAATACCAAATGTCTACATGAACAAGTTCGTTAGGTTTGTTAGCTTTCTCGGAAATCATTAATGTTTGCTTGATTGGGTTTCTGTCAAATTTACACATATTGCAAAGAATACAGTTATTTATGAATTTGTTAATTTCTAGTCTGAAGTTTGGATAATAATATACATTTTTAAGTTTTAAATACGTTTCCTCAATCCCTCTGTGATTTCTTTCAATGTGCGTTTTTTCTATAAGATCTAATAATTTTTCTTTGCATGTAATGTCTACCAAGAGCTTTGTGCATCTAAGAATCCTCATACCTGAGGTGTTTGAAAAGTATTTGACAATTGGTTTTTGAAAATCTATAAAAATTCGGTCTTCCTGGCAATAAACTCCTACCGTTCCCTTAATTGGAAAGAGTTCTGTTAGAATTTTCAGAATATATTCTTCATTATATTCCGTTAGGTAAATATTTGTCCTTCTTTTCTTTTTATATAAAATTGGATTTTTATTCGCATTGCTATTACTTTTTTCTATTATAAGTTGGTGTTTATAAATATTAACGGGGCTCTCAGTTATGCAGATATGATCGTTTTGATTTTCTATGCCGCTATGTATTGTGGCCATGTCAGACCTGGTTTCTTCATTCTCTATACAATTAATTTCTAAACGGCTTAAAAAATCTGCAACATTGTTATCCTTGCCCTTAATGTAATCAATGTCAAAATCAAATTCATGTAAACGAATTTTCCAGCGTTGAAGCTTGGAATTCGGTTCTTTTAGAGAGTTTAGCCATACTAGCGGTCGGTGGTCTGTTTGTACTTTAAATTTGCGTCCGAACAAATATGGCCGGAAATATTTGGTCGCCCACACTATGCAAAGTAACTCCTTTTCCACCGTGCTATAATTTGTTTCGTGACTGTTTAAAGTTCTAGATGCGAATGCTATTGGATGGCGATTTTGGGAAAGGACTGCTCCCAAAGCAGCATTGCTAGCGTCGGTTGTCAGGGTAAACATTTTTGAAAAATTAGGATACGCCAGAACTGGACAAGTACATATAAGTTCTTTAAGTTTATTAAAGGACTCAATGCACTGTCTGTCTTTAATGTTCATTTTTGCGTGTTTCTTCAGACATTTCGTCATCGGAAGGGCTACTTTGGAGTAGTCCTTAATAAATTTGCGATAAAATCCAGTAACTCCTAAAAATGATTTGATTTGCCTTACTGTACAAGGTATTTTTATGCTTTTAATTACTTTAATCTTATTGGGATTGGGTTTTATGCCATCTTTTGAGATAATATGTCCCAGATACTCAGTCTCATGCTTAAAAAAATTGCACTTGTCGATTTGGATTTTTAAATTATACTCCAGGAGTCTTTTAAAAATTTTATTCAACGAATCCATGTGTTCCTGGAGAGACGTTGAAAAAATTAATATATCATCTAGATATACAACGCAAATCCTATTGATATAATCATGAAGTACCTCATTCATCATCCTTTGGAAGGATGCAGGAGCATTTTTCAATCCAAACGGCATTCTAGTGAATTCATAGTGACCGTTTGGGGTTGAAAAAGCCGTCTTGTGTCTATCTTCCCCATTTATGGGTATTTGGTGAAAGCCTTTCGCCAGGTCGAGGGTTGAAAAATATTGAGCATTGCCCAGTTTTGAAAACAAATCTTCCATGTTAGGTATTGGAAACTTGTCTTCAATTGTTACGTCATTTAATTTTCTGTAATCGACTACAATGCGCCACTTTTGGAGACCCGAGTTGTCGGTCTTTTTTGGAATTATCCAAATCGGTGCATTATATGGGCTAGTCGAATTTACAATAATATTGGAAGAAACCATATCCGAAATCTGTTTGTTAACCTCTTCTTTATGAATTTCAGGATACCGATATGATTTTAAAAATATGGGTATATCATTCTTCGTTGGTATTTTATGACTGTATTTAATTACAGATGATAGACTTTCACCTTCGACATAAAATACGTTTCCGACCTTTTTGATTATAGCTGTTAAAAGTTTGATTTCTTCGCTATTAAGGTTTTCGAGTTTTAGTCTATTTATAATTGTGTCTATGCATGGTTTGTTAAAGCTAATTTCTATTGTGTTTTTGTTTAAGGTATTAATATCTTCTTCTGTAAGCTTTGTTGGAGGATTTGTAAAAACTAAGGGTAAGGTAGCTTCATTTGTAATGAGCTGAAAACTATTGAAATCTATTTTTGCCTGTAACGGTTTTAATACGTTACAGCCAAGTATACCATCGAAATCACCATTTAATTCCGCCTCGAGCATTTCAATTTTCGTCAGTGGCCTCTTAAACTCCTGAAATAGTGGAATTGTTATTTTGGAACTGACGTAAATACTTGAACTAATTGATTTAATAAGCAGAGGTTTTTCAAGTTCTGTTTTGAAAGAACTGTGAAATATTCCTCTCTGAATTATGGACGTTCCTGCTCCGGAATCAATAAGTAATTTAATTGGACTAGATTTGGTTTTGACTATTATACAGGGTAGAGTTCTGAGGTGGCTGATGGAAAATTTTGAAACATACAACCATCATTTTGGTTCCTCATATATTCACTACCCGAAATATTACTTGTTTGAAAATGATCTACCTCCATATTATCAACTCGACTTCTACCAGAATTTCTTGCAGTTTTCATACTTCGGGAATTATTTCCACGGTTGTGATTAAAAAAACGTGGACTGCTGTTTTGAAAATTCTGCGAAAAGTGTTGTGGAATATTTTGTTGAAAGTTTTGTGGAATATTTTGAATAAAATTTTGTGGCAAATTATGTGAAAAATTCGGTGGGGTATATTGTTGGTTAGTTTGTGGGAAATGCTGATAATAATTGCTCTCATTCCGAGAATTCGGAATTCTTTGCGTATTATAAAAATGTTGTGGGCTATTGTATCGAACATTTTCGGAAATTGCTTGAAAATTTCCTGTATGAAAATTTCTCGGACCAATAGGTCCTATATTTGAACTATTCGGATATCTTAAATATTGTGTAAGCACTTTTATTATACATTTTTTATCTGTTCTAGTTGAACGCATTCATTCGTGTGAGGCCATCTATGTGTCATTGTATTATATTGTTTAGCACCCAACTTCAGGTCGATCCAACTCTGTTCACTTTAACAAAAAACAGCCGAGTAGTAAAGAGGCCTTCAGCCCAGAAAAAAAGAAATTGTAATCGTTAGGCATCGACCAATAAACTTACTATTTTTGTACTTTAAAATTGATTGTTTAAAATTCGTCTACGTACATTAGGATTGTTGTTATAATCCCGATGGAAATTGTCAGTGTCTATTAAAATCTCTTTAGCTTCTCTTAAACAGGAAGGATTTCTAGCATTCAATATAAGTTTGGGCTCGCTAGGCAATTTATTAATGAATAATTTTAAGACCATAATCTCATTTTGAGTTCCATCAAACCAAGCAGGAACATTTGAACTTAAGGATGATTTAATATTTAACTTAGTTAAAAGATTTAGGCTTCTTTCAAACAACACTTCAACCGAATTCTCAAATTTTAACATTTTAATTTTGTTTACAATACTCTCAATACTTTCGTTTATACCACAGTTTAACTTTAAGATACCTTTAATATCTGGCCAATTTGTTGGATTGTTATTATTAATTAATATTAAATTAGCTTTATCTTTTATTTTACTTCTTATTTTTAAATTAAGAAATCCTTTTGCACTTTCATCATAAGTATTAATAAATGTATACAAATAATCTACCTGCTTAATAAATAAATCCAGCTCCTCTGGCAGACCGGTGAACTCCGTTAACTCCTTTACGACCTCCAGAATGTTCATGTTGGACATGTTTTTCTTTAAATTTTATAATACACTATTGTTTTTTTTTTCACTGTCGTGTTTTTAACTATCGCGGTTGTTGCCGACTGCGCCAGTAATGGAAAATTACTAAGATTTTCTTATATTACAAATAAAACTTAAAATAACGGGAAAATACAGAAAAAACCAAATATTCTTTTTTTTTTTTATCAGCAATCTTTATTATTTCACTTCCAATCTCAGACTGAACTTCTCCTCCAGCATCCAAAATGTTGTCACCAAAGCAACATTTAAAATGACCGTTAACAAAAATAGGTCAACGAGAAAAAAAAGAGAAACAAAAAGAGATTAATGCAAAATAGCAATCACGCGAGCACGCGCTTGACAACAGTTGTCATGGTCTTATTGTCTTTGTTCGTATACGTATGTACATCTCAGCAAACTGTACTTTTGAATTGCAGTAAACAGTATGTTAGCCTTTTCTTGCTAGTTCTTGCTAGGCTGCGTCTTATAATGTGGGAGTAAAATCATGTGTAAAACTATGGTTTTCACGTCACTCAATGGGTTCAAGTACTATTTTTTTCCGAGGGTAGGTGAAAAATCTTCCATAGACACTATGAGAATAGCAAGCGCGTGCTCATAGTAGTGTCAGATTCTTACTGACTAAAAAAACACCACCCTTCGATATAAATTTGTTAGATATCGCAACTAAGTATAACTTATCAAGCAATTTTTCTATCATGAAATAAAAACGTTTGGCAGGTTACTTTCCACTGAAAGATCCTGCATATTCCGCAATCTAGACGCGGTTAATCATTATCTCGCCAAGTCGAAAGGTTTCGTCCTTTGTAGTCGGCGCAATAAATTGCTTTAATCCAAAATTTGTAAGACTGTATTGTTGACATGTCCGATTAGTCGGTTTCTACGCTTTCTCGCGAAGCTTCAAGTTTCAGCTTCGATTGTCGGAATTCCGAGATCCCTGTGGATATTTTCTTCTTCTTCCTTTTTTTATCAGCGAGGCTATGATCCGAAAACAAGAGATCACAACCCTCCCACTTCATCGCATTTCTACTGATCCGCCTGTGGGGTTCGCCTATTTGACCTCAGAAAATATCGGCTTTGGATCACTTGGTTACTGAGGCCAATGAAATGCCGATGTCATCGCATTTGTCTGATCCAGGCGTTTATAGGCCTGCCTTTCCTACATCGCGATGTCTTTGGAACGTGCATTGATATTGCCTTTTTAAAAGTGTTCAAATGATCTCTTCTTTGAACGTGGCAATACCAACTGAGCCGGTCGCGCTCTATTTTTTGTACGATGGTTTCCTTGATGTAAAAGCTTCCACGGATCTTCGAACTTCTTATTCGATCAAGCTTTGTTACTCCTGCTGTCATGCGAAGCATCTTCATCTCAGCTGCCGTTAATTTACTCTCATACTTTTTGTACATCGTCCAACATTGTGAACCGTATGTGAGCGCTGGACGTACAACTGCGGTGTAGAGCCCCTTCCTTTCAACTTAGGGGACATTTGTCTGTCACAGAAGATAGCGGAATTTTCTCGCCACTTCATCCACCCTACGCTTACACGATGATTGATGTCGTCATCACAAGTTGCTTTGCTATTGATCATAGATCCCAGATATTTGAACTTTTCGCACTTGGGAAGCACTGTTCCATTCAAATAAATGTCTGGAATAGGCCTGAGTGGATCAGAGAACGGGCAGCACAAGTACTCTGTCTTTTTTTAACTAATGCGATACCCATTTCCCTCCAAAACGTCCACCCACACATCAAGTGCTCGTTGCAGGGATGTAGGATCCTCACTTATGATGGCTCCATCGTCAGCAAAGAATAACTGATGTACCTTGGGGACCATCACTTTACCTTCAAGCAGATAATCAAGGACTGTAATAAAGAGCAAAGGACTTATAACGCTTCCCTGGTGCACCGCGGCTTTGATTGGGAACTCTTCGGTCACTCCAGCGGGGCATCTTACTCTTGTCTTTGCTCCTTCGTACATGTCCATGATCATCTGTACATAGGTTTCTGGAACCCCTCGATGTCTTAGTGCCACCCATATCAGATCTCGTGGCTGTCAGTCGAATGCCTTTCCAAAGTCAACCAATACAATATGCAAATCCCTTAAGGAATCACGATGTTTTTCCATTATGATCCTTATACTTTGGATTGCATCTGTGGTTGATTTACCCGAGACAAACCCGCACTGATCATCAGATAGCCGTATTATTTTTCGCAGTCGGCCACTTAATACCCGCTCAACGATCTTCATGGCGTGTGACATCAGCTTAATCGAACGGTAGTTATCACAGTTTCGAGTATCACCCTTCCCTTTGTATACAGGGAGAAGGTAACTTTCCCTCCATTGATTCGGCATTGGATCACCTCTCACGAATTTGGAGATGAGAATTCTGAGCCATCTGAACCCGATGTCTCCCATCTTTTTCCAGAACTCAGAGGGTATCTCGCCTGGCCCAACCGCTTTTCGTTTTTTTTTGAGTATTTGACCGCCTCACTAACTTCTTCGACTGTAATGTCGGGTATTTCTTCACAGTTAGGGGTGGCTCTTGGAAAGTATAGCCGGGGAAACTGTTCATTTAAAAGCTCTTCACAATACTGCCTCCACCTCTGCAGAATTTTGTCGTCATACACAAGAAGCTGGCCATGAGCATTGCTTATGAACTTTGGCCAACGAATCTCCTGAGCATTCTTCCTTCTTTTGGGCGGCTGTGGATCCCTGTGGATATAATCGTTTCTAATATACCACGGTGCTTGGACAATTTCTCTTAGCACTTTATTTTGAAAAGCTTGTAAAATATTTGCATTTGTTTTCTTGGTACAACCCTAAAGTTGTATACCGTAGGTCCACCGGCTTTAGCACTTGCTTGTATAAAAGCAGTTTGTTCTCAGTACTGAGCTGGGAATGTTTTCCGAGTAACCAGTACATTTCTCTATATTTGATTTCGAGTTCTTTTCGTTTCATTTTCGCGTGCGAATTCCATTTCAGCCTTGCGTCGAGTGTCATTCCCAGGTATTTGTCCTCGTTTGCAAAAGGTATTCGGGCCGAGCTTAGAAAAATTGCCAAGTCATTAGTTTTCTTGTAAGTGAAATTCACGTGAACAGATTTACATTCGTTTATTCAGTGCGTTTTGCAGTTTTTCAAACATTTCTTCGATTATTTTACCTACTGCTAGGATAGCGGTGTCATCGGCAAACGTAGCAAGGATAGTGCCATCTTCGTTCGTATATCACGAGTATATAACAAATAGAGAAGCGGCTCAAGAACACTTCCTTGCTGTACGCCGGCCGAAATTTGCTTGAGCTCGGAGTATTCGACTCCATGTCTAACAAGAAAGATTCTATTCCCGATATATGATTCTAAAATATCGTAAAAGCGTACAGGGAAAACTAGTCGTAGTTTGCATTTCAAGCCATCATGCCACACCTTATCAAAGGCTTGCGAGACGTCAAGAAATACGCTTGAGAAAATCTTTTTTTCTTCAAGTTCTTTCTCGATTACGTCAGTAATTCTATGCACCTGGTCAATCGTCGAATGCTTACTTCTGAACCCAAACTGCTGGTCAGTGATAAGATTATTTTCTTCTATAACCGGTAATATCCTCTCGAAAATGTTCGATGTGATTGGAAGAAGCGAGTACTATTTGAGGTCCTCTATCGAATGGTTACTCATTCATTCTTCTTTTTTATGCCTTTGAAAATAAAAAGAAAACCTACCGGAAGTTGCCATTTTTTTTTATTCTTGGGCAAAAAATTCAGCCAACCATTGGCGTTTTGTCTACGTCTACAAGCAAGCTTTCATTTTATAATAAACTGATCCTTCTTTTTTATGCCTTAGAACATCACGCGGTCGGGTCTCCTACTAAAACTAGACATGGCCCTATATAGCCCTTCTCTAAAGATGCTGTCATAGGCGGCCTTGAAATCGATAAAGATGATGGGTATCGATTTGAAGTTCAAGGGTTTTCTCCAGGATCTGCCGAAGTATGAAGATTTAATCAATGGTGGATTTTGCTGACGTGAAGCCGCACTGATAGGGATCAATCAGGCTGTTGATGAGAGGTTTCAGGCGTTCATACAATATCGCAGGAAAGTTCTTGTATGCGATATTGGGGAGACTGATGCTTCTATAATTTGCGCAGTTGAGGGGGTCTCCTTTCTTCTTTCAGCTGTAATGACATCTAGCATATTCGAAAATGTTCCAGAGGTTCGTGTATTTGGTATAAATATACTAACTGCAAGCAAAGAAGACACAGACAAGTTCAGAAATATAAGTACAACTCTACGTTTAGGGCACGCTTTTTTGACGCTCCATGACCCCTGAGGAGCAACCTATTTTAGGCAAAGTTAAGTTGACCGAAGCTTTTGGGATGTTTAATTCAAACACAGGAAGGCAAGGCACAATTGAAGTGGATGAAGAAAGCCAAGAAGACGGGGACAAACCTTTTTGCGAACAAATACAAGATTTTAGAACCCCCTCGTAGTCTTTCAATTTATTTTTGTAGCATTTACTTCTCCACAGAATTGTATGAAAGCAGCCAAGCATTGCTTCATATCAAGTTAAAAAAAAAAAAAACAGCTTATTACCCCGTATGGAGTATACTTAGGTAAGCAATAACGATTCGACATTGCAACATCTCAATATGTATTATATTGACAGATTAAGGTTAACAGACTGTGGGAATATCAACGAATTATTTGGTAGTAAGACATTACACTAACGTGCCCTTTTTTAAAAGCGCGCCTCTTGAAACCATAAACCTTACCCAAATCTATCGGTTAATCATCCCAATCAACCATTGCAGACACCGTGATCCAGGAAGAAGACAACAACACATGTAACATTTAAAGTTAATCGCCGTTGCAACATCCCCCTAAAACTCTAAAACTAAGTCAAGACGAGCACACTTTCGTCCGAAATGTAGGTGAACTGCATTAAAGGTCTCGTGAGGTCTGCCGAATCGTACACACATCACCAGGCCAGCAATTTTCGTGTCTTGTTAGTCGCATTAGGCAAACAATTTGTCTGCTATTGCATCGGGTTAATTTCGCTAGAGTTCACTTGCGACTCGTCGTGTGTTATTTTCACTGGCGATGGCGGCGGCGGCGGTGGTGGTGGTGAACTGATTTAATCGCTAATTGTGCATGGGATGAGAATCATCATCACATCGGGCTGGAGGATTCCCACGTTCCTACATGCTATTTCGACAACAAATTTGAAATCTTGGTTACGCTTCCAAGAAACCCCTCCGTGGTATTCCATTCATTAGATACGAGTACTTTGTTGGACGCCGGATGTTTAGACTGTGAGAGGTAAAAGAATATTTATGCGCGTTCCTCTAGCGCAAGCAACTCATAACCACACTTTTGATGGTGGTGCGGTGGCGGTGGTGAGATTGTTCTTCAATTAGAAGAGGCAATGGAGTTGTCAGTTTCACAACAGAGACAAAGGGAATATCTTAGTTTATCGGGTTTAATCGGTTTCGACTGACTTCGTTTGACCTTCCTCGTTTCGGATGCGCAATAACTAAGAATACTGCAGTGCAGTTAGGAAATGCATCCGACACTGATAACGCGACTAGTCAATTAGTTTGCGCCTACGGTTAGTTCATGAAGTTGAGTCAATTGCTAAAATTTATTTCTCTATCTCTGCTGTAGAAGGTCAAGTTTTTTTATGCATACATATGCCAAAGGGAGAGTCAAGAAAGTTGAGTCAATGTTACTTCATAACACTAAGATATTAGTGATCACTTTTGAGCAGGGTCGGTGTTAAGGAATATGAGGGCCTACGCAAATTATCATGAAGCCGAGCTGACATGGAGAATCCAAGCGTTTTGAGAAGAGGCCTGCACCTACACCTATTTCCATTTTGGATTCATCGGTATCAACAGATATGGATCGCTCGTTAGGCGTTCTGTAATTTTTCCATTCTTTCCTGCTCGGATAGATGCATAAAAATTGTCTCGTGAATTCTAGGTAAGGCGTTATGTTGTCTGTACTAGATACATTGCCTAGATATTCCTTGGGGACCCCTGCATTGCGATTGATCGGGAAACTACTGACTGCTCAAAACTTGGCTTGGGCCTGTAGCGCAACAATCAAGTTCGCGATGAAGTGCTTGCTTTACCTTCTAGTGGTGGTTCCCGGGCAACTATACGTATAAACCCTTATACGTGAAGGCTAAAATTGCAAATGCGGGTTGTCTAGGGCCTTGATTCTACAATAGGTAACGTGGGCTGGCAACCTGCGTTACTGAAACCAGCTCGCTATGGAATGATCACATGTTAACGGTTTTTGGCTATTGTGCTCGGACAAAGATAGGTTTCTGGAATGTAAAGGGTAAAGGGAATATGGAGTCGGACTGCTGGTAGTATTATGACGGCCAGATTCCGGACTAGAATACGACGCGTGTCCATCATACAGTGTTACGCCCCAACGAATGGTTCGTCTGAGGACGAAAAGGAGAGCTTCTACAATCTCTTAAGTGCCGACTTCAATACAACACCAAGTTGAGATATTGTTATAGTGCTGGGTGATTTGAATGCCAAGGCAACGACAACGAAGGGCTCAAACATGTAATCGGGAAGCATGGACTAGGCAACCGATCTGACAACGGCGAAAGGATTGTTGATTTCTGCAAAGCCAATCTCCTTGTGATAGGTGGCACCATGTTTGAGCACAAGACCTGCCACAAAGTCAGCTGGGTTTCCAACGACAGGCAAGCAACCTCCAACCAAATTGGCCATTTTGCCATCAGCCGTCTCCTGGACGTCCGAACCAGGCGAGCGGCAGATGTGGGTATAGTACGAGATCACCATCTTATGATAGCTACTCTCCAACTACGCACTGCTGCAGTTCGAAGATCCCACGACAACAAAAGAATGCCCAGGTTCAACATCGATAGACTTAGTGATCCCTCAGTACACCAACAATTAAGGGAGCACTTTTCCCAAGGTGTGGAAGCAATCAGCAGCTCTATGCCCGCAACCATACAAGATCATTGGTGTGCTGTGAAAAATGTTTTTACATCTGGTGCAGAACGAATTGTCGGTCGATCGCAGGGAAGACATAGAGCGTGGCTTTCCGAGGATATAAGTATTGGCCTTACTATACCTGTATACATCCATAGGATGGTTTTGGGGTTCGGTCCCAAAGTTTTCCTGAATATTTTATTGCACGAGTAAAAAGCTATCATGGCTTTTTTTGACTCTTTAGTTAACTGGACCTAGTAAAGGTCAACGATTCTCGAGAAGCATTTCCCACCGACGGATCAAAAACTAACGGCGGGGTAGGTGGAGGTGATTTCTCCGATAGGCTTGATCTCCCAGTCTCTCCTTTCGTCTTCCAAATCACTGTATCTTATTTTAGGCGGAAATAATGGCGAATAAGGAAGTGTTATCTTCGCTAAAGAAAAAAATGTCATACTAGCCAAAGATTTCCGCATCCTATCAGACAGCCAAGTAGCAATCAAATCCTTGGAATCGATTTCTATAAATTCTTTAGTGGCTCTTTATTGCCAATCGTCTCTCACAGAGATGGTGGAGCACTTTATTACTCACCTGTGTTGAGTTCCAGGGCATAGAGACATTTCGGGAAATTGTTTTGCTGATGAACTCGCCAGAATAGGAACAGCCATACCCAATCTTCCAAATAAGGATACTCAAATTACATATCTAGCGACAAAACAGATTTGGCCTAAGCTAGATCTAAAACGCTCTAAGGTCTTGATTTCTCTCAACAGACTGCATATTGGCGGTACAATAGATGTCATCAATTGGCACTGTCTAATAACTAAGCAAGTAATAAGGCTTGGCGTATTTTCAAACGATCTTCGCAGCTGTATGGATGCAAAAGAGGAGGAAACCATTCATCACCTTCTTTGTACTTGCCCAGCTCTCTTCCACAGAAGGACGCTTTTACGATCTAGGCGATTTGATAAACACTGACATAAGAAGCCTCAAAATGGTTCTAACTCGTGGTAGGGATCACAGTGGACCTACCGCTGGTTTAAGTGTGTTGGCGTAAGCTGCCAGCCACTTTAACGTAATCTAACATACTTGTAAAATATTAAAATATGCAGGTAAACTTACAAGGGGATAGCGTTGTATACTTGGCTCTGTCCTTTGTAAGAATTCTTGTCAGTTAAGTGGATAAGTTTATTTACGAAAAAGCCACTAGAAAGGCAAAGAGGTGTTGGGCAGATCTGGATGTATGCGCTATGGTTTCAACCTTGTGGTTGGTCTACGACTGTCGTCTCTGCGTTCATTACTGAGCGCTTTGCCATAGGTATTCATACGGAAGGTATCAATGTACTTCATATCGTCCCCCATATGCCAGAAGCATGAATGTGCAAATTTTAAACTTTTGGGGAATAACCACAATTTTGCCTCTGGATCTACTAAATTTAAATGAATTCATCATTCACCCAATGACATAGTAAGAAGTTGCAGTTTCGACACTGTTTGCACATTCACATTTCTAACACCAGGCAAACCGCTAAATGAGAGGAAATTATATCGGCCTATTTCCCTATCGCCAGTTATCTCAAAAATATTTGAAAAACTACTTACCAAACGTCTACAACCCGTAATCGACGAAAGATGCCTCATTCCTGACCATCAGTTTGGATTTAGAATCAAACATTCTACAATTAATCAAGTCCACAAAATAACAAAATAGTTTAAGCTTCAGAAGAGAATATTCGCGTGTGGCAGGTAGATTTTCAATAAAAGCACCTGCTGAAACCGTCATGACATGCTGCTTTTTGTCTTATTGCGCTAATTCGAACGGTTTCGTTCTTTGAAGTCGGCGCGTAAGATTTGTCACATCCAAAGTTTGGAGTATGGCACAGTTGCAATGGCCATGAAGACGAATACGAAGCTTGCGAGCGACGTTTTTTATTTCGTCCTCCACGGTACCTATCCCTTAGTCTCTGTGGATATCATTGTTTCTGATATATCAGGGAGCGTTCACGATTATTCTTATAATTTTATTTTGGAATGATTGTATGAGATTCCTATTGCTTGGTTTGGTACAACCCCCGAGTTGTATACCGTACGTCCACACGGGTTTAAGCACTTGCTTATACAGAAGCAGTTTGTTATATACGCTTAGTTTGGAATATCTTCCAATTAGCCAATACATTTCTCTAAGTCGATTTTCGACTTCGTCACGTTTCTTTTTAACGTGAGGTTTCCATTTAAGTTTCGCGTCTAGTGTCATTCCCAGATATTTAGCTTCGTTTGCATGCGGTATGTGTACCGAGTTAATGAAAACGGGAAGGTTGATTATTTTCTTGTAAGTGAAGTTAACATGCGTCGATTTGGTCTCGTTAAGAACAATGCGCCAAGTTTTTGTCCACTCACAGATTTTATCCAAGGCTCGTTGGAGTTTTATGGTTGCTGACTCGATTGAACATTCCGTTGCCAGAATAGCCGTATCCTCCGCGAACGTAGCTACAATAGTGCCTTCAGTTTGTGGTATGTCCCGAGTGTACAGAAAGAATAAGATAGGCCCAAGGAAATTTCCCTGCGGAACCCCGGCGGCGATTTCTTTAAAATCAGAATATTCAGTTCCGTGCTTGACACGAAAAAGTCTGTTTTTAAGGTATGATTCTAAGATCTTATGAAGTTGCTCCGGAAGGATGCGTCTTAGCTTATAATTCAATCCATCGTGCCAAACCCTGTCGAAGGCTTGAGATACGTCAAGGAAAGCTTTTTCTCCTCAAGGGCTTTTTCAATTTCGTCGGTTATTCTATAAAACTGGTCAATTGGGGAATGCTTGATTCTGAACCCGAATTGGTGGTCAGGTATTAGGCGTCTCTCTTCAATGACCGGAAGAATCCGTTTCAGTAGGAGTTTTTCAAATACCTTCGATATTATTGGTAGTAGCGATATCGGTCTGTACGATTTTTTGTCATTTGGAGATTTCCCCGGTTTCGGAACCATTATGACTTCTGATTTGGAACGTATAATAATCTAATGGAAGCATTTATTAAATTTTTTTTTTTTTTTTTTTTTTTTTTTTTTTTTCGTGGGTAGGTGAAAATCTTCATGAGACACTATGAGACCGTGTACTCATAGTAGTGTCAGATTTCTACTGACTAAAAACACCCTTCCCTTCGTTTTGTTTACTACGACTAAGTTTGACCTTATCAAGTAGTTTAAGCTTCAGATTTATATTCGCGTGAGGCAGGTAGATTTTCAATAAAAGCACCTGCTGAAACCGTCATGACATGCGGCTTTTTGTCTTATAGCGCTAATTCGAACGGTTTCGTTCTTTGAAGTCGGCGCGTAAGATTTGTCACATCCAAAGTTTGGAGTATGGCACAGTTGCAATGGCCATGAAGACGAATACGAAGCTTGCGAGCGAAGTTTTTTATTTCGTCCTCCACGGTAGCTATCCCTAAGTCTCTGTGGATATCATTGTTTCTGATATACCAGGGAGCGTTCACGATTATTCTTATAATTTTATTTTGCAATGATTGTATGAGATTCCTATTGCTTGGTTTGGTACAACCCCAGAGTTGTATACCGTACGTCCACACGGGTTTAAGCACTTGCTTATACAGAAGCAGTTTGTTATATACGCTTAGTTTGGAATATCTTCCAATTAGCCAATACATTTCTCTAAGTCGATTTTCGACTTCGTCACGTTTCTTTTTAACGTGAGGTTTCCATTTAAGTTTCGCGTCTAGTGTCATTCCCAGATATTTAGCTTCGTTTGCATGCGGTATTTGTACCGAGTTAATGAGAACGGGAAGGTTGATTATTTTCTTGTAAGTGAAGTTAACATGCGTCGATTTGGTCTCGTTAAGAACAATGCGCCAAGTTTTTGTCCACTCACAGATTTTATCCAAGGCTCGTTGGAGTTTTATGGTTGCTGACTCGATTGAACTTTCCGTTGCCAGAATAGCCGTATCGTCCGCGAACGTAGCTACAATAGTGCCTTCAGTTTGAGGTATGTCCCGAGTGTACAGCAAGAATAAGATAGGCCCAAGGACACTTCCTTGCGGAACTCCAGCGGCGATTTCTTTAAAATCAGAATATTCAGTTCCGTGCTTAACACGAAAAAGTCTGTTTTTAAGGTACGATTCTAAGATCTTATGAAGTTGCTCCGGAAGGATTCGTCTTAGCTTATAATTCAATCCATCGTGCCAAACCCTGTCGAAGGCTTGAGATACGTCAAGAAAAGCGCTAGAACAAATCTTTTTCTCCTCAAGGGCTTTTTCAATTTCGTCGGTTATTCTATAAACCTGGTCAATTGTGGAATGCTTGATTCTGAACCCGAATTGGTGGTCAGGTATTAGGCGTCTCTCTTCAATGACCGGAAGAATCCGTTTCAGAAGGAGTTTTTCAAATACCTTCGATATTATTGGTAGTAGCGATATCGGTCTGTACGATTTTTTGTCATTTGGAGATTTTCCCGGTTTCGGAACCATTATGACTTCTGCGACTTTCCATTGATTTGGAACGTATAATAATCTAATGGAAGCATTTATTAAATAAAGCAATTTTAATAGTGCCTTTTTTGGTAATTCCTTGAGGATTTGTCCGGTTATTAAATCATAGCCAGGAGCTTTATTGTTCTTCAGGTTTTTTATTGCCTGGCAAAGTTCTATAAGTGACACACTTTTTATTCTAAGGTTGTCAGATGTCGTAGTCGTACCGGTAAAATCGTCTACCAATGTTTCTCCATCAAATGGCTTAAAAGTTTCTTCTAAGTGCTCGGCAAATAGATCCGCTTTTTCTTTGTCACCTTTTGCCCATTCGTCGTTGTTTTTTCTTATCGGTGGCGAATGTATTTGCGGTTTTTTAATTCTTTTGACAGCTTTCCAGAGCGAGTAATTAGTAGTTTTTTCGGCGGTTAAACCTTCAAGATAAGCTGAAGTCTCTCGGTTTTTTAGGTCTTGGATCGCTTTTTTAAGCTTATTGCATAAGAAATTCGAGTGGGTTTTATGCTGGGGAGCGCGAGTTTGTTGCCATATTTTGCGTGCTCTCCTCTTTTCTCGAATAAGTTCTTTTATTTCCGGCGGATAATAAGCTTCATTGCATGGGACTTCTTTCCTCCTTAAAGGTGTATTTTTCCACGCGGCATTTTGTATTGATTCAATAAATTTGCCGAGCTCATCTTCTATTTCGAAGGGTGTTTTGAGCGATACATTTAAGACAATATTTTCTTCGCAATCAGTTCTAAAGTCGCGCCAGTTAGTTTTTTTGTTAGTTAATCTAGGCACAGCTTCTACTGTCATTAGTCGGTCACTTATTGTCAAGATTACCGGCGAGTGATCTGAGGAGAGATCAAAGCTTTCCTCTACTTTCGCAAAATTTGAAGATACTCCTTTCGCTACGAAGAAGTCTATTAGGTCCGGTGTTTTTGCTGTATCAGAGGGCCAATACGTCGGTTTCCCCGTCGAAAAGAAATCAACCCCGAATTGCATACCGGCTTCGTACAGAAGTCTGCCTTTCCGTGAATTGGATCTGGAACCCCAAAAGGTGTGTTTTGCGTTGAAATCGCCACCTATAATGAAATTCGGTCCAAGTGAGTCAAGGAGACGTACAAAGTCGTTACTTCGAAACGTGCATCGCGGAGGACAATAAATGGACGCGATGTTGAAATATGAGTGCCTATTCTTAACTCGAACTGAGCTTGTTTGCATTGTATCGATTTCAATCGTCGTATTTATGGAGTGCTCAATGCAGTCTTTAATGAATAAGGAGGATCCGCCTCTAGCTCTTCCGGAAGGGTGGTATGCGTGATAAGCACGATACCCTCTTATTTTTACTCCGGATTCCTTTGTCAAATGAGTTTCAGAGATCAAGCAAATGTCAATGTTGTCATTCCGTAAGAATACTTCTAATTCGGCGTTTTTTTGTAGAAGGCCGTTTGCGTTCCATGTTAAAATTTTTAGTAACTGATTCATATTCATATGGGAGTTCTTTTCTGGCGAGGTTTTAACTCGAGCTTGCTCAATTTATCAAATATGACTTTGTTTACCTTCGTTTGCTCCTCAAGTTTCGCAAGAATTATAGAGAAGACTTGGGAGACTGGGTCTACCGTAACACCGCTTTGCTTGGTTTCTAGCGACGCAGCTTGAGCATATGTTAGCGTCTCTGGAGATTGTGGCTTTTCCTTTGATTTTGCCGAAGGAACTTTACTTTGCTCGACTCTCGTCTTAAGTTTGACGTGTTTATTGACGGTCGTTACCCTTGGCTTAGCGATTTCACGACTATTTTTAACCGGTTCTGCGTTCTGGCGTTGAATATTTTTAAATGTGTCTCGCCTTTTTTGAAGCTCTTTTGCCACTTCGCAACCTCGATAGTTCGCTGGGTGCTTTCCTTTGCAGTTAATGCAGGTAGCCGGGGCCTGCTTATTTAGGTCACACTTTATTTATTAAATAAAGCAATTTTAATAGTGCCTTTTTTGGTAATTCCTTGGGGATTTGTTTGGTTATTAAATCATAGCCAAGAGCTTTATTATTTTTCAGGTTTTTTATTGCCTGGCAAAGTTCTATAAATGACACACTTTTTATTCTAAGGTTGTCAGATGTCGTAGTCGTACCGGTAAAATCGTCTACCAATTTTACAATAACTGACGTGATTCTCAATCAGCTCTGGAAGAAAAAAAGATTTGTTGTGGTGTATTTCTTGACGTCTCACAAGCTTTCGATAAGGTTTGGCACGAAGGCTTGGAGTATAAATTGCAACGACTACTGCCACGGCAACTGTTTCTAATCTTACGATCGAATCTCACCGAGATACTCTTTCGTGTTAAGCACGGAAATGGTTACTCTGACTTCAAGGAGATTGCGGCCGGGGTTCCACAAGGAAGTGTCCTTGACCCGCTTCTATATGTGCCCTACACGCGTGATATCCCACAGGAAAGAAAAACTGCGTTGTCGCCACGTTTGCGGACGATACGGCGATATTAACCACGAACGAAACTATTGAAGCGGCAACTGGAAAGCTGCAACATATTATTAATAAAGTCCACGCTTGGACGAATTCTTGGCGTATTATGCTGAACGAAAGCAAATCTACTCACGTCAGCCTTACCTACAAAAAAGTGGATAGATTGCCTGTATATCTAAACTCGGCTCAAATACCGTACGAGAACGAAGCAAAATATCTAAGAATGACTCTAGATGTTAAGCTTAAATCGAAATCGCACGTAAAAAAAAACGCAACGAGCTCGAAAACAAATACCGACAAATGTACTGGCTACTCGGAAAACATTCGAAGTTAAGCTTACATAACAAACTACTTGTCTATACTTACTTATATCCTTTAACCCCTCGGGGGGCATAGGGCGTCAACCACGCCTGCGCGCCATCGTGTTCGGAGTTCTGCAACGCGTTTGAGCTGCCTCCAACACATTCCTAAAGAGCTCGATTCCTCCTCAACTGTTCTGCGCCACGTTTGCCTAGGGCGTCCCGCTATTCTGCCTGCCTGGGTGAGCGGATTCCACTGCATGGCGTATTTCGCAATGGAGTTGTCTTCGCGCCGTAGGGTGTGTCCAATCCATTGCCACTTTCTTCTTCGTATAGTAATGCTTATAGGTTCTTGGCCCGTTCTCAGATAAAGTTGTTCGTTGGAGATGCGGTTCGGCCAAAAAATCCTCAAGATGATTCTTAAGCATTTGTTTACGAAGACTTGCAGCTTGCGTGTGTTAATGGTGTCCACCTTCCAGGTACTGCACCCATAAAGCAGCACTGATTCTACGTTGGAGCGGAACAGTCGTAGCTTGGTTCTTAAGCTAATAACATTGCTTCTCCAGATTTTGGACAGCATTCCGAACGCAGCTTTAGCCTTCCCGATTCTGCTGCACACATCCAGTTCGGTGCCACCGCGATTAGCCGAGACGACACTTCCTAAATATAGAAAGTTATCAACTTTCTCGACTTGCTTTCCGGCAATGTTAAGTTGAGCGCGGGTATTGGAAGTACTCAGGGCTTTTGTTTTGGCTGTGTTTGTTTTCAGCCCCACTTTGTTTGCCTCAGCTTCTAGATTTTGGGCCATCAAATGAAGATCCATTATCCGATGTGGAAGTAGACAAACATCGTCAGCGTAATCTAGGTGTTTAAGGTAAGATGTCATAGTCCAACGAATTCCAGAATTAGCTTCCGTCAATGCTGCACGGAGTACATCGCTGATAACCACCAAGAACAATAGTGGGGACAGTATGCACCCTTGACGTACTCCACTTTGGACTTCAAAGTCCTCCGACACCTTATCATTGTGCACGACGTGACACTTGCCGCCCTCATATGTAGCCTTCATAATAGCTATAAGCTTTTCTGGAATGCCTCTCCTGTGCAAGGCCAACCAGATAGCATCTCGATTCAAGCTGTCGAAAGCTTTCTCGAAGTCGATAAACAGTAAATGAAGCGGAGACCTATACTCAACGCATTGTTCGATTATGATCCGTAAGGTGTTTATGTGGTCGATGCAGGAGGATCCAGCACGAAAGCCTGCCTGTTCGACATCGAGAGTTGAATCTAAATGTTCTTTAATTCGTTCTAGAATTATTCTAGCTATTATTTTGGCTACAGCTGGAAGAACACATATACCTCTCCAGTTACCGCACTCCATCAAGGTACCCTTCTTTGGAAGCTTAAAGATCATCCCCCTTTTCCACTCCTGTGGAAATTGTTCACTATCCCAAGCTCTTCGTATTAGCGGATGCAGCAAATCTGCCGATGTATTTGGCGCCGCTTGAAATAGCTCGGCAGGGATGCCATCAATACCCACCGCTTTGTTTTTCTTGAGGGACTTGATTGCTGTTATTATTTCAGTTTTACTGGGAGGTACGGTGCGAATTCGGGAATTTGTTGCTTCGAACTGCTCATTCGAATTCAAGATCATACCGCCGTCGTCTAAGTGATTTAGCACTGTAGCAAAATGTTCTCTCCATCTAGTGAGCTGATCCTCATCCGAAATCAGAAGGTTACCGTCTAGACTCTTCACTGGATGTTGTTTGGAGTTTCGACCACCAATGAGCTCCTTAGTGATGTTGTAAACAGTCCTACTGTCGCACCTACTCGCTGCTTCTTCAGCCCTTGAGGCCAGTGAGTTGACATATTGACGTTTGTCACGTCTCACACTACGCTGCACTTCTTTCTTCTTCGCACGGTATTGGGCTTCAAGCTCGGTTCTCTCTACTGCTGAGGCTGCTGCAATCCGAGCCTTGATTGCTGTACGCCCATCGATCCGTCTCCAGGTGTCTGTAGAAAGCCATGTGCGGTGGTGTTTCTGCTTTTTACCGACATACATGCGTGCCCCAGTCGCAAAAACATTTTTCACAGCACTCCAGTGGTCATCCATGTTCTCTATGCTGCTGATTGCTTCTGCTTCTAAGGCAAGATGGTCCCTGAACTGTTGGCGCACTTGGGGAACCTTGAGCCTGTCGATATTAAACCTGGTGATGTTAAGTAGGTTTGAACGGTTGCTGTTGACGGATGCAGTACGAAGGCGTAAATGAGCTACCATAAGATGGTGGTCTCGTTCTTGTCCGACGTCAGCTCCACGTCTGTTTCGGACGTCCAGGAGACAATTTCTAACGCGGCGACTGATCGCAATGTGGTCGATCTGGTTGGATGTTCGTTGCCTAGCAGTAGAGACCCAACTGATCTTATGGCAGGTGTTATGCTTAAACAGCGTACCTCCGATGACTAGGCGGTTGGTATTGCAGAAATCCACAAACCGCTCACCATTGTCATTACGGTCTCCCACGCCGTGAACTCCCATCACGTGCTTAAGCATGGTGTTGTCGCTACCCACCTTGGCATTGAGATCTCCCATTACCATTACGATGTCCCCATTAGGCGTTTGGTTGTAGGCGGCGCCTAAGTGGCTATAAAAATTATCCTTTTCATCCTCAGTCGCGTCTAGAGTCGGAGCATAACACTGTATGATGGTAATTTTTCTTACTCTACTCTGGAATCTAGCCGTCAATATCCGGTCACTATGGGGTTTCCAGGATATGAGGCTGCTACGTGCTGCTGTAGTTAGCATGAGTCCTACGCCAGAACTCCGTGCACTTCCAGCTGGTTTACCAGAGTAGAGCATCACAGTGCTTTTTGTTGGGGAGGTGTATTCCCCAGCATCGTACCATCTTATCTCGCTCAGCCCTAGGATGTCGATTTTATACCTTGCGAATTCGCGTTCCAATTGGAGGAATCTGGCGTTATAAGGCCCTTCCTTGAGTGAGTCCAGAAGGGGCTTAACGTTCCAGAATCCGATCGTTGTCCGTGTTCGATAGCCAAAGGTCGTCAACAAATTATCAGTCCTTATCCGAGGCGATAGTTTCCGTTTCGGAGCAATAGTTTGTTTTACGGTTGCGGCTCGCTGGGCCACAGACCAACCGACACTTATCCTGTTTTTTGGCGCAGGAAGCTCGCCATTCGTCCTCTCCCGTTAGCAATTTCCGAAGAAATTCCCAGATGGCACCACGAGGAGGTGGGAGTAGGGCTTACTAACAGAGCTGCTAGGTTTTCGGCTGCAGTGGCTCCTTCTCGTTACTTAGCGGACCAACACCTATCGGGAGATGCTGCCCCTACGAGGCCTTTGTTAGTCGTTTGCCATCCACTTGTCTATAAGCAAGTGCTAAAGACAGTGTGGACGTATGGTATACAACTATGGGGCTGTACCAAGAAAAGCAATAGAAGCATCATACAAACTTTTGAAAATAAAGTTCTTAGAACGATCGTAACGCACCGTGGTATGTACGTAACGAAGGTATTCATCGAGATCTGGGAATTGCCGGCGTCGTCGAAGAGATAATAGTAGCAGTAGTAGTAGTAGTAATGTGATTTCATTAGTACTTCATTTTACTAGATTTACAATTTCATAAATTATAACATTGTAATTGTAATAATAATTTGTTGACCTTATCGCAGAGCGGACTTTATATAGCTAAACAGAACCGCCCAGTCCTGGCCATTTAGTGCGTCTACGGTTTCGCTTATAGATAGAGTGAATTTACCCCAATAAACACGCCTTATCTCACCCAAAATGGGACAGATCCCAAGAAAGTGCTGTACATTTTCTTTCTCCCTGAGATTGCATAAACTACTATCTGTGTTTGGCACATAGTTTAGATGCAAAAGCTCTCCCCTGACTTTGAAAATCCAAGTGATAGTATCTAGAGTGTGACGGTCATTGAAGTAGTTTTTTACTCCGAGGTCATGTTGGAGTATACGATACATGTTTCTAGACTCACTTTGCTGCGCTCTGTCTGTAAACTTTTGGAAGCTTGTCTTCGAATTCGCCCAGAATAGTTTGAAAATAATTCTTCCAAGACTCCGCACCTCCTTCCTCTAGCCTGAACAGTACATTGTGTTAAAAAGTCAGCCTTGACCATTCTTCGAAGAACTGTAGTTTTCGCTGAAGAAGGTGCTTTGTAATCATATGGGGAAGTCGGTGACTTGGGAGTGACATTATTTTTTCCACGTAGCTGAAGTGCATCCTAAGGGTAAATATGTATAACGGACGAATCCCAGTTTCTAGGTGTAACATATAAGTAGGGGTATTTTCTGGTAATCTGAATATTTTTTTGATGAAGTACCTCAGCAACTTCTCCACCTCTTCATACTGAAGAAATCCTCATATCTGAGCCGCATAACACATTATTGACCTCCGCCTCAAAAAGTTTATATTTTGCACTAGGGGCTACATTTTTGTTCCCCAAGATTCAACTCCAGTTGCAGTTGATGGCCGTTTTGGCTTTCTTCAGTTTCTCTTGAAGATGTTTTCGAAACGATAGCTTTGGGGTGATGATGACTCCAAGGTACCTATATTTCTTTACTATCTCCAGTCCCGTTTCGGAAAACCATTATTTTCATTTTACGATACTTGTTAATGAAAATATGTTGTCCACAGTTGAGTATATCCTTCTAAAACCAGCTTGAAACTCCGAAAGCAGGTTGTTTTGCTATATCCACTCTGTTAAACGATCAAGGATGACACTCGTGCATATTTTCATGACAGAGTTCATGAATGAAATGCCGCGATAATTATTTGGGTCGTTAACATCCCTTTTCTTGAACAAGGGAAATATTATATTTTTTCGAAAACTGTCTGGCACTCCACCCGAGGTGATTATGAAATTATATGTTTCCGTAAGTTTTTCGATAAAATCGTCAGTGGCATATTTAAAAAATTCATATGGTACACGATCATCCCCAGGCGCCTAGTTCAGGCTGCATCTATGGATGACCTTGATGACTTCTTGTACTGTAATTGTACGGTCAAGTTGAATATGTTCCAAGTATGGAAGGGCATATTGCAATTGGTTTGAGCGATCCGAGGGGTTAAGCAATTTTTTTAAATGCTCAGCTAGCATGTTTGTTTCAATTTTAATGTTCCTCGCAAAAGTTGCACCATCGAAGAGATAATAAAATTTGCGCGTAAACACAAATATCCTGTTCACGGCCATTGTAACCGAACCGTCATTCAACTACTTGACTCGAATAATTCAATTCGTCAATGGCGAACCCCACAGGCGGATCAGTATAAATGCGGTGAAGTGGGAGGGTTATGGTCCCTAATTTTCGGATCATACCCTCGCTGATAAAAGGAAGAAGAAGAAGAATTCAATTCGTCGTCTGCAAAGGATAAAACCTTTCGACCTCGCGCCATAGTATATGCCGGTCGCGAAAAAGGTAGGGACTTTCATTGGAATTTAACATGTCTAAAGTGCTACATTTCTTTTAACTTCATACGAACATCTTTTTTCCAAAAATCACGTGTCTCGCAAGCGAAAATAAAACCGCTGGATAAGCGTCGGCTTAGTTGTAGTATTAATTTTGAAGAGAGGTGTTTTTTTAGTGAGTAAAAATCTCACACTACCATAAGCACGCGCGGTCGGGCCTTATGGTGTCTTTAGACGATTTTTCGCATGCTATCGGCAAAAAAACACATTTCTAACACAACATAGAATTCAGAAAGGATTATCAAACAAACTAAGAAACCCGAAAAAATTAAATTTTTACATTCATGCTTCTGGCATATGGGGGACGATAGGTACTATTGCAGACACTGCTGACAGTGTCCTTCACCTGCTTTTTTATTGTCCTGCCATTGTCGACAAAAAAAATTAGGGCTCTTAGCAGTTACTTCTTCACAGTACTAGAGGACTTACGTTATATTGAGCTGAAAAAGGGATAAAACTCTAAATCAGCGGTTCTCTCTTTACACTTTACACAGAACAATGAAAATGGATATAATGTACCCAACTGTTGGACAGTGTCTATTAATACCATTTTTGTTAAAACGCAGCAGGTAAGCCCATTCTGCCACTGCGGTTTCTCGATAAGGCGCATTGTACCCACGCATAGAGTTCTAGAGTAAGTTATTTACTTCAGAGGTAATCAGGAAGTTTCTCTGTGAGTTCTTTTTCGTATTCGTATAAGAGCGGAACATTCTGTGATCAGCAGAAAGCGGACTCATCACTTTCTAGGCAAAGATTTCAATTTAGAGATCTTTTGTGAAAGTGCAGGCAAAACGTGTTTTAAGCTGAGCATACATATATTTCAGAGGTTCCGTATATATATGTATGTATTACGGAAACTCTCTGCTGTACGTCCATCTATTGGTCTACCATCGCCTTCTAGCTTTTAAACTGTTCAAGCTATATACATCATTTTTAATATTTAATATTGGCCTCTAGACATATTTCCAAGGCGGTGCAGTACAAACAGAAGAAGCGACAAAAATTGTTTACCCGAATATACACTGCCCCATCTTAAACTTGTTCGCCCCGAACAATTGAACTGCTACAGCTTGGGTGATCACCCTTTTTGCGGGTGTGGTACCAGATTTACTTCATAAAATTTTGTAGTTGTTACCCTGGCATCGTACCTTGTTTTTCTATGGCCGCTAGCTATTCTTATCTTCATCTTGTTCCTTTAATGTATGTCTCTGATCCTTTCCCTGAGGTCTGTTACGTAGTTTTCTTCACAGGTGGGATCTACATTAGGGGAACCAAACAAGAGTTCCGATGGCCGTCAAGGAGAGGGGAATTTTACCATCGCAATCACGTTGGCAGTCTCCTACGACTTCGGAGAGACATTCGTTTAGAGTTCTGTTGAAACGTTCTACCATCAAAGTGTGGATGAAGCGGAGGAAAATCAATAGATGACAACTTGTTTGTCTTTCTATCCATAACATCGCTCTACAGAGGGTTATGAATACCTCTTAATGCTAGATGAACCACCACACAAGTGCGGTCTAATCAAAGTTTCACCTTGGGACACATTCGCCGACGAAATCTGATCTTTAGTGTGGTTTTGTCGGCATTATTCGTACACACATAGCTAATTCGATTCTCGATTAAAGAAGTCATTCGCTTTAACTGTTTGTTTGACCTTCTGTAATTCATTTTCGCCGCGTCTTCGCCGGCGTATCATTAGCCTCATTGTAGGTATTGATTTAAACAAATTATATTTATTGTTCCAATTGGACCACTCAGCGATGACCTCCTCTCGTATCCCAAAAATACAATTGTTAAATTTAAATTAATAGTACTTTCGGATCACTTATTGTTTACTTAATGGATCTCGTCTTTTGTCTGAATCCTAACAACTTTTAAGCTACGAAATGGAATTCCATTCCACAAACACCTTTGTCCAAGTTCTGTCCATTGATTAACCTCTAAACTATAAAATCAAACTCATATCTGTGCGCACCATCTGAACATCTGAATTCAAAGTCATCCCACCATGCTGTAGCTGATTGCCAATAAATAACCAAATCATGGCAGCGTGTTCAGGTTTTCGGTATGCAATTGGGTTTCATCATCTGCAATCTGCATGTGAATGTCTTGCGGACTAAACAAACAATCCCCCGGTTGCAATCTAAGAGTGAACAGAAAATCTATCTGCCAGAGCTGCTGAAAGTCTGACGTCCGTAAAACTAGAGCAGTTGCCGCAGTCATTCTCAGTCACTGGACTAGAACCATCCGCAGATATGTTGAACCCGATGGCATTTTAATGACATCACCAGCATCATCACCATCAGCGGCAGTTGCATTGGTGTGACATTGCGAATCGTTGATACTTGAATTCATTGAGGAGCAATTATTTGCTTCGGTTATTTCATTGTTAACCGTCGAGGCTAATTGATGTTTCATTACAATGTATGCAAATGGATACAGTCAGCGCTTACTTACCTCGGCGGGATAACCTTGGGGTCAATATCCTATTCCGGAGCTAACTAGAAATGGTTTATTGTGTGCGACTTGATATAGGGTGTACAGGTGATTTCCTGCATGGGAAGTACATTAGTTATACGATTTAGCAATGACATCAGCTATTGTTCCGACATTAGAAATTATTGTTGAGCGTATAGATAGGTTTATGGAATGCTTGAAGAAACCATCTTCTACAAGAGCGCAATGGAGTGTGCAAAAAGAAACTGCATAAACTTATAGCATACCTGTTTATTTGAAGTGAAGGTCTCTAATTAAAAAAGGGGCAAGAAGGAAAATAAATCACATCAACAATCAGGAAATGTTCAAACAAAGTAATTCTATTATATATTCACTTGGTAGTGGACCCATATTATATGCATCTGTCACCAAAAGATATGACAGTATATGGTACAGCGACAGTGTACCACTCTAAGGATTCTGCCTGACAGCCAAGCCCTGGGTATGCCCCTCGCTGCATGTAAGTATCTACTAAAGTTGAACGCTATTAGCACGACCAACCTCAGATGGGATAACGGTTCAACGTGTCACATTTTGAGACAGATCTGGCCTAAGCTGGATCAAAAACGTAGTGCCGAACTGGGCAAGTTAAGGCGAACACAAATCAGCTGCGTTATCCGTGTTCTCACTGGACACTGTCCTATAGGCCAACACGCCAAAAGAACTGGCCTCTTCTCCAACGACTTCTGCAGAAGCTATAGGGACGAGGAGGAGGAAACCATCATTCACCTCCTATGTACTTGTCCAGCCCTGTCACATAAAAGAATGCTCCATGTAGGGTCCCCCTTCCTTGACGACCTCGGCGATCTGGGGTCCCTAGACGTCATAAGCATACATCGCTTTATCAAAAGCTCCGGTTGGTTTTGTTAGTCCCTGCGTGGCCTAATGGTATCACAAAGGACCTTCACTGGTCTAAGTGTGTTTGCATTCTCGTGTGGACAGCCAACCTAACCTAACCATGGTACCTAACCCACTTACATTTTTCCAACATATCGAAGAACAAGAATAACGGCTGTCCTGGCAAAGATATTACTAAATATTGGAGGACCTAAACAGAAGAGGAGACTGCTCTTAGCAAGAGTTGCGACGTCCATGAGGCCTTACGACTCCTAAATATGGGCAGGTGCCTTGAAAACGAAATCGTGCAGAAGGAAGACGGAGGCGGTCTACAGAATGAATGGTTTGAGAGCATGCAACGCCTTTCAAACAACCTCCTACGACGCGGCATGCTTAGTGGCTGGAATTGTGCCAATAGACCTCCTCGTTAAAGAAGTCAGCAGGACAATGGTGTCAACAGCGACGTGGCGAAGTGACACTAAAATACCACCAAGAACTTTCCTGAAAAAGGCAGATGGACACAGAGATTGATCCCTAATATAGACCATTCAATCAATAGGAAGCGTGGAGAGCTGAACTTCTACCTGACGCAAATGCTTACTGGTCATGGATGTTTCGAAGCAGGGGTACTACAGATTTGGACACAAAGACAACCCTTACCGCCCACTATGCACGGAAGCAGTCGAGGATGCGGAAGACATAATGTTCCACTGTGGACGATAAGAACCTAACTTGCTGGCGAACAGACTGTGTGTGGACTTAACAGCAGAGAACGTCACCAGACAAATGCTGAGCACGCAAGAAGCTTGGGAATCAGTAATCTAAACTATGGCTACCATCACGAAAGATCAACGAAGACAGAAGGGACAGCGAAACGTGGCTCAGGTGGTTTCCAATGTAAGGCTGAAGCCCCTTTTCGTGATAAAATGCTTGACGGCAGTGCCCCAAGGACCAGGAGGTGGGCTTAGTGATTGGAAATCCCACACTGTTACTGAGTACGGGCTCAGTTTCGTCTTCGAGAGATTCCCATCTTCTAACACAAAAAACATCATATCGAAAGATTGTGTAGGATGGAGGACAGCATCTAGTACTCTTTCCTAGATAATCCCGCACCATACTGCCCGTTCTGTGTGTCTGATTCAGAAACAACTAGAAAACCGGATAAGGACGACTCAACTGATGACGGCCCCTACAAACGAAATAAGGACAACGACATTCGGATCTGTACGTGGAATGTTCGGATCCTAAACAGACCAAGCGCAGCCGAACAATTAGCAAAGGCCGTAGACTGCTATAAAGCAAATAGAACCGCCATGCAGGAAGTGCGATGGGATGGGCCGGGCAAAAAAAGAACAGAAAATAGTGACAACTAATACGGTGATTTTGTGGGCGCCCTGGCGTAAGTGGTTAGTGTGTCGGCTCACTGCGCGTGAGATTCCAAGTTCGAATCCCAGAAAACACCAACAAATTTTTTTACGATCCCACCTCTCGCGAACGTCTGACAAACATATTAGAGTATTAGTGTTTCGAAAGGCTTCCCAAAACAAATTGCCCTTTGGATATGGCACTTAACTGTAGGTCCATTCCATTCATGTGAAAAATATAACGCACAAAACATAAGTGGTTGCGAGCAACTAGGCCCTGGCACTTAAAGCGCCAAATATTATTTTTTTTTAATACGGTGATTGCTACAGAGGCAACAAGCAACCCTTCTTTGGATGCGGATTTTATATGTGCGGCAGAGTTAGGTAAGAAGTCTTAAGCTTTTGACACGTGAACCAGCGTATTACGACAGCAGCAAAACATCGGAAGAAGAAGAGCATCAGAAGCGCTCGATCGAAAATATTGAGAGCTTGAACTCCAGGAACAATGTAAGTTTTACCAAAAGGTAAAAGGAACGTTTCAGAGAATCAATATCCGTACAGAAACCTTTAGAGACGAAAATGGAAACCTCGTAGTAGAATCACAGTCGGTGCTGAGAATATGGAAAAACTACTTCTGCAGACGGTATAACGGCGACGAAGACCAACATCCCGCTGTCAGGCAGAATGAACCATTCAACATAGACGATGATAGTTAACATTTGCGTCCACCTGATCAAAACGAAGTGAGTATAGAAATATCCAAGCTGAAATCCAACAAGGCCGCTGGAACAGACGGCTTACCGGCCGAACTTTTCAAGGCGGCTGGTGATAAATTGGTAGAGTGCATACACCAACTCATCTCTACGATTTGGTCAGACACATGTATCGCTGATGAATGAAATCTCAGCATCGTTTGCCCGATCCACAAGAAAAGGGACACCATCAACTGCGCCAATTATAGAGGCATCAGTCTCCTCCTCAGGGCAAAACCAAGTATATGCTGTCAACAAGAAGGGACAATCAACACCGACGCATTGGACAGAACGTCACAGTGGGCAGCCACAACTTCGATGCATTGTAGTAAGGGATCTTGTCTACCTCGGCTCTGCTACGAATTCTAAAAACTATACCAGCTGCTAAATGCTGTTTTTTTATACTAATAAGTCAATTCAATAGTAAAGCCCTATCTCGAACAACTGAGGAGACTCTATATAAGACTCTGATCATCTTTTATCCGGAGGTTCGACGCAGTAGAGGGCCAACTCGCCATAGGTGGCGCGGACAAATTCAATGGGACCTCGACCAACTTGGACTGCGCCACTGGAAGCAAATAGCTAGATGCCGAGCTAAATGGAGAGGCTGAGTTCATCCCGAATTTTAGCGCCACCTAAGTAAGTAAGAATACACGCCGGGCTTTGTAATAGTAAATTAAAAAAAAACAGCCCGATGCTGTTTAAAATTATACATACATACATACTACTACATTCTTTTTTAAATCTTAAGAAAAAATTTCATTTAGCACTTGCTATGCCGCTTACATTACCCTGAATTACACCAAGTATCCCTTCTTGTCGGGATAGAAAACGCTCGACTGGAGCACTCAGACGCAACTGGTCCATTGTACTACCAGAGAGCAAACCCTGATTTACTCATTTTATTTCCACGCGGACCGACTCGGTGTGCTGCATAACGACTATTGTAGAAGTTGCATGGACGAAGAAGAAATTGAATCTATTCGTCATCTGCTGTGTGATTGTCCTGCCCTTGCCATAAGAAGAATGAGGGCTCTTGGTAGTTACTTCTACTCGGAGCTGGAGGACTTAGGCAGTGTAGACCTAGGGGAGCTCAGCTTTAGCGGAATGTCTTTACAGCATTTCCAGGGTTAATTTGGGCACAATGGACCCGAACTTTTGCTCTAAGTGAGCAGTGACTCTTTTTATCAAAAGGCACCCATCTACCTAACTTAACCTACCCATTTTAGTGGAATTTCCAATGCCAAGCAAGCACTTCAATGATGTGGAGCTTACATTACCAGCCCTTACCACATCAACACTGAGGATCTGCCACCTCATCCACCACCAGTAAAGGCTGGACACTCACAGAGTGAGTCAAAGCAAAGTCCATCTAAGACGATGGATGGCTTTGATAGTGCAACCTATGATATAAGTATCAAAGGAAAATAAGTTCAGCAAAGCATTTGGAGCAGAGCCAGGCATACGCAGAAAAGCTTGCGTGTAGCCGAGATAAGCCGTTCTTTGGAGTTTCGCGCAAAAGTTAACCACATATTTACGCAAGAGCCCCTTCCACCAAACAACCGACGCATATGCGAGGAATGGTGCTATCATAGCCCTGTAGATCCAGGAAACCTTATTCGGTGACAAGCCCCATATCTTGCCGGAAGCACCCTTACACTGCCAGAACACTGAGAGCGCTGAAGAGATAAGGTTTCTTATCTAAAATCATTCCCAGATATTTAGCTTTATTGGAAATGCGGATGGTGACGCCTTTTAGCACTGGCTGAGGTAGACCGATCAGAATCCTCCTTCTCGTAAGGAGAACAACCTTAGTTTTAAGAGGATTCACCTAAAGCCCACTTCTAGTGCACCATTCATCGATCATGTCCAGCGTCGCCTGCGCGTTAGCACAGACCGTCGCCAGGCATGGACCGACAGAAGGTACAGCGACATCATCCGCATATGCCTGAGCGTAAACGTTACAACTATTTAGAGTGTTGGGTCTGAGGGATAGATTGACTCGGGTTGCAGTACTTTCTGCCGACCTAGGCCTCTTTCCCGTTGCAATTGAGGGATGACTGCTATCAGCGCCTCCGCCTTCAGCTGACTCTGCAGTCTCTTTGCACCGCGTCATCACCGCCTTCCTTCTTCTCCTTTTCAGCTGACTCTTAGTCAGGAGCTTATCGGAATGCGCCGTGTCAGGAGCTCGTTCAGTCATCGGTTGCCCGAGTCAAACCATCACCGACACAACTTCGATCAGCTGCTCAACTATTAAGACAGAGATTAGACGTTCCAGCCGAAGCCTTTCCGCCCACTTCCTCTGTTATTCCAGCCTAGTCTACCAAACGAGTCGGAGACAGAGTTGCAGGAGTCTTCAGAAGCAAGCATCGCTACTACTTCCGGGTCAACGCCAGAGGCGGGGGGTATGAGTATGCTGGTTGGGACCTCCATAATTCTTGTTTCGACCGAGATCGAGAAGACCACGGGTGGATTGTCACTTACGCGAATACCACCTGGATTAGACATTGCATTATTTCTTCCATCATACTATTTAACAGGTTTTACGTCACAGTCAAGACGTCTTCAGCCTTTGTTTTGGTTAAGTATACCTTAATAGCCGGCCACGAGCTTTCGCATATAGCTCGTTAAGCACTTTTAGGTATTGGTATTCAGCCGTACTCAAATGGCTCTCGAGCACTTATAAGCAATACAAATATTTGCTCTCGCACTTGTCGTTTGAAAACGGATCTGGCAATCGACTCGTTTACGAGCGCTTGCTAAACTAGCTTCTCCGTATGCTGTACATATAAAACTATGCCATTTCCGTCGAGGAAGGGATTTTCTTCAAAATTAAGACATATCAAGTATACGTAGAAGCAATTTTCTACATTTTGTAACCATAGCCATACATGTATGTGCGTGACTGAAAACTCCAACCTTACTTGCAATCCGATCATGTATAGCACTCTTTTCCTCGATTTCATTTCACATGTGTTTCCCACGAAAATCTGCAATCGGATTTGCCGCAATGCATTCTTCGGTGATACAGTTTACTTAATAAATATTCCATAACGAGACTATAAGTAGGTATCTACTCGTACAACTGCAACACCTTGTAGGGCAAAACTCTTACCACGCCACCGCCAACATAAGACCCTAAGTCCATCTTCACTCATTTGGAAACACTATAAAGTACAGAAATTAAGAGCACTGTACTGCTCGGTGACCCGTTTGATGGAGCGTTTGAACAATGCATCAATATCTCACACTGTTGCCAAAAGCCAGAGACCGAAAAACCCAAAGGTGAAAAGCACCCGCTCAAACTCTTCATTCGCCAAGTTTCCCCATACATACGAATTTCTTTAAATTCAGCTTTCGCTGGCTTTTCTTCCCAAAACGATCGTAAAATCCGACATTTAATTTCGCTTAAGTGAGTCCATCTCATCCGCGCAGATTATTGTGTCGAAATCGTTTACACAAAACGATGTCTCATTACGCACACCCGATCCAGCGGCACGGCACCATTACGCTGAATTAATATTTTAATTAGATTTTGATATGTTTGGCTTTGAATGGGATTCACCTTAAAGTCAAAATTTAACACACATCCAACGGATGGGACTGGTGTTGTTCTGTTTGATTTATGTGCGCCAGTGGCCACGGTGGTGCTCTGGTGATGGTTGGTCTAAGGTCGTCTTTCGTTCGAGTGGCGCATCAAATTTCTGATGAGTGTGGATTCTTTTTTGTTTGTCTTCAAGCGATGAGAATTCGGGTTACACAATCTAGAAGATGTCGGGAACGAATTTCTTTAATTTTTTTGATTTTTTGTTTTTTTCTGGTCCGGCAATGTCGGCCAAGGTGAGGATCACATCGGGAATGGGTACAAGTGTTAAGTGTTGGTTTTACTTTCATGTCGATTGAGACCGATTCAAGGTCGATGTGAGAGGGGTGATAACAATGGGATGAGTATTTATTTGTTTAGATAAATAAAATGATAACATTTGTTGATTAACAAAAGAAGAATTCCCACGCGCTGTTATGAATTATGTACGCCGCCGGTGGAAGATGTGCAGATTAGAAGGCGTTGGCGGTTTAACGATGGTAGGATCTGGCTTCGTAATATGAAGATCACGGCTACAACACAATGACAGATAGGCCTTGATAGAAGCACGTGTCAAGTTGTGCATTGTAAGAAAGTTGATTTATCTTGACGGTCTTGCAACATTGTGTCCTTATGCTAGACGTAGGTCATTCAAACAACTTCTCATGCGGTTACATAGATTTGAGGCCAAAGTCAGCTTAAGATCAAATGTAGACTAACCATGACAGCAGGCACATTATATGACTCTAATAACGTGGACTTAGATGAACGGGTGGCGAAAGAAGAAATGGGATCACAGAAGTGCATTTGAGTAAAAAAAATTTGATGTGCTAGTGAAAACTTCCTGTTCCAGGTATCCGTAGTGACGACAGCAACTTAAACTTTTAAAATAAATTTCTATCGAAGCTCAGCAAAAGTCGAGCTGAAATCGCTTTCGAACTCGCAAACTAGGCATTTACAATGCTCAATAGGTATCAATTGGTCGATGAGATTAGGACTGTCCATATCTCCGTCAGTCAATGTCTCATCTATTTCTTGCAGCAGATGGTCCCTACTGAGACAAGATGTTTGTTCATTCGAGTGCTGAGGTATTTCCAAATCACCATCAGGACAATGTTTATTATCTTTGGTATCTATATATCCCATGAGTAGCTAGGGAAACTACTATTAGTCCACACATAGCCCCTCATGCTTAGAAACTTATTTATGCACTTATAAACCACATTATCGTTTGCATGCTATATACCCTAGAGAAAGTGGTTGTTGAAATTATATGGACAAGACTAGAGCAATAGAAGGGGAGTCGGAGCTTTGTAACCGACAGTTTGGATTTAGAAAGACAGCAACAACCATGCAATGCAAGCTGTGTGCGATGTATAGCAAGTGAAGCAATTGCGGGAGAAAGATGGCTCGGAGGAACAAAACAGTACTGTGCTGTCGTGACACTTGATATCAATACCGCGTTTAATTCAGCCGACTGGAGCTGTGTACTTAAAGCATTGAGGGACCTGCAGGTACTACTACCTACTGCGGATAATTGTGAACTACTTCGAAGCCACAACCCTCTACTACGACAAGGAAGAGAAACCAAAAAGGTAAAACGGAGGAGTTCCGAAAGAATCGCTCCTGGGACCGATTCTATGGAACATAATGCATGATGGCATTCTAAGAACACAAAGGCCGAATGGAGTAGACATCATCGATTATGCCGATGATATTGCAGTTGTAGTAGTGGCCACAATATTATATAGAGGAAGTGAGGAAAAACTGCAATCGCACAATCACAAACGTGAAACAATGTCTACAGACATCAGGTTTAGCGGACCACAAAACCGAAGCCGTAAAAAAGTAGAACACCTTACCATACATGTTGGTGAGCAAATCATCGAGTCGAAGCCGTACAACAAGTATCTGGGATTGTAGCTGGACCACAGACTTAGCCTTAGGGATCACTTAACGTACGCAGGCGAGAAGGCCTCTCGGAAAGACTAATGCAAAATATTGGGAGACCAAGGCAGCCAATTGACCGTGCGTATGTCTATACTCCTGTATGTAGCCCCAATATGGGCATCAGCGCCGCACCGTAAGTCGTACATTTGAAGGATGAACTCAGCGCACGCAGTTTTTAAGGGTATGCTGCGCCTTTAGAACTGTATAAAAGCAGAATGGCAACATAGGTAGAGCATCACAACCAAAGGGCGATAGATATATTGTACAAATTGATCCTCGGAGCTGATTAATTGATTAGCTCAACAGAATTTCTATCGGGGTATGTATCTCTACAATAACAAGCACGTGGATGACCCATTCTGCCAGCACTGTGAAGGAAAAGTGCAGAACACAGAGCATGTACTGATCTTCTTCTTCTTCCTTCTTCTTCTTCCTTTTTCTTCTTCATTCTTCTTTTTCTTTTGCCTATTTCGGCGAGGCTATGATCTGAAAACAAGGGACCATAACTCTCCCACTTCACCGCATTTCTACTGATCCGCCTGTGGAGTTCGTCTATTTGACCTCAGAAAATATCGACAGGCCTCCCGATTTTGGATCACTCGGTTACTGATGCCAATAAAATGCCGATGTCATCGCATTTGTGTGATCTAGGTGCTTATAGGCCTGCCTCTCCTGCCTCGCGATATCTTTGGAACGTTCATTGATATTGCCTTTTTAACTGGGTTCAAATGATCTCTTCTTTGAACGTGGCAATATCAACTGAGCATTTTTTTTTTTTTTTGGTTGCGCCTGGAGGTGCAGGAATCTTCAAAAGATACCAATGGTCCATACCATTGGTTATGCCCGATTCATATATCTGACAATGCCATCAGTGCTAGTCAGTATATGCCTACGGGCTAAACCTCACCCCCTCAGAGAGGCACTATGAGAACCGGCTGCGCGTACTCATAGTAGTAGTTTACGCTTCTGTAGTGTTAATCGCGTTAGGTAGGTAGCTTTCCAGTGAAGGCACCTACTAATACCGTCATTACATGCGGTTTTTCCTTACGGCGCTAGGTCGAAAGGTCTTGTTCTTTGTAGTCGGCGCTCAAGGTTTGTCACGTCCATAGTACGGATTATTTCATTATTGCAATGAACATGAAGACGGGTACGAAGTTTGCGAGCAAAGTTTGTTACTTCGTCCCTCACGGTAGCAATTCCTAGATCTCTGTGAATATCACTATTCCTTATATACCAAGGAGCATTCACGATTGCTCTTAGCATTTTATTTTGAAATGCTTGCAGTAGAGCCATATTGCTTGGTTTGGTACAACCCCAAAGTTGTATACCATATGTCCAAGACGGTTTTAGCACTTGCTTATACAGAAGCAGTTTGTTGTATACGCTTAACTTCGAGTATCTTCCGAGTAGCCAATACATTTCTCTAAATCTGATTTCGAGCTCTTCGCGCTTCTTTTTAACGTGTGGTTTCCACTTAAGTTTTGCGTCTAGGGTCATTCCTAAATATTTTGCCTCGTTTGCGTAAGGTATTTGTACCAAGTTAATGGATATAGGTACGTTGTTTATCTTTCTTAACGTAAAATTGACATGCGTTGATTTTGTCTCATTGAGGACTATTCGCCAGGCTTTTGTCCATTCGCATACATTGTTCAAAGCTCGTTGGAGTTTTCCCGTTGATGATTCGACTGACTCATCTGTTACGAGGATAGCCGTGTCGTCTGCGAACGTTGCTACAACGGTCCCTTCATCTTGTGGTATATCTCTTGTGTAGAGCAAGAACAGGATTGGACCGAGAACACTTCCTTGTGGAACACCGGCGTAGATATCTTTGAAATCCGAATATTCACTCCCGTGTCTAACACGGAAAAGTCTGTTTTCAAGATAAGATTCCAATATTCTGTACAACTTTTCCGGTAAGATTACCCTTAGCTTATACCTTAGGCCTTCGTGCCATACCTTGTCGAAGGCTTGCGATACGTCGAGAAAAGCGCTAGAGCATATTTTTTTCCCTTCTAGAGCTTTTTCAATCTCGTTCGTTATTCGATACACCTGATCGATTGTGGAATGTTTGACCCGAAACCCGAATTGATGATCCGGGATCAAGTGTCTTTCTTCAATCACTGGTTGCAATCGTTTCAGCAGAAGTTTCTCGAAGACCTTAGATATTATTGGCAGAAGTGAAATGGGTCTATATGATTTCTTGTCATTTGCACATTTCCCCGGTTTCGGAACCATAATAATTTCGGCGACTTTCCATTGCCTTGGAACATATAATAGTCTTAAGGAAGCATTTATAATGTAGAGCAACTTAACCAGCACTTTTTTCGGTAGCTCTTTCAAAATTTCGCCAGTGATTAAATCATATCCCGGAGCCTTGTTATTTTTCAATTTTTGTATTGTCATTCGAAGTTCGGACAGGGATACGGTTTTTACTCTAAAGTTGTCGGGTGCCATATTAACATTCGGATCTTCGATCAACGGTTGTCCATTGAACGGCTTGAATGTTTCCTCTAAGTGATCGGCAAATAATTCTGCTTTCTCTTTATCTTCTTTTGCCCATTCCCCGTTAGCTTTCCTAATTGGCGGCGAGTGCATTACAGGTTTCCTTATGGACTTCAAGGCTTTCCATAGAGAGTAGTTTGAATACTTATCAGCGGTCAGACCCTCGAGGTAAGTAGAAGTCTCGTGATTTTTTAGGTCCTGCAGCACTTTTTTAAGCTTGTTACAAAGATGGTTCAGATAAGTTTTATCCGGTGGCGCGCGGGATTGTTGCCATCTCTTGCGCGCTCTCCTCTTTTCTCGTATGAGGTCTTCGATTTCAGGCTGGTATTTGACTTTATTGTTCCGCGCTTCTGTCTTTCGCAAAGGAGTGTTTTTCCACGCTGAGCTCTGAATGGCTTCGACGAGTTTGTCGATTTCTTCTTCTATTTCGAACGGTGTCTTTAGCGGTACATTTAAAGCAACATTTTCCTTGCAGTCTCTTCTGAAAGCGTCCCAGTTAGTTTTGTTACTAGTTAACCTAGGCGGTCCTTCTTTTTTTACTAGACTTCCACCTATTTTCAGAGTGACTGCCGAGTGATCTGAGCATAGATCATAGCATTCTTCGATTTCCGTCAAATTTTTAGTTAACCCTTTCGCGATAAAGAAGTCGACGAGGTCAGGGATTTTATTTTTGTCAGTTGGCCAATAAGTTGGCTTTCCTGTCGAAAAAAAGTTCACCCCACGTTTCATGCTGGCTTTGTACAATAATCTGCCTTTTGTCGAATTGCATCTTGATCCCCAGAAAGTGTGTTTCGCGTTAAAGTCACCACCTAAGACAAAATTAGGTCCGAGTGAGTCAAAGAGACGAACGAGGTCGTCTTCTACTAGCTTATATCCCGGAGGGAAGTAACTACATCCGATGTTGTAGTCTAAGTGGTTTATTTTTACGGAGACTGAGCTTATTTGCATAGAATCAAATTCTATTTCTATGTTTTCGGAGTGCTTAATACAGTCTTTGATGTAAAGAGAGGACCCGCCTCTCGCATTTTCCGAAGGATGATTCGCATGGTAATCGCTGTAGCCTTTTATTTTGGGTCTAAGTCCCTTTTTTAAGTGCGTTTCCGATACCAAACATATGTCAATGTTATTTTTCCGTAGAAACACTTCTAACTCGTCGATTTTTTTCAGAAGGCCGTTTGCGTTCCACGTTAGTATCTTAAGTAGCTGTTTCATATTCATGTTTTTTTTATTGTCTTGCGAGGTTTGAACTCGAGCTTGCTCAATTTGTCAAGTATAATTTTATTAACTTTGGTTTGTTCCTCAAATTTTTCCAATATAATGGTAAATATTTGGCTAACCGGATCTGTTGTAGCTGATCTTAATTTGTTTTCGTTTGACGCGACTTGCGCGTACGATCTCGCGTCAACCTGTGGCGGTTTTTCCGCTGCACTTGGACCAGCGACGTTCTCTTGCGCAATTTTTTTATTTCCCTTTATCGGTCGCTTCGTTTTGACTGGCTTAGCGGTCTTGGGCTTATCGGTTTTACGATCTCTTAAGCTTGGGTTCGGGTGTATCGGTTTCTTGAGAGTATCGCGCCTTTTTTGAAGCTCCTTTGCTACTTCACAACCTCGATAGTTTGCTGGGTGCTTGCCTTTACAGTTTATGCAGGTCGCCGGAGCCTGCTTATTTAAGTCACACCTTTCTGATAAGTGGTTCCCGGCACATTTTACACATTTCGGTTCTTTTTGGCAATACGACTTTGTGTGATTGAAACCTTGACAGCGTTTGCACTGAGGTATCGATCGTGTATTCGTACGCATAGGCTCGATTTTAACTACGATATTCAAAATACTTTTTACGTTATAAATATCGTCTATATTTTCGCTTCTATCGAAGGTTAGCATAAAGAGCGGAAGTCCATGCTTGACCAAGATTTCATTGCCTTGTTCCGTTTTCTGCTTTATCTTCTTTAAGATATTAATTGCGTCGATAATTTTCAAGCCTTTTCCTTTAAGGTCATTTATAATGTCATCTTTAGTGCACGAGGGGTGGAGACCCCTTGCTATAACACGGAGTGGTCTTTCTGATTTATTTTCGTAGGTGAACCACTGGATCTTTTCCGCGTTTAGTTTTTTCGATATTGCTCGGTAGCCGTCAGAGTCAACTACATTAATTTTCCAATCATTGTTTCGGAATGACGTAACTTTAAATTCCGATGTCACAGTTCCCTTAAGAAGGCAATGCAATTTATTGTAGTCCGTAAAGCCGACGACGTTTATTGCAGGCGGGGGACGTAATTTGTCGTGAGTTTGTTTCTGTTTCAAGTCTTTTTCTTTGTCTTGTTTTCGTGGCTCGACTTCAGGTGAAGAACCGGCTCTTCGTTTTTTGCTGGGTCTTTTCTTTGAGACCCCATTTGTTTCGCGTGCTAGCTCTTCTTCATCCGTGTGATATTTGGGACTAGCTGCACGGGGTGGGGTAATTTCCCGTTCTCTTTGCAAAAGCGAATTCTTTAACGCCTTGTTTTCCTCTTTTAGTGATTCTACCTCTCTCTTAAGCTCTTGGTAGAGTAGATCCATTTTATTTAGCTTAATACGGAGTTCATTGTTTTCTTCCTCAAAGCTATTACATTTCACTGAGTCCCGTTTCTCTTGCGCTTGCGCTTCCGGCGGACTTCTTTTTCCGGAGACATTCGGTCTTGATGGTGGAGACCGAGTTACCCTCAACTGAGTATGTACTGATGGATTGCCAAAATTACACAAGGGCTAGGAACATCCTAGAGAGAGCAATTGGCGACCAAATGACCCCAAGGAACCTGATTTCATTTATGCTGACGAGGAGCGAAGTCTGAAAGACTGCAAAGGAAGTAATCACGAGTATAATGCAGCAACTGCATATAGAGGAAGGAGTAAGGAGAAACGAAAAGAACGAAGATCAACTGTTGCAGCTAAAAAGAAGTGATGAAATGTCAAACCTCCCCCTGCGAAGGAACGCCTTGATGGGCGGTGCTGCAGGGAAACAAGAGGACAGAGAAATAGGAGGGCTTTTGTTAGTACGTAACCATTCAGGAGCATGGAGTCGGGCATAACTCGTAGCACGGGTTACAAGTACCCATAAAGGATTTTTAAGCCTACCTGCGCATCAAAACAAAGAAAAAGCTAACTTACGCACGTAGGTGGTGCTACAGTCCGGGGTGGACATGGGCTTCAACCAATAAACCTTTCCAGCCAGACCGGTTACGAGCCAACTACCTCCAGTTGCGCGCACCAAATTGGTTGAGGTCCCTCTCTACTTGTTTGCGCCACCTGCCGCGAGGTCGTCCTCTACTTAGCCATCTGTTCGGCGTGGATTTGAAGGTTTACCGAGCTGTAACGTTGGGGTCTATCCGCTCTATATGACCCACTATCTTTGTCGTGAACGATGTCACTGTATGCCCCGTATAGTTCGGAATTGTACCTTCTTCTTCACTCACCGTCTATGCAGACGGAACCAGAGATCACTCGAAGAACGTTTCTCTCAAAGTGATCAAGGGCATCCTCATCCGATTTTGATAAAGTCCATGCCTCTGCGCCATATAGCAAGACTGGGATGATTAGTGTCTTAACAAGAGTTGCCTTAGTAGTTCGAGATACTGCTTTATTACTCAGCTGCCTTCTTAGCCCATAAAAACAGCGATTGACAAGAGTAATCCTTCGTTTGATTTCCCCTCTAGTGTCATTTGTGGAGCCATCTGTATACTGTTGCGTTCTGTTTGTTTTACTTTCATTGACCGCTTAATCCATCTTTGCTGACTCTTGCCGTGTTTTTTTGAAACCTAGTCAGCCAGTCGTTCATTTAAACGATTTGCCAGCCAGCCAAACCCAGCTGATTTTATACGAACATATCTCTAGGAACCAAACAACTTCGCAGTGACAGCAACAACAAATAACTAAAAAACATTCGTTTTTGCGCCGTCTGAAATTAGGCATCACAAAATTCCCAGCCAGCACCTTTCGGCTGGGGATTAAATCAAGAGCAGTAGCCAGCCGGTGTTTGTATTTGTTTTATGTGTAAAATTTGACTTTACTAGCAACTACTGGCTGGCTAGGTCTAAAAAAACACGGCTTCTGTCTCAATACTCGCAATTGCCCCACTGACGACAGTTCTTCCGATTATGTCAATGTCATAGTAGTTGTACAGACTTGTAAGAGATTGTACCTCCGGTGATGGCTTGTAGATTTCGTCCAATTCTAGAAAGTACAATGTTAAAGAGATCGCATGATAGCGCGTTACCTTGTCTAAGACCTTTCCTCACAAGGAACGGCCGACTTTAATGAAGCAGCGAGGCTTTTCCTTCGTCATCCTACACAGACGTACGAGCTTAGCAGGGATGCCGAGTCTAGACATGGCTCTGGACAACTTGTCTCTATACACGCTATCATATGTAACTTTGAAATCGTGAATATTAGGTCGATGATGAACTTTCCAAGCCTGAAACAGCATTGATAAGGACCTATCAGGTTATTGACGATTGGTTTTAGACGTTCACATAATACGGCATAATACACCATCTCATGACAGCTCATATACCCCTTCGTACTGCATCCGTCAATAGCAACCGCTCAAACTTACTTGACATCACCAGCTTTAATATCGAGCGGCTCAAGGTTCACCAAGTGCGCCAACAGTTCAAGGAGCACGTTGCCTTAGAAGCAGAAGCAATCAGCAGCACAATGCAGGAGAGCATGGATGACCACTGGAATGCTGTGAAAAATACTTTTACGGCTGGGGCACGCACCTGAAGACGGATCGATGAGCGTACAGCAATCAAGGCTCGGATTGCAGCAACCTCAACAGTAGAGAGAACCGAGCTAGAAGCCCAATATCTTGCGAAGAAGAAACAAGTGCAGCGTAGTTTGAGACGTGACAAACGTCAGGACATCAAGTCACTGGCTTCAAGGGCTGAAGAAGCAGCGCACAGGTGCGAGAGCAGGAATGTTTATAACATCACCAAGGAGCTCATTGGTAGTTGGAACTCCAAACAACACCCAGTGAAGAACCTAGACGGTAACCTTCTGATTTCGGACGAGGATCAGCTCAATAGATGGAATGAACATTTTGCTACAGTGCTTAACGACTTAGATGATGGCGGTATACCATAATCTAGAATCCGACTGAACAGTTCCCGAATTAGAACCGTACCTCCCAGTAAAACTGAAATAATAACAGCAATCAAGTCCTCCAAGAAGAACAAGGCGGTGGGTATTGGTGGCATTAGCTGCACCCTCTAATACGGAGAGCTTGGGATAGTGAATAATTTCCACAGGAGTGCTGGATCCTCCTGCATCGACCACATAAGAACCTTACGGATCCTAATCGAACAATGAGTTGAGGAAAAGTCTCCGCTGCATTTGCTGTTTATCGACTTCGAGAAGGATTTCGACAGCTTGAAACGAGATGCTATCTGGTTGGCCTTGCGCAGGAGAGGCATCCCAGAAAAACTTATAGCTATCATCAAGGCTACGCACGAGGGCGGTAAGTGTCACGTCTTACACAATGATAAGGTGTCGGAGGATTTTGAAGTCCAAAGTGGAGTACGTCAAAGGTGCATACTGTCGCCACTATTGTTCTTGGTGGTTATCAGCGATGTACTCCGTGCAACATTGACGGAAGGTAATTATGGAATTCGTTGGACTATGACGACTTACCTTAAACACCTAGATTACACCGACGATGTTTGTCTTCTTTCACATCGGATAATGGACATTCAATTCAAGCTGAGACAAACAAAGTAGGGCTGAAAGTAAACACAGCCAGAACAAAAGTCCTGAGCACTTCTAATACCCGCGCTCAACTTAACATTGCCGGACAGGAAGCCGAAAAAGTTGAAAACCTTTCTTTCGAAAGTGTGATCTCGGCTAATCGCGGTGGCATCGAACTGAATGTGTGCAGCAGAATCGGGAAGGCTAAAACTTCGTTCAGAATGCTATCCAAAATCTGGAGAAGCAATGTTATCAGCTTAAGAACCAAGCTGCGAGTGTTCCGCTCCAACGTAGAATCGGTGCTGCTTTATGGGTGCAGTACCTGTTAGGTGGACACCATTAACACACTCAAGCTGCAAGTCTTCGTATACAAATGTTCAAGGATTATCTTGGGAATTTTTTGGCCGAAACGCATCTCCAACGAACAACTTTATATGAGAACGGGCCAAGCACATATAACCATTAATATATGAAGGAGAAAGTGGCAGTGGATTGGATACACCCTACGGCGCGAAGACAACTCCATTGCAAAATACGGCATGCAGTGGAATTTGATTATCCAGGCAGGCAGAACAGTGGGACGCCCTAGGCAAACGTGGCGCAGAACAGTTGAGGAGGAATTGAGCTCTTTAGGAATGATTTGGAGTCAGCTCAAACGCGTTGCAGAACTCCGAACGATATGGCGCGCAGGCGTGGTTGACGCCCAATGCCCCCCGAGGGGTTAAAGGATCTAAGTAATAGTAAGTAGTACATAACACGGCATACAGGATGCTATGTGCGATGTTGAGAAGACTAATACCTCTGTAGTTAACGCAGTTCAGACGGTCACTTTTCTTCAGGACCGGCCAAACGATGCTGAGGTCCGATTCATCGGGCATACTTTCGTCGACCAAATTTTACCTGGGCCTGGATCTAGGCCAACAGGCCTCTCCCGTCAGCTCGATCCCTAACCAGCTGTCTCCAGTTGCATATGTCAAGTTTGTTGAGGTCGCCCCTTACGTACTTGCGCACGCCATGAGGTCTAAAATAAGGTCATCCTCTTCTGCATGGTCCCTTCGGGGTGGAGCATCAATATTTATTCGCTCGTCTATGCTGTGTCAAGATATTCGTAAAAAGCACGTTCTTCGTTTTAGCCAGACCCATTTTATCAGATTTTAATTCGATGTTTGCGAAGGTGCCAGTGAGGTCGTTACGCTCTCTAGAACCGCTGGTGGTATTGAAGATTTCGGTGGTGACTTTTCCGACTTTGACGACACAGCTCGCGCTCTCTGTCGTCATTCTATATAAGCGAATTCATTTGGTGAGAATACCAAGACTAAGCATGGCGTCAAATAGCTGATCGCTATGCAAGGTACCTTATGCGACCTTCAAATCGATGAGTAAGTGGTGGGTATCGATTTAAAATTCTAGAGTCCTCTCTAAAGTTAAGTTTTGGTTGATCGTCGATTATTTGGGTCTAACCAAACCTAATCGTCGACATATGGTTTCAGGTGTTTTAGCATAAATAAGATCTTATAAGCAACGCTAAGTAGGCTTATACCTCTATAATTGGTGCAAGTACATATATATATAGTTCGAGGGTTTTTCGAATGAGACCGCCAAGTTCGGTCCCTTTTCGTTTCTCTACCACGATCCATCTTAGCCGAAAAGACTCTCTGGATTTCTCCACAGTTCTTCTCTGGCTTTGATTCGTCGTATCAACGCCAGCATCTGTTTGTTTAAAGTACAATGGACTGGAGAGTCTGAGTGCTCTGCCATTTGGATTCCTTTTTTCAATTTAAAAAAAAAAAAAGTAAAAAAATTGCTTAACGGAAATCTTGTTCATCTTCTGCGTTTCCACCCAGTGGCGCCCAAAGATCTCCCTTCTTCTGCTGGCTAGTGCCGGACATTGACAGAGTATATGTGCCACCGTCTCAACTTCTTGCAGGCATAGTTCACAGGTGTCATCCTCCATAAGACTCTTCTTCTTCAAGTAATACCCGAAATTCCCATTGGCTGTAGATAACGCTACCACATATTTCAGTGTTCTTCGCTCCAGGCTTAGAACTTCTCTATGAGTAGTGCCAGTAGGCATTTTAAAAGCCATTTTTGCCGCGCCCCAGTTGTTGATGAGGCGGTCTACCATACCAATGCCAATTACAGCAAATGGTTCCGGATCAGAGAACTCACAGGTCGACCCTTGCTTTGCTAAAGAGTCCGCCTTTTCATTCTCTACGTGCCCTCTCACCCAGAGCAGCGTCAATTCATTTCGAAGGTAGCACTCATTGAGTTTCCGAACACATTACAATGCCAATGATGTAGTGCTATCTGTTTGTTCCATGCATTTAATCACTAATTGGTTGTCCAGTGCTATTGTAATAGTTTTACCAACAACTTGACCATCTTTCAGGTGATTCTACGCTTGCAACAAGACAATCATCCCTGCTTTATAAACCGAGGTACATTTTCCTAAACTAATGTGGCAGGCCGAGAGAATCTTCTGGAAAGACACCTGCCCTGCTCTGCCATCGATCCGTAAAGATGATTATATCACTAATCTTCATTTCCGGAAGTATTCCATTCCTGACAAGACTCTTGTGATACCTTTCTCTAGCACGGGTTCTCTTTATTCCATCCATACTTACTTACTTACTTATGTCCTTTAACCCCTCGGGGGGCATAGGGCGTCAACCACGCCTGCGCGCCATCGTGTTCGGAGTTCTGCAACGCGTTTGAGCTGCCTCCAACTCATTCCTAAAGAGCTCGATTCCTCCTCAACTGTTCTGCGCCACGTTTGCCTAGGGCGTCCCGCTATTCTGCCTGCCTGGGTGAGCGGATTCCACTGCATAGCGTATTTCGCAATGGAGTTGTCTTCGCGCCGTAGGGTGTGTCCAATCCATTGCCACTTTCTTCTTCGTATAGTAATGCTTATAGGTTCTTGGCCCGTTCTCAGATAAAGTTGTTCGTTAGAGATGCGGTTCGGCCAAAAAATCCTCAAGATGATTCTTAAGCATTTGTTTACGAAGACTTGCAGCTTGCGTGTGTTAATGGTGTCCACCTTCCAGGTACTGCACCCATAAAGCAGCACTGATTCTACGTTGGAGCGGAACAGTCGTAGCTTGGTTCTTAAGCTAATAACATTGCTTCTCCAGATTTTGGACAGCATTCCGAACGCAGCTTTAGCCTTCCCGATTCTGCTGCACACATCCAGTTCGGTGCCACCGCGATTAGCCGAGACGACACTTCCTAAATATAGAAAGTTATCAACTTTCTCGACTTGCTTTCCGGCAATGTTAAGTTGAGCGCGGGTATTGGAAGTACTCAGGGCTTTTGTTTTGGCTGTGTTTATTTTTAGCCCCACTTTGTTTGCCTCAGCTTCTAGATTTTGGGCCATCAAATGAAGATCCATTATCCGATGTGAAAGTAGACAAACATCGTCAGCGTAATCTAGGTGTTTAAGGTAAGATGTCATAGTCCAACGAATTCCAGAATTAGCTTCCGTCAATGCTGCACGGAGTACATCGCTGATAACCACCAAGAACAATAGTGGGGACAGTATGCACCCTTGACGTACTCCACTTTGGACTTCAAAGTCCTCCGACACCTTACCATTGTGCACGACGTGACACTTGCCGCCCTCATATGTAGCCTTGATAATAGCTATAAGCTTTTCTGGAATGCCTCTCCTGCGCAAGGCCAGCCAGATAGCATCTCGATTCAAGCTGTCGAAAGCCTTCTCGAAGTCGATAAACAGTAAATGTAGCGGAGACCTATACTCAACGCATTGTTCGATTATGATCCGTAAGGTGTTTATGTGGTCGATGCAGGAGGATCCAGCGCGAAAGCCTGCCTGTTCGACATCGAGAGTTGAATCTAAATGATCTTTAATTCGTTCTAGAATTATTCTAGCTATTATTTTGGCTACAGCTGGAAGAACACATATACCTCTCCAGTTACCGCACTCCATCAAGTTACCCTTCTTTGGAAGCTTAATGATCATCCCCCTTTTCCACTCCTGTGGAAATTGTTCACTATCCCAAGCTCTCCGTATTAGCGGATGCAGCAAATCTGCCGATGTATTTGGCGCCGCTTGAAATAGCTCGGCAGGGATGCCATCAATACCCACCGCTTTGTTTTTCTTGAGGGACTTGATTGCTGTTATTATTTCAGCTTTACTGGGAGGTACGGTGCGAATTCGGGAATTTGTTGCTTCGAACTGCTCATTCGAATTCAAGATCATACCGCCGTCGTCTAAGTGATTTAGCACTGCAGCAAAATGTTCTCTCCATCTAGTGAGCTGATCCTCATCCGAAATCAGAAGGTCACCGTCTAGACTCTTCACTGGATGTTGTTTGGAGTTTCGACCACCAATGAGCTCCTTAGTGATGTTGTAAACAGTCCTACTGTCGCACCTACTCGCTGCTTCTTCAGCCCTTGAGGCCAGTGAGTTGACATGCTGACGCTTGTCACGTCTCACACTACGCTGCACTTCTTTCTTCTTCGCACGGTATTGGGCTTCAAGCTCGGTTCTCTCTACTGCTGAGGCCGCTGCAATCCGAGCCTTGATTGCTGTACGCTCATCGATCCGTCTCCAGGTGTCTGTAGAAAGCCATGTGCGGTGGTGTTTCTGCTTTTTACCGACATAAGTGCGTGCCCCAGTCGCAAAAGCATTTTTCACAGCACTCCAGTGGTCATCCATGTTCTCTATGCTGCTGATTGCTTCTGCTTCTAAGGCAAGATGGTCCCTGAACTGTTGGCGCACTTGGGGAACCTTGAGCCTGTCGATATTAAACCTGGTGATGTTAAGCAGGTTTGAGCGGTTGCTGTTGACGGATGCAGTACGAAGGCGTAAATGAGCTACCATAAGATGGTGATCTCGTTCTTGTCCGACGTCAGCTCCACGTCTGTTTCGGACGTCCAGGAGACAATTTCTAAAGCGGCGACTGATCGCAATGTGGTCGATCTGGTTGGATGTTCGTTGCCTATCAGTAGAGACCCAACTGATCTTATGGCAGGTGTTATGCTTAAACAGCGTACCTCCGATGACTAGGCGGTTGGTATTGCAGAAGTCCACAAACCGCTCACCATTGTCATTACGGTCTCCCACGCCGTGAACTCCCATCACGTGCTTAAGCATGGTGTTGTCGCTACCCACCTTGGCATTGAGATCTCCCATTACCATTACGATGTCCCCATTAGGCGTTTGGTTGTAGGCGGCACCTAAGTGGCTATAAAAATTATCCTTTTCATCCTCAGTCGCGTCTAGAGTCGGAGCATAACACTGTATGATGGTAATTTTTCTAACTCTACTCTGGAACCTAGCCGTCAATATCCGGTCACTATGGGGTTTCCAGGATATGAGGCTACTACGTGCTGCTGGAGTTAGCATGAGTCCTACGCCAGAACTCCGTGCACTTCCAGCTGGTTGACCAGAGTAGAGCATGACAGTGCTTTTTGTTGGGGAGATGTATTCTCCAGCATCGTACCATCTTATCTCGCTCAGCCCTAAGATGTCGATTTTATACCGTGCGAATTCGCGCTCCAATTGGAGGAATCTGGCGTTATAAGGCCCTTCCATGAGTGAGTCCAGGAGGGTCTTAACGTTCCAGAATCCGATCGTTGTCCGTGTCCGATAGCCAAAGGTCGTCAACAAATGATCAGTCCGTATCCGAGGCGTATGTTTCCGTTTCGGAGCAATAGTTTGTTTTACGGTTGCGGCTCGCTGGGCCACAGACCAACCGACACTTATCCTGTTTTTTGGCGCAGGAAGCTCGCCATTCGTCCTCTCCCGTTAGCAATTTCCGAAGAAATTCCCAGATGGCACCACGAGGAGGTGGGAGTAGGGCTTACTAACAGAGCTGCTAGGTTTTCGCCTGCAGTGGCTCCTACTCGTTACTTAGCGGACCAGCACCTATCGGGAGATGCTGCCCCTACGAGGCCTTTGTTAGTCGTTTATTCCATCCATGGGCATATTCAACTCCCTAATCTCGATTGTCATGAGATCCAAGATTTTCTTATATCCGTAGATAGTATCGCGCCAGTGCCAGTTGGCATTTCGGAGCAGCAGAAGTGCCGTTCATGCGGCCACTTTCTTAATAAATAATTCCAATGGCAGACTAGCTAGGATCACTTCCATTGCGCATATAGGTGTCGTTCGTATTGCACTGATGATTCCTAAATAAGCCAGACGTTGGTCCCTATCCAGATGCATCTTTACAGTTTCCTAATGGGCTTTTTGGCACCTTATAACTAACGCATATGAGATTGGAATTGGTCTAACTAATGTCGTTTACATCTAGTATACTGATCTCCGCGAGATTCCCCACCTTTTTCCACATACCCATTTGCATTTTTGAAGCACTCTCTGTGCCTTTCGGTTTTTCTCTTCTTACTGGAACATGTAAGGCGGTCTCCTATTCTATGTATGTCTTGGGCAGATAGTGCTGAGGTTTCAATCTTTGGACATGCTTTCGCCGGACTATATCTTAAAGGTCTTATTAGATATTTCAGTAAATGGCCTGGCTTCTATATCTACAACAACCTTTCAATACGAAGCGGAGACGATTCGGTGGAGCCCACTTTGACTGGGACTTTATCTCCTTGATGATCTGGTCACTCTAGCCTGAATCTCAGAGAATGAAGTTTTCGAGAGAAATGAACAGGGCAGATTGTCCACCGATGCCTCCCATCCACTTCATTGCCTCAATGTAGACCCTGGTCCTCCATTGGGCCATCACAATAAGCCTTACAGAGTGCGCAAACTAAAAATTTGTGCGACCTATAGGTAAACTAAAGTTTGATAAAAGTTTCCCACGTATTGAAATTCGTCAAGTAAACCTCTTCAGATGTCCACATCATGACAAGCAAAAAAATAGTAGGCAGCTTCCAAGATACAACACCTTGTGCAACAATTGTTGAATAATAAAACTTAAATGAGACAAATCTGTGATGTCAACTTGGATGCCCTTAACTTCAATCCAAAGGACATTTTATCTCCTCCCATTGACACCATTCCAGCCTCTTGACTAATTAATTGTCATTCAATCTTTGGATTCCTCAACGACAATTTCACAACGCACATCTAACGACTGACACACACTTTTTGTTCACTTACTCGGACAATCAAAAAATGGCGTAATTCCCCAATCACCGTTTGATGGAAATGAAAATAATATCCAAAACCAATACACCATACATCACGGTAATCCCTAAATGAATTACCAGTCAGTTACATCGTCAGATTAATACACAATCCACTACAATCAGCTCCCCAAACATCAGACGGGCTAGATACCTATTCACACATATCACACGGCGGAGAACAACACTGGCTGCACAAAGCGTAAATCCTCTGCGCAGCTTCAAGCGCTGAAGAACTTCTTAAATTACACACGAGCCATGAGCATTATCACTCAATGATCCACCGAGAGTGAGAGATTACCAAATGCACTACATACAGATACATTGCTTCGCTTTAGGGTCACATTCGGTGTAAGATAGCTATCACAGGCTAGATTGCTTGATGGCCAGATCCGTTTTAAAAAAGGCCTTCACAGACACTGTGTTGCTGTGGGTTTTCATCTTTATTTTTTCGGCACTAAATTGTCCGTCATTGGGATTACACTTTGTAGATACTTTTTGGTCATCAAGTGGCAGTGGTGGTGGTGGAGGTGGCGGCGACGGCGGGGTTTCGATGGCCTGAAGTACCCCAATGCTACTACGCTACACTGTTAGGGAATTTCTCACACACAACATGAGAAGATGAAGGTAATCCATTGCGGCGCAGCGCAATAGATGTGCTCGCATCGCATCTGCTTGTGGTAGGAGAGATACATTGGAGCTACTACTCTCGCGCGGCCCACTCGCTTTGGTATAAATAAAAATGTTGGCAGATTTTTTCGACTTTCGTATCCGAACTGGCCAGAGATTCGCACGTGTATACTCGCCTACAAACTCCCCCAAGTGCATCTGAATTCGAAAACGATTTTTGCATTTTTCTTCCTTCGAGTAATTGATACCGAGTATCTGAGTATCTTGTTGTACTATACGAGTAGAACAATACATTTATCCGTGACCGAGGGATCTTCTGCTTTTTAAATAAATTTCAATCGTGATTTGTAATTGTAGTGTAATAAATTTCGTGAGGCTCATCTCTGGGAACCCACTACCAGCAGCAGTCAAATAAGTTGTAATCTCTAGTATATCGCCGGTCTGGATAGTGGTTAGTGATTGTTTTGGTTGTCTCTTGAATCCATTTGGTCGGGTGAATTACTGTGTGAAGTTAACGTGTTTCCTTTCTAAAATAGAAGTATCTTTTCGTTCGGTAATCATGATGGCTGATGGTGCTATGGCTGGATCGCTGCAAAGGAAGATCGCTTGTGTGGTACTGGCAATTGGATTACTTGTTGCCATGGATATATGTGTCAGTGGAGTAAGTATATGCACTTTGTAGCGTTTAGAGTTTGTTGTGGGATGTTGAATCGCAGGAAATTAATAACCCGACGATTGTGTTGTATAGTTACACAATTTGAGAGTCAGTTGCATTGTGTGAGACGGGAAGATTGATGAAGGATATTGTTCACAGTGGAGGGTGAAATTTTACTATCCCTTTCTGTGAAGAGGTGTCTTGTGATCATACGCTCAGTCAGGAAGTCGTCATGATTTGAAAATAATGCTTTGGTACGTCTTCGGTATTGAATAAGTAGTGAAGTTTTGGAGAGAAAAGCCTAAAAGAAGTTTAAAAATTATTTATGTGTAAGACTTACACTTGTGTATTTATAGAGTGCACGTTTGGAATTGATTTTCTAAAATCCTTTGAACCCTTTTCGAAAACTCGATATGCCACGTTCTTGGTTCTTATATATTAAAATTATTTTTAATATTCATTTTGGGCTAAATAATAGATTGGTTGATTTGCGAAATCTTAAGTATTAATTAAAATATCGATGTAGGATTATTTTTTTCCGAAAACTAGACACAAGATCTGAGAGCGTTGGGCTAAATTAACCACAATATATATTTGTACAATTTGAAAATCGCACGACGACTACTGAATATAAAGTTCGTGGTTCGAATACCAGAAAACACTAAAAAACATTTTTATGATCCTATTTCACGCAGAGATCTGAAAGCTTCTAAACTCATTCCTTTATTTCTTTCTGCACTGGAAGGTGTGGCATCGTCAGTAGATAAGACCCCCCTAATAGATGGGGGATTTGGATGCCAAGGTAGGCAACCACAACCTACTTACTGACTTCTTCTTCTTCTTCCTTTTATCAGCGAGGTTATGATCCGAAAATAAGGGATTATAACCCTCCCACTTTGCCGCATTTCTACTGATCCACCTGTGGGGTTCGCTTATTTACTTACTTACTTAAGTCCTTTAACCCCTCGGGGGAATAGGGCGTCAACTATGCCTGCGTGCTATCTTGCTCGGAGTTCTGCAACGCGTTTGAGCTGCCTCCAACTCATTCCTAAAGAGATCGATTCCTCCTCAACTGTTCTGCGCCACGTTTCCCTAGGGCGTCCCGCTTTTCTGCCTGCCTGGGTGAGAGGATTCCACTGCATAGCGTATTTCGTAATCCACTGCCACTTTCTCCTTCATATAGTAATGCTTATAGGTTCTTCGCCTGTTCTCGTATAAAGTTGTTCGTTGGAAACGCGGTTCGCTCAAAAAATCCTCAAGATGATCCTTATACAATTACGGAGACTTGCGCCTTGTGTATGTTAATGGGGTCCACCTTCCAAGTACTGTACCCATAAAGCAGCAGCGATCCTACGTTGGAGCGGAATACTCACAGCTTGGTTCTTAAGCTGTTAACATTGCTTCTCCAGATTTTGGATGGTTGGGTGTCAAATCGCCCAAATCGGAAAAATGTCGTATCGCCCAAAAATTATGGGCGATATGACACAACGACACATCGCCCAAAAATTAAAAAATGACAAAACGCCCAAGAAAGTGGGCGTTTTGTCAGAATTCATTAATAGTCTTGCTTCCGATCGCCCAAAGCCAAATCGCCCAAAATGCGAAAAAATGCAGAAAAAATGTCAAATCGCCCAAAAAGATTTAACATTTTTAATTTTGGGCTATTTAGCATAATGTCAAATCACCCAAAAATATAACAGATTTTGGGCGGATTGACATTTTCGTTAAATTGGGTTTAAGACTGCATTCAAAACGAATTGTAACAATTACATTAGCGGTCGCAGCGCTTTCACGTCGCGTCTGCGCGCGAAGGACGGCCGGACGCACGCGCGGACCCGTAACTGTAAGTGTGAGCCTGACAAAGCAATTAGCGCGATTGACGTCGTAAGTAAGGCTCAATGCAGCTTACGTTTTTTTTGGCAATACATCCATTTCTGCAATCCTTCATTTCCGATTATTAATGAATACAATATGAGCGCAGGGACATACATATGTATGTCAACTTTTTTTTTTTTCGAAGAGTCGTATACATAAGTCCACAATGCATAAACAGGGCAATGTGTAAGGGGGGCATGCTGCCCCCCTGCAACCCCCCTGCTTGGGGTCACTGTTGGATTTGAGGTGGGTGCGAGGATGCGTGTATACAAAGTTTCTTTATATCCATGTTTCGCACCCAACCTCGCACCCGCCTCAAATCCAACAGTGACCCCAAGCAGGGGGGTTGCACATTGAACTGTTTATACATTGTGGACTTATGTATGCCCCATCTTGTTTGGCCGTTGTTTTCCTTGAGGGGTTTGCAGGTGGGACATAAGACCCAACATTTTATGTCCCAATGCGGTGGGACTTATGCCCCGGGGACTAATGTCCCTGCGCCCAAAATTGCAGAAAATAAATGTTTTTAACCTTTTTCAATTTGGTCGTCTTTCCTATGTGTTGGTATTTTCAAATTGCGATGACATGCCCATTTCTGCTTTGGGTGATTTGACATTTCATTTCTTGGTCGATCTGTCATAGTGTTAAATCGCCCAAAAATTTTGGGCGATGTGACATTTTCCAGATTTGGGGGATTTGGTGTTAGGCGATATGACACAGATCCGTCTTAAGATAGCCGAAACACAAAATCACCCAAAATCACTTTTTTGGGTGTTTTGACATCATGTCAAATCGGCCAAAAAATAAAAATGTTAAATCGCCCAACCTGTTTTTTGGGTGATTTGACATTTTTTTAGTTTTTTGCATTTTGGGCGATTTGGTTTTGGGCGATTTGACACCCAACCATTTTGGATAGCATTCCGAACGCATCTTTAGCCTTGCCGATTCTACTGCACACATCCAGTTCGGTGCCATTGCGATTTGCCGAGACCACACTTTCGAGATAAAGAAATTTGTCAACTTTCTCGACTCCCTGTCCGGCATTGTTAAGTTTAGCGCGGGAATTAGAAGTGCTCAGGGCTTTTGTTTTGGCTGTGTTTATTTTTAGCCCCACTTTGTTTGCCTCAGCTTCTAGATTTTGGTCTATCAATTGAAGGTCCATTATCCGATGTGAAAGCGGACAAACATCGTTAGCGTAATCTAGGAGTTTAAGGTAAGATGTCAGAGTCCAACGAATTCCATAATTACCTTCCGTCAATGTTGCACGGAGTACATCCCTGATAACCACCAAGAACAATAGTGGCGACGGTATGCACCCTTGACCTTCTCCTTTTTGGACTTCAAAATCCTCCGACACCCTATCATTGTGTACGACGTGACACTTACCGCCCTCGTGTGTAGCCTTGATGATAGCTATAAGTTTTTCTGGGATGCCTCTCCAGCGCAAGGCCAACCAGATAGCATCTCGATTCGAGCTGTCGAAAGCCTTCTCGAAGTCGATAAACAGCAAATGTAGCGGAGACCTACGAGTATACTCAACGCATTGTTCGATTATGATCCGTAAGGTGTTTATGTGGTCGATGCAGGAGGATCCACCACGAAAGCCTGTCTGTTCGATGTTGAGAGTTCAATCTAAATGCTCTTTGATTCGTTCCAGAATTATTCTAGCTGTTATTTTGGCTACGGCTGGAAGAACGCAAATACCTCTCCAGTTTCCGCATTCCATGAAGTTTCCCTTCTTTGGCAGCTTGATTACCATCACCCTTTTCCACTCGTGTGGAAATTGTTCACTATCCCACGCTCTCCGTATTAGAGGGTGCAGCAGATCTGCCGATGTACATATTTGGCGCCGCTTGAAATAGTTACACCGCCTTGTTCTTCTTTAGGGACTTGATTGCTGTTATTATTTTGGTTTTACTGGGATGTAGGGTGCGAATTCGGGAATTTGTTGCTTCGAACTGCTCATTCGAATTGGAGATCATACCATCGTCTAAGTGGCTTAGCACTATAGCAAAATGTTCTCTCTATCTACTGAGCTTGTCCTCATCCGAAATCAGAAGGTTACCATCTAGGCTCTTCACTGGGTGTTGTTTGGAGTTACGACCACCAATGAGCTCGTTAGTGATGCTATAAACAGTCCTACTGTCACACCTGCGCGCTCCTTTTCAGCCCTTGAAGCCAGTGAGTCGATGTGTTGACGTTTGTCACGTCTTCTAGCTTCTAGCTTGGTTCTCTCTACTGCAGAGGCTGCTGCAATCCGAGCCTTGATTGCCTCGCTCATCTCCAGGTGTCTGTAGATAGCCAAGTGCGATGGTTTTTCGGCCTTTTACCGACATATGGTAGGTGCGTGCCCCGGCCGGAGAAGCATTTTTCACAGCATTCCAGTGGTCATCCATGCTCTCCTGCATTTGCTGCTGATTGCTTCTGCTTCTAAGACAAGGTGGTCCCTGAACTGTTGGCGCACTTGGTGAACCTTGAGCCGCTGGATATTAAACCTTGTGATATTAAGTATTATAAGTTTGAGCGGTTGCTATTGACGGATGCAGTACGAAGGCGTATATGAGCTAACATGAGATGGTGATCTCGTTCTAGTCCGATGTCAGCTCCACGTCTGTTTCGGACGTCCTCTCTTTAAATACAGAAAACGACTATAAATCCATTCCAATCGTTCGAAAGATGAAAGATGACAATACGAATGGCTGTGAGAACCTAGGCCTTGTACCATTTATACGTTATTTTGGGAAGATCAAGTTCGCAAATAGTTTCCTGCACTGTATTTATTGACGTAGATAACTTGAGAAAAAGCCTGCTGGTCTTTAGATTTCTTCCTCCATATGCCTCAAGATACCCATAATTGTAGCATTGAAGGGATAGAGGTATCTTTTAGTCTCTCTCATTTAGTTTACGAGGAAGTAAGTTCGAAAAGTTCAAATATCTGGGATCTATGATCAACAGCAAAGCAACTTGTGATGACGACATCAATCATCGTGTAAGCGTACGGTGGATGAAGTGGCGAGAAAATTCCGCTATCTTCTGTGACAGAAAAATGTCACCTAAGTTGAAAGGAAGGCTTCACACCGCAGTTGTACGTCCAGCGCTCACATACGGTTCACAATGTTGGACGATGTACAAAAAGTATGAGAGTAAATTAACGGCAGCTGAGATGAAGATGCTTCGCATGACAGCAGGAGTGACAAAGTTTGATCGAATAAGAAGTTCGAAGATCCGTGGAAGCTTTCACATCAAGGAAACCATCGTACAAAAAATAGAGCGCGACCGGCTCAGTTGGTATTGCCACGTTCAAAGAAGAGATCATTTGAACCCTGTTAAAAAGGCAAGATCAATGCACGTTCCAAAGACATCGCGATGTAGGAAAGGCAGGCCTATAAACGCCTGGATCAGACAAATGCGATGACATCGGCATTTCATTGGCCTCAGTAACCGAGTGATCCAAAATCGGCAGGCCTGTCGATATTTTCTGATGTTAAATAGACGAACCCCACAGGCGGATCAGTAGAAATGCGGTGAAGTGGGAGGGTTGTGATCCCTTGTTTTCGGATCATAACCTCGCTGATAAAAGGAAGAAGAAGATTTAGTTTACGAGGAAAGTTTGTTTTTATAGAAATCTTGATGACCGAGTTCTAAGTACTACAGTTGGATAAGTGTCGTGCCTTGATGTGAGATGAGAGAGTTTCATATGAGGAAGGCTCGTATAGGTTGTGCTTTTCGACAAGCCCAACAGAAATATTTTCTTCACAGATCTTGGCACTAAGCACTCCGAACTCGATTTGACCATTGCATTTCGTTTTAACCAGGAGGTCGTAAGCTTCCTCCACGAGCAGGTATCAGTCTGAAGGCGTAAAATGTGATTCATTAGCTCAAGATCGACAGAGCTTAACTGAAGCTAGGGGAGATGGGTCCACGTTCAATCAAGGGTCTGATGCTGGTATCTTCGGGGAAGATGACAATATTAGGCTTCATTTCTCGTTAGGCAATTAAAAATGCATCTATAAGGAACAAGAAGGGTCGGAGGATTTGTGTCCGTAATGCAGTCAGGCTGCGCTTAAGGTCTTGCTCAACCATTTAATCACTTCCAAAATAGTTCGATGCGACTATTAAGCTTAAAAAAGAGGATCTTCTTAAGGAACGATCTTGCTGTGTCTTCGGTTAGAGTTTATATTGACGATTAGAAACACAGTTCTGTGTGGTATGGCCCTCCATGATGCAAGATTTTGATTAAATGGATGAACTGCAGGCAACTCATTGGCGTCTTAATAGGCCACTTCGCTATTTGCAAAGCACATTAATATGTATAATTGGATTAAGTAACATAACCATCTGCAAAACTCTTTGCTATTGTATTGAGTATTGAGAGCTTTTACTCCAGGAATAATGTACGGAAGTTTTACCAAAATGTAAAGGGCACATGCGAAAGGAGCAGAACCCTTACAGAAACCTGTATAAATGAAAATGAAAGCCTCGCAGTAGAATCATAGTTGGTGCTGAAAATATGGAAAAATTACTTCTGCAGACTGTATAACGGCGACGAACACCAACATCCCGCTGTCAGGCAGAATGAACTATTCAACATAGATGACGATAGCCAAAATTTCCGTCCACTTGAATAAAGCAAAGTGAAGACAGAAATATCCAAGCAAAAGTCTAACAAGGCTGCTGGACCTGACGGCTTACCGGACAAACTTTTCAAGGCAGCTAGTGATGAATTGGTAGTGCGGATACATCAACTCATCTCTAAGATTTGCTCAGACGAGTGTATGCCTGATGAATGAAATCTCAGCATCGTTTGCCCGATTCACAAGAAAGGAGACCCCCTCAACTGCGCCAATTATAGGGGCATCAGTCTCCTCAGCATCGCATACAAGATCTTTTCTGCGATATTGTATGAACGCCTGAACCTTTTATCAACAGCCCGATTGGCCCCTACCATCGATCAAATCTTCACACTTCGGAACATCCTGGAGAAAACCCAAGAAGTCCAAATCGATACTCACCATTTCTTTATCGATTTCAAGAGCTTTACAGAGCCATGTCTAGTTTTGACATCCCTGCCATCCTCTGTGGAGGATGACGATGGAGAATGCTCGCTTCTCCATCAAGGTCGGTAATGACCTCACCGAGCCCATTGATATCAAAAAATGTTTTAGACAAGGTGACAAACAGTCATGTGACCTCTTTAATATTGTACTTGAACTTATTGTGCCAACACCAGATGCCCAATCTATCAAAATTCCGCACAACTGCTTGCATACGCCGACGATATTGACATAATTGAACTGTCACCGGTGCGTTTGCAAGCATTGAGGTGGAAGCGGCCAATATGGGTTTAGCGATAAACGGGGGCAAAACCAAGTATATGCTGTCAACAAAAATGGACAATCAATACCGACGGATTAAACAGAACGTCACAGTGAGTTGTTATAACTTCGAGTTCGCGCACAAGTTCAAGGAGACCTCGACCACCTTGAAGTGCGCAACTGGAGGCAATAAGCTAGAGACCGATCTTAATGGAGAGGCTTTTTGGTTGAGGTCCAGGTTCACCCCGAACTGTAGCGCCACCTAAGTAAGCAATTACGTTTAGGAATCGCGGGAATATTTTTAAGAAGCTCGCATACGCGCCAATAATAGTAGCTCAACCTGAACTACATTTGGTTAATTTTTCCCCGACTTCCTCTAGTCAGCCAACTCATCTCAATAGAAACACTCTTTCTCTTCGTTTTTGATTATGGTTAAGGCGTGATCGATTATAGGTGCGATTTTAGGCTAGAAAAGTTAACAATTGAGAAGGCTCTAACAGAGACTATGCTGAAACCTAATTAGCCCTTTAGCGACATATTAATACCACAACTCACGTGAAGATATTCGAAATTGGAGTAAACGTCTTTAAACCCGCTCTATAAAATTAAGAAAGCTACTTCTCCGATATCTCTATTAGGTTGTCAAAGAGGAGTTTGGCTACTTTGCGCTGCCTGGCGCTACCTAGAGCCGGACATTTGCAAAGGAAATGGTCAATCGTGTCTTGCTTGTTAGCAATATTGTGACAATATCTGGCTGTGGGCAGTGTTCCTACTAATCTCAACAATTCTAGCAATATCTGCATGGTTTCTGTTTTATTAATCTTGTGCTGTATGCCAGTTGTAGTTGGGCCACATTTACCTAGATATAATGCGAATCCGAAACCCATGTCATCTTTTGCTGGCCTTTTGATAGAAAATGTCCGCCGATACTTTCATTAAGAATGGTACGAGAACCGCATCCTCAATGGATCTGCCACAGCACATCCCCGCCTTACAAGCAGGCCAGTCGTACAGTAAAAACTTACGCCTGAAAGACAATGCACGAATCCGATATGATTTTGATACATTGATTGTATCAGAGAGAATTCCTGCACCTATCCCAAAGTCCATTTTTGAATCATCGATGAAGATCGAGATTTCGTACTTGCCTGTCACTTTGCCTTTTTCCTAGATCGGCGGGGATGGATGGGAAACTGACCGTGACGTCGTTTATAAAGTTTATTTTGTGTGTTGTGTAGTCCGTTAGAGGTGCTATCAAATCCCTTAGTAGGATTGGTATACCAGCACCCTGTTGTTTCTTTTAATCCAACCGTACTACATGCTGAGATATGTATACTGAATATGAAAGCCAAGCGAATGAAGGTACGAGTATATTCAAGACTTCGGTTCAAAATGTTCGCATGGCTCCCGTTGTGTTGATGTTGTAGCATTTTCTTAGCACAGGCCACCAAACCAGTGACTCATAGGAATGGCTAGGACGTAGCGTCTTCGGGCAAAGTCCCCACTTCTTACAGAAGGGTTTGCTGCATGCATAGAAATGCGTTTTTACCAGCTGTTCTATGCTGAGCTACCAGTTGAGCCCTGGGTCAAGTACCACACCTAGGTACTTAGCGCTAAAGGATTAAGAGAGTAATTTGTTGTTTAGCCATGGGGGCGTGAAGGTCGATATTTTCGTTTGGTTCGAGACAAGCTGAGCCATGTCAAGTATGGCCATTCCTGCAAAACTCATCCTTCTGTGCAGGATAATGATGGGGTAATCTCGCTGCTCAGTCAAGGTTGCTCCGAAAAGGTTTAACACAGCGCGATCCACTATCTTGTGATATCTTTGACATCAAACTTGAAGAGATTATATGAAACGCAAACGGCAGCATCAGAGTTACAACTTTTAAAAAGTTTGTTCGATATATGCCGATGGTATTGACATTATCGGAAGAACGCAGTGAGCTCTTGCAAGTACTGATACGAAGGCGGTAAATACGAGTTTTGCTGTAAATGACGACAAAACGACCACACATATGCTGCCAATTAGAAAGGACTCCCAACATCGGCGACTCGGCTAAAATTAGAAACAGATTTTGGCTACCTTGGCTCCGCAGTTACTCTGCAGAGTGACATCAGTGAGAAGATCAAACGAAGAAATACTCTTACCAATCACTGCTTTCTTTAGCTTACAAGCCTTCCTCGAATTAATGCTCTCTCTCAAACGATCAAGAAGACTTTACATAAGATCTTAATCATCCCGGTCTTCCTACATATCGCAGATGTATGGACTTTGACAAAATCAAATGAAAATGCCATCGGTTGGTTTGGAAGGAAGATTCTTCGCGTGAAATTCGGTCCAGTTTGTATTGCCGGAGTGTAGAGGAGAAGATTCCACGACGAACCTTGCACAGCAACGTTGACCTGGTCAAAAAGCTGCAAATTCATGGAATGATATGGCTGGGACACGTAGAACATCAATGTACCAGCACGTGGAGTTTTCGTTTTCGAGTCCAACCCGAAGACATAACGCAGTAGATTCAGCCCCCATCTTAGGTTTTTTTTTTAAATTTGCGCGCACTCAAGGGATTATAAATACCCTTAACATGTTTACACACAGGGCAGGGGTTGGAAAGGATAGATAGATAGAGAGAGAAAGATTTGGTGTAGTGGTTTTGAAGCTCAGTTGTCTATGCTTCAGAGAAACTCCGGTGGCGTCCAAATAAGATTTTTGTTATTTTTTGTCTATGCGCTTTGAGGTGGCGCTCTCAATTGAAAAGTGTGCAAAATCGGAAACAGGTACCTACGAACCCAGTTGACACCGTGGACCACCTCGAGCTGTAAGCGTCATCTTAAGTAAAGTTAAGCCCAATTTTAGGTCGAACTGCTAGAAATCAGAGGTGCATGACATGGAGGTGAGATTAGCCCTTGGCTCTATAGAAGCTTGTGTCTTCTCACATACACGTATCTCCATTCGGATAACCCATAGTCGGGTGAAAACAGCGCCGTATTGTAGTTGGGCCTTACCTATGTATTGCAGAGCTGCTCTTAATCTTCTATATAAATAAAAATAAAATGCTGTTCGTTGGCCATCGCATCACTTGAGAACGGCTGAGCCGATTGGCTCACTTTTCTTTCAAAATGTTTGTAATTTTTCGAATAAGGTTTTTACGGAAACAAAAATTGGAAAAGTTGTCCGGAAGATTGGAAAATTCGGGTAAAACTGAAGTATTTTTTTTCATGGGAAAAAATGTGTGTATCTATGTTTGTATGCTATGGACTCCGAAACCACTGAACCGATTGAGCTTAAATTTTCAGGCACTCTTTGGTATTGGCACGATAGTATTCTTTTGAAGTTTAGTCAAAATCGGTCGACTACTTTAGTATTATAGTACTTTAGTACAAAAAAAAAAATGCTCTTTTGTTAGTCGCAGCAAAGCACGTCGGGTACCATCAGTCCAACAGTTTGCTCACTACTTTGGTGTTATAGTACTTTAGTACCATATTGATATATATACATTTAAGGTTGGATCACTTACCCACTGTTGGTCGGCACAAAACTGTTCTCAAATAGACTTAGCCCCAAGCACCTGCCTGACAGTTGTTGCCTCAGGTGCCTGCTTTACAGTTTTTTTTTGCTAGGCGCAGCAACGCTCGCCGGGTATCCGCTAGTACAAAATATTTCGAAGGCCCCAGTAGAACTTCTTGAACTCCAATATCACCAAGAAGTTTTGACACACCACTTACGGTTAATTCATTCAAAGAATTTGATCGAACTGTTTTTATCGAACACTATTTATTGCAGCGTAGTCTCCTGAAGACAGCAGTATTTGGTGAGTGCAGCCTGGACTTCTCTGTAGGATGCTCTGAGTCTAGTCCGGCTAGTTTGTTAAAGTTTTCATTTCTTTCCATTTCTTTCTTCTTTGGCATTCTTCTTTTGGAGGATTGAGCGTCAGTGTCTTTTTATTTTTGAAGCTGTCAGGCCCTCAATGGCACCTGCAATCGACTTAAATGGAGATACGAGTATTCTCTTTCTCGATATTGTTATGAAAGCAGCAAAAGTGTAATTTCGACTTAATTTTGGTTTGGTCACTTAGAAGCTATGGAACTGTCTAAGCTATATATAACATATTTAGGTATACCACCAGCGGTTAGCTACGCATGCGCCTTGTTTACACAATTAACAATTGTTTCCTTTGGATCGAGGTCACTTGCAGTAGGCACTTGCTTTTTGCTCGCTTTTATCAAGAATAAGCCAGAAGTCAACATGGACAGAACAGGATTCCTAAAGGATACAGATGCCTCTACAAATTCCCTCTAAGCAAAATATCCAAATCTTATCAAGCAGCTGTTCAAGACGATCTTTACTTAGTTTCAAAAGACACACAAGGAGCAAACTGGAAGTGCTTGTTTCTGCTTAGGTGGTGCAGGGTGGACTTGGAACTCAACCAACAAACTTCTCCAGCCACTCCGGTTACGAGTCAGCTGCTTCAAGTTACGCACGCCAAGTTGGTTGAGGTCCTCCTCCGCTTGTTTGCGCCACCTACAGTGAGGCCGTCCTATGCTGCGCCGTCCATCCGGGGTGGATTCGGGCTGAAACGTTGGGCTCCATCTACTCTACATGACCAACTATCTCAGTCGTTGCGTGCGAACTCTTCTGGTTAAGTCGATGTCATTGTATAGGTGGTATAGTTCGGCATTGCACCTTCTTCTCCATTCAACGTCTATGCAGATCACTCGAAGAACTTTTCTCTCAAAATAGCCAAGGGTACTCTCATCCAGACTGGCATGATTAGTGTCTTATATAAGGTTGTTCGAGAGGGGCTTTACTACTCAATTGCGTTTTTTCCCCAAAGAAACAGCGATTGGCAAGACTGATTCTTTGTTTGATTTCCACGCTGCTGTCATTGCTTGAATTTATGGTGGAGCCTAGGTAGACAAATTACAGAAAAGTCATATCTGCCTATCGCGACATTCTGTCGATAGTTGTTGTCCTTTTTTCCTGACAGCATGTTCTTCGTTTTGCTCTCGTTCACCCTTTTCCTTATATCTGGGGTGATAGGCCATTGAATAGCCATATGGATCACATCGACCTCATTGAGGTCTTTTGTACTGTCCCCTTTAGAGACGTATTACGTGAATATGCTTCCTAGTCAAAATCAGGTTCACGTAAAAAGCGTACGATCTTTTGAGCTGCGGAAGAGGCGACGTCAGATGGGGAAGTGAACCCTTTCTGAAAGTATTTAATTTTGGTCCGAGCAATAGGGGGAGATTCGATTAAGGTGCATGTTCCGCAGATTCTATGTCCTCAAAACAAAGTCTGCATGTGTCTTTCCCCACTGATTAAGCGCAATCTTTGTTTGACTGGTAGGAAGGCCACAAAAGGGCACTAGATCTGGCTAGTTCGGTAGCAACTTCATTACCATATGTTCTTATGGCCAGGGACCCATGTAAGTGTGATTTTGTTGTGTGCATAATTGTAGATAATGAGAGAATTCAGGGCTGCTTTACTGTCTGAAGGAATGTTTATGTAAGACATGCGGAAGATTCTTCTGATGCATTATCTGGCGCAAAGTTCAATAGCATGAACCTCGACTTGAAAAATTTAGGTAGATCATCCCAGTGGCTTAGACAGTTTGAAATCGAGGCCGAAAACGCCAGCGCTCACCCCGTTTTTAATATTTGAATAGTCTGCTGATTTGTCACTTTAAAATTGCGACTCAAATGGATCTTTTTGGGTATGAAAGCAATCATGCATATTTGCTGATGGGGAGAGCAACGAACATTTTTCAAGTAACTTCATATACCCGACTACCTACTTACTTAAGTGGAGCTACAGTCCGGGGTGGACCTGAGGCTCAACCAACAGACCTCTCGCGCCAGCCCGGTTACGAGCCAGCTTCCTCCAGTTGGTTGAGGTTCCCCTCCACTTGTTTGCGCCACCTACCGCGAGGTCATCCTCAACCGCGCCGTCTATCCGGGGTGGATTCGAAGACTTCCTAGGCTGAAACGTTGGGCTGCATCCACTTTACATGACCCACCCATCTCAGTCGTTGTATGTGAACTCTTCTGGCTAAATCACTGTATAGGCCGTATAGTTCGACATTATATTGTACCTTCTCCTCCACTCGCCGTCTATGCAGACGGGACCAATGATCACTCGGAAAACTTTTCTCTCAAAGTAACCAAGGGCATTTCACAAAGTCCTTGCCTTTGCGCCATACAGCAGGGCTAGGATAATTAGTTTCTTATAAAGAGTTACCTTAGTAGGTCGAGATATGGCTTTGTTACTTAATTGCCTTCTTAGCCCATAGAAACACCGATTGGCAAGAGTAATTCTTCGTTTGATCTCTCCACCAGTGTCATTTGCGGAGCTCACCATAGAGCCTAGGTCAGACAAATTCCTTTACTATCTCAAAATTATATCTGTCTATGACGGCGTTCTGTCCAAGACGCTGATGTTGGGTGTCCTTTTTTAAATACAGCATATATTTTATTTTACTTTCATTGACCCCTAAACCCATTTTTGCTGCCTCGATTTCAATACTCGCAAATGCCCCACTGACAATCCTCTGAGTTCTTCCGATTATGTCAATGTCATCGACATAAGCGAGTTGTTGTACAGTCTTGTAAACGATTGTACCTCCGGTGTTGGCTTGTGAGTTTCGTACAATTTTTCAAGTACTATGTTAAAAAGATCGCATCACAGCACGTCACCTTGTCTAAAACCTTTCCTGACATCGAACGGTTCGATGATATTCCTACCGATTTTGATGAAGCCGAGAGGCTTTTCCATCGTCATCTTGCACAAAAGGACGAGCTCGGCAGGAACATCGAGACTAGACATGGCTCCGGAGTATCGGCCATCGTCGCTGTTTAACACTCTGCAGAAGTGTTCCTTCCATATCCTCAGCACCGACTGCGATTCTGCTACTATGTTGCCATTTTCGTCTCTGCAGGCTTCTGTTCTGGCTTTGAAACCCTGGCATGTTCCTTTTACCTTTTCGTCAAATTTTCGAACATTATTCCTGCAATAAAGTCTCTCAATCTCCTTGATCGAGCGCTTCTCATGCTACTATTTCTTCTTTCTGAGAAGTTGATGTTCTTCTTTTCGCCTCCGCTCGTAGAGCTCGCGAGCAACTCTAACCCTTCTAAGTAGCGCCGCCCTGTACGCATCTTGTTTTGCTGTATATGCTTGTTGGCATTCCTCATCGAACCAGGGGTTTCGTTGTGGTGGCCGAGAGAAACCTAGTACTTCAGAGGGGGCATCTCTGATGGCTTGTTAGCAATATTGCCACTGGTCTTCCGCATTAGCTGCTGGCGGCATAGGACTTAGATTGAGATTAAAAGAGACTCGATCGGCAAAGGCTCTGGCGGTCTCTTGCGATTGTAGCGGTCCGACGTTAAACTTCCTCATAGTATTTCGTTGATTTCGCTCCGTTCTGAATATCCGTATCCGAATCTTGGCTACATCTAGGCAGTGATCTGAGTCTGAATGTCCAACTAGGTCTGGTGCTTTAATGTTGCATAGAAGATGTATCCATAATTCGCTGGTAGTCGCAGTCTTCATAATTCTTATGCGCAAAGGTGGGAGGGATAGAAGAACTTCTATCGTAGAAGTCTAGGACAGGTGCGCATCGCTCCCATAATGCCTACCAGGCCCATTCTTTGCACTTTTTGGATGACAGAACGGGCATAGAATTGTGTGTGGCGATGGTGAGCTAAGTCCAGTAAACCATTTTAGGCTTTAGACCCCATTTTTTACAAGATGGTCTGGAGCGGGCCCAGAAGGCTTCGCTTGCCTTATCGATGCTTCTGTCTAGATGGGGTTTCCAGTTCAGTTTTTGATCTAGAGTTACATCTAGATATTTTGTTTCCTTTGAGAAATTAAGTTAAACGCCATTTAGAAATAACGTTTGGAGATTTAGTTTGGAATGGAAGGAAGGGTGCGGCTGACTTTTAACCCTTCTGGCGCCATTCATTTATTTTGTTGAGGCGCAGTCTCTTCAAGTGGTACCGCAGAGTGTTGTGCCCCGTGATTATGCCCGAGAGGGTGGAAACGGATTTCCTTTCTTTCCGAGTAATTCTCTTGGTCTTGGCCTTGTCGAAGGATGGCCATAGCTTCCTGGTGGTAGCACAAGTTTCCATGGAGGTCCATCTTGTTTTCGCCTCTTTAATGTCTTTATTCCCTGCAACGAGCTTGTGTGTGCAATGCGGGATATATACACAGGGGAGTCAACTTGTTTTAGTAAGGCTACTAGGCCGATTCTTCCTGGCTTGTCGGCTTTCTCATTACCTGGGATACCCTCGTGCCCAGGGACCCAGCAGAGCGATACCTTGTGTGGTGTTCCAAGAACCCTGAGCTTTTTTCGACAACACTTTACAAACTTGGATTTAATTTCTACGGCAGTAATCGCTTTTATAGCCGCCTGGCTGTCGATAAAGCTGGTGATACCTTCTGGCGGCATTGCCCTTACCGCAGACGCAGGTCATTAACTGGCTGAATACAATGCATGCCACTGCGGCGTATCAGTAGTGTAGTACGACCTGTCACAAAGTAAAAATGTGTCGGAACTCAGTAGTGCGCCTACAATAAGGTAGCTGCGGCGTAGCAGTAGCAGTAATGTAGTACGAAGTTGGTTTATTTTTAACTTGTGTAGCGCTACAAGTGACAGATAGAGAAATTGGCGACTGTTGAAGACTGTTTTGGTTTTCTATACGATGTTTTCGTGGTGGATTCTTGAACTGAGTTCAGCAGTAGCGTAAAAAATTTGAAATATTCGTTACAGTCAAAATTTTTTCCATTTCTTATTACTTTAATTGCATTATTATAGCACAATAATCGCACAAAAATAATCAAATCTCAATAGCAGTCAAAAAGGAAAACACAAATTTTAATTAGATGGCGTAATTTGACATTACTACGCGCTACACCATTGTGGGCGAATTTTGCGAGTGTAGCGCCACACCATTTGACAGCATTACGTACTACGCTACTGCTACGCCGCAGCTGCATGCATTGTGTTCAGCCAGTAAGGAGTTGTTCTACTACAATAGACCGTAGTAGGGAAGATAGAACACCGTCTTGAGGGCAACTTTTGGTGGTAATAATGGAGATCGAAATTTGTCCAAGCTTGACAAAGATGATTCTGCTGCTTAGCATTATGCAGATGGTATTTAAATCAATGCCTTTGGTTTCCGGAGCATTTTTATCGTTTGAAACGAGGTGTTGTCAAAGGTTTCGGAGAAGTCTAAGATGGCGCACAGAGTGATTTATTTTTTGACAATGCCCTTTCAATTGTTCCGACAGATAATGCAAGGCTGTTATGGTTGATTTTCCTGAATAGTGGTTGCTGAGGCGGTATTCAATTAAGGCAGTACTACGGATATCCATATCGATAATTTTTTTCATTACCTTTATGAATACAGAGGTGAGACTGATTAGCTTAAAAATCATTGGATCTGAAAGGGATCTGTTGTCAGCTTTAAGTATGAGCAGTGCCGTAACTAGGCTTTTATGCGCCCGGTGCGAGATTCTATATTTGCGCCCTCGAAAAATACACTGACTTTACGAGGTTTGGATATCTAAGTTTTTGTTTAGTTACTTGTTAGAATTAAAAATATATTAACTTTAGGTAAACAAAACAAATATATTTGCCAAAATATGTACGTACAGGTAGGTATAATAGACATAAAACACCAAATACAAATCGTTAACGTAAACAAAATAAGACAACTATTTACTTAAAGATTTACTCTCCGGGCTTTCCTCATAGCGAAGTCCTTAATGACATCATCATACGACAGGAGTCGTGCTATGTCAGCTTCATTCGACAAAATTGCTAGGCCAGATAACCTTTCCTGACTCATCGTCGAGCGCAAGTATGTCTTTATCAGTTTGAGTTTACTGAATGATCTTTCACAAGAAGCTACAGTCACTGGCATCGTTAAAAAAAATTTAATAGCGACTAATACGTTTGGAAACATTTCCTTTAAGTCCAGTTCTACTATCCTCTTAAGGAGACTTAGGCTTGATTGACATTTGCATTTTTCAAATAATGAAGTCGCTTCAATTTGATTCTTCAAAGTTTCTATTTCGGCCCAAAATTCTGTAGAATATTTAATACTCAAATCAGCTGCATATTTCTTTAATTGTTGAACTGAATATGAAAATATACTTTTTATCGTCAACAAATTTAACATATCTTGAATGTTATGACGTTTTTCAAATCGCCATTTGAATTTTGAATTTTTGCTGTTGGGTAATGTCGTACCCGGCGTCTGAACTTTCGCTTGCATCTTGTTTTTTTACTCGCTTTCGTCGCTTTTTAGGAAAATTATCCTCAATGTCACATTCTTCACAAACTTTTTTAGCTTTTTCGAAAACATTGTCCACAGTCTCCCGAGCATTTGGATCTGCCTTGTCAATCCCTTGATTAATTCTGAGGCTTTGTCGATAGTTATGGTTTTCGACTGTAAAGCAATATTTACTCTATCAACCGATTCTAGAACTTGATTCCAAATTTGCAGGGTACATATAAATTTAAGGTTTATTAGGTCCATTAAGTTTTTAGCTGTAGCAGTTGTTTCCGTATTAAAATTGTTGGTAGTTAGAATCTTAAGCACTTGCCAAATTTGTGGTATTTGCATGTTTAAAGCTTTGACGGCTCTAGCTTTAGAGGCCCATCTAGTGTCAGCGTGTTTTTTGAAATAACTTTGCAAGTGCTTCATTAAAGTTTCCCATCTGACCGTAGAACTCGAAAAAAACACAAATTTTTCTGGATTATTCTGAAAAAAGTGATTATATCGGGTGTCACACTAGCAGCGTTTACACCAGATAAATTCAAAGAATGCGCTGCACAGGGCACGTAATCAGCATTTTTATACATTTGTTTTATTTTGACTTGCACTCCGCTATATTTTGCAGCCATATTACTTCCATTATCGTACCCTTGAAGGCTACGGGCACCACGGACATCTTGTATGTTCAATCCGTCCACTTCTAGTTTCTCTAAAATATCTTTCGACAATCTCTCGCCCGTCTTTCATGAGACTGGATGAAATCTATAAAACGTCCTTCGATTGTCACTTTTTGTTCGGATATTTTTACGAATCTCAATATTTGTGACAGCTGTAAAAATGATCATGATGATGACTATGAATGAACATGTACAGCTTATTTTGTCTAAGAAATGGGATATTGAAAATTATGAAATATAAATAAGCAGGAAAATGCAATAACACAAAAAATATTCTGATTTTTTAATTTTGCCGTATGCCGTATGCGTGTAATTAAAGTTGGGGAAAAAAAGACAAACATTTACAATTTTCAATAGGTATCTTGTTCCTATAAGAGGTTGCTGGTGCATTGGGTGGGATAAAATTTGGTAGAACATCTTTTTTGCTACAGTTAGGTACCTCGTGAACTTTTTGCGTAGTGATTGTGTAGTGTGTACCTACATAGATTCATGAGAGGTAGGAAAACACTTTTTTCGATGTAATTTCGGTTTCTCGACTGACGCTAAATGGATTGCATTTTAAATCAAAGTTCATATTCATGACACCTGCAACTTTTTATAGGCAATATTTTTATTAGTAAACTTATCTTGTTTGGGTTTGTAATGTTACGAGTTTCACAGTTTAAAGACTAACGAGTTTCACAGTTTAAAGATCTTTCAACGTGCATTACCTAAAAGTTGGTCCTGGTCATTTTTGCGCCCTCGTGGCCTACGCCCTGTGCCTGGGCACCGCTGGCACCGCCCTAGTTACGGCACTGAGTATGAGCACTACATTAACTTTCCTTCAAGTGCTTGATATGGCTTAGCTCATAGCTGGATCTGAGAATCAGAATTAGGGAGTCGATTAGAGTATTAATTCCGAGTAGACATTATGTGGTGGCCGTCTACTGACGATGATGATATCTAATATTGTCAAAAGTATTTTTCCAATCATGAAAAATTGGAAATAGCTGTATGAGTGCTTGGTAGTTTCCATCAACCCCAGGTGCTTTGTAGGGCTTTTGAGTCGATATGGCCTATCTGATGGAGTCAGAGGAAAAGATTCTTCTTGATAAACTTCTGTGTACCTGTATGGCAGATGATGTTTAATTTTAGATATAGGACGGGTGGATGGGTCAGCTAACTGAAATTCAGGAAAGTGAGTTTGAAGAATCAAGTCTAACGTTTCACTGTAACTTTGTGTAAAACTGGCATCCGACTTTTGTAGGGAAGCGATACCATTACTGTGATTCTTAGAGAGAGATTACTGGACTCTAATGGCTGAAAGAAGATCTTTAATGCCATCAGAGAAAGTTCTCCAGGAGTGTCTTTTCGATTTCCTAATAGCAGAGTTCCAGGTCGTTAGATCTATTTTGTATTCACCCCATGAGTTGGAGCGCTTGGCTTTGTTGAAAAGCTTTCTGACCTTTCTCTTAGAGATTTGAGCTCATTGGTCCACAAGAGCACAAGGGTGGCCTAACAGCTAGCTTCGTAAGCAGAGGTGATTTAAGAACTGTGATTAGAGGTTTCTCTCCCAACTGATTGAGGGAAGTCTAGAATTTACACCTGAGAAACTTCGAGTAGAGGTTCCAGTTGGCGCGTTTGGGCATTCTGTTAAGAGTTCTTGGGTCACGTATGATTTCAAGATCAAACCTAATATGCATTTGGTCGGATAGTGAGACTTCTTTTGATACATGCCAATTATTAATTGTTTCAAACAGAGATGGGCTGGATGTGGTAAGATCTAGCACCTCTTGTCTGATAGAGTTGATAAATGTGTGCTCGTTGCCCCTATTCAAGGCGAAGGAAATTTAGAAATGACTCACCTCTTTTGTTTATATTGCTGCTCCCCCAGATCATATGATGGGCATTAGCGTCGCAACCCAGGATGATCTGTTTACCAATTGCCTTATCGTATTTAATTAGTTTGATGACGTATACAGGCGGAGCGGAGTGATCATCCGCAAAATATCCGAGGCGATGATAATGGATTGCGAGCCTCTATTTGTGGGGATGTCGAGGATTATGGCCGCAAGGTCTTTGGCAATAAACTGTAGAATGGGGAAAAAGTCGATTCTATTACCAATTAGATTGTCAGCTCGTGGTTGAAGCTGCCTGTTGTCATAATTACCTTACATGGGGAGTTTGAGAGACCACAGACTTCGACATTACGGACCCAAGGTTCCTGAAAAAGGATTATATTTAAGGTGTTTTTTAGAAACCTGCAGCCAGCCATTGAAGAGGCGGCTGTAGCATGGTATAGTTGAAGCCTGGGTAAGCTTTAATTAGCTTCTGTCCTGCTTTACCTTTGACACCTCGGTCCGTTGAATTTATTTTTTTTTTCTGAGGGTAGGTGGAAATCTTCAACAAGACACTGTGAGGGTCGACAGAGCGTGCTCATAGTAGTGTGGGATTCTTAACTACTAAAAAACCTCCCTTCAAAGCAAACTTGTTTATATTTTTTACTACAACTAAGTATTTGACTTAGCAAGTACTTTTCGTTTCACGAAATAAGGACGTTTTGCAGGTACCTTCCCATTAGAAGTTCCTGTTAGCTCCGCAGTTTAGACGCGGTTACTTAACGCGCTAAGTCTGAAAGTTTGGTTCTTTGTAGACGGCGTAATAAGTTTCTTTCATCCAAAACTTGGAGGACTGTAATATTAACGTGAATTTCTAGTCGACTTTTATGCTTTCTCGCGTAGTTTTTGATTTCATCTTCGATTGTTTTAATACCAAGATCTCTGTGGATATCGCTATTTCTGATATACCAAGGGGCATTTACAATCCTCTTAGTCCGTTGAATGAGCATCCTTATATGCAGCGCTGGAGCTGCTCGGTAGTTGCTATGGTGACTTGATATAGTTTTAAAGTTAACCAGTCGGTTGATTAGAACAGTCTTCGATGCAGTCCCAGAGGGATTCAAACAAGGTGGCACAATAGTCACATCAGACTCTTTCTGTTTAGTGGGCCTAATCGAGGTGGTTCACATTGTAGTGGAACAGGATACTATTGCCGTAGAGGTGGAAGCTTCCTGGGTGGCATTAAGAGCTAGTTCTCCTGGGACTGAGTGGGGAACAGGGGAAATGATGGGTTTACTGCCTTTAGATGGTCGGAGAATTTCTTCTTCAAATCCGAAGTCCACCATAAAGTGCAGCTTCTTCAAGCTAACCATAGATTTGTGATCTGTTGAGAGAGTTGAAATGGCAAAGTTGCCCGTAAGATTAGCGTTTCGAGCACCAATTGCTTTTAGATTTTTCTCGTTTTCGAATAACGGGTTCACGGGAATAAGTTCCAAAAGAATTTGGTAGCGGGGATTGTCTTCCTCATCGACTGCCTTCAGTCAGGTGCCCTCCCAAAGCACAATACTACTGATAATGCTCTTTAACCAATCAGCCATAGGCCTACTTTTGCAATTCAGGAAACCAGCCTGGTCTGAAGGTTGTGCAGCGAAATTTTTGTCTTCCCCGGTCAGGCGTGAGGT